>JBAMMX010000021.1:17264057-18758643 GCA_037126225.1 Dillenia turbinata
AAGACCAAAATAAGAAATAAAGTAGATATTATTGTAGATAATTCGTTGAGAGATAAAGTAGTAGGAGTAGTTAGAAAAGGAGATAGGATTATAGCTCTTAAGATAGTGATAGCAATATATATATATATATATATATATATATATATATATTAATGTATTTAGCATATATGCACCTAAACAAACATTTTGGGAAGACGTAGATAAGATAGTACAAGTAACTCCGTAAAGTGAGAGGATTTTAATATAAGGAGATCTAAATGGATATGTAGGGGAGAGAGAGAAGAGAAATGTGGAAGGGTATATGGGAGTTATGGTCTTGGAGGAATAAATAAAGAGTGAAAAGTCATTTTAAATTTTGCGATAGTATATGAGTTTATTATAACTAACACGTTTTTCAAAAAAAGAGAAGAATATTTGATTATTTTTAAAATTGAAAATAATAAGTCGTAGATCGACTTCCTTATGGTTAGAAAGAGGGAAAAGAAAACTTGTAAGGATTGTAAGTTCATCTCGGAAGAAAATTTAACCACCTAACATAGGTTAGTCATGTTGGATATATATATCAAGTATAGTATTCATAGAAGAAAAGTGTACATAACCCCTAGGATTAAGTGGTGGAATTTAAAGGATGAGATTCGAAATAACTTTAAGGAGAGAGTAGGAGAACAACTCTTAGGAGAAATACACGGTGACCCCAACAAGACATGGGAGATAGAATTTCATGTGAAAAATGGTGATAGTGTATTTGGTGAGTCAAAAAGATGTATACCTCTAAATAAAGAATCTTGGTGGTGGAAAAAGAAAGCACAAGAGAAAAAGTAAAGGCAAAAAGAATTGCCTATAAATTACTCTATAATAGTAAGAATGATGAAAACTTAGAGAAGTATCCAGTAGTCAAGAAAGAGGCAAAGAGAACAATGATATAGAAGACGACTTGATATAAAAGAATGGAAAAGGAATATCTATAAAATAGCTAAAACAAAAGAGATGAAAATAAGAGATCTTATACAAATAAGATGTATTAAAGATGAATTGAAAAGGGTATTAGTGAATGATAGAGAAATAAAATAATGATGGAAGATGTATTTTTATGAATTGTTTAACGAAGGTCAAGGGGATCAAGTTAGCTTAGCTGAGTTAAGTTGGCCAAAGGAGTATAGAAATATGAACTTTTGTCGAAGAATTCAACCCTCAAAAGAAGTTGAAGAAGGATAAAAAATAAAAAAGCGGTTGGACCTGATAATATTCCGATAGAGGTATAGAAGTGCCTAGGGAAACATGGTATTGGATGGCTTATGAAATTATTCAATATGATATTGAGGATGAAGAAAATGACTGAACGATGGAGAGAAAGTATTTTAGTACCCTTATTTAAAAATAAGGGCAACATACAAAATTGTGCAAATTATAGGAGTATTAAGCTAAGGTACCATGAAATTTTGGAAAGAGTGATTGAAAGAAGATTATAGAAGGAGACCGAGGTGACTAATAATCAATTTGAATTTGGTCGGAAACCATACACCTCATTAAATAATTAGTTGAGAAGTACCGGAAGAAGAAGCAGAATTTATACATGGTGTTCATCGATGTAAAAAAGGCATACGATAGATTCCTTAGGGAAATTATGTGAAAAATTTTAGAGAAGAAGGGTGTAAGTGTAGTGTATATTGAAGTAATCAAAGACATGCACAGGATGTGGTAACAAAAGTGAAGACATCAGGTGGATTAACCAAAAAGTTTCCAATAAATACAGAGCTATATCAAGGGTCAATGTTAAGTCCTTATCATTCTACACTAGTTATGGATGAATTCATCAGATACATCCAAGATAATGATATCATGGTACATGTTGTTTGTAGATGATATTGTGTTGGTAGATGAGATATGTGAAGGAGTAAATGCTAAACTTGAATCTTAGAGGAAAATATTGGAAGTGAAAGGATTTAAACTTAGTAAGGCAAAAACAGAATATATGGAATTTAAGTTTAGCAATACCAACATTAGTGAGATAATAGTTAAGATAGGAGATGATGAATTATTTATAAGTAGGAATTTTAAGTACCTAGCACCAATTTTACAAAAATACGATGAGATTGACAAAGATGTATAACATAGAATGCAAGCAGGATGGTCGAAATGGAGAAATGTATCAGCTATTCTATGCGATCGGTAGATACCTCGAAAATTTCAAGGGAAGTTCTACAAAATGACAATTAGATCTGCTTTATTGTATGAATCTAAATGTTAGGTAATAAACTAAAAGCAAGAGTAGAAGATGAGAGTTGTGGAAATGAAGATATTAAGGTGGATGTACAGATATACAAGGATGAATAAGATATGAAATGAGTATATAAAAGAGAAAGCTGGGGTCGCTTCTGTCAAGAAAAAATTGAGAAAAACACAATTAAGATGGAGTGGATACATACATAGGTAACCGATAAGGTTCCAGTTAGGCAATGTGAGACTATGACAAGTACTCATATTAAATGAGGAAGGTGGAGATTTAAAAAGACTTGGATAATAATAATAAAATATTATATAAATTATTTAAATATAGAAAAAGATATAATACAAAATAGAGTACAATAGCATAAAAAGATCTATATAATCTATCCCACTTAATAGGATAAAAGATTAATTGATTGTTGTTGTTATTCTCTGTATTTTCAACTTGTTCCAAGTTAGAATCAAATATTAGCACGTGGTCTAAACTTCTTGAGCATCTTCCCACTTGAGATAAAATATTACCAATATTATCTCTATTTGTTCTTATTCCAAGAATAATTTTCCCCAAACCATATCCTTATTTATAAAGAATTTCCTTATATTTTCAACTTGTTCCAAGTCAGAACCAGATACCAACATGTCCTCTACATTTAGACATATAATGGCACCCTTTCCATTGACAAATTTATAATAGACACATTTGTTGGCTTCGTTCTTTTACGACCATTTGATAGCAAAGCTTCATCTAATTTTTGGTGCCATCATTTTGGTGCTTGTTTTAATCCATACAGAGGTCTGAAACTTACGAACTTTCTTTTCTTACTGAGAAACTACAAACGTTTTTGGAATCTGAAATTGGAGAAAAGGTCTTTCTCAACATTTCTCTTATTAAAAGAGTGATCGGATTTAAGGAAAAAAAAAAAAAAAAAAAGAAGCTCACTCCAGGATTTATTAGCCCATTTGAGATACTGGCTAGAGTTGGATCATCAATGAGTTAGCATTACCGCATGAATTAGAGGGAGTTCACCCTACTTTCGATGTCTCTATGCTTAAGAGATATGCTTGTGATCCTTCACACATCAACAGTGATGAACAACGACAGACCTAGGAGGATTTATCATATGTTGAGAAACCAAATCAAATCTTAGATCATCATGAGCAGAACCTTAGAAACAACACAATTCATTTGGTTAAGGTTCGTGCATGCATTACATTTCATAGGAGGCATCACGGAGGCTAGGATCTCAAGTTAGAGCAAAATATCTATACTTGTTTGGAAATGGTTAGTGATCTGGAGGACCAAATCATAAAATGGGAAAGAATGTAAGGATCTGTTCCTAGACTGTCAGAGAAAACCCTAAACCCCAACGTATACATGAGCATTTTAGCAATTTAATATGGCTTTGACAAGTGAATGGTGTCTTTCCTTTTGTGTTTTGCATAGTTTGAGTGTATTAGAATTATAATAAATAAAGACCTGCTTCTATATTGGGAGTATAAGTCTTGAATAGAGAAAAAGATAAATTAGGGCGATGAGCAAGTTTTCCTCTTATATTATGACTTAGTCATTGTGTGAAAAGATCCTAGATTGAATGAGTTCTTACGTTATAATAGTTGAACTAGGGACAACTGTTGAGAATATACATACGATGGAATTGGAGCTTAAACAAAACAAGTGTTGAAAATGTTTTCCAAAAAGATTGATACAAGAAAGTATGGAATGGTTTAAAGAGTACAACATTTAGACTTCTCAAAACAATCCACAAAGCACCTAACTTTCATTCCCACCAAAACATACTATAAGCACCTCAAACCAAACCAAGCAGCTCAAATGATAGTGGAGGGCATTGACATGTGTGAGCAAATTAAACACCCTAAGTAGCTCAATTCATAGTTGTGGGACCTATAGATGTGTGAGCAGCTTCAACAGCTAAAAAAGGTAGCATTTCCACCTCTTTACTTCATATTCTTCATTCTTCTCTTGTTGTCCACAAATTTCTCCATATTTTGAGAAAACCCTTTCCTCCAAGCCGCCAAAATCTCCATGGATGACAATCAATGACTTGAGTGATATACAATATGTACCTAAATTGTGCAGACACAGAGGAGGTGAAAATCTAAAGAAAGAGGCTTGGGAATCAAAGAATTATGCTTTGGAAGAGGCAAAAGAGAAGTTTGGGTTTAAGTTCAAATTTTGATTTTGAGTTAATGAAAATTGTTTTACAGGTGTGCTGTTCAATATTTTTAAGAGTTGAATTTTATTTTTCCATGGATGGTTCATATGTGAAGAATGATTTATGTTCTGTATGTAAATATATTACAAGGTATGATAAACCATGAGAAGAGATTGAAATTTTTTAAGAAGAGGCAAATATTCAATACATAATTTTTCTATTTTTCTATGATATGGAGACTTTTAGTTATGCTCCCAGATGTTTATTGAGATGTTGGTTGAGATTTGGGATGATAAGGATGGAAACAAGCATGTTTTGGCATTGACATTAGGACCGCAGGAATTATGAGTTATTTTGTTTTTGTTTTAAGGTTGTTCCAAGTTGTTTTCTGTGTACTCATATTAAGGAATGTTTTTATGGTTAAATAAGAGTTATTTGGCTTATAAAAACCATATTTTCAAGGAAGATTACAAATGACAAGCAACATGAATTTTTAAGTATTGACATTCATGTAAACACTTAAGTATGATAATCGCAGAGGATGCAATGGTGCCTCACTTTTGGATCACATCGTGAGGAGTAGAAATCATCCTAAGAAACATAGAAAGAAAGAGTCTATCATTGATTTATATGGACACCCGAGGATGGTAAAGGTTAGGAGCCTAATTCTTAGATATACTTTTACTTGATTCCCAATCATTGTTCTTTGTGTAATGACAAGATAATGAAAGAACAAGGACATGTAAGTAGAAAACCTTAGTTTTCCCTAGAACTGGATTCATGCATCATGACTATATGTTTCATTCATTCCATAGACATTTTCCTTATGTATTAAGTGAATGCCTTCTTAAGAATACTTGCGTAGTTTGATGAGGCTCTAGTTGACACTTGTTTTTAATATTCTTTTCAGGTGTTTCGAGACACAAGCAGGGGAGCAGAGGGTGGATGCTATTGGCCTTGGGATTGTGAATCTTGTTGTGACCAAGAAAAAAGATAGCAGGTCGTCACATTTGTACCACAAACTTGATTCCTAGCCCATGCAATTGACTTGATTCTTTGATCTAGGGGACTTCTACATCATGATGCTTGGCGTCCTTAGGTGGAGCTTATGAGACAATGCGCCTTCTGAAACATATTGGAGGTCATGCTCTCCAAGGACAGATCCTCTTTGTCCATATGACTTACAATGCGAAATCCTTATGGTTGCTCTTTAACTTATTTTTAACATACCATAACTTATTGCAATGAAGTTGCTCCCGCCTAAGAAAGCTCTAAGAAAGCTCTTTAAGGACCTAAATGTCTTGGGACTGCAAGCATTTATAATCTTTAAGCTTTCTTGCTATTGATTTTCCTATTTGAAGACAGTAGAATCTTCATACATTTGATCACTGAAAGTGCACTTTCCCCTTTTCTCAACATCAATGAAGCTATTTCAGTTTTTTAGTTGCAAACTTCTATAATCAGGTTTCAGTGAAGGTTGCTTTGCATCTTTTAGAACACCATCTTCTAAAGTTGCTATGCTTGCGTTTTGATATTTTTGAAGTCTTCATTATTCCTTTTTTCCATTTTTATCCATACTTGTATAGCTCAACTTAGGGTAATGCCAGAAATGCCGTGCATGTGGGATTCATTAAGAAAGCAGATAAGCTGGGTGCAGCCGCAGTTGGTGTTGATTGCTGGTATGTTTACTTCATGGAGTTATAGAAAGTTCAAACCTAACTAAATGTAAAAATGTCGTGTGCATTGGAATGAAAGAGATTTTAAGAAGGGATGTGCTTAGTGTGCATGACAATCCTCAAAGTCTTATCTTTGTCATTGATTTCATCTCAAATGAGGTGTAAAGACAATCTCAGAAACACAGAACAGAATTCTCGTTTCAGATGTTTGAATATATGGTGAACCCGCATGAGGAAATGTAACTATGAATCCCCTCCCCTGGCAATTCTAAGGCGCCGAAGGGCATTTCGAGGATTTGGAGAAAATTTATGCTTTTCCAACAGTAAATAGGACAAAAAGGCATTTCCTTGGTGCATTATCAAGCAAAGTTTTATCAAACTAATATGTCAAATATTGCTTTTCAATGGCATCCCATTGGCTCTTGCTGGAGGAATGCACTTGGAAGATAAACTGATCATCATACCATCAAGGGGTACAAGACTAAAAAAATCTCTACGAGAAAATATAAAAGTAATAATCTTCAATAAACCTAACATCAACTGTGACAACCAGAGGAAATAAGTAGAACGTGATTTTCCTGCCTCAAAATAGAGTTGCAGAGCTCATCCCAGTTCAGCTTTTAAATAAAACAAATTTCAATGAAACGCAGCCATCTTAAAAGCTATTGATTGATCTTGGTTGCAGGATATAATTCTTGAGCCTAATTCAGAACAGATGAAATAAGACAGGCAGACAAGCAACAAAAACCAATATGATTGGACCCTTTCTGAGACATGCAGAAATTCAAAAACAATTTTGCACTAGCCAAATAAGGTACAAGTATGGTAATCAATGCTAACCTTCCAGAAGAACCAATCAGAAAGCTTTCAGTTCATGCAAGATACCGATATAGTTTCCGGTCTACGTTATCTCTTTCCAAGAACTCCCTCTCAATGAGGGACTCAATCCGCTTCTTTATTTCCACAGGGTTGGCCAAAAACCGAGATTGTAACTGCTTGGTGACCTCAGCTATGATGTTATTGTGGTCCAACACTCTCCTTGATTTCATAATCCTCACAATTGCAGCCTCTATTTGGGGCTTCCGGTCCTCTTCAACTCTCTGGCGTGTTTCCTGTTTTTCAGGCTCCGACTCCTTTTGTGCAACTACAGTGCCAATCTTCACCTTGTAGAACTTGCTAGTGAACTTGTCATTGAAGTAAAATGCATCATCTTCGCTAATGTCTTTGCTCATTGGCTCTTTCCGAAGGACATTTTTTCCCTTAACACAAGCCAAGGATTGCAGGCACCTCTTTAAGTCCACTGCAGGAATCGCAGTAGCCTGCTCAATCTCCTTGTAGTTAAGTCGGTCAGCGTTGTTGAACAACATAAGAACACACATCTGATAAGTGGAAACATTAAGCTCGTGCCTTTGACCCTTCCCAAAGGTTGCTTTGATATCGGCTGTCCCCATGTTAGTCTGCCAAGACAATCTCCGACCTGTGTGTGTTCCAAGATAATACTGCCGAAACTTTTCACATAGTGTTGACACCTCTGTTGGCAAATTGCAAGCAACACTAGGCTGAGTGGGCCATGAGCCAGTTGTCAAAACCTGGACTGCCAGTGTTGGACTGTCTGCTTCTGGAGGGTAGTTTTTATAAAATCCTTGCATTGTATCTTGAGAGGTTTTCATGTCTGTGAACATGCCTTCCAATTTTGATGTAAACTGGTAACCACATTCAGTCTTAAGCTTAACTATCAGACTTCTCTCTGCATCGTCACAGGCAGTCTTACCAGATAGAAGCCGTTTGGCCAAATGTTGTTTATAATACTTTTCAAATACATCTTTCTCCTGCAAGTACCGGAACAGCATCATCACCTTGTCAAGGACAACCTCAACATCCTCCTCACTAACCTCCTTGAGGCCTTTACGAAGTTTGTCATCAACAAACAGAGAAATAAACTCGGGAGAACGAGGATTCAAATTTATAAAGTACTCAAAAGAAGAATTCAATGCATTCTGGAATGTCTTGTCATTGCTAAATGCCAAGTTTATGATCTTATCATATTTATCCTTTTCATCTAGGAGACGCTGGACAAACTCCACAGGATCCCTCAACCTCTCTGGATCAGTAACCAACTGTTTGCCCGTCTCCCTAATATGAGCAGTCATCACATCTCGTATTGTTGAAAGACCATTTGGAACTCGACGGAACAAGGTATACATCCTTCCCAAGTCTTCATACTTATCATCAAGAAGCATGTTTACTAAGCCTGAATTCTCCATATGGACAAGTCTTTGCATGTGATTTGCAATCATCTCCTTCTCCACCACGTTGGTTATCTTGACTTCACTCTTCGGATCCAAGTAATGGGACACTCGTTCCATTTCTTCATTTAGACGTCTTTCAGCTTTCTTCAGGTAGTCACCACAATCACAGCACTCTATGAACTGCTGAGACTCAGCCCTGTAAAAATCGGCTGACAACTCAAGAAAGTGCTTCTCAAAATCATCTTGGTAAACAGACGAACCAAGATCCATCAGCATCTTAATGATATTCCTCATAAGTCCCCTGTTAATGACTTCACCAGTCCTTTCTCTTTGTACTAAATCAAGAAGTGTACTAAGAAGCCTCGACTGGATTTTACTGGAGTGGATTATATTGTCTCTCCACAAGTTTAGCCCAAGCTCATGAACAGGAGTTTTATGAGTACTTGGAATGAATGTCCTGTCCATGTACATCAAAATATCTCGGATCATTTGCAATGCTTTGTTGTGGTCAGTCCATTTTCTGTTCAGCTCCTCTAGAAACAAACCCCCCTGTGCTGCCTCTATTGATTTTGATATTTCTTTGAGATGTCCAGTCATAGTAGTCACCAAACCTGAGTAAAGCTTGTCACCAAATTTGTGCAGCACCATATTATAAGCATTTCTGCAAGCAAAAATGTCAAATCTTAGAAAGACAGATTGCTAAAGTTTTCCATGCGCAGAGTATGTCAACATTGCAAGTGCAGATGTCCACTTGAGAGAGTGAGAAAGATACATGTCCAACAGGCTACAGGGTGTTAATTGTAAAAATTTGCTTGTGCTGATATATCAGTATGGCATGTGATGGATAATTCAGTAAGCAATTTAGAATAATGTGAAAAATTGTTACACTAATCTCACTTGAAGATATTAGAAAATCAACCTTACCTAATTTAAATGAAGATGCTGTCCATCGATTAAATTTGAAATAAAAATGAAAGGATATCTAACAACTGAAGAAGTCATCAAAGGAATTCCAACAGAAACAGTATGTAGGATGAGAGGATCTCCATTTCAATGGAGGAAAGCTCTTCTTCTTCCTCTTTTTTCTTTTTTTTTTTTGGGAGGGGGGCTGGGGGGCATTGCAGAAAGGTGTTGATTAACTTCTCAACTGGACTCCTAGACAGTCCTAATTTTATAAGGTTCTCTGAGATCTTAGCTGCAAAAACATTTAGCCTCATAAGAAGAGAATATTAATTTTATCCCAACCAAGTTTTGATACCAAATGTTGGTGCCATACAAGTATCAAAATAATGACTAATTTGCAACAACACATAATGAAGTGGCTTGTCATGTAAATGGCGAGATTGATTGCCAAAGCTCACAAATGTTATTTAGATCAATTAGTATAACTTTTCATAATCATAGTCACAAAAAATTTCACCATAAAGGGCAAAAATATTTTAATTTTATAGGAGGTCGCTAATTTTACGAACTTAGTAGATGAAAAAGTCATAACATACAGATGTGAGAACTGCTCTATAAATAGATAGTGCTTTAATTACTAATAAAAAACCAAACTCTTAAGAAAAAGTAACTAAAGACATTCCTCACCTCCTAGGAAAAAGAGAAACCGATAAAAAAGACAAGTTAATATGAAAGTCTTCCACCATTGCAAGATTTACAGTCGGCATACAGAATCATCCCACAAATAGGGAGACTATAACCATGATTCGTATCCTTCACATCATAATGGACTAACCTTATTGCACAAAGCCCAACCTTCAAGAGAGATGGTCATAATTACCACATACTACATGATTCAGGACATTATGTGTTGTTGCAAATTAGTCATTATTTTGATACTTGTATGGCACCAACATTTGGTATCAAAACTTCGTTGGGCTAAAATTAATATTCTCTTCTTGTGAGGCTAAATGCTTTTGCAGCTAAGATCTCAGAGAAAATTATAAAATTGACTGTCTAAGAGTCCAGTTGAGAAGTTAATTGACACCTTTTTGCAATGCCCCCAAACCCCCCCCCCCCCCCCAAAAAAAAAGAGCTTTCCTCCATTGAAATGGAGATCCTCTCATCCTACGTACAGTTTCTGTAGGGATTCCTTTGATGACTTCTTCAGTTGTTACACATCCTTTCATTTTTATTTCAAATTTAATTGATGGACAAAATAAACACCATATGCAACCTAATACTACATGGAAGTAAAATTGAGCACATCGACCTGTTAGTAAAGTTCCAAAACTTCCCAAAATTAATGTACTGTCAGCTATCAAAGAACGTTCTATGGCAAACAATTAGATAATAATGAGCCAGCATCATTTGCATATTGATCGCTGAATACCTCAACATATTATGTTATCAACGTGCTTTTACAGTAAACAATTGAAACAATATCTTAAGAAAAATATTTGTAGTCCATGCAACAGAACAATTGTGAAGTTTGGGTGTGTTTGTCAAACACAAAATTTGATATTGAATGAACTAAGTGATACTGCTGAAGATAAATTTATTAATTGACCAAAAAGGGCCATTGAGGGCTAAGAAATCAATAGGTTAACATGACGCGCATAATATGTTCCCAGTACAAAGGAAGACACCAAGAAACCCAGGCTTAGTATTCGCGTGCCCCTTAATATGATGAATTAAAAAGTCAACGGCTTTAAAAGTTGTTGGCAATCACGCTGAATTTTTGAAAAATTAACATTAACCCAGCTTTAAGTATTTGAATCAACGAATCAGACATTGAAAAACTTAGTTAAATTCACAAGAGCTGCCAGGCCTTTCACAATTAGTCAAATTCTATGATGAAAGAGTCAGCTGAATGCAATAAAAAGTTATATATATCACTACAGATAGATCATTCTTAATTTTTTATTGTCCCAAAGAGGTCTAGATTAAGATCCATATGGAGAATTGTTCAAAGTTCTCCTGAATAAGGACATATTCCAGACGCCAAAAACCTTCTTCCCGAAGCTGAATATTCCTAATGTTCTCTCTCTTAAGTGTTGTAAAACTCAAAATAAGCCCCATCACGTAAGTCCAAAACCAAACTCCTTGGAAAAAGAAGTTCAACTCATGATAATGTGCATATCCTAATAGCCACTTCTTGGAAAAAGATCACCGCTTAAGAATTTCTTACACTTCATGGTATTTGTGACTGTCACCTACTTGAGCCTGCATCAAGGTTTCCAGTTCGTTTAACATACAACAAGGATCACCATATCCTGGGCTTTATAACATACTATGTTGTATTGTTTTTACTCTACCACAAGAATCTCAAACCAACAACTACATCATAAGACACACCAAGTGTGCTAATATAATATACTAATTATTGAAAACACAAAAGGATAAATAATGTAAATAAACTAATTGAGTTAATGCATCCAAGGACGAAAGTTGTCACAGCCCAGGCACTGAGATCCAATTATCATGTTTGATCAACCACTGAGAAAAAAGTTTGTCGCATAGCTCTTCCACTGGGGATTAACAGGCTAAATTTCATGGTTTAGGCTTGCTCCTCTTTTGCTCCTTGATACTATTGGAATCATTTTTGCTTTTAACATATGAACCACACTCACCGCACTCAAACTACCACTCCTGCCCAAAACAAACAATTTTCCCTACTATAACCAAATTAAAAGACCCCCAAGCACTCTCTCTCTCTCTCACGCTTGCACGCACACAGAATATGGAAACTTCCCTTCTTCCAGATCCCTTTACATCATTACCTCTCCATCCCACAAAAAACCAATTCAGAATATTCCCATCCAAACCCATCTACGTAGTTTTCCAATCCAAATTTCTTCAAAACCCATTAACACAACATCCCCAAAAACCCATCGCATTTTCCCAATTGCTCTAGCTGGCACTTCTGCTGGATGAGAAGCCTAAGGTGAAATTCATCACCAGAGGCAGATGGGTTTGTGGTAGGTGACAATTCTGCTTTGTACAATCTTAGTGAGCTCCTCCAAAGCCCTAGCCAAAGCCCCACTACCATTTCCCAAATCATCTCAAACCCTTTTTTGAACCACACATTTTCCACAACCAATTCACTCACCAAATCAACAACCATTTCAGTCTCAGGCCTTGAGATCAAAAACCCTTCCTGAAAGCTGAACACCAAATCCCTCCAGTACTCAAACCCCACAATGTACTGAAAGGGTTTCCTATCTTCAATCCTCAGCTTCCACAGAGCATAAAATTCCTCCAAATCAAGTCTTAGTTTCACTTGTTGACTCACCGCGGCAGGTTGGAAATTGTTGAAAATCTTTTAACCGATTTTTGGGTTTGTGGATCAGCGAATATCAACAGAAAAAATTTAACCCATTTTTTGGCAGAGAAGGAGAGAGAGAGTCTGGAGCATAGATCTCCATTCTCTTCCTTTCTCCTCTCTTCCTCCCTTTTATTACTTGCTCTCTCTCTCTCTGCCTCACTTCACCGGAGTAAGTCATCAAAGGTTGATCAAATGACTTGCACATGACAAAAATGTTATAAGTTAACGGAATTATGGACAGAAAATTTTGCCATGGTCCATAGTTGAGGGGACGACATCCCCCCCCCCAAAAAAAAAAGGTTCAGGACCAGTTTCAGAAAGAGTTCAAAGGTAATTTTGCATGTTTACCAAAGCAAAACACAAAATTTGCAACAATGAAAGGTGTTTCCATTTTCCACCTGTCCATCTAAACACTACCATGTCTCATTTGGGAATCCCTATGCTTCAAAGAAATAGATTTATTCTAGGTTCAATAATTCAAGAACGAGATGGGAAGAAATTTTATCTAAAATGACAGGATAAAATAGAAATAGAAAGACCCATTCAAAAGGATGCATAAGAAAATAATCTCCACCAAAGTTGCCTATCTTCAACATAATTGTAAGAACATTTCCTACAAGGCAAGGGCTTGGCAATCTGATTTTAACTTAACTTTTACTGTCACCATCCCTATTTGTTTATCCTCTTTGGTAATCCAAGCTTCTATCTAAGGAGAAGTTAACATAAGCACTCATCCTTGATAGACTCAAAATAATTTTCAGAAGATGGCCTTGGATATCATTGTTTGATTTCAGAGGGAATGCCATTGAAATTACTATTATAGGAAGAGATAAGTTAAAAATGTAAAGGAGGGCAAAAAGGAAGCACTAGGGACACAAACAGCATTCACAAAGAAAAATCGATAACTGAATTTCAGTTGTTGTTAAACATTATACGGGAACAAAAAAGTTAAAATCAGGTCATAAGCAAAGAAAATCAGTACTTTCCCTGTGCATTTGGCTGTGCATCAGTGAACCCACTGGGCAATGTAAAATAGCCCACAAACCATGCACACTAAGCAAAACCCATGCTTGGGCTCAAAACCACCTAGTGTGATTTCCAAGGATGTGACTTTACATCTTGCTTAGAGAAAGGCACATCTCCTGCCTGCTAAACTAGAATTTGGATGCAACTTGAAAATTGCTTCATTGTTAACACCACCAAGCCGGAGCATCATTCCAGTCAAAGCCATGAAATCCAAGCACCTATTAGAGGCCTTCCTTTTTGTCACAATTTTAATAGACATCATAATTTGGAAACATTAACCAACAAAAGCGCAGAGCTTCTACATTTTACATCCCAAATAAGCAGTAATGATTAACCTACACCCTAAGCCCTTTCACTTCCCATTTTTTAGCAACCCTTATAAAAGGTTGCAAGAAAGGATAGTGCGGAAAAGATTACACAACAAGACAGAATTAGGGTAAAAAAATCCTTTCGTAAATGTCACCACATAACAATTTGGTAGGCCCAAGTTAAACACAATCAATTATATGGACTATTTATCGAAGCTCGTCAGAAGTGCATAAGCTTGAATGTTACAAAGACACAGTCCTAGAAAACCCTACCATGATGACCTGTGAAGGTGATTAAAATTATCCTATATATATATATATCATTGTCTGGCAGAAAAACCGACAAATTCAATCAGCACAAAAGCTACTCACTGGTGAAACTAGGTTCTGCCAGATATCCATGGAACTAAAACCTCCGCCAACAAGTCCGCGGCAACAAGAAACACAAAATCCAGCACGAATTTCTAAAATAGCAATAACCCAGTTGACATTAACATGAAACAAACCTAGCCAAATTAAGAAATGATTATGCACAATAATTACTGTAATTTTTACCAAACATCATTGAACCCGAACAATCAAATAAATGAAAGGAAAAACTAATTAAGCGAATTAAAAGACAGTCAACGAACAAGAGTTAATAGGGGCAACGAAAATCAGACCTATAAAGCTCTTCAAAACTGAGTCCACTAGCGTTGTGATTGTAAATCTCATGAATTGCATGTTCCAATATCTTCCATGTCTTCTCTGCATACTTCGGATCAACCACAACCTTGTGCTTAAACGCCTCTATCTGAAAATTCCTCTTCTTCTGATTACTCATCGTCTCAAACTCACAAACACCGAATCCTACAACCAAATCAATCCTTCCTTCCGCTCAAATCCTCCACCGACACAACGAAATCAAAGAACCAAATTGGCAACCTTCCAAGTTATTTTTAGGTGATTTAAGCCGGAAATTTAAGCTATAAAAATGAATTTCCTATGTAAAGATGTGGCGTGATTTCAATTAGAAGAGTCTAAGACGTAATTGAGATGAGATTTGCGGAATTAGTCTGACAATCGGAACGGGAGATGCCAAGAAGAGGAATCGACGAGTGGCGGACTTCCTAGGGTTTGGAATGCGAAGGGGTTTGGGGAGAGAGAGAAAGAGAATACGTGAAATGGAAGAGAGAGAATGTACGATGAAGTGGAAGGAAGATAGAAAAGAGAGATTTGCCGGTCTCTTTCCCTTTAATTTTCTCCCTGTCTCTCTCTCTCTCCCCTCTCAAGTTTATTTACCTTCTTTTCCTTTGTTTGGTCGGATATTGGGATCTTTCAACCATGAAACGGATTGTTAAGCTTGATAATAAAAAATAAGTATTAAAAAATAAGTATTAAAAGAGTTAATATTTAAATAAATTATATAATATTAGAATAAAAAAAAAAGAGTATGCAACTTTTGTTCTTTAGTGGCTAAGGCATCCGAAGTTTTGTCAAGTTTTATGATTACTTGCCTATCTCTATTGATTTTAGGGGTAAATAATCAAGAACTATTCAATTTGAAACATAATCACTATATTAAATGCTAACCTATCATTATAACTCTACTACTTTAACTTCATCAAAATGCTAATAAATCGATATATATTCTCTGCAACTCACTTAAATATTAAAAGCATACCTTCACAAAATAATTTATTTTAATCAAAATTCAAAATCCTGATATAATGCATATTGATATAGAAGGAAGCCTTCACATTGCAAAGATGATGAAAGAACGATTCAATGGATGATGTTATCAACCTAGAATAAGTCAAAATGCTAACCTAAAGTAGTGTTACGGACCTTAGGAAGGCCATAGGAGCCATCGAACCCACTGCCTATACGTGACCCTCGTGACATGTGGCCTATGCTGGAAGCCCAACCAGCACGAGCCATGGCTTAGTAGAGCCAAAGTAGTGCACCGGGCCAAGGGACATTTAATCCAGGCAACAATTGGAGAAATGTTAGGAGGGGTTTGGGGGAACTCTTTTAAGGTTGAACAAGGCATGGTTGGAAAGAGATCAAGGCATAAGGATTAAGAGTGTATGTGATAGCTTAGGAGGGCCAAACGACTGTATTGGGTCAAGTGACATTTGGCTCGAGCAACAAAAGGGGAATCGATAGGAGGAGGCTAGGGAGACTCTTTCAAGGAGAAATCGGGTAGGGTTAAGAGAAGAACACGGCCGGAGAGTAGAGAATGCACATCTCTTGGCACATGAACTATGGCAGCTCGGTGGGGACCAAGGAAAAGTTTGGTTCAAGCAGAAGGCCTCGTCATTGTTAAGGGTTCAAATTACTGGAGTTTTAGGACATTAAAAAAATAATTTCGTAAGCCATGAAGCTAACGGAGCATAACAACTCAAAGCAGCCCATTACATGGCATTGTGACATGGCGGTTGAGCTGTCCAAGCACATTTGCACGAGCAGTTCAATGTGCAGAGTGGGGGCATCGATGAAGGACCATGTTAGGGATGTGAGAAGGCCGGTTCCTCCATGATCAAAGCCATCTACAACAATTCTCTTGGAATGGACATTGTATGACCCTCAAATTAAGGTTTGTGGAGCCAAATGAAAAATGTACGAGCACCACTCACTCCACTAACCTTAGAGTACTTTGAAATTATGCATTGTGGTTCTAAAGTGGATCCTAGCAATTAGGGAGGTTAATTGCACAATGGCTTTATAAATTAAGCACCAAGCTATGCATTCAAGCAGGCTATGAGCCATGGAGGTAAAGGGGAGAGCACAAACTATGAGCATTCTATGAGCCACGAGCAAAACCTAGGGTTAAGTTTTCAAACTTAGGGGAGTTTTGTAAGATGCTCGTGCACTCCTAGTGATAAGGTTTGTTAACTGCATTATGGCTCTAGAGATTAAGAGCCAGGCCAAGCCAGGGATGGTAGAGGAAGCACAAAAAATGAGGAATTTGTGAGCTATGAACAAAACCTAGGGTTAGGGTTTCAAACTTTGGGGAGTTTTGTAATCTGTTCGTGCACTTCTAGCAGTTAGGGTTGTTAAGTACATTGTGGCACTATAGGTTAATGCCAGCACGAGCATTCGAGCAAGCTGTGAGCAATCGACTACACAGAGAGCTTTGAGTGTGAGCAATCTGTGAGCCACGAGTTGGAACCTAGGGTTAGAGTTTCAACCTTGTATTTTGCTCGAGTAATTGTCCTTGTAATCTTGTGATAGATGAAGTTTTGTACATTATTCTTTCACTGCCTTCGTTGGTTTAGAGAGAGAGAGAGGAGTGAGCAGAGAAAGAGAGAGAGAGAGAGATGTGCAATTGTTGAGGCTGGTGCAGAGTTTACATCATTTGGGGCAAAAATTTTGTGAGCAGAAATTGCCTGAGTGATAGTTGGTATTAGAAGGTTGCTCTTCCCAGGCTGCTATGAACACATGTGATGGGCTGAATGGAAGAAGCTCTTGGCTTGCCTGAAGTTCTTCCTAAAATTTCTCTATTCGATCGAGTGGAGTCACTGGCTGCACAAGTTTAAAGCTTGTTGTTTCGGTGGTCTCACTTGGCATGAGGTTTGGGAAGAAGATCACTTATAGACTATGTATTTTGCATTGGAGGTTGTGCAGGTTGTGAAGTGGATTCTCAAATACTTGCACTACTTCAAGCACTTGTTTGGAGTTTTGAAAAAGTTAGTTTTGTAGACTCTGATTTCATCGGAGATCTTGCCAGAAGAAGATCACTTATAAGCATGTGCAATTAGTTAGAAGGCTACCTTACAATCGATTGTGGTATTGTCTACTATGGAGGTAGAATATATGGAAGTGACCAAGGCAATCAAAGAAGCTTTATGGCTGAAAGATTTGTTTGTCAAACTTAGTCTACATCAAGGTATGATCATTATTCATGTGATTGTTAAAGTGTGATTCCCTTGACTAAAATTCAGATATATTGTGAGACGAAACATATTGATGTGAAGTTTCACTACATTCAGAACACTATTGCTGAGGGAAAAGTTCTTGTTGAGAAGATCAGTATCAAAGACAATCCTATTGATGTGTTTACTGAGCCTCTTCCAATTTATAAATTCAAGTAGTGCTTGGACTTGCTCGGTATTCATTGTTGGTGATTTGGCCCATCAAGGCATTTGCGGAGAAGGTGGAGCTACTTATGTACAATGGCAAGTCAAGATGAAGATTTATTATGTGGTGACTTGCACTTGTCTCACAAGAGATGTTCTGTAGGGTTGGGCTTCACTTGGTATCTATAAATAAAGCTTTGCACTTATCCTACATCAGATAAGTTGAAGAGTTGGTCCTCACTTGAAGTCTAAAAATAGAAACTTTAGTGATGGTTTGTGAATAACCTAACCAAGAGAGTTAGTGGATTATTAGGACCTCTGAGTCATCAAGGCTCTTGTAATATTTTGAGTTTTCTTATGTTTTTATATTAGTGCAGTTTTAGGAACACTTTCCTAACTCTCTTGTACTCTCTTCTTTCATAGTGGAAATTTTGCTCCTTATCCTCCCATGGATGTAGATCATTTGACTGAACCTCATAAATTTAGTGTCTCACTATTATTATTATCATTTTGTGTTAGTTGTATATCCTAGGTCTTATCCTAACATATAAGGAGCCAAGTTTTATTTTGATAATGTGGCAATTAGGAGGACATAAATGTCAAGTTTAAGAGTTGATTGTTTGTTTGGCAATAGGAAGGAGAAAAGACTCAAACCGTGAATCTTGCAACGTAGCCGAAAATATTCGGTTGACTAGTTAAGCCAAAAATTGTTGTGCGTTCATGACCTCTTTTAACATTGCATTTCTAAGAGTGCAATTTGATGGGGCCCCTTTGGAAGACCCAACAAGAAAAATGTTCAATCCTACAAACCCCATGATTCAAAGAGGCAGATACACCTAGACGTGTTGATAGATTGGGATCAATCTCCTCAAAGGGTGGATATGGTCCGACACACTAAGAGAATGTTGTTGGCATTATTCTAACAATCGTTCAGCCAACTCCCATCAAAGGTAATCTAATTGACACATAGAAATATTTAGCAAGTCCAAATCAATGCTCCTTTCTCCTCGGCCGATGAGCAAGTGCTCCCAAAGGAACCGATCGTATTAGCTAAAAGTGATATTCGACTACACCTCACATTGATCTTCTGTTTCCTATTTTGACACGAATCGTATCTCCTAAATAAGAAAGGAAATTTTCAGAATCTAATCAATAATAGAAGAGATCTCGTCGTACTATTGAACTTCCTAAACGATAAATATTAAGAATTATACAAAATATTTGACTATAAGATCCCGAGATCATTGGACCACCAGATAAAAAAACTAGGGTTGTAAAATCTCATATATATACGGCTCTTACGGCGCCATTGTATATAAGTTTTCGGTACACCAAAATCAAGGTATGCTTTTTGAGACCCCTACACTTGGCACACGAGTCACAGGAGAGATCAGCTCTCTTCCACTCTCTGATTCTCTTACTCTCAATCTGTTTTTTTTTTTTTTATTAAAAATCGTTTTTTTCTGATTTGAGCGTCGGACCCTCCCCACCGGAGCACCTTCCAGTAATTTTTTGTAGGTTTCAAACCACTTGTGCAATCAGCCATTCGAGTCAAAAGGAGTCAAAATCTATGGAATCAAAAATCACCTCCAACACAATTATTATTGGGGGAAAAGTTGTGTGACTCCATGTGAATTAATAGGCCTTTATACACCTTAGTTTGAATTTTGACCGTAGGCTTGGAATTACGGATCATGATTTCTGAATCCATACACCTTAGTTTGAATTTTGACCATAGGCTTGGAATTACGGATCATGATTTCTGAATCCATATGATTATAAAGTACTTTATATTATGCTGCAATAATCATATGGCTTCGAAATTAAATTGCGTCCATTCATAAAATTACTCTACCAAACCAATAAATCTATAATTCATGTATACTAGCTAGTGCATAAAAACTTGTAATTTTCAAGTTTATTCTTAAAATTTTTGTTTTTCATGGCATGGTGAGCCATACATCCAAAGATTAAGAAAAACAGAACAGCCCCAAGAACTTGGGTTTATTTTCTCCAACATTTGCAGAAGCCAGAGATCTTGGATCCACTACATTGGGTGCACAATGATGGGAGATACTTCTCTCGGAGAACAATATACCGGGTTATCATCTTACCATTGTGGGGAGGGGGGAGCTTTCTTTGATCATTGTAATAGCTGCAAAATTTTGCATCCATCCAAATAACAATGGGAATTTCTCATGGAATCAACTCGAGATCACTCCAAATAGAAAGCTAACCAAGTGCAATATCTACTAGTCCAATTTTCTCTCCTCCAAATAACACTTTCCCTTCAAGTTGTTCTTCAAGGAACTTCAAGGTCTCCATTGCTTGTCCAAGCAATTCCTCTTGCTCTTTCCCTTGTTTGATGAACACTCCCCATATTGAAGGCAACACCTGTTCATAACATAGCGTAAGATACTATATGATACAAGCCTACTCACAACTTTGGTTGCAAAATTCAATGACATGGTCACCTTATCATCTCCAAATTTGGCCCTAAAGCGCATGATGGCACGCTCATAAGGATCTTGGGGCAATATGGGATTTTGCTTCCAAGTTTCATCAATATACTCAACTATGACCAGAGATTCAGCGACAGCTTTACAGTTGTGGACAAGCACTGGAATCTTCTTGTGAACAGGATTGTATTGAAGCAATTGAGGAATCTTATTGGCGAGGTCTTCATCCATGGCTTCATATTCAATTCCTTTCAATTTCAGTGCCCAAACAGCTCTTAGTGCGTATGGGCTTGCCCATGTCGTGAAATGCAACCACTTCTGTCTTCACTGGCTTAGAAATTGTCCGGTACTCAAAAAAGTTCTTCTATACATCCTTTCACCTAAGCCTGCACAGACATTATCATTGCTCCAAGGATCAAGACAAAGCTTCGGGTTTGAATTTTGTAATAAAAGAAGATACTTGAGACTTTGGTTGTTAATCCATCACTTGGAATTTTCTACACCCAAACAGGACCAGGGGTCGGCCATACACTACAAAATAAAAGCTTTATCTAGATGGATAAAAACTGTTTGTAAAACCCATAAAAACCGTCAGCAGAACCTTCTCCAACGGATGGGTCTTCAGTTGTCTATACACATGTCGGGATAGGTCTACACCGACAGTTGTGGTAACCGTTGAAGCATGTTACAGACTTTTATTGTTGGTTGCTATGTGTTACTATAAATTACCGTCATGTATCATCGGTTACAAAATATGTTGTTATAAGTTATTGTCTTATATCGTCGATTGCCATATGTTACTATAACTTACTGTTTTGTATTGTCAGTTATAAATATGTTACTATAAATTATTATTTTGTATTGTTGATTATCATATGTTACTATTAGTTACTATTTTATATCGTCGATTATCAAATATGTTAGTATAAATTATTGTCTTGTATCGTCGGTTGCCAAATGTTACTATAAGTTACTGTTTTTGGTTACCAAATATATTACTATAAGTTATTATCTTGTATCATCGGTTATCATATGTAACTATAAATTACTTTCTTGTATCGTCAGTTATATTGTGACGAAACATATCTTTAGTTGTATCATCAGTTATTATAAGTTACCATTTTATATTATGGATTATCACAAATCTGTCTTGTATGTTTTGTGTCGTTGGTTATATATGTTAGTATAAGTTATTATCTTGTCTTGTATCGTCAACTATCACAAATATGTAATCCACAGTCATTTATTTATTATAATACCAAGTTTACCGTCAACACATCTTTCATCACCCTTACAAATATTATATTACAATCCAAGATAATAACCAAAGATGAAAATGTTACATTACAACCCAAGATAACAACAAAAGATAAACGTAATACATGATATAAATAATATTAATGACAAAGAAAAAAATACATACAAATATATTAGTAACATCTCGGATGGTTAGACTTCTTTAGACCCATCTGGATTTTCATATGAACAAAGTGATGAAACAATGAATTTAAGCATTAAAAGAGAGTTTTTGTAATACCGGAAACTCGACGTTGAGTATTTTGTAAATATTTCTATCATAAAGTAGAAAATTTCGAATTTTATCGATTTTCGATTTTGGGGTTTTAATTTTAAAATTTTGGTATAATGGAAATGCCGTGTTCCAAATACGTAGTATATTTTATTTTTGGTAAATTGGGGAACTTCCAATGTGATGAAAAAAAAAATAATATATATATATATATATATATATTATATAGGTATTCAATTATATAATAATAAAAAAAAAAAAAAAAAAAAACGAGAAGAGAGAGAGAGGAGAAGGTGCTGCGTTTCGGAGTGAAACGCAGCATCTCCCCCAATTAAGAGAGATTAGGGTTAATCTCTCTCTTCGCCTCTCCCTACTCTCCCGTCTCTCTCTTCGAATCTCCTCCCTCTCTCCTTCACGAATTCTCCATCACAGCCTTCACTCTGCCATCTCCGCCGCTGCAACCACCACCGGACACCACCACCGCCACCTCCTTCTTTTTTTTCTCTCTCAGTCTCTCTCTCTATCCCACAGTCTCTCTCAGTTTCTCTTTGCGCTCTCTCCCCCTCTCGCGATCGCTCGCCACCACTCCCTCCACCGTCCGCAACCACCACCGTGACCACCGCGAACCACCGCGGGTCACCATCTCTCGGTCTCACGAAATCTCTCTCACTCTCTGTCAGTCACAGTCGCTCTCGGTCTCTCTCTCTATCGTGACTTCCCTTCGAGTCGCTCTCACTCACTCTCAGTCGAATCGCTCTCACTCTCTGACTCTCTTTGAGTCTCTCTCCGTTCTTTCTCTCGCGCGACAGAGTTCTTCCCTCCTCCCTCGCGCGCGACTGCTGGTTGCCTTCTCTTCGCTCGCGCGCGGTGCTGCTCGCTACCGAGGGCTCTTCTGCAACGCGTTGAAGTCCCTAACTGCAGATTTTCGAAAGCCCTTAGACCATGACCTGCGATTTCTTCTCTACGCAAGTAAGAGCTGAATTCTAACCCTAGCTCTAGGTTTCGATTTCTCTTGATAATTAGGACTAATTGTTAAACTTTACTTCAGTCTAGGAGCATTGCAGGGCTTGGACAGCGTTGTGGATGCACGGAAGTTAGGGTTTTGGACTGCTGTAAACCCTAGGTGAGGTAAAATATTAACTTATTTGATTTAATTGGATGAATTTAGGATAAATTAGGATAAGAAATGTTGTATATGTGTAGGATGTATGTTAGATTCAATTGGAATGCATTGTCTGATGATTTTAGGTAATTATTTAGGTTAATTATAAGATTTTATATGAATTGGACTGTTCCGGAGGATAGAATCGTATTGACTTGAGTAGAATAACTTCTCTTAGAGTTTAATTTGACGAATGCATGAAAACAGTCGGAATTTGGGATTTAAGTTAAGGATCAATGCAGTCTTTATCATTTTAAGTGGTCCTGCATATAGGAAATCAAAATACAACTTCTGTATTATGAAAATAGACTTTAATACCTTGAAAATGACATATGGTTTGAGGAAATTGGATAGGAATCGAAAAGTGTATGATTTTCAAAGATTTTTCCATTTCGTAGGAAATTTATCTATTTTAAGTATATTCCGACTTTGATTGGTTTTAGGGTTGAATCGGGTTTGATTTTCAATTGATTATTTATTTATAAGTGAAATGCAATCGATGACATTAGAGTATATCCAAAAATTGAGGAATTAAGATTTGTACAAACTTAGGGAAAATGACAAACCTTAAAATAATTGGAAATTTGATGACAAATTATGATGATTTGACTAGGTTGATATTTTGGAGACTCGAAAGGAGTCATTTGGGGATTGATCGAGGAATTGGGAGTGATCACCCTCCCAAGAGGTGAGTGGATACATGTTTATGATTTTAAGTGAGAAAATACTTTATACTGATTTTACAAAATGTTTCAAATGAGTTTACGAATGCTTTAAAATTATTTTATGATTGTGGAATGTCCCGAAAGGAGATTTGAATCACCGAATGCATCCATGTATTATTTGAAAAATGATGTGTCATGTTTATTGACTTGCGTTGAAAGCGATTGATGTGAACTTATGTACTGAGAATTTGAATAACTATTGGCACGTTTTGATATGTGATTTGATGATTGTGAAATGGTGCTGTTGGCACACCTTGGTATATGATTTGATGATTGCGAAATGGTGCGGTGTGCAAGGATAATGGCTATAGTCATTCCCTCCACGGAGCGACCCGACGGGGTGACGTGGTTGGGCTGTTATATTGGATGACGAGGTAGCTGCGCTCGAGAGGTGCCTCTGAATCCCTCCCTTCGGACTAGCCTGGTTGCACCCCAGGGGAGGCCCGAGCCAAAGCCAAGGAAGGGGGTATTGTGTATGGTTTATTGACATTGATGAGGAATCCCTTGGCGATTTCACCATTGGTCTGGGCCAAGCCTTTGGTGGAAAGATTTTGGCAACCCCGTGATTTTGGAAAACAAAAATGTGATAACTGGATGCATATGATTTAATTATCATGATTTGTTGAGATCTTGTTTACACTGAGATTTATTGATGTGACCGTATGATTTTGAGAATGATATTTGACATGTCCACAATCATCACTCATTTATTATCATAACATGCTATACACTCACTGAGTATTTCCCAATACTCACCCCTCTCTTTCAAACCTTTCAGAGAAAGCTTAGGTCCGTGACAGCAGTTGGAGCTTGTGAAGATTCATCCGCTGACTTGTTAGGTATAAGAGCGATGTAAGGTTATTTTAGTTTGATTTGAAATCCATGGAAGGGAGACTTGTTCTTTTGTTTTGAAATTTCATTTTGGTAAAAACTTATTGTATAATTGGGACATTTGGACTTTATTTGATTTTTGAAAGGTCGGGATGGCCAGATGCGTGCATGTGAATTGGGTTGGCCGGGTTGGCCTTGTGTGTGTGCTGATTTGAGTTAAACGGACCGGTGCGTCCTTTGATTGTTTTTGTTGAGAATTTTGGGTGGCTAGGATGGCCACATTGCATGCGTGCATGTACAGGTTCCCACTCCCCGTTGTGTGCTGATGTGTGCTCGTGTGTACAGGGCTGGACCGGATGGGTCCTTGCATGTGTATTGTTATGTGATGTTTTCTGTTTTTGATGATTTGTGTAGAAAGAATTGTTGCGTTGTTTTTGTAGCCTTGCGGAGTCCCGGTATATGGGGAGGTTCTACCCGTGTACCGAGACAACGCGGCGGCTGTCGCGTGGTCGATCCGAGGATCGGGGCGTGACAGTTTTAGTGACCTTGAGTAAGAGTTTTGGATAGGTATGGATGACGAAAGTATAAGATATATTTTGGTTGAGTGAGAGTTTTTGTTGATTATGTATTATGAGAAATGAAAAATAAGGTTTATATGTTTCGATGGATTTTGAAAGCTTTGAGAGGATGAGAAGATAATGGATTTTGAGACCTTTGATTGGAGAAAAGGAGAGCTCTCGAGGGAATGAAAAGCAATGAGACGGAGAGCTTTCGAGGGAATGAGAAGCAATGAGAGAGAGAAGCAATGAAATAGTTTTGATAGTTTTAAAGGATGAACTAGTTTCAAAATCTGCCCCTTTTTAAAATTTTGTCTCCCGCCCTACACACACTTTCACTTTTACATGTTCCCGTCTATATTTTTAGTTTTAAATTGTTAAAATTGTTAAAAGCTCACTACATGCTATATGCTATGAAAATAATTCAAAATTGTCTCCCACACTTTTTAAAATAAAATTTTGATAATGTTTTTTTTATAAAAAAAGAAAATAAAATGAAAAAAATAAACTACATGATAAATTTTCAATAAAATTAATATTTTCAAAAATTTTATATCGATGAATTTCTAATAAAATTAATATTATTAAAAATTTTGAATAAATTGAATTAGAACCAAAATAATAAATCATACAAATAATATTACCAAAAAAAAATAAATTTTTAATTTTAAGGTAATTTTTTTATATATATATTTAATTTTTATTTGTTTATATGAAAGTGAGATAAAAAAAATTAAAAAAAGAGTGTAGGAGGAAAAAAAAAAAGAATGTATGAGTGGGCGCCAGGACCCCCTTAGGGCGGGCGCCAGGCCCCCTACTAGGCTGGCTCCTGCGTATGGGGGCGGGCGCCAGGACCCCCCTATGGCGGGCTCCCGCTTATGGGGGGCGCAGGCGCCAGGCACCCTACAGGGCTGATGCCCGCTTACGAGGATGGACGTCAGACAGACTCTACAGACTAGACTCTATATGTTACATATATTACATGTTATTATATGTTACCATATATTACTACATATGTTACTTAACTTATCAAAACTCGCATTTTTTTCTAATTTTTTTCACATTTTTTACCCGTTACTGTTTTTCATACTTTGTCCGTCTTTTTTATATTACAATTCTTACCATTGCCGTAATCATTTCATATTTTTCATTTTTAGTCGTTCTATATTAAAATTTGAAATTTATAATTAGATTATTTTCAAATCAAATATTTTTTACAAGCAAAATAATTGGTTTTGCATACACAAAATAAATAAGAGTTAATTAAACTTACTAATTAATTAATTAATTAATTAATTAATTAATTAATTAATATTTCTTTATATTAAATATGAAGTTTGATATTCAAATTAATATTAATATTACTATTTTTTTTAATTTATATAAAATTATATAATATTGATAAATTATATAATATTAGTATTATAATAATTATTTAAATATAATATTAGTATTATAATAATCCACCTCTTTTTTTAATTATGTATAATAATTATTTAAATATAATACTATATTGTAAGATAATAAATATTTAAATAATTAAAAATAATTAATTTATGTAATTAAATATAATTATTTACTAAATTATTTTACCTTTCAAAATATATTGAATTAATATATTAGATTTAAAAAAAAAACAAAAACAAAAAAATACAAAGAAAAACAAAAAAAAAAAAAAACAAAACATTGAGAGACGGGCGCCAGACATCCATACCTGGCGCCCGTCTCTCAATGTTTTGTTTTTTTTTTTTTTGTTTTTTTTTTTCTTTTCTTTCTTTTTATTGGTTTTGGATTAGGTTTAAAAAAAAAAAAAACAAACAAAACAAAAACTAACAAAACAGAGAGAGGCCGGGTGCCAGGCAGGAGATGCTTGGTACCCGCCCCAGCAATAAGCCGGGTGCCAGGTATCCCCTGCCTGGTGCCCGTCATCTATCTGTTTTGTTTTGTTTTTTTTTTTTTTTGCTTTTTATTATTATTTTTTTTAATAAGTTTTGAAAATGTAATGAATAATTAATTATATGGGTATAATTAATTATATGATTTTTAATATTATTTAATTATATTAGTATAATTAATTATGTTGGTACATTAGTTTTGAATTTTATATAAAATTATATAATATTCTCATTTTTTTTCTTATTTGTTGTTTTTGTTGGAATTTATATAAAATTATATCATATAAAATCATAACATAAATTTACTATTTACTACTAGTGATCACTAGTTACCCCACTATATAACTATTACTATATTACATAGCCCACGGTTCCACCATCCCCACCGTCCCTCCCACGATTCCACCGTCTCCCATTCTATACTACTACTAGTTACTACAAGTTATTATAAATTACCACTAATTACCATTATAAGGTCATAACACTGATTTATTACTATTTACTACTACTACAGTTACTACCACTATATTACTACCACCATATTACATATCCCGTGGTTCCACAGTCTTACATTATCACTCGTAAATTTATAATACAAACTTACTACTATATTATTATTAATTATCACTATATTACTACCACTATATTATATATTACTAGTTACCTTTATATTATTACTACACCTCATAAAGTATTATTACTATATCTCATAAAAAGTTGAGAAATGTATTACATAATGAGTTTATATATTTTTTTTTCTTTTTTTATTAAAGAAAGTATTAAATGGTTTAGAACTCTAAGCATATGCGCTGCATTTTTTATTTTTTATTTTAATATTTTTTTATTTTTAGGAAGTGAAGTTGCTCTTTTTATTTTTATTTTAAGGAAATGAATTAAATGATGAGTTTAGACATCACCTCTCACATTTTTCTCTTATCACCTTTTATTACTACATATTATCACATTCTTACCACATTTTGTTTTAGTGATTCATATCATCTGTCCAAATTATCTTCTCAACTTACTATAGTCAATGGTGTTATTATAGAGACAATTTTAAAAGAGTCCTTAAAAGTGCTACATTGAAAACTATTCTAACAATATATTTGAATTTAGTCATTTAACCCATCTAAATTTTATCAAAAAATTTTCAAAACTGTCTTCCTATAAATTTTCCCGCCATTTTTTCATTCTTTACCTGCCTATTTTTTTATTATACACTTTTTTTAGTATTTGTAGTCATTATCTGTCTTATTCTTAATTCCTCACATTTTTATACATCCCATATCATCATAATGATTGCTATTTTTGTGTTTTCTTTTTGTTTCAGATGAATATAATATTGATAATTATATTATATAATCATTAATTTTTATAATTATTAATATCGGATATCATGTAATATTATTTAAATTACTAATATTGATAATTAATTATGTTATATAACATAATGTCAATTGTACCATGTGTGAATAGTCATAATATCATAATATCATATTATATTGTAACAATATATTATTACGTAATAATTGATCATAATAACTAATTAGTTAATGAATTGTTATAATTTTATATTATAACACTATATTATATAACATATTATCATTACATTTATATTATATTATATAACAATTAGTCCAATTATCATAATGTCATATTTTAACACTAAATTATGTAACAATTGTCATATTGATAATTACTAATTTTATATAATTACTAATATTTAAAATTACTAATATTGAAAATTAATTACATCATATAATATTATTTAAATTACTAATATTAATAAGTAATATAATGATAACTTATGAGTAATTTGTGATAACTACCTGTAAATATAGTCGGATTATATTATTATTTATTGGAGTGAAATATAGTGATAAATAGTGATAATACAGTGATAACATGAGGTAGACCGTATAGGGGTATGGTAAACCATAACTTACTACCAGTTATCATAATCTTACCACCACTTACTATATGTTATCATAATTTTACTACTAGTTATCACAAACTTTCCGTAATTTAAATTATCACTATATTATTATTAGTTATCACTATATTAATAATAGTCATAGTAAACTTATTACTATTAGTTATCACTATATTACTACTAGTTATTATAAATTTTACCACAATTTATTATAAAATTACAACATATTGCTACTACCTATTATATACTAATAGTGTCACATTTACTGATGACAATTAATAACCGTTTTAATTAGACATCATTTTTACAAACAGTACAATATATATGTTAGCATAGGTATAGAGTTATGCATATGATATGGTTTATTCGTCAGTAAAGAAGATTCAAATAGAGACTCTTTCCAAATTGTGATTAAAGTTATCACATTTATTGATAACAAGTGATAACAGTTCAAATGGTAGATGTCGTTTATAGACGAAAAAATATATCCGTTAATATAAATAAAGAATTTATGCAAACGATATTGTTAAATAGACAGTACAAAAGAGTTATATAGAGACTTTTTCAAAATCGTCTCTAAACACTGCTACATTTACTGACAATAAGTGATAACTGTTAAATTTGAATATCGATTTTTATAGACGGTTTTGCTATCTTTACTGACAGTTGATAAATTTATCCTAACGAACAATTTTATACCGTAAGAAAATATATACATTTCCTAGTGGTTTCATCAAAAGTGTCTCTATAGGTCATAAAATACCATCATTAAAGCTCATCGTCAATAAAAGTTGTCGTCAGCATATTGCTTTAATTTTGTAGTGGTAGTATGGTGAGAGTGTGTATTGATCATATACTTTCTAAATCCCGAAGCAAGTTAAAGTAGGTGTTGTCTAATTCCCTTTATAAGTTTTAACTATTTTTGCAATAGTTTCAAAATTTCCTTTTATCAAAATGCAATATTGATTAGAGGGAATTGGTATTTTATTTTATCAAAATGCATTCTTCATTTTACATTCGAAAAATACATTTTGGAAATACAACTTTTTATTTCTTTTTTTTTTATATAACCTTTTATTTCTTTTGCTTATTATAATTCAAATTGTTGTCCTTAATCTTAGCAAACTGTTGTAGAAAAATTTTGTTTTAAAAATCTTACCATCCAAATTTGTGATTACAATGTTTAAAAAATTTAAAATATAGTACATTTTTCAATTATTTAGTAAATATATTACTATATATATATATATATAGCATCATTTTATTCGAAACTTAATCTTTTTGAAGTTGTCAAACAGCCACATATTTAAGATGCATTTTTCATTTTATAAAATTTATTTTTGTAAAATTACTTATATAATATGTATAATGAGAATGTATGATTTTTTTGAAACACCAATAAATCTTGGGATTTCACTTGTTAAAAAAGAAAAATTAAATTCTAAGACTAATGTCTTGAGCCATAGTATTTGAATTAGCTAAGAATTCTATATAAGACCATATAAACCAAACATCCATTTAAAAAAAAAAAATGTTGTGAGCTCGTTAATTTCCCTATCTTACTTTGCTCATATGATTAGAATATTTATGCTAATAAATTATAATTCAATTGACACCATTTTCTTCTTTTTATAGATTTTGAGTTTGAATCTCTTCTATATATAGAAAAAATAAAAAAATAAAAAAGTAAATAAAAATTAGAACACTCATAAACTCATGAGAAGAGGGAAAAAAGCCTTTTGTATAAAATTCATGATTTGCTTAGTTAAACAATTGCCAAATAATTCCCGTTATTACACATAAATTGAGAAATACGAGCAAACACTTTAACATGTACTGTTTTTCCATATAAAGTGTATAAGTGTATTTTGAAAATACACATAATTGTGAAATTGATCTTGCAAAGGCCATGTTGCAATTGATTTTCAACCATTTTCATTTTCTTGCAAGGTTCAATGGATACTTTAACAATTTCAGTTTTGATTCTAAAACCGAAACTATAAAAATAAAAATAAATATCAATCTCTTTTCTAAAAAGAAAGATGAATATGAAATGTAACTCATCAATGAGGTTGAACTTAATTGGAAAAATGTATTATTTTCTTTATCGATGGAATCCTTTATTTGATTCAGTAATGAATATTTAAAACAAATTTTGCCATAACTCATAAGAGATAAATATTTATTACCCATTAAATTTGTAAAATAATTTATTTAAATTAGTTTTTCTAATATAAAACTCATTTGCATTTTTATAATTAAATTTCAATGAATATATTAGATAAAATGTTAAATAAAATAGAAAATTTTATATTTTTGTCATTAAACTAATAATAATATCTTTTTAGTATTTTTAATTTTTAATGTCACTTATTTTACGGTCAGCAAAAGAAAAAAAAAATGTTTGTAAAAAACTTTCGGTTCGAATCGATGATGGTGGGAACAGAAAGCCTATCGGTTCGAACAGTTGGTACCGGTTCTTTGAACCTTTAAACCCAGTTCTGGTTCGACATCCTGAACCGTGAAATGGTTAACCTTTTTGTATTGAATAGTTAACCACGTTTTGGTTCGACATCCTGCGAGCTCCACAGTAATATTGATGTTCTGAGAGAGATGAGTAGATCCTCCATTAGTGGCATTCGGATAGATCGAGTTCGAAATCAGCAGGCAATTTAATCAAGGCGAATTCGAATCATTGTGCTTGAAAAAAGTATTGAGGTGAACACTTGATAGGAAGAATGTTAGAAGCAAAGTCATGTTTATTTCAACTCTACACTTTGATATTTTGTAGTACTTTCGATACAACCATACACTTGCAGCAAGATTTAGAATTCGACTTTAATTTGCTTCTGATTATCTTTTCAGACTATCTTTCCAAGTGATTGCATTGATAGACTCTTTTGGCATTGATTATGGGCTAAGCATGTATAGGTGGTGATCAGACTATTGTATAACTTTTCTGCGCCTATTTCTTATCAAAAAGAAAAAAATGGTAAAAAAAAAATGCTGGTCTAAGTTGTGTCAGTACGTTTATTCAATCTTCATGGCCTGCATAGAGTTTATTAGCTATGGTTGCTGCAATAGGGATGTACCAAACTTTCCCAAGAAAATTTCTATAATATATAAAATAAATATATAAACTTATAACGTTGCCATGTTAGGACAAAGCATGAAAATGCAAATGCTAGATGAAATTAATAGAGAGACACATTACAACTTCAATTCCACAGAATCTGCAAACTCTTTGCATGCGAATCAATTTTTGACAGCTAATGAATGGTATTTCTTCTGGTAAGCTTTGTATGTAGAGATCATTTCTTCACGGGGCGGTAGATTGTCCTTGATGATTGGAAAATTTGAGAAATTTTCCATCCATACAGACAACAATGGAAATTTCTCCTTTCCAATTAGTTTCATTCCAAGTATTTCTTCTAGTATGGGCACCCAATAACCAAGCCAGCCCACCGCAAGATCTACGCATCCTATTTTTTCCCCTCCAAAGAACTTCTTCCCAACCAGCTGTTCTTCAAGGCATTTCAAGTTCCCCATTGCTTCTTCAAACATTTCCTCCTGTTCTTTCCCCTGTTTGGTGAAGGATCCCCAAATTGATGGCAACACCTGTTCACAATCCACAAAAACAAAATAGCTATTGTTTTAATATTAGAATTAAAAAGGAAACTTACTTTTGATATGGGTCTTTTCTTTACAAGTTTTTCACCTATCGGAAGAAATTTTTATGAAGAAGAAGAACGAAATTTTCTCCTTAAGAAAGAAACAATGAAAGAGAATTCATAATATTATTGGTAATAATGAAAAGTGCAATGACCTTAGCATCTCCAAATTTGGCCCAGAAGCGAGCTGCGGCGCGCTCATGTGGATCTTGAGGCAGAATTGGATATTGCTTCCAAGTTTCATCAACATATTCAAGTATGACTAGAGATTCAGCAATGGGATTGTCATTGTGAACTAATAGAGGAATCTTCTTGTGAATAGGATTATATTGGAGCAATTGAGGACTCTTGTTAGCAAGATCTTCATCTATGACTTCATATTCAATTCCCTTCAATTTGAGTGCCCAAACAACTCTCCATCCATATGGACTTGACAATGATTTGAAAAGCTTTACTTCTTCTCTTGCCATCTCAAACCCCCTTTGGATACTTGATGCTAATAGAAAAGGGAGACCCCTTAAATAAGATCGCCCCCTAAACACCTTCCTTAGTCTTCCTCCATTTGGAGAGAACCAATTTTTTTTTTTTTTTTTGGGTCCATTTTAGTTAAGTGTTTGGCCAATTAGTTCAAAGACTCCATGGAGTGAGCCGTTGTTTTGTTTATTTGAAGCCCAGAAGGAAAAAAGTGATACCCATTAGACCTATGTAAGAAATAGGCATGCGAGATTCCATTGGTTTATGTCCATATAATAAGCAGCTAAACCTTGCAATTTTTCAAATTTTTATTTTTCCTTTCCCATGAAAATCTTCCAGACAAGCCCCCAAGGAGACCATATAAAAAGGAATTTATAAATTTTTTTTATCAGGAAACTTTGTGAAATATCTTTTTAATACGCAAAAATAAAATTCAATAAAATTTGTTTGTATTGAACAGATGAGGTAATTTAAATGAACGTGACATACTTTATACTTTCAAGATTTTAGATTTAGATTTTATTAATAAAAATTATACATAAAAATAAATCTAAAATGTTATTAAAATTGTTTTATGACGATTTGAAAAACTGCCTGCTATACGAAAAGAGAAAAAAAGAAACAAAAAGAATCGTGTTGATTGAATTAGGGTCAACTAGTATATCATAGTGGACAGAGACTCCAATTATTTCAATGTAGTTGGGGAGTAGGGTCATTATCTTAATGTGGGTTGGTGACAAGGGCCATTGTCCAACAGGAACCTTTATATCCCAACAACCATGTGGCTCTTTTTTTTTTTTTTTTTGTTACATTAAGAGTCAAATTAGGGATTATCAGATAGGGAAAGACGTTATGACAATTAGACTGTCTCTTCGGACCCATGCGTCTCTTTTTGTTTATACAGGAGAAAACAATGTGTCGTGTAGAGCCCGAGCTGATAAATGCAGTATTAGTTGTGGGGCTGATAATACTACTTTAATGCATAATCAATTTTAGGTTAAATAACTAAAATAATTGACGTACATAGCAAGTTTTTCTTACCATATCACTTCAACAGATCAACCATGTTGCATGGAAATGAAAATGAAAAAATAAAAATAGAAACGAAACTATACGATGAAATGACAATTTATAAGAATATAGAAAATGAAAATGTGGATAAATATATAAATAAAAAAATATAAAAATTTTTATGTAAATATTAATTATTTTATAAAAATAATAAAATAATCATATTTTGTAACAAAAATCTAAAATGATCAAATATGTAATTATTAATTATAAGATAATTAATATAAAATATAAAAAATTATAAATATATATATAATTTATTAAATATGAAAAAAAATTGTAACTAGGACTTTTATATAAATATAATTAATTTAGTATGATAAAATGTTTAGCAAATGAAAAATATTTTCGAAACAGAGAAACGTTAATATTGAAAAATTTTTGTGCATTGTAATTGGTTAAGTGTACGATTAACATTTGTTGAACGTATAACCTTTCTATGTCCTTAGTCCTATGTCCATATATGGGTGAATTATTTTTTTTCTTTAATCAATTTGTAAACAATTGGGTGAACAATTTGTAAACATCCTAATCAAGCAAGACACGAGGAAGCATGTTAGCTGATGTTTTTATGTAGAGCAAAAGGGAGTATAGCAGAAATTATGTAAAATTGGGAAAGTTTTTATCCCTCATAAAAGAAACAAAAATGGGGATGATTTGGATTTGCCAAGTTTATGGGGAAGTGATTGGAAGATATCATAGAGAAGATGGAAAGGACATGGATAAGGTCATTTAATGTATGCAAATGAGAAGTCATCAAAAGGTAATCGGGGGCTTTGATCTTCCGAAACCCATGATTAGTGATCAAATAATTTGCAAAAATTGGTAGCTTCAAGGGGTTTTCGCCATCGAACACTAGAATGTTTGAATTTTTCAGGGACAATGATGAACTTAGAGGCACAAAAGATGATTTTGGGTTAAAAGGAAAGAAAATTCTTTCGAGATTTAATTTTGTCTTAGTCGTCAGATTTTACTCCTCCAATGGTGATGGTGACGACAATTGAGTTATAGAGAGAGAATTTGTATCAATTTAGTGTAAATTTTCATGCTAGAGTTTCAAAAATATGGGTAGGGTTTCATGGTTCTGAAATTGAAACTCAAAATTGGAGATGATAAGGAAATTTGAAGTTTGTACAAAAATCGTTAATCACATGTAGGGGTGTAAGTGAGTCAAGCTACTTGTGACTAATTTGAACTCGGCTCAATTTAATCGAGTTTTAGCTGAGTTCGAGTCGAGTTCGAGATATTAATTTAAGTATCGAGTCAAATTCGAGTATTAAAATACTCGATTCGAAATGTTCGCAAGTCTAATCGAGCCTAATCGAGTATAATTAAGTTTTATATATTATATTATATTTTATAAAATGATGACTAATTGAGTCTAATCGATTAGAGTCCGAGTATTGTAAAATTCTTTTCGAGTCGAGTTCGAGTTTGAAAAATCATGATCGATCGAGTTCGAGTCGAGTATCGAGTCGGACAATTTTTAATCGAGTCGAGTTCGAGTAGGGTCGAGTATCGACTCGATTACACCCCTAATCACATAGGTGGAATTTAAAAATGAAGAAATTTACTCCAAATTTAGTTTTCTTTTTAGAACAACAGTTAGGGTGTACCAAATGAAGTTTTGAGTTGCAATGCAAAAGGGATTAAAGCCAGAGCATTCGAATTTAAAGTTTTTCTAAATATCAGCAATGGCTGCCCAAACTCTAAAACTAACGATCGAGTTAGTAAACTCAGAATTTCTCCTTAGAAAAGGCTCCGTGATTATCAAAATAGCTTGTGGAGATAGAAGCCAACAACCATGATGCTTGGCATTGCCGTTGTGATGGTGCTGGCATGTCATCTCACGTTGGCAAAGGCTAAAGGATTTGCTGACATTTTGGAGCTGAAATGTCAGCAAATCCATGTGCACTTACCGACATTTCGCTCTAAAAACATTGGCAAGGGCTTTTTTTATTTTATTTTTATTTTTTAAAGATTGCTTAGTCTAGCTCCCATACCCAAACCTATTCATCATCACATTGTCATCGACCATCAAACAAACATAATATATACTTCATACTCCAAAATTCATTTACACTTTATATTGCAAACAAATATCTATCAACCATCAAATAAATAAATAATCATAAACCATCAAACGAACATAATATATACATCATATTCCAAACTTTATCTAAACTTCATATTTTAAACAAACAACCATCAACCATCAGACAAAGATAATGCACACTTCATGCTCCAAACTTCATCTACAACTATCAAACAAACAAATAACCATCAACCATCAAATACTTCATACTCCAAATAAATATAATGTACCCATCATCTTTGAACCACAAATAATTACTCTAAATATAATGTACATTTCAAACAATAAACAGCTATCCACACATAATTTTGAACAAAGAAAACAAAGATTTTATTAACAAAAACATAAATATTTACAAAAAAAAATGTTAAAGAACTAATATCGCATTATATAAAAAATCTGTATCATCTCTCAAGACATAGGACCACTCCCTTGGATGGAATGAGAGTATCAATTCACCAAGAGAACAATCATCATCCTGTAGAGAACAAAAATTAGTATTTCATCAAAAATGTCATGTAAGATAATTCCTTTTATGTAAAATATAAAACTTAGTTGTCACCTCTTCCCACATCTCAGGAGGTACTTCAAAATCTAAAAATTTTGAGATAAACATTTGAAACAAAATTTCAAATTTTGCTTTTGTTTTCCTCAATTCATAGCACACCTTGGTTAACTCTTTGGTGGTGTTAGCCTTTATATGGGAGAGTGGTGATTTTTTCATAGTAACTCGTAGGTGTTGGCATCGTCCCTTTATCTTTAACTCTACCTGGACGTTCCTTGCCATTCACTCTGAGGAACACCCAATCTTTGATTTGATCGTTCGAGACATTTGTTGAAACCTCTTCAGTAGTTTTGTTCTCATCATAATATATATATTAGAGTTTATCTATAATCCTTAAATTTTGTAGGAATTGATTTGAGGACGAATGCATTAGCACCGCCCTCATTTTTTGTTTTAAAAAGAAATCTTTTATGTAGAAGAAATCAATTGAGTTAGAACCTATTGTAACAATAAACTACAATAATTGAAGGACATTTGTTTTTTCGATATTGAAAAGAAATCACGCAACAATAAATAGAAGCATTAGTGCCTTAATGAAAGATTTCATTTATTCCTTCGACACCAGAGGGATACTGCACAAGTCCCTATGACTAAGAGTATAAAATCATAAATTTCTTATCACAAGATTACAGCAACTGGCTAGTATCTACAACTCCCATCCAACAGGTTGCAGCTTAGCATTAAAGGATGCTACAATTCGTTGAGATCTAAGGTCTCATATGTCCTTGGGAGTGGTTCTCCCCTTTCTTCAAGTATTTTGAAGATCATTAACTATAAATTATGAGGAAATTCATTAATAAACGACCAAACCAATATGTTTATAATTAATACTTAGTTTTGATACATTATCAAATGTAGCTTCCTCCAATATAAAGGTTCCTTCTCCATTTAGGCACTCATGAACATGTGAAAGAGAGGATTCCTCGGATGATTCCCTAATTCTAATTTTGTTAAATTTTTCTCTACCTTGAGGCATATTTCTAGCACAAAAAGTAAGTATTTATAACTTGTGTTAATTTGATATAAGTAAACATATAAAACCAATAATGAATGAAATCAATTTAGAGTAATTAGAGAATAACTAACAAATAATAAATATAAGCTCAACATTTCTTATATATATATTTATATAAATATTTATATATTTATATATTTATATATTTATATATATGTTTGCATGTTTGATTAACATATATACATATAAACCAACCAAAAAATGGTACATCCCATGTTTTTCTTATCATCAATATTAAATCATTAATCACTAAATTTTGACATAATGATACAAAATATATTTTTGATTATACATTTATATATGTATAACCAAACATATAAAATGATGATAAAATATTCAAACATATATATATGTTAATAAAAAGAAGATTTGGGCAAAAAAGTAGTATATGTTAATCAAATAATTATTAACAATATATAATACATATAATACATATATAAATATATATTATTAATAAAATTATATAAGGGATTTACATATGTATATAACATATTTATATAATTTATTAACAATAGTTGTTAATAATTTATATGCATTACATATAAGAAGTGATATATGTTAATAAAATAATTGTTAACTAAAAATAATACATAAATGGCATATATACATACATATATATTATTAATAAAAGTACATATGAGATTTTAATTGTTAATATTATCTTTTATATGTATTATTTCTAAAACTTGTTAATAATTGTTAATAATTTATATGCATTACATTGTTTCATTCATTCTAAACCCTAATTTTAACGTCAATACTAAATACAAAATATTAATTTTGTTCTAAATTTGTCTTAATTTTAACATTATTATATCATATTGATATGAACAGTCCTTAATTTGACCTTAAATTTACCTAGTTTGGTCCTAATGTTGTCTTAATATTTCTCTACCCTAAACCCTAATCATGCAAAGGTATTCAAAATTAGTAATAAATCCATCAATGGTTGAAAAAGTTGGAGGAACTTGCCTCCGAAAGAAGTGGTGCTCGCAGTGAGGAGGAAAAGCTAGACATAGGACCAGTTTGGTTCTTGGACGATCCCAGGAACTATGGGCTGGTTCGGCCACGATTCCAAGGCTTTCTAGGGTCGGGCCACGCCGGTTCAAAAAAAATTAACTTGGAACCGGCCTGGTTTGAAATTCTCTTTGTTTTGTTTTTTTTTTTTTTTTTAATCTCTCTTTTCTTAATGTTTATTATTTTTAATTTTTTTAAACTCTCTTTTTTAATTTTTTTAAATTCTTTTTTTTTTTTTGAAATCAACAAATAAATAAATAAATAAATTAGAGATACAAATTATTTTTAGAGTGGTTCTACCAATGTACGTCCATTACCAAGCTATTTGTTTGAGTTTTTAAATCCACTAATTCAATATTGTTATTTTTTTTTTAATTTTTACAAAGATGCTTTTTTACTACATATTTATATAATTTTTCTATACATTAAAAATTTATTATTATTCTTTTTCATCTTCCATATCCGAGCTATTGTCCATGTCTTAACTCATTTTTTTGCATCATTCCAATCTTTAATGCAGATCAAAACTTCAAAAATGTTGTCCACCAAATTTATACCCCTTTTTGTTAAAACGCGATCATCTACACTAAAAGTACTTTCCGATGGCACTATAAATACAGGAGAGATTAGTATATCTTTAGTCATTTTAACCAAAATTAGGTAGTAATTTGTATTATTTCTCTACCAACCTAATATATCAAAATGATCATCATCGTCACAATCTTCTACCTATTTGTTTGTTAGTATAAAATTAATTTATTTAGTGACAAAAAAGATGTTTTTAATTTTTTTCTTAATATATATAAAGGATTAAAAAAATTGAAAATTAATGTGTCGTTGAACTACTGTTAATACTATCTACATTACTACGATTTATATTATTATGTTCATTTTCGTATAATATAAATAGGTTTATAAAGTATGAGATGTTTTTTTTATTTTAAATGTTGTCGGTTAATATATATTTTTATTAGAAAACTATCAATAAAATAATCTATTAGAGTTTTAAAATTTTCAAGTTTTACACGTGAATCTAAAACAATTGTTATTAAATACAAAATAGAAATTTTTTCATAATATTTTAAAAGTTTTATTTTCATTAGTTAAACAATGTCACTTTACCTATCTTCATTTTCAAATTGACTAAATACAAAATAAATTTTACAAAAATTATATAACATTAAATGAGTTGTTGAATAGTAAATTCTAGAAAATAAATTTGTATATGTATAAAAATTTTTTAATAATTGAATTAATGTGGTTATAAAATTAAAAACGATATTATTAATAAAACCATATTTATTATTAATATTAATAAATTGAATTAAAATAATTCTAAAAGGAATTACAGATTATAATATATCATAAGTTGACTTCCACCTAGTATCACTTTCTTATTTAAATTTTTTAAATTCTATATTTATTTAAATTACATAATTGTTTCATTTCTTGTGATTTTATAGAAAAATTTATAATTTGATAAATCAAATCATGAATGGGTTATAAAATTAGTTTCGTCGCTTCTAAATCATTTTTAACACATAAATTTAAAATATGATATGCACTCCTATTATGAAAAAATATTCCATCCAATATTGTTTTTAAAGTATTTTTTAAAGTATTAATGATATTAGTATTAGCTGATACATTATCAAAAGACAAAATTAAAATTTTATCACTAATATCATATTAATGACAAATATTTTGTTATTACTCTAGCTACATGAGTACCAAAATGAGGAAATTCTCAACATTGAAAAACTTAAAATCCTTTTTTTTGATAGCCAAAAATCACTAATTCAATTACATGTTATTATAATAAATATGTTCCTTTTTATTTTCACTTTTCCAGATATCTGAAATTATTGAAAATTTATAATTAGTACTCGTAAAATTTACAATTAAATGATCTTTTAAGATTTGAAATTGGTCTAATGATTTTCTTTTACTTATTTTTCTACTATTTTTTTTTTATAATCCGATTGTAAATATTTTTGAACATATTTTTCAAAAATTTCACATTCAATTATACTAAATGGTAATTTTTTACGTGCTATCCATTCTATTTGTCTAATTTTTTCTATTTTCGCATTATATCTAAATGTACTCGTGACATTTCTATGGCCATCTGTGTTTGTCTGGTTTGAGATAATTTATCCACATGATCTCTAACATGTGTCTATTAAGTGGACCCACACCCCAATCCTTAAAAAATTTATATTTTTTATGACAAATTTTATAAACTGTTTTTTGCTCATAATTGTTAATAAAAAAATCTCATACATTAAAATCATTTTTCTAATGTTGTGTGTTATTAAGTTCATTTTCTTCAAAAAGATTATCAATATCTATGTGTTTTTAAATGTTGTCTTAGAAAAATGAAAATGAGGGAGAGGAAATTATTGGAAAGATCGTAAAGAATGTGCTCTGACCTTTCTTTTATTTAAGAAAAAATTAAGTTTAAATATGTAAAAAAATTAATGCGAATGAATTAAATGTGCAAAAAAAAAGTAAAATTGTAAAAAATAAATTGTTACCGACTTGACGGAGATCACGGTTGTTTATTGCCAAATATCAAAAATTTGAGATCCTAATTTTGAAATCTTGTCAAATCTTGAGAGTTATTGTAGGTGGTTGTAAACGAGTAGTAGAGAATTTAAAAATGTGCATGTAGAGAATTTGAGAATTTGAAAATATGTATGTAGAGAATTTGAAAATGGGTATATAGAGAATTTGAGAATTTGAGAATTTGAAAATGTGTGTGTAAAGAATTTGAGAGAATGTAGTAGAAAATTTAAGAATATTATTGGAAATGAATATTGTTTTGTAGAGAATTTGAGAGAGTGTAATAGAGAGAAGAAGAATGTGAGAGAGAGTATGAGATTTTGTTGTGTGGGATTTGGAAATGAATTGTGACCAATTTATAAGAAAATTTTTCAATCTTATGGATCAAACTATCCCTCAAATTGGCCGTTTTATAGTTGTTGGGAAAACTAAAATTAGAAAAAATTCCCAAAAAAAAGGTGAAATGACCGTTGGAAAAGTCCATGTTGGGCGGTTCCATAGCCATTGGAATCAACTGATCTTGATTCCATTAAGGGCTGAACTGGACCGACCTGTTTATTGTAGCGGGCCGGTCCAATTTGGGTTCATTGTTCACCCAGGTCGGTTATTGATTCGGGTTCAAACATGCCGACTGGGCTAGTTTCTGGGTCAAAATCGGCTCAATTCACATCTCTTGGAAAAGCAAATGATTTACCTTCGGTAGAAGATGGTGTTCACGGTAGAACGTACCTCTGGTAGCTTCTTTCGATGGTAGGATAGAATGGTGGCGTCCGGTTGGCCAAGGATCTTCAGATTCGACAAAGATGACGAATGGAGAGAGCGACAAAGGAAAAAGAAAAAAGAGAGAGAAGAAGAGAAAAGAGAGAGCTTAGAGATTTTTAAAACAGCCTCTCGATGTTTTTCTTAAAAACATCTGAATATATGTAAAAATGTATACATATGCAATTTACTTTCACCGACGTTTCTACTGAAACGTCAGGAAAAGATCCTGCCAATACTATTTTTCAACGGTAATGATTCTTCCTAGCATTTTTTTCTCTTAAACATCAAGGAAATTGAATTTTCTAATGTTTTTGTCTATAAAAGTCAAGAAAACAAAAATATTGGTGACAAAATACTTGAACACTGAGAAAAACCTTATTTTTTTAGTGAAAGAAAAAGACTCTCTCTCTCTCTCTCTCAAACAGACGTATTGTCTCTTTCTAACATGCATACTCTCTCTAAAACACTGTCAATGTAAAAGTGATGCGGAGATGAGGTTGAAGTTGTTTATTATGGTATCAATTATCACATTAGCAATTCTTATTCAGGTCATGGACAACTTGGCAAACCCACATGCCACGTCATCAGATAATGGGCTCATCATCAATGACGTGGACCCAATTATGATATATTTTGAAATTTAATGATTTAATCGAAAGTTTGTTAGGGTGAGAAGGAAGTATAATTATGTGGCAAAAAACTATATTGGGTAAGAAAAATTGGCTGATTAGTGCTTCGGTGTAGAAAGGAAACTGGGGGATAACTGGGTAAACTAGAATGAAGGAGTAGGAATGAAAGGTAATCTACGCTACAAACCATATAAAGAAATTTGGATTGGTAAGACGTGCTCTTGGTTTCATAAAAGAGCCCGATAAACTTCTATCCTTCAAAATATAATGCACAAGGGGGGATCCTCTTCATGTTAGGTGAGATTAGGCCTATTATGATACTCGCTTGTGATATTATTTGGTCAAATTTCGACTCGAGCACGGTCTAGGATAGTTTGGTATGCAGCTCGAGTTCAATTCCAACTGTGTCGAACTTGAAAACTCAACGAGTTACCTGATATCAATTAATTATATTTTTTTTAAAATAATTTTTATATTTGAAATTATGTTTATGAGTTTATGATTTTGAACATATTATCCAAACTACCCGATGACACTATCCGACAATACTTTGAGCTCGACATCAAGAAATACAAGTTCGGTCCACACTACGTAGTGACACTACTCAACGACACTTCAAGCTCGAACTCAAACTCGAAAAATACAAACTCAACGAGTTCGAGTTCACCTAAACAACACTCGAGCTGAGCTCAGGAATCAACATTATCCAACTCAATCGAGTATCATAACATCCCTAGGTGAGATATAATGACACTTCTCTAAAAACTTAGTTCCAACAATTGAGGTTGGATTTGGAATAGATTTATATGTATGCAGTCTTTCTCTTATATTTTTGTAAAAAGATTGTTTTCACATCTCGAATCCGTAATCTTGAGATCACCAAATGAACAATTTAACCGTTTTGTTAAGATTCATAAAAAAAAAAAAAAAGATTTCTTATTGAAGTACTGAATGCTAAAGGCACCAGTTTTCAAGATTATTAGTAAATGGTCTGATCGGAATGGCATTTTGCGATTGAAAAGAATAAGCATTTGGATTATCATCTGCTATCACTAGACTCTTCAAATCCCTCCCCAAATTCCCCAAATCCTTCACAGACCTCCCATCAATTTCCCTACAAGAATCCCGATACAACTGATGAGAAATCACTGATTTTTCATCAAGTCGATCAAGAACCAGTGATGCATACCCTCTCAACCTTGCAGTAAAAACAATAACCTCAAAATTTTCTCTCAATATCTCCAAAAAATCATCAACCCCAGGTCGTTTCAACACATAGAAAGTCATGATCTTGGCGTTGATCTTTGGTCTGACGATGAAATCGAACTTTTGGGGAGGTGGGTCTGTCTTAGAATGAATCAAAGTCTCGTCAAGATCGAGAAAGACGGTTCTCCTTGCTGGAAATTGCAACGGAGGAAGCAGAGAATTTTCGAAACAAAGCTCTTTGCAGAGATCTTCTTGGGGGCATTTTTTCAAGACTTTGAAACCTTGTGGTCAATTTGGGGTCTTGATTCGAGCCAATCTAGAGAAGATTTTTGTAAGCTTTCTATGTGCACTCCGAAATGATTTGTTGATTGAAGCAAGAACAACAGAGGAGGCTGCAGCTGTTAGGAATGGAGGGTCTTTGAAATGAAATTTTGAAAGGGCTTGCACGTGAGATGATCACTGTCCTTAAGGAAATTATGCCCCCACTATGTTGCTGTCTGGGTTGGTGGCAGATTCCTTCAGGATATGCAAGTCGAAATAGAAATTTGAGACAGCAAAATCTCAAATTTCTCCCAAGAACGAAATAGAGAATTTCAAGAGGACGAACTCTTATTGTATTGCTAATGAAAGAAAATTCTAAGTGTTTTTTCTCTGCGGTGGGAGGGATTATTTATAGAGAATGAAGGATGTATATCTCTTCACTTAAAGGGCACAACGAATATAACCTTTTGATTTAAAAATCATTAATTTACTTAAAAGGCATCACTTCATTGTAGGGAAATTACATTTTAATCAAAAGGCACTTATTTATTTAATTTTCAAAATGTGTCTTTTGACTAAAAATAAATAGCCGAAGTGTCCAAATCACTTCATCTCAATGCCCAAGATGCCCCAAGTGCCCAAGTGCCCTATCTTTGACCCCTAAATAATTAATTAAATATTTATTAATTATATTTAGGGTCATTTGAAGAAAATTTCATTTTTCCCTCCAATACACCATTTCAACCAAATTTGAATGGTTTCAAATTTGAAGGGTTATAAACCCATCAACTTCTTTTCAACTTTTCAATGTGGGACAAATACCCACAATGTATATTACAAACTATATTTAACAATCCCCCACTTAGTTTGTAATATCCATTAGCAGTACAACTTTTATCAGAATTATTTCCGCAATAGGTGTCTCTCGACTTAAACCTAAAGGTAGTACTAATCTTTTCAAAATCTTGTCGAAATTTATGGTGAGTAATTATTAAACCTTAATTTCTCATGACAAGATCGGAAAAGATAATACATATAATTCTTTACAAATCTCTAACACGTTCACCGTGAGCTTTAGCACCATAATATGGCCGTGTGCTACCTCCTGAATTCATAAACACTTATAAAGTTTATACCCAACTTTATTAGAAGCGGCACCACTTCTTGTGTTTATATCGGTGAAGTTTGAAAATCTCAGATTTGGATTTTCCTTGTTCTTGAACCGAACAAACTTCATTAAGAATAATTATTATTCACCCTCCTTTTCTTAAGCATTAAAATTCCAACGCTTGCGACCTATCACTGACGTAACTTGTTGTTACCTTTTAAACCTTTAAAATTGCTAAGCAATAAGAAAGGTAAGGTTCCTGTTACCAGTGATAAATTAAAATTGCCTTAGACCCATTTCACTTGTAGTACTTTTAATTCTATCTCTCGAGAGTCCTTTGGTTAATGGGTCGGCAAGATTGCTACTAGATCTTACATAGACAACTGTGATTATACCATCAGAAATCAATTGTCTAACATATTCATGTCTTAAAGCTATATGTCTAGATTTACCGTTATAAATTTTGTTGAATGCTCTAGACATAGTTGCTTCGCTGTCACAATGTAACGAGACTGCTGGCATCGGTTGTGGCCACAACTCTATGTCTAACAACAAGTTTCTTAGCCATTCCGCCTCTTTACCTGCTGCTGCTAATGCAACAAATTCTGACTCCATGGTCGAATGAGTAATACATGTCTGTTTCTTGGAAGCCCAAGAAATTGCTCCTCCACCTAGTTTAAATATCCAACCAGATGTTGATTTGTTGTCATTAACACTAGTTATCCAACTAGCATCAGTGTAACCTTCTAGTACCGAAGGAAATCTGTTATAAAATAATCCCAAAGATTTGGTTCTTTTAAGATAGCCAAGAACCCTTCCAATGGCTCTCCAGTGATCTGTATTGGGATTATGTGTAAACCTTGAAAGTTTACATACTGCAAAAGCAATGTCAGGTCTAGTGCAATGCATGGCATACATCAAACTTCCAATTGCACTAGCATAGTCTAATTGACTAACAGACCTTCCTGAATTTTCCATCAGTTTGTTAGAAACATCAAATGGGGTATTAACTTCTTTAATTCCTAAGTAATTAAATTTTGAAAGTATTTTATCCACATAATGTGCTTGACACAAAGCATAACCCCCACTATGTTTCTTAATTTTGATTCCTAAAATCGTATCGACTTCTCCCAAATCTTTCATTTTGAATTGATGAGTCAGATACTTTTTAGTATCATTTATACCTTGCATGTTAGTTCCAATGATTAACAAGTCATCTACGTAAAGACATATGATTACTCCAAAGTCTTTAGTGAATTTGGAATAAATGCACTTATCTGCTCCATTATGTTTAAATCCATTTGATAATATCACATTATCAAATTTTTCATGCCATTGTTTCGGAGCCTGCTTTAAACCATACAAGGATTTTACTAATTTACAAACTTTCTTTTCATTACCAGTAAGGACAAATCCTTCTGGCTGCTCCATATATACCTCTTCATCAAGATCACCATTCAAAAATGCTGTTTTAACATCCATTTGATGGACATGTAAATCATAGATTGAAGATAAAGCAAACAACACTCTTATAGAAGTAATCCTAGCAACAGGAGCATATGTATCAAAATAATCTATTCCTTCCTTTTGTCTAAAACCTTTAGCAACTAGTCTTGCCTTAAAGGTTTGCATAGTATTATCAGTATTATACTTCTTTCTAAATATCCACTTACATCCAATTGGTTTTGAACCTTGAGGTAGATCTACTAACACCCATGTACCATTTGCTAAAAGAGAATCCATCTCATCATTTATTGCTTCTTTCCAGAAAGCAGAATCTCTTGAAGCTAATGCTTCATTATATGTTTTGGGATCATTCTCTAAATACAATACGATGGGTATTTTATTTATTATCTCAGTTCTATTTCCTTCAACCAAGAATGTTAGTGATTGTGAAGAAATAAAGTCAGAACCAAAGTTCTTTTCTTTTCGCACCCTCTTACTTCTTCTAGGATCAGCAGACAAATCAATTAACTTTCGTTTATGGGAAGAATTGGGGTGTACAACAGTATCCGTACAAAGTGGGAGAAGGTATTCCTTCATTTGATTGTGGATTCGCAGTTCGATCATCAAGAAACGTAGTTTCTAAAAACTCAACGTCTCTCGACTCTATAATTACATTTGAGTTCAAATCCAACAATCTATATGCTTTTGAGTTTTCAGCATATCCCACAAAGACACTTTTAAGAGCTCTAGGACCCAATTTTGTTCTTTTTTATCTGGAACTCTATAATTGGCAATGCAGCCCCATACCCTTAAATAACCCAAGTTTGGTTTCCTTCTTTTCAAAGTCTCATATGGAGAATTTTTCGTTTTCTTTGAAGGTATTCGGTTGTGTACATGACAAGCCGTTAATAAAGCTTCTCCCCATAAATTTGTTGGCAGTTTTGCATGCATTAACATGGAATTAACCATATCAACCAATGTTCTATTTTTTCTTTCTGCCAAACCATTTTGTTGTGGGGTGTAGGGTGCACTTGTTTGATGAATCAAACCATTTTCTTCACAAAAATTAGAAAATTCAATTGGAAAATATTCCCCACCACGATCACTTCGTAGTATTTTAATTTTCTTTTCCAATTGATTTTCCACCAATACTTTATAGCATTTAAATATTTCAAATGCTTGATCTTTTGTTTTCATCAAATAAACATGAGTGAATCTGGAATAGTCATCTATGAAAGTTATAAAATATCTATTCCCACCTCTAGTTAAATGACCATTTAATTCACATACATCAGAATGCACAAGTTCAAGTAACTCTGAAGTCCTTTCATTTTTAGGGAATGGCTTCTTAGTCATTTTGGCTTGTATGCATATTTCGCATTTTCCAGATTCTTTATTTGCACAAGAAATCAAACCATATTTAGACATGAATTTAATTGTTTTGTAATTAACATGTGATAAACGTTCATGCCATAAATTAAAAGAAGAATCAACAATATAAACAGAAACTTCAACTTTATTAATACTTAATTTGAACATGCCATCACATGAATATCCTTGTCCAACAAATACACCATTCTTAGATACAATAAGTTTTTCTGCCTCTAGGACAGCCTTTAGGCCCTTCTTGCACAACAGACTTGCAGAGATCAGATTTTTCCTCACATCCGGAACATGAAAAACATTTGTCAAAATCAACTTCTTTCCAGATGTAAATTGCAGTTCGACGGTTCCTTTTCCAAGAACTTTGGCTGTGTCATGATTGCCCATAAGAACCTTTTCATCTTTAGTTGCTATTGTATAATCCTTGAAAAGTTGTTTGTTATTACAAACATGTACAGTAGCACCGGAGTCATACCACCAATCAGAAGATTTTCCTGTTGTTGCCATATTACATTCTGTAACCATGCTGATATTAAGCCTTGCAATCATGGCAATAATTTCTGACACATTTGCAGGATTGGACTGAGTTTCAACAACATTTGCCTTGTTTTTCCCAGCATTTTCCTCCATCTTTATCTTCTTATAAAATCTGCACTCTTTCTTAAAATGGCCTTTCTTTCCACAGAAAAAACATGTCTTGTTTTTCTTATTATTGTCAGAACCATCTTTGGAGATGTTTTCATGTTTTCTCTTCTTTCCTGTGTTTCCTCCTTTCTTTGTACTAGACTCAACTTGATTTATCTTATTTCCCGACTCTAAAGCATACTTGTTTTCACGTTTACGAGTTTCCTCTTCAATTCGAATATGCTTTAGAAGTTGGTCTATAGTAAAATCCTCAGAAGTGTGCAATAGTTTCTTTCGATAGTCATTCCAAGTGGTTGGTAATTTTGCAATCACTGCAGCCACTTGAAGTTGTTCAGACACTTCAACCTTTAAATCCTTGAGTCTAGATACTAGGACAAGCAATTCATCAACTTGTTCCATGACAGATTTATTATTAACCATTTGAAACTCAAAAAATTTCATGCTTAGAAATCTGTCCGTACCTTGCTTCATAGATGTGTATTTGTTTTCCAATGCTTTCCAGATTTCTTGCGGAGTCTTGAGTGGTCGAAACAGATCATACAGTCGATCAGAGAGAGAGTTCAGAATGAATCCTCTGCAACGAACTTCATCATCCTGGCGTTTTCGACGAAAGGCTTTGACTTCATCAGTGTCATTATCATTCGGTTCTGGAACAGTCGGTAAGTTGGGATACAAGAGATAAACAACATTCAACTCGGTAAGAAGGAAGATTATTTTATCCTTCCAACGAGTGAAATTTGTTCCATCAAAGCGATCGAGTTTGAACATTTCCGGGTTGAACATCTTGTTGAAGACAGAGTCGGAACCACCATTTGGTATTTTGTTAAAAGTAGTTTCGGGAACAGTATCCTCCATTGCAGAATAATTTCCTTAAGATTGTTAGGAATGGAGGGTCTTTGAAATGAAATTTTGAAAGGGCTTGCACGTGAGATGATCACTGTCCTTAAGGAAATTATGCCCCCACTATGTTGCTGTCTGGGTTGGTGGCAGATTCCTTCAGGATATGCAAGTCGAAATAGAAATTTGAGACAGCAAAATCTCAAATTTCTCCCAAGAACGAAATAGAGAATTTCAAGAGGACGAACTCTTATTGTATTGCTAATGAAAGAAAATTCTAAGTGTTTTTTCTCTGCGGTGGGAGGGATTATTTATAGAGAATGAAGGATGTATATCTCTTCACTTAAAGGGCACAACGAATATAACCTTTTGATTTAAAAATCATTAATTTACTTAAAAGGCATCACTTCATTGTAGGGAAATTACATTTTAATCAAAAGGCACTTATTTATTTAATTTTCAAAATGTGTCTTTTGACTAAAAATAAATAGCCGAAGTGTCCAAATCACTTCATCTCAATGCCCAAGATGCCCCAAGTGCCCAAGTGCCCTATCTTTGACCCCTAAATAATTAATTAAATATTTATTAATTATATTTAGGGTCATTTGAAGAAAATTTCATTTTTCCCTCCAATACACCATTTCAACCAAATTTGAATGGTTTCAAATTTGAAGGGTTATAAACCCATCAACTTCTTTTCAACTTTTCAATGTGGGACAAATACCCACAATGTATATTACAAACTATATTTAACAGCAGCAACATTGTTCTTCGCTGGAGACTTCTTCAGGCATCGGTTTCTGCAATCTTTGATCGTCTTTGTTGGGGTTTTTCTTGTGATCTTTGACACCATTTTCCCTCTTCTTGTTCTTCAGACCCAGGGAGGCGGAGATAGAGAGAGAGAGGGAGGGAGGGAGGGAGGGAGGGAGGGAGATAGGTAACACAGAGGCTGGGATTGCGAGATTGAATGAGTGAAGGTGTCACTCCTCATATTTCAATAAAAATAATTGAAATGGAATGCTGTGCAAGTGATAGATATGGATATTTGGCAAATTCAACTGAAACAATAAAACAGAGGGGAACCAATCGATATAAGGAAAACTAGATTCCCATCACCACAAAGAAATACACCATTCCCAACGGTTTTTTTCTCATTCCCAACATTTCTTAATCGTCAAATGTCGGGACAAACGTCGGGAAAAAATAGTTGGGCATTTTCTCAATGTTTACTGAAAAACGTTGGGGAAGTACATGATTTCCAACATTTCCAAACGTCAGGAAATAGGTCAAAAAGTCAAGAATATTTGCTGTTTTCCCCACGTCTATGTGCAGACATTGGGAAAATGTGAAAGAATTCCCTACGTTTTCCAACAAAAACTGTCGACAAATGTTCAAGCATTTGAGATTCGGCAATTTGAGTGACGTTTTCTTATTCTAAATGATGGAAGAGCATGTATTATCGCAAAAGGTTTGATTTCTTTACAAATGGATGATACCAAAAACCTGTTCCAAATCCTATTTATCAAATATCCATTAATCACAATATTCATATTCCATCCATAATTCATGTTTCATCCACACATAAAGATCCCAATATCCATCAACACTTCAAACATTAAACAAACAACAATCAACTATAAATATAAAATATAACTCCAAATATCTATCAATCACAAAAAACATATAATATAATTTCAATGATTTATCAAGTACAAACATAATATAAGCTCAATTTTAATTACAAAAATAAAGAAATTACAAACAATCATTTGATTAAGTTAAACATGTTTGTATAGTTAAAATATATCCATATCAAAATCCTATAAAGTAGCTTACTCACAATATTCCATCAAGAAAATTAGCCACAAAATATCAGAAGAGGTACCACTATCACATACTATTGATAGATTATCAATAGTACCTCATTTTTCTAGTTTCTGCAAAACTGTTCAAACAGCCTACACAAATTCATAAGATATAAGAATAGAAAATCTCAAATAAGACCAAATTACAACAAAAAATACAAGATAGTTATAAACAACGAAATATCTCAACAGAATTTTCAATCTTTTCTAAAATAATTTTCTTGTCCAATACACTTTTAGATGAATATATGTATGTAGATAGAATTTCGTACTACATTATCAGAGGTGGTCTCACGTGAAATGGTGCTTCCATCTACATGGACTCATTAATAGTTGCTCATGATGCTTTAAGATATTTCGACAATTTTACTAGAAACATGCACTACAAAATTAAAGTAATATATAGACGGTGACTTTTATTATCGGGTGAATTTTAGTAACGGTTTTTTATGATTTTTAGAAACACTTTCGATGAAATCGTTAGGAAATGTATACATTTTCTGATGATATAAAATTTTCAGTCAGAAAAAGTTTATCAACCGTTAGTAAAGTAGCAAAACCGTCTATAAAAACTGATATTCAATTTTGACGACTAGTAGTTGTGGTCCTTAAATATAGCAGTGTATAAAGATAATTTAAAAATAATCACTATATAATTCTTCTTTTCTGTCACTTAACAATACCGTTTGTATAAATTTTTCATCTATACTGACTAATATATTTTACCATTTGTAAATGTCATCTATCATTCAGACGGTTATCATTTGTCATCGACAAATGTGACAATTTTTAGTGATGGTTTGGAAAAATTTACTATATGAGTTTTTTTAGTAACGGTTAAATCATATCATTGATATAAATTTATACTTATACTAATCTAATTATTACACCGTTTGTAAAAGGGATCTTTAATTAAAATAATTATTAATTGTCGTCAACACTATAGGTAGAGGTAATATTGTAATTTTATAATAAATTATGTTCATAATTAGTAATAATATAGTGATAACTAAAATTGTGATAAGTTTAAGATAACTAATAGTAATATAGTAGTAATTTAAATTGTGTTAAGTTTATGTTAAATAGTAGTAATATAGTGATAACTAATAGTAATATAGTAATAATTTTAATTGTGTTAAGTTTTTTATAATTAGTAGTAATATAGTTATAACTAATAGTAATCAGTGGTAAGCTTAAATTGTGGTATAATATAATCAGCAGTAATATAATGGTAACTAATAGAAATATAGTGGTAATTAGTAGTAAAATGTAGTAAGTTTATAATAACTAGTGTATAGTTGTAACTAATAGTAATTAGTAGTAATATATAGTGATAATTTAAATTGTTCTTACCCGCCTTCGATTTCCGCTTCCCGCCTTCGATTCCCGCCACCCGCTTCCTGCATTCAATTCCCGCTTCCTGCCGTCGATTCCCTCTTAAATTGTCATACAATTTTTTTTTTTAAACATAACTTCTTCTTTCGATTTTCTTTTCTCTTTCAAAACCTAACTTTCCTATATAATTTTTCGCTCTTTATAACTTCCCGCCTTTAATCCCCTCTAATTCTAATTCATCCTATTGTTTATCCTAAATATCCATTTAAGAGTTCGTTCGAATTACCTCCCAATCATTGGATCAAAAACAGAGAGTTTGTCCATCATCGGTTGAAATGAAATTTATACAATTTAGAATTAATACCTGAATAGGAGAAATGAATTAATTTGGGTTGTTTTTGTGGTATACAAAAACACCATTAACGTAATATGAATTTACATTACTACATTATTATATGTAATGCTATTTAAGATAAACTCAATAGTGCCGTATCATTGTGGAGTACTATTATAATATGAAATCATGTAACTAATTAATACATAATATATAGTCTTACTTTGACAATTCTTACACAATTCATTAATAAATTGGATATTATTAATTTAAATAATAGTACATGATATTCAATATTAGTAATTAGATAAAATTAGTAATGAAAATTAATATTAGTAGTATTAGTAATTTAAATAATACTATATAATTATATAAATTAGTAATTATCAATATTATATAATCTAATAATCAATATCCATCCATTTTAAAGTTTGGTTAAGACAATAAAATGTGATTTATCCAATTGAAATTTATCAAACTAGTTAGCATAGTTAGCTGGTATAAAATAGTTTACTTCTTTCTCAAAATACATTATAATATCTCTTCACTTAGATTAATTTTTTATATGATTAGTTATTGTTATGTTATATTATAAATTTTTTAATTTTATTTAATCAATTATATTATTAATATTATGAATAATATTATATATGTTAAGAAATAAAGAAAGAAATTATTTATGGTAATGCGGGTGTCTGTGCATCCTCACGAGCACCGCGTGCTAATGGTAAGTAGTGATAATTTATGGTAAGTAGTAGTATGATAGTGGTAAGTAGTGATAATTGGTGGTAAGTAGTGGTAATGCAGATATCCAGATAGTAAGTAGTGGTAACTAACAATACGTAGTGGTAATGCAGTGATCATGTGGTATCAGTAAGTAATAACTATGGTGGTAAGTAATGGTAAATGTCATTTCCACTACTCTTGTTTTTAAAAATCATTAAAAACAAAAAAAAAAAAAATTCTAAGAATTAATTATATCAAATTCTAAAAATTAATTATATGATATAATTTTATATAAATTTCAACAAAAATAACAAATAAAAAAATGAAAATATTATATAATTTTATATAAAATCCAAAACTAATCTATCAATATAATTAATTAAACTAATATAATTAAATAATATTAAATATCATGTATTTAATTATACTCACATAATCACATAATTAATTACACTATTACATTCTAAATTGTAAATAAAATTATAAAATAATTACTATTATATTATTTAGTTGAGACATTTAGACTAACTTGTAAAATAATTACTATTATATTAATATATATTTCTATATAATACTAATATATTAGTATAACTTATTGTTATATTATATATTAATATATTATATTATAACAAATATTATTATTATATTAATATTATATACATAGTATTATATTTTATATTATTATATTACATATTATTATATTATATTTTAACACATTAACATTAAATTATATACTAATGTATTATATTATGACAAATTATAATATATTTTATAAATTACTTATTAAATTATAATATAATTTTAATTATATTATATGTTCTACGGTGATTTAATATTTCATTTTTTCTGACAAAACAATTAAAAAAATAAAATAATAAAAAGAAAAAAAAAATCATAGTGGTGGCCAGAAGTTTGCGCCCTTTGTTGTTTTGCAAAGGGGCGGGCGCCCGCCCCTGTCTCTTTGGTTTTTTTTTTTTTTTAATCTAATCTAAACCACTAAATAATTATATTTAATTACATAAATTAATTATTTTTAATTATTTTAGCTTTAAATCATTTGTTAATAATTATTATATTTAAACAATTATTGTATGACATAGTATTATATTTAAACAATTATTATTACATAATTAATTAATAATTATTTATCTTTAATTATATATTATTTTATATATTATTTTTTAAAATTAAAAATAGAAAATAATAAAAGAAAAAAAAAGAGGGCGGGCGCCCGCCCTTCACTATATACATAATTATATGAAAAAAATCTAATTCTAAAATTAATTATCATTATTATTTTATTTTATATAAATTCTAAAAAATAATTAACAATAATAATTTTAATTAATAATTTTTTGATAAAAAAATTGGCGCCAAAAATATATTTTACTTTTTCAATTTGTATTTATATGCTATTAATTTTTTGGAATAATATTTTAAACAAATATTATAAATTTAGTAATATGGTAATATATTGTAACCAATAATAATAACCAACAAAGCCGAGCCTATATAGTAACATATAGTAACCAATGATACATAATATAATGAGAGCGCTTGACACCCGTCCCTATTAGTGCCTCTATTAGCGGGCGCCCGCCATAGGGGGGGTCCTGGCGCCCGCCTCCATACGCGGGCGCCCGCCCTTCTCATTTGCAAAACACAAAGGGCAGGCGCCAGGCAGCCCTTGCCTGGCGCCCGCCCTATTTGTTTTTTTTTTTTTGTTTTTTTTTTACATTATAAATAATTATATTATAATTGTTACTCTATAATATATATTAATTCAATATATTTTTAAAGGTAAAATAATTAAGTAAATAATTATATTTAATTATATAAATTAATTGTTTTTAATTGTTTTACCTTTAAAAGATAATTATTATATTTAAATAATTATTATATTACAACATAGTATTATATTTAAACAATTATTATACAATATAGTGTTATAAAATTAACTTAAGGAGAGACATGTGAACGACTAAAAATATATGTAAAATATAAAATGATTAGGAATGGTAAGGATTGTAATATAAAAAGGCGGTTAAAGTATGAAAAAATTACTCGTAAAAAAAAGCGGGCAAAAAATATGAAAAAATTGAAAAAAAATCACGGGATTCTCCTTCCCTCCAAAAAGCTCTCCTCTCAAAATGCTTCCCTCTAAAAAACTTTCCTCTCAAAATCTATAAAAACTTGTAATTTGACCAAAGTTTTTCTTCCTATAACTTATCTAAACCTCTCACTCAAATACCAACAACTTTGCAAAAATTTTACAAAAAGGTAATTGCTTTTTTTTTTCTAAAAAAAAATTTATTCTGGGTTCTACTACATTCTTCTTCTAAAAGATTTTGAATTTTTTTAGTTATGATTATGTGATAAAATAAACGATAGCTGACCATTTTTAGGTTTCTTCAATACCTGGGAGTGCACATAAAATCCAACCATCATTATCACCGTCTGAATCCATCCAAAAGATAATATTTTTATTTACAACTATTTTTTACAATGTATTAGGTAATTATATTCATTTCACTATTAATTTTTACTATTTTTATTAACAGATTGACAGGATTGTGAATAAAGTTGTTCGCCTACTTAGAATTGATACTGAGATTATGCCTTCAAAAGAGACATGCAGTTGCAATTGTGGGACATGCGATCTTTTTTTTTTGTCATATATGTATTCCTCATTCTACTTAATATATCAATCATTCTCGTATTTCAATACACATTTATATTATTTTTGTAATTTTTGTTATTTTATGGTCACAACACTATATTAAAAAAACCTCTATTATATCTCGTCCCCCATATGCAGCGTCCGCCAAAGGGGGGCTGGCGCCCGCCCCTCATATGCAGGCGCCCGCCATGGGTGGGGCCTAGCACCCGCCCCCCATACGCGGGCGCCCGCCAAGGGGGTGGCCTGGCGCCCGCCCCTCACACTGATCAAGCAACAGCAACCATGTTAAAAAATCGATGTTAAAAGTAGTAATATTTTGTAACACACATGGATAATCGATGATAAAATCAAAATTTCCTAATTCAATGACAACAGATGATCGATGGTAACCAATAATAACCCTAATAATAATATATCGTAACCGATGATAAAATCACTAATTTTTCCTAACTCAATAGTAACCGATGATAAAAATAATAACATCTCGTAACATATAATAACCGATGATAAAATCAGTGATATTTTCTAATACAATGGTAATTGACGATGAAAGTAGTAACATTTCATAACATATGGTAACCAATGATAAAATTAGTTGGTGATTTTTCCTAACACAATGTAATTAACAATGAAAGTAGTAGTATCTCACAACACATAATAACCGATAATAATATTAGTGGCATTTCCTAACTCAATGTTAACTGATGATAAAATTAGTAACATTTTGTAACATATAGTAACCGATCATAAAAAGTCTATTTTTCCTAACACTATTGACTGACTGACGATACAACCATTAACTATCTCGACACTTTTTAAACGTCACAATATATATATGACATGCTACAACAGTTGCACAAACCATCAGAATACATCTATCCCGACTGGTATATACTCAACTGATATTCTATCCGTTGGAGAAAGTATTACCGACGCTTTTTATGTATTTTGCGGACGGTTTTTTACCGACTGTACAATGCTCTTATTTTGTAGTGATGATACAATGTTTGCATATTAGTGTAAACAAATACTATTCATGATATACTTTTGTTAGAAATATTATTAACATCATTTGCATATTAGTAGAAGTAAATACTCTCCATGACATTATATTGTTTGAAATATTATAGAATATTTGCAACAAATAATCTTAAGTACCCACTAATTCCCTAAAAACAAATAATCATATGCATGCCAAACATATAAGAATGAGAAACCTCTATAAAATTAATATTAGGGCATGTCTGGTGGTTTTTCTAAATCTTTGAATTAACAAGTTGTGCCCTAACTTTAATTAATATTTGTTAATAAACAATATGCCCTACTTTATAAAAATTAATATAATGTTTCTTTATTGATTAATATAAATTAATATAAATAATCATAATTAGCAAAATGTTTATAATATTAAGCATTTGTTTATCAATACTTGTTAATTTAATAAAATTCAACTTTGGCCCTAATTGTTTATCAATATTGTTTATTAACAAAATCACAGAGGATATCATTCAGACTCCAAAGAAAATATCATAATAATATTATATAATATTAGAGTTAAAGGCCACACAAAACAAGTCACTGCTACAAAGGTTACTAAATAAAAATTCCAATGAAACCATATCAATGAAGTTTTCTTTTATAGAAATACTAGATCATACTATTGTAAAACATAAGTATCTCATTGATTGAGATAGTTGACTACTCTAACAAATTTATTTATTTTCTTTTCTTTTCATAAGACTCTAGACTTATTCTAAGAGGACAATCCAGTGACAACAACCTCCTCCGTCAACTTCATGATTCAAAATTTGATTCCTATTGTAATAAAAAAATAATAATAAAAAAAAGACTCTAGACCTACTAATGCATTTCCTCGTGACCAATTCCTGTGTGCACTAATTCCCGGAAGAAAAGAAGTGGGGAAAAAAAAAAGAGGCTTATGTAGTAGTATCGTGGTACCCAAGGCAATAGAACTGCCCGATAATAAGTGAAACCTCATACATTTGAATTTTTGCACAAATATGTTTTATTTTCATTGCATATGTTAGCATGTGCAATGTTTTTTGTCCTTGCTAGGTTATCATTGGCTTTAGAGCAGGTGTTTTGAAATCCGAACCGAAATATGAATTAATTGTGTTAAAGGGTTATTGGATCACTGGATCAAACTAGTCAAACCAGATGAAAAAGTCGGATGACATCATCATAAAATTCTAAATAAATATGAATTATAATATATGGAAATACTAAAGTAACTTTGGTGTCGTGGTGAAAGTCTTGTATTTTTCATCATAGCAGTCAAGTTCGATTCCACAACCATGCAATTTAATTTTTTCACATTTTCTCATATTTAAGAAAACCCGAGTTGGATCAGGCCGATTCAACCTAGTTTTCCTCGATCTAACTGAGGTTTTGATTGGTTTTGACTAGCTTTTTAAAAAATCGATTTTGCATATAAATCTGGATCGATTGCTAGTCTGATTTCTGATTTAATCAGTCGGACCGACCGATCCGATCCAAATTTTAAAACATTGTTTAGAGTTTGAATTTTAGCGAAAATTAATTTTAAAAGCATTGTCCTATTAAAGTAAGTGAGGTATTAAAGCAAGTTTGACTTATTAAAAAGTTTTAACCAGGTAAGTGAACCAGATGACTCCATTGTCAAGAGAAAAGTAAGTTAAAGTAAAGTAAAGTTTCAAAAGGAATAAAGAGAAGTTGTGTTGAGGTATTAAAGTATCAGGTCAAATAGTGTTAAATTGTAAAAGTATCACATTAAAGTTGTCCTCGTAGGTACACTCAGTGATAAATAACTCTTATTCATTCATCTTTAACTCTTATTCATGGATCTTTCTCCAGATTTAGTATTTGAACGTTCAGAATACGTGTATTTTTATAGTTTTTGTGATCCACCGTAATAAAAAAAAAAGATTACATTAAAGTCCAAATTCTAGTAAACAACTTCCATTTGTATTCCACTAAAATGAACATTTATTTAGTGGACCCACTAATCCTAATGTAATCTATACAATCCAATCCCAAATGTTCTTTTTGGCCCCCAAAAAAAAAAAAAAAAAAAAAAAAAGGAAACCTTGGCATATTAAAGAAGCAAGAGGGATTTTTGGAAACCAATTGCAAAGTTCATTAATAAAAAGCCAACTCTTTCGCTCTCCCTCACTTGTATTTTTGTTTTTCAACTCCCTCACACAAAAGTACTCCCAAAACTCACTCAAATTTCATTCTCTTGTCAAAATCTCCAAGGCTGATCATCCTACATTCAATCTTCATCAACTTTGATTGTTAAAGAGGATATTTGAATCCCCAAATTAAGCCAAGAAACTCAAAAACACAAACTATCTAGAATGTAAATTTTGAGGTAATCTTGAAGTTTTTCCTCAAATCTTCAATCTTTTTATAATTCTAATTAGTGTCATTTTACTTGTAGCATAAAAGTCGGTACTCTATTATCATTAATATCGTATGCTAATTATTGACTTGAATAAAAAGATGATCGTTTGGATTAGTGATTGTCCATTCAAAAAATTTTTTATCATAAATATTTTTAAACAGGTTGTGTGAAAGAAGATTTCATCCCTCATATTCTCATTTTTTGAGAATGAAACCTCCAATCAATTTATTAGGGACATATTCTAATTAAAAATCAAAACATATCATGAAAAGATATTTCAATTTAGAAAGAGTTCTATTATTGCCCATTTCAGGAATATCTTCTCTTTATGCTAATGTGGACCTTACCTTAGTGAAAGTATGTCCTTGGGCTAAAGTTTTTATGCAGAACTTAGGAATATGGTTTTATTGTCGAACACTATGCTTGTTAATATCTCAATGTGTTGGGTATATGCCAAAATATTATGAGGTTATAAGGATGGTAGAGTTTAACCAAAAAAAAAGGATGGTAGAGAGAAATGGTTTCTTGTATTGTTTAATATGTATTTATATCCGATATTCCATGCTTGATTGAGAGCTAACCTCGTAGGAGCAAGCTAAGTCGGTGGGAATTCTTCTTTATGTTTTGCAATACATGAAAGTAATGGTCAACCAAGTCTACATGATGGTCAACATAGTTTTAAGTTAAGGCTAATACGGTCGACATAGAAATTAGAACAGTTGACAGAAAGTTAAGCAAACACATGTATGTTTTGACCGATTAGCAAAACGAATCGACACTTGCTTAAAACTATCTAAACACGCACTACAACACAAAGTATTTATAGTGGGGTCAAAGTCGTCACTATATGTGCTGGTGGCCCAACTAAAACCCTATAGTGGCGGCCATATGGTCGTCAGCGACCGTCACTAAAAAGTCCGTCACTAAAAGTATTAGTAGCGGTCAACAAAATGGCCGCTACTAAATAAGACTTTTAGTGGCGGTCACTCTATTATCACTAAAGAACTTTATAGTGGCAGTCACATTTAGTGAGAATATAATTTGACCCCCACTAAATATGAACATTTAGTGACAATAGAAATATAATTTGACCTCCACTAAATATAAATATTTGGTGACAATAAAAATAACCTTCACTAAATATTTTACCATTTAAAATCAATCTATTATAAATTTTAATAATTTTGAAAATTACTCTATCAAATTAAAAAAAAAAATTCAAAATTTGAAAATTTCACTGAGTTTGCTAGTCCCCAATTGCACAATGGGTCCCACAACTTGCCCCATGTTTCCCTCTTTGCTCTATTATTTATAGTTCTCGTTATCTCCTACATTCTCACTCAATTCCAACGTAGGATAACAGAATTCTTTTTTCTTCCCCTATATTTTTCATTTCTTTATCTTTTCAAATCATCTTATATTTTTAAAATTATTATTTAGTTCATTATTAAAATTAACTTACTTTTAGCTATAATTTAATATTTTATTTTCTTTTCAAATAATAAATCTAAAATTTAAATTGAGTTGGTTATTACCAACAATTTAATATTGAGAAGCCAAAATTGAAGTGAAAATTATAATTATAGATTTTGTAGAATTTATGAAATCTAATATCTAATCTAAGAATAAAAATATATATGACAATAGGTGAAATAATATTTAAATTTTATATTTAAAATGTTATAAACTTTATATTTTTGTATTTATTAAATTTTTAATTTTTTATATATTTCTTATCAATTATTAATAATATTTTTATTGGGTTGTTTTATTAATTTTTTAATTTTTGAGTTTTTTAATTTTTAATTTTTTTTATATTTTCTTATATATTCTTTATCAATTATTTAAAATGTTATAAGGTTTTTATTTTTGTATTTATCAAAAAAGCCCCATTTGTTATTAATAATATATATATTTTTTAATTTTTAAGCATTTATTATATGAACTAACTAATACCTATTTAGTGTCACTAAATAATAAATTTGAGAAAAAATAGAAAATAGAAGTTATTGGGTTGTTTATTTACTTATTTACTTATTTATTTATTTTTGCTAAAGAGATCTAAATCTCTATTTTAAATTTAAAATTAGTTTTTTAAGCAATAAAAAAAATTAGTAACTTTTTTTAAAAAAATTCACAAATTTTTAAATAATAAATGATATATTTTGTTTATTATTTATGATGATATATCTCATAATATCACAATCTAATAAATTATTTCATTTTAATTATTATAAATAAATAAATTCAAAATATAATAAAAAATTATAATTTAGTGGTGGTCAGAATTGTACTTTGTCACTAAAAATAGTTTTAGTGGCGGCTATCATTTTTATATTTGATTTAATGACGGCCAAAACTTTTTATTGTCACTAAAAATATATTTTTAGGGACGGACAATTTTGGCCCCCACTATTGATCAAACATTTAGTAGCGGTTAAAGTGACCTCTACAAAATAGCATTTATAGTGTCCAATTTTTGTGACCCCCACTAATTTTTGTCCCTAAAAATCATCCGTGTTGTAGTGACGGTCGACTTGTAATTTAAATTAGTTGACAATTGGAGTTTGGTACATCTTTAGCAAATAGAATTAGCCAGAATTCACTCAACTTAATTTTGCTTATCAACTTAAGCGTCTAAAAATTAGGTCATTAATAGAAAACCTATTAGAGACATTTGAGCTCTAACGTTCATCTTATGCAACAAAGCAAGACCTCTTATTGGCTATGCAAAACAATACACAGAAAAGCAAAAGAAAACACTTTTTTATTGGTTATATAAAGTAATGGTTGAGAGCATTCAATGAAAAGTTCTAAAGCATTCAATGAGGAGATTCAATGTGATGGTTGAAGCATTAATGAAAATCATTCAAATTTGAATCTACCATAATGGCTCTTTAGAATCTTCAATAAATATCAAAGTGAAGTGAATGATAAGTGGCTGAACATTCTGAATTTTTTCAATTCTCTGAACTTCAAAAACATGCTCTGTTTATCTTATTTCTTTAAAAATTTTTTTGTAAGTTTCAAATCTATTACATCCGAAATAATAACTTCACTTATTGTAATATTTCTTATTCTCATGTACTTAAAGTTCAAAGACCAAACAAGGTGAAAGAAATAGTGGAAACCCAGGAGGTGCCTGAAAGTGAACATACACCGAGTTTGGTAAACTACCATAAAAAATGTATGTTCAGTTTCCTTACCAATCTTCAACTTCATCATTTCACCTCTATTTTCAATAAACTAAAAAATTTTGAAATCATCAAAAAAGTATCATGCAACTTGTTCACTCCCTCTAGGTTATATTTCAATTGATATCAGAACGGGCGTCAAGTGTTAGATTTTTAACCACCATAGACTAAAGATCCCCTTTTCTTTCTAAAAATAACACTCAATGGTGATAGTGTACTCTTTGAAACCTATTCCACCAATAGAGCCCCTTCCTTTAACAACAACAATTACATTTACTGGAAACAAAGAATGATAAATTTTATTATTGTCCAAGATAAAACAGATTGGGAAATAATAGAAGAAGGGATAGAATTTCCAACCGAAAAAGTAGATAAAGTTAGGGTGCTAGTGAAAATGAAAAATATAACAGCAGAAGAAAAGAAGACATATAAGGCAAATTGCAAAACTATATATCTATTATATTTAGCCTTAAGTCTGAAAAAGTATAATAGGATATCTTTTTGTATTACTACTAAGGAGATTTGGGAGAGGCTAGAGGCGACATGATGGTACAAATCAAGTGAGAAAAAATAAAATTAGAATGTTTAAGTAGGAGTACAAGACTTTTGGAATGAAGGATGATGAGAGTGTAAGGGAGATGATTACTAGATTTAACACCATCATGAATGAATTGAGAGTTCTAAGGAAAGGAATTAGTCAGGAAGATATGGTAGATAAAATATTGAGATATATACCTTAATTGTGGGTAGCCAAGGTAACAGCCATAGAAGAATCTAAAAATCTGAAGACTAACTATGGACTAACTTGTTGGTTCCCTCACTACCCATGAGATGAAAATAAATATTAAGGGTTCAGATGGGGATGAAAAGCAGAAAACAAATACACTAAAAGTTAAAAGTGAGGAGGGTGATGAGTCTGGTGACGATGATAAAGAGGATATGGCTTTATTGACCAGGAAACAATGGAAGAAGAGAATTTAGAAAAGGAGAGAAAAATGAGAAAAAGGACCAGGGCATATCAAAGTACACTGCCCTCAACTCAACAAAAATGAAAAGAAAGTAGAGAAGAAAGGAAAGAAGAAGGCATTGGCTATTTGGAGTGATGAGGACAGAAGTTCATAGAAGAGGAAGTAGCCGAAAAACAAGCCAATCTTTACTTTATGGCTTTGGAGGATCGTGACAACAATGATGTGGTAAACTCGCAAAACTCTCTTCTTATGATTCTGATTTTGAAAGTTTTTCTTTTTTTGAATTGCAGGAACCACTTCTCAAATCATTCAAAGAGTTAAAAAGAATGAATAGGAAAAACATGAAGCTTATTAAAACAGTAAACAAATTAGAAGAAGAAAAAGCAAAATTGAATAATGGATTAAAACAGAAGGAAGTAATTGAATAGAAACAAAATAAGAAACTTAGTAAAATAGAAAAAAGTGGCTGAAACGCTTAAGGAGCAAAACAATGTTCTAACAATTAACAACACTAAGTTATAGGAGAACATTGAATCACAAAAAACACAGCCAAGTATTAATACATGTAGCATCAAAGAACTCTCAAAAGAAAAATACAAATTTGAACAAGGAGGAAAAAAATAAAAATAAATAAAAATAAAAATAAAAAGCAAACTTAGAGCTTAAGGAAAGACTCCTAAAACTTTTAGTTGCTTAAGATAAACTAGACCTAATTTTAGGAGCACGAAGAGCAATATATGATAAAACTGGATTAGGATATAATCTCATGCAAAAATAAAAAGGATTATACACTCTATTTGCCTTAGCTTAGAACAAAGATCACTGCCATATGTATATAAAAGCCGGACACAATGCACATAATTGCAAATTAAAAAAAAATCACTAGAAGTACACAAAAAATAGAGGCTAAAAGAAAACCAACGAACAAAGAACTAAAGAAAGTGATGAAATGGGTACCTAAATGAACTAAAAATTACATCTAACGGAGGCAGACCCAAAAGAATTTGGGTACCAAAGGCCAAAGTTTGATTGAAATATTATGCAGATATGTCTGAGAGCTAAAGGAAGCAAGGAGACTTGGTTCCTCGACTATGGATGTTCTCGACACATGACTAGAAATCCATCCAAATTCTGCTCGCTGGAAATAAAGGAAGGAGGAAAAGTTAGGGACAACTCCAAAGGAAGTATAATTGGGAATGGCAAGATAGGTAACTCTTCTACCAAATTGAGAATGTTTATTTTGTTAAAGGGTTAAAGTATAATTTGTTGAGTATTAATCAATTGTGTGATAAAGGATATCTTGTTTCATTTGATTGCCATGAATGTTTGATACTAGGCAAGAAGAGTAAATCATAAAATTCAAAGGAACAAGAAAAAGAAATATAATATATATATATATATATATATATATATATAGATAATAGACTTAGACAATATACGAGAAATGATGAAGTATGTCCAATGGCTATAAACACTAATAATTCAAGATTATGGTACAAAAGATTAGGAGATGTAAGTATGGATTTAATTTCAAAATTAGTTAGAAAAGATTTAGCTAGAGGTCTCCTAAAAATGAAATATGAAAGAGATAGATTGTGTAATGATTCTACGAAAGGAAAAAAAAAATTTCCTTCAAACTTAAGAAAAGAGTAGCAACATCAAGGCCACTGGAACATCTTCACTTAGACTTATTAGGCCTAACCAGGACATGGAGCGTAGGGGGAAAGTATTATAGTTTCATGATTGCAGATGATTATTTTAGGTTTACTCGGGTTTTGTTCCTAGCCAAGAAAGAGGAAACCAGTAAAATACTTATCAAACTCTGTAAGAACATTCAAAATGAGAAAGGCTATAAAATTAGTAGCATTAGGAGTGATTATGATAAAGAATTTAAAAATAAGAAAATACAAAAATTCTGTGATATTGAAGGAATAATTTCTCTACTCTTAGAATACCTCAACAAAATGGTGTTGTTGAGAGGAAAATAGAATACTTGAAGAAATAACTAGACTCATGCTATATGAAAATAACCTGACTAAGTTCTTTGGGCAGAGGCTATGAACACAATATGCTATATCCTAAATAGAGCTCTAATTAGGCTAATATTGAAAAAGACACCATATGAATTATATAAAATAAGAAAACCAAACATAGACTATATTCACGTCTTTGGATGTAAACATTTCATGCTTAATAATGGTAAAAATACCTTAGGAAACTTTGATTCAAAAAGCGATGAGGCAATTTTTCTAGATTACTCCACTAACAGTAAGGCCTGTAGGGTACATAACAAAAGAACAATAGTTATAGAAGAATCAATCCATGTGGAGTTTGATAAATCAGAAAACATAAACATGAAAATTTATGAAGATAACAATGATGAAAACATAGAACCTGTAATTACAATAGACCTGAATGATTCTTCTAAAAAGAAAGAAGATAAGAACTTAGAAAATCAAGTTTTAACAGACCTTAACAATTCAGAAACTCAAGAAGAAAAGTTTCCCGCACTAAGAAAAAGTGTAAATGTATGTTATTTGGAATAGTGATATACACTTATTTGTATGTTCAAACACAGTATCCCCATGGACAGTGACATGAATTCGGTCCCCAAAAGGATCTCACATGTTGTTTGGAATCTCATAAAGGATACATTTTTAGTGCAACTTGCCTGCTCCTATTGGTAGTCAATGTCCTCCTCCTTGCATTTCTGAATTTTTCATCATGATCTAGTATTGCAAACTACCAGCCAATCCATTGTTTCATGCCTTGAACTAAGTTAAGGTGTATAGTAAATTTAATGGCTTGTTGTGCTAAGACAAATGGATCGGCTGCCTTATATTACCTTTTATAGTTTACTTTGATAAGCTTGTAATTTGGATGCACCCTTGTCCCCTATTGAAGGGTGGAACCTTTGGTACCTGAACAACATGATGACTATGCCTAACATATTATATTCTAACTCCATGATTTTATATAGTATTCCAAAAACTTTACAAATGAGAAATGATTACAAACTTTAAAACTTATTGTCATCTCGTCATGGGTGTGAAACTTGTAACCATTTATGAGATATTTTTGCCAATATTTTACCTTCATATATGTCCCCATGCTAGTTACAACAACATCCCCCTCTTGGCAACATTTTGTGGATCATGATATATCTAAATAATAAGAAATGCATAATTTTTTTTTTTTTTAAATTAACTAAGCTATGGTACTTGTTCAAAAATGATGCATTCAATAAAGGTAGGATTACCTACTTTCGAAATCATTTAGCAAACTCCTTATTACATGTATGATCTACCTACGATGAGAATAATCCTTCTAGAACAGTATAAACAATGTTGGCTTCATTATTCCTCTCCGTGTGTATAAGGTCAATGTGGTGGTGCACAAGAATATTCATACAATATCGCAAATCCTAAAAATGCTATGTTTTGTCCACTTATGATCTGCTCTAAACCACCGTAGAGAAAGTGGCAACACACTCCCATACCTCCCCACTCAGCAACCTCGGTAGTGGATCATCAGTATTGATGGAGCATGGCCTAAAGGCCCATTATCACAAGATTTGAACTGTCAAGCCCATAGCTGGATGGGGCGGAACATATCAAAGCGTATCGTCAATAAGGGATATATTTCCTAACTAGGTAGACACAACCCACTCTCATGGTATCTACTAATACGATCCTTCTCAATTAGCCATCTAACCAACCCCTAGGAAGACACCTTCTCAATACATAATATTATATTGGGCGGAACATATTGAAGCGTGTCGTCAATAAGGTATATATCTCCTAACCAGGTAGACACAACTCACTCTCATGATATCTACTAATACGATCCTTCTCAATTAGCCATCTAACCAGCCCCCAAGAAGACACCTTCTCAATGCATAATATTATATCTGATAAAGGTAATATTCACCTTCCCTTGAATTGCCGAAACAACCTCCCATAATAAGGAAGGAAATCTTTAACCGTTGCTAATAAGGAAAGTAATCTCCATGATAACTCAGGCTTCCTCTAACTAATAGGATTTTTAAATTGGTTGGCCATCTAACCGTATTCTTGGAACACTTTCATATGGAAATTAGGATTTCTATACCTTGGAGGCGTATGAGACTTATTGTGCATGAGATTATGTATACATCATGAAGGCCATTAGTCAGGTTTGTTCTTTGGACTCGAGTGCAAGATACAAGGTATGAACAAACAATTGAAAGAACTTAACCATGTCCTCAGACCAAAAGTGCAATCTTCCTCCCACGAGTCAGGCCACACATGCACACGAAGACTTCAACCTAGGGCCTACTAAGAGCCCTTAGTAATTTCCCAACATGACCCTGATGATTTGAGGAAGCAAGTCAAGGAACTTGTAGCAAACGAACTCAAACGCGCCAACGTAGGAAGTCACGAAGCACCCAATATGCTACCAACATCTCGTCGCTCAACCCTAAAGTTTCCACAGAGCCAATGCCCTGCAACATGCTTCTTCCTTCCATGGAAAGATATGATGGCATTACCAACTCCTAGGACTATACGGCCCACTTCATGACTATGATGATCTTGAGAGACATGCCAGATACAGCTACATGCAAACATTTTCCTATGACCTTAAAAGGTAATATACTAACATGGTTCAATTCGCTCCTATTGTTTAGCATCAAGAATTTCTCTCAACCTTGACAATAGTTTAAGGCACACTTTGTGGTTAGTAAAGGGGCCAAATGGAAGTCCACCTCCCTCCTCTCCTAGCTATAGAGAGATGACAAGCCACTAGGGATTTCCTCGACAAGTTCAAAACTGAGATGATGAAGATCTCGGGTTTGGACCATTCCATCGAACTGGCGGCACTACTTACTAGATTGCAGTCATTAAGAATGAAAACATCTATAATGAAGAATCCTTCATCTATTATCTAGGAATTCTATGGCTATAGAGAAAAGTATATTGCCATAAAAGATACTAAAGGATTTGACAAATGACGAAACTGACTAGGTCAAAGTGAATGCAATTAGTCACCTCGATAACCCTCATCTAAGAGTGGCCGACGAGGACCCCCACCGTAATGAAAATTCACCAGCTATACTCCTTTGAACAAAACACCTAGCCAAGTTCTGCTACAAATTAGGAACAAACTATATGTCAAATGGCTCCCTCGCCCCACAAAAGATGATTCGAAGAAAGCACTTCCACCAAGATTACAGCCACCTGACAGATGAATGCAAAAAGCTAAAAAACAAACTTGAGTTTCTCGCTCAAAACGGTCAGCTCCAAGGGCTTATAAGTATGGAGAGAGAAAGTCCTCCTCCTTAAGGCCAGCACGTGGCAAGGTGAGAGAACGAACATAATGAGCACCTGGTTCTGGAACCTACCCACAACTAACCAAATGGGGTAATTCTTTAGGTATAGAACGAGCATCCCCTTTTGGTACCTTTCCATCTAACCCACATCCTCATGGTCCAGCACCTAGTTAGTCAAGTAGACATCTAACAGAACGGAGTAGAATGGATGATGGCCCCTATCTTTCAGATGATCGGGGCATCCGCTTCTATCTCCGAAGAAGTTCTTACCACCCAAGTTGAAAAGCAGATCAAAAGGAAAAACCAATGATCGGTTTTGATGACGATGATCTGATAGGAGTCAATTCTAATTGCCACGATCCTCTTGTCGTCACCACCAAAATCAAACAATATGAGGTGAGGAAAATCTTCATCAACCAAGGGGCAAGCTGTAATCTTCTCTGTTGAGATGCTTTCCAACAAGTAGATCTCAATCAAGTACACCTCCAACTTCATGCCAGACCAATCAAGAGACTCTCAGGTGAATAGGTATTTCGAAGGCACCATCTCTCTTCTGGTTACTATTGGGACGCTACCTAATCGTGTGACGGCTATGACGATATTCAACATGGTCAAGTTATCTTCACTCTATAATGTCATCCTGGGTAGGTCTAGCTTGAATGCCTTGGAAGCACTACCGAGCACCCAGCATATGAAGATGAAATTTAGGATGCCCTCGGGTTGGGACAATATCCCATGAACCAGAATCCCCGGCATTCTCTCCTAAGTAATCTCAAATATGTCCATGCTACTGTTATGTCTGCAACCATAAGTCACCCACTAAATACTCTAACATGAGCATTTTGCATTTCAACAATTCTTTTAATAATACTTTGTTTCATTATATCTCCACAATGAATTTAACATATCAAACACATACAGCCGAGCTCAACCAAATGAATGTGTCATCAATAAGGGATATATCTCCCAGATGGGCAAGCATAGCCCACTCACTCAACCGAACGAATATGTTGTCAATAAGGAATATATCTCCTAAACGGGTAGGCATGACCCACTTTCTTAACCGAGCAAATGTGTCGTCAGTAAGAGATATATCTCCCAGACATATAGGTATGCCTACTCTCTCGACTGAACAAGTCATCGACAAGGGATGTATCTTCCAGACAGGCAGACACAACCACTCTCTTAACTGTACGTAATGAAATATACTACCAATATGATGTTTGATCCCTAAACAAGTGTTCGCGATCAATATTTTGAAGACAAACCCTATCGAAAGATTCGTCAACCCCTTGGCACTTTTTCAAACACCAAGTATTCATGACTACCTAAGGTGTGCATCTTTGCACTTAATAAAGACAAGAATAAGTTATAAGAGCGAGATACTACAAATGTTCATTGATTCAAGCACTAATGTTTATAAACGAGAACAAAAAACAAAAAAGATTCCCTAATGAACAAGAAAAGAACCAGAACATGGACAGAAAGGGAACAGAATCAGGGATCATGATAGAGGGGGAGTAGGAGACGGAAGGGCTCATTGTTGCAGGGACTCAATGTTGGCCCGGAGCAAAGCAGCATCAACATTCTCTTCCACTACTTCAGGAGAAGCATCAATCACATGAGCAACCACAAAGCTTGAGTTAGGTATCTCAGGTTAGCATCCTCACCATTTGATGGCAATATGTCCGTCAACCCTGCTCGACGGATGACCTCCTCAATACATTGAAGCCTTTTGGATAGTTGACATTGGGCATGCCTATGACGATCGATAGCCTTCAAAATAGTTTCTCCCAATTCGTCTATCTTTTGCTCAGCAACAAGAAGAGATTGCACATGCACTTCCGCTAGTTTCTTCGCAACTTTCAACCGTGCCTCACACACCCTAGCTTCCGCCTCTAGCTCCTCGTATCTCTTTAAGACCACCTTACACTGTTGGAACGCCATATTCAGGTCAGTCTTCGAATGCTCCATTTTATCATTTTCAATATTTAAAGTGGCTGCAAATGCTCTTTCCTCTTCTATCTCTTTCTCTATCTATGCAAGGACACCTTGTAACCGAGAGACCTCGTCACCCATCTAGTCTGCTTGATTCCTCAAATGATTGATCGTCTACTCCCTCCTCGACTTTTGAAATTCTGCTAGGATGATAGTCTGCACAAAACATGTGACGGTAATTTATAAGAATCGGAAACGACAAACTACTTTCTAATAAGAATCATACCGTGAGCCCTGGAGACATGATGGCCTTGTCACCCTACTCAAGTGACAGCTTGTTTAGCTCCAACTCAGAATGATAAAAGTCTATCCAGTCCACTATTCGTCCAGCCTCATTGTTGTCAACATACATATAACAACAATCATCCATGTTGATTGCTATTGTCTTTCGTTCTTTTTGTCACTTCTGCCCATCGTAAGATTGAACAGGAACGGAGGGAGGAAGGGCAGTCCCCTAGGCACTTTTTGTTTTCCCTTTCTCAATGTTAAAGGAATAACAAAAAATGGCCCCACACCAGGCTCTCTCACCAAGCCGAAAACGAATGTCGTTAGGTTCACAGGGTATGTCTCTTGGCCTCCTCCTCCTCCTCTTCCCTTCTTATCTCCATCTCAACACCTTTAACATTCTTTCATTCCTCTTCGACCCCCGTGCTATTTGCCTCGGTACTCTCTAATTCCTTTGCCCCAGCATCAAACTCTCCCTCTGTTTCATCCCGAAGACCCGTTATAGAAGGGCAAAGGAGATGTCCCCAACATGCTTGGAGAGCCTTGTCCCCTATTCTCCCTTGCATCTTCACCCGATGAATTCGATAGTTGCACCCTTCTTCTTTTCTACCTTAAAGACAAAATAGGAATGGTATCAGCCGATAGAACACTAGTGTTCGACATGCTTTCCGCTTCCGTCACCTCCCTCTTCAATCCTAGTCTCATCTACTTGTCAATAGTTATCTCTATAAGATCATTCTCCTTGGGGGAAGGGAAAACATCTATGAGCATTTTTTTTCTCCACTAGAAGAGGCCTCTCAATCTTCCTTTTTTCCCCCAAAAATAAACCGGCCAACTATAGCATCTCGTTGTCTGAGAGAGTCTCCACCCAAATACGTCTCTCTTTAGCCTTACAAAAACCACCAACAGAATGGATAAATCATGAATGATAAGAAAGTTGACGGGACCTCAATCCTACAAATAGCTCCCTATCAACCTCTGGTAACAAGGGCATCAAATCCTATTCAAAAACTTCATGAAAAAATACTTATACATCCTACTTTTTTTTATAATTTCTTTTTAAAAGAATTTTCAATTTAACTCTGTCCTGGTCTGCTAGTAGAACCAACTTTTCGTAAAACCCTTACGACCACACCTTTTGAGTGAAAACACAGATGCTAGAATCTCAAAGTCGAAATAGAAGTGGCAAAAACTAATCAATGAAATCACAGCCACTACCAAATGCCAAGCTCTAGGCATCAGCATCGTCGGAAATATGTTCCAATGAATCAAAACTCGAGCAATAGGACCTATGTATGGCATCTTCAAACTATATTTGATGTATTGTTTGTACATCGGAACTCAATATTCCAGTGCCTTGTTAGCTCTATCCTCATCGATGCCTGAGATGATGGTATAGTTGTCCCCCAACAACATATCATTCTGAACACTGCATAATTTATCTTTTGACATTGTACTCTAATATCGTTAATACTTTGGTGAGCACACGACTACAAACCCTTAGCTATTTCAGATCTATCTTGAGTGTTCCTTATAAATTTCAGAAAACCTAATTCCTAAGTTACCTCATTGCACAAAAGTTAAAATTTGTCGAAAGGTAAACACAATAATGCAAGAGTCAATCAAACACCAAACCATATAATGCATGTTGAAGATGATTCCTAGAAATCGAAGTAGCACGTGTCATATTTAATACTCCACACTAACGTCTTTTTGAATTCCTATCCATTTAACACTACTCCTAAATCTCTTCCTTCAGAACAATGTCAGGAGTGGGGGACAAGTGATAGAGTATGGCTCAGAGGCCCATTATCACAAAATTTGATCCGTCAAGCCCATAGCTAGAGGGTGTGTAACACACCAAAGCATGTCAACAATAAAGGATATATCTCCCGGCGAGGTAGACACGGCCTGCTCTTATGGTATCTACTAATATGATCCTTCTTGGTTAGCCGTTCGACCGGCCCCTAGGAAGACACCTTCTCGGTACGTAATGTTACTATTTGATAAAGGTAATATTCACCTTCTCCTTAATCACGGAAACGACCTCCCATGATAAGAAAGGAGATATTTAATCACTACCAATAAGAAAAGAAATCACCATAACAACTCAGGCTTTTCCTAACTAATAAGATTTTTAATTCTCTTGAAAATCTTTTACCAAGAACGTCATAATTTCGAGATATTTCATAAGGAAATTAAAGTTTCAACACCTTAAAGGCATATGAAACTTACTGTGCATGAGACTAGACCATCAGCCAAATATGTTATCTGAATTCTACACTTAGCACACAAAAGGCAATTCAGAGCTCTCTTTTTTCTTTCAGTCCGTTTCTCTTTCAAAAACTGCTCTTTTTGACTTGAACATCGAAGTCTTCTAGTCAACATTTTGTAGGTCTTACCATCCACAAAGCTCATCAACCACTCGTCCCATTTGAGTCAGTGGAGCTACTATCTGTGGAGCGAGATCCACATCCAACAAATGTCAACCCGTCCTTTGACGAAGTTTTATTATCATATCTGAAGCAGTGATATATGGGCAAAAATTGTTTATGATAGTCAAATCTTGTCATGGTGTAAATAAAAGGTATTCGAACTCTCTATGTATATTGAACATGCAAAAATTTCAGTTATGCTCTTTCACTAATTGTGCCATATGCAAGATAAAAAACCCAAAAATACTTTATTTTGTCCACTTATGATCCACTCTAAAACATGGGATTGTGCCATTAGGATCTTCAACCGCTATCAAGAAAGTGACAACACGCTCCATTATCCACTCGTCAACCTCAGTCGTGGATAGTCTTAACCCATTTTTTGATGAAATGTTGTTTTTCATGTTTGAAGTGGTTATCTACAAGCAAAAGTTCTTTGTGATAGTCAATTCTTGTCATGGCGTAAAAAGGTTTTCGACCTCTCCCTGCATATTAGACATACAAAAATTCCAATTGTGCTCCACAAGATAAAATTCCATAAGTGGGGAATTCACTGATTGTCCAGAGATATACAGCCCTCATCAAACATCAATGCACAGTGGTTATGTCATATGTTTCTAACCCCAACATTCCATAGTAAACACAACTCATCTATGAACTTAGTAAATGATTGTCAAGAAAAGCCAACTTTATGTACATTCCAGGTAGTAGGTTGTATAAAGTGAAGATCACTGGCCCTCATGAATAATTTTTTCTAGCTATACCAAATTAGGAAAAGCCATCTACACATAGTTTTAATATGAAATTGCAAGCTTCCATCGCAAAGTCAGGGTACATCAAATGAAATAAATTCTGCTACTTTGCATTCAATGGTTGACATTGCTCCAACCTCTGCAAAGTGGCATACCATATCATGTGCTTCGCTATAGTTTTCGATTGATAAAATATCTGTAATAATGCAATCAGTTAGAGATAAGGTGTTTCTTTTTTCTTTCTAAGTTTGTATCTCATCGTGCCACAAAACTTACAACCTTATAATGCAACATCTTTTCTCCAAAACAACATGTAACCTTTATTCTAGATGTCTATCCATTCAACACGAAGGCCTAGCTTTCGGACCAATATCTTGATATTGTAATAATTAGGGGGTAAATGATGGGTTTACGGCTGGATCTCAACCCAAAGTTTCATCATTGTGTCACAACCTACCCCCTATAGTTATTTTTGGCTTTAATATTTAACATCTATATTGTAATTGATAATATGGTATGATTCTTATAACTTTCATACAAAGGTTTTTCAGCTACATACAACAAATCCATGAACTCATTTGCAAGAAGTGATTCTCAATCATAGTTGCTGGCTCCACCACTAGGACTTGTCATATCAAATGTTTCAAGTGGACTGTTAGATGTTTTGTGCTATAGTGAAGCTGTAAGGTCCTATAGAGAAACCATTTGTTAGTAGCAACATTAGTAACCATTTTTTGGTAGGGGTTCAACTGGTCATTATTGGGGTACTAGTGCTCCCTTATTACATCAACCTCCTCATCTTCACAAGGCCATATTGGTTCCCCATAAGAAATCCAATTGTGATAATGTGTCGTGAAGCCTTTGTGGTAAAGTTGATGTGTAGCTATTTCCATACTAGAAATTTGGTGTTTTACAACACTTTTTACATAGACATCGAACAATATCCCCATATGTAAACTCAGGTTAACTGGTTGCTAACTCTGAAAACCCTTATACTAAAACAACAAATTCAACTGTAATCCTTCAACGCCTGAGTAAGTTCTTATTATATATATAACTCCTACTTTTTTCCTTTTTCCCTATATACAAGACATACATAATTAGTGATACTCAATTGAATAATTCAATTTTACACTACATTTAAATTGTCAATCCAATGTTAATGCAACAATAATAAACACTTACATGAGTTCCAACTGATAAATAAATTAATAATCAAAAAAATATTATGATGAGGAGAAAATTGCTAAAGAAGTTTTAACAAATGTCCTAGAGGGTCACAACCCTCGTGAATGGAGGACATTGTTACACACCGGTAGTCAAAGATGTGGGAAGATAATAACATATTTTATTTAATAACATTTTGTTTACTTTTATATACTTACCATAATAACTCAAAATATTTTGTGGAAAAAGTCTGAAGCAAGGAAGTAGAGCAGATTGCAGCAAACATATACAACACTTGCAACTCAAAGTCATTTGCAAAGTGAACTAAGGAATTGGTAATTATTTTAAATACTAATATTGTATTTCATAGTATTGTTTTTAATTGCTAACAATTTTGTTTCAGAAATTAAAGAGAGAACATCACTCCATTGGAATTGAACTGTACAAAACTACTCATAAGAAGGATAGTTCATATGTGAACTCAAAATTTTTTATGAGAGTTTGTGTTGATATTTTTATATGCATTGTCTACATATAGGAATAAATTAATGAAATGATGGCAACTCAATAAGTTGCCTCAACACAAGAGTCCATCAATTAAATTGAGGACAAAATGTTCCTCTATGTGACTAGCAAAGAACGTCTGGATAGAGTTGGAGGTAAATGGAAGGGGCTGACACCTACCAGCTACTACGGAGAATCATTATCTTCTCATACAAAGGTTAGCTCTATTGAAGAGTTAACCGAGGTACACCGTGAATTGAAAAAAAAAAAAGGCAAGATTTAATATCTTGTTTCAAATGTTTATCTCAAAATTTTCAAACATGGAAATATCTCTTGAGATGTGGAAAGAGATAATATACTAACTTTTGTTCTTTATATAATAAAAATTATCTTACATGACGTTTTAGGTGACATACTAATTTATGTTCTTTACCGGATCATGATGGTTCATTTGGTGAAGATAATGTCTCTTATTCCATCCAATGGGGCGGTCCTATATCTTAAGATGTGATGCAGATTTTATGTATAATGAGATGTTGATTCATTAATGTCTTTTTGTAAACTTTTTATATTTTTGTTGATAAAATCTTTATTTTTTTGGTTCAAAATTATGTGTGGGTAGTTGTTTATTCTTTTGAAATATATATTATGTTTGAAATAATGAGTTATTTGTGGTTCAAAGGGGATGAACACATTATATTTGTTTAGAGTATTGAGTTATTCGGTATTGGTAGTTAAATGGCTGTTTGTTTAATCTATGAAATATGGATGAAATATGAAAGTTGAAGTTTTTGTGGTTGATGTTTCATATTATGGATATTTGATATTATGATTGATGATAATGTGATGAATAGGTTTGAGTTTGGGTTTGGGAGCAAATTGTGACAACAAATGTAAACAAACCATATGTTAAAAAAAACATAACCCTTGCTGACATTTCTAAAACAACCATACATTTAAAGAGTAACATCAGCTAGATTCAACATTTTAGCACCAAAATGTCAGGAAATTATGTTGTATTTGCCAACCTTTATGTGAAAATAAACATTGGCAATGTCTCGATGTTTATCTGCAAACATTGGGAAAATCTCTTACCAATTTTTTCTGACGTTTATTCTTTGGTCGTCATGTCATTTAACGACACTTGTAAAACGTCAAGAATGGTAACAAAAATCGGGAAAAGTATATTTTTTGTAGTGAGAAAATGAAATTAATGGTAGCTCCGACCCTAAGGGGCAACAATCAATCCATCACTAAAGCCATTTTTTAGCTGTTAAGTCTAACCGATCTCTTACTCCTCCGAATCATTCTCTTTTCCCATTATCCAATTCTTTTCCTCCAACTACGGCTTCTTTACCTCCAATTTGTTCTCCAATGGTGAGCCTAACACCATTTTTGCATTAGTGGATCATTTGTTAGTGTTGCCACATTCATTCTTATTCTCTATCTTTTTTATAATTGTTGTGGTGAAGGCTTCTTTGTAGTGAAAAGAAAAAGGAGGCTTAAAGGTTAGACTCGTAAAGATCATGATAGAGTTCTTAGAAATTGAGGATTTGGGAGTGGTATTGTACACGAAGTACTCAACTCTATCCCCATTGTTAAAAGCGTTATCAACTATTATTTATCTTTTTTGTGTGATTGTTCTTTCTCTCTTTTGATTGATTTCTCTCAAGAATTCTGAGAACATAATTCCAAGCTTGCTATCGTTATTGTTGCTACTAAGGTTGCCAACATCAGTTACTCTCTCCCTCTTTTCGATTTTGTTTTTCTTTTCTTTTTGTGTGCAAACATGAGGGTGAAGGTTGATTCCAAAAAAAAGGGAGGAGAGGCATCACGTGCAAAACATGTGATGCAAAAGTCAGATAAAAAAGTTTAGGACATCTTTGCTTCAATTTGTATTTTAAGAGATATTTGAAAATACCTTGAAAATTTGATAAATTTTTGTGATTTTGTGTTTACATGGCACTAGCTAAAGTTTTGAAACTAAAATAAAAAAGGATTAGGGGGAGGGGACGGTAGTTAATTGGTTATTTGGCATTGGATCTTGGGCTCGCTTGGAGTTGATTTTTTTTTTTAAATAATCGATATTTGAAACATAGTTATAAAAACTCGGGTCACTAATATGACCGCATGTGCATTTGGCCCTGGAAAAACTCTCGTTCGCCAATGACCTGATTTTTATAAAACCCAAGGGGTTTTATTTTTGAAGTAAAAAAAAAAAAAAAGCCTATTCTTTTTTGGGATGAATTTTGAATTATTTGTATTTGTATGAAGTCATGAACTTGTGCATTGCTAGCTATATTTTTTGAATTTATTTGGATACTGGTTTTAGAACATTTTATTGCTTATTAGAATGGAGATATGCATGAGACATCTTATTTTGATGGGACAAATGTGCACTATTGAAATATTTTATTTTGATAGAACAAACGTGTACTGTTATTTTATTTTTGTTTTCAAGTCTATTGTGTTCTTGACATGGTGGCAAGGTATAGTTTGTGTATTAGATTTATATTTTATATTTAAAAATATAATTATATATATTTTAAAATTTTAAAATAATAAAAAAATAACAAAAAATAATAAGCGGTTGCGGACCTCCCAACGTAACTAAACCCATAAATTTTAAGATGTACGGGTCAATACGCGGGTCGGGTTTAATAACTATGATTTGAAATCATATTTTAATTAATTAAATTTAAATATTGTCAGATATAATTTAAAAAGAGTTATTTAACAATGTTGCATGGAAACAGATATGAAAAAATAGAAACGGATACGAAATGATACGACAAAACGATATTTTATAAGAATATAAGAAATGAAAATGTGAGTAAATACATAAATATAAAAAATATATAGATTTTTATATAAATATTAATTATTTTATAAAAATAATAGAATAGTCATTTTTATAATAAAAATCTAAAATGATCAAATATATAATTATTAATTATAAGATAATTAATATAAAAATAAAAATTATATTTAAATAAATAAATATAAAACAATATATAATTATAAAAATATAAAAAATTTTGTATAAATATAAATTAATTTAATATATGAAAACGTTTTGAAAATAAAAAATATATTTTTTTTAAAAAAATATTAGTAAAACTCTTCGACCTGGTTTTTCATTGAAGTTATCCGCCAAACCAACAGCGGGGTTATTAGAAAGAAATACCACAACCAAAAAAGTAAACTTGTGCTTGTGGGAGGAAGAGGAAGAGGAAGAGAGGAGGGGTTTGGATGGTAGATGGTTGAATCAGGAATGGGGACTAGTAAATCATCTTGCATATTTTGGTCACTTGTCATCATCGCTTCCGCACTTGCGGCTCCACTCTCCGCTGCCAAATCTCGTCGGCGCCCAATTTCCGTACACACATACACTCTCTCTGTCTCTCTCTCTCTGTGATTCCCTACTGTCAATTTTTATTTAACGCATCGTTCTTTGAATTGAAGATCAGGATGCAGAGATCCAAGCGAAGAAAGACGAGTGCTACGCTGACATCGAGAGGTATCTTTTCCTTTCCTCCCAACCCCATTCCTACACATTTGATGCTTCTGCGTTCTCTCAATCATAATCTAACCCAACGATTCATTGTTTGAGTTTCCCAATTGTTGACGCATTAGTTTTATGAATATGAATAATTTGATGCGACGGATAAGAAGAAATGGTTCTATCATTCCCCATATTTACTTTTATTGGGCATTTCTTCTATAGAAAAAAAACAATTGTAAATAACATGCAAAGAAAGCTAGGGTTTTCAATTGTTCCTTGTTATGTGTGTAATTTATGACCTCAGACAAATGAAAATAAATATGGGATCGACTTGAGGTTGGAAACGGATCCGTCTTTGGGTAAATGGGCTTATGAAAATTGACTTTGTTTATTACCTAGGCTACCTATTTTGAAAAGATTGAGATATTAAGGATATCGTGGCTTATAGGTGTTTACATAGCAATTTTTGTGCAAAGAGAAGAAGACTAATAGAAACATGCCATTGATGATGGGCAGTTGTGCCTTGTTTGACCAAAGTACAGAAGTTTGAGAAATGCCTAAAAATGTGATGCACTCGTGCCAAAAAAATGAATTTCTATAGTTATTGTGATAGTATGACATTACAAATAACAACACAAATGCGGCTCAACTCAGATATGTTTGTCTGTGGATAGAAGTTGTTTGAGTTTATCTAAAAAATAAACGTAAATAGAGAGTGGTTTTGTTTCTTTTCCCTTTCCATTTTTATGAAATTTTCTTCATGTCTGATGGCTTTTTTTGGTGGGCTTTTTGATGCATCTCTAAAGTGGCCTTTGGGGTTCAGACTGCAAATCTTCTATGACTACAAAGGAGAATTGTGCTCTACGATGTCTGTCCCCATCTTGCTATGAGCTTGTATACGAGAGTGATCCGGTATGAAAATCTATCACCAAATTTCCATAATTAAATAGCACAATAGTACAGATCAATAGTTAAATAGCACAATATTACAAATCTTTTGTATTCAATCTTCTAAGTGCATTTTTAATTTGGAAATTTGTTTGTAGCTGGAGGAAGGAGAGAAAGATTTGATTAGGAGACAAGAGTACAAGTACTGCATGCACAGGTAGTCTATCTTTCAGTAGGATTTAAATTTTTCTGATCTCTTAAGAGTAAATGTTTTATGATATTGGTCCTGCTTCTTTTCTATGGAGTGAAATAATGTAATAGAACTGATGTAATTTTATTTCTACGAACCTATAAAAGTATACAACATGCTTGGTAGCATTATTTTCCCGTTCCCTTACGGTGTGTTTGGGAGTTTTACGGTGTGTTTGGGAGTTTTGGACAGAAAAGAAAAAATTAGTTAGGAGAGAAAAGAAATGAAATGAAATGAAAATTATAATTTTCTCTCCATCTTGTTTGGGGGTTTTATGAAAGAAAAGAAAAGAAATGTGATTTATTGGGAATAAAAAAATTTTGCTTTCAGCTCTTAAAGGATATTTTTGGAATATAAAAATATTTTAACTCTAACATTTTCTCTCCCCTCCATTTCTTTCCACTTTTGAGAGAGAAAAAATTTAAGTTTGGAGAGATTTCAAATCCATTCAAATATCTCATTTTTTCTCGTATTTAAACTCCCAAACGAAAAAAAATCGTAACTTTCTCTCCTAATCTTTTATTTTCTCTCCAAATCTTTCCATCCAAACAAACTATTAATCTTTTTCTTGGTTGATTTGAGTGCTTTTTCTTCTTTTTTTTTTTTTTCTCTTTTTGTTGGGGGCGGGTGGAAGGTGGTTCTGGTAATCATTTTGTTTATGCCAGTGTAAATTCCTGCGTAAGAGAGGATGGGGAGTTTAAGAGTATGAGAAACAATTCAATAAAGACAAAAAGGACAAATCAATGACATTATGCTGCTGAAGGAATAGTGGCAAAGATAAAGACAAATTAATTAATCAGGAATGACTGAAGAGGGGGTCATTTCTTTCCTAGATCATTCTCTGGCACTAGAGATGTTGAATATACTTCTTTTAGCTTCTTGAGTGAGCATTGGGATTTTTTTTTTTGCAATACCAAGTTAATTTTACAGGTGTTGGAACTGCCAAAGAGGTGGCAAACCAGTTGCTGTACTTGCATTTACTTGGTGATTATTGGACTCAAGGAAATGCTTATGTTTTCAATTACCAGTGAATGCCTTGTGTGTGAAGTTAGCTTCCATGCTTCAATTCTAATGAAGTAATGACAACTGATAGAGATGCCTTTTCACTTTCATGATCTAAGTTAGCCAAAGCACTTCAAAATCTAGTATGAAAGTGGTATGATTGGTCCTCCTCAAGTGATGAATTGTTAAGGATGAGGTTTGTGCTTCGTCTTGCAACAGATAGTAGTAATATTGGATTAGAAAATAGATGTTTTACAACGTGTGACTGTTAAAGAATAAAGATGCATGGAGTAGAATATTTTTGCAAACATTCTCTAGTTTTCTTTAAAGCTTGAGTGCACTCTTTCTATGTGAGAGGTGCAGCAAGATGGTAGATGGAACACCATCGTACTTTGTCAAATCAAGTGGCAACGAAAGAGTGAGATATAGTTGAGAATGATGTTTTATGTCATTAAGAAGTCACTGTGCATATCCAATGGCAGGATGAGATTTTCTTTTGCTTTTTAAAAGATGTTGAAAATTCATGATATAAAAGTGCTGGATTTGTCTGTGAGCCCCTTTTTTTTTGGGGGGGGGGGGGTGGTTGGGAGGTGAAGGAATTTTTTTGAAGGAACTACTATTACCATGGCTTCTAGGCTAAGATCAAGGCTTAAGGTCTGTTTTTCAAGGCACCATAACTTTGATTGTGTTTGATAATTTGCATACTCATTCCTTATAGTAGATCGTGACTGGGTTTGTTGTCCTCCTCATTATAGTCCTCCTAGAGTCCATAGCATTTCATCGGAATACATCCTGTCTTTTTGCCTTAGTAGTCCTATGCATAGTCAGTATAAGGCAAAATTGGCTGCTACAAAAGCAAGTGGGTTCATAATGAAGCTCATGGTTCTTAGGGTGGTCAAGTAAGAAGATCATCCATGAATATCTTAGGAAGTGGGTCTGAAGGAAAGGGAAAATGGCTACCTACTAGAAACTGTCGCCAGAATTAGAACTGAAAATTTGTTTTTCCCGTAAATAATTTGAGTTGTGAAGTGGGGTCATTTTGAAGACCTTTGCATAAACTAAAAGAGGTATTATTTCTGTTGCTAACAAATCTTCTCATATGCATGTAGTTTATTCAATAACATTAATTGTCTATTGAAGTTATAACACAATATATTCTGGTTTGTTTCCCACTTTGACATGGAATTCATGGTAGTAATTCAATTTTGGAAATAGATGAGCAAAGTAACTTTCAGCAAAGTAAACATTATGTTAAAATGTTTTTGCTGAGTCTACTTAATTATTAATGGTTGCTTCATAAAAATTTTTTATGACTTCTTAAGCCCTAAGTGTAAATCTTCCAAATTTATTGGACTCTAATCCTCAAATTGAACTTTTAACATAGCTTCATCATATCTTTACAATACTTTTTTTTTTGATTTTTTTTTTAAATTTCAATTTTATTTAATAGGAATCATCTGTTGTTTGAGATCATTGCAAGAGAAATATAAATGCCAATGTAACTAAGATTGGCATGCATGAAATATAAGAGATTAGGGCATGCTTGGAGGAGATTAGTAAATGATGGGCCTCTAGTTTTTATAGATGACAACAGAAATGGTATATTATATTGGTAAAGTATGTTATTTTATAAATACTTTTGCATCTGATCAAATGTTATACATGCACGCGTGTGCGCGGTACTTTGCAGTGCGAGGGCTTATTGCCATACAAAACTTAGCAATCCAATCTAGCAATCCAACCTAGCAATCTGGGCATAGAAGATGAGGGGAACTTCTTGTTTTAGGGATCTTGGACTAAAGGTGCTATGGTAGGGAAATGTTGATCTCTGGGCCGAAGAAGAATCTCAGAAGATGCAAATTGATGAAGGGCATGAATTTGCTGTATGAGAAACAAGAATGGACAATATAGCTCTAAAACCACAAATAAGTTAGGATATTCTGATTGGATTTTATTATATGGGATAATGATGGGTTGTCATTGGTGGCAAAGTGACTGAATGGTTGTAGCATCATCATGGTGACTGGGCTTCCATTGGTGAGTATGAGATTTTAGAAGCAAAGTTTCATTGTGTGCTTTATGCTTAAGGTCAGCTTTTTCCCATCAATTGCATTTAGTTAAGTTGAAGGAAGAATGTAGTAGAGGATTAAGAAACAAGATAATGTAACTTGATGTGTTGAGAGAGCAATGTGGCGGTGTATATTGATGAAGTTTTTTTTTTTGGGGGGGGGGGGGGAGGAAGTACTTAGATTTCTTCCAGTTGGAGGGCAAATCTTGGCACAATAGTGAAGTTTCTCCTTTGGTGATCTCAAGGTCATGAATTCGAACTGTGGAAATAGTCTCTTACCAAAAATGCAAGGGGAATGATGCGTACAAATACGTCCACTCTCCCCTTACCTCTGTACTAAGACGGGGAGCACCTTTTATACCGGGAGTAAAACAAGAATGGGAAAATTATAAATATGTGATTTTTGTGGTTTACTTCTAGTGTCCTTTAAGAGATGGAAAGTGGCAGGGTTTATTTGGTGGCTGTGGTGGGACTTGTTTTTGATTAAAAAAATATCCAGGGATATTCTCAAGTTGTATCAATTTCATTATGAAAAGATATCATGTTTTTGAAAAGGTAATGTTAGCTGCAGTTGCAGTAAAACTATCAGAGTGGACTAGTCTTCTGATGGTTTAGGCAATGTGCTTCTTAGTTTGTCTCCAAGTATAAGGTTTGAGGACATACCTTTTCAAGATCTGATTGAAGATGTCAATATTTTTGCAAAAAAGATTATAACATCATGATAGACCTTCGCAACTTCCACATACCCGATAATGATATCATCACCAAGGAGACAGTAAGACTTTACCTGGATAAACCTTTTCCATGCTATTCCACACAATAACATGATGGGAAAGCCCAAAGAGAGGGAAAAACGAAAGGCAACACAAAGGTTGCCCGGCATTGAAAGTAACAAATTTTGGGCCCACATGCCCATTACTAAACACGAGCAGAAAATACATTTGTCCCAAGGCCATAAACAACCCAAGCCATGGTGGCTTCGTAATTTTTTATACATGAAACTATGATATTCTGCACATTTAGTGGGAAGCGATTAGCGCTGAAGAAACTATAATCACTCCAGAGGCTTTATGTAGATGAAAAGTACCATACATATATGGATAGGGATAAGCTTAAGAGCAGATAGAAGGTGGGAGCAACTATTTTTTTTTTCTTTAAGAAATAAAATGGGAAAAAGGATAATAATGGGTATCAGATTAATGATTTGGAAGAAGAGAGACTTAAAAAGGGAGGGTTTGAAGCTAATTTGGCTCCTAATTTGTCCAAATGAAGCCATTTTAAAAAAATAATAAAGGGCTCACCTAGTGCACAAAGTGCTCTCCGGGTTAGTGCGGGGAAAGCATTAGCAAAGAATGATAGTTGATAGTTAAATAATAATAATAATAATAATAATAATGATGATGATGATGATGATGATGATGATGGGATGGGACAGAGCGGCATTAGCAAAGAATAACAGTTGAAAAGTATGGTTAGAATTTTGAAGTCGAATGGCAATGCTGCATGTCTTACAATGATGATAATTCAAGGCTTAAAGAGCCTTTGGTGATTAGATTTAGTTTTTGTTTGAGTTAGTGGGTACAGCAGTGGTTAGTTTGAAATCAGAGGTGAAAAATGGATAATCTACGGTATGTAAAGTTAATTCTTCATCAGCCAGTATAATTTTCTGCTCTTGACTTTGATGATGATGATGATGATGATCATGGGATGGGACAGAGCAGCATTAGCAAAGAATAACAGTTGAAAAGTATGGTTAGAATTTTGAAGTCGAATGGCAATGCTGCATGTCTTACAATGATGATAATTCAAGGCTCAAAGAGCCTTTGGTGATTAGATTTAGTTTTTGTTTGAGTTAGTGGGTACAGCAGTGGTTAGTTTGAAATCAGAGGTGAAAAATGGATAATCTACAGTATGTAAAGTTAATTCTTCATCAGCCAGTATTATTTTCTGCTCTTGGCTTTGATGCTGAAAGTATATTATTTGTGGCTATATTCTTGTCATCCATCTCACTTGCTTTTACCCCCTGATTGATATAAAAACAATAATGCTGATTGGTTGTTCTATAAAATCAGGTAATTTCATCCAAACTTATACCTTTTTGTTTAAGATGATTTTTAGTTGTTGGACCAGTAACTTTTCGAAAAGAGGCTTTCCAAGAGGTTGAACCTTGAGGAAGAGCATTTCCAGATTTTTGATTAATGCTGTGGATGCTTTAGTCTGATATGAATCAATGAAAGGATATATTAAGCACAGATTATAATTTGAAAATTAAAGTTAGGAAATACACTAACATCTTTCTATCTTATATATGAGTGCTCATTATGAAACTAGAGTCCGAAATGCCCAATTCGGAGATCACTTCATAGCCAATTTAACAATTTCAAATTTTCCTGATGCAGGTTGTCTCTGGGAGAGAGCCTCCAGGGTGTCAAGGGTTCCTTTGACTATTAAATCCATACGGTGGCACAGAAACTGGTGAAATTATGTGTCTTGAGAATTCAAATCGAATAGCATTTTTGTTCGGTGAAATTTGATTGAGGTCAGGTTCTTTGTGACCATGTAATTAACAAACTAATGTTTCATGTGTTAGAGGCTTTCAATTGTTAAAACATTTGGCTATTTGGAATTTGGGACACGGAGGATGATCTAATGTTGTTGATGTACAACATTAATGTGATCAAAATTGACAGTTTGGTTGTATTTTGATGTAGATCATCTGCAGCCAGAACAGAAGCGCAGGTTCTGGGAAACTTGAATATCATTTTAAGTTTCTCTTTGTCAGTTTGGTTGTATTTGTTCATTTCCGTCCCAGCAAAGAGAACATGCTACTCTAAACACAGCTGCACCATGGTTTTCTATCAGAGAAAGAAAGAACAAGCCAACTCTCTCTCTCTCTCTCTCTCTCTTTCTCAATATCATTACTACCAAAAGAAAAAAAAAAATCAATTAAATTTGTTATTTTTCGGACTAAGAAAAATTTTTGACTATAAACCCAAGAAATTATGTACATGAACATAGGAAGGGTGAATTTAAGATATATACGCTATGCTAAAAGCTCAAGAAGACTTAATGACAAGACTTGGTGATGATTTCGGGGTACATAGGAGGTGAGTTTAACCTAACACTGACCTACAAATGACAGGACTTCATTCCAATTTTCCCTGATCACATGTATTCCCCACTAAATTAGCCTCCGAATTGGGTTTTAAATACCATTCAATTTTCAACTAAAAATGGTAAGAAATATTGGGACCAATACCATGTGAAATAATTGAATAAATAAGCGATAAATAAATAAATAAGCGAATTGTAAGAAACAGTTTATATTAGTAAAAAAATTATAATCATTCAAATATGTATAATTTTTTATTGATCTACTTTTTAAATATACTAAAAATAGTCTGTTTTGTAAAATTTTACTTTCTCTTACTATTATTCAAATACCCTTGATGGGACACTATTCAAAAGGTTCAATATGAAAAGTGTCCAATAGTCAACATAAAACATGTGATTCAAAAAGTTCAATATGTTTAAATACAAATGGGCCGAGCCTATGTCGCTTCGCTCTACCGATTGGATCCATCTCTTTGAATGGGTCATGTCACCCTGACCCACTGAGAGGTTCAGTCATCTATGGTATCATGTTCATTGTTCGGTTAACTTTCGATGTGGTCTATGCAATCGATACGCGGAAGTATTCGATGCTTTCAAATACTTGTCCCTCCCCACGTTCTCGTCGACCAGATACAATATTCAAACAAATCTCACAACGATTTTTATTTCCTATCTCAGCACGAAATGTATCTTGTAGATAAAAAAAAAAAAAAAAACTCTCGAGAATCTAATCGATAAGGAAAAGAATCTTGCTATATAATCAAATTTCTTAAATAATAATGATTTCAAATTTTTGACATTTGAATTCTGAAATTTTTTAATCTCCTCGTAAGGAAACTAGGATTGTAATGTCCCAAATGCACATGGCTCTTGTGGCACTCCATATAAAAACCTTCAATACATTGAAGTCAGGTAAGTTCTCTTAATTTCACACTCGACACATAAATCACAAGGAAATCCATCATCTCTTCCTCTCTTACTCCGTTTTTATTCCTTTCAAAAACCGTTCTTTCTGACTTGAGTGTTGAACCTTCCCCCGTCGGAGTACCCTATTTTGGCAATCTTTTGTAGGTTTCAAACATCTTCACTAAGTATCCGTTCAAGTCATAAGGAGCCGAAGTCAAGACCCACGTCCAATAAATTGGTGTCATCTGTGGGAAGCAGACTAGAGAAACTTTATTAAATCCCATGGATCACTAGATCAACATGCCTGCAAAAAGGAGAACCAAAACTGCCTCAAAGGCTACATCCGCCATAGAAGGTCGCATCGCCGACTCGACTAATACCCCTTCCCCCGTGGCACCCGTTTGCACCCGAGATAATCATGTTGCTCCTCCTCAAACCTCCCGGTCGGAATAGGTTCCTCAACCTGTATCTTAAGGGCATCCGGTCACGCCCACCGCGTCGATGTTACCGTGCCCAATCGACCACCCTCAACTAGAAAAAATGGAGTCAAAAATACAGAGTATGAGTAGACAACTAGAGGGACTCAATCATATCGTTAGGCCAGAAGGACAATCCTCTTCAGAAGAATTCGGACAAACACGCTCGTAAAGGTTCGTACCTCGATTGAACCACGAACCGTCGATAACATCTCGCCAGAATTCTGATGACCTAAGAAAGCAATTCAAACAATTCATTGCAAATGAGCTCAAGCGGACAAATGCCAGAAGAAATGATTTACTCCTATATCCCTCAATTATGTCACCTTTCGATCCCAAGATCTTCTCAGAACAGGTATCTCAGGATATACTCCTACCCCCTATAGCAAGGTATGACGGAACGACCGACCCCCGTGATCACGCAACTCATTTCGTAACGGTGATGATCTCAAGAGATATTTTGATACCACCTTCAAGGGTAATGCACTAACGTGGTTCAATTTGCTTCTACTGCTTAGTATCTAGAGTTTTTTCCAGTTTCGACAGTAGTTCGAATAACACTTCGTAATCAGTTGAGGAGCCAAGGGGAAGTCTACCCCGCTGCTTTCATTACAGTAGAAGGATGAGGAGCCCTTAAGAGACTTCCTGGAGAAATTTAAAACCGAAATAATGGAAGTCCCAGCCTTGAATCATTTTATTACGTTGGTCATGCTTCTCACTGGATTATGCCCATCGGGTATAAAAACATCAATCATAAAGAATCTCACTTCCACCATCCAAGAGTTCTATACTTGCACTAAAAAATATTTAGCATCCGAAGATGCTGAAACGTTCGAACGATAGAGGAACCGATCATCTCAAAAGGAATGTAGCCGATCACCTCAACAGCTAACACCAAAAAAGAATCAACTAGCCCCTCCGCACCAGCGAAAGTTCAGCACTTACATCCCTCTGAGCGAGGCCTCCAGCCAACTCTTATTTCAAATTAGAAACAAATCATATGTCAGAAGGCCGCCTCATTCCACCGAGGATGATCCCAAAAAGGACAGATCAAAGTACTGTTATTACCATCGAGATTATGGACATATGACCGACGACTATAAAAAGCACAAAGACGAACTGGAATTCTTGCTCTGAAGTCAAAGGCTGTAAAAATTCATTAGCATGGAAGGGAAAAAATATATATTCTCCGATAGACATGGCCTGCTATGTGGAAACGAACTGAACGGTCCGCCAGTCAATCGACCATCACACGACAGGCAAAACAAAGTGATCCTCCAGATCCATGACTCGCAGTCCCTACATGAGCCCTATATTCCAACTTGAGCTTTTTCGACCTATGACCCGGCATTCTCTGTCTCCCTTCTTGAGTAAATTCCATTTCCTTTCCCTTAGCGAACGTTTTTACAATATCTTCTAATAGATGGCTCTTTTCGTGTTTATATTCAGTCTATTCAAAATTAATTTCTTTTCATGATAGGACATTCTAGCAAACTCGATGGGCCGCTATCGCCATATCCTACCGAAGAGATCTATCTTCCCGAATGAACTTTTGTCGTCCCATCTTACTGAAGGGATCTATCTCCTTGAATAGGCCTCTATCATCTCATCCTACCGAAGGGATCTAAAGGATCTATCTCCCCGAATAAGCCTCTGTTGTCTCGTCCTACCGAATGGATCTATCTCCCCGAATGGTCCTCTGTCACCTTATCCAACCGAAGGGATCTATCTCCCTGAATTAGTTTCTGTCTCCCCCGACCTACCAAAATGATTTATCTCCTCAAATAAGCTTCTATCACCTTGTTCTACTGAAAGCATCAATCTCGCCGAATGGGTCTTTGTTGTCTCATCCGACCGAAGAGATCTATATCCTCCAATTGGCTTTCTATCATCACGTCTTACCAAAGGGATCTATCTTCTCGAATGGGTCTAGGCCGCCTTGTCCTACCAAAATGATTTATCTCCCCCAATGGATCTCTACTGCCCCGTCTTACCGAAGGGATCTATCTCCCCGAATGGGTTTATGTCGTCTCGACCTACCGATGGAGTCTGTTTCTTCGAATGAATCTGTGTTTATCTAAACATCCGACATGATGATCCTTCTATCGAAGCCATTTTCTTGAATAAGCTTGCATCGCCCTGATCCATTAATGAGATCCACCGTCCCAAACAAATCGGTGTCGCATTAGTTTACCCACAAAAGATGTTCTTCTTCATCAAAGCACTATTGTCTAAGATTTTAAAGGCGACAGATGAAGTCTGATCTTCAATATGATCATGGTCGACCGCATATAACTTAACAGTATCCCACAAACCAATTGACTTGGGAAACCATCAATAAGGCACATCTAGAATATACAAAAAAAAAGGTATATTCTATATTCAATCAAAGGAGCAGTTCTTACAAAGATAAATAGCCAATACAGCCAAAGGCCTTCTGAATGAAAAAATATAAAGTCACACTCGATCAGAGAGGAGGGAGCACTAAGACCTCGTGAGAAGACGACTCCACATTGTTTGAACTGTAGCCGGTCCTACATGATCACTATCTGGCACATTTAAGGTGCCACAAAAACTCAAATTTGTTGTGGTATTATAGGACTGTTATACGAACCGAGCCGAGTTCGAATCACTCGGTCAATGGATCGACTCAACTCAATTTTGACCGAATTCGAATTGAGTTTATCATGTATCGAATCGAGTTCGAGTAGTATAATTTTAAACTCGAAAACTCAATAAATAATTCGATTACATATATTAATATATATTATATATATTTATATATAATTATAAAATAAAAAATATAATATAATATAATATATTAATATATTATATAATAATCGAGTTTTCAAACCGAGTTCGAGTCGAGTTCAAGTCGAGTTCGACCGTTTTATTATATAGTCGAATCGAGTTCGACCCCCTGTTATATACTATTCGTCAAGTTCGAGTCAAGTAAAAAATAATCGAGTTTGAGTTTGAGTATAGGGATACTCAGGATTGACTTGACTCGAATACACCGTCAGATATTAAAATATAAAGTAGGAAATATCAATATCTAGTCGGTCCAATTGTTAAACATAATAAAATTTTGAATTCTAGTTTTATGCATAGAGAAAACAAATGTTAGAAGAGCCTTGTCATAACCCAATTTAATCAAATTTAGTCGATTTCCAAGTTAGCGTAGCATATTGAGTCAAGTTTTAAACCTTAGAAGAAATAAAAAGGTATCAAGTTTTAAACCTTAGAAGAAATAAAAAGGTTTGAGAGAGAAAAAGATTGAAACAAGAAGTTTACGTACGTTAATCCTCATTCTTCGGTCAAACTATACATCAAACTTCCCCAACTAGAATTCTACATTTCCCCATTTTTGGCAAAAATAAAGTGATGCAATCTAACGAAATATAAATATCTTCTTCTGGGTTCCCAAAACGAGAAAGAAATTTTTCATTGTCTTGGTTACGCCATTCCAATATTTTTAGCATTCTACATCTTTAAAACAACTCTTAATATTTCATAAATAAATCTAAAACCTAATCCTCAAAATAACCAAATCTCACTGATTCAATTTCTTTTTATTTTCATTTTTAATAACATTTTTCATCAAAAAATTACATCATAAATTCAGTAATTTTTGTAATTAATTTTTTCTCTATGTATTTTCAATCGTAATTAAATCACACAATGATAAATAATTAATTCTTCGTCACCGATAAATTCTTGACTCATAAGTCAAATTTATGTACGGTATTTATTTCTCAGATCGTAAAATAATTAATAATTATTCTAAGGAGATTTAATACTCCTAAAAATCCTTTTTCTATTACGTAAAAATTTTAAAAATTAAATTTAAAAAAATATTTGAATAAAAATTCGTTATCAACACCCATAAAAATCTTCAAAATTCAGGAGTTTGATTCATTTAGGATTTTTACGGCTCAATCGATCCCAACAAAGTTTAAGATATTTTTTCATTCCATTCAATTTTTTTTTTTTTTTTTTTTTTTTTTTTTTTTAATCCCAAACGTGATCAAATAGTCATCTCCTATTGGCTCATCTTCTGAAAGACGTAGGCAAAACGATAAACTCGGCACGTGCATTTTTAACTCCCATATCAGCTCTCACATGCATTGAGAAAAAAGGAGTTCACGTTACAAGGGAACCATAGAAAAAAGGAGTTCACGTGCCACGTGCGAATGCTTAAGGCATGGTTTTCACGTGCCAAAAATCATAAACTTTTTCGGGTCCGGCCAAAAAGCAATTAAGGTGAAATAGGGGTACCAAAGTCGGTCATTTTGAAAAGACTAGTTTTTTTGACCTTTATTAATGGGTGAAATACCCACAAAATATAAATTATATTTTTTATCATATAAATATTTATTAAATTTATAATTAACTTAATATTTGAACTAAATTATTATCTAAACCAATAAAAATATGTTATATATTAATGACATAAAAAGAGTCTAACTATTGAAATTCTTAAAAATACCAACGAATGAAGTAAAAAATAGATAATAAATAGAGTAAAAAGATAATAGAAATAAAGAGACAACTATTGGTGGAGCAAAAAAAAGGTGAAAAAATATGTATTAAACAAATGAAGGACCAAAGAGGTTAAAAAAAGATAAAAAATAAAAGGAGTGAGGACCTAAATAGAAAAAAATTATGATTTAAAAATAAATTGATGACCATATGTGAGGTGAAAAAATAAAAAAGAAAAACCTATATTAAAAAATGATGAAAAACTAAAATTTTAAAAAAAATTGGATAAAGAAAAGGATTTGAACGGACAAGTAGAGGAAAAAAAAGAAAAATCTTTGTCTAAAAAAATAATAAATTAAGAAAAGATTTTTATAAAAAAATAAAAAGAGCAAGAATTTGAATGAGAAAAAAATTATGATTTAAAAATAAATTGATAATCATTCGTTAGACTAAAAAAACAAAAGAAGAAAAACTTATATCTAAAAAAGATGAAAGATTTAAAAGAAAAATAAGTCAAGTTAAAAAAAAACAAGAGTAAGAATCCAAACAAAAAAAATAAAAATCTGTGATTTAAAAATAATGGGACAACCATCCATGTGGTAAAAAAAACAAAAGAAAAAAATCTATATTCAAAAGGATGAAGGACCCAAGGAAAAAAAAAGGGTAAAAAAGGTGAAAAGCCAAAAAAAATAAATAAATAAAGTGTGGTCATAAAAATATAAAGGACCTAAATGGAAAAAAAAAGTGTAGTCTCAAAAAGACAAAAGATCTAAATGAAAAAAAAAAGTCAATAAAAGTACAAGATGTTGAATGGAAAAAAAAAAAAACCTAAAGCTATTGTTACAAGTTAAAAAAAAGTGAAAGAACTTTAATGGAAAAAAAATATGGTTTGCAGAGGATGAGAGAGCTAAGCGAAAAAAATGGTTAAAAAGGTGCTAAAGACTTTTACAAAAAAAAAAAAAAAAAAAAAAAAAAAAACCATGACGGACTCACACGGGTAAAAAAAAAAAGCAAAAGACCTAAACGAAAAAAAATAACAAAGTTGGGTTCGCAAAAAAGTGTAATAAACTTCAATGGAAAAAAATAATAGCGGGGTTCCAAAAATATGGAACGACCAAATAAAGACATCTCTTAAATAAGATTATGCGAAGGGAAAAAAAAAAAAGAAACTACATCCAAAAAAATGACGTAAATGAAAAAAAAAATAGCGAAGTACAAAAAATATAGGATAATCAAATATGGCTTTCGGGAAAAGCACATGAACAATAAAGGATGCGAATGAACCACTTAGCGGCTCTGAAGCAAAGCATATGAACAATAGAGGATCCGAACGAAAAAAGAAAAAATAAAGCTGGATAAAAAAAATTAAAAAAAAAGGATGCAAATGAAAGAAAAAAAAGATGGTAGGTCCAAAAAATATGGGGTCACTATTCATGAATAGTAAATGACCCAAGTGAAAAAGAAAAAAAAAATCTGGATGAAAAAAAGGATGCAAATGAAAGAAAAAAAGGAGGGCGAGTCCACTATAACATAAAAAATAAAATAAAATAAAATAAAAATAGATTAAGTTCAGTCGAGATTGACGTTTTAGTTTCTAAAAGCAATCTCTCCTTAGTTATGTTACATGAAAACAGAAATAGAAAATGAAAACGGATACAAAATGACATGGATAAACAACATTTTATAAAAATATATAAAAATTTTTATATAAATATTAATTATTTTAGAGAAATGAAAGAGTAACCATATTTTAAAATAAAAATCTAAAATAATCAAATATGTAATTATTGATTATAAAACAAATAATATAAAAATAAAAATTATAATTAAATAAACAAATAATTCATTAAATATAGAAAAATATGTAAATATAAAAATATAAAAATTTTTATATAAATATTAATTAATTTAATATATTGTAAGTTTCGTAAATGAGAAAATGTTGATATTGAAAAATTTTTGTATATTACAAATCTTTGATACTTTTTCTTTTTTCAATCTCTGCCCTTAATTTCACCCTTAGAAATATGATATGATCATGTGCATGTAGGATGGAATTAAAAGTCCCAAAAAATAATAATAAAAAATTATGTAAAAAATTACTCGTGATAATCATGAGAAACATGGTGTTGAATTTTATTTCATAGTTTTTTTTTTTTTTTTTTTTTTTTTTTTTTTTTTTTTTTTTTTTTTTAGGTTAAAGAGGGTTTGGGGTAGGGAATCGAACATAGGGTGATTCACATAACTAATTTTGCAATATCGCTCTACATTAAAATGTCAATTTTTGTTTTTTGTTACTAAAAATCTTTTTGAACATATTACTCATGGTTTTATAAAACCTATCTAGTAACCAAACCTCCCCTTCTTACCCAAATTTTCACACAAATCTATTTTTTTTTTTACAAATTTATTTTTTCTCCTTTTTATCAATCTTATTTTATTATTTATAATATCAATAATTCTAATTCTGTCATGATTGATTCCAAATTCGGATAAAAGAAGAGGGTTGCGATAAATTAATAAGCAGTGTAAAACCCCTTATCAAAATCAAAACAATGGATAAATATAAGAAATTTATTGAAGCATTTTCTTCTCAGCGACATGTTGTATTGGATTTTGGGTATAGTAATAAATTAGTTAGAGCCTCAAGGGCATCACTCAGAAGTGATGCCTCATCACCACCTGGATGTGATGTTAGGCAAGACTTCCTATATTTATATGAATGGGTGAGGGTAAAAAAATTAGTACATAAAAATATAATTCGTTTAACCATTTAGAACATAGGATCCTTTACCGATAGGTTAGAAAAGATAGAAAAAGTAATGACAAGACGAAATATTAATATTATATATCTCCAAGAAAGCTAAGTAAGTGAGAAAATGTTAGAGTAGTAAAATTTATAACCATAAGTTTTATAGGGTAGAAATAATTATTCATAAGAACTTACAAGAGCATATAATAAAGATAAAAAGAAAGGGAGATAAAATTTTTATTATTAAACTAGTTAGTGGAGATGACGCTATTAATATAGTCAGGTATATTATTCGCAAATAGGTATAAATTTTATTAGTAAACAATAGTTTTGAAAAGATTTTAATAAATTTATATAAACTATCGCTAGTCAGGAGAAATTATTTATTAGAGAAAATTCAAATAGACATGTATATGAGAATAATGAGAGATTTGAAACCATGTATGAAAACTTTGGTTTTGATAGTAGAAATAAGGTGGGGGTATCATTTTAAAGTTTGCTATAACATTGATCTGACACTTGTAAATATTTTTTTCAAAACAAGAGAGTCGCACATAGTTATATATAAAAGTAATTCGAATGTCAATCAAATAGATTTTTTTTCTCATTAGAAGGCACGATAGAATAATCTATAGGAATTGCAAGATTCTACTAGGGAAGAGTGTAGAATTTAACATAGGTTTTTAGTTTTAAATATGTGTGTGTCTAAAAGGTAAAAAAAGTATTGCCAGTTTATGAAATCAAGAATTAAATAGTGGAATCTGAAAGAAAAAAAAAAAGTAGTGACTTTTAGAAACAAATTAATTCAAGTAATAATTTGGTTCGCTAATGATGACTCGAAAACCATGTGAATAAAAATGTCTAATAATATTAAGAATATAGATAAGGTATTTCTTGGCGTATCTAGGGTTCAGACTCTAATAATAAGTAAGGAGTCATAGTGGTAGAATGAGAAAATTCAAACTATTAAACGAATTAAACGAGTATTATAGGAATCTTAAAAGTAAAAGAGATAACGATATATTTGAAAGTACAAGATCGTAAAGAAAAAAAGAGGTGAAAAATATTCATGAATCAAAAAATAAAATATATAATAAATTATATAAAAAGTTAGAAACTAAAAATGAAAAAAAGTGATTTACAAAATTGCCAAACTAAGGGAGAGAAAATAAAAATATCTAAATGATGTTAGGTGTATTAAGAGATCGTTTTTCTTTTATTTCCCTCGTTTGTTTATTACTAAGAATTGTAACTTATTGATAATGCTGATTGTCATCAATTTGTTCAATATGTGATTTTTCACTCCAAATACTTGAAGTATCATTCATTTTCTTCAGATGAGTAATCTAAATTACTATTTGATTCTGATTCTGAATCCATATAAAATTCATATATGATCTCATTATCAGATATATAATCGCACTCACTCTCCTCTACAGAGTGCAATTGTTTTGGACATTCAGTTTCAAAATGCCCTTTATTGTCACAATTCCATTGTTTAGACACAGACTTATCATAGGATCTAACCTTCTTATGATTCTTTTTAGTTTATTTTTTCTTCTTTTTCTTAAGAACAAACTTTTTATGTCATTTCTTCTTATTTCGTCTAACCTTCTTATGACAATTTTTAATATTATTGATAATATCCCAATCTCATTTATGATTTTTTATCAACCAGACAATTAAGTTTTAAAAACTCTGATTGCAACTCTAGTAGAGTGACACTTTGCATGGGTGTTACAGTATTTATATATATATATATATATATAAATAGTTTTTAACGTAAGATTTTTAAAATAAAAAAAAATTATATCAATTGAATTATAATTTATTAATTATATATTATAATTTTTAATTCTTTAGGTTTTCTATGGAATAAATTTCAAGATTACTAAGAAGCATTCGATTGAAGTTTGACATATTTCATTTGATGATCTCAGCTGCTCTAAGCACAGAGTACCCGCGGCCCAAAAAGATAAGAGTAAATAAGAAACACACATAGATGCCTATGTAATAAATAAGAATCCCAACTCAACCATGTGATTCTGAATGTGAAGAGAGAGAGAGAGAGAGAGAGAGAGAGAGAGAGAGAGTCTTGGTGTGTTGGGTGTTATGTATTGTATGTGCGCATGCTCTTTAGGACTCGTGGAGAAAATAGAACGCGAGTAACACGTGACCAATTAAATAGGGCGCCGATATTTTTGGTTTTGCGTTTTCGTGTTTGCATGTGACAATCGTACTACTAGGACATACACAACCATATATTCTTCATGTGCTTTCCACCACCTTTCTCTCATTTGTTATTCTCTCTATCCATGTATTTCACACACAAAAAAAAAAAAAAGGATCCCATTTTCCCTATCCAGGTTTTTGAGTGAAAAATGCAGAGGACCAATTGTAACTTGCAGCTTTCCCTTGATTTGGGCAGCAGCAGCAACAAACCCAAATCATCAGGGTGATCAAATCACATTAACAGATCTCTTGTCTCTGTGAGGAAGAAATTGAAATATGGAATTTGGTAAGTGAGACATTTTGTGTGTTTTGCAGGGAAGAATCATTGGAATCGTCCACGGCAACGATGGACCAACCCTTCGCCATTTTCTTCAAAGGCCTACTTTGTGATTTTGATGTCACTGACTTCCGGGTACCCCCAACCCCACCCCATCATTTACCTTCTTTTATTTTTTTGACATTTGTTTTTTAAAATAACTTTGGCATTGATATACAACAATAATAGTATTATGAAACTTAATTCTAAATTTTGGGATCGACAACTTTGCCTTTGTTAATAAATTCGTATTTTCTTTCGTATCCATCAACGGCACACAGCCCCTTAAAAAGGTTATACTCATGCTTATGAAACCTTTGACTATATCAAACCAAATTTAATTAACACCTACGTGCCTCAATTAACCTCGATTTAAACACCCACATGCAACATTTGAATTGGGTCAAAAGCTCAAACTGACAAAACTGCTCTCTCTCTCTCTCTCCCCCTCTGTGGTTATCTTTTATAATGCAGGCGAAAGCAATCATCTGGTGTGCAAGTAGAGAAACAGATGAAAGAAGCAGTCCAATATTATCACCATCACCTCAATTTCAACTATGTAGTCCTCCTGGATCTTCAGTGAAAAGATCACTCCAAAAGTTTCTTCAGGAAAGGAAAAACAGAATCCGAGCTACTTCTCCATACAAATACCCCTCCCCTCCATCTACAGAATCAATGCTAAGCTAGCTCCCCTCCCCACCAATCAATATTAGGCAAAAATTTAGAAAAATGGTAATAATGTATCATATCAAAGATCAATTGAGCAAAAATGGAGAACAGAATTTGAATTCAATATATGTGTTTTCTAGTTCCTATCTCAACGAATTCCGAGGTACCTGATCCCACCTGACGCATTAATTATCATTTTTGGCATTTTAAATTAGATATAAGTAAACTTCATCGTTTTTTGGCATTTTGAATTATGATTTTGCTCCCTTCACTGCAAAATTAAAATAATATGCAGACGGTGATTTTTATTATCGATGAGTTTTAGTGACGATTTTTTATGATCTTTAGAGACGCTTTCAACGAAATCGTTAGGAAATGTATACATTTTCTAATGATATAAAATTGTCAGTCAGAAAAATTTATTAACCGTTAGTAAAATAGCAAAACCGTCAATAAAAACTAATGTTCAATTTTGACAACTATTAATTGTGGTCCTTAAATATAGCAGTATATAGAAATAGTTTGAAAACAATCACTATATAACTCTTCTTTTCTGTCTACTTAACAATACCGTTTGTATAAGTTCTTCATCTATACTGACTAATATATTTTACCGTTTGTAAATGTCATTTATTATTCAGACGGTTATCACTTGTCATCGATAAATATGACAATTTTTAGTGATGGTTTGAAAAAAGTTACTATATGAGTTTTTTTAGTAACAGTTAAACCATATCATTGACATAAGTCTATATTTATGCTAATATAATTAATGCACCGTTTGTAAAAGGGATCTTCAATTAAAACAATTATTAATTGTCGTCAATACTATTGGTAGAGGTAATATTGTAATTTTATAATAAATTATGTTTATAACTGGTAGTAATATATGGGTAACTAAAATTGTGGTAAGTTTAGGTTAACTAGTGGATTTAAATTATGTTAAGTTTATGTTAAATGATAGTAATATAGTGATAATTAATAATAATATAGTAGTAATTTTAATTGTGTTAAGTTTTCGATAATTAGTAGTAATATAGTTATAACTAATAGTAATTAGTGGTAAGTTAAATTGTGAGATATATATAGTAATAATTAATAGTAATATAATGGTAACTAATAGTATTATAATGATAAATTAAATTATGGTATAACGTAATTAATAGTAATATAGTGATAATTAATAATAACTATGATAACTTAAATTGTGGGTAAATTTATGAAAATTAATATTAGAAGTATAGTGGTAATTAGTAGTAAAATAGTGGTAAGTTTACAATAACTAGTAGTGATATAGTTGTAACTAGTAGTAATACATAGTGATAATTTAAATTATTCTTACCCGCCTTCAATTCTCGCTTCCCGCCCTCAATTCCTGCTTCCCGCTTCCCGCTTCCCGCCTTCAATTCCCGCTTAATTTAAATTGTCACATAATTTTTTTTTTTTTTATGAAAACATAACTTCCCACTTTCAATTTCTTCTTCTCTTTCAAAACCTAACTTTCCTACATAATTTTCCGCTCTCCATAACTTCCCGCCTTTAATCCCCTCAAATTCCAATTCATCCTATTATTTATCCTAAATGTCCATTTAAAAGTTAGTTCTAATTACCTCCCAACCATTGGATCAAATACAGAGATTGTCCACCTATCGGATGAAATGAGATTTATACAATTTAGAATTAATACCTGGACAGTAGAAAGAAACTAATTTAGATTGTTTTCGTGGTATACAAAAGCATCATTAACATAATATGAATTTACATTACTACATTATTATATGTAATGCTAAATTATGTAATTATAGAATATTAATCGTTTCGATCAATTTTAATTTAAGATACAGTGTCGTTGTAATTCACAATTTCAATTTAAGATAAACTCAATAGTACCATGTCATTGTAGAGCACTATTACAATATGAAATCATGTAACTAATTAATACATAATATATAGTCTTACTTTGACAATTTTTACACAATTCATTAATAAATTGGATATTATTAATTTAAATAATAGTACATGATATTCAATATTAGTAATTAGATAAAATTAGTAATAAAAATTAATATCAGTAGTATTAGTAATTTAAATGATACTATATAATTATATAAATTAGTAATTATCAATATTATATAATCTAATAATCAATATCCAATATCCATCCATTTTAAAGTTTGGCTAAGGCAATGAAATGTGATTTATCCGATTAGAATTTATCAAACTAGTTAGTGTAGTTAGCTAGTATAAAATAGTTTACTTCTTCCTCTAGGTATATTATAATATCTCTTCACTTGGATTAATTTTTTATATGATTAGTTATTGTTATGTTATATTATAAATTTTCTAATTTTATTTAATCAATTATATTATTATTAATATTATGAATAATATTATATATGTTAAGAAATAAAAAAAGAAATTATTAGTGATAGTGCTAGTGGTAAGTAGTGATAATTGGTGATAAATAGTGGTATAGTAGTGGTAAGTAGTGATAATTGGTAGTAAATAGTGGTAATGTAGACATTACATGGTAGTGATAATTGGTGGTAAGTAGTGGTAACTAGCGATACATAGTGGTAATACAGTGATCATGTGGTAGCGGTAAGTAATAACTATGGTGGTAAGTAATTGTGTTTTAAATAATCATTAAAAATAAAAAAAGTAAATTCTAAAAATTAATTATATGATATAATTTTATATAAATTTCAATAAAAATAACAAATAAAAAAATGAGAATATTATATAATTTTATATAAAATCTAAAACTAATCTATCAATATAATTAATTAAACTAATATAATTAAATAATATTAAATATCATGTAATTAATTATACCCATATAATTAATTACACTATTATATTCTCATATCCGATCAAAAAGAAACAAAAAAAAAAATAAAATGAAATTGTAAATTGTTTAGTTGATACATTTAGACTAAATTGTAAAATAATTACTATTATATTAATATATATTTCTATATATTACTAATATATTAGTATAACTACATGTTATTATATTATATATTAATATATTATATTTTAACAAATACTATTATTATATTAACATTATACATAACATAGTATTATATTTTATATTATTGTATTACTTATTATTATATTATATTTTATCACATTAGTATTAGATTATATACTACTATATATTAATATTACATACTATATATTATTATTATATATTATATTTTTTTAATTACTTATTAAATTATAATATAGTTTTAATTATATTATATGTTCTACAAATTCATAAATTTAATATTTCATTTTTTTTGAATTTAAAACAATTAAAAAAAGGAAATAATAAAAGGAAAAAAAAAAGGGGGGGAGGGTGCCAGGCAGGGGCTGGCGCCCACCCCCATAGGCGGGCGCCCGCCCCCATATGCGGGCATCCGCCCAAGCAGAGGCCTGGCGCGCACCCCATACGCGGGTACTCGGCCACACAGATCACTGCGGAATCAATAATAAAAATAGTAACATCTTGTAATACTTGGTAATCCATGATAAAATCAAAATTTCATAATTCAATAGTAATGGATGATCGTAACATATGTTAATAATAAAATAATAAAATCTGTAACCGATAATAAAATCACTAACTTTCTCTAACTCAATAGTAATCGACGATAAAAGTAGTATATCATGTAACATAGGATAACCGATGATAAATCAGTAATATTTCCTAATTGAATAGTAACCGATAATAAACTAGTAACATTTCGTAACATATAATATAAAATAAGTGATATTTCCTAACACCATATAATTGACAATAAAAGTAGTAACATTTCGTAATATATGATAATGATGATAAAATCAATTAGTTTTTCTAACTCAGACGATGTAAATAGTAACATCTCGTAATATATAATAACTGATAATAAAATTGTAATCTCTTCTAACTCAATATATCCGATGATAAAAATAATAACATCTCATAACATATAGTAACGGATAATAAAATTAGTGATTTTTCTTCACATTATAGTAACAGACGATAAAAGTAGTAACATATCATAACATATGGTAACCGATGATAAAAATCCTAATGTTTCCTAACAACTAATTAACTGATAATAAAACCACTAGTTTTACCGACACTTTTTATATGTCACAATAGATATATGCATGCTACAATGGTTGCACAAAACATCAGGATATATTTATCCCGACTGGTGTATATTCAACCATATTCCATCCGTCGGAGAAAGAATTAGTGACGGGTTTTATGTCTTTTGCGGACGGTTTTTTACCGTCAGCATACTGCTCTTATATGCTCTTATTTTGTAGTGCTTGTACTTGTAATTTTTATAACTTTATCCCCTCTATTATCTTTTTACCCCTTTTTGGCGTGCTCCGTATGAATTTTCCGTCACTTTTGACAATCGCAAGTCACTTGGGTTGGTTTTCCATCTTCTTATGGTGCTGTATGGGACTTCACAAAACCGGGAGAGAGAGAAAGAAACAATGGACATCGTTGGACGGTGAAGAAAACCCTTTGTTGTCTTGGATCTTTAACTTCTGATGAGCATCTAAAATTGTAGAAAATAATCACAAAGATTTGAAAAATGGATTTCGAAGACCAATTTCGCACGATCACTGAAAATCAATGGATTCAGGCAACTGTTGCTATAGGCCACAACAAGGAGTGTTGGAAAGTTAAAATTAAGGTGGAAATAATATTTACAAATAGTTAAAACTTCATATTTTGAAGAGAAATGAGAAGGAATAGCCTCTCTGTGCGTCCACAATTAAAGAAGCTCAAAGCTTTACAACCATGGTGTAGTCCGGCAGAGCCAATGATTCTAGCTGGAATAAAGTGAAATCGATGATAAAAGCATACCCTTGTTAACAGTTTCCAATTCTCTTATAATCATTCGATATGGAAGGAAATTCTCAACAAATTCAAACCTTTCTTAATCCAATAAGGAAGAAAATCTTTACGACAATCGAAACTTTCCTTATTCCTATAGCATTCTAATTCTCTTAAACTCTTGATTGAGAAGTAAATCTTTCTAAAATCATAAATTTTCCTGAATCTTAAGGAAGTATAAATCTTTTAGAAGTTTTTAATCACAAAAATCTGCCATTTTGGAAGAGCTCAAATAGAAAACTAGGGTTTTCTACATCTCTCGGAAGACTCTATATACACAACATAGGCAACCCACAAGAGAAAACACAATTCTCCACAAAGAGACACAACAACTAGAGGGCTACACATATACTATCAAAGGTAGTGTTTCATACCCAATTCTATTCAATCAGAGATACGGCTCTATAGCCGATTCTATGCGATCTAAGGAACGGCTCCGTAGCCAACTCTATACGATCAAAGGTACAGTTTCATACTTAATTCTATATATAATTAAAGGTATGATATATATTACACAGATTATATCACATGATATTACATATGTAATATACGATATGTTCTCATACATAGCACTCATTGTACAATACTTATGGATGCTACACACATGCATAGGGGTTTCGACATCTGCTCATATAATGCACAACATGCACAGAGGCCACCAGGGTTATATTTATAGTTATTATCAATCTTTATTTTATCACTCTTACTAATTTGAACGTCAGAGTTCCTTCGTCAGGCCAACTTCGGTGGGGTTTTTTTATAGATTTCTCATTCGAGAAGAAGCAACGAATATCATTGCATCGGTTCCCCGCTCGAGCCAGAAAAGCAAGTATCTGTGGGGCAAAAATTGACTCCAAAAGATAGGCGCCATCTATGGAAACGACTGACTGACTATTCATGGAAAATTCATGCCTTGTTTCACTTCATCTCTCCTAGCACCATGTTATCAAAATGGGGAAGGAGTATCAAATCTCTTGTATCGCTCGACACCAATAGCCTGGGTTCAGTCGACCGTGCAACAATCGAAAGCAATTTTCAGCTAGTGATGGCACAATCTGACTCATTAAGTAATTCTTTCGCCCTTATTCTCTCAGCCTCATGTGGATAACCTATCGGCTATCTGTCTCATGATTTTCTCTCAAACAAATGAGTCCTCCCAAATAGAGTCTATCATTCATAATTTATCTCCCCAAATGGGTAAACATAACCCATTCTCTTGAATGAATGAGTTCTCTTAAATGGAGTCTATCGTTAAAGATTTATCTCCCTGATCGAGCAAACATAGTCCATTCTCTCGAAAGAATCCTCCCAAATGGAGTCTGTCATTAGGGATTTATCTCCTTGAACGAGTAAACATAGCTTATTCTCTCAAACAAGATCCTCCCAAATGGAGACTATCATTAAGGATTTGTCTCCTCGAACGAGCAAACATAACCCATTCTCTTGAATGAATGAGCCCTCCCGAATGGAGTCTATGGTTAGAGATTTATCTCCATAAACGAGCAAACATAGATTATTCTCTTGAACGAACGAGTCCTCTTGAATGGAATCTATCATTAGAGATTTATTTGCCCGAATGGAGAAATATTGCCTAGTCTATTAAACAAATGAATCCTCCTGAACGGAGTCTGCATTAGGCATATATCTCCTCGAGCAGACAAGTATCGTCCAGTTTATCGAACGAATGAATTCTCATGAACGGAGTCTATCGTTAGACATATATCTCCTTGAACGGGCAAACATCACCCAGTCTATTATACGAACCAATCCTCCCGAACGGAGCCTGTCATTAAGGATTTCTGTTCCTGAACAGACAAACATAGCCCATTCTCTCGTATGAAATCTCTCGATTGAATTCTACTAAATGTAGTTTGTTCTCAATAAGGAATGTATCTTTTTGATGGGTAGACACGGACCATTCTCTCGTTTGAACTCTCTCGGATATAACTCTTAGCCAAATACATATAAGGGAGTGTTTGGTTAAAGGGTATGAGTTTCAAAAATCGGAATGAAAGCCATATAAATTGTTTGGATTAATAGAATGAGAATGAAGGTATGAGAATGAAACCCTTAAGGTATGAATTTTATGAAATCCAAATAAATTGGTGGGTTTTAAGTGAAACCCATGGATGAAATCCAAGAAAAAAAATTGAATATTTTTATTTTTTATTACAAAAGGTGGTTTAAAATATAAAAAAATAATTTAAAAATATTATAAATTAAATTATTTTTTAAAAAACAATTTTATAATTAAAATATTTTTTAAATTAAAAAATATTATTTTTATCAAAAAATTTAATTAAAATAATTTTAAAATATTATAAATTAAATTTTTTAATCAAAAACAATTTTATAATAAAATAATTTTTTAATCAAAAATATTTTTTTTAATTTAATAATTTAAAAAAATTTTGATAAATTAAATATTATAAATTAAATTTTTTGATAAATTAAAAAAATAATTTAAAAATATTATAAATTAAATTATTTAAAAATATTATAAATTAAAAAATTTAAAAGTAATCTAAAAAATTGACTCTTATATTCCTAAAGCTCATAATGAAATTTCTTTTTCATTGTTTTCTCTAAAAAAAGATTTAGAATTGAAAATGATTTAAAAAATTGTAAATAAATATTTTTCTCGTTAAAAATTTTACAATTTTTATTGTTTTAAAATTTTATTAAAACTATAATTTTAATTTTAATTTTTGAAATTAAAACAAAATTTTAAAAATGTTAATTTTAAAATATTTTTTATTAAGAATAAAATTGACAATCAAATGATTTTCATTCCGAAAGATATACAAACCAAATATCAATAATGGTAATCAAATCCATTCCAAAATTTGAACCAAACAGTTAATATCAGAATTCGATTCCGATTCCGATTTCTGAGATTTTTGATTCCGATTCCAATTCCGATTCCTGAGTGCGAACCAATGCCACCTGACTTATGCGTGTATGCCTTATGTAGGTTTTGCACCCATCTTCTCTTGCTTTTCTATAGGCCCCAACACCCCAGATGGGATTCAACTCCATTTCTTGGTCTTCTGTATTACATGAGATTAACTCCCTTTCTCGGTTTTCTATTTATGGGCTTCGGTCCCCAAATAGGATTCAACTCATTTTTTCTTGGTTGTCTATTTAAAATGGCTACTACTGCACCAGACGAAACTCAGCTCCCTCTCTTTTGGCATTGTATCACACCAATTGCAGCATTGTTCTAGTATATTCTCTCGGCTTTGATACCTAATACTCTCTTGGCTTCAACGCCTTTGACAACAACCCAATGCTCACTAATACAAAGTCTGACCCCATTCTCTCTCGCATCAATCTCTAGCATCTCACACTCGCCAAAAGCTATGAATCTAGGTCAGTCTTTAGATCTTCAACTGCTGCTTTTTGTAATGCAAGTAGTCTACACTCTCAGCCACTACTCAGTCAGACACTTTTGTTAAGTCTCTCGACCTGTCGATCTCTTGATTTCTCAATCTTTCAGTTTCTTGATCGTTCAACCTTTTGATCCCTCGATCTCTTAGTCATTCGGCTTCCCAATCATTTGATATATCAGTCTCTTAACCTCCGAATCACTTAACTGCTCAATTGGTTGACCTGTCGGTCTCTCAACCTCTCGATCACTTGGCTTCTTGATTGTTCGACCTGTGACTTCTCGGTCGCTTGATTTGTTGATCTCTCGATCTCTCAATTACTTGACTTCTTGATTGTTCAACCTGTGACTTTTCAATCGTTTGACCTATCGGTCTCTCAACCTCCGGATTACTTGACTTTTCAATCATTCGACCTGTCATTCTCTTGACCTCCCAATAACTTGACTCTCAATCATTGACCTGTTGGTCTCTCGACCTCTTAATCTCTCGGCTTTCCAATCGCTCGACCTATCGATCTCTTGACCTCCCAATCGCTCAATCTCTCGATCTCCTAATCTCTTGATCATTCAACCTATTAGTCTTTTGGCTTCTTAGACTTCTCGATCATTTGACCTATTGGTTTCTCAACCTCATATTCTCTCGATCTCTCGGTCACCTGATTTCTCAGTTTCTTGACCTGTTGGTCTCTCAACTCATTGATCACTTGAACTCTCGATCTCTCAGCCTCTCGATTATTTGGCCTCTCGGTCACAAATCAAAATTTTTTTAAAACAATTCTAATAATTTATCACCGGTACCTTCCGTATTCAATGCTCTACTTTTGTGTCTCTTTTTATTCTTTAATTTACTCTACTCTTAATATAATTTTTCCAAAATATCATTAGGAATTAGGGGCAAATGATGGTACCCATCTTAACAATTTTCAATTTTCTTATAATCATCCGATATGGAAGGAAATCCTCAACAAATTCAAACCTTCTTTAATTCAATATTACATATATAATATACGATATGTTCTTATACATAGCACTCACTGTACGATACTCATAGACGCTACACACATGCACAGGGACTTGGACATCTGCTTATATGATGCGCAATATGCATAGAGGCCATCGGGTCATATCTATGGCTACTATCAGTTTTTGTTTTATTATTCTTATTGACTTGAGCGTCGGAATCCCCCCGCTGGGTTAGGCCCAGTGGGTGTTTTTTGTAGATTTTTCATTCGAGAAAAACTGACGATTACCATCAGCGTCGATTCCCCTCTCAAGTTAGAAGAGTAGATATCTGTAAAGTAAAAATCGCCTCCAACACTAATGAATAATGAACAGGAGTCAAGAATTTTTGGACATTTTATAGATGGATGAGGAATTACTCATCCCTTGTATGGAGAACAGAGACTCTCGAGTGTTCTCTTTCTTCAAATTCTTTCTCTTTTTTTCTATCTCACTCTCACTTCATTTGGTAGAGCCTCTCCTCTTCTCCCCTGTTTCTCTTTTTCTGTTCTAATCATGTGGCATTCAGATGAAATTGATAGGCTTATAATGATGAGGATAAATATTGGAAGGTTATATCAAAGAATTCAAAGAAGGGAGATTTTATGAGATATTGAGGGAGTTGAGTCTTGGTGTTGAAGAAAAGCAACATTAGCGTTCCTTTTTTTTGTTCTTTTTTGTTTTTTGTTTTTTGTTTTGTTTTTTGTTTTGTTTTTTTTGTTTTTTTTTTTTAAATCCTTGGGTGCCAAATAGATTAAACTACATGGGTTAAAGTGATAATGGAAGGGATAAAGTGACAAAAATTGCAAATACAGAAGAACAAATTGACAACATTGAAATCCCAAAGGGTTTAAAAACATGTAAAATCATAGGGCGATGAAGTGTACGTATCCCATTAAATTAATTGAAATACGTTAAAAATAATTTTAAAATTAATGGTTTTTGATCGAAATCTTGAAACAAAAAGTTTGAAATTTTGTTTTTTGAATTTCAATAATTTAAAGTGCAATGCTTCCCTCTTACCGGGTTAGGAAGGGAGAATAGTTTTAAAAGGTTTTAGGATAAATTAAATTAATAAATATGTTGTAGCAAAAAATGATTCCACAGTAAATTGTCCTTCTGTCTTGAATGGGGACTAGTGAGGCAATGTTGTTGGTTTGTTTTAGGAAAAGAGTCATGTAAAAAATCCACCAGAGGTGACTCGGTGAATAAGATTTCGACACTTAAGTCAAAAGGAACGATAAAAAAGGAAAATACTAAAAGAGTATGAACCATGTGTAGTCTCTGTGTACAGTGTGTAAAGAGAGATGTATTCCTAGCAATTTGACTCTGTTTAGTATATATAGCATGCATGGAGAATGCCATATATGTTTGGGGGTATAAAACCTTATTTATCTCGTGGGAAGATCGCTAGAGATCTTCATAGATTGCAAGAATCATGGTCATAGATTTTTCATAAATTTAGATCCTCCGAGATAGAAAAGTTCCGGTTATTATCATGGAGAATAGGGAAATCTCCATTGTTAAAAGATATATTTCCTAATAGAGAGAGATTACAGTAGATTCGTATCGGATTAAAGAAGATTCAAACTTAGTGAAGATTTCTTTCCTTATCGGATAATTACTACTTAAACCCGTAGCATAATAGAAATTATTCTCACAGTGATCAAGGGGACTAAGAGATCGAAGAGCCGAGAGGTTAAGGGTTACATTTGGTAATGGCCGAGAGATAGCTTGGTTTTCTATGGATTTGGTTGTGGCCTAGTAGACCCAGTAGAATTTGGGCTTTGATGACGAAGGACTGTATGATCATGGGCCATCAGGCCCGATATTTTCATTTACCCCCACTTCTAATGTCAATTTGAAAAAGTTGCTTTAGGAGTAGAGTAAATGCTGTAGCAATTAGGAAATTTGAAAGGACATGATGTGTTATGAATAAGCGAAAAGGGCATAATGGGGGAAGCACTAGAGGTGAAATATGGTTATTAAATGCATAATGCTTCTCTGATTTTAAGGGGATCTGATGATATGGTTTCCACCCTTCGGCTATATATATATATATTTATCACAATGGGAGATTGGGTTTAATATGGTCGTTCATAAGAGATTCGAAGTTTTAGGAGGATTTGAAGTTTGAAAAAGATTCCTTTTTGTTTTTTTTTTTTTTCTTTCTATAGGTTTGGTGTCTAAAGGAGGTGTGGCAACAAAAGCCGTGTGTATAGGGCTCCAGTGAAGGAACCACAAGTACAAGGTTCCATCATGACAATAGAAAAGTCATAGCCTACTATTGTGATGGGCTTATACCGACACGTTCCATTTGGCTTCTTATAGCTCATTACTGCTCTTATGCTCCTTTACCATTGGGGTTTGGTTCAATGACCTACAAAGGCCATTTTTATTTTCTTCCTCCGACTTCTATTTAGCATCTAGTTGTTTGTCTAGTTTTAGTACCTTTCTGGGTGGTAAACTGAAGTCATTCAACTCGCATTTGCTCTTAAGAGGCTCTTCAAAGAACATTGGATGGCTTGTCAAAAGGGAGAAGTGAGGATTCGAGGAGCTAATTTGCTTGGGAAGACAAAGGGGTACATTAGGACACTCTTTTCGAGTTGCACTTTTTGATTTTGCCCTTTTTCGAAGCAATTTTTCTTTGATATAATCTAGTCAAGATGTATACTGGTACATAAATATACAAATGCAACCTTTTGTATTTAACTGTGTATTCTGATGTATGTTCATTGTATTGAAATAAAATTTTCATTACCTACTTGCAAGTCTTGCTATTGTCGAGAGAGGAACGTCTGATTCATATGCTGTTTAAGAGAATCATATTCGAGGCATGTAACCAAGAGAGCGACCCAATTGGTGAGGTTAAAGTGGGTCTATCAAGGCATTAGAGCCAGAATCACAGTCTTGCTTATTTGCTTGGTCATCGAATTTGATAATAGTTGTGTCCTTGAAGGGATGTTGTTAGGTTGCAAATCTGACAGAATGCTGAGGCATATAGCCAAAAGAGTACAATGAAAGGAGCAGAGTTGAGAGATTAGTGGAGTCACTCGCTCGGAAATTAAATCTATATATTGGTTAGGATGGATACAGGACCCATATAAGGCATAGAGCTGAGAGATGATGGAATCCACCTGCTAGGGAGTTAGATCTCGTATGTTGGCTAAAGATGGGTGTAGGACCCATGTGAGGCGTAGAGTTGAGAGATAATAGGAGGCACCTTCTTGGAAGCCAGATCTAGTATTTGGAATGTTTCTTCCAGGTCTTCTGCGTGGTTCTCCTGGCTGGTGCTTTTGACAAGCGTGTCATCCACATAGGCCTCGACGTTCCTGTTAAGTTGCTCACTAAAACTCTGTTGACCAATTGCTAGAAGGTTGCTCCTGTGTTCTTAAGCCCGAACGACATTACTTTATCGCAGTAGGTGCCGAATTCTGCAATAAAGTTGGTATTTTCCTCATCTTCAGGGGGCTATACAAATCTGGTTGTAGTCTGAGTATGTGTCCATAAAACTTAGGAGCTAATGTTCTAACAAATTATCCATGAGCTTGTCAATATTCGGAAGGGGATAGCAGTCCTTAGGGCGTACTTTATTGATATCGGTGAAGTCGATGCACGTCCTCCACTTTCTGTTCGCTTTCTTCACCATGACCACATTTGCTAATTTTTTTAGTTCTTCTTGTATCGCTCGCTAGCATTCAAGTGCAAATACTCTCTTCTTTTGGTTTACAACTTTGTATCTAGGATCAATTGTCAGCTTGTGTACGATCACTGAGGGGCGTATTCTGGGCATGTATTCAGGTGACCACGTGAAGATGCCAGCATGTTGTCGTAAGTAAGCACTTGATTATGGTATCCTAAAGGGAAGTTCGTAAGTGGGCTCCAATTCAGACTGTCTGGCTTGGAACATCTGTGATTTGGATCTCTACTATCTCTTTACCAGGCTTAGGTTTGGTGGATTGCTCAATGTCATCTCTGAACTCTACGATCTCTACGTTGAGATTCTTCTTCGCCTCCTTCAATATAGAGATAATTGCAAGAAAGTGTTGCAATGCCCAGAGATGCTCTAAACTTGACCTTTATACATTTGGTGCTCAGCAGGGCTTCTAGATCATTTAGGCCAGGGCGGCCCAAGATAGCATCGTATAGAGACAGTAGTTTAACCACACTGAAAGAGGTCGTAATGGAAGCATGATTGGGTAGTGTCCCCAAATTTATAGGAAGCAAGATAGTGCCTTCGGGGTACAGTTACTCATTCGAAAATCCTTTTAGGGGCTCGATTGGGGGTTGAAGATGCACTTGATGGAAACCCATCTAGGAGAATGCATCCAAATAAAGGAGATTGCAGCCCACTCCCTAGTCGACCAAGACTCTCTTTACAACATACAGGCCTATCTAGGTGGTGATGATCGGGAGGGTCATGTCGGTGTGGGTCTACCCCTCGTAAGTTTTCGTCATTGAAGCCAATTGTTGGACTCCTTTTCTTCGATAACATGTTGATAGGAGAAATAGAGCATGAATCACCTTTAAACTAATCAGTGCTAATCTGTTAAAGCTAAAAATGACTCCATAGTAGATCATCTTTTTTGCCTGAATAGGGAACTGGTGAGGTAATGTTTACTGGCTCGTCTTCAGAAATGAGTCTTGTAAAATAAGCCACCGGAAGTGGCTAGAACAGAAGAGACTCTAATACTCAAGTCAAAAAGAGCGATAAAAGATGAAAAGATTGAAAAACTCTGGACCCTATGTAATTTCTGTGTGAGGTGTGTAGAGAGAGAGATGCGTACCTGACAAGTTACCTTTGTTTAGGATATATAGCATGCATGGAGTGTGCCATATGTGTTTGGGTGTAGAAACCCTATTTACCTTTTGGGGAGATCACTGGAGATCTTCTTAGATTGCAAGAATCGTAGTCATAAACTTTCCATAAATTTAGAGTCCTCCGAGATATGAAGTTTCTGTTGTTGTTGTGGAAAATAGTGAAATATCTGTTGTTAAGAGATTTACTTCCTAATAAAGAGAGATTATGGTAGATTCATATTGGATTAAGGGAGGTTGAAACTTAGTGAAAATTCCTTTCCTTATCAGGTAATTACGACTTAGACATGTCGCGTAATAGGAATTATTCCCACAGTGATAAACACTACTAGAAAAACGGGTATCAGCGATGAAAAAATCCGTCGCTGATACCCAAATTTCCGTCGCTGAAAGTATCAGCGACGGAAAATCAACGACGGAAAAATTCCTTTATTTAATAAAAACAAAAAATATATATTTAATAAAAATATAAAATTATATTTAATAAAAACACAAAATCATATTTAATAAAAATATAAGATTATATTTAATAAAAATACAAAACTATATTTAATAAAATTGCAATAACCTAATTAAAAAAAATATAAAATCATATTAAATAAAAATACAAAATTATATTTAATAAAAATACAAAATTATATTTAATGAAAAATACCCTTATTAAAAAAGAAACAAAATTATATTTAATAAAAATACAAAATACAAAATTATATTTAATAAAATACAAAATTATATTTAATAAAAATACAAAATTATATTTAATAAAAAAATATCCTAATTTAATAAAAAATATAAAATTATATTTAATAAAATGTAAAATTATATTTAGTGATGGATTAGTGACGGAATTTTTTTCGACGGAATTTTTCGTTACTAATTCCGTCACTAATTATTCCGTCGTTATTCTGTCGCAATTTTATTATTAATTAGTGACGGATAACTATCCATTGTTAATTTCTATCGCTGATGTCGTGTTTTCTATTAGTGCAAGAGGACCGAGAGATCGGAAAGTTGAGAGGCTAAAGGGTTCATCTAGTGATAGCCGATAAATAGTGGTTTTTTATTGGCTTGGTTGTGGCCTAGTAGGGCAAGTGGAATGTGGGCTTTGATGACTAGGGATTATATGATTATGGGCCGTCAAGCCCGATACCTTTAAAATACATAAATACAAATTGAAAATTTTATAATCAAATGGTTTAAATAATGAATCATTAAAAGTGGCTAAAGTTGATTTTGATTTGACCCTAATATTTAGGGTCAGGATTGAAAACTTTACGGCTTGCACCTAACACAAGAAAAGATTTTTCCCACCATTTCTTTCCACATGTTTTAAGTTAACGTCACCACCAATTTGCTTTCTACAACATTTCTATATAGAAACGTCGACAAAAGCATTTTTTTGTGACATTTAGAAGCTAAAACGTCAAGAAAAATAGTTTCCGCATAAAAATGAGAATTTTTGCCAGCGTTATAGCTATAAACATTGGTACAAACTTTCAATTTTGCCGACATTTCTAACCATAAATGTTGATAAAACTTTAAACTTTACCAACATTTAATCGAAATGCCACGAAAGGATAGAGGGAGATAGACCAAAGAGAGGGAGGGAAAGACGGGAATATCCCGATGTTTCTCCTCAAAAACGTTGACAGTTTAAATGTTTCCCGACACAAAATGTTGGGAAATCCTTCTAGAAAGAGAGAGGGATTGGGGAGAGAAGGGATATCCCAATGTTTTGACTTAAAACATTGGTGTGTTCACTGTGCAACAATATTTTTGAGCCAGAACGTCAAGAAATGCTTTTAAAACTCTCGATCAAACCTTCTCCTCCTCCATTCTCTCTTCTCACTCTTCTGCTTTCTCTATTCGCAGCTGTTGTTGAACCTCCCCACTAAACCAAATGCCGCCATTGTGCCCCGCTGTCAAAGAAAGGTCCTGGAGGTCATTGTTTGCTAAATGTTGCTCTCTCTCTTCACTACATGCTGTGTTGGTGTTCTACTCTCTCTACTCTTCTCACTGCAATGCGAACTCCATTTTCGATGAAGGTGAGTTTCTTTATTTTTTGCAACTCCGAGCCCATTGATGTACTAGTTATTATTTTTTAATATATATACATGATTAGGGAAATATTAATGCAAAATTGGGACAAATTAGGTTCTATTTATATTGTCATGTTAGAATTAGGGTAAAATTAGGACAAATTTCAGGCGAAATTAGGGTATTATATTGTAAGATTAACTACTCTCCAAATTTTTTAATTATTCACATTTAATATATGATATTTCAGATTTAACGCATATTTTATATTTCAGTAAATTTATATAAATTTTTCCTTTTTACTTAATGAATTCTAAATTCTAAATTCTAACCAGTAAAATTGTGACAAAAATGACCCCCTTTTTCTTGAATAAAACAAAACTCCTCTATTGTGTCTATACACATTAAATTAATTAATATTTATATAAAAATTTTTATAGTTTTTATATTTATATATTTTTTCATATTTAATAAATTATTTACGTATTTAATTATAATAATAATTTTTTATATTATTTATGTTGTAATTAATAATTATATATTTGATCATTTTATAATATTATTATAAAAGGTAAATATTTTAATATTTTCATAAAATAATTAATTTTTAAATATAAATACTTATAATTTTAATATTTACTCTTTTTTTCATGTTTTCATTTTCTTTGTTTTTACAAAATGTGATTTTTCCATAGTTTTTTTATCTATTTCGTTTTTTTTTTTTTTATTTTCATTTCCATCCCATCTAAATTAAAAAATTAAAAATACTTTATTTGTAATTGTAAATTAAAGAAAAAAAATTAGTTTATTTGAATTTTTCTTATTTTTAACTTTATTTTCATCGGAGCGGACCTCTCAAAAGAATTTTTCACTTCATATTCATTTGGGAAGGAAGACGAAATTTGGTGGCATTCGGGAAAAAATGGCAGAGGCTCCATCTTCGTCTTCCGCGGAACTCCTCAAACAGGTCTCTCTCTCTCTCTCTCTCTCTCTCTCTCTCTCTCTCTCTCACAAAGTAAGAATAATGATTGATTTTGTACATTATTAATTAACAGTTAAGAAACCACGAGGTTGCGATAGCAGAGCTGGGCGGTCTTCCTTCCACTAGGGTTTGTTCACAATCTATCCCCTATTTTTATTTTTCTATTTTTATTTGAATTTTTATCTTAAAACCTTTGAATAATTATTCGAACTCTGCTTAATCAGTCTTGGTAAGGGAATTTTATAGATTCTTATTACCAGGGCAGCATAATCTGTGTGCTTGAACGAGCCATTGATGAATGATTAGCTAGTATTTTTAATGTTTTTCTGACGTAGGTGGAATATGCTTGGAAGCCCCAAATAATTTATTTTTGATTCATGCTAGTTTTGTGAATGTTAAGTTTATTGTTATAGATCTATTTATCAACTCGACAATATGCATGATTGTAGCATGTTGGAATAAGGAATTTGTTCCTCTTCATACTAGGAATAGGATTGCCCTCTTATAACTAAATTATAGTTCTAACTATCTTTTAAGTTTCAATCGTCCCATTTCACTTTTGTTGGGCATTTTGATTTGGTTGCTCCTCTTGCTTCTTGAGAGTCACACAAGGTGATTTTCTTGATACCCCCTTTTGAAACACTACCAAAAGGCTAGGTTTTCCCATCAAAATATTTGAATTTTGTTTTATAATATTATGGCTCTGACATTTTCATCCTCAGCTTATCATAATCAGGGAATTTTCATTCTTTAAGCATCCCAATCAGGGAATTTTCATTCTTTTTCCTCTCTGATTTCCCATGGTTCTTGTGTATCTACATGCCGGGGAGGGCAAGGTTCACACTTTTGGCTGTTTTTTTTTTTTATTGTTATATTGGACTGAATTTTCTAAAATTTAGGATCATTTGCAAGGGAACCCACATGAAGTGGAAGATTGCTTATTCTTTTGTTTTATTTAGAGAAACAAAAAAAGATTTTATACGAAGTGGAAGATGTGCAATGAATTACAAAAACGGATAACACATACTCATAGGAAAGAAGACAAAATAAAAAAAGGTGCAAATTTAACTCAAAAGTGCCTATCAATCTGATTCTCACACCTGGAAACAAGTTCCTATAGGAGCTTGTGCAATTGGTGATCAATGAGACAATTTGAAGACTATCTTATCTCACAGGAGGTCAAATGGAAGATTTGTCTCCTTACCAAATAAATTATAAAATTGCCATCACCAAAAATATATATATATATATATATATTTGAAGTAGTGTCTTTTGTATCCTTATCCTTGACAATGCCTTAGAGCTATATATCTAGAAAGTTCAATGAAGTGTTAGTTGATTGATGGCTGCAGTCTTTACATCTCATGTTAATGAGCACTATGAGTTATGACAACATTTGATATTCTCTTCCATATGGGCTATTTGTCCAAGCTGGTATAGGGTTAGAAATGTATTTAAGAGAGATAATGGAAAGTATAAAAATCTTTGGCCCCTAAGGCTGGATAAATAGCCATTTTTTTTTTGTCCTGGTTATGGATTCCATGGCTGCTATGTTTCTCCAACAGTGTACACCAATTTATTCATCAAATTCTAATTATTAGCATAAAGATTGCAATTCTTTTCCCCTTCAAAATGCGAAATGATCTAAAGTATTAACAAAATAGGCATACTTAATTTGTTCAATATCAGTTGTATTGAAATACCAATGGAAGCACCAGGTTTGGTGGATTGAGAATGAGAATGTCATTTTTCTTTGGGTACCTGTTTATGTCAAGGGTTAAAGTCACGGGGATAAGGTCAACAGTTAATTATTCGTTCCGGATCAATTATAAAGCTTATGGCATGGAAGGTGTTCTTGTTTCGTTTTGTTTTGCTTTCATTTTTTTTTTCTTTTTGTTTCGTTTTTTTTTTTTTTCCTCCCTGTTTCATCTTGAATGCAGTTTGCTAGATGTTTGAATATCATTTTCTTGATGCCAGGTTGTTTATGAGAAGAATGGAAATATTTTCTTCCGAACTACTGTGCAAAAAGCAACAGTCTCTGAACAGAGTAAGCATAAGCATTTTCTGGGTGTAACTTGTTCTCTCTCTTCTTAGTCTATGCATCACTGACTCCCTTGTTGTCTTGTTTGACAAATCACAGGACAACTTGATTTGGCTAAAGACAAGCTAAAGATGCTGAATTCACCTTCATAGACCAATCACTTGATATGGGATACCAATAAAGTCTGTCCATCCATTTCTTTTGTTTCTTTGTGGGGTTTCGAATCATAATATAATGGACAATCAACATGGAAGATGAACTCATGTTTCTGGATTGTTGCCATTGCAATGTAAAGCATCATTCTGGGAGAACTTTTTATGGTGTATTTCTTTTGTTTTTGTGTCCACCCCCCTGGTATTATATTTTGGCAGGTGGTGTTATGGTGTTGCAATCGTTTGTTCCTTTATAATGAATTCTATGATGAGGCACCAATATGTGATGCGACTGAAATCACTCCTTTGTTCTTCGGACAAATATGCAACTTAGAATTTTGAATTTTGATGCTTCATTCATTAATAATTGTATATGACAATCACACTTTTTTGTATCCAGGACATTACAGTCTGTTTTCTATGGGTGGATTTTTGTAAGAATTCACGATCATTAGGGACTAGCTGTTGGCTGTGAAATCAATGTGTGGTTAGCAATTTCCTAGTTCAGTCTGTGTTACTATTTGAGCAGTGTTGCTCAAGGCGTTTATGATGGTTCTATGATGTATAGGACCATTCTAGTGACTCTTGGAAGGGCAACACTAACTGCATAATTTGAAAGACTAATTCACCTCTAGTTTGGCTAAGCAAAAGAAAACATTTCCAATTCAATGGAAGTTATCCATGAGGGTTTAAGATTTAAGTTTGAAATGATACGTGAAGTTATAGTTTGATGAGATATTGCATGGCAAAACTTACCATCTTTATCTCTATGCATATTAGACCATGGTAGTGGTAATTATTATGAGAGGTTAAGAATGATTATGGTTAATTTTTATATCACGTAAGCTCTGTTACTGGACGGGTCGGGAGGACCATTGAGACGAAGTGTTGTTATGATGTTGAGTATTACAAGTTTTAGATTGTTTTTGATAGCTCTAAGTAGTTGATTTTATTCAATTAACAGGAAAGACTCTTCCCAATTTTTATTTTTTTTTGAAAAATATTAGTAAAGTAAATTTCAAAATTTTTTCCTCTTTTTACCTTTCTATTTTCAAACATGTTGATAGCAATCAAAAGACTGCTATTTCGGGTATTATATGTTTCGTGTGATCTAGTTTCTACTTCTGCACATGTTTTTTCCTCTTTAGTTAAGGATACAACACTCGAATAGTGAGTCATTGTATACAAAGCTCTTAACCTGTAAAAGGTTTTAATCATAATACATCATAGTACATGGTAATGGTTTCGTAAATTTGTCCATATAACTATAGAGTATAAATTTCCATTTTACAGTAAATTTTAAAAAATTACTCTATATATCAAGTTCAGTGCTAGCCACCTTTCCTAGTTTAAAAAACAAGTGTAGATTGTATCTTGGAACCCAATTTAAGGCCTAAAGTGTATTTCTTATAACAAGACAATTGTTGTTCATTAATTCAGTTTTGGGGTGCCCACCATTCAGATCTGACTTTAAGCCAGAGTTGACCCATCTCTGCTTACGGGTTGAAGTGAATTGATCAGCGACATGAACGGTAAGTTAAGGGTCAATAACCTATGGTTCTAATCTCACTTTAGGGTGTGAGTTCAATATAAGTTCAATTAGATGGTTTAAGGTCGTCTTGGGCCGAATCTATTTTTTTAGATTTGCATTGATTTTGATTCTTTATCTCGGTCTGAAAGCTCTTGGCCGGAGTCAGATTTTACTCTTGTCTAATTGTGATGGGAATAAGGCCCCTGGTCCACACAGGTTTAATCTCCTTTTTATTAAACAAAATTGGGATCTTGTAGCTGAAGATTTGTTGGTTGTTTTTTTCCCTCGATTTTTCACCGAATTGGAACTTTTGACAAGTCTTTCAATTGTTCTTTCATTGCTCTTATTCCTAAGAATTCTTGTCCAACTTCTCTTTGGGACCATAGGCCTATTAGACTCAGATGGCTTTTATTTCGGGCAGACAGATTCTTGACTGCGTTCTCATTGTAAATGAAGTAGTTCATTCTTCCAAATCTTCATCATGCTTTTATTCTCATTGATTCACTGTTTTATTCTATTTCTCACGTTTTCTTTGCTTTTATTCAATGATCGAGAAATTTTGTAACTGATTCCTTAGTTTATCAAGGAGTCCATCGTGTAACTTGCTTGATTGTTTGTCTGTAATTTCTTATCACTAATAAAATTACCGTTCAATAAATTATATTGACTTCTTAATGTGGTCTCAAAATGAATCCTTTACCAACTAATTTTAAGTGCATTTCCTTCATTTTCACCTAAAACTAATCGTTATATATATATATATATTAATTTTTAAAGGTCAGAATCATGAAAGAATCGGTTTTTAAGTCCTCCAAGGTTCGGCCTGATTCAGTTAAGGCAAACTTATTTGGTCCACAGTAACTTTGGAACCGGCTCAAACCTGGGACGGTTCAATGGTTTGACCCCGGCCAGTTCATGGACGAACAGTCTGTAACAAACAGAAGAACAAGATTTGAAATTAATGACTGGCTTCTAGACTCTAGCTATTGGCTTGTTAAGTCAATTGCAACTTCGTAGTAAATTGTTAAGTCAGTTGTAATCATTGTTAGTTGGTTTGTTGTTTTAGTTGTGTTAGTTAGAGTTAATTGAGCAACTGTAGGCTGTTAAAATCAGTTAAGATATAGATGGAATGATTGTATAAAAGGGAAATGCACAGAATGCTAAACAAGGAATGAAATGGGTTTTGATGACATCTCTCTCTAATTTCTCTCCCTCTCTCTCTACTGTTTTGCTTCTCTCTCCCACTCTAAATTCTTTCTTCTCCATCTAACTTCTCTCTCTATCTCTCTTCCTCTTTCTATCTCTATCTCTCTAGTTCTCTTTCTTTTTATCTCTTTCTCTCTCTATCTTCTTCTTCTTAATCGACCGACCAAGCTTTTCTGTTGACTGATCAAGCTTCCCGATCAACTGCAATCTCCATCAGTTGACTCAGTCGACTGCCTGAGAAACCTAGTCAACTGGAATTGTACCAAATTGGTATCAAAGCAGTTGATCTTCGGAACAAAGACTAGAAAGTTATGGTAGAAGGCACCAATTCTAGGCCATTGATGAACAACTCAAAAAACAAGATATCAAGATGCAAGAAATCTAGTTAGAACTCGAACAAAAGATGGAAAAACAATCTCAGAAATTAGAAGCAAAAATTAAGGCTCTCATAACCTAAATAATTAAATACTATTATGAGAATGTTGAACATAAATAGGATTGAGGATCAAAAAACAGATCGAATGGCTAAATCCTAGTTCTTCTATCTCCAATGGAGGAGCAAAACTAGATATTTGAAGCTCTCTTAGCTAAAATGAAAAGAAGGATCAATGGTCTAAGAGCATTGACGAAATGAGCTTAAACAAAAGATCAAGAAGCTGACAAGCTCTCCAAAACTCCACTTCTTCCCACTCCACAAGAAAGAAGAATTAGGATGGAATTGGTATCTCCCACATTCAAGAAAGACACAGAAGGACGTGGGAACCCAAGAATCGAGCTTCCCTTTCTTCACTTGGGAAAATCCTCAAGTATGGTTAAGAAAGTGTACAAAATTCTTTACTGTGCACCAAATTCCTATGCCTTTGTGGATAGATACCATTGAAATGTATCTTGACAGAAAGGTAAAAATTTGGTTCCAATGGCTTAAACTAGTAAAACAAGAAGTTAAATGGGATGAGTTCTCCCAACTTCTATGCTAGCGATTTTGAAGCCAACGGAGTAAGAGATGAAGTTGAAGAGTTCAATAAGTGCAACAGCTTGGGATGATGGTGGAATACTAGGAGAAATTTAAAGAACTATGGTTTATAATGCTCCACAAAAGCCTAAAACTCATTGAGTCTTACTTTGCCTCTAATTTCATTAGTGGGGTGAAAGAGGAAATTAAGACGATGTTGAGGATGTCGAAACCCACTAGCCTATTGCAAGCTTTCAAAATTGTAACACCATAGGAACGAGCATTAGAATAGGCTAAATCAAGGAGAACTGAAATGAGCGGGAGTTGGGATCCAGGAGGAACCAAGAACATGGATTTTATTCAATCTTAGTTTCCAAACTCCATCCTTGAGGGCAAGGATGCTCTTAACTGGGAGGTTATTACAACAAACAAATGAACAAGTTTTGAAATTAACGACTAGCTTCAAGACACTAGTCGTTAGCTTGTTAAGTCAATTGTAACTTTTTTAGTAGCTTGTTAAATCAGTTGTAATCATTGTTAATTGGTTTGTTGTTTCAGTTGCATTAGTTAAAGTTAGTTTTGCAACTGTAGACTGTTAAGATCAGTTAGGATATGGATGGAAGAATTGTATAAAAGGGGACAATGTACAAAATGTTGAACAAGGAATGAAATGGATTTTGATAACATCACTCTCTAATTTCTCTCCCTCTCTCTCTATTTTTCTGCTTCTCTCCCTCTCTGAATTCTTTCTTCTCCCTCTAGCTTTTTTTCTCTCGATCTCTCTGTCTCTCTGTCTCTGTCTCTCTCTCTTTTTATCTCTTTCTCTCTTTGTACTTTCCTTCCTGGTCAATCGACCAAGCTTTTCGATTGAATGATCAAGCTTCCTAGTCAACTACAACCTCCATCAGTTGATCACCAAGCTTCCCAATCGACTGCCCAAGTAACCCAGTCGACTAAGTTTGTAACATCGTCTCATTGCCAGGACTAGACCACGACTATGACCATTGTTAGGTGATGATGCCCGGAGTGAAGTGGTCGTGGGAGTGAGAAAAAAATAGCCATCATTTTTTTATTTTCAAACAAACTGAAGCTTTTCGTCAGCGAGGTTAGAAAATGGAAGCAACTCCTCAAGGTCGGTGGTCGGGTCACAAATTTGCTTGCCCCGGTCAATTTTAAATCAAGCATCAAGAAAACCTTAACTTGGTAAGTTCATCAAAGCCCCTCTTCACAACTTCCATCAATTCCAAACATTTGCATGTCAAATTGGTCTATACACAATTAGGGTTTTCTTAGTTTGGGGATAGAGTAAAAAATGGATGATGATCAGAGATGAGAGGCTTGGGTTGGAGAAATATTATGAAGATAGGCAGTGGATCAATGGCAAATGCTATTATAGAAGTTGAATCGAAAGACGCCAACAGACTAGAGACGATGCGCTTTATAGGGTATTTTTTTCTTCTAATGAGGATGGTTCTTCTTCGAGGAAGCGAAAGAGGGGCTCTTCCATGAAAGCTGATCTTACCAAGCCTGTCAACCTCATCTTTACGGGCATTGTGATGCCCCATCAAGATTTTGACAAGAATGTTAAAGAAGAGAATGAGGATAAGGAAGAAGAGAGTGTGGATTTGGGGATATGTAGTGCTGGGTTTGGGTTAGGGTTTGGTTCTAATTCATTGTTTAAGGAGGGTGTGAGAGGTGAGGATGGAAATAATGGTGATGATAATGATGATGACGAGGACAACTTCTTGGAGTTATGTATGGAATTAACCTATTTTTCCAAAAAAAAAAAAATCTAAAACACCATAGGGAGGAAGGAATTTCAAAAAATGACCCCCATTTTTTGCAGGTTCAACATGCAACATGTATTTGTTGCATGTTGAACATGCGACAAATATATGATTTAACCCCCGCACTTCTCTTTTCTCCTCTCTTCTCTCTTTCTTTCTCCTCTCCCCTCTTCTCTCCTGCAACAAACCCTAAGCTTTCAGCCTTGAGTGCAGTGACCGTTTGAGCATCCCAACGGAAGTAACAGCATCCGGCACTCTTGTTCTCGAAGGTGCAACCTTCTGCATTATTTCACTGAAACTTCTACGGCAAGTCCTTATACGAATTTGAAGGTATATTTTATCTTTGCTTTTGATTGGCTCAATTGAAATGCTTAATTTGATATATTTTGATATTTATTGAATGATATATGTAATGCTCACTAGATACATTCGTTGAAATTACCCCAATTGATTTAACTTTTAGGGTTTGAATGTTTAGTATAAATTTAAGGTTTATGGTATAAATTTAGAGTTTAGGATGATATTAATGAATTGATTAATTGTTTAGTGTTTAATTAATTTAGATTGATATAAATTTAGAATATTTTTTGAAATTACCCCAATTGATTTAGAATTTAGAGTTTGAATGTTTAGTATAAATTTAGGGTTTAGGGTATAAATTTTAGGGTTTAGGATAATATTAATTAATTGATTAATTGTTTAGTATTTAATTAATTTAGATTGATATAAATTAAGTATGTTTGTTGAATATTTATTGAATTGTTGAATATTTGTTGAATTGATTAATTGTAATGCTCACTGAATATTGAGTCTAAATTTAGCGTATGTTCAGAAATTTAGTAATTAGTAATGTCTTTTTTCTTTATCCTCGTCAAGTTTGTTGCAATGTTTAGTTAATTTAAAATAATATAAATTTTGTATATTTATTAAATGTTTGTTGAATTGTTATAAGTATATGTTTAGGATTGTGCTTAATTGGTTAAATTTTTTTATGTTTAGAAAAAAATGGCGAATATAGTAAGATTGTTGTACTATAGCAATGGTGAAATTCTGATGGGTGAGAATGGAGATTTTTATGACCATGGTCCTACAAAATTGATTATGGTGAAAAAGAATGTAAACTTTTATGAGTTGGTGAGTCTAGTATGTAAGGGTGTTAGGATAAATCATATGACACAATATGTGAAGATTTATCATAGATGTCCTGTCTCATACATGCAACATGGTTATTTACGATTTGAATTGGTTCCGATCAGTGATGATGACGATGTTTAGAATTTGATGGAGTTTGCAATGAAGATGGGAAAGGGTACCACTCCTGAGTTGTACATCAAATCATACGATAGTGAAACATCTGAATATACAATTGACTATCCACGTATCAAATATCGAGCTAATCTTATTTTCGCAGAAGTGGATAATGATATTGATGAGGAATAAGAGATGGAAAAAGAGATAGAAGAAGAGGCAGAACAAGAGGATGATGATGAAGAAAAATATAATGCAAAAGTTGGTGGTGATAGTGGTGGTCCTCAACCCATAGTAGTGGTAGTGGAAGTGGTAGAAGCAATGGCTATAGGGGATATACCTATGACCGAATAAATGACTCAATTCCCTTCATAACCACCGTACCCGGAGGTGATGGTTATGTGGCTTTTGAGTTAGATTGTAGATTGACATGCGATAATTGGAGTTTTAATGATGAATTGAAAAAATGGATGAGATTTGAGTCCAAAGATCAGTTTATTCATGTTGTCAAAATGCATCATGTGGAGCACTATTATCAATTTCGGGTTGAGAAATCAAATCCAACACTTTGGACAGCAATCTGTATGCAAAGGGATGAAAGTTGTAGGTGAAGGTTGCATGCTCGTAGAACAAAACTACTTGGTGACTTTGTAATTAGTGTTATTGAGAGACCACACACATGTGTAAATGCTACGCTGATGTAAGATTATAAGCAATTGGATTCAAATTTGATGGCTCGACATTTTCTTGACTATATAAGAGAAGATCTTAGTGTCAAAGTTGCTTTCCTCCGAATTGTTATGAGTGAGAAAAGCACGTATACAGTTTCTCATAGAAGAGTCTGGGTAGCAAAAAGAAGGATTATAGAGATGGTATATGGGGATTGAGATAATTCTTATAAACAACTATCTCAACTGTTGGATACAATAATTCAAAAAAATTCAGGGATAGAAGTTAGTTGGAAGTTGAGTCCACTAAATGCAAATGGTGAAATAGTTTTTGAAGATGTGTTTTGGGCATTTGGTCTTAATATCATGGATTTTAGGAATTGTAGATCATTGATAAGTATAGATGGGACTCACCTCTATGGAAAATACAAGTATAAGTTTTTGATTACATGTAATATGGATAACGCAAATCACATTATCCCGTTAGCCTTTGGGTTGGTAGATAGGGAGTCACTTGCTTCTTGATCATAGTTTTTGAGCTGTGTGTAACAATATGGTTTTAAAGATAGGGAAGGTCTAATTTATTTGATTTCAGATCGACATGAAATGATAAGGGTAATAGTTGCTCATCCTGAATTTAGGTGGCCACATCCGAATGTTATATGGTGTTTTTGTATGTATCATGTGGTCAGTAATTTCAACACGCACCACAAAAATCAAATTTGTAAGAAAGTTACTACTATTGTTGTATTACAGCCACAACAGAAGAAATTTGATATATACACAGCGAGGATGAAGGAGACAAAAGAAGATACTCCCGATTACTTTGCAAATATTGCCCATGAACAATGGACTCTTTCTTATGATGGTGACTTTCGTTTTGGATACACAACGACAAATATAAACTAAAGTTATAATGTCATGTTAAATGGTGTAAGAAATTTACTTATTTTTGCCTTAGTATTTAAAAATTTTTATAATTCGATGAACAATTTTGAGGCTCGACTTGGTGAGGCAAGAGCGAGAATAGGAAAGGGGGAATGGTATACAAAGTATGCAAAAGCCATGCAAAGAAGATGGATAAACACGACTAACCTCCATACGGTTGTCTCATTTAGCAAAGAATATGAGATCTTTGAGGTAGAGACACCCCATAAACATACACCATACGGGCGCAAGGGAGGCAATAAACAAATTATGGATATGACAAATGATCATTGCACATGTGAAAAGTGGCAAATTTATAGAATTTCTTGTTCGCATGCAATTGCTACATTTAGACGGACTATGATTGATGTTCATATGATCGTCGGGAAATGGTATACATGAAAATATCAACTTAGAGCGTATGAACATCATTTCTTACCGGTGGAAGACTATTCGGGATGACCTATAGGTTTATACCCAACTATCATCCCTGATAGTTCACTTGGATGTGAGAAATGGAGAAAATCATCTCGATATCAGAACGAGATGGATCTTTGGGAATTATCTTCGCATACATCTTGTGGGAGTTATAATGTAGAAGCTCATAATAGGAAAAGATGCGCGAGACAAATGAAATATGGACTTTGTAGTAGACATGGGTACAATCGACGAAATTGTCCAACCCAAACGCATCCAAATGTTTGATTGTATTTGTGTAACAATTAATGTATTAAGTGTTGATATATTAAGTGTTGATGTATTTGTGAAACATTTCTTTTGAATGCAAAGTTTGTCTTTTGTTCTAATACATTTCATGTGAAATATTTTTGTATTAATACATTTGTGTTAATGTACTAAATATTTGTGTGAATGCAAAGTTTCTGTTAAACATTTGTGTTAATGTCTTTTTGTTCTAAGTGTTGATGTCTTTTTTTTTTCTTTTTCTTGCAGGTGGATCCCGAACCTACAAATTACACCCTTCTACACTTATAGCAACGGCACCATTCTTCCACAGTTTGAGATAGAGATGACCAGAGATGGCTCTTTTGTCCTAGATGTAAGGCATCGTTGCAACGTTGGGACCGTGGTCATGATGATGAGCGAGTTTGTCCATTCCTTGAGTAGTCGGATTTTTTGGGTGTTGCTCGCATGTGGTTTATTCAGTTTAATTAACATCTCATTATAGCCCTAGTAGAGCAATAGAGGCAGGAGACGCATACATTCCATATACCCCACGGAGAGTTGACCATCACCCTACAGGACGTTGAGATACTCTTAGGTTTACTATAAATGAGACTCCCATAGTAGCTAGGACAACAGGGGTCTGATGGGGTGATGAGTGTGAGAGGTTATTAGATGTGAGATCTCCATGTGAGGTCTTTAGAAGGCATAGTTTGAGTATGACTTGGTTAACAAAGGTTTTTGGTGACTTGCCCGATTTTGCAGATGTTGTATATATTAGACAGTGGACACAAGTGTACATTTTGTTACTTATCGAGGGTGAATTGTTTTGTGATAAGTCAGGATATTGCGTACATTTACAGTATTTGTTAGTTTTAGATGATTTAACTTTGTTTGGTGAGTGTAGTTGGAGTTTTGCGTATCTAACTTATTTATAGAGACAGTTTTGTATAACTACACGCGTAGACTCGTATAAGATAAGAGGAACTCTTATACTTTTACAGATTTGAGTATGGGAGAGGTTCCTATACATAGTTCCGATTAGGCGATTTTTACACATACACGAGGATGGTCTACTGGCATTACAGTGAAATACAGACTTTAATATCACTAACCTTTATACACATGGTGGGAGTATATAGAGAGGCATTTGATAGGCAGATTTTGAATCAAGTCATTTAGGTGTCATACACTGAAGAGGTATTGTCTTTCCTCCTTGATTATTATTAAGCGGGAAGGCATATTTGGCATGCCCGCATACCTCTTATCTGTTTTAGTATCGTAGAGTGGTACTTTTCAGATAAGGTGATCCGTCACTTTGGTAGATTTCAGTTTAAACAGATTTACTGTGACACTGAGAATTGAATCCACGACACTTCTACACGTGGTGTACAGATGACTGATTGATCGGTCGAGCATATTCGCTACGTAGATATTTGAACTCACAAACTGGATCATTTACTGTTACTACACATTTCCTACAGACCAGTCGTGGACCAGACTTATTTCGTGTGGTATCGCAGCGTTACACGTCGATTTATTGGCTAACGAGGAGTTTCTTTGGGCTATAAGGTAATTGTACATCATCTTACTTTTCATTTATATCAATAGTTTACATTTGTTAATTTAACTACTATATATATATTTTTTTGTAGTGGAATATTTTATACCAGATTCGAGACTACAAGGGCGCTGATGTACTTGTGCTTGTAGATTCACCCATCTTAGTCTTGACAGTAGACATGACATATCTTTTGAAACCAAGACTGAGATCGACTGAGTATAGTGACGAGGGAGCTAATGAGCACTGAGGACATGGACGACGCTGAGGAAGACCACATCCTAGGAGAACACCATAACATGCATCATCACCACCATCTCAACATCCAAAGGACGTCATAGGACTTTCGAATGAATATGTAGAGTTTTCATCTTTCTACACACCTGAGTTTGATTTTCCTCAATTTTTAACTCCCGGAACTCCATAGAGGGAAGCTCGTCCCGGTATTCATATAGAATAGGGACTGACATAGGTTGAGGGAGATAATGCACGGCCTGTGTATCATATGCCTCCTCCAGTTTTTACTAATACCCAGTACGATGATATAGGTCCCTCCCATATCACACAAATAGATGATCTGAATTTAGTATCTCATGATGAGAGTAGAGATATTAGGTCAGATTTAGGTATTAGATATTATACTAGGAGAAGAAAAAGTTAAATATTCTTATATATTATGTACTTTGTATATTTTATTTTATTAATAAAAAATATATTCTAATGAATGTTGATTTTATTGTATATAGTTTGTTACATTTGATTTATTTTGTTACTTTTGTTGCACTATTGAGATGTGAAGTTTATACATTGTTGGTTTGGCTCTGATAATTGTTGTAGTTTGGTGTGAGAATGTTGTTTCCGTTTTGAATGTGGAGTTGATGTTTTGTTGAGTTTTTGGGTTTGACAATTGTTATAGTTGGGTGTGAGAATGTTACTGTTGTACTGTTTAATATTTGAATTCTGAATTGTTAGAAAGGTAGGATACGAGAATTGATGTATTTTAGATATGAATATGTATAGAGGAGGGAGTGGGCCGGTGGGAAGAACTATGTTGCATCTGCGGCATCAATTTGTCGCAGATTAAACATACGATAAATGAGAGTTATTTTGCGAATTAATTTTCTTCCTGTAATATTTTAAAATTGTTTTTTTGATAAAAAAAAATGTTATTTTGTACATTGCTTCAACTTCCTGCCCTCTGCTTTTGGGAAGAAGATTATCAAGGGCACAAAGAGGAGAGAGAGAGAAAGAAAGAGAGAGGAATAAATCGGCCAATCAGGGAGGAGGAAGGAGGGAGATGGATCTGAGGAACATTTGGTGGGTTTGAGAAGCATACCAAAGGGATTGGGGCAAAATTGCTCGAGAAGATGGAATATAAGGTTGGTGGGCTTGGAAAGAATGAGCATGGCATTCTTGCCCCTGTGGAGGCCAAGTTGTCACCTGAGAATATGGGTATGGGTTTTGATAATGACGAGGAGACAAATTGCCTACGTTGCGAGAATTAAGAGGAGAAGAAGGCTTTCCTTGGAGTTGCTCAGCCTGCGGTTCGATCAAAGGAAAAGCGATGGACTAAACAGGCTCGGGCAAGGAAAGACAGCCATCGTACGGCTAAGGAGCTGTTGGCCGAAAAGGAGGAGCAGGAGGGGGAATATGTTCAAGGTGTACGTTAGCTTTTCGTCAACCAGGTCAAACAATCGACGTTTTGCAAATATATTCGATGTAAAGTCGATTTACGCAAAATCAATTTCATTTCATTTTTTTTTAACTATTATTGCCTGGATAAAAATTTGGATAAATATGGAATCGATTTTAAGAAAATCTAATTTTTCTAAAATCAATTTCATTACTTTTGAAAAATTAATTAAAATCACAATATTTAAATAAATTGGATTCAAAACCTTAATATTTTGAAATATAACCCCAAGATATTGTATATGAGGTGCGAATATTATTAAAATAATATTTATTTTTTCTTGGTTTATTTTTCACATAAACCTCTTGGCGACCCTTCTGCGGGGATAAATAATAAGGCAATGACCCCCCCCAAAAAAAAAGAAAAATAATAATAAGGTGATGTTTGGATAAATCCTATACTAAGTGAGGCTTCTATAAAAATTAAATTTATCTATATAACAATTTCGGATTTTTTACTAAAATTGTTTTTGCACCTTAATATATGATACAATTAAAAATAAAATAAAGGAGTCAATTAAACGAAAGTAAAATGTAAATGAGGATTTTTCTTTATGGTAGAAAGGTACCTTTCATGGGTAGAGAGGGGCCATTTTTCAAAGGGATCTCCTAATCGAACCACAGTTATCAAACAAGAGGAATGTTACTTTCCAACTTTTCCAAAGATGAAAATGACAGCAGACAGAGTGTGTGTTCACTTACAATATATGTTTGGAAGTCAAAAAAAAAAAAAAAAATTAATTAGAAAAGGGAAGAAAAAGAGAAAAAAGTATAATTTTTTTTCATTTTGTTTGGAAGTTTTATGAAAAAAAAAAAGAAATAGAATTTATTAGAAAAAAAAAATTTTATTTTCAATTTTATAAGGGTAAATTTGATATATTTATGAGATAATTATTTTTTTTTCTTTTCTCTCTATTTTTTGAAAAAAAATTTTTAAGGATAAATTTGATATATTTATGAGATAATTTTTTTCTTTTCTTTTCTCTCTATTTTTTAAAAAAAAAATTTATATTAAAAATTACACTGTTTTTTTTTTCTTTTTATATAAAACTCCAGAATAACCAATTTTCTTTTTAAATCTTTTATTTTCACCTTAAATTCTTCCGTCCAAATATGCTGATAGGGTTTGGTTGGGTTCAGAGCACGAGATGAAAGGGAATGACAGAAAAACAATATCAGATGTGAAAGGTGAGACAAAATTTTAAAAAAATTATGAAAGTAAATTTTAAAAAATAAATATCAAAATTTTCATTTGTGTCTCCATCCTATAAACAAAATGAGGCAATAAATTCAAAAAAGTAGAGAGATTATTAAGGATTCACTTCCCATTTCTTCAGGCAATAAACAAAATGAGGTCTCCTTACAAGCCAAATATCAAAATTGGAGAACTGTGTCTTTGCCATACAGAAAACAATCACATTACGTACCAACCAACAACCCAAAAATTAATCCCAGACCAAACAAACTCTTCCCACCAATTCTAAGACAGACCTAACAGCCAAAACTAAATAAAAAAGAAAACAAAAAACCTTATTAAAAAGGAGAACACAGTATAAGAGATACAGCTTCCACAAGACCTGACTAAACCTTGGAAAATTGACAATTCCCCAAACCCCAGAACCAAATATTAATTAATAGAAAACCCCAGAAACACAAGCATTAATATATCCTAGGAATTGCAGTTACACGAAGAGGCTTCTTCATTTCACAGGATAACTTCAACACCTCACTCAAGTCAACCGGGTCATTCTCGAGCTGGACCCAATTGAACTTCTGAACCAATTTTGCAACCCAGAGAGTGACAGTGACCATGCCTAGATTCTTCCCAGGGCAAACTCGACGTCCGGCACCAAACGGGGCAAGCCTCGTGTCACTGCCTCGAATGTCCACGTCATTGTTAACGAACCTATCCGGGTTGAACACAAGTGGATCGGGCCAGACTTGAGAGTCATGAGTGATGGCCCACATGTTGACCATGGCAGTGGTGTTGGCGGGAATGAGCATGCCATTGCTGAGCTGAACATCCGATGTCGAAAGCCGAGCCCACGAGAGAAGCGGGCCGGGAGGGTGAAGCCGAAGAGTCTCCTTTACAACGGCTTGTAAGTAATGTAGCTTGGCCACGTCAGCATCTGTCACGTCGTTTTTTCCCACCAACGAGTCTATTTCAGCTCGCAGCTTTGATTGCACCTCCGGGTTCAATATCAACTCGGCCATCACCCACTCAGTCAACAGGGCTGTTGTATCTGTACCTCGAAATATCATCTCCTGCAAATCAAACCGTGTAAATATTTTTTATTTTACAAAAATATGCATGAAAGTTCAAAATTGATAAAATGATCCATAAATTCAATAATAAACAAGGACAAACAACATACCCACAAAACAGCAACCATGTCATCTTCTTTTAACTTCTCCTCACTATCCAAGGATAGCAAAACATCGACGAAATCACCGCAATCCAACATATTTTTCTCTGACCCATTTCTCCTGTGCTCCTCAATAATACCTCGTACTAGTTTCCTAACACGAGGTACGAGTTTTTCACAACGTTCAACAATGCGATAGGGGTCGTACAAATAACTTAACCAAGGCAAGTAATCAGACCAGTTAAAAGCACCCAAAAGCTCAAATCCTTCTTTAACCATTTCCTTAAGAGCAATAAGTTCTGGGTCATTCTTAGCAGCGACGTCGTATCTCTTTCCAAACACACTTCCCATTATGTTGTTCAAGGAAGCTGATTGGAGATGGTTTCGTAGAATTACGGAGCCCTTTAGTTCTTGCTCACTTGCTATGTTGCGCAGCATGACGGCACAGTCTAGCTGGCGACCATCTTCGTGTGCTAAAATGCGCCTGGGAGAGAAAAGGTAAGAGGAAGCAATTCGTCTTAACAGTCGCCAGTAAGTCCCATTCGGAGCGAAGCCAATGGCTCGGCTGAACATGAGGCTCTTAGCCGACTGTTTAATCGGACGATCAGCAAAGTGGGGTGACGTCAGAATCTCACGAGCAGTGTGTGGGTCCGAAGAAACAACTACAGGAGTGGAGCCGAGGCTGAAAGCCATGAGCTGACTCGAACCAGAAGACCAAGCCATTTGAGCTAGAGCCCGATGAGCTAAGCCACGGCTGAGAGTGAAAAGGCTTCCAAGTATCGGTAGGCCACGTGGGCCGGGTATCCGGGCACGGCCTCTTTTGTTACGACCGTTTTTCCAAGCAACACCCCCAACGGTAAAAGCCCAAGTGAGAATAGAGAGAGAAACAAAGGCCATGAAGAGAGAGAAAATCACATAACCATCTAACAAATTCTTAGACCCAAATAAGTAAGGTATAGTAAACACCCACCAGCTAGAGTCCTTAGTACTCATCACACCCGTGTCCATTGTGTCTGTGTGTGAGAGTGAGAGAGAGAGAGAGATAACTGGATTGAGTGAGAGAAGAAAGATTAAAACTAGACGAGTATATATACAGAGTTTAGAAGTATTGGGGACATACATACAAATGATTTTATAAGAATTGTTAAAACAACTAAATTTAGAGATTCGTATAGATTATTCTATCAGAATTAGTAAGTTAACTAAATATCAAATGAATCTGTTAGAATTGGCAAGTCAGTTAATTTTGAGATTCATGCAGATGAATTTATAAGAATTGGCAAGTCAATCAGATCCCAAGATTCATACAGATGATCCTATTAAAATCGACAAGTTAACAAAATCTTGAGAATAGGGAGAGAAAAAAAGGTAAAAGCTGAAGTGAGGAGAGAGAGAAATAAAGGCAATGAAAAGAGAGAAAATCACATAACCATCTAACAAATTTTTTTGACCCAAACAAGTAAGGTATAGTAAACACCCACCAGCTAGAGTCCTTAGTACTCATCACACCCATGTCCATTAAGAGAGAGAGTTAACTCAGTTGAGTGAGAGAAGAAAAATTAAAACTAGACGAGTATATATGCAGAGATTAGAAGTATTGACGAGATTCATGCAGATGATTCTATAAGAATTGATAAGTCAACTATAACCCAAAATTCACACATATGATTGTAATAAAATTGCCAAGTTAACTAAATCTTGAAATTCACGCTAGAATTGACAAGCAAAATAAATCCTAAGATTTGTGCAGATGATTCTAAAAGAATTGGTAAATCAATTAAATCTCAAGATTCACGCAAACGATCCTACCAGAATTGGCAAGTTAACTAAATTTTGAGAATAGAAAGAGAAACAAAAGTAAAAACCAAGTGAGAATAGAGAGAGAAACAAAGGCCATGAAGAAAGAGAAAATCACATAACAATTTAACAAATTTTTATACCCTGAAAAGGTATAGCAAACACCCACCAGCTAAAGTCCTTAGTACTCATCACACCCATGCCCATTGAGAGAGAGAGAGAGAGAGTTAACTCTGTTGAGTGAAAGAATAAAAATTAAAGCTAGACAAGTATATACACAGAGATTAGAAGTATTGACGAGATTCATGTAGATAATTCTATAAGAATTGATTTGTCAACTAAATCCCAAAATTCATACATATGATCCTACTAAAATTGACAAGTCAACTTGTAAGGACCTGTCTCCAGAGAACATTAAGACATGCATTTGCGTTTGTATTTTTTTTTATTATTTTACTAAGCACATCTAAATTCTTTTCATTGTACTATATTAAAATTCATTGATTTTTTTTTTTCTTATGTGCGATACATGCTTTACTTTTTATATTTATGGTTTTACCTATAGGTTGAGTATATTAAAATTAGTATAAACTAGTGGAATATATCAGTAAATAAGAACAGTTGGAATAAGCAAACAGGAGAACTGAAATAGGGTTTATGTGAGACCCACAAAAGGAAAAAATATTGAAATGAAATGAATTAAAAAAAAAAAAAGGAGAGAAAAGCCACACCATCAACACCCAGCACTTGGCATCCACACCTTTGATATATCCCCATGCTTGAAGCCCCACATTCCATTTAGGTAGAGAGAGAGAGAGAAAGAGAGGGAGGGAGGGTGGGAGAAAGAGCTTAAGACACAACCTTTCTTATCCTATTTTCGAATTCACCTTTTTCTTCCAAAAACATACCCTAAACTCCATTAAAACAACCACTTAAACTTGATATAAATAACCTTCATCCATATATATGTTAACTTAACCTTTGGGAAGCAAAAAGAAGTTTAGAACACCTAGAGAACAAACTGAAAAATACATTAAAAAAAAAAGGAAGGTTGAAGGAGCTAGAGAGAAATGGACTTTGAAGCTTGGAAAGGTAAGTACCCTATTTGCGTTTGTTAATTTGATGTCTAATAGTCATGAATAACATGTTTCTTAACTTGTTATCATGCTATGATAAGAGTAGAGTGGGAGAAGAAGAAAGAAATTTTGAATGTTGAACATAAAGATTGGAAGTTGAAAAATTCTTCCTTATTTTACAGCATAACCATACTCTGTTCTTTATTTTATATCTTTTTCTACACAATTGCAAATAGAATAAGGTCTTCTGAAAAGGTACACTCCATAGCTTTAAAATGATATATAATTCGAAGAGTTTCATTAAAAAATAAATTTTTGGTGAATTTTCAAAGTGGCACGTTTTCTATAAAAAACTATCTTGTTTCTACCCTGTTTCAGTGCTGAACTTTGTTTCAATTGTTAGTTTCCTTCTAGATTGAATTAGGCTACATTTTGAATATAAAAATTGTAGTCCTATGTCTTATTTTTAAATGGTCATTGGAATCACCTCAATCTGATATGTATAGTAAAAGGTATATTAATTTTTCTATGACTGCACAAGTTGTATTATGAATTTTGGGCTATAACTTTAATTGATTTGGGCTTCCTTGTGTAATTAGAATTGAATCTAGCTATAAATATGAATGTAATAGTCTCATGTCTTATATTTAAGTGGAAGTTGGAATCGCCTTAATCTGAGCATTGTAGCTTGAGTTATGATATTTTTCCAAAAACTGCTTGTGTTGGAAATTTGTTGAATAAATTCTTGAGTGCACAATAAGTTGTATGACATCTATAATTGTGATGTTGGATTGCGAGTTTTGTATGAAACTTGTAATGAATTGTGGTTTTTGTGATTATTATATCATGAGAATTACAAAAAAAATATAAAAGAAAGTGATAACATAAACATACATCCAAAAACTTTGCGAAACCTGCAGGCGAAACTTGAGGTATATAGTTGGCGTATGAAGTTTTGAAAACTTTACGAAGCCTATAGGCAAAATTTAAGAAACTATGGATATATCTCTTCTCCATAAGATGGTACAATTAGAAACAAGTGAAGTGTTTGAAATGTCTAACTCTAAAAGAACCTAGATTTCATTTAGGGATTCCAAATTTTGGCTTACTCTTATAAACTCTCATACACTAACTTAGTTCAACATTCTATTCCTTTTTTTAATAATTAATTTAAAATTAGAACAATAAATATAGAGAAGGATAATAAATCTAAAGTGGTAATTGCACTTATTTCTTTGGAATTGTTTAAGATAATGTGTATCACTTGTGTATTCTTTCATGTTATGCTATTTACATGGTGATATTGATATTTCTACGTCTATTTGCTTGTTATGCTAATCTCGATATTCTTGTTTTCAAGTGATCAGGGAAACAAGAAGGAATCACAAGATATAAACTTTTAAATCAAAGGATTGGAATCACAAGATAGAGACTTTTAAATCAAAGGATTTATGTAACACCGATACCTCGGTGTACTCACTCTTATACTATTCTTCATTTTATATATGAGATCACACATGTTTCCATATAGAAAATCCACTCAGAAATTTTTCCGCTAAAAACTGTCCCAGAAAAAATTTCGGTCTAAATCGTCGGAAACTAAAAATTTCTAAAATGATCACCGATAGTCCAAAGCTAATCAGAATGACTCTAAAGTGTATAAGAACCTCACATAAGGGTAAATCAGAGAAAATCAGGTTTCGTAGAGCTAAATCCGCTAATTTCAAGAAAATGGCCCAAAACCCCTAATTTTGGGACAGAGAGCATCCGGAAAGACTAAATGACCACATTTCGATGTAAAATGGACTTAGTTAGATCTAATATGAGGTTAGGGATCTAGTGTACAAATATGAAAAATTTTGGAATCAAATTGGAATTTTCAAAATTTAAGGGGTTTGTTTGCAATTTACAATAACCTAGAATTAATCTACTATTTTTATTCTCCTAAAACCCTAATTAAACAAGTGTAGAGAGAGAGAGAGGAATATGATTGGCCAAAGGTGTGAACAAATGTGAACAATGTGAACACAAGTTAGTTGAAAATTTTTACTTTTGAAAAATTAATCCAAAGGTGAGAAATTTGTGGAAGGTTAAAGAAACCAATAGGAACCTTAGGATTAAAATGGTGGGACCCATACATTAATTAAGGTAATGAGTTGTAGAGAGTGAGAGAGGCTTTGTAGAGAGAGAAAAAGAAGAAACCTTAATTTTAATATGAAATCCAAGGGCTAGAATTTGATTTTGAGACATTTAAAGGCTAGGATTGAATGAGGCAACTTAACTAAGCTTAAAACACTCCTTCTCCTTCCCAAAAAAACATGGGCAGCCTAGGGAAGAAGAAGCAAGCAAGTTCTCCATTGTTTCTCTCAAAAACCATGACAAAGAGGAAGGAGAAACTCAAAATTTTTCTACAACACTACCCAAATATTTTTACATAGATCAAATCCTTACAAACCCTAGTATAACATATCCAAAAATTAGAGCAAAAGATGAAGGTTTGCTATGTGAACTTCAAGGGAGAACCGAGAGCATCAAGGAGGTGAAACACTAGGCTATCTTCAAGATCCATTCAATATTTTGGGTAAGGAACTTTCTTTCACCCTCTAGTATAATATATCAAATTTTGGAGTAAAAAGGAGATGTCTAACATGGTGAACATAGGGTGGCCAAGAGCTAGGAGATAGAAGGGAAGAAGGATCTTGTGAAGAAAGACTTTGATTGGGCTTAAAACATCAAGATCTAAGGTAAGAAAGTTCTCTACTTGCTGAAATTTTGAAGAACCATATGTGAATGTTTCATGTGAAGTGTTTTAGCATGATTTCATAGCTTAAAGTTAGGAGAAATCCAATAGAACATACAAACTAAAAATTTCTGCAATTCTATTGGCCAGCTCTATATGATTTTGAAACATTAATGGATGCGTGTGTGGATACCATGATGTGTGACATATGATTTATGATTTGTGGAAATATCATGATTGTTTTATAATGCCGTCACATTTTAAAATTTCGCTTTGACACTCCGTGCTCACACATATGATTGATAACATATTGTCGATCCCCTCACTCACTGAGTATTTTCCATAATACTCACCTCTCATTTTCCATGATTCCAGATATAGATTGGTAGGGAGACGTGTCGAGAGCCTTTCGACACATTTAGCATTCATTTGGAGACTGCAAGCCTTGGGTATGGTTCCGATTATGCTTCCACGATGAAGTTTGATGATAATATATATTTATCTGAGGTCTATAGCATGACCATTGTGTATTTATTTGGGATGATTGTATTTATGTTATGTAAATGTATTTGAAATTCTCGAATCGTTATTTATTCATGCATTGAGGCAAAGTATCGTGTTTCAAGTTTACTTTTACTTGGGAACATGTTTTGAGGAAAACAAGATTTTCGACAGGTTACAAGTTGATTTTGGTAGCCTTACGGTGTCCCAATATATGGGGTGGTGGTGCCCGTATATCGAGATATCACGACGATTGTCGCGTACTCGATCCATGGGTCAGGGCGTGACAATTTAGATCCCTACACATTTCTGACCACTTATTTTATTAAGGCATGTAGTCTTTGTGTTACCTTTGTGATTGTATGAATTATGTTTTATATATGAATGTGTAGTTAATGATCAAGGAGAGTCCTATATGTATAATTTGTTTATCTTATCATTATATATCATGGTGTATTATACTTGATGGCCGAGAGAGCCATTGATACCAGTTTGTTTGATTTTAAAAGTATTCTATTTTATATGTATAATTTTGTTTATATTATGATTATATATCATGGTGTGTTGTATTGAATGGTCGGCAGAGCCATTGATATCAGTTTGTTTGATATTAGAAGTATTCTATTTGTTTTTTCAAGTTTTATACTATCCTTAGGTGGCTAAATGGTCACTAAATAAGGAAGACTCTATCAGTATTTTATTTGAAAAAAATAAGTAATTTATTTTCTTTTAATATATATCTCCTTCCGTATTATCATACACAGGGAATACAATTGTCGTGAGTTCAAACGTCATATTTTAATTTTGTTAGTCGCTTTCACATGATCATATTTATCTCATATTTGCTAGGGGGTGCGATGCTTTGATAGCGAGTCATCACACAACTAAATCTTGAAAGTCACACAAATGATCCTACTAGAATTGGCAAGTCAACTAAATCCTGAGATCTACACACATGATTCTACTAGCATTGGGAAGTCAATTAAATCCCGAGATTCATGCTCATTCACTATGATTAAGGAATTATAATCAATATGTTGTATTGTAGAAATTATATTCTATTTTAAATAACATTCCATATATGGAAATTTGAAATATGTTATATGTATAGAAAGAAATCAAAACATTTAGTAAGCTTTTCGATCTCTAAAATTATTTTTCTCTTATTTTATCTTTCATGGTATCAGAGTCTCATGCTTAACAACAAAAATATAAAGAGGCAATCCTTTATTTTTTATTAGCAAAATTATCTTAAACCCAATTATGGCTGATGAAAACTCTACTACATCTACACCTATTGTATCAAATAATTATACCCATTCCTCAAATACACTGATTTCTACCAATGCTGTTGCACAGCTACCTCTAAAACTCTATGAAGTTAATTTTCCATCCTAGCGTGCTCAAATCACAAGTCTTCTTGTTGGGTATGTTCTCATGGGTTATGTTAATAACACTATCACTCCTAAAAAAATGATTTCCCAAAATAACAGAACAATACCCAATCTAGTCTACCATTATTGGCATCAACAAGATCAGCTTCTCCTTAATGTTATCATTACCTCTACCTCAGAATTTTTTATGCCTTTTATTGCTTCTGCTCGGACTACCATTGCTACTTGGACCACCCCTGTTCGCTTATGTGCCAGTCAAACTCGATCAAGAGTAATGGATCTCCAAAAACGACACACCACAACAAAAAGACACTCATGCTCTATTCATGATTATTTTCAACTCATGAAAAGCATTGCTGATGAATTGGCCATTGCTAACAATCCAATCAATGATGATAATCTCATCCTTTACGTATTAAACAATATAGGAAATGAATGCAAGGAAATTGAAGCTATTACTCATGCAAGAGAAGCCCCAATGACTTTGAGGAATTTCATGACAAACTCATTGAATTTGAACTCACCCATAAACGAGATGATATTCACAGTGAACCTTTGCTTGCCATTCAAATTTCACTAGAAAGTCTCATAAACCCACAATGACCACAATTCCAAAACTTCCAATTCTCACATCTCTCCATAATCGCACCACCAAAGACGTCCTACAACTCCAAATTCTAGTTCTCACTCTCAAAATTACAAACTTATTTGTCAATTTTGTGATAAAATTGACCACACCGCTAGCTATAAAATTGCAAACCTATTTTTCATTTATAGAACTCTATATTTTTTTACATAAGACTATTTATTTAATTAAAAAATATTATGAGTAACATAAAATAAAATTGAGATGAACCAATCCAATTTAAATTTGAATGTAAAAAATTTGTGAAATGGGAACTAAATCCACAAAATAATAATTATAACAAGAATGGACATTGTTAGAAAATATATATTATGTTTCAAAATTAAGTCAATTAGTGTATTAGAATAAATTAATATTTGAATTGATTTTAAAAATATTTGACTTTCTTTGTTTACATATTTATAACAATCTGTTTTTTTTATATAAATTCAATTTATTATAATATTTTCCTGAAATAATGAATCATTAACATTTATATTTTATTATTGGTTCCATATTCAAATTTATTATAATAGAAAGGGTTGTATTTAAAAGAGAAAACCAAAAATTAATTACTTTATTGAGAAAATAAATTTTCACAAAGAAAGGGGTAGAGAGAGAGAAACCGGGGACTGTTGTAATATTTGCATGCAATATACGAGTGCAACATTGTGGGCTATGGTTGTGGAGTTGCTTCGGATTTAGGAGAAGAGCAAACTAAAATTAGTAAGTGAATGAAGAAAAGTTTACTTCGTTTGGTAGAGCTTTTTTTGGGCTTATCTTCTCCTTTTAAGGAGGAGAGTTGCCAAATAATATTTTGAAGAATCTCTTAAAAAAATAACTTTTTTTTAATGAAGGAAATAAAGTTTTAGCAAAAACTCCTTGGAGGAGCTTTTGCTTCTCCTTTTTTTTAAGATCTAACTTTTTATTTTTTTTATTTCTTTTATATCCTCACTTAAAGGATATAAAAACTCAAATATATTCATATCATAAATTTATTTACTCTCATATCCTCTTTTTTTCTTTAATTTTTACTTTTTATTTTTAATTTTTAATTTTTACTTTTAACTTTATTTAAAAGTTACCAAATAAATTTATTTTTAAAATTAAAATTACTAAACAATTTGTAACTTTTTTTAAAAAAACTCTTATTTTTTGCTTCTCGTTATAAGGAGAAGAGAAGTCAAAAATAAACCCTATCAAACGGGCACTTAAAATACCACCATTTTGATATGAAAATTAAATAAAATGAGTAGAGTAATAGTTAATGCATTAGAAAATTCAAATATTTATAAAAATTATAATTTAGAAAATTCAAAATTTTTACTATTCAAAGTTATAACGATGAATTTGGGGAGAGTTAATTGTATATAAAAAAGATGGTAATCTTGTAACTTTTGAAGAATTATACCTTTTTAGATATTAGGTTATTTTCAAAATATTGAGGTTTGGATCTCAATTTATTTAAATATTATAGTTTTAATTGAGTTTTTAAAAGAAATGAAGTGAATTTTGGAGAAAAATTGACTTCATATTTATCTAAATTCTTATTTAATTAAAATAAATTGAAATGAAATCATTTTTTAGAAATCGATTTTATAGTCGATTTTATTAAAATAGACTTTAGAGGGGATCCTATGAAAAATCAATTTCGGTGTGCAAGAAATTAGCTTTAAACTTGAAATACTCGTTAATTTAAAGAACTTGTCATTGTGATTTATGTGTGCTTTTCTCATTAAGTTTCGGTTTAGATAAAATCATCAAGTCGGGTGAGTGGATCAAATGGAAGAATGTTAGAAACAGGAGGGTAGTCCATCACCCTCTATACCCTGTAAGTCAATTTCTGAAAGTTAGACATTTTCACTCACCAAAGAGATAACCAACTATAGGCCTCCATAGTGGATATTGATGGCACAACCACTATAAATAAGGACAATTATAGTAAAGGTCCCCAAACTCAATTTATTAATTTCACACACATCTAGAGAGAGAATTGAAAGTTTAGAAGGCTTCTTACACGTTCAGAAGTGTTGGAAAGAAAATTACAATTGCTGGAAATCATGGCTAGAGGTATACTTCGCTTCCATCAATTTTTTGTTCATTTTTGTTCTATAATTCATGTATTAGGTATGCATAAACTTTTTACATTTGATATCAAAATCATTAGAATTTCTGTCTGTATTTTTCGGTGAATTTTTAAAATTTTTGAGGTTCTGAATTTTTCAAAAAAAAATTGGCCCAATTTTGAAAAAAATTTAGTACTTTAAGGTTGAAAATAGATTGTACATGAAATTTCAAGCAATTCCATATTTTCAAAGGAAAAAACGAAACTTTCAGCACTTTTCGGCCATTTTTCGGCATTCTGACCTGTCAGATCCGGATCAAGACCCTCGGGGTCCATTTGGGTGAAGAAGACCACGTCGTTTTGGTCTGTGTTTTTAAATATTTGCAGTCTGGTCAGGAAAGGTTCAATAATTCCACAATTTCTCGGAAACAATTAACTTGTTGCAATCCGGTCCCTACAACCTTTTCAAAGACCTGAAAACTTTATAATGTTACACATTGGTCCCCGGCTATTTTAAAAACCCCAATAAACATTGAAATATTGCAGATTGATCCCAACAAATTTTGAAATGTTACAGATTAGTCATTTAGACTATTAAAAAAACATTCATAAAAATTCCAGAAAAATTCCAGAAATTTCAAAAAAATTCCAAAAAATTGGAAAAGTTGGATTTTAATTTTAAATTCATATTTGGATCATTTTTGAGAATTTAAAATTAAAATTTTTAGATTTTGTGGATTATGGTATCACACATAAATGAAAAATTGTACGTTTTTGCACAAATTAATTTTTATATGGCCTTTTGCATATTAAGGAATATGTAAAATAAAGGTTGAGCCCCATATAAAATTATAAAATTATTGAAACTTTATAATTTTGTATAAATTAATTTTTGTATGGATTTTGCATAAAAAGATGCATGCAAAATAAAGGTTAAAACCTACATAAAATTAAAAAAATATATATTTTTGTAGTCCGTATGATTTTTGATTGTTAGGATATGGCCACATCAGCCCTAATATGAAAGGAATTATACATTGGGATAGTTTTGATCACATAAAGTAATGAATATTATTTGTGATTATTTATTTTTGTATGATAAATTTTATCTTATAGGAATTTTTGTCGCATTAAAAAATTCTTCTAAAACATTTGTTTATTTCAATTGAGACTTTCCCGTCCATATAAGGAGTCATTCCATTTTCTCTTTCTTGAAACCACTTATCTTCATAAAATGTTTAGAGAAGAAAATCATTAATAAGTTAGAGAAGACTATTCACTATAATAAAGTTTAAAAAAAAATAGCTAATAAATTAGAAAAATAAAAAATTTAACTAAACAATTACCTTGGGTTCAATGAATAGCTAAACAATTTGCCCAACGAATAGTAAGAATTGATGAATCACATGATAAAAAGAAGAGAACTCATGTTATGACTTTTACTCATGTTCATAAATAACTATCTTCACTTTCTCAATCATAAGAATTCCACATATCATAAACTAAATGGATCAATTTTTTGAACCAACCTTTCTTTTCCTTTATCATCATCTTGATATTGTGTCCATTAGTCACTCATCACCATGCATGTCTTGTAAGTTTAAACCTTTTAAGTATCACAATTGAAGCAGAATGAGCATCAATGATTGCTATGGTGATGCATTTCGTCACGTCTCGGAGAGAAGAGGGAGAGTCAAAGTACATAGAGACTGAAAGAGAGAGGGAGCTATGACTATTTACTTATCTATGGACTCTTGATCATGGCTTGATAGCAGTGACTCCGAGAGATGATGGTGGTGGCAGCGAAGGTTGAGGGAGTGGAGAGAAAATGATGAGAGAGAGAGAGAGAGAGTCTCGATTGAGAGACTTGGAGATCAAGAGAGAGGAGGAGGAGAGAGAGAAGTCTGACTATTGTCGAACGGTGATTGAGACATCTATCGATGGTGGTAGCTAGTAGCGTGGCTTGAGGGACAGGGTAAAGATAGAGGCAAAAAGAGAACTTCTCTCTTTGAAACCCTGACATTTTATTTGTCTAAGATAAAAGAAAAAGGGCTTGTGCAGTAACGTGTGTGGTCATCTCTCATGTGATCGACATAAGGGCGAAGAGTGTAGTCGTCCTTTCATCCTCTCTCTCTCTCTCTCAAGAAAGACCAGAAAAGAAAAACCGACTTGTCCTATCACGTGTGTGGTCGTGTTTCACGGGATCAACATAAGGGGGAACGGTGTGGTCGTCCTTTCATCCTCTCTCTTTCTCAAGAAAGGCTAAAAAATTTGTCCAATCATTAGGAAAGATAAAGAGTTTTCTATCTCCTATTGTCTCGACTTCTCTCAAGACAAAAAGAAAAGTTGCACAACCTCCATGTCTTTGCTTCAATCTATTTCATTTTAGGTAGACTTAGTGTAAGTCTTCAGCTATTTTAAAGTTATTTTTTCTTCCAATTTTGCTTTGTTGGTTTAGGGGTTTGAGAAGTGTTTGTAACCCTAATTTATCTCTATTTTTTTTTTAGTGAAAAATCTAGCTTCTTTCCTTCTTTTATCTATTGTTTTTCTTCCGTATTTGGTACAACAGAATACTCTATTGGAGTGGTGTCCATCTCCCTGACGATGATTAGCATGTATGAAAGTGCTTCGAATATGTCTCCTTTGTTTAAGGTTTATAGTTCTTTTCCTTGCTTTGGTTTGACTTTAGTTGGTGATAGACTATGGTTTTTCAAAACCAGTAATTGTGAGGACAGTTACATGCATAACATGGATAAAAATGCCTTGTATAAAAATGCCTTGCACCACAAAAGGTATGCAGAGATGCTATCTGATAAAAAGGCTGTTGTTTTGGCGAGGAGAAAGCAGATTCAATTGGCTAAAAAAGTGCAGCTAGACGACTGTCAAATTAGGATAGATTCTAATCTATGTAGTGGAATAGGAAACTTTTCTGAAGAAAATGACCCTTTGTTAGGAGAGTATCTACCCATGGCATTTCTGAAAATCAGATTAAAACTGGAGTTTCAATTCCTCTATGTAGCGTTTCTTCATCTGCATCTGAGCAGCCTCCACGAGAGTATCTGTCTATGGCATTTCTAGAGATCTCATCTTTGATATCATTTATTTCTGTGAATTACAAAAATAATTCTACATCAGATGGACAACTCCTCTGCCAGATATCTTGCAACAACGCAACTTTATAGGTTCCCATTTCATATAAATAGTTATAACTATATAAGTATAGATGTATATATATATATGACTGCAGATTTCTTATCTATATATAGGAAATCCTCCCAACATGACCCTCTCATCACTCAAACCAGATTTCGGCCAAGATCTATGCAGTTCAGTATGCTTTTATCAAACATTTTCCTTGGCAAATTCACGTAAATTGGTAATACAAGTATTGCAAAGATTCGGTAAGCATTTGCATCCAATCTTTTCTTAATATTAACCCTTGTTTTTGTCTTTTATTATCAGAAAATACCTCACTTTGTTGACTATTTCCTCAATAGTCAAGTGACTCCAACCATAGTTCTCAAAACCGGTATGGAATCTATTGAAGTTGGAAACAAAGGAGCACACATTAGGAAGAACTGGAAGCATTTTGTTCTAAAGCATGAACTTCGACATGATGATGATGTGCTCGTCTTCATTCCAGAATCAGAAACAACATTTGTTGTTATAATCTTTGATGTTTATGGAGTTGAAAGAATTTTTCATTGCTATTATATATTCTCATTGTATTCACATAATTAGATCAAAATGTTGCTCAACTTTCAATTTATTTTGAATGAATTTAGCTTTGATTGTTTATAACATCTCATTCTTTGCAATTACATATTGTTTCCATCATTTAATTTATAAAAAAAATAGACACACACATGCTTTGCATTATCAATAAATTAATTTAATTTGTACTTTACTAATTGTTTAATTAGTAGGAGAATAATAAATTACTTTTTTGTGCTCCTTCTTGAATTCTTTATTTGCTTTATTCTGGTTCTACATTTATTATTTTCTCAAACTATTGGATCATTTTGGTTAACTTGATCTGAGTCCACCTTTGGGTTGACCCAAGGGAGAGCCTTGATCGACCTGAACCCTCCCTTGGGTCTGCCTATGGGAGAGTCTTGGTTGACCCAAGCCAACCCTTGGGTGGGCCTATCTTGGTCGACACAAGAAAGGGCCTTGGTCAACCCAAGATCTCCCTTGGGTCGACCCAATGAAGGGTCTTGGTTGACCTGATCCCTCCCTTGGATCAACTCAAGGGAGGGGTTTGGTCGACCTGAGTCCACCCTTGGATAAACCCGAGGATGCAACAACTGTTCAATGTCAATCTATGCATCAAAACCTCTCGGTGATATAATGAACATATATATATAGCCCCAATAGATATATAATATACTCCAATTCTAAAGTCTTTCATTTTTCATTAAAAATGGAATTCAGCCTACCGCGAAATGACCTTAGTCAACCAAACCCTCTATTTTGGTCTATGGAAATCCTGAAAGTATTGGTCAATCGTATGTTTGTTGATCCGTAGGTGTGAAATAATAATAATAAAAAAAAGAATGTGACAACTTTTTTAATTAGACAAGGGGAAAATATTAATAAACTACGAGAGAAAACACAAGTCAAACTTAACCCCACCCAAAAAATATTAAATTAATGTGCTTTATATTAGGGAATAAAAAAACTAAATTTATATTTTTAATAAGAGAAAAATTTTAAATTAATGTGTTTAGAGAGAAATATTAATTGAATTGATTTTTAGAGAGAAAAATTGGATTTAGATTTTTTAGAGATAAAAGATTTTAATTTTTTTAGAGAAAGAAAATTCACACGCTTAATTGTAGAAAGAAATAACTAAATTTGATTTTTTTTTTTTTTTTTTAATGAGAGCAAACTTACAATCAATATGTTTAGGGAGTGAAAATATGAATTAAATAATTTATATACTTTGTAAGTTCATAAAGATAGCTATTAAAATGCTCAAACTAATTATATGTTTATCTCGAGACAGCAGAACTTCCCAGACTTGCCACAAACAAGTAGCATCAAAGTAAGGGGAACAGAAAACAACATGGAAAATGGACACCAGACGGGCAGTTTATTAACACTTCCATGCAATTACAATACCTTTTGAACCATTCTCAGCACCTTCTAAACCAAATACTATATATAATGATCCCCTTTGCATGCAGCACAGGACAGCTATGTCTAAAGAAGTGATAACTGTAACAATTCTGTGATGGGAATTGCCAAAGACTGAACCCCAGCAATGTAAAGTAACGTGGGTAGCTCAACAACATCTTAAGTTGCCTGGCTTTTCCTTGAGAATAAACCAAGTATCATCCATGCCCAAACCGAGTGTCATAAGAACAGGCTGGACATGGAATTGGGAGTTGAGTGATCATGATTAATTCTTCTGTTCATTTGAGAGCCAGATGTATAAATATTCTCGCCTTGAAGTTGAATATCATTCAAGCCTGTCTGGCATGCTTATGTCAAAGAAATTCTCAAAAGTGGGCTCCGCAATGTAGAAGTTTGTTTCATTGGTCTAAGTGGTTGAAGGAAGTGAAAGGCTCTCGGATAAGGAGAGAAAAAGTATGTGTTAAATTGATTTTCTAGAGAGAGAAAAAAATTAAATTCAATATGTTTAGGAAGACCAAATTTAAAATTATTGAAACTTTTCAAAGATAGAAAGTTTTAAGGAAAGGAAAACTAATAAACTTTTTATTGAAGGAAAATCAAAACAATTATATTTATAGAGAGAACATAAGAATTAAACTGACTTCTTGGAACGAAAATTATTTAATTTAGTTATAAAGAGAGATAAATTTAATTTAATTTTTCTAGAAAAATAATTTAAAAGTAAGATGTTTAGAGAGAGAAATTATAAAATAATTTATTTTTTTTAGAAAGGAAACTAATTGAATTAGTTTCAAAGAAAAAAAAAACTAAATTTCCTTCTTTTGTAGAAAAAAATAAAAACAATATGCTTAGTGAAAAATGTAAGTAAATTGATTTTTTGAAAAAGAAAAATAAATGTATTATTTATGTAAATTCAATTTGTCAAGAAAAAAATAAATGTCAAGTTAAAGAGAGGTAAAAATTATTCAAATATTTATATATATATCAAAAAAAAAAATTATTGCCCCTCCACCAATACCTCGCTATGCTTTTTCCCATGACCTCTCATCTTACCATACACTAACCCACTGGAACGTGAGAAAAAACACACGTGTGCCCTGGGTTGTTAAAATCAGTATAAGAAATCCCACCATAAAACACTCTCTCCAAAATCGTAGAGAGGTTGGCTCGGTACCCATGAGTGTTTCAATGGAATGTGATCAACCCAAGAACTAATCATTTGTCGACCCACCGTGACATTTGGCCGACCCGAAGACTAAGGATTTGTCCACCAATCCTCAGGTTTGGTCGACCCAAAGTCGGAAAAATGATAATAAAATTAAAAATCAATTGATGGCCCCAACTCCACCCGCTGTTTAAAATTCAATAGCATTTAATAACAGACTTCTCCAATTAAATGCATCATGTCTTGAAATATGATTTTGCAGGATGCATGTGACCATGTAGTGTAGTATTAAATGGTCTGATCCAATCAATAAAAACAAAATCCATGTAAAATGATCAAAACTCAAAGTCCATGTGACTATGTTTGAAAATGGTCAAAGAATTCTCCCACTTCCATATGTTTCTTCTCTCACTTCAACTCCCTTACCACTCAACAATAAAATTCTTATGTGCACATAAAACCAAAATTAAGTGTGAATAATCAAACACTATTTTATTCTTTATAACACAACCAAACAAACCACCTCACACGTCACGCTTCTCTCTCTCTTTCTCTTCACATTTACACTTCAATATCTTCACTCACCCACCTTTCCTTCCTTCCTTCCTTCCTTCCTTCAAATAAATACACCTTCACAAGTCTCAATGGCTTCACTTACAACCCATCACTTTAATATCTTCCTTTGTCTTTACTTTTCATTGCAGCTCACTTCCACTTCATCGAAACCTTCTACAAACCTTCTGTAACCACTCCTCAAAAAACATATTAGTATTTCGTTGACACCTAAAAGCAAAAACTCCTCAGAAAGAGTTTCAATCTGCAGAAAAAAGTAAACTGTTTCACAAACATTTTTTGGACAGAACATCAATCATGACCGATTGGTAGATTGGGCATTTTTAAAAAATATTGGGTTTAAATATATAGATTACTTGTATCAAATTTGTCCTAAATGGGTTATTTTCCCAAATAAACATATATATATATATATATGAGCATGTAGCGAGGATATTTTACACCAACATGTAAATCGTAGGCGATAAAGAAGATGAGGACAAAGATAGCGAGACTCATTGTTCGACCGGTGAAAATCGATGGCAATGTTCATTTATAACGTATTTTGATGAAAAACAAATAGAGATCAATCGTAGCATGATTTGTAGAAAAAATAGTTTACAATGGGTCCCTTACGATGAATGCGAGCCATATATGAAGTCTGACTTGTTGGAAAATGTTGGAGTCATTTTTGACAACCAACAAATGACAGCGGTAAATACAAATGCAATAGATCTTGGATTTCATGAATAGATTCTGCATTTGTTGATAACACATATCATAAGACCGAGAGGGGGAAATCATACCACTATTTGATGAGAATTTTTTGTTAATGGCATGTATCATCAAGATGCAAAACCTAGGTTTGCATTTCTCATATTCCTTATTCCATAATTATGGCTCACGCATCAAAAGAAGTTAAATTTAACTTTTACTGATACGATTACGGATATCATATTAAGGTCATGGAGTTTGTTTGCATAGGAAATCTAGAATTAAGCTCAACATGGAAAATAACATAAATGCAACATCTTTGCACAGAGCAAATTGGGCATTCGAAAATGGTGAATGGACAAACATTAGAAACAGAGAAAGAAATGAAAGGAATAGAGCAATGGCTGCAAAGAAGGATAGGCATGAAAATGAGAATGAGACGCAAATATGAGGATGATACAAATTCTGAACAACCTCTACATAGAACGTAGCAACCTGTAAAGCCATATTGCTACATCTCTCCGATTCATATTAGCAAGAAACTAGTCTTTCATGAGTGAACGAAACATATTGAGATAGATTCTAATTTTTTTAAAAGCCAAAATAGTGGAGAAGATAAACACCACTCAATATATCAAGAAAAAAAATTGTAGATATATTCACTAAACCTTTGAAGTCTAATTATTTCGATGAGCTATTGGACAAGTTGAGCATCATTAATGCCCATGCTTCTCTTGAGAGGGAGTGTAAACCACATCAAGGGAATTAAAATGATGTAAGGGACACTTCGTGTAATTGAGGGTTATTAACTATAATTAGTTAGAGTTAATTGAGACACTAATTGCTCAAAATATAACAAGCAAGGAATGTAATCATGATTGAACTTTAGGTATTAAAGATAAAGATCTGTAGAAATTCTTTTCTATCACAGAAACTACGAAACCAGTTTGATGATTTTATTTATATTATCTTCTTTTTGTCTTTTGGATTTTCATCGGTCGATAGCTGAAATTTATTCCATTAATCTGGTCCAGTATTGTAGAGCTGATTAAAGAATTGACTCTTCTAAATCCTTTTTTTCTATTCTCACAAGTTGAAGTCGAGACCTTTGATTAAAGGAATAGAGTATCTAACCATTCAATCCAAAAAAAATTGGTTTATTCATATTATCAACTAATTTGTCGGATAAGTTGAGTTGGATCTTGCTCAAACTCGACTTAGTTAATGGATTAACCTGAAAATTATATATTTATGTTCAAATTATTTAAATAATTGAATGAGGCCATCATAAAATAACTCAAACAACTAAAGTATTATATTTATATTTGAGTAGAATGAGTAAGAAGATGAGGCCTAAACCTTGAATTGGTTCAAAGTTGGGCTTCAGGCCTTAACCTTTAAACCCATTGGGGCCCAATTATGTATTAAAAGCTTTTAAAACTGAATTTCATATTCTATTTTTTTTTTATTTTATTATAAGAAACTTAATTTAACTCGAAAATTCCAAAGGGGTTTGAAAATAGTTTTCAACTAGCAAGTGACGCGTCTCTGTTGCGTCATTGTCCCCCGAGCGCAAAGATAACTCGAAAATATTACATTATGAAAAGATTAATCTTATTACAACTTAATTTTTAATTGTTAATGGCGTATTGGACCGGTTCGTGATGTGATGGCCATGCCCTCCGGTTTAGCGATAGGAATTTGTTTGTATTCTAAGCTCCGTTTGAGTTGTGCCACGTGTAGTGTAGCCTCCAAAGATCTTTTCTTCTGATAAATAATATCATCCACAGGGAGAAAAAATGGGTAAACTAAATCCTTTCTTAGAAGCAAAGCCACTCAATCGAGTATTCAACGGCATTGAAATACTCCACAGAGAGAGACAGAGAGAGAGATGGGTCAAATATTCGACAAAATTCGAGGTAGGATCCTGATTCTCTTCTTTTTCTTCTTCTTCTTTGAAGTTTTAGTGAATAATCTCAATCTTTGTTTACTGTTTGTGGATTGCAATCTTAAGCCCAGATTCAAAAAGCTTGTTAAGAGTAATATGTTTGTGGATAAAATGGTCTCTCTCTCTCTCTCTCTCTCTCTCTCTCTTCACATAATCTTCTGCCATCTGTTGATGCTAAAGTAGTTTGGTGCTCAGATAAGGGATTTTGGACAATTAATTTTCATGGGACGCATGAAAAAAGATTCTATTTAAGTGTTGGAAGGGTTAAAGGAATGTCAGTGGGATTTGGGCTTTGTGCTGAATTTTATTTGAATGCCTAGAAGAAAATTGAAATTAGAATGACAAAAGCAATATGGGTATGGCTATTGATCATGTTAATTGTGCATGTTTTCATTATCTACTTAGTGTATATTAACGAACTAGCTATTTGCATATCCATCGGTAAACCTTTATGCTATGGTGAATGAAACCCCCGCCAGGGTTTTTTTTAATTATGATTTGAGGCTACCTTTATCGTCCTTTTTGGTCTTCAAGATATTTAATATGATGATTGAAAGGGATTCAAAAAGGTTTTCATCTTGGGTTGGAGATGGAGGAACATGGAACTCTTTTATCATCAGCTTATTGTTTACAGACGATCGATTGTTTTGAGGTAGTGAATGTGTTGTAATTCAACTTGGGTTTAATACAAAAACTGAGTGTTTTGTCTGATAGGTGAGATGGCGTAAATGACAGGGTGACCACGACTGTTGTGTTGTAGAATTAGAACTTTGCCAATGAAATATCTTTGTTTGCTGCTGGGTTCTTCATTGATTTTGTCTGTTGAATCAAGTTGAAGAAAATAAACAACTGAATATCAGTGTAAGGAAAAAGGAAGAAACTGAATAAAAGGGGGGCTCAAATTGTCTGTGGAGTGCAACAAGCAAGCTTGTCATTTTACTATCACATACTTTTGGTTGTGAAATGTTGCAGCAGAAATTGTGAAGATTGAAACTCATTTAGCTGCTACTTGGTGATTATTGAAAAATAAATCAATAAATAAAGAGCAACATTGTGCTCTTTAAGCATTATCTGATTGGTTTATAGTTTAATTGAAAAAAGGTCAATCATTTTGCATAGATTATGCTTCTTCTGGTCTACTCTCATAACAGTTTGATTTGTAAGTTAATTGTTGTTACCATAATTGATAATTATACTTGTCTAACCCCCATGTATGAGAATTGAAATGTGAAACAACCAACATATCAAATACATAAGCTGATTGTATGTTAATTTTCGCATATCTTAATGCTCTCCTCTTCTGTGGGCCTTCATGACTTATAAAAGGACCCAAAAATGTGGGGTACAAAGTGGATCTGAACTTAGCTTGTGAAACAATTTCTCCAAAAGTTTTAACATATGCTTACCATTTAATATCTTAACAGAACGGAAGTAGAACAAATTAACTTCTGTTTTGAACGGTACCTCAATGGTGTGGTTTGTGGAATGTCTTGAGAGTTCAATGCAAGGCTTCTGTAAATGTGCTACATTCAAAGTGGGGAGTGGAAGAAGGATGAACTTCTCCATGGTATAAGGAGGTTTAATGGATTTATAATGGATCAAAATTTTCATATTAGTTAGCTTGTCAAATTAATAGAGGCACCTGGAAAGGGGGAGGGTACAAGACTGCATTAACAGATCATGGATTTCAGCCCAGTACATGCTAATAGATGCCCCTAAAAGTTGCTAGAATCTCATAACAAATCTGGATGGGACTTGGAATATTTCCAGATGGCCTTACATCTAAGTATCTTAGGCTATGCAAATAGGAATTGGTCCTTGGAAATTATTTCAAAGACCTTGTCATGATGTAGGAGAATCTATCATGGAGTTACATCCGTGGTTTGCCTGTTTGAATCAAGATTACTTTGATTGGACACTTCACAAATATGCATCGGGAAGTTTTTTTCTTGTTAACTGATGCTTCTAGGAATTGATATATGCGGTTTAATTTATTGTCTATTGTTTGGAAATACAATGAACAGTAAAGGGCTAAATACTTGAAAAACATTTGTTGTAAATGGATCTTGTACTACTTTATTTTGGTCCAGCATCCTGTCTGTTTTCTTCTCTTTCCATCCTTGACAACTCTAACCTTATATTATGAAATTTGGATCACAAAAATGAAGCTCTTAAGCATGGTAGGATTCTCGTTCCTTGTCACTTGGAAGGACTTTCTGGAAGCATGTCACCATTTGTGCTTCCTTACCTTTAGTTATGGTGCTTGTCTAAGGCATACCTATATTAATTCTTTTTCTATTAGGTTTGTACAAAATCATTACTTTTATTCTTGCTCACCTCATTTTCTTTTACTGAATTTTTCTTTCCAACCTAATATCATAAACTATTTATTTTACAATGATTGATTCGTGGAAATTGAATGTGTTGGCCACAAAATTGAACCTTTGAATAACCAAAAGCATCACTGCTAAAGTTGGTGAAATTGGTTCGGACTTTTAATTGCTTTATTGTATCTATTCTCTCATGTTCATATCTCTCCATGTTTATATAGAAGGGCTCATTACTAGTCATCTGGTACTTTAGAAAATTGATATCTTAAATGCACCTTATTGTTGATCGGAATACAAAAATGGTATCTGTAGAAGACAGCTTATTGAATAATGCTTCAAATTATGGGCATAATGTTATGATGTGACAAGATATGCTGTCCTTAAATGTGTCTGACCGTTAAAAATCCTCTCCAGGTGATGAATGGAAGCAAAGACAAATAAGAAAGATATCAGACAGGGTGTTTGATCGCATACAAGATAATACAGGACGAGCTAATCTGAGATTCGAAGATTTATACATTGCAGTACTACTCGTGTACAAGTAATATATTTTACCTATCTACTCACTCAATTATCTATATTATAGGGCATCTTCTATTTGTGTCTGAAACTTTTACAAGTATTCTTGTTCAGTGATCTTAACAAACGACTGCCTGGACCTCACTTTGATCCTCCTTCCAAAGAAAAAGTCAGAGATATAATGCTGGTAAGTGAATGTAACCTGTTTTGTTATGAATGCCTAATCTTAATGCTTGCTTCCATGGCTTTTTAACAGCAGTTGTTAGGCTCACAGCAGCAAAAGCTTTACCAATCGAAGATCACTTGACCCTGTTTCATTATGAAAGCCTAAACTTGATTGAAATTTTGGGAATATATTGTCGTGGAAATTTTGTAAAAAATCTTTGGTTTGGCCTTCCCAAAATTCAAAAGTCTGCAAATTGGCCTCTCCATTAGTTTGTCCTAGCATCTTTTCCTACATATCGCTACAGCTAAACACATTTTGAATGATATTGTTTAGTCCATATTCCATACTCCATTTATGAGAATGTTGTATTGTCAATGCTGATGTTTAGTAGTTAGTTTTCATTCACTTTCCAACAAGGAGGCCCTGACAAAGTTTTCATGTCACATAATTAAGACAAAAGCATCAATTTTTTTCCGCTCCAACTCCCTTAGTGCACCATTTCCACCAATTTTAAAGGGTAATAAATATAGGAAGATTAGGCTATTATCATTTGGGTTATGTGAGTGAGTTGACCCTTTGGGATCTGTTGGAAATTCCCATTTCAATTGAGGAAAAAGGAATATTTTATATGATCTCCTAATCTGTATTTACCTTTGTATTTGTTATCTCTCACACATGATGTTGTCAAACTACAATAGCAGTTTCTTCTATTGCCATCACAATGCAATGATAGATGTGTCCTGTGAATCACAGACATGAAACATGGGATACAAGCTGAGATGAACATAGTGACATGCAGAGTTGAAAATAATGAAACATGATAGGTAGTGGATAAATTCGAACTCAAATACTAAAAATATTTATAAATATTATATTGATTTCAACAATTTTTATTTTCTGAAAAATTACTTATGCATTCATTTTATGAAACAACATCTATTTTTTAAGTTTTATGCGAAATCTTATTAATCTCCTTACGTTTTTATTTTATTTTATTTATTATTTTTTGGGGGTTAAAAGCTAAATCCCCAAATACTTGAAGCTTTCATTTCCATCACATGATCTTCATGTGTCACTGAAGTGTTTTAGATGAGTCAAGTGGAAAATGATATTTGAAATACAATTTCATTTCCACCATGGCATTACATCTGTTGGCCACTATTCTAAAGCTAAAACCTGTTGTCTTCATTTGCTGGGCTTCTTTGCCATAAATAAAACTAATGCCATGCTGATTTTTTCTTTTAATTATTATTTTTTTATATTAATTGGTCTTTTTCGGAGTTGACATCCAATACTGGTGATGAAGGTGTCTGTCTTATGTTATTGGCCCTAATCCAAAGGATAAAGATCTAAGTTAACCAACAATCTTTACACATAGAAAGCCCCTTTCTATAGAACAACCGGAATATAGTGAGACCAATTGCACTGGTGAAACTATATTTGGTCATTACAAATCAACTCAAGTGGAATTTCCAGTTTATGAAGATTAAAGAGCACAAAGGAAAAGAGCCTCTGACTTATTATCTACCTTTACACTCCTTGTCAATGGTCAATGGCCACTAGTATTACAACTAATTAATTCCAAGACATCTTGTTCCGGCATCACGGGTTCAACTTTGAATCATGTGGTAGTCTTCTTCTATTTATTATTGGTTTATGCTCTATTTTGTTTTTCTGTTTTTGAAATTGGATATCTGGTGAAGCGTAAGACTTGTCAAAAGAATCAGTAACATCTTGAACTTCAAAAGGAGGTAAGAAAGAAGGCTTATTGCCCAAAAGCATTGTTTAAAGTCATGGTTTTGGAGAACTAGAAGGTCTATGTTGGTGTGGGTCCACCTCTACCCTAGATCCTTGCTATGTTTTCCTTGACTAGAACATTGTGGAGAAAATAGACAATAGACAGCTTTTTAACTAGCGGGTAAAACTTGAGTTTTGAGCAGATGTGTTAGGACCTGCCATTCAAGTCCTGCTCGATTTAGACAGAGGCAACCTCCTCATGTATCCCCATATAACAAAAATTTTGCAAAAAGATCACTTATTCACTCGATCAATGTGGAAGCGGAAGAGAGCTGAAATTGTCTAGACCCTTTTTCAGCCTTGGCTAATGGTCCTTTATAAATAAATATTACTAGCATGAAGGTCTTGAAACCATGCTTTGTTTTGTGATACACTTATTTATAAGAAAAGGCACTTGGCTTGATTTATCTTTCTCATGTTGCATTTGTAACTTATCTTTCTAACACTGCATCAAGTATGACTTTATTTTCCCAGGCCCAAGTCCCTTGAAATAGCATGTCATTGCTTATGCTGTATTTGTTCTCTATGTCACTGCAGGAATGCGATATCAACCTTGATGGAGAACTTGATCGTGAGGAATTCGTGAGATTTATTAAGCAGTTGACAAAGGACACATTCATTTATGTCAGTCAGGGATTGATCGTCACTTTGGCTGTTGCCCCCACTGTTGCAATACTGACTAAGAGGGCAACAGAGGGCGTACCAGGTGTTGGTAAGGTGGTGCAGAGGCTGCCTAATTCTGTATATGCATCCCTCGTGACTCTTGCCATTCTGGCATTCCAAAAAGCACGCCAGGAAGCTGACTAGACCCTTTAGTACTTTCCAGCTGCACTAAGTAATCACCATATCTTGTATATTTTGACATAGACAAATAGCACAATATCTGCTGTAGATGCAAAATAAAAAACAGCAAGCACTTCTTTGTGGGGGTAATTATGGGATTGTAATATGGTAGCCGTTGTAAGAATATCATAATTTGTTTTTGAAATTCATCTAGCATTGAAGAACGAGTTGGTGTCCATTGAATTACTCTATAAGCTTCTGTCCTTTCATGGCTAACTTTTATAAGGTGAGCACTGGTGCCGCCCCTTGAAATTTAAGCCATTTTGAGATGGGATTAACAGAACCTTTTATGGTTGTACATTTCCGAAGGCCACACAATAAAAACCTTAGCCAGGAAAAATTGTCCATGTCCATCTACTCGAAGAGCAGTTGGGTTCCCAACTCCCTAATTGCCGAAAACTCTCTAGAAATGGTAATATACATGAATGTAGGGGTAAAAGGCGAGACCCTTTAGACCCCTTTTTATTCCCTGGCAAGAGCTACCTAATGGATCAAAAAAATTTTGGTCATACTTATTTTTGCATACGGTACTTGTACTCTTGGCTCCTGATTAATCTTCTCCTTGGTGCTATAAACAAATTTCGAGCAAAATTTGCTATTTAGAGGATTGGATACAAAAGATACATATCATTGTGTTATTTAATTGGAGCAATTGGGCTGATAGATTTTCATATTGGATCACTGTCGTGCACAAGCTCAAAGCAAAATGGGGACAGACATCGCAGAGCACAATTCTCCGTTGCAGTCATAGAAGATTTGCAGTCCCAACTCCCAGCCCCTAAGGCCACTTTAGAGACGCATTCAAAAAACCACCAGAAAAGGAAACAGAAAAAGAGCCATCATCAATGGCATGTTCCTATTAGTTTTCTTTTTCTTTTCTATATGTAGTGCATACCAGCTTTTGTCCTATAAGCCATAATATCCTAAATATCTCTTAACTTTTTTCAAAAATAGATGCCAATTTTCATTCTTCATGATCAGAGGCATTCTAATGTGTTTACCCCAAAAGCCTCTTTACTGAAAAACAGATCTGCTTCCAACCCTAAGTGAATGCCATATCTAGTTTCATTTGTTGAAGTCATACATTTAGCACGTTGCAGCAAAGCCTTGAAAACCCAAGCTTCCTCTAAATTGTTATTACAATTGTTTTTGTTCTTGTTGGAGGTGGATTTGACCCCATAGATGATGACTTTGCTGGAACAAGATGACTGGCCGTATGAAAATCTTGATTAATAAAACCTGCAAAAAGCCACCAGAGCATCCTCCTGCAGGAAGATTCTACACTCAAATTAAAAAGTGGTTTTCGAAAAGAGAAAAACAAACTGAAAGAAAACTCTGCTATGCCTTTGTGTGTTGTGTGTAAGTTCAGAGTGTGGATCTGGTCTATTGGCTTAACAATGCATATATAGTTTTTATGTATGAGTTTCTTATGCATTTGGGGTGTTAAAATCTTAGTTTGCTTATGAAGATATCTCAAGATTCTCGAATATTTAACGAAATCTTAAGAGATTCGGAGTCTTACCAATGGGGGAAGTTTCAGTTTGTCAGGGGATTACTTTCCTTATCAGGGAGAATTCAAAGATTTCCTTCCTTGTTACGAGATGTTATTCCCGTGTCTCATGGAAAGATGAATATTATTCCAAGTTGACCGAATATTGAATACCAAGGAGATTTGAGAGCCGATCATGCAGCTATCGAGAAGGGTCTGGTCGGTATGCACTAAGAGGACGGGACATATCCCATATAAATGACATGCTTCGACACATTTTAGCATATTTCGTCTGCTGGGCATTGGACTTATGTCTTGCACTAAAGGGCTTTTGGACCACGCTCCATCGTTTGCCTCCAACTCTTTGTGTCAATTTAGAGAAAATGGCATAAGGAGTGAATTTAAAGATCACCATTTCAAACGTCATAGGGGCATTAGTGGAGATAACTACCATATTAATAACCTCTGAACAAAAACTACATGGAAAGTTGGAGAGTTTGAATTCCTCATTCATTATGCACGTCTTTCATTAGGGTGTTTCAGTTGACTATAGTCATAAAGATCACATCTCCATTATTATAAATAGAGGATGAGATTTTAATACTTTCCTGAAGTGATTTTGACTATTTTAAAAATCACTTTACAAGTTCCTATCGATACAAGGTTCCATCAAGAATGAGACTACCGATACAAGGGTCCATCATGAGTTTGGGATCCCATCGTTATGGTGGAATCTGTCGGAGTTCCTCGAGTATGCTGGCTTTGGGTATAAAGAGATCATAATTTGGATAGGAGAAATTTTTGTTCGTAGTGGAAACTCTCTTCTCAAAGTTAGAATCAGCGTCCAGCCCCTGCGTGCAATAGGTGATTGGAGATTCTTCCTCAACCCTTTATGGGTCGGGCAAGAAGAGGAGTTGGGAGATTGGAGGAGGCCAAATGATGGAGAAAGTGTGAAACTTAATGTATCTTTTCTGCCTCTTTTTGGCCATGTCCTACCCTTCTCAAAGTCCTCTCTGGCTTCTCTTGTAAAATTTTTGTAATTTTTCTTCAAATTGTATGATATCTCTTTCGCCCTATGCGGAACTTTGTACTTTTCATTTCGTTTGTTCCTGCTCTGTCTTGTAATAATATTGATGAATAAATTTCTTGTCTTTCCTTCTTGAAATTGTACTACATGTATGTTTTGTACCTGCAATGTGAAATATAATAATACTTCTCGACACATTAGAATCATTCAACTAGCATTTTTGTTAGTGCGCTCAACGTTTGTTAACTTGTTATAAGATCAAAAGCATGGGTCATGTCTACCCGATGGGGAGTTACGTCTCTTATTGTTGAAACGCTATGTTTGGTAGGATATTCAACCATAAGAGTTCAAACGATAGGATGGACCGTGTCTACTTATCGGGGAGATGCATACCTTATTAACAACACACTACGTTCGGTAGGATATTCAATCAAGAAAGTTCAAATGATAAGATAGGTCATGTCTACTCATTGGGGAGATGCATCCCTTATTGATGGCATGCTACATTCGGTATGATATTCAATCGAGACAGTTCAAATGATAAGATGGACCGTGTCTATCCATCAGGGAGATATATTTCTTATTGATGATACACTATACTCGGTAGGATATTCAATCGAGAGAGTTCAAACGACAAGATGGGTTGTATCTATCCATCAGGGAGATGTATCTCTTATTGACGACACGCTACATTCAATAGAGGTATAAAAGCAGATCAGGCAGTAGATAAATCAGTGTAGTAGGATAGAAGACCACAAAGGTCTTACCTAGCTGTTTAGCTAAATACGAAATAGAGCAAGTTTCTACAAGATAGTGACAATCATCATTGATAGTAGATGCACAAGTTTTCAGAGTTCCAAGTCCTGGGCATGATTGAGCTGTTTAGGCGATTGAGACGATATGTCCTCGATCGAACTTCTGAGCATATCCGATAAGGCCCTTCCCAACCAGGTGCTAGTTTCCCCTTGGTTGAGGTTGTCCAGTGGCGTCTACTTTCGTGAACATCATATCACTAGGTTTAAATATTTTAATTCTGATCCGCTTGTTGTGGTATCGCACCATCTGCTGTTCATAAGCTATCATTCAAACAGACACGATTTCTCGCAGCTCGAGGAACAAGTCTAATCATTCACGTAATGCTAGCTCATTCCACTGTTGCTCATATTAATCTACTCGAAGCGAATGGATACCAATTTCCACTGGTATCACTGCTTCACAGCCATAAGTTAGACTAAATAGCATTTCTCTCGTTGCCCTTTAAGGTGTTGTTCCATAGGCCCAGAGGATATTATAAAGCTCTTCTACCAAACGGCATTTGACTTCATCCAATATAGCCTTCAATCCTTATAGGATTGTTTGGTTCGTTACTTCGACAAGGCCATTAGTATGAAGATATGCGATAGAGGTGAAACGATTTGAATTTCCAACCTGTTGTAGAAATCTTGAAAACTTTGTTGTCAAACTATTTGTCGTTGTCGGTAATCAGAATGTGGGGTACGTCAAATCTGGTGATAATGGGCGTCCACACAAAATTCTACATCTTGCCGGTAGGATCTGGGTTAACAGTTTAGCTTCTACCCACTTGATGAAGCAGTCAATGGCCATAACTAGGAACTTTCACTGTCCGATAGCTGGTAGGAATGACTCGAGGATGTCCATTCCCCATTATACGAACAATCACAGGTTCGTTATCGGGTTGAGCTCGGTGGAGTGCTGACGAGATACCGATGAGAAGTGATGACACTTGTCACATCTTTTAACATAACCATCCTCGTTAGTCTTCATGGTGGGCCAATAATGTCCTTTTCAGAGAGCCTTGTTCCCTAGGCTTTGAACGCCTAGGTGACTATCATATATCCCCTTGCAGATTTCTCTAAGCACGTAATTCCCTTCCTCAGGTGTTAGGTATTTTAGGTAAGATGAGTATAGGACTTTTTTTAGAGATCCCCATTGATAATGGTGTAGTGGGGGGTCTTACACCTCAACTTAGCGGCTTTGGAAGGCAAGCACGGTAGTTGCTCATGATTCAAATAGGCCTCTATAGGATCTTTCCAACTTGGTGAACTATCCGCCAATAAGATCTGCTCGGGTTCGTCGATGCTCAGATATATCAAGCTCTGTATATAAATCATTCAACTGGTTGTTACCAAGTCAGAGCTAGCTAGCTTTTTGAGAGAGTGTCGGGTCATGCATTTTTCAATCGGGGGATCTGCTGCATGTCCACCTCATCAAATTTGTCTACCCCTCTCATAACTTGCTCATATATTTTTGCCATCGTTGTTTCCTTATTGTCGTAAACTCCTTTAATTTTTTTAACGACTAGCCGGCTATCAGTAAATACCACTATAAAAAAAGGTCTTTAGTGACCAGAAATTTAGTGACAACTAAAATTCTGGTCACTAATAGTAGCCTTTGGAGATTAAAAAAAAAAAAAAAAAAAAAAAAAAAAAAATTGTCACTATATTTTGGTCACCATGTAGGTTTTAGTGACGAATATAAAAAAGTGGTCACTAAATGGTATGATGGAAAAGGTTTGTCAATTTGAACACCATTAGTGATCAAATTTGATGACAATAATTTTTAGATCACTAAATGGCACTACAAAAAAATAGCCTTTGGTAACTTTTAGTGATGACTTTTTTTGTCACTAAATTTGTAGTCAATTCTTATAAATTTTAGTGACAATTTGTCGTCACTAAATGTGTATAATTGTTGTCACTAAAAGGGTCATGGTAATCTTACATCGAATGACAAAACAAAATTTGAGCTACATATAAGTATTCTTGAAGCAACAACAATTAGACGGTCCAAAGACCGGCCCAACCTCACCGTTAGGCCCCGGACAGGACCGATCCGAAGATCGGCCCAATTGCACCACCGGTCCAGGCTGCCAATGGTGATTCAGGTGGGACCGCCGACCGCCTGAACCATCAGCCAGCGATGGTAGTTCAGGCCGTCGGTGCTGGTGGGAGCGTCAACTGCCCAGCCCGGTGGTGGCTCTGGCAGCTAACGGTTCTTGGCAGTTTTGACCTGACCATCGATCACTTTTAGCGACTACTTTTTTTGTCACCAAATGTCATCACTAAATGTGTTGACCAAGCTACTTTTAGTGACCACTTATACTTTTTAATGACCAACTTAGTGACGATTTTTTTGGTCACTAACCTGGTGATGACAAAAAATTTGATCACTAAAGTTGATCCTTTAATGACGACTTTTTGCACTCTATCACCAATGACCTTTAGTGACGGAACTTTGGTGACCACTGAGTAATGATATTTTTTTGGTCACAAATTCGATTTAGTGATATCATTTGGACCTTTAATGACCAAAATGCCTCTGTCACTAAAGGCCATTTTTTTATAGTGGATCCGTACGTTTTGGGCCCTTAGTGAGGCTATGATCCACAATCCAACCAAAAGGGTTTCATATTCGGCTTGATTGTTAGTCGCTTTGAAATTGAAACAAAGGGTGTATTCGGCTTTGAAATTGTCTAGTCTCACGAGAATGAGTCCGGCTCTGCTTCCTAAGGAGTTCAATGACTCATCTGCATAGAGGGTCCATTCAGGCAAAGAGCATTCTTCTTGGTCATCAACAGGGGCTTGTTCAATGGGTGTCAAAAGCATATATTCGAGAATGAAGTCAGCGAGTTCTTAGCTCTTGATTGTTGGTCTCAGTTGGTACTTGATGTCGAATTCACCTAACTCAATACTCCACTTAACAAGTCGATCTGAGATATCCCTTTTTTGTAGAATCTATTTTAGGGGCTCACTAGTCAATACCATGATTGTGTGGGCTTAGGAGTAAGGCCAGAGGTGTCTAGTGATTATGACTAGAGCGAAGACCACCTCCTCGATAGGTCAGTAATTAACTTCAGACTCTTAAAGTATGTGATTGACGTAATACACCAGTTTTTACATAGTAGACTTCTGCCTTACAAGGATAGAGCAGAGTACTCAATCAGAAATACAAAGGTAAAAATAGAGTTTCTCACTCAGAACAAGTCGGGAAAGAAGCGGGGGCGAAGCAAGGTACTCCTTAAGCCGCTCGAATGCTATTTGGCACTCCGTTATTTATATGAACTCTACAGATTTCTTTAAAGCATTGTTGAAGACATTATACCTTTTCCCCACTTTCGATATGAACCGGTTTAGGGTCGTAATTCTCCCGGTAAGGCGTTGCATTTCCTTTACTGTCATCGATAGTGCCATGTCTAATATAGCTTGCATCTTCTCCGAATTCGCTTTGATCCCCTGGTTGGTAATTAAAAAACCTAAGAACTTTCCAAAAGTGATTTCGAGGTACACTTCATCGAGTTCAGCCTCATGTTGTAACATTTCAATGTTTAAAATGTTTCTTCCAAATCTAATACATGGTCTTTAGCATTGGTGCTTTTGATGAGCATGTCATCGACATAGGTCTCCACATTCCTGCCAAGCTATTCGCTAAGGATCTTGTTGACTAATCGCTGAAAGGGCACTCCAATGGTTTTTAGGTCGAACGACATAATCTTATAACAATAGGTGTCGAACTCCATGATAAACTCGTCGTTTCTTCATCCTCAGGGGCCATGCGTATTTGGTTGTAACTTGTGTAGATATTCATAAAACTTAAGAGTTATTGGCTTGATAAATTGTCCACCAATTAGTCAATGTTGGGGAGTGAATAGTTGTCCTTTGAGCATGTATTGTTAAGGTTGGTGAAATCTACACACATTCTTCATTTGTCGTTATTCTTTTTTACCATAACCGCATTGACTAGCTACTCCTGATAGTTTACTTCTCCACTAAACCCTGTGGCTAGAAGCTTCTGGACTTATTCTTATATTGTGCGTTGTTGTTCCAGCACGAATAATCTTTTTTTCTACTTGACGGGCTTCCAACTTACATCTACAATTAGTTTATGGATAATTACCGAAAGGCGAATACCTAACATGTCTTCCAGGGACCATGCAAAAATCTTAGAATGTCATCGAAAACAATCCACGATTGCATTCTAGAGGTCATCGTTAGATTAGCGCCGATCTAAACTGTTTGGCGGGTACATCTGTGATGAAAACTTCGATTACCTCATTTCTGGGTTGAGGCTTGGATTGATATTCGGTATCATCTCTAAGCTCCAATATTTCTACTAAGAGAACTTCTTTCTCTCCTTCGATGGTGGGGATAGTCAACAGGTTAATGTCATAATGAAGTGTTGCGACCCCTAAGGGTATCCTGAATTTGATCTTCATATGTTTGGCACTCGGTCGTGTTTCGAGAATGTCCAAACTAGGACAACCTAAGATGGCGTTGTAGGGGATGAGAGTTTCACCATATGGAAAGTGGTTTTGGTAATACCATAATGAGGAGGGGTTCTTAAAGTTATGACAAGCGAGATGGTATCTTCTTGATATATGCACTCGTCAGTGAATCCTTTTATGGATTCGTCAAATGGTTGAAGATCAGAAGGGTCGAATCCCATTTGCTAGAAGGCCTCCCAAAAGAGGCGATTTGATCTGCTCCTTAATTAATGAGGCTCCTTTTAACAAGGTAGGACCCTATTCCTGTGGTGATGATTAATGGGTCGTTTCGATCGATGTCGACTTCTATCAAATCATCGTCATCAAAACCGATGACGGACATCTTTCTCTTGGTTGATGCCATGATTGAAAGAAGAAAGAGATGGCAATAAAAACTCGTGAAATCAGTCTGTTCCAATGGATGATGCCAATCTATTGAAGGTAGATTTGGTTCCACAGATGATGATTCTACTAACTTAAATGAGATGATTGGCATTCTCAAGATCTTGATTAATAAGACCTACAAAAAGCAACCGGATGATGCTCTGACGAGAGAGAATCCAACGTTTAGCTTATAGATCGATTTTCGAAAAGAAAAAAATAAACTAAAAGAGATCTCTGCTATGCCTTTGTTTGTTGTGTGGAAATTTAGAGAGCGTACTTGGCCTATTGGCTTAATGATGTATATATAGTTTTCATGTATGAGTTTAGTATCCATTTAGAAGATTAAAATCTTAGTTTCTTTATGGAAGTGTCTCGAGATTCTCAAATACTTAACGAAATCTTAAGAGATTTGGAGTTTACCAATGGGGGAAGTTTTAATTCATCAGGGGATTATTTCCTTATCGGTGAGGATTCAAAGATTTCCTTCCTTGTTACGAGATGCTACTCTCGTGTCACACAGAAAGATGAATATTATTCCAAGTTGACCAAATATTAAATATCGAGGAGATTTGAGAGCCAATTAGGTAGTTACCGAGAAAGGTCTTGTCAGTATGCACCGAGGACGGGGCGTGTCCTATATAAATGATGCGCTTCAGGATGTTTTAGCATTTTCCATCCACTGGGCCTTGGGCTTATGTCTCACACTAATGAGCTTTTGGACCATACTCCATCAGTTCTTTACAAGAAAATGCCTAAGTAAAATCAATATGGGTGTCATTTTCATCAAATAGCAAAATCCTTATTGTAAGGATTTCTATCAAATGTCAAACTAAAATCATAAATTTCCAAATTATTTATATTCATAAAAACTTATGCCTCAACAATAGGGAAAAAATATTGAATCCATGCGCTAATTACCCCTGAACACATCAAATGAATAGAAATAAGTGAAAAGGCTTAGGAGAAAAGGAAAATATTGGAAATATCATCAGTTAAGGAAATAGATACCCATATAAAATAGTTAATAGTTAATGGAGCATAGTAGTTCTTTTAAGTAGTTTTATTTATTGTTATACATTTTGTACGTAAATAGATGTGTGATATGACATTTCACTTGTAATTTAGATTATTCTGTCAAAAGTGGATATCATGTTTGTTTGGATTTGAAAAGGTGTCCCCAAGTTTCTTTTAGTTTAAGATACAATAGAAGTTGAAGAAAATGGTGGTGGAGATTGCCAATTCCTCCAAAAATTAGGAATTTTATGTAGAGGGTTTGCAATGAAGCCTTGCCTACAAGAGACAAATTGGCAAAGCGTGTTCCTTTAGCAGATCTTTCATGTGCAGGATGAGGTCATCAGAGCCTGAAGAATTGTGAGTGGACTAGAAGGGTATGGTTTATCACCCCTTTTGTCCTGCCCCGATCCGTGATCCAGAGGCCGTGAACAATCATCCGTTACCTCAGACATCGGCCCAATCCCGTCACGTATCCTCAAGGTAACGTAAGGCTAATCATAAATTTCAATTACAAATATTTTATTAGAATTTAAATACAAAATTTCTCAAATATATATATACTGCAAATGAAAGTTCATTTGTTTCGTACAGTCATTCTAACATAATCAACTAATATTCTCAAAAATACAGTAAAAGTACCATACCGTGATACATCTCTAACGATTGTCTCTGGAATTTGCGTACGTCAATATCTATCAACGTGTCCCTCTAAATACTATCTTTGTAAAATTTAAGAGAGTGAGGGGTGAATAAAATTATTTACTCAGTGAGTGAATAATCATAACATGTAGTTAATAAGTGGTGTAAAAATGGAGTATTAAAACTATATATATATATATATATATATAAATATACTTTATAACATATTTCAAGTATGTATGACAATTTCAAACACATGTCTCTAACATCATTATCCATAAAACATACGCATCCAATTTTCTATCATAAATTGTAGAGTCATGCCAAAACAAGCTCTCGGCAAAGGTCTGCCTCAACCAATGACGAGCCACCAAGAGTTTTTCTTTTAAACGGATAAAAGACCCTAACCTTGGCATTGGCATCGGACCTCCCCACCTGCTAGACTGAAACGTCATTCAGTCCTCCTCTTTCGATTCAACTTGGCTAGTCCGAAAATCTAATATCGTATACACGCCACCTAACCATGTGGAGTGTTTGCATCTCGATGACATTGTAACCGTGCAACTATTTATAGAACGAGACAGGTCTGCTATAGCATACGACGCGAGTCTGGACGGGACAATGCCTATTTTGTCATAATATCATGGCTAAAAATACTATCCTCAATCTACGATCAAAGGGATTCAGGTACTAATGCCCGAGAACCTAGTCTCACATCAAAATCATCAATCAAACAATCGTTTCATATAAGTTAAGGAAAAATTATGAAATTCGATACCTTATGCATTTCTATATAAATATCATTAAAGTACATTTCATGGTTCAAACATGACACATATATTTTTCATCAAAATTCATGGATGCATATTTAAAAGAAATTTTTGGGATACTCCATTTAACACAAAATCGATACCAAACCATTTAATAAGTCATTTCATAATTCATTTCACAAATCATGTTTTGAAAATGATAAAACATAGTTTTGCTTATTAACTACATGGCAACAGTAAGACACACTCACATATACGGGAAGGGTACACTACTTCCCTAAAACTTTGTTATTCAGCTGAGTCGCTTCTCGAGTGTAGTTCAATCGTCTACTCCTAAGACAAAAATATATATATGTCAATCTCCCCTATTTTTTTCTGTAATTTCATCCTAGTTTGATTTAGTCTAATTCAAATTCACCCTAATTTGTTTAAACATATATATCTACAATTCAGATTTCTCAAATTTTACTCTTGCGCAATCTTAGGAAAAATGTCATAACTTTCTTTATATAACTCAGAATTGTGTGATTCAAATTGCTAATTAAAGCTAAGACATATATATACATTTTTCATGTTTAACTCATCTCCAAATTCCCATTGCACAAATTTATAGAATTTTATAACTTTTTCAGTCTAAATTCCTAAAACCAATTCTGCACAGTTATAGGCGAATTTCCATATCTCCCTATGTACTTCTCCAATTTAATTGATTCATATCTTAACTAGAAGATAAGACATAGATCTAGAACTTTATAGTTTATACCATTCTCAGATTTTAAACGCATAATTTTATAAAATTCCATTTTTATCTCAGTGTTGGTTTTAAGACTACTTCTGCATAGTTTTAGTAAGAATATCATAACTTCCAGCATACTACTCCGATTCAACTAAATTTTATCTCATTTTAAAGATACGATAGAGACCTAAACGTTTCATGTTTTGAGTTTTCCCTAATTCTGTCCAGAAATTATCTTAATATTTAAATTAATTTACTAGTCGTACACAAGACAGTGAATATAACATCGATTTTTAGTGTTTCTTCTAAAAATCACCATAATTTCATTTCTTAATGAAAAATTTTGCACCATAGCTCATTTTAAAGTTTAGAGAGTCTAGTTTAACCAGAAGTAAACCAATCTAAATTTTGATCATCATAGGATAAGATATCATAGAATCACTACAACTCATTGACCATGCTAGTTTATTTGAACAAGCATACTTTATGGGATCAATTTAATTCAATGTATACTTAAAGAAGAATGTATTATCTCTTTAATAAGATCTTGACATCCAAATATTCATCACCAATACCATTCTTAGCACTTGATCACCACATCTTGCAATACATATATATCAACATAAAAAAAAAAAAATCTCTACATCATGCTAATGCTATCTAAATAATTAAAAATCTATTAACTAAAGATTTTTCTTACCTCTTCTACACCTCAAGTGTTTGGATGAACATAAGAAATCCTCTCTTTTCTTACTAACAATATCCTCCAAGTGAGGTGAATGGAAGAGAAAATGAATAAAATAGTTGGTTTTGGTCTTTATATAAACCAAATCAACATATCTTGACGCTTGATTTATTTTGCATGCTTTATCTCATCCTACACTTGTCAAGACTCCTCTATGTACTTGAAATGACAGCAAGCAACCACCATGTATGCAAAGGAAGTGTCAAAATTCGGCCAAGAGGAAAGAAGACACAAGAAACCACTAAAAAAACCATTCCAATCACATTTCATGCATTATTTTGCTCTTTACAAGCAACCTTCTTCAAACTTTAGTAGTGGAATGTCCTATGTGGTCACTAAGTGTGCTCTTGTCCAATAGTTGATCTCCTATTGTCATTCAATGGTTGATTTTGCAACTTAGTCTCTCAAGTTCTCATATTTATACTTTAGTCCCTAAACTTTCCAAAATTGTAAATTTGATCCTATGTGATTTTTTATCCGAAATTTTTTTAAAATTTTAAAATTCACTTTTTTATATTTATACTTAAGTGTTTTGGCTTTCGTTAGCCATTTTTAATGATTTTAGGGCTTGTCGGTACTTTTCGAGGAAGTTTTCGGCTTACCAATAAAATTTTCAATTTAAGCGATTTTAAGGACAAAGTTTTAGAAATTTCAAATCATGTATCTCAAAATGGATGCAATATCATATATATAAATATGAGGAGAGTAATAATATACCGAGAGTCAATGTTACTTTTTCTAACTCCCTAAAATAAAGTTTCGTCTCGAAACTATACATCAAAAAGTTCGAGGCACTGTCTCCTCATAGTATCCTCCGGTTCCCAAGTCTGTTCCTTGACTTGGTCACTTCTCCACAAAACTCAAACCAGGGGCACCTCTTTGCTTCTCAGTTTCCTAGTCTGCCTATCAAGTATAGCCACAGGCTGAATATTAAAGCTCAGGTTGTCTCTTAACTTCACTGGTAGAGGTTCTAGCACATGAGAGGGTTCTAGTAGATATTTCCTCAACACGGAGACTTGGAATACGTCATGAATACGTGCAAATTCAGCCGGCAGGTCTAATCTGTAAGCTACCTTTTCGATCCTTTTCAGGATTTGAAATGGTCCAATGTATCTGGTGTTGAGTTTCCCCTGTTGTCTGAATCGTATCACTCTCTTCCAGGGAGATACTTGTAAAAAGACCATATCTCTCTCCTCGAACTCAAGAGGTCTTCGCCACCTATCAGCATAACTCTTCTGTCTATCTTGAGCAGCTTTCATCCGAGTACGGATGACCTTCACCTTCTCTCGAGTCTCCTTAATCAGCTTAACATTGCTGAGTCGTCTCCCTCTGATCTCATCCCAGCATAATGGTGTCCTACACTTTCTCCCGTATAAGGCCTCGTATGGTGGCATCCTAATACTGGCCTGATAACTGTTGTTGCACGCGAACTCCACCAACAGGAGGTGCTGCTCCCAACTACCTCTGAAATCCATCACACATGCCCTCAGTATGTCCTCTAACGTCTGGATGGTCTTCTCTGATTGACCATCTATCTAAGGATGGAAAGCAGTGCTAAAGTGTAGCCTGGTACCCATGACCTCCTGTAGTTTTGGCCAAAATCTCGAGGTAAAACGGGGATCTCTATTTGACACAATCGACATAAGAACCCCATGAAGTCTGACTATTTCACTGATATATAGGCGAGCCAAACCCTCCAGTGGATAGTTGTTACGAATGGGTAGAAAATGTGTGGACTTGGTGAGTCTGTCAACAATCACCCAAATAGCATCATGTCGTGCTGGAGTCCACGGAAGTCCCACAACAAAATCTATCGTAATATATTCTCACTTCCATTCGGGAACAAGAAGTGGCTAAAGTGGATCAGCTGATTGTTGATGCACTGCCTTTACTTGTTGGCATACCAAGCATCTGGCAACAAATTCAGCAATCTCCCGTTTCATCCCGACCCATTAATAACTCCCTCTGATAGTCCGGTACATCTTAGTACTGCCTGGATGCATCGCAAAGGTAGAAGAGTGGGCCTCCTTTAGTATAGCACTCCTGAGATCGCTATCATTTGCAACCCAAATTCGGTCTCTGAATACTACGAGTCCATTCTCTCAGACTCTAAAATCTCCACCGTTTCCTCTATGAACCCTCTCAATAATGCCCTGGAGCTCCTCATCTGAACCCTGGAGCTCTCAAATGCGGTCAAGAAGAGACGGCCTCACCTCAAATCTAACTAGAAGTGCACCATACTCATCACTAGCCAAACTAACTCCCAATGAGCGGAATCCCATAAGACACAAGAGGTAGGCACTCTCGAAAGATGTGGAAGAGGATGACTTACGGCTCAGAGCATCCGCAACTACGTTCGCCTTGCCAGGGTGGTAGTCTATAATAAGGTCATAATCCTTGAGAAGCTCTAACCATCTCCTCTATCTCAGATTGAGCTCCTTCTATGTGAATAAGTATTTCAGGCTCTTATGGTCCATGTACACCCGGCATGTCACCCCATAGAGATAATGTCGCCATATCTTTAATACAAAGGCTATGGCTGTCAACTCGAGATCGTGGGTTGGATAGTTCAGCTCATGCCTCTTTAACTATCTAGAGGCGTATGCAATAACCCGATCGTCTTGCATCAGTACACAGCTCAAACCCTACAGGCTGACATCACTAAACACTACATACTCCCGGCTACTGGTGGGAAGGGCTAGAATCGATGCTGAAGTCAACCGTTGTTTGACCTCCTGAAAGCTCTCCTCACAACGGTCATCCCAGATAAACTTGACTCCCTTTCGTGTTAAGTTAGATAATGGGGCAACTATCTTGGAGAATCCCTTAACAAATCTCCGATAGTACCCGGCAAGTCCGAGAAAACTCCTGACCTCAGTAACTGTCTGCGGCTGCTCCCACCTCATAATGGCTTCAACCTTCTACGGATCAACATAAATACCCTCTGCAGAAACAATATACCCCAGGAAACCCATCTGTCTGAGCCAGAACTCACACTTGGAGTACTTGACATATAATTCCGTCTCGCGAAGCATCTGTAGTACGACTCGAAGATGCTGGGAGTGTTCCTCATCTCTCCATGAGTATACAAGTATGTTATCAATAAATACTATGAAAAATTGGTTGAGATAGTCATGGAATACCCGGTTCATCAAATCCATGAACGTGGCTGGGGTATTCGTTAGTCCAAACGGCATGACCAGAAACTCGAAATGACCATATATCGTACGGAAAGTAGTCTTGGGTACATCCTCGCCCCTGATTCGTAATTGATGATACCCAGATCTCATGTCAATCTTCGAGAAAACTCGGGCTCTCTGAAGTTGATCAAACAGATCATCTATACGTGGTAGCGGGTACCGATTCTTGACGGTCACTTTGTTCAATTGACAGTAATCTATGCAGAGTCTGAAAGAGCCGTCCTTTTACTTTACAAATAGTACTGGAGCACCCCCAAGGCGAAGTGCTTGGTCGAATAAATCTCTTGTCCAATAATTCTTGAAACTGGACCTTTAGCTCCCTCAACTCAGCCGGTGCCATTTTGTATGGCGGAATAGAAATCAGTGCCGTCTCAGGAGCTATATATATCTTAAAATCAAACTCTCGGACTGGAGGTAGTTCAGGTAGCTCCTCAGGGAATACATCTGCAAACTCCTGCACTACTAGGACCTCATCAAGCCTTGGGCCTTCTACCGTAATGTCTATTACATGGGCAAGGTAGGCTGTACATCCTCAGCGTACCAACCGCCTAGCCTCCAGCACTGAAATAACACATCGGGGTAGTACCCGTCTCTCTCCTGCAAATATCAGTAATGGTTGTCCCGACCTTTAGAACTCTACTTCCTTAGTGAAACAGTCAACAGTGGCTCGATGGGAACTCAACCAGTCCATCCCTAAAATGACATCAAAATCAGATATGTCGAGAGATATTAGATCTGCCTCTAAAATCACCTCCCCAATCCATATCTTGCAGCCCCGGTAAACAGAATCCCGAACCAGCTGCTCGCCCAATGGCGTGACAACCAATATCTCCTCGGTCAATGGAGAAAGTTGTCTATCGAGGTGCTGAGCAAACTGGGTGCTTATATATGAAAAATTTGACCCGGTGTCTATCAAAACTCGGGCGTTAACTCTGGAGATTTCATGGTACCTAATGGCAAATTTAAATAGAAGAGGATCATCAATATTTATTTACTCCAGAAGTCAACATGAGAACATATATATACATATATATATCAAAAGGATTGAGACTTCTAGCATCTTAGCATGTCGAGAATTACATGAGTCATTATAGTATATTATGTCTCAAAATAAATGTTAGGAGATGAAACCTATACAGGAGAGTCTACCGGAGGGTTACCTGTAATCACTTCAGGATTGGCTTGGGCTTCCTCGTGCGTCATTGCAAAGACGTGAGCCTGAGTCCTCGGTTGCTGTCGCTGAGGAACGGGGACAGTGTTGCTCCCGGCCACAGTCTGTGGAGCAGTAGGAAGTGATGGGGCAGATGCTCTCGGCTGACTCTCGCGTGGTCCACTCGGGCGGATCTGACTTAGCTGTCCCCTGAATCCCAAATCTGGGCAAATGTTACGATATGTCCTGGTTTCCCATAATGGTAGCATCTCCTAGGTTCTCTACAGAATCCCGAACGAGTCTTGCCACAATTGCAGCATAGGGGCTTCCTCGGCCTAGCAAACTGACCCACTGATCCTACACTAGGGGCGGGGGCTCTCTCTGAGGGCCCTTTAGACAAGTTTTTGGGTTTCCTAATCATTAATCAAAGAATCAAGGCCAACTCGGAGAAAATTCAAGCCATCCTAGACATGGTGCCACTAAGAATGTTGAAGGAGGTACAGTGCCTCACAGGATGGATTATAGCTTTGAGCTGGTTGGTGTCAATGGTAGGAGAAAACTACAAGCCTTCTTCAATGCACTGAAAAAGCTTCAGAAGTTCGTATAGACACTAGAGTGCCAGACGACCTTCGACAAGCTCAAGGAGTACGTCTTGTCTCCTCTACTGCTCCTTGGCCTATCCTTGGTGAGAAACTCTATCTCTACTTATCTGTCTCTAACTGAGCCTTTTGTTCTGCACTTATAAGATAATATGCCACTATACAAAGATCGATATATTATATTAACCGGGTGCTCTAGGAATCAGAAATCAATTATATTCCTATTGAGAACGTGGCCTTTGCTCTCATCACAATTGCTTGGCAACTTTACCCATACTTTCAGGCACACATGATCGTTGTTCTGACCAATCAGCCTCTAAAGTAGATCCTGTAGAAAAAGGATACCTTGGGCTGAATTATCAAATTGTGCACTGAATTCAGCGAGTTTGATATCAAGTATCAACCAAGATTTCCCATCAAAGGCCAGGCCCTATCCGGCTTTCTTCTCGAATGCACGCTTCCAAACCTCATTGAGAAAACCACCATTGGCTACCCAGATGGAAATTCACCACCAATATGGACCTTGCACGTGGATGGTTCCTCTAACTTAATAGAGAGCAGTGCCGAACTCATCCTGATATGTGTCGATGACTTCAAAATAGAGTATGTGCTCTGTTTTGATCTTCAAGCCACCAATAACCAGACTAAATACAAAACACTCTTGATGAGACTACAAAGACTAAATACGAAACACTCTTGATGAGACTACAAATCGTTGTGTTGTTAGGAGCTCAAGACATTTAAGTCTTTACCAATAACTAGCTTATGGTTAAGCAAGTTGAGGGAGCGTACAACATTAAAAGTCTATGATGGTGAAATATCTTACCAAACTCCATGAAGTAATAAGCAAGCTCAACAAGGTTGATATCCAATAAATTCTTAGACCGAGAATGCCAGAGCTGACACATTCCTCAAGCTTGCCAGTTTGGATTCTGTCACTACCAACCAAACGATTTATATCGAAAGCCTCTCATACCCGAGTATTGATAAACTAAAATAAATCATGACGGTTGATAACTTACCAAGCTAGAAAAGATCGGATCTAGGCCTACCTGAAGAATAACCAACTATCGAACTCCCCATAAGAGGCAGCAAAGGTCAAATGTAAAGCAGCACATTATGCCATCATTAATGAGGCTCTCACAAAAAGTCATTTACTCATCCTTAATCTCAAATTCCTGACACTTAAAGAAGAAAACTATGTCCTTGGAGAGATTTATGAGGGGTGTGCATCAATGATTTAGGCGCCAGGAACCTAGCAAACAAGGCCTTGTGCCAAAGATTCTTCTGCCCCACCATGAGAACTAATGCGGAGGCTTACGTTACAAAATGTGATAAGTGTCATCGCTTCTTATTGGTGCCTCACCAACCCTCCTCTGAGCTCTGTCTAATTGTGAGTCCATGGCTATTCATACAGTAGGGGTAGACATACTGGAATCGCTTCTACAAGCAACCCGACAACAAAAGTTTCTCATCATGACTATAGACTACTTTGCCAAGGGGGTAAAAGCTAAATCGCTAGCCCAGATAATAGTTGGAAAAATTCAAACATTCGCATGGAAGTCTATCACACCAGGATCGGCCTATCCCATGTCCTCCTCATTGACAACGTCAAGCAGTTTGACAACAAAAGTTTCAGGAAATTCTACCATAAACTCGAAATCTAGCATCATTTCACCTCTGTTGCTTACCCGCAAGCTCCAAGGGATCAAAATAACACTTGACAAAGCAAACAGACTCTAGGTAGTTAAACTTTACGGAATCCTCTAGGTCTACCGAACTACATCCCAAACAACCACAAGAGAAATACCATTTAGCCTCACTTATGGATGTAAAGCGATTGTACCAGTGGATATAGGAGTTCACTCGTTATGCATAGAAAAATACTCGCTGGAGTGAAACAAGTCCGTCGATTGGATCTGTTGTTGGAGTTACGAGATACCGTATCCACTCGAATGACGACCTATCAACAGCAAATGTCCAGATAATATAGCAGAGGAATGAAAACTAGAATATTTAAACCAGGAGACTTCGTCCTCTGGAAAGTATAAACAACGGGATAACCCCAACCAGGGGTAAACTTGTACCGAATTGGGAAGGTCCGTGTTGAGTGTGCTCGATAGTTTGTCTCGGGACATGTCACCTCAGCCACGTAGATGGTTTTGCCATACCCAGAACATAGAATTTAGATAATCTATGTCTATTATTAATAATTTTCATCACTCTTTTTGTTTAAATATTTGTCATCCCATATCTTGTCAGTAATAACATTGTTCTTTTACATAATGTAGTCTATCTAATAAATTATAAACGGCTCAAGTCCTTGTACCCACAAGCCATTAAACTATCACTCTCTCTCTTGCAGGCCTATTCTTCGAGCAATACGCCCTATATGGGTCCCAGCACCCGAGTGGGTTAGCGCATCCATTCAGCAACGTATTCTATACGGGTCCTATCATCCAAGCGGGTTGGCACACCCACTCTCTCGACTTTACGCCTCATACGGATCCTAGCACCCAGGTAGGATCAAACTCTTATTATCTTAACAATGCATTTTAAATGAGTCCTAGCACTCGAACGGGTTACACACCCACTATCTCGGCTGTATGCCTTATATGGGTCCCAGAACCTAAACAAGATCAAACTCCCATTCTCTTAGCATTGCATCCTATACAGTTTCTAGCACTTGAGTGGGTTGCACACCCACTCTCTTAACTCTACACCTCATACCGGTCCAAGTACCCAAACGGGATTAAACTCTCATTCTCTTCGCAAAGTGTCCTATACAGGTTCTAACGACTAAGCGGGTTGGTGCTCCTACTCTCTTAGCTCTACGCCTCATACATGCCCTAGCAGGATATAACTCCCACTCTATTGGCTCTATGTTTGACATATGTCCCAACACACGACCAAAATCTAACTCTCGTTCTCTCGGTTTCAACACCTAAAAAGGGTTCTAATACCCTCCCTCAGCTATAATGCCTTCAAAGACAAATCAACACTCAAGTCATTCTATTTCAATACACAATCAATAAGACAACAAAAACACAAAATTGACAAGAAAGTAACCTCTCTATACATACATTCATTCAAATTTTCACATATTACACATATGAGATACAATAGAGGGAGACAACGTTCATACAAATTGGGTTACAGTACAGATTACATCGTTAAAAGGATAAAAATACTGGGTACATAGAAAATAAAGTACATAGACATAAGGATTACAAGGAAAAAGGAGGAACATTATGCTCCCGTAACAACTGGTCAGCAACTCGAAGCCTCACATTGCCTGAGAGATCGGAATCCTGGCCTCATCGACCAAGTTTGTCCTCTAAAACCCCACTTTTTCCTTCTTTCATTTCCTCACCCCTTATGATTAGATCCATCCAAAATGCAATTAAGGCCACTACCTATGCCAAACACAACATATAGAAAATGAATTACACTCTTAATACATAATGAGTACTAATCCTCACCCCCACTCTCGGCTCATAAAACACTCGCAAATCCTTAGATGAGAACTATTAGCCTCTCGTAAGTTACAAGACCTTTTCCTAAAAATCATGTGACCCATTGGGTCACAAATAAGAGTGGAAACATTTCTACCTTACAAAGAACTCTCCAAAACATCCCAATAGTGCTCAATGGGATGTAAATGATGATCACCATACAAATCCCTTTGCATTACCTTGATCACATGCCTCTTGGCATGTTTAACTGCACTCGCAACTCTCTCTCCAACAGCTCAGATGCCAAATCTAATCTTTTATTTCTAAAATCATCCCCATTCTCAGATTCCCACCTTTCATACTCTGTGGGTAATCGCAACCAATAACTATCACCAAACCCCATCTCATCCACCATTTCTTGCAACCCCTTTCCTGTTGTTACACTTCTAATTTCACTGATATAACAGTAAGCTTGTGATTCAAAACTCTTCACCATTCTTGTATTTCACAAACTTTACAAGCCTTAACCCCAAAATTCTGTCTTAACAAATAAACTAATAAAACTATATCAAGTACCCTTCACTATTTATGACAAAAGAAACATATCGAACACGATTCACAAAAATTGAAGTGGTATGTTTCACATTTAATGCTTCACTTTTACGCTTCCTCCAATTTCCCAATTACTATCTCTTCAAATCTGCTAATACTACTGCTTTTTCAAAACAACATTAAGAGTAGAGGCAAATTATGGTATAGAGCCTAACAGACTATAACCATAAAATCCAAAGACTACCAAGTCTACTAGACCATAACTACAAAGCCCACAAACCACCAATGGGCTTCTTAGTAAGCATCCGAGACAACTGAGTAAGTGCTCAGTCGAACACTTTCAGCCACCGCTCAGTCGAACACTCTCGGTTAAGCCTCCCTGCCACGGCTTGGTCGAACTCTCTTGGTTAAATCTTTTGGTTATTACAGAGTGATTTTTCACTGAGTAATGTCTCCGCCAAACAAATCAAGATCATCATCACATGAGATTTGAACCTTCCTTAATCTCGGAAATAATCTCGCTCGATAAGAAAGAAAATCTCCATGACAATTTGAACTTTTCTAAATCTCATAAGATTCTAAATCTCCTAAAAATCTTTTATTATAGTTTTTGTAATCTCGGAAGATCTCCAACGATTTCTTCATAAGGTAATTAGGGTTCTCACACCTTTAAGCGAGAGACTTGTCATGCATATAAATGTTATATATAAGCGACCTGCTAGTTATGCCCTGGAACCATTCCATACACGTATTACATAGAGGCAACGTAGGGCAAAAACTATGGCTATTTTCAGTCTGTTCTCTATTTTATTATTACTCTTTCTGATTTGAGTATCAAAATTTCTTCCATCGGACTATTTCCAATAGGTCTTTTGTAGGTCTTTTCATCCATGAAGATCCAACGGACGCATCGGCATCGATTCCCCATTCAAGTCGAAAGAGCAGTTTTACCCATGGAGCAAACTCACCTCCAACACAGGGTAACAAATGATTTTTCTTTTTTGACAAATAGATTTAATTTTTGAAAGGCCTACGGATATTAACAAGGGGGTTAAATTTAAAGTATGTAGGTAATGTAGAACACAATATAATTTTTTTTTTCAAATATGTGACGACTCACTATTTGAGTGTCATACTCTTTTTACGAAAAGAAGAATAATACATACAGAAGTGGGATTTAAGCCATTATACAATAAACAACAAATAAGACAACAATTTCCGAATCGTCATCCATGTTTGTGATTAGAAGTGATTACTATTCGGTTAAAAACGAAAAAACTAATTTTCTAAATCTTTTTTTTTAACATTTTGGATGGCTTATTAAGTATTCGGTTTGATTTTAGGTAAAATCAAAATTTAATTAGGTTTATTTGGCTGATTATCAGTTTTAATAATTTTTATTTCGATCAAATCGAAAAATCAAATTATTTAAAAATATTATATATATATTTTTAAATAATTTTTATTCATATAAATATTATTATAATATTATAATTAAAATTTAAAAATGAAAAAATTATAAAAGAGGAAAAATATAAAAATTAAAACTAATATAGTGAAAAGTGCACAATTAATGAAAATTTTTTAATTTCCACTTTTCTAATTCTAAATTTCCCTATCCAATTCAATCTATAATTCTTCTGTTCCCAAACTTGAAACTCTTACTCATGTCTCTCTATCTCTATCTCTTTCTCCTATTTCACTTCTTCTTGCTTCATCTTTGCCACTTTCCATGATCCAATTTCACTCCCACACTACTCTTTTATACAACATTACGATGGATTTTAAAAGTAAAGAAAGTTTTAATAATTTGGTTAATTTGGAAATTGAACCAAATTGACTAACTAATTCGACCAAACAAACTGTTGGTTTTTAATTTATTGGATTAGATTATGATTATAAAAATTATATAACCGAATTAAATCAGTTGTTCTAATTTTAATTATTTCTGTTAGGATTTAATTGAAGGCTCACTTTTATTGGTGATAACACAAAATAAATGAAAGATAGTTTTTAATTTTTAAACTTTACTAAACTTTTCAAAAAAATTAGGCATAATTTTCTCTACAAATAAGCTAAATCCAGGCACACAAGACCATTGAAACACGATTAAACTTATAACATTTCAAGTAAACATTGTCGCCATAAAATAGGGATTAGATTCCTTCTCCTCGGTACTAACATCAGGGTTGAGTATTAACATAAATAAATTAATAATTTATTAATTATAAACATCACATTAAGTTAACACTACAAACCAAAACAGGACATTAGTCATAGCATCATGATTACATACTTTTGCTAAATAGATTAAATTTTGATGAAACTTATTATTTATTCTTTTAGCTTTTTATTTTTTAAAACTAATATTATAAAAATATATTAATATTGTTTAAAAAAACGAAGTTGATTAAGATTAGTATATGTTTTTACTGTAAAATTATTAATATTATAATAAGTTTAGTATTTTTGGAGATATTTAATTTTTATTTATAAAATTTTATATTTTGTATCTATTGGGTTAACAAATTTGACAGATTATATAAAATAAATTTAAGATAAATTGAAATTAAAATTTTTAAATAGGCTATTTTGACTCGACTAATAATTATCTTAAAAAGGGGACGCTTCCATTCCAAATTTCCTTTTCCAAAAAAAAAAAGGATAATAATAATAAAACAAAACTACGTATCACTGCTGTACTGAGAAATAACGAAACAACGCAACCATACTCCCTGTTCCGATCTTACTTCTTCTTCTTCTTCTTCTTCTTCTTTACTCTCTCTCTCGCCAGACAACAGATATGTCGGAATTCATAGATTTGGAATCGCAAGACGGAGTTCGGATGCCATGGAATGTGATGCCAGGAACGAAGCAGGAATCCAGCAATTCGGTGATTCCTGTCTCCGCTCTCTACACTCCTCTCAAACCCTTCCCTAATCTGCCTCTTCTTCCCTATTCCCCACTCCGATGCAGAAACTGCAGATCAGTCCTCAACCCTTTCTCCATCGTCGATTTCGTCGCCAAGATCTGGATCTGCCCCTTCTGTTTCCAGCGCAATCATTTCCCTCCTCACTACTCCTCCATCTCCGACGAAAATCTCCCCGCCGAGCTCTTCCCTCAGTACACAACCATCGAGTACCAATTCCCTCCCGAGAATTCTCCCACTGTCCCTCCCGTTTTTCTCTTCGTTGTTGATACTTGTATGATCGAGGAGGAAATTGGGTTCCTCAAGTCTTCTCTTTCTCAAGCTGTGGATTTGCTTCCGGAGAATGCCCTTGTCGGTTTGATCACTTTTGGGACTTACGTTCATGTTCATGAATTAGGGTTCAGTCTCATTCCTAGAGCTTTCGTGTTTAGAGGGTCTAAGGAGGTTTCCAAGGATCAATTGTTGGATGGTATGAGTTTTTTCGTCAGGAAGCCCAAGCCGCCCACTGGGGTTATTGCTGGAGCCAGAGATGGTGTTGATCCTGAGAGTATTGCCCGGTTTCTGGTGCCTGCTTCAGAGTGTGAATTCGCACTGGATTCGGTAATGGTTTTCTATGTTGTTGAGTTTCGCTTTGCTTGTTTCATTGTTAATGATGCCATTTGATTTTTAGATTCTGGAGGAGCTTCAAAAGGATCCTTGGACAGTGCCCGCGGATCAAAGGGCCACGAGGTGTACTAGCACGGCATTGAGTGTGGCTGCCAGTTTGTTGGGAGTATGTGTGCCTGGTTCTGGAGCTAGAATTCTCGCATTTATTGGTGGGCCTTCGACTGAAGGAGCTGGCGCTGTAAGTTTCTTTGTTTATGTTGTCATCAGTTTATTAGTGTAAACTAGAAGTTTTCTTTACGGGGCTCTTATGTGGGAAGTGATGTGGCTTAATTTTGGACATGGGGAATCTGTATTGTAATGTTGAGCAATGTACGGATATATCCCAAATTTTTTAAAAAATTATTAAAAAACCTCCGCGGAAAAGAAATTCGGTTTTTATACTATGATTGTCGCGTTTTGAAAACTCAACCAACACTGTTGGTTAAGTTTTGAGAACTCGACCAATATTCTGCCCCCATTCCATCTTGAATGTGTACAAAAACAAAAAAAAAATCTATAACACAAATACAATCCAAACTCATTTTCAATTCAAAACACCAAATCCAAACTCAATCATTCCAATCCAAACCTTAACACCAAAATCCTGTACATAAATCAAATTCAACCACCGCAATTCAAACCCTGTAACCACAAACCAAACTCATATTCAAACCGAACAATCTCAATTCATAGATATTGATTCAAACTAAATTCATATCCAAATTTACATCTAAACAAATCTATCATCAACAAAGCAGCAAAACAGTTACAAATGCAATAATCAATAAAATAAAACATGATTTTCATTAATGTAACGAAAGATATGAAATACATATTACAATAAATCAACGTCTTTTTCTTCTCCTACTATAATGTCTAACACTAACATCTGGTCTACCTACACTAGGATCAAGATGTACAAGTTTCTGATCATCTATTTGTGAGATCTGAGAAGTACCATCATCGTCATGCGGGGCAAAAATAATTGGTGAGGATACATGGAAGAATGGTGGGTCACCTCCTCCCTGAACTTGTGTCAACCCCTCATCCATGTCAACGTCCGAACGAACTCCCCTATAAGGAGCACCTGAAGTTGAAGTGATGTGAATCCAATGGGTATAGAAACCCTAGAACCCACGAACAAGTAATATAGCCCAAGAATTTTTTCAATGAATGATTTGAACCGATGGAATTAAAGATTTCAACCTTTGCCCTAAAGGAGGAAGAACCTAAGGTATATAACTTTAGACCTGTTTTTTACTAGAATAAAAATTTTGGTATAAAAATGGAATGAATAACGCTACAACCTAAGTGGTTCGAATCCTAAATTGATAAGTCAAAGAACTAAACAAGACTTCTATCTTGAATAAGTTCAGAAGTTCTCAAAAGAATAAGATTTGTGTGAAGAAATCTCACAATTTTATTAATTTTCTCAAAGTTCAATTTTATATAATGTGTACTGATCTATTTATAGGGTAAAGGTAAAGACTAAATTGGTAACTAAAATTTAGTAACTCCCTAAATACTCAAAAATTAGGAAACTAAAATATAAACCATAAAGAAAAATTAGGAAACTAAATAAACCAAACTATTTTGATCAAGTATTGCTGTTATTTTTCTTTATTTTCGTCATCCCTTGGTTTTGGATAGTTTTGGGCCCTTTATTCTTCCAATTGGGTTTGTATAAGCATAATTAAGATCTCTTTTGGTTCTTCATTCATTTGAACTACAATTTCTTGTTGTAAAACTTTCTGAATTAAATTATTTAGTATTTCTTTGAACCTTTTAACTCGAGCCTTCGTCACCGGTCCAACTGGAACTTGAGTTGGATTTTGTGAATTTCTTGTAATCTTGATGACCTCATCAAGAAGCATAGGGCAAGTCACCAATCTCAGGTGTGAAGAAAGGTGAGGAGTTTACGTACCCGCTCGAAGGCCCTACGTTATCGAGCGGATGGTGAGAAGTGAAGGGCTAAGAAAATGGTGGTGACTCGTAGGTCTGCGAAGGTCCTACGATATCGGATGCTGGTCTTGTACGACGTGCTCTCCCTTCTTGTCATCAATGTCGTCTGTCATCACGCTCACCCTCGTGATCGCTGTCAGCAACTGTCTGGTCCTGTCCTTGTAGTCATAATCTCGTCTATATCATCAGCCAGGGCAGAAATAGCCGAATTCGCCATGTGATGTATCGCGTCAACGTCGTAAGACTCTCGAATCTCGTGCAACCTCTCCCACTATAAAAATATAAACATTTGTAAGTTGAAAAGATAAATATAGATTATTGATATAGATAAAAAATGAATAAACTTAAAACTTACCACGTGACTCAAGTAAGCTCCTCGATGGCTTATGAAACGGCACGTAATGGCGCAAAACCATGTCGGATAGGCAAGGTCAACGGTTGGTCCGAAGGACGTGTCAAACTCAACTAATTTCACAATAGCCCTAAGCAATTAATCAAACAAACATCATTCAAGTGTTAGGAGGAGATATTACATTCGGTAGTTGGGGTTCTGGCACACAACAGGTCACGAACAGTTCAAAGGAGATGCTGCAGTCGGGCGGCAATATCATGTGATGTGGGCCGACAATGTGGGGAACGAGAGCAGAGAAGCATGATCGAAGAGATGAGAGCGAAGGAGAGAAGGAGAACAGAGAAAGAGAGAATGAAGGAGATGAGAGCTCAACGATTGCACGACGAAGAGCGAAGGAGAGAAGTAGAGAGGAGAAAGAGAGAGCGAAGGACAAGAGAGAAAGGAGAGAGTTTGAAATTTAAGAAATGCGAAATGGTCGCGTTCTCAAAACTCAACCAACAGTTGGTCGAGTTCTGAGAACGTGACAATCATGGGTTAGAAACCGAATTTCTTTTTCGCGAAGGTTTTTTTAAGAATTTTTTTTAAAAATTTGGGGTATATCCGTACATTGCTCTTGTAATGTTTGTTAGGAATTGATCACCATATTAGTTGAAAAATATTATGATGTTATATGCAAACAGTAGGTGCTAAAATTCTCCCCTCTTGTACAATTTTTAAAGCCCTCCAAGAGATTTTATTACTGGCTCAACATCTTTTAGAAAAGGCCTGATAACCAAGATGAATAGAAACTAAGATAAGGGTTTGTTGTTATAGATCTCTGAAAGCATGAAATGGATCATCAGGTTCTATTGACGAATTATAGAATGCCTTTGTCCATTTTGATATAATTTTCTTCCAGTTGATCAATATTTCCTTTCTTCATTAAAAGAGTATTTCATGAGTTTTCATTTCTTATAGTAGCATGATACTTGATTTTGTAGATTTTCTTATAGTAGATTATCCTCATTTGTACTTGGATCGTGGTGCCATTAACATTCATTTTGCATACTGAAAAATAGATGAAGCATTCATCTAGTTTATTCCATGATGCTTACATATTGATTCTGGAGTGTTTCAAAGGGAAGAATCATCATCAATCCGAAAGAAAAGAAAAAGAAAACTGATAAGTTAGTGGACTGTGTGATGTACTTTAGCATTGGGTATAATGCATAAGGAACTCTTCTTCCTTTTCTCAATATAGCATGAGGAACTCTTTCTTTATTTCTAGAATATATTTTTCACCTCCACCTCCTAGGTCTCCTCTCTGTATTGTTGATGCTTAAGGCCCTGAAGCTCTTGTTTCACCGACCATAGACAAATCTCTCTTCTTTGCATTAGCAGCATGCTAGGATTCAAAGCTTTTTTTTTGGATGTAGCACAACAGCAGTCTGTCTTATGTCACTGGAATTTTCTTGGATAGGATATACTACTGTACCATCTTTCCCCCACACAAAGGAAATATGATTACACCATGCAGGTGAAACAGGCTGTTTGTACCTCAATTGTGATTTAATGAACTAATGCGAGAGAACATGAGTATATTGGAATTTTGACCACATTTTGGTCACAAGATCAGAAGAAAATAAAAAATTAGAGATAAAGCATTGTGAAATAATCATTTCCTTTTTTTGTTCAAGTTTATAAGGAGGGCATTCCCTGTTGGGGAATCAAACCTTTATGGGTTGTGGGTTTTACACATAGTTTACTATTTTCAGTCTTCAAGAAATCATCTCTTCCTTCTAATTTCAATTCTGATTCTCCCAGCCGCTGATTGGACCTTTAGTTCTCGTTATTTTCATATGAAAAATGTATTTTGAGAGAAATGAAAAAGGGGTGAGTAAAATGTAGTTATTCTCCTCAAATAAGATACAGAGATTATGAGAGAGCTTAGGCATATCTCCCTCTGTATCAGATCCAAAAATAAATTATTTACATCATTACGCCATCTTCTTTATACTGTCAAAGGTTCCTTTTATCTTTAACCCCTTTCATTTTTTTTTTTTTAAATTCCAAAAACTTTTTAAGTGGTGATATGATATACTAAAGTAATTTATTTCCCAAACTTTGGCAGATCGTGTCGAAAAGTTTATCTGAACCAATTCGCTCTCACAAAGACCTGGATAAGGATTCTGCTCCTTTTTATCATAAGGCTGTTAAGTTTTACGAGGGCCTTGCCAGGCAGCTTGTGCACCAAGGGCATGTTCTTGATGTGTTCGCTTGCGCCCTTGACCAGGTAATCATTCAAATTTACAGTCTCTTTATTGCTTTTTACTAATAATATCTAGATTTCTGTCAAATGTAAATAAGGTGGGCATAGAGGATTTTGTAAACTCTTCTACTACTGTAGCTTATTCTCCATTTTTGGAGTCCTTGTTCTTTTTATTTGATTTTGCATTGTGTTTTATGGTTTTTTTTTTTTTTTAATAGATAAAGTTTTTCTAGGGATTATGATACTTGTTAATATCTATCTTTTGTGATGTAAATGGTTAATTTTACCTTTTTTATTTATCTGAAAAAAATTTTATTCAGAAATAAAGGTCTTTTGCCACGCAAGTAGTTAATTATAATTGGTTAATTTTCTCTTGTAATGTAATTTAAGTGGTTAATTTTAATGTTGTATAAGTTTTCCTTTTTCTTGGGCGGGGTATTTGAAACTTGTATTTCCTTCATTTTTTTTTTTTTTTTTTTTCGGTGACTATGTTTTAAAATTTTTGCTAATAATTGTGGTACTTGGTAATTCCTATCTTTTGTAACATAAATAGTGAATATTATGATACACGACGTTTTAATTGGAACCTGAGCATTGGTAATTTTCTCCTTTCGATTGTGGAGAATAAGGTGGGGTTGGTTATAGTGGTGATATGGGGGATTTCTTGTCTATCTATTTATATAGATAAATAAGACGCAAATCAAAAAATTCTTGTTACTCAAATTTCAGATGAGCAGTAAATTTTCCATCCTTTTCTTTTTTGTGAATTGCATTTTTTTTTTCCTGCTCGTTCTCTATCAGGCTCTATCTCTCTATTACTTTTTTTTGGCTCTTTCTTCTTGGTGTCAATGTGCCATGATAATGTTTAGCTTGGACGGTTTTGTGTGTGTGATATTCATTGTCTTTTATCACATTTTGACGGTTAGAAAAGCTGAATGTGCTGTCTTCAGAATTTCTTCTCTCAGATTTCATGTTTCAATATTTATATCTAATGTTCTTAAATAATGAGAATTGCGACTGGACATGCCTAAAAATAAAGTGAGATTGAAAAATACCTAAGGTAGTTAAAGTAGTCCACCATCTTCTGCTATGGCTGGTAGTTATCTCAAAGGGAAAAATGAGTTGATTCTTTCTTTTCCCTTTCTTTTGTTACTTCATTGGAGGTCATAATTGGTGAAAATTTTGAAAATGTAAGATATTGAGAACTCTTTTTGTCGGTATGACATGAATGAAGGGTATGAGAATTTTCTTCTCTTTATCCCTTGAGCTATTTCTTGGATGCGTGAAGAGTGAAGAAAAGGACCCTCTTGAGGAAGAATTAAAATTATTCTCCCAACTTATACTTACATGATTGTGCCCACTTGTAATATGTTTCTTTAAATTTGACAATGGGGTTCATTAGGGAGTTTAAATCTTTTCTATAATTGGGAATATGCATAGGTTTGTTCTTTTCTAAGGGACTGAGAAAACTCCTAGTTGCTTTCGTAGATAATTGGCTGAAACCTTTTGACTTTTGCTTTAGGAGTTGGATGAGAATTTTGCCAAATTTGTGGACTCTTTGTTTTTGCCTTGGTGCTTTTTCATTCAGTTCATTAGACTCTTTTTTTCGTCCCCCTGAAGAAAGCAAAAAAAAAAAAAAGACTTATTCAGAAGAAGCAAGCATGGAAGATAAGAAACTAAAGTAAGGCAGAATTTCAGCCCTGTTAAGATAAATTTAAGATCTTGATAAAGTTTTCAGAATAATAAAATCATGTACATTAGCCTCATAATTGTTCCTCATTTTTCTAAAGGGAACTAGATTCACTAATATGTAGTTTGTTGCTCCTTTTTTATGGTATATAAAAGAGTTGACTTTTTTAAATTAAGAATTTGCATTGACAAGTTTTGTGAAGTAATATTGTTTCTTATAGATAGGATGCATGATGGAAACTTATCACATGAACTGTTGTTATTTCTTTGATAAATAAAAGAGGTTAAATTTTAGTACAATCCTTGAAGTTAATGACAATGATATGAAATTTCTTTGTTCTTGTTACTGTTCTTGTATTTGCTTTTCTTCCATCGTATTTATTGTTGATTGGGTGTGAATCTAGCTACTGGATGCAGTTGTCTTTCTCAAGGCAATCTATGTTTCAGCTCAACATGGTTAATATTGGAATACTATGACCATTTAGAATTTCTGATGCAGAATACACTTGGGTCTTTCGTTTCTTCTTGAATACCATTTTTATAATTTTGAATTTAGGTCTTCATGGGCAAAAGTGGGTCAGCCCAATAGGATTTATGTGGGCCTCATCCTAGGCTAAGTAGGCTTTATCTAGGGTTAATTAAAATGTCTTGTTTTATTGTATTGCCAGTAATGAAGTACTTCATGACAGAAGTATTTTATGGTTAAGTTTGCTTAGGGTCTGGTTGGGGAGTTCATGGAAGGATCTAATAGTGTCATGTAGGAGCAGAAGGTGGATAAAATGGCAGAGGGATAGAGTGTGAACCAAAGCCTTGGGCTTTACTGGGATTCGAAGGAAACCTAGGTGTGATTGTCTAAGTTCGTTGCTTTCTAGTGACTGATTCCTTGAAAATCTAGGACTGATTGCCTAGAAGTGATGCTATTTTGTGATCCTTTTATCCTCCATAGAAGTGCTGTTTTAAAAGATCCTGCATCAATTTTCCTTCAGCTAATTAGATGGCTTGTAGATTAAGGTGACTATGGACGTGTGTTGGTTCTGATGATCACCCTAGCCGCCCCATACTTGACATAAAATTGTCTAGGGAACTTTTTGGGCTCCATTGCCTGTACAGAATAAGGATTTGACTAGTGTCTCTTTAGTTTGACTTTTTCTTGCTTCCCAGGTGGGACTGGCGGAGCTTAAAGTGGCAGTTGAAAAAACAGGAGGGCTTGTGGTGCTTGCAGAGAGCTTTGGTCGTTCTGTTTTTAAGGACTCTCTCATACGCATTTTCCAGTCGAGGGACTTTGATCTTGGACTTTCATCAAAGTAAGGCTTGTTTGCAAATCATAATTTTATGTGAAACTTGGTTGAATGGTGTTTGTTTGTTTGTTTGTTTTTTTTTTAATTTTTATTATCTTATTTTATTATTATTATTTTTTTAACTTAGAACAATTCTGTTGGATGTTATACCAGTAATGCTGTTGTCACGTTTAGAACTTCTTTTGCACTGTAAAACTGAGTTCTTTGCATGATAATCTCTTTCACTCACTCATTATTTTTTGTGAAAAGGAAATTATATCAAAACCAGCAGGGGGAAGGTGATAAACCATCAACTATCTAAACTAGAGAAATAGTAGATATTCTACTGAGTCAATGGATTGTGAAACAAAATGCCTATAACAAAACAAATGGTGAGAAAAACGACTCTCAATGCATTTTTTTTTAACCGCCCAAACCAACTTAAAAATGGCTAGAGAAAAATCCAAACTAGCTTCTTCAGTGTTCAAGAAATTATATCCAGTTACAGCATATTATTTGCATGCAGCCAATCCACATGAAACAAAGATAGAATTGTACCATAACCATTTTTTCCAAATGCCATATAAAAGCAAAAGATCAACTATTTTGAACTCTCTTTCTGCAAATAGGATATCTTTTTACCAAATTGATCCCTCTTCTTTGTAAATTATCTCAAGTATAGTGTCTTTCCAAAGCCGCCTTGAGGAGGCTGGGGACAAATAAAAGCCACTTTAAGGGGCGCAAGGTCTGTCGCGCTTCTTTCCAAGGGAGAGAGTCTCTTCGCTTTATATCTGCCCAACCATGGATTGCCTTGTAAAAACCCTGGCTCTTCCCTTGATTTCCACCTATACATGGATAGCCTTGTAAAATCCGTGACTTAAAAGTCCCTCCTTATTCCCCTCCACACCAGCATTTTCTCTATGGACTACTACAACATCGACGAGTGTAAAGTTGTAGATCTCCAGCTCCCAATCACCTCCTCACAAATTCCACATTCCATGACCTAGAAGCCTTGTTACGAAAACTCCATGAAACTGACTCAAAGCCTTGTTATCCTTGAATTTTAGAAAGTTTAGGGGAGAGAATTTTTGAGAGGGTTATGAGTACATCAAACATCACTTAGAAAGAAACCCTAGTATCATCCTCGGCAGAACTCCCTAGGGGACATCCCTGGCCAACTTTTAGTCTCCTTTAACACCTAAACAAAAGAGCTAGAAAAGCTATTGGTCAGTCATCTATCCTTTGCTTTCTGATCCATATTTAGTCACTTCTCCTGACCACATCTTCCTCACTACCATGAGCCTCCATAGCCACATAATTAAAATCCATGAATGCTTTGATTTCTGAGCTGTCTTCGTTAATTGTTCTTGTCAACACCTACCAGACCTCCAGGCCGAACTTGTGCTTGCCATCTTCTAAGATTCCTTAAGGTTATCTCAATTTTCTTAACCAATGAAGAGTGACATTCTCGCAAAATTTAATCCCAAAATTTGCCTCAAATCAGAGGATACGCCGAAGATAGTGGGGCTGCTTTACTCTGGATCAGGGAAATGATCTTGTTCTCCCACCAACAGCAAATGAGAAACCCTTTCCACCTTGTATTCTAGTCCTCCCAAACCATATACCCAGCCCAAGTCTGCTGCTCTAGCAGTCATCTCAGTTGGCACTTCCCTACCCAAGATGTAAAGGACAGGTGCTTCGGGATCCCATTGTCTGAGTTCTGTAGAGGAATGAAAATATTCTCTGGGGGACCATTTATCAATACCAATTAAAGACAGGGATGACATGCATTTCCTAATCCTCTATCTTTCTCCACAGACCTTATTTTCTGGAAAAAAAAAAAGATATTAAATGAACTCCAAACTGACATGGTCATAGGCCTTTCTGATATCTGGTACAGCTTATCTGAATTAGTCTAGAACTGATTGGTTGTTAGTTGTGAATATCTGGACTATTGCTCCCCATCAGTCATTGTTGCATCTGCTTCTTCATTGGCTATATTGTTGCATTCAATTTCCTTGTGGTGCCTGCTTAATGTATCATACTTTGCATTGTCCATGTAATCAATTTACTTTAAAGTAAATTTTACATTTCAGATTGTCAACTAGCTGAAAATCATTGATTGAATCACTATCCTCCCTTTGTCTTTATTTGAACCATCTTTGAGTCAGTATTCTATCTATTACATTGGAGCAATTGGGACCTGCCACTAACGAAAATTGCTGAAAACGTATGGAATTTCAATGCTTATTTGTGTTGACTTATTTCAAATCTTGTTTGCATGTGATTTATTTTGTTTGTTACCCGCAAGAGTGAAATGATTTAGATAAATAGACAACTTAATTTTGCAAATTGAAATTGGAACTCCTAGAGTTAAACTTCAGATGGAATTGACAAGATAAACAAGTTAAATTGCTTGTGCTTTTTATTATGTTAAGTTGGACTGAACTGATGTCTAAGTCTTTGTACTTCATTTGACTATCTTTTCAGTGGTATATTTGAGGTGAGCTGCTCTAAAGACCTCAAAGTCCAAGGTGTAATTGGTCCTTGTGCCTCTCTTGAAAAGGTATACCTTGGGCTTTCTATTATTCCATCTCTTCTGCTGATTGGTTTTCAGATATTAAGTTGGGGTTACGTTTTTGCAGAAAGGTCCATTATGTTCTGAAACTGTGATTGGTCAAGGAAATACAACTGCATGGAAGATGTGTGGTCTGGACAAAGCTACTTCCTTATGTTTGATTTTTGAGGTTGCAAGAAAAGAGATTCCAGATGCCATAGGTCAATCCACAAGCAACCAGTTTTACTTCCAATTTTTAACTTAGTATGATCTCCGACTTTATGCCATCTTTAATTAGTAATACATATATTTTGCTTTGCAAAAAGAGAGAGAGTTTTCTAACTCATTACAGATACTTCTGCTCCAGTTATCAGCATAGCAGTGGTCAAATGAGACTTCGTGCAACAACCCTCTCCAGAAGATGGGTCGCTGGACCTGGAAGCATACAGGTAAGCATTTTCTTAGATTTATTGCTCTGCATAACTCCAAGATTGCTTCTCTGAAATCAGTAGTTTTGTTGATAGAATTCTTTGATTGATCTTGGAAAATCACATGGTCAAGATGCCCCCTTTAAGATTATCATTTCCTTCCCTTTTCGTTTTTGCCTTGCACACTAGAAAATGCCCATTGACCTAATGCATTGATGGATAGTAGTGCATTAGCGCATGTGCTTGCATATATTTTCAGTGGTCTAAAACAGAGTAATCAAGTGTTAACATGAATGTGGCCAATTGTATTGACATATCCCATGGAACAAAATAGATGGAGAGGAGTCAACAAATGTGCACCACAGGCTTAAACAAGCCTGCCACCCATAGTCCACCGCCATCTCCACATAATGCATGAATTTAAACAAGAAGTATCTTCAACATTGCCAACAGAAATTGGACACTGTACCTTTTTTCTCTCGTGTGGGATAAGATTTACTTTTCTTGTTTCTTTTTGAGGTGGTGATACCCCCCAGGGGGGTTTGAAGGATTATGTGTATGACATTAAGAACGACCTGACTGCTTTAGGTTTCTGATTTTTGTCAATTCTTTCTCTTTTATTTAACTTTTAGATTTTGTTGTCTCTTGGAGGTAGTTTAATCGCTCTCTCTCTCTCTCTCTGTTGCGCGCACACACACACGCATACACACAGAGAAATACATGCTATTTCTATTAAAAAACTGTTAAAAAACTGAGTGTGCCAGTATGTATGATGTGTTTAAGTGTCCTGTATATTTGAAATATTGATATTTTATGGCGTGCTACGGTTTAGGTTCATGCAAATTTATTTTTGAGCTACATCTACGAAGTTATGCATGTGAAGGTTCAATTATGGAAGAGATAGTATTGTACTTGAGACTTGAATGGGTATAATGAATGCATGTAGAAAAAGAAAGAAATTGAAATATTATTTAAGAAGAGAGATTGGAGATGCAAGGGTAGATGCTTTTATCAAGTTAGAGAAAATGCTAGAAAAATCAAGGAAAACGCTAATTCCATGCTTATAGAGTCTTGTTTCATTATAAGCAACATAAGTTGGGGGTAGTGGCAGCAATAGTAAATGAAGGAGATTCTATGAATTTTAGTCTGGTTGAGAGTGTTGTCACCAGCCATTTGTATATCGTTTTATTCTTTTTCTAGTCACAGTCACAAACACTCAAAATGATTGGGAGCAAAGGTCTACAACATGAATAATGGAGAAGTTTGTTTGAAAAGAATGACTACTTGATTGGAGGGAGATTTCTTAACCCAACCTGAAGGTTTAAGTTTTGGGGAACTGGGTGTCTACATTTCTGCTTCTGAAAAATGGTTGTGGAAATTTTTGTAGTTAGGTTTGGTGCTAGAAATAATCACTGCAGTCCCTGAAAATACAGCTCACAACCTTATCAGGTGATTTCTCCTTTCTTTTCTTCTGGAGTGGTAATGGATCTTGTATTTATTTTTGGGGGCACCTTAGTTTGATAATGTTGCTTTCTGTCACTTTTCCTTGCATATATTTAATTTTGTCTTTTTGTAAAGGATGCACTTATACATGTATGTAATTCCATTTTATCAAAAAACAATATATAGTTCCATTTCTTATCTACATCTATTTTTGAGAAACTTCAGTTATTTGGAAATATTGGATCTTACTGATTTTTATTTTTTATTTATTTATTTTTTTGGGGTATGCTGAATGAGTTTCATAATTCCCCCTAGGCTCTGATAGAAGGCTCTTGATTTCTTGTCTTTTCTTGAGCATCTTACTAAGAGTGAATGCCATCTCTTTCCCTTTTGTTAGCTTCATTTGAAAATCTATCGTTCCTTCTAAGGTGAAGGTCTTTATTTTGGTCTATAGTTCTTTATAGGATTAATAACAATGAGTAGCATTTTTTTGCATGGGAGGTGGTTTGGCTAAGGATTTTAACTGATGATAATCATCAAAAGAGGCATTATTTTGGTAAATAGATGCATGTTGCGCAAAAGAGAGCTTGAGTTTGTGGATCACTTGCTTCTTGCACGTGGGCTTGATTTTGTGGCCAAGAATTTTCTCTTTTGCACATATTTAGGTAAGTTCAAGCACTGTAAAGACCAAGTTGCGGGCTTAGAGCGGTGCAAGGGTTTGTACAGCAAAGAGAAGAGTTGTTGGGATGCTTCCTCTTGCCGTACTTTGGTTGGTTTGGAGGGGAAAGGAATAGAAAATTTTTTTATGTCATGCAGAAAATTTTGTATGGCTTTTGTAGAAAACTTTATGAAGTGTTTTGTACATTTGGTTGATTTTAAAGTCCTTTGGATATTTTCTAGATGTCGTTGATTTCATAGTTTCTGTTTTATTGTAGACCGGTGGATGAACAAGTCCTCGGTGTGTCTTCCCTTTTTCAATATTTCTTTATCTGGAAATATAATTTTTCTTTTTTCGCAGAAAATAAAAAGAATATCCATTTTTACATATTTTGTCTTGGACTATTTGGAATATATCCTTTTACATTTGTAGTGAACAATGGATGTGCCTGAGAAACGTGGATGATTTTCTTCGTTGAGTTTTAGAATTTTAGGTATCTCGTGGTGCTGCTTAAAGCTCTCTGCATAATTTTGGTTCTTGGGTGTATACCGTTTGAATGTTGAAAATTTTAAAAAAATGTTCCCTTGCTCTCTCTATATGGGATTGATTGTCTTGCATGTTTCTTTACTCTAAAATGGTGAGCTTGCTTGTTTAGTTGTATTTCTGGCTTGGGAAGGATTGAAGCCACATTGATAAGCTGACAATTTTCTAGACAAGTCAAACTATTGAAAGCAAATGGAAAAGGAACATTAGGAGCTTTATACAAAGGAGCATAAAAAGGGTCTGCAATACAGAAGCACTTGTAGAAATGGGTCATAAAGGAACACTGGGAACATTGATGGGTTTACGGTTTTGTACAATTGTTCCCATTTTTTATTATGGAAAGTTTTATGCAATACAAAGGGTTTGGGGTATTCTACAATTGTTCCCATTTTTGGGTTTAGGGTTTTGTACATTGATGGGTTTAGGGTTTTGTACAATTGTCATTAAGAAAGGTGCTTCTTTCTACAAAATTTTCTACAATTGTTCGCAATGGAAGAAGGGTTTCTACTATTGTAGAAAGAAGCTTCTGCAAAACTATTTCTATCCTTCAGCATAAAAAGGGTCTATAGTACAGTAGAAAGACTACCTCAACCAACTTCCTAAGTCTTTTATGGGGAAGTAAATCTCTAAAATGCAAAGAAATATAAGAAGATAGAAATAAACTTTTGAGGTCTCAGGGAAGTACTCTTGGGAGATATCATAGGAGTATGGAAAGGACTTCTGCAAAATAGCTACAAGAGTCAAGGACATCAAAACAAGTCGGAAATGTGAACTAATGTCATTTTCTTCTGCAGGGGACCCTTCCTTTGTTTTCCTATTTTGTACTGTGTGAACAGTACCCGGAGAACACAAAACTGTGAACAGTAAGTTGGGGAAGATGACAGCAAAAGATGGTATTGCAGTTAGGCTCTGGTACCAAATAAGATGCTGGATTTTTTTTTTTTTGGTAGGGAAAGACGAATAAATAAAATAGAGAAATAAAATAAACTAAGCAATCACACAGAGTTTCTAGGAATCACTCACTAGAAGAAGGCATCCTACCTTCTAGGCTGAGAGAACTCAAAGTAATTTTGCTAAAATATTCAAAATCTTATTATTCGTCTGAAATTGGTTACAAGTCTTCAATAGACAATCAATCTTTACAAAATAGGAACTCCTATTAACACCAAAATCATAAAACTCCTAAATAATTATAAATTAATTCAAATTATAAAGAAAAATAGATTCTACAACCAAAACTAAAGTTTAGAAACTCTTAACTAAATAACTACTAAAACATAAAAATCCCACTCATAATAGAAAACTAAATATTGTGAAAATATTTCTGAATACTAATAAAACAAAACCTGATTCTTGCTATTCTTGAGCTACAATATTTCCATTTCACTCTGTTGTACACTTTTTTATATGGAAGATGATCTGACCAAAATAAAAATAAATAGGTATCGAAGCTATAATTGTAAACCATGATCGAATGTGCCCTTATATGTCTTCTTATAATTTAGTATGTATTTTTTCTTTTGTGGATATTCATTATTTGCCTAGCCTGCCTTTGGCACTTTTTGAGCATCCTTGGTGATGGATCTAGACATTTTCTTCCAGTCATGGAAGGTTGGGTGGGGGTGGGGGAACCAAAGTATAAAAAAGAAAAAAAAAATTCAATGATTTTTTGAATCACAAGATACTAGTCTTACAATTTTCCAAATATTTGATTGTTAATCCAATATCTAAAATACATAACTTTTTTTTTTTTGTTTTATAACAAATTTGTTGTGAGACATCAAGATGACATCTATTTAAGGAAAAAAAAAGCTATTTTGGCACAATTTTGTTAGTTAAAAGTAATAGTTTATGGAAAGGATTCTTAATTTTGGTGAACAATTGCTTAAGTAAACATTTACATTAATATATCAATTACCATCAATAAGGAAAACATGGTTTTATAATGATTCAAGTGTGTTGACATTTTGATTTTCATAATGTCCTTAAAATGTTAAAATGTCATTTTATTTGAGAAAAAAATTGAAGTGATAAAATGGGTATGTTAAAATATTCATCACTTGGAATTAAAGTTAATGTGTATACATAATTTGGTTGGGTGTTTGAGTGCTTGTTGGTGCATGCATAGGTAATTGCATGAATTATGAATAGACATGTATGACCTAAAAAATTATTGGTCGAAATGTTGTTGCCGCTGAGCCTTTTTTATTTTTTTTGTCTTAGTCTAAGTGTAATATTTTTCAACTAAAGTGAAAAAGTTTTGATAGGAAATACATGGGCTTGCAAGTAAAGGTCAAATTTTCAAAGGTTGTTTAAATTATCATTATATTAATATCTTTTTATTGAAAAGTTGCATCTAACCTCAGCTGAGCTAACCTGAATTATCCCAAATGGAGCCTTGATGTGATTTAGGACTTGGTTGTTGGATACAGCTCACGTGTTTTAGTAGATAATTCTACTTCCATTATGTCTTCAAGTTGCACACATAACAAATTAGGTTGAGTGTATCATTCTGTTATTGGGAACTAAATTTATATAAATTTGGGTTTGTGTGTTTGATGTGTGTTGGTGCATGCTTGGGCAATTGCATGAATTTCATATACACATTTAGGATTTTATTATTCAACATATTATTGCTGTTATGTATTTTGACGTGATTTAAATCTCAGTTCTCAATCCATAAGTTACTTTTGGTGCTTAATATGTTTCAGGACTTGATTGCTGGGTTTGACCAAGAAGCTGCTGCTGTGGTCATGGCACGCCTGGTTTCTTTCAAAATGGAAACTGAGGTAATCACAGAACAAATTTTGACTTTTGGCCTTGAGCTTCAAATGTTATTGTGAAAGCATATTCATCTCTCTTTTTCCTAGGTTCTTGATTGCGCTGATGGTTCTCTCTCTCAGTTGCTTTCACCTAATTATTGGTATACAAGGAGAAGGGATGGTAGGTTGATAAAAGAATGAGAGAAATATTCCACCATTTGTGAAAAAGACAAGGTGGGAAACACCTTTAAAGGAAAATGAGATTAGGAAAATATTATATTTCTAAAGGCTGTAAGAAGCTCCGGCTTAATGGTTTATCAACACTAAGTTCTTAATTGGGAGTTCCTTTGGGGTTAACACCTTGCTGTAGCTAGGATTACTAAGAGATTAGATACGTTACTCTAGTTGGGCATATCACCCATTCCATTGCATCTCTTTTTAGCATCTCAATGTATTTTCTCTCCCTTTTTCTAAAATTTTAATAGGGGAGGTTGAAAGTATTGAGAAGTTGATGATTGGCTCCAAGGGATCACTTGTGAGTTTGGAGCAAGTTTATAAACTTAAATTCAAGGATCGTTTGGTCCTTATTAACTTTGTATTTAAAAAACATTTGTTTGGTATGCAAACGAGTATAAAGATTTCCCTAGGATCGAATTCTTTATGGCATGAGGTTATCAAAAGTAAATATTGACTGACAGATTAGATGGAATGCTAAGCTATTAAGAGGGTTTCTCATTGTAGTCATCAGAAAGTTCTGTTTTAATAATGATATCAAGAACACAAGTGTTTGAATGAAAATGAATGAGAGTTTTCTATATTGTATTTCAAGAATGCATTACAAAGGGAGGATTATCCCTTGAGAGAAAATTATAATAGTGCAGAGAGTTTAGGCAAAAGGATGAAGAGATTGTTCTTCCACAAAACATTTGAGAGGTGAGACATTTATATAGGAATGAGGCTCAACTAGCCAAAAGACTCATAAACTAGCCGGTAGACAGAAAACTAGCTGGTAGAGACAAACCGAAAACTAGCCATTATAAATTCTGCCCAAAATACCCTTGGCTGTTTGGGCTTTTCTGAGCTTCTTTGGGCTTCCATTTTGGACCCTTTTGGACTCCTTTTGTTGATATTTAATTCCTCTAACTGTCCCAAAGAAGAAAGGCCTTTTCTTGCTGCATGAAACAGCCCACCAAAGTGGGCTAGAATCTGGACAGCCTGGACACATTTTTTGGGCAGCATTCTGCCTAGTTTTGGCCAGTATTGTTCAGACAGTTTAGACCATGACTTGGTTTCATTTTGTGATCTTAAGGACTTAGTTTTAAGCCTTCAATGGTTGATTGCCTTGTTCTTCAACACTCCCCCTCAAATTTGGCGAATAGATGTCTATGGAGTCTAAGTTGACAAGGATGGCTTGAAGCTGATTAGCCATTGTCCCTTTGGTGAAGATGTCTGCAAGCTGCTCCAGACCCCTTATGTGAGGGATGATGATAGTCTTGTTTTCTACCTTTTGTCGCTCATGGAAAATTGGATTAGAAGCAATGTGGATTGCAGACTGATTATCGCAATGAAGCTTGATTGGTTGAGTAATTGGAAATCCTAATTCTTGCACTAGAGCTTTCAACCAAACAATCTCAGTAGCTACTGCAGTCATGGCTCTGTGCTCTGTTTTTGCGCTAGATCTTGACACCACAAATTGTTTTTTGCTTTTCCAACATACTAGATTTCCTCCTATGAACATGCAATAGACTGTTGTGGATTTCCTATCTCTTGAGTCTCCTGCCCTATCTACATCGCAAAATCCCTCAATTTCTGTACTCCTATTTTTTTTCATCCATAAGCCTCTTCCTAGACTCCCTTTAGGTATCTCAAAATTCTTTCAGCTGCTCTCCAATCTGCTTCTATAGGAGCATGCATGTGTTGGCTTATCTAGATGTCCAGCCTAGTAATGGTGAGGTAAATGAACGTCCCAACTAATCTCTGATATCTTTGCACATCTATGAAAGGTTGATCATCATCTTTTCCTTTGTCTACACATGAAACAGGACCGATAGCTGGTCTTGCTCCTATTTTTCCTTTTTTCAGCAAAAGATCAAGCGTGTATTTTCTTTGGGATAGAACAAGCTCTTTATGGGAATAGGCAAGCTCTATTCCTTGGAATTACCTTAATAGCCCTAGATCATTAATTTCAAATTTAGACTTGAGGAAACTACGAGCTTGGTCTATGAGGTTGAAGTTATTCCTGATGACAATTATATGATCTATGTAAATAAGAATAATAGTGATTTTTTTTATTATCCCTTTTGATGAATAATGAATTGTCACTAATACATTTCCTATAATTGTCACTAAGAAGAGCTGCGCTAAGTTTTGCGTACCAGCACCGTGGGGATTGCTTGAGACCATAGATAGCCTTCTTAAGTTTGCATACCAGCCCTTCTTTTTGTGATTGATAACCTTGTGGAAGATGCATGTACACCTCTTCCTCTAGCTCTCCCTAAAGAAATGTGTTTTTCACATCCATTTGGAACATTTTCCACCCTTGATTTGTTGCGACGGACATGAGAACTCGGATTGTGTTCATTTTAGCTATTGGTGCAAAAGTCTCATTGAAGTCTTCTCCATAAGTTTGTGTGAAACCTTTTGCAACCAATCGTGCCTTGTGTTGTTCAATTGACCCATCACTTTTGTGCTTCACTTTGTACACCCATTTGCAGCCTACTGCTCTTTTTCCTTTTGGAAGTGTGGTGATCTCCCATGTTCCATTTTTGGCTGATGCATCCAACTCTTCTTTCATTACTTTTCTCCATTCCAGAAGTTCATTGGCCTCATTAAATGACCTGAGTTCCTGCACCTTATCAATGCCACTCAAAAAGATTTGGTGACCAAGAGATGTGTTAGCAGTAGTATAGTATTCAAATAATGAGATTTTGCGATTCATCCATTCAGAAGGAGGGAGTCTAAGCCTTGATGATCTTTTAAGCGGAGGAGGTGGAGGCGAATGATCACTTGTTTCCTCTTCTTGAACCGAAGAAGATGGTTCATATTCTCCCCCTTGCTCTTATGCCTCCTCTATTTCTGGCTCCGTTGTGCCCTCTTCACCTTCTCGTTGCATCTCTTCTCCTTGTTTTGGAGTTTCTTTTGGGGTGTGATCAAAAGTACTTGTGGACTTAGGCATTGAGAGGAAAATGTGCAGATCTTCTCTTCTAGGTTCCAACTCCTTCTCTTTGTCTTGTCCTGTAAAATAGAATTGATTTTCTACAAATATCACATCTTTTGATGTATATAGCTTGTTATTTTTTGGATCAAGACATATTCTAGTAATGTGCATATCCTAGAAAGATACACCGCTTGCCCTTTTTATCTAATTAATCTCTAAATTGCCTTGGGGTGTGAGCATAGCAAACACACCTAAACACTCTCAAGTGACTTATTTCTGGTTTTGTTTTAGTGAGAGCTTCCATGGGGATTTCCCTCGAAGAACTCTAGTAGACAAACGGTTGATCAAGTGAGTCGCGGTACTAATAGCATCACTCCAAAAGGTCTTTGGTGTATTAGCATGAAACATTATGGTCATAGCAATTTCTAAGATATGCCAAATTTTTCTTTCGGCTACCCCATTTTGTTGTGGGGTATAAGGATATGTTGTTTGGTGGACTATCCCTTTCTCTTATAAGATTGTAGTAAAGTCTTTGTTTATGTACTCTTTTCCATTATCTGTCCTAAGCACCTTTAGATTAGTATTGTATTGCTTAGTGATATATGCTAAAAAAGTCTTAAATGCTTCAAATGCTTGTGCCTTAATGGTAAGCATAAAGACCCAAGTGTATTTAGTTTTATGATCTATAAATGTTATGAAATATTTGAATCCTCTTTTAGATACCATAGGTGAGGTCAAAATATCTGAGTGTACAAGGTCAAAAGCATTTTTGTATAATGTTTTTGATATTAGATAATACACTTGGTTTTTCTTTCTAAAAATACAAACTTCACAATGCCTATATTCACAATTTTTTGTTGGAAATAGGTTTTGCAAAGTTTGCTCACATGGATGACCTAATTTAGCATGCCACAAAACATAATCTCCTCTTTGGCATGTTGTTAGAGCATGATTGTCTTCATCTATGTAATCTAGGTTGTTTCTTCTAGATACCCTACCAATGATTTGGTTCGATTTGAGATCCTAAAAAACAACAGTGTGAGGATTGAATACAACCTTGCAATTTTGGTTTTTGGTCATTTGGCTAATGGACATAAGGTTAGATGAGAATTCGGAAACATGTAAAGCCTTTGCTTTTTGTCAACAATTTTTAGTTCCCCAAGTTCTTTAACATCTAGATTATGTCTATCGACTACTTTGATCATCCTATAATTAGGGAGGGGTTTTAAATTTTGAAATTTACTTGTCCCCAATTATATGGTGATCACATCTCGGGTCTAATAACCAATCTTGAACTTTAGTGGTAGAGTTAGAACAAATACCAGAATTGACTCCGGGATTGAATCCTTTTTGGAGGAGCACCCTTGTCACCACTTCTTCAATGGTTGACTCGAGTGATGAAGCTTGGACGGTGTTAGAACTATTGGAGTTGTTGGAGCTTCCCATAGTAGTTAAAAGTGAAAAGTGCAAAAAAGCGACGGGCCCTCGTGGGGTTTAAGCACAAAACGCAAAGCAAAGTGTGGACTTTTTCTTAAAAGGCGCACTTAAGATGTAAAATCAAAATATATTTGGATTTATAATAATAGCAAATAAAATATGTTATAATATAAGAATATCAACATATATAATATAAAATGAAATATGTTATAATACAAAAAATAAAAAATAAAAATTTCTAGATCAAATAACAAGAAAATGTGTTTCATGAAATTCTTGGAAAAGGTATATAAATTAACTTAAATAACTTTAAACCAGATGTTACCGAATTGAAAAAAGCCCTTGCATAATATCCCAACATCATTTGGAAAATGGTGATAAAAAAAATAAACAGAAAGGAGCAGTGGAGAGCAACTAAAAAAAAAAAAAACCAAGAACTGAGACAAAAAAAAGGAGTAAGAGAAGAAAAAACCCCATAACAGAGACAAAAAAAAAAAAGAAGAAATGAATAGAAAAGATCAGGGCAATAGCAACTGAGGAAAAAAAAAAGGCCCATGCACTTTTTGTTCCCCGCTGCCTTTTATGTGCTTTTTTGCGCTTCAGTGTGCTTCATCTGCGCTGCGCTTAATACAAAAAAAGCAGATGAGCTGCTTTTTGGCCTCAAGTGTGGATGCAAAAACCAATACTTTTCTTTGGTGTGTCCAGGTTTTTTGCAATGTGAACAAACTGATTTCTTGGCTGATTGGGACACAAAATTGACCTTTTGGTCTCCTCCAGCAGCTTCAAAACTGTGAATTTGGAGATGGGATTGAGCAGCCTCCTCGATCCTTATGCTTGCATCAGCTTGTTGGATCATATATTGGATCTCTTGGAATGAAGGGAATTCCTTCATCCTTAGGATTTCTTGTCGTGCATTGGAATATTGTTCTCCAAGCGAGATGAGCAAACTGAATGTCATGTCTTCATCCTCCTTTTGTTGAAGGATTTTTGGATTGGTGGTTACTGGTCTTAGTGTGCAGAGCTCATTCCATAAATCTCCATGCTCACCAAATAGTTGGGTGAGTGTCTTTTCCTCCTTTAGACCCCCTTTAGTCATTTGATTTCGTATATTCTCCCCAAGTTGGATTTTTGCCCATAGAGACCATACATTTGGTCCCATAGAGCTTTAGCCGCTGGAGCACTAGTGACTAGCACGCGATGAGTGTGGTCTATTGAGTTAGACAGCAGCACGAACACCTGGTCGTCCTTCTTTTTTCACTCTTTGTACTTGGGGTTAGACTCCTCTGTAGACTCCTCCGTGATGTACTCTAAGAGGTCTCTTAGATTGAGAGGCCTTTTTACTCCTTGTGCCCATTGATGGTAGTTGGTTGAGTTTAGGAGTATGAAGGAGAAAGGGTGAGTTTGAAAGGAATCATGTGAAGATGTTGGAATTGTGACCTGCTCTGATATCATGTTATAATAATGATATCAAGAGCACAATTATTTGAATGAAAATGAATGAGAGTTTTCTGTTTTATATTTCAAGAATGCATTATAAAAGAAGGATTATCCATTGAAAGAAAATTACAAGAGTGCAGAGAGTTTAGACAAAGGGAAGAAGAGATTGTTCTTCCATACTCAAAACATTTGAGAGGTGAGACATTTGTATAGGAATGTGGCTCAGCTAGCCAGAAGACTCATAAACTAGCCGGTAGAGACAAACCAAAAACTAGCCGTTATAAATTCTACCCAAAATACCCTTGGCTGTTTGGGCTGTCTTCTTGGGCTTTTCTAAGCTGCTTTGAGCTTCCATTTTGGACCCTTTGGACTCCTTTTGTTGATATTTAATTCCTCTAACTGCCCCAAAGAAAGGCCTTTTCTTGCTGCATGAAACAGCCCACCAAAGTGGGCTAGAATCTGGACAGCCTGGATACATTTTCTGGGCAGCATTTTGCCTAGTTTTGGCCAGTATTGTTCTGATGGTTTAGACCATGACTTGGTTTCATTTTGAGGTCTTAAGGACTTGGTTTTAAGCCTTGAATGGTTCATTGCCTTTTTCTTCAACAAGTTTATCTCTGTCTTATATCAGATGTTTCTTCCTCTAATAACTTGCAAATTGGTAGATGGTTAATGTGCTCGTTTTTGAGAGGATTCTTAGATTTGGGATTCTCCCGTTTCCATCACTTCTCCTCGGCTATTCTACCTGTTTATATAAGGCCATATCAAGGATTTCTATAAGTGGGAAGCTCATTTGGTTTCTTAAAATCTTTATTTCCTAAAAAATGTTTATTATAATAGGGAAGTTACAGAGTTTTCCTCTGTAATTTTTTTACTAAAGAAAATAAACCTTCTCTAAAGTTTGGTGTCTTAACACTTTTGGTACTTTCTTGTGCAAATCTTTTTTTCATGATCTCATTTACCTTCCATACACATCTCCTTTTCCTCTGGCCAATTTCATTTGGAAGGTAAATGTTCCTATCGAGGTTGAGCCTTTTACTTAGTCTATGGTCCTTAACAAGATCAACACAACTGATTTCTTACAAAAACAGTCTGAACCTATCTATCCCGATGTTTGTATCTCCATTACAAGAATTCTAAAACTAGAGACAAGTTGTTTTTGCATGGTCATTTAGTGGGGGAGATGTGGAACCCTGTCTTTGTTTTATGTGGTAACTTGTGTAATTGTCATAACAGTCTCCCTTATATGGTTTTAACAAAATTTAGAGGTTTTGGAAGGCATATGCTTCATTGCTTTGGAGACCTGCTTCTTGACTGTTTTCTAATGTATTTGGATGGAACGAAATGTTAAGAATTTTTAGAAATTAGAGTGCTACATCTCTCCTTTGGGACCATATTGGTTTTTCATACTTCTCTTTGGATTCTTTTTTTGGGTACCCATAGAGAATATGGTTTAGAGGAGTTGAAGCGGGATTGGATGGCAGACATTTATTTGTTTCTACTTTGCAATTTGCTTTCTCTTGCTCTGGAGGACTTCTCATCTTTAGAGCTTTATGTATTTTTTTTTAATACATCTAATATGTATAAGTTTTTTATACCAAAAGAATATTCAAACTTTATGGAGTTTTCATCTGAAACTTTCAGCAAGGGCTCTCGTATCCCTTCAATTCATGATTTTGACATTGGTTCTAGAGATTTTCTTGATCTATTTTAAGCTCTTTTGCACCGACACATTTAGAAAAGTGTCAATTTCATGTCAGCCACTTAATTGGACATGACAGTTGCCGTCATTTTAATATCAGACACATCTAGGTTGTCCACATATTTTTATTATTTTATTTTCATCTACACACTTCTTCCACACTATTGGGATTATTTTACCCTGTGATTTTTGTGTGCTCTATGTCCAGTCCAGAAACTTACCTGGCTGCGATCTGTCAAAAACTTTTATATAATATCCTGCTAAAGTCATACGATCACGAGGCATTATAATCCTAATTTCCTTATGAGGCGATTCGAAAATTCCGAATCCCAAACGTCAAAAATTCAAAATCGCTATTATTTAGAAAATTAGATTATACGGAGATTCTTTCCCTTATCGATTAAATTTTCAAGAGTTTCCTTCCTTATCCAAGAGATACATTTCGTACTAAAATAGAAAGTTCAATCAAGGAGAGATTCAATTGAGTGTTACCAAGTGGGAGTATAAGTGCTTGGTCCCCTTAGTATTTGGTAGTCATCAGTCGAATAGAGGGGATAATCATTATTTTAAAGTTGGAAACTAATGAATTTAATAAGAGTTATATAAAACACATAATAAATTGTTATATGCATTCAATGAAGGCGCAAATAATTTTTCTACAAAAAAAAGTTAGATGCTTGCAATCTCATGTTTAGTAATTAGTGTTATGTTATATAAAATCAACATCTTACAACATGCTAGTTGATATTTTATTTTTATGTTACGTAACTCTAATTATAAAAGGTACGACAATTATGCATGTCCATGTTTTGTGGCATCCTACAATTTTTGATTTTCTCTGTTAGTGTTTCAGTGTCGTGTCATGGCTTTTATCTTTGCTTCATAAATTTAAGTTAAGTAAATGGATAATCCTTCAAAGTCCTCCATGTTTATGCTTTCAGTATAGTAATTGACATTACAGCACCTGGTCATGATATAATGGACGTAACCTGAACTTGCTTCAGATGTCAAAGTATACGTTGCAACAATTTTGAAAAAATTTGCAAATACCCACATTGAATTGGTTCATTGCTCCACTTGTATAGCTGGTCATTGGTGACACCCTTGAAGTATCTTTGGACAATTCTGTGCCTTAATTTCTGTCTACATGACAGTAGAATGTTTTATAATTATTATTGGAATTCTTTCCTCCTGGGCCTCATTCATGATTTCATGACTTAACTGGTTGATAGGCTGAATTTGATCCTATAAGATGGCTGGACAAATCTTTGATACAGTTGTGCTCCCGCTTTGGTGATTACCAAAAGGATAATCCATCTTCTTTCAGCTTATCTCCACGCTTTTCAATATTTCCTCAATTTATTTTTCACTTGCGCCGTTCTCAATTTGTCCAGGTATATTTTAATCTCATGAGTTATGTTTTCCTATTACCCAAGATGTGTATGACCGCCATATGATTTTTGACATTCTTGTTTCACATACAGGTTTTCAACAACAGCCCAGATGAGACTGCATATTTTAGGATGATTTTAAATCGGGAAAATGTTTCAAACTCAGTTGTGATGATTCAGCCATCATTGATTGCCTACTCATTCCATGCACTCGGTGAACCAGTTCTGCTTGATGTTCTTGCCATTGCTGCTGATAGGATCCTGCTGTTGGACTCCTATTTTACCGTTGTAGTATTTCATGGTGCAACTATTGCACAGTGGCGAAATGCTGGATATCATAATCTATCAGAACATAAGGTACATATCTTTGTGGACAGAAAACTAATTATGTAGTGTTTAGTGCGGGTAATGTACAGAATAATAGAATGGGTGTTGATTGTATGTGGTTTGTCTATATCCAGTGGTTACTTGGTTTTTGGGGTGTATGAAAGAAAGAACAAATCAAAATAGGTACATGAAAAATTGTTATTTGCATGCCTACATCATCTAAGTCCACGAATAAAAGAAATGGATGAAAAAATTGAGCTGGGGACCCTGGTTTTTGTTCTCACATTGCAGTGTCAGACATCATGAAAAATTGTTATTTGCATGCTTACATCATCTAAGTCCACGAATAAAAGAAATGCATGAAAAAATTGAGCTGGGGACCCTGGTTTTTGTTCTCACATTGCAGTGTCAGACATACATCGCATCTTAGTGCATGCAGCCAGTCTGCTTTTATGCTTGAATTTCTTCATACTTGATACTCTGCTACTATATGTCTGAATTCTTTTCGTCTAGTTTGTTGGGAGATAGAACTAACCATTTTATCGGAAACTATTGTAACTTATTGCCTAACATGATAGCCTCACTTTGTCAATAGTATAGTAGCAAGCTCCAAGTTTCAGAAGTATCCGTGTCACCCAGACAGGCAAATAATTCTATTAGAATTTACCCCTTCTTCTACAACATGTGCAACAGCAACCAGAAGAAAAAGGGAAGAGGGAAATAACCAGAAAACAAACCAGAGTAGGAGATAGAATCTAAGAGCCTAAGAGAGGGGTCAGAGAGAGAGAGAAACAGAAACAGAAACAAGTGGCACAAGGAAGAAGATAAACAATGGATTCAATATGATTCAATTGTAAGGCTTAATGTTAAACCCGAATGCCATGTGTGCAGGCAAAACCCTAAGGAATAATAGAAAGACCAAATTAGAATCTAAACCAATGAAACCAAATAAACCTCAAATAATAGAAGTCTCCAAAAATAGTCCAAAATATTCTAGATGCTAAATAACTAAGGTAATGTTCTACATCAACATTACTGTCATCCCTTTTGCTCATTATCTGAGTTTGGTTTCCTCCATTGTTCCCTCCCCACCCCTAGACAACGATCAAAATTACTTCAATAGCTTTTCTCAAACATATGGAACTTGCAGGTGTTTGCTAAATTGCTGAAAGCTCCTAGAGATGATGCTGATGCAATAGTCAAGGAAAGATTTCCAGTTCCTCGGTTGGTGATTTGTGATCAGTATGGCTCCCAGGTTGTTATTCTTATTCTTACTCTTACTGTTATACATGCTGAATTAATAACTGCAGCTGCCTTTATTGCGATGGTGGAATTTCTTTCATCTTTCCTTACCTCTTCAGTATTCCCACTTTCCTGTAGATGTCTGTCCTTCCCTGAAATGTGAATAAAGTTTGCTAAGGCTTGTGAATTTTTTAGTTGACAGGAACTTTCTCTCATGGGATCAATCATTTCCTTGTCAATTGTCATTGTTCTGCATCAATGATTGTTGAGAACCCTTGTGAACCTATGAAAGACCATTTCATTATTCAATATGATCATTTCAAAATTGACTGCATTTGTCTGATGGTTAAGATGCCACCTGAAAAAGACTGCTGATGCCTGGGCTTTGGTTTTGGTGCTTTGGCCTATCAGAATAGGTTCTTCTGCATGCATGCACGGACCTTTTAAAACAATGTGCTTATTTAGTCTTAGTTTGAACTCTTTCTTTTGTTCTTTAATGAATGCCTGAAGAATTGCTTTTACATTTGCTCATATTGATCTTATGAATTGTGTAGGCTCGTTTCCTTCTGGCAAAGCTGAACCCTTCTGCAACGTATAACTCAGATTCTCCTGCTGTGCCAGGAGGTGATATAATTTTCACGGATGATGTTAATTTTGAGGTCTTCATGGACCATCTCCAGAGGTTAGCTGTTCAATAGAATGCAAATGGTGCCATCTCCAATTTTGTAAAAGTAGAACTCTGATTTAGCTTGTACAGTATTCCTCAGTGTCTTATAATCGATTTCATCACCCACTTGGTTCTTCATTAGATAAGCTTTCAATCTTCTTTTGACTTCTATTTGTCCTATTATTTGGATCAATTATTAGTATAGTTTGAGTTGTTACATTATTAGAACATCTCTTAAATAATAAAATGCAGTTGTTTCCACAGTCATGTAGGCTTTCTGTGTGTAGGTTGATGTTGTATGATGATTTCTTGTACTCTTTAATATTGATAATAGTGAAGCTTCTCTCATCCATTTTTTTTTTCCTTCCGTTCAGGTAAAAAGCCTGCTCTTGTTGTCTATCTTTTTGCATACTCCTAACAATTATATCTTTTGAGTGGCAGCTTCTTGATATCATTCCAAGATAGTGGCTAAAATTGTTCTTGGTGATGGTGAATCCAAGGCGATCATTAGTTAGGGTTATTTTGTGCCTGCTAGAAATGCACAAGACATAGAGATTGAGATATCTAGACAAGGTTATCCTTAGAGTGAGACTTTGTTGTCAATAACTTCCAATGGGTTGGATGAATCCCTGATTAGCAGGTCTTTCCTTGTGCAAGGATAACTTAAAGTCTGTCAAATATATCTGACCCAGCTTGTGCGGCCTAGATGGCTTTTCTTTTTTCTTCCTCTTCTACTTCTTCTTCTTCTTATTATTATTTTTGTAGAAGAAAAAACTTTCTTAGTACAAGAAAGACTGCAAAGGGAGGGATCTCCTAGATGGTGCAAACTCACCAAAACTACATATACAAAGAGACACCAGAAGACTTTAGAGGATTTTAGGACAAAGGACCAGGCATATTTTGATTGTTTAATCAGCTAGTTTTAAGAATTAAGTTTTGGAGTTTCTGTAGAATAAAATTCTTGCAACTAAAATTGAAAGGAAAATTGCAATAGACGGGAAGAAAGTGGATAGGTTACTAGTGTCATACCAGTAGTTCCTTGAGCACCTGGGGATAAAATTATCACACCTAAAATTTGATCCAAGGCATCACATCTAGGGCAAGAAAGCATCACAACTTAAGGCTGAGAGAACTTGAAGCAATTTGATGGGAACTGGGATTCTTATGCTAGTTTTTAAATAGGCACTTAATTTTTAAGGAAATAGAAACTAATACTTGCACAAAGGAACTTATGAATAATCTTTAGATTTACACTATGATAACAAGAATGTGTTATCCTAAAAAACTAGGCACCAAAAAATAGAAACTAAAAGTAATAAACTTGTGAAAATGAAAACTGCTGCAGTAACATGACCACAGTGAACAGTTCCATGCTGCAGTGATGTGAGCGGTGGTCCTTGGTTACTAACTCTTAAAACCTGAATCAAGCTCCCAATTGTATACCAACAACTTGATCTTGGTTTTCATAAACCAAGATTATGCTCCGATACTTACGAGGTGGTAGTTGTTGGATTGGAACACAAATACCATGTCTGCAGTCTCATTGACCTCCCATTCTATTGAAGAACTGTTCTGTCCTTGTTGGTTGTTTTATTATAGGACTTTACTGCCCTTGTTCCTATACTCAGAAGCCATAGCCTCTGATGTTGCTACCTTTGCCACAGATCTTGACGCTTTTGAGAAGTGCTGGGTTTGTATTGTTGATATGTCAGCTTCTCATCTTATTCATATTGTGTATCGTCTAGTGCTTAGTAACAGCAAACTGTCTGTCACGTTCTATGCGAGATCATAAAAAGTAAAGTACACCTCATGCACAAAGTGCTCCCCGACTTGCGGGAGTAAGGGGAGGGTAGGCGTATATGTACGTAGCTTTTCTTTTGCATTTTTTTTGCAAAGAGGCTGTTTCCACGTCTCGAATCTATGACCTCAAGGTCACAAGGAGCAATTTAACCGTTACGCCAAGGTTCGCACCTGTGACCACGTTCTATGCGAGATCACAGCATTTCATAAATATTATAGGCAGAGAAAGTTTCCCATAATATCAGATTGACAACATACTGCTTTATGTCATACATTTATACCCATGAGAACTGTATCATGGCACTTTATTCTACCATATCACCCAATCTTTAAAGTGAACTGTTCAGGCAAGCTTCTCCTGACCTCACAAGTTTGCAGAAGCGAAACAAACAGCTTGTTGTTTTTATGAGTTCTTTGATTTGCTTGAGCCACACCCTCTGATGAGATGCTTTCTCTTTCATATCCTTTATCTCAGGCCTCAACCCTTTGTGGTATGGTTCTCTTATTCAAGACGGTAACCTTGTACCAGCTCATGAATTTAGCTATGAATTCTGGGAAAAGAAAAAACCAAAGAAAAAAAAAAAAATTGAGTGAAAACTAGTGTAGAGATCAGAGTGTCTCTGCTGTTGGAGGTGCTGTACACACCTTCAATCCTCATGAAATGGTAGCTGTTCTTTTTCAAAGGGTCATTTATCCTTTTGCCTTGTTCCTCTCGTCTAGTTGGCGCTAAGAAGAAAGTTTTAGCACTATCCAACATTCTTCCTTCATCCCCCTGCAAAATTACATTGAAAAGAAACATGTAGTAGTCATCCATCATTCATGGTGAAGCTGCAAGAATAGGGAGGATTTCAAATCAGTGCAGCATTCTCACGCTGAATTCTTTGTAAAGATCAACAAATTGTGGCTGAAATTGCTCCTTCAGATGTATCTTCAGTTCTGCATAGAGAGTCTGTGGATAGAAAGAACCAGCATTAGAACAAATAGGATACTAAGTGACATTTTGAATAGTGAGGGACCTATAAGGGGAGTGATAGGAACCTACGTCAGCAATGAAGGCTGGTGAAACATCATGCTCTATGAGGGTTTGCAGCTTTCCCCGGATAAGGTATAGCCTGTTAAGCATTAAAAGTTTTCCCTTAAAATTAGAGATTGTGTCTTCCTGTTTGAGAGCCAGGGAGAATTGCAACTTACTGTTTGGGACTTTGCTCCTGTATTATGTTCTTGGCAATGTTTGCAATTACCTCTTCCCAGCCTGTTCTTATCATTTGATCTCTTGTGAAGAAATTGCTAGTACCACAAAGTTGCATAGGATAGACTTAGATGGGGAAGACAAAGCACTAGAAGGGGAAAACAACTTTAGTAAATTGGATTGCTCACTTTGACTTCCAAGAGGCCTCAAATGATCGAACAGCTTGCCTTAGGTTATTCTGGGACTTGTCAGCAATCTTTTCAGCCACTTCGCGAGGCAATTCTATTCCTTCTTTTTCAGCAATGAACTCCAAAAATTGAACAATCTGAAATGAGTGCAACCCAGAGGATTAGGAAAAGTTTAAAAAATGTGTTTGAAGATGACGTGCCCAAACCTATAATTTACCTCATGATTTGGAGGTGGAAGAAGTTGGATGACCGTGCAAAGGGTCTTAATGGCATGAATTTTTGAAGCATCATTAGAGCAGAAAAGCACTTTGTTACACCCTTTATATCTTTCCAGGAGCCACTTTATATATAAGAGTGCATCTGTTGATAGCTTGTCTGCATCGTACAGAATAATTACTGCAAGAACATATGGTAAACATGCATGGTGTAAAATGGCATATTACAAAGAAATTATGTTTGGTGAGATTCAATCATCAGAAATTGTACCTCGGCAATTATGGTGGTTGCACTGAACAGCTTTATCTGAAATCCTAGTATGTCTTTCCTTAACGAGTTCAACAATGACATGTTTCTCATACCCTTTAAGCGCAGAGATATTAATTTCAACATGTCGAGAGGACTCCTTTACATTTACTAAAATTTTCCCAGCTCCCTCTCCCTGTTGAAGTATTGTTTCACCAACAAAAGTCAAGTGATATACACAATCAAGCAATCCCAGAATGAAACAATGGAATTAGGGTCGTTACCTTCAAGTCAAATTCCTTGCGCCTCTCTCTTGTCTGTGGAACAGAATCAAAACCATCAATTTATTACTTCTCTTATCTCACACAATAATGGAACTTTTTATTAATTAGAATATTTTGGGATAAAACGCTAGTACAGTAGAATACCCACAAACTGATAGCCGACAAGCCAACAACAAAAAACACCAATCTACTTAACTAGATAAATAAAGCAAATATTACAAAGAAAGTAAAGAGAATAGAGAATACCAAATTTATATGGAAAATCCTCCGGTGTAGAGGGAAAAACCATAGGGCAAAATTGGATAAAAATTCACTATGAGAAATGAGTAGATACAGGAATTTCATACCCTAAGTTTATGTCCAAAACCTAGGATTCTCAGCAAAGGGGAACGATTACAAGAAAATGGATCTCTTTGAAAAAACCCATAAATTAATTAAAGAGAATCCAATTGTCGTAGAAGCTTATCCCACACCCTTACGTTCTCTATGAAGCAAGAAATTCTTCTTCTTCTAGCTCTTGGTACCAAAGAATAATACTACACCCTTTTCGGTGAGAACACACCAGTTAACGCCCAAGTTAACAAGTCTCTCTCAACATATGCTTCTGTGGCTTCCTCAAGGAGCCAACCTCTCTCCCCCCTTTTTTATGCATATTTTGTTTCAAGCAACACAAAAGGGGACAAAGCATTTAATGCTTTCCATGCAAGCAAGCATTAAATGCTATCCATGCATGATATTTTCTTTTCCAAGAAAAAGAACTGAGAGAGACCTATTCATTCTTTAAAGCAAACGATACCGAGAGGCTTGACGAGCACCGATAGACCTAACTGAGAAGCACCGAGAGGCATGCAACCGGGAGACGAGCATCGAGGAGCTTGAACCGATAGATCACTACCGAGAAGCATACATCGAGAGAAAAACATCGAGAGACATATACTGACAGAACCAATTGGTACTGAGAAGCATTCACTGGGAGACGTGAAAAACCGAATGGGGTTGGATAAATGGGTTTTGCTACAACCCCAACAATCTCCCCCGCCCTACCCATTAGGAGGAGATGCACTTTTCGATTTTATCACTTGAACATCACCTTGGCCATAATACTCAACCTAGCCAAGTTGTTATAAAGTTCAAGTGTTTTTCTGGGAATTACTTTGGTTAACATATCTGCAGTGTTCTTGTCGGTGTGGATTTTCTTCAACTTCAACATGTGATCCTCAATCACTGACCACAGCCAATGATACCAAACATCAATGTCCTTGGTATTTGCAAGATACATGGTATTTTTATTTAAATCTAGAGTATTTTGACTGTTACAAAATATCACATATTCCTTTTGGCTTACCCCTAGTTCATGAAAAAACCTTCTTAACCAAAACATCTCTTTATCGGATTCGGTTGCTGCAATATATTTAGCCTCTATAGTAGACAAGGCAACACACTTCTATAATTTTGACTGCAAATATACGGTTCACTTGGCAGAAGTGAACAAGAACCTTGATGTAGATCTTCTACCATCAAGATCACGGCCATGTTTGCATCAACAAATCTTTCTAGAATTGGTTGCTTATCATCAAATCTCAAGAACAACCTTAAAGTACCTTTCAAGTACCTGAATATCCATTTCACTGCATTTCAGTGATTCTTTCTCAGATTAGAAAGAAATCTGCTCAATACACCAATTGTGTGAGCTATGTTAGCCCGAGTGCAAACCATCAAATACATTAATGAACCTACGGCTAAAGAGTAAGGGATAGATAGCATAACATATTTTTCTTCCTTAGTTACTGGACAAGATTTCTTACTTAACTTAAAATGATTAGCTAGAGGTGTACTAATTGATTTAGCCTGCTGCATATTGAACCGTTGGAGCACACATTCAACATACTTTTCTTGAGATAATCATAACTTACCAAATCTCCTGTCATGGATAATATCCATACTCAAAATCTGTTTAGCTGGACCTAAATCCTTCATTTCAAAGGACTTAGATAAGTCATTTTTCAATTTGCAGATCATCTCAGCATCTTGTCCCACGATCAGCATATCATCAACATACAACAACAGTATAATGAAATTACCATTAAGGAATGATCTCATATACACACAATGATCTGCATCCATTCTTTTATAAGAATGTTTCACCATAAAATAATCAAATTTCTTGTACCACTGGCCGGGAGCTTATTTCAACCCATACAATCTTTTTTTCAATTTACAAACCATGTGTTTCTTTCCCTTCACTTCAAAACCCTCCAGCTAGTTCATGTACATCTCTTCTTGCAAATCACCCGATAAGAATACAATCTTAACATTAAGTTGCTCAAGCTCTAGATTGAAACTAGCTACCAATCCCAATATAACTCGAATGGAGCTTATTTTCACATCCGGTGAAAAAATCTCATGAAAGTCTATGCACTTATTTTAGGGAAAGCCTTTCACCTCTAACCGAGTTTTGTACCTCACTAGTTTCTCATCTTTCTTTGGCTTGAACACCCACTTGTCCCTTGGCGGCGTTTTACCCTTTGGAAGCTCAACTACCTTATAAGTACCATTTTTCTGCAAGAAGTTTATCTCCTTTTACATAGCTTCCAACCACTACTCCTTATTAAGAGTAGACTGAACTTCTTAAAAACTTTTCGGTCCCCTCTCATTAGTAAGCAAAATAAACTCAAAACTAGGATAACTTGTGGATAGTTGATACTTTCTTGTAGATCTCCTAAGCTGAGATCCTTCATCCTCTTACAGAGAAGGTTGCTCCCCCAACTCAGTACCCATTGCATCAAGCTGTGCAATGTCATCGGTAACATCCAACCGATCACTAGTTGTGACTAGCTCATCTATATCCTCAAGTTTTATACTCTTTGTATCTGTACCATCTGTGGTACTGCTAGGTGGAACTGCTACCGGTGTCTCATCCTCATTCGCCAACACTTTGTGAAATCTTCATTTTCTTTTCAAAGTCACCGATAGTCTCTTGCTGATGAAAAACCACATCTGTGCTCCTAACAGCCTTTCTCTGTTCTGGATCCCATTACCTATAACCAAACTCTTCATCACCATAACCAATAAAGACACAAGGAGTGGCTTTACTGTCCAACTTTGACCTTTGCTCTTTCGACACATGCACAAAGGCTTTACAACCAAAAACCTTCAAGTGAGAATATGAAACATCTTTGCTTGTCCATGCCCTCTCTGGACTGTCAAAGCCTAAAAGAATTGACGGTGACCTATTCATTAGGTAGCAAACTGTATTAATTGCTTCACCCCAAAAGGAATTCGACAATTTAGCCATTTTCAACATGGATCTGACTCTTTCCATGGTGTAATTCATTCCTTAGTCACACTATTGTGCTGTGGTGTCCCAGATTCTGTGTTCTCATGCCTTATCCCAAACTTCGAACAATAAGTTTTAAACTTATTGGAAGTGTACTCACCACCATTATCAGTACGAAGCCATTTCAAGAGTACTCCTGTCACCCTTTCCACCATAGCATGAAAACTTTGAAACCGCTGTAGAATCTGACTTTTGTTTCTTAACAAATACACCCACACTTTTCATGAAGTATCATCAATAAAAATGACAAAATATTTGTTTCCACCAAGAGATTGAACCTCTACGGGACCACAAATATTAGAATGAACCAATTCAATTTTATTTTCTTTCCTCTTAGAAGGAATACGGAAAGAAACTTTACGGTGCTTGCCAAACAGACAATGATCACATGAATTTAGAGAAATATCTTTGGCCGAAGGAATGAGGGACTGTTTCGTCAAAAGTTGTAACCCTTTCTCACTTATGTGTCCAAGCCTCTTATGCCACAAATTTGGTGAAGCATCATTCTCAACTGCATTGACCTTCATACTGCACACTCTCAACTAGGTCTTGTACATGTAGGAGCACAGTTTTCCCTTTGCAACAAGCATGAGAAGTTCCCACTGCCTACTCTTTTGCTGACTCTTGTATTCTTACTTTTCAAGAACATTAATTGAAAGCAAGTTCATCCTTGTATCTAGGATGTACCTAGCATCATTATATCTAGGATGTACCTAGCATCCCGTTGAGTCAATGTGCAGCCGGTACTAGTCTCGACGACAATATCGCCAATTCTAACAATCTGTGATAGTGTTATTCCCCATCTTGGCGACACCAAATTCACATTCTTTATAAGTTGTAAATAACTCCCTTTTGGGACATAATGATATACTGCACCAGTGTCAATAATCTATTTAGACAATAGATCTCCCATATAACTGCAATCACTAGGTGTACACACAAGGGACTCAATCCCTTCATCAGAACCAACCATTGCAGCATTACTTTCATCTGGAATATTCTTGCTTTTTTTATCCTTCTTCTCTTGCTTCAAGAGTCAACAATTCCTCTTAATGTGACCAGACATCTTGCAATAGTAATACTTTACTGTTTCTTTGGACTTGGACCTCTTTTTGGACTTACTGTGTCCTCTGGAACCTTGGTATCTATTTTTAGTTCTGCCCATGTTCTCTATGACGAGCTTGACTACTTCCAGATTCCATATCCTTCCGTCTTACTTCTTCATTGAATAGACTGTCCTCTAGCATTCCCAATGTCAACTTGCCATTAGGAGCCGAGTTACTGACAGTCACAACTAATGTTTTCCAACTGGCCGACAAAGAACTCAAAGCTTGTACCTTATTGTCAAAATTAATTTCCAAAGTGGTCAACTGGTTCAACATATCTTGGTAGTAATTCATATGCTTGACAATAGGATATCCCTCCTTATATTTCAAATTAGCAAGTTTTTTTTAATCAAAAAGGCTTTATTCAGAGCAGTCTTCCTTTCATACAATGTAGCTAACTTATCCCATGTAGCCTTGGAACTGGTCTCCATTGCTATATGATGAAATATACTAAAATCAACCCACTTTTTAATGGTACCCAATGCTTTTTTATCTAGCTTTTTCCGGTCTCCATCTATCATAGTAGATGGTTTTGCAGACTTACCCAATATCAGATCATATAAATCCTTGCAATATAGATGGTCCTCTATCATTGTCTTCCAAATAGAATAGTTTGAAGCTGTTAGTTTCATCATGGAACCCATATCTTGATTACTTTCCAAGATTCAAGGCACAATAACCTTAACTTTGATACCAGTTATTGGGAAAAAACATTAGCACAACGGAATGCCCACAAATTGATAGCCGACAAACCAATCTACTCAACTAGATAAATAAAGCAAATATTGCAGAGAAAGTAAAGAGAATGGAGAACACTGAATTTACATAAAGAACCCTCCAATGTAAAGGCAAAAATCACGAGATAAAACATGATAAAAATCAATTATGAGAAATAAGTAGTTATAGGAGTTTAATACCCTAAGTTTATGTCCAAAACCTATGATTCACAGCAAAGGGGAACGATTATAGGAAATTGTACCACTTTGAAAAAACCCACAAATTAATTCAAAGAGAATCTAGTTGCCGTAGAAGCTTATCTCTCGCCTTTCCTTTCTTTGTGAAGTAAGAAATTCTTTTTCTTCTTCTGGCTCTCGATACCAAAGAATAATACTATACCCTTTTCGGTGAGAACACAAGAGTTAACCCCCAAGCTTCTCCTACAAGTCTCTCAACATATGCTTCCTTGGCTTCCTCAAGAAACCAACCTCTTTCCCCCCCTTTTTATTGTTTATTTTGTTTCAAGCAACACACAAAAAAGGGACAAACATTTTAATGCTTTCCATGCAAGCATTAAATGATACCCATGATTGATATTTTCTTTTTCAAGAAAAAGAACCGAGAGAGATCTATTCATTCTTCAAAGTAAATGATACCGAGAGGCTTGACGAGCACCGACTGACCTAATTGAGAAGCACCGTGAGGCATGTAACCAGGAGACGAGCACTGAGGAGCTTGAACTGAGAGATCGCTACCGAGAAGAGATACAAACACCGAGAGACATATATTGATAGACCCAATTGGCACCGAGAGACATGAAAAACCACGTGGGGTTGGATAAATGGGTTTTGCTATAACCCCAACAGAATAGTGGTCAAATCAGAGAAATTTCATTAGATTATTGCTCCCTTTTCTAATCAGCAAAGCTCTGATGATTTTTCCATCTGGGGGGGGGGGAAGGAAGTTGTAGTAAAACCAAAATTGTTGTCCATTGCATGAGTACTCCATGCCTTATCCTTGTGCTAGCACTTGAGCATGTTACGAAACAAGTTGTGAAGGATGATTCACTTGGAAAGGCTTACATGAGTGATTCCCTAATGGTGCCTAGCTTCCCAAGCAAATCTCCTATCATAGTCTAACTGAAGGTTTTGGGAACTATTGGGTATCCTGGCCTCAATCCTAAATAAACAGGAAAAAGTAAGAAAATTCCTGCAAGATCTGTTGGGAGAGATTGAAATAAGTGAGGGTAACTGGTATGAGATTTTGGTGGAGTTTTACCTTGATTTTGTCAGGTCCAAAAACCTCTCGAAGCAAAGCCCTGATCATGGTTCTTTTTCCCACTCCTGGTGGCCCTTCAAATATGATATGAGTGCAGTCTCCCATGTCCACCTGCAAATCTCAGTATTATCTCATTTTTCTTTCATGATCCTGACTCGTTTATTTGGTAAGTATTATCAGTTGTAACGAATAAACAGATGAATAATAAAAATTTTTCCTTGAAAAGTCTTTTTCGAAAAAAATAGAAGTTTGAAGGAAAAGAACAGGGTAGAAGTATGTATATGGCTCACCAAACTCTGAAGCTGAATGGCCTTGCCGTGATGGCATATGAAATCTTTGAGTGCAGTTGGGCCATACTTGTCTGCCCAAACAAAGTCTCTTTCGTTGTTCTTGTTAATGGTATTATCATTATTATTTTCATTCTTTGCTAAACTCATCTTCTCTTGCATTGATGTTGCAAGTGATGACGAGTCTTTGGTTACTCTCTCCCCCAATGGCTTCTGCTTTATTATTGTTTTTGAAGAAATATCAACACTTTCTATCAAACTTGCACTCCTGCTTCTCTCATGACCACTCTCCTTCACCACCGACACCAATGATTCTCGAGGAGCAGCACATTGATATCTGATCTCTTCATGATGCTTTGAATACCCTTTTGAATGCTCTCTTGTTTTCAACCCTAGAAAAGCTCCCAACTTTTGGATTCTTGCAACAAAACTCGAATAAGAACTTGTAGAACCATTAGTTGTTGCCTGACTTTCTCTTCCAGGGCTTGTTGCAGTGTGTGTTCGATGTCTTCCAAGAACGAGAGATGAATCTGTAAGTCCTTTGTAGTAGGGGCTCGGGTCAATATATCTTCTGTCAAGCTCAGATCCATACCTTCTATTGAATTCTTCTAAGCTCTCTTCTGTCAAATCCGAATGGTTTGACAATAAGTTATTCCTCCCACCTATAAACCTCCCAACCTTCTTTGGCCATGTGGTCTTGGAAGAGCATGTCGAGCATGAAGAACGCGTAGAATACGAAGATCTCTTCGATAAAGAACGTTGACAGCCTGATCTTGAGGATGTGATGAAATTAGGGTCCGATGAAGTACGAGGGATTGTTGGACTCGGCATTGAAAGGGAGCTATGTGTTAGCTCTCTTCCTTGCAAGCTTTTTCTTCTTTGTTAGTAGAGTTGATGTAAAGTGTCAAACTTTTGAGTGATTTACAATGATTTGATTATGTAGATGATAGGTGTTTGTGGTGCATACGGCAAGGAAAGCTAATGCTAAATTTTGGTGAAGATTCCTAAGGGAATAATTTGTCCACAGGGCGTCACAAGCTATGAAGTTTGAGTTAAACTATGTTGGACTTGAATGCTCATAAAATGGTTTTTCACCAGCTGAAGAGACAAATGAAAACCCTATTCTTATGACAGCAATGGGATGAAAATGATGTGGGTGATATTGTTATATATGTCTTCTTGCTGTGCAATTTGTGCATTCATGTGTTTGAGATTGCACAACCATTTGTTATAAGCATTCAATCAAATTCATACCAAAATCAAAATTGTCACCTCTCCCATGTGGCATCTTACATAATTAATGACATTTTTATTGGATAAATGAAATGATCAAACACCTAGGCAATTCCCCTGTATGAATACATGGACCCAACTAGATTCAATTTTTTTTTTTTTTTGGTTAAAAATTTAAATATGAAATCACCGGATTAGGGGATGGAGAATTGTGACTACTAGACTATAACAATTAGATTCAAATTTCCGGTATAACTTGCGGGAAATGACATTCTTCAAGTAACGGTAGAGTGTAAAATCTTTCTGTTATAGGGTCAAAATGTAACTAAATCTAAATGTTTAAAATTCGATGGAAAATATTAGAAAATTTATAACTAAATCAAAATATAGGTAAAAGATTTTAGATTTCATACGTAATAATCTATTTTTTTTATTAATAAAATATATGAGATAATATATAAATCTATGTTTTTATTAATAAAATATATGAGATAATATACAAATTATATATACTAAGCAACAAAATTGTTAAGAATTGAGACTGAAAATTTACTTACTTATGGAGAAACTTATTTTTTCACAAGTTGGGATTTGGATGTCGAGAAAGAAAAATTAATTAGTTAGGTATATATCAATTTAGATATGATTACAGAATGTGGCACTTTGCTTCTTGTAAGGCTTCATATTAGTTATCAATTGAACATTACAACTCAAAAATTCATTGATGGAAAAGCATCAAAACAATAATCTTTTTAGATCAATAATCTTTTTTATCTTTTATTGTTTTTTTAGTAACACTAAACAACTACTTGTATATTCAATACCAAATCTAACTATCTATGTTGGGTTTTTTTTTGGGGGGGGGTATTATTGTTACTATGCCAATAATAAATATAAATAATAAATGATGAGTTTTAATTAAATATTATAAAAAAGATATGAAACTTACTGATTGTAACAAGAGAAGACAACCGTTAGACCAATAATAATAGTTCTCGTGTCCCAATCACAATCTCTTTCCTTTAATCTTGAAATTCAGCATTTAAATCGCTATGTAACAAAAAAAAATAGTGTTCTTGTCTTTAAGGGGATAATTTAGTAGTCACAATTTTCCTGTCCCAAACATGAGACCCAAGAATTTAAATTGTTGATCTCTCTTTGTCTACGGTCTTGAGATCCCTCAATTTAAATTGTTGAAAATTTTAGTAAATGTTTAAACTTTTCACTCTCCTCTCTCTGTCTTAAAATGCCTCGATGGCAATTTCGTCACAATATTATCTCATCAAATATATGGCATACCTTTTTTATGCCACAAATTCCTCAGGGGGACGTGGCTATCCCCTATGAAATTTTATTGAAAATACAAAAATGAGATTAGCAAAATTGCAACCAAAGCCAATAAAACAAACAAAAAGAACCAATGAAGAATTACACAGCACACAAGTAAGGAAACCGTAGCCCATCATCCTTTAGAAGCATAGCAAGCCATGAATCCAAAAATCAGATGGGCAGCCAAAGATGTTGAGACCCAAGAGACCCATATGTCACAAACAAGATTAGCCAAGTAATCAGCATCGTGATTACCCTCCTGGAAATCATGAACGGTAATAGAAAAGCGATCACGTAATTTGTGTTTAATATGATCCATGAGTCCTGGAACATGCCAAGACAATGCAATAAAACCAAGAAACCCATCATCAAGAACCTTCGGATCAGCTTGCATATGTAATCGAAAAGCATTATCAATCCTTCCTCCAAGACTTGAACCTCAGCTCTCAGACTCATATCTTGAAAATAAAATTTGAAACAATGGCCACCTAAGAACCATCCTTCTTGTGCATAACCCCATGTTACGGACCTAAGACAAGCCATGAGAGAAGCTGAGGTAAGACCTCGACGAGCAGCAGTAAAGCAACAGTCCATAGGAGCTATTGAGCCAGTTGCACGGGCCACAACTACGCAAGCAGCACATGCATGTGGCATAGACAATGGGCACTCTAATGCCAACACCATGCTACACACGAGTAGAGGAGTTCTAGATAAATCAGCACATGTAGGAACCTAAAGGACACAAGAAAGCACATAGAAGTGTAGTTGAGACCAGCTATGGCACGTCGAGCCCATGCTAGCCCGTGCACCAACGTGTCCTACTCGAACACGGCTTCTTCAGGAGGAGCCCCATGCAGTCATAAGGTGATTGGAGATCTGACTTGAGTATTTGAGAAGAATGGAAAAAGGTCAAGGAAACTAGAGGACACGAAGAGACTACGAGATTGCCCGATGAACCAGAATCTCACTAGTGGACCCAACGTCAACGCCGAGCAGTTTGACTAGTCGTTAGGCAAATGTGTGCAGAAGTATTTTGAAACCTTGGAAGGCTCAGAGGATGAGAGAAATACTACAAATATGCTAGAGCAAAGCTTAGGCAAGAATGAGAATCGATCAAGCACTCAAAACATAAAGAAAAACCCTAATTTGCATGAGCATTCGGCTAAGGAGATGGGCTATGTGACCATGAAGCTGAACCAAGAGTTGAATGACGATCATGGAAGAGTCCTAAAGCAACTATGGAACTCTAGAAACCATAGAGAAGCCATGGCCAAGAAGGAGATTTCAAGTGCCCAAGAGCTAAAGAGTCCTATGTCCACACAAACTCTTGGAAACCCTAGCAAGCTAGTCTTTGTACCAAGTAAGGAATTCTTGAGCAATCTAGACTCTTAGGAGTCCATCTTAGCTAAGAGTTCTAGAGCAAGGGGAAGCTCCATTCAAGCTAGAAGTCCAAGAGGAATACAAATCATAGCTGTGAGAAAGACTAATAGATTAGGAAATTTATCTTATCTTATCTTGTTTTAAATAGAGTTTGACATTAGTAGGAAGTTAATTTGGTTGTTAGTTCTTGTCATTAGGATTCTAGTTAAAGTAGTACTCTTGAGGTATGATTAGAGCTTATAAATATCTCATATAGGCCATGTTATAGTGTGTAGTATTTGGTTATTCACTTTGACTAATCAAATTAGTTCTTCCTTTTAAATGAGAATTTTCTTAGAATCATAGAGAGAGAAAAACCCTTCTTTGTATTACGTTACCTCTCAAGAGATCCTTACGGTGCAAAGAGGTAAGGATTACAATCAAACCTAGCGTGTGAGATTGATCCACAACTATCCCCAACCCTAACCCTAATCTATTCGATTAAGCCACCCTTTTGTGTGACATAATTGCTACGTGAGAGCTTTTGCACTCCATAACCTTCTAATCAACAAGCTCAACTAACCATTGGCCTAACAATTTAGTGCTTTCATTGGGAGGACAGCATCCAATCTATCAAATGGGCATGAACACACCAAACCATGAAACTGAAGGAACACATTGCCCATGGCCGAGCAAGCAAAGCAACTCACTCAATGTTAGCATCTTGATGTTTTAGAGAACCAGATTATAGTTAACCTAAACCAACACCACCATGCAAGAAACCAATGAGCGTGTGGCTCATTTTGAGCAAAATGTGCAAGCCATGATGGAGATGCTGTGAAATATACAGGCCGGATCAAGTGCAAAATGTAGGAGACAATTATGGTCGAGATATACCTACCTCTCACAATGACCAGTCCATAACCAGTGATATGGAGTCTAGATCTGACCCTTACAAGCCTAAATATGAATCTTCTAGTAGTGGGGAAGAAGATCACACCATGCCCATTGCCCAAGAAGCCGATGATTGGTTGAGAGAAAGGAGGAGAGATCATCAAGAACCAAGGTAACGTCTAGCCACGCATGAACTCGAATTTCTCAAGTTCCAACAGGGAGATCCGAGTGTATAAGTGTTTAGAGCCAGATTTACTTCAGCTACTATCCTACAAACAAATGTGAGAGGATTAGGATTGCCGGATTCTACCTCAAAGATGAATTATAGCAATGGATGTCGTGGCTCAAAGAATAGTATGATGCAAGTCATAAAAGTTTGTCAAGGAATCGATTTGTCAAATAGATGATGAAACGTTTTGGTGACACAATTTATGTTCATTACAATGAGGCCATCTCAAAATTAAGGCTAACAGGTTCATTGAGGGATTACCAAAAGGAATTTGAAAAAATTTTTACCCAAGTAGATTGGCCTAAGAAAGTATTGATTAGTGCCTTTGTGGTTGAGCTCAAGGATGAGCTGGCCATTGAGGTTGAGTTGTAGCATCCTAAATCACTAATACATGCCTTACAGATTGCAAGACTTAAGGAGGACTTGTTGTAGGACATTTGACAGATAGCACGCCCTTAAAACACCTTGGCAACCCGCAACTTTGCACAAACTCGCAATAGCACACTACGGCCTTTTGGCATATCAACTACAAGTTCAGCTAGGTCTAACTACCCAAAGTTGTACCTTTAGTAGTTAAGAAGCTATCTTACTCAGAGATGGAGGGTAAAAGAGCAAAAGGGCTCTGTTATAATTGTAATGAGAAGTTTCAGCCCATCCACATGTGTAAAATTCCATAAATCTACATGGTGGAGCCCAGTAGTGATAAGGAAGCTAAATAGTCTGTATATCCAAAAGATTCATGATGGCCTTAACTTTGAGATGGTCTCGTTGTGGTCCATGATCAAGAAAGGAGGCCAGATCTTTGTAGTCCAAATCTCACCCCAAGTGTCAGGCCAAAACGTGTCCAAGGAGGATACTTAACCTCCTAAGGATGACCTTTCAATCCCCGAGAAATTGAAACACTTTTGGATAGGTATGCATAAATTACTTAAAACCAAAAACCCAACCACACCAAAGAGACTTCGATCATTCTATAATGCTTAAAAGTGAGTTGAACCCCAATCAAAGTACCCCCACTAGTACGCTCAGTACTAGAAGGAGGGAGGCAAGTTAAGGAGATGCTAGAGAATAGCCTGATTCGTCCAAATACCAGTCTATTTTCTAGCCGGTGTTACTTGTCAGAAAAAAGATAGAACGTGGCACTTTTGTACCAATTATTGAGCATAAAACGAGGCTACCATCAAAGATAGGTTTCCAATACCTACCATTGATGACATGTTGGATGAGCTAGGAGGTGCATAATTCTTTTCTAAGCTTGATCGAAGGGCAGACTACCATTGAATTCATGTAAAGGATGCCGATGTGCACAAGATAGCTTTTAGAACTCACAATAGTCATTATGAGTACCATGTGGTACCCTTTGGCCTTTGCAACACCTCAAACACATTTCAAGCCTACATGAATGACCTTTTTAGACCAAAGTGAAGGAGGTTTGTCATTGTTTTCTTTGATGATATTTTGGTTTATTCGAAATCATGGAACGTGCACCTCACACACTTAGAGTATGTGTTGAAAACCCTAGCAAAAAACCATTTTTTTCTTAAACTGTTCAAATGTGTCTTTGGCCAAAGAAAAGTTAAACATTTTGGGCACATAATCTCTGTTGATGGTATAAAAGTAGACTCAAAAAAAGATTAAGCCATATTAACATGGCCGGTGTCCAAAAGCCTAACCCAACTTAGAGGTTTTCTTGGTTTAATCAATTATTATCGCAAGTTTGTCAAAGATTATGGCAACATTGCGACGCAACATTGCGAGGCCATTGACCAATATTTAGAAAAAAGATTGTTTTTAATGGAGTAAGGTTAGTGATAGAGCCTTTGAACAACTCAAAATAGCCATGACTTAAACCCCAGTCCTTACAATGCCCGATTTTGTCCATGAGTTTGAAATTTACTCAGATGCGATTGCAATAGGGGTAGGAGATGTCCTAATTCAAAAAAGAAGGCCTTTAGCCTATCGTAGCAAGTCCATGGGTGAAAAAAAGAATGCGTGGTCTATTTACGCAAGGGAGATGTTAGCATCATTATAACTATCTGCGTATGGAGACCATACTTGCTTTGGAGGAAGTTCAAGATCAACATTGACCAACAGCCATTAAAGGCCCTATTATAGCAATGAATCATCACCCTGATCGGGTTGTCAAAACCCTCAAATTAAAAACTGATTCCCCCAATGCAACAAACTATAGCAATAGTGGTTACCAGGTCGAATTCCAAGGGAACTAATTAACTTAATCTCCTAGTTTATGTTAAAAATAAAGTTGAGGGTTTTCAAACAAATTGCTAAATAAAAATTAATAACCTAAAGTTTAGAAACAAACAATAATGCAACAAACTAAAATTAGAAAGAAAGTTCAATCTATTAAATACTGATCCAAGGGTTCATATATTCGATTGTCTTATTGATCATTGGTTAAAAATATTATTTTTGTGATTCAAGCGTTTAACCTTAAATCTATTAGGATAGTCGTAATAAATCTTGCGTTTTCCTAATTTAATCAACCAAACCCAGCATCCAATCAAAACTTATCATTAATCGACTGGGTACGATAGTGTTCCATATCAATATAATGATAGCATTACATTCTGTGAAAACAGTTAAACCAAAATATAAACAATTGTGATAGCTGCAATTACTCAATTTTGTTCCATTGATTCCCTAGGTTAATTGAATACCGGTAAAATACCTATAAACAAAATAACCTAGTTGCTACTTGTACCATTCGTTCATGACAATTACGGATCACTGAATTCCTGGATAGCAATAGAAAAACTAATATTGAATTAAATTGTCAGATTAACCAATATTAGGTTTCCCTAAAATTAAATTAAGAATCAACGAATACTTGAATAAAGAGCAAAAAATTAAATTAAGTACCTAACCTCATAATGAAGAACAATCGATTAAAATTCTCCTTGAATCAGAAATGAAAATTTAGCCACTCATAATGATGAGTCTTAAACAAAATAAAATAAGAAAAAGAAAAAAAATGTTTTGAGGAGAGGGAGAATAGGGAGTCCCCCCCAGCGGCCGTCCACTTTTAAATGGAGAAAAGTGTTGGCTCTTGAATCCCTAAAGGAATATATATATAGCCTTCACCCTCTTTGAGAGAATTAGTAACATGAAAGATTTAGTAGCACTTTCCTTCCCTTTAGACTTCTAAATCAATTAGGAGTTTTCAAAATTAGATAGATTACAAAAGTTTACTCCTATTAAAAACAGATTTCCTACTAAAAATAAAAATTCAACTAAAATGCTGAAATTAGAATTCAAGCTCCTCTTCTTCAAAGCCCAAAAAGATATCTTGACCAAATTAGCTCCAAAATTGCTTGAATAAGCCCAATTTACTCCAAGCCTTCAAATTCAATCTCTTAAAAATAAAATTCAATAAAAACAACAATTAGGGCATTAAACAATTCAAATTCAAACCATGATAACAATAATAAATTCAATAAATTGTATGTTATCACACCCCTCAACAACAAAAGTGGGTGACAAAACTTCAAGATTATGAGTTTGAAGTGCTTTACAAGCCTGGTTGAGAAAACAATGGAGTCGATGCACTATCTTGCAGAGAAGATGCTGAAATTCTACATACAATTTCAAGTCCAACTTGTGAGATATGGGATGAAATCCGAGTTGCCATTCCTAATGATGATTCAGTAAAGCAATGATACAAAAACTTGAGCAAGGAGATAACGATGTGGGAGATTATGAGTAGAAAAATGGCCTATTACTCTCAAAAGGGCAGGTATATGTTCCTAAAACCGACAATTTGAGACAACAAGTCATGGAGCACTTTCACAACTCACAGGAAGGAGGTCACAGTGGAGTTTTCGGAACTTCCATGTGGCTCTCCAAGCTATTTACATAGGAAGGAATGGAAGGAGATGTGAGGGTTCTTGTCAAATCATGTGATACATGCCATAGAACCAAGGGAAATACTGACAAGCCCCCAAGGTCTACTGCAACTCTTGCAAACTCCAAGCTAAGTGTAGGAGGATGTAACAATGGACATCATCAAAGGACTACCGACCAGCAACGGGTGCAACAATATACTTGTTGTCATAGATCGATTATCGAAGTATACACACTTTGTGTCCATTCCTCAACCCTATACAGCAAAGTCCATTGCCCAATTATATGTGGACTATGTCATGAAATTACATGGAGTGCCAAGGAGCGTAGTCACGGATTGAGATAGGATCTTCATAAGCAATGTTTGGTAAGAGTTCTTTAAGATGCAAGGTACCACTTTGGCAAGAAGTCAGCTTACCATCCTTAAACCAATGGAGGTTTCTAATTGTATCCTTGAGAAATATCTAAAGTATTTCATCCATCACAACCTGAAAAAGTGGGAAGAGCACTTGTCCTAGATTGAGTATTGGTATAATATGAGCCATCATTCAGCCATAAGAATAACTTTATTCCATGCCTTATATGGAAGACTACCACCCACACTACCTTCCTATGTCAAAGAGGCTACACTAATGATTTGATTGATGTGGAGTTGAGAACTTGAGACGAGATTTTAGCTGATCTCAAAGTCGATTTGTAGCAAGCTCAAGCAAGAATGAAATGCATGCACAACAAGAATTGACCGCACGAAGAGTTCAAAGTTGGAGATTGGGTTTATCTCCAGTAATCTCCTAATCAAAAGCATAGAAAATTCAAGAGAGCACTTGGAAAACTTCAAACTAAGTTTTTTGGACCGTTCCAAATCATTGCTAAGTATGGGAAGCTCACTTACTAGCTAGATCTACTATCAAATTGCCTCATACATCCTTTTTTCATGTGAGTTGGCTAAAAAGAAAGGTTGGAGACACAATAAGAGGCATTTCCGAGATTGATGAGGATGGGAATATCATGCTAGTACCTGAGGACATCTAGAGAAGTTGAGAAGTTAAACATGAAGGTTAGAAAAGGTTAGAAGTTTTGGTGAAATGGAAAGACCTTGGAGAAGAGGATGTCACATGGGAAGATATGCATCACTTCAATCGAGATTATCTCACATTTGATTTTGACAGCAAGGTCATTCTTCATGAGGACGACTATTATAAATCTAAATCAAGCCATGACAGAAGCAAGTAAGATCTCGATGAGCAGCAGTAAGGCAACAGTTTATAGGGGCAACTGAGCTAACTGTATAGGCCACAACTCATGCAAGCAGCGCATGCACACTGCACTTAGGCAATGGGCACTCCTATGCCAACACCGTGCCACACGTGAGTAGAGGAGTTCTAAAGAAATCAAGACACTTAAAAACCTGAAAGGATACAAGAAAGCATGCAGAAGTGGAGTCGGGTACAGTTATGGCATGTAGAGTCCATGTTAGCCCATGCGCCAAGGTGTCATACTCGGACATGACTTCTTCAGGAGATTCATGTAGTCATAAGGCGATGGGAGATCTGACTTGAGAAATTGAGAAGAATGGAAAAAAGGCTCAAAGAACCAGAGGACGCGAAGAGACAACAAGGATTAACTTATAAACCAGAATCATATCGGTGAAACCAATGCTAACACCGAGCAATCTGCTCAGTCCCTGGGTAGATGTATGTAGAAGTATTCTAAAACCATAGAAGGCTCAGAGAATGAGAGAAATGCTATAAATATACTGAAGCAAAGCCTGGGAAAGAATGAGAATCAATCAAGCACTCAAAACATGTAAAAAACCCTAGTTTGCATGAGCATTCGACTAAGGAGATGGGTTGTGTGACCAAGGAGCTGAATGACGATCATGGAAGAGTTCTAGAGCAACTAGGAAACTCTAGAAACCCTAGAGAAGCCATGACCAAGAAGAGGAGTCCAAGTCCCCAAGAGCTAAATAGTCCTACGTCCATTCAAACTCTTGGAAACCCTAGCAAGCTAGTCTTTGATCCAAGTAAAGAATCCTTGAGCAATCTAGACTCGTAGTAGTCCATCTCAGCTGAGAGTTCTAAAGCAAGGGGAAGATCCAATCAAGCTAGAATTCCAAGAGAAATACAAGTCCTAGCTGTGAGGAAGATGAATAGATTAAACAATTTATCTTATCTAATCTTGTTTTAAATAGAATTTGACATTAGTAGGAAGTTAATTTGGTTATTAGTTCTGGTTATTAGGATTCTAGTTAGAGTAATACTCTTGAGGTATGATTAAAGCTTATAAATACCTTATAGAGGCTGTGTTATAGTGTGTGGTATTTGGTTATTTATTTTGATTAATAAAGTTAGTTCTTTATTTTAAGTGAGAGCTTTCTTAGGAGTATAGAGAATATAAAAACCCTTCTTTGTATTACACCACCTCTCGAGAGATTCCTGCGGTGCAGAGAGGTGAGGATCACAATCAAATCTAGTGTGAGAGAGTGATCCACAACTATCTTAAACCCTAACCCTAATCTATTCGACTAACATAATTGCTAAAAGGACTTTTGTACTCTATAACCCTCTAATCAACAACTACCCATTGCCACTACACCCCCACCTCTAGAGATCCCTGAATTACTCCTTAAGGCACAATCAATATTAAGAGAGAATGCAAATTCAAAAGGACAATGTCAAACAACAAACTTGAATCTCTTTGGAACCACATATGAAGAAATTAAGTGCAATTCATGCTTTAAAAAATGATTATGAGTAGTATTAGGTGAAGCAAAAGAATAAGTGGAAGACAATAATAACAATTGAGACCAATTGACAGAACTGAAAATACACACCCCTCGAAAACAAAGACATTGCTTGCCATCTACATTTACCAGTAATCAAGGCAACAATTTAGTCACCCTCTCAATGTCCTTATCCAAACACTTTATGCAATCAGAAATATCATGCCGAATTTTGCAACAAGCCTTGCAATATTTGGAGAGAAACCATAGGACAAAAACCATAGGACATTCTTTTTGATATAAAGATTCTTTTATATCAAAAAAGGAAACCATAGGATAGAAAGAAATAATGTGGAAGGAATGATAGGACAGAAACTCAAATTGTTTCAAAAAGCTATTAATGTGGAAAACTATTTAGATTTGAAAGGGTAAAAATGAGAAAATCATTAATAAAGACTCTATTGTTAAATGTATTACAAAATTTCAAGATGATCTATTTAACAAAAGATTTATTCTTCGAATTGATTACAAATCCGCAAAAGAAGTTTTACAAAAAAATGTTAAAAATATTATTTCAGAACAAATTTTTGCAAGATGGCAAGCCATCCTTTTAGTTTTCGATTTTGATACTATTTTTATCAAAGGATCACAAAACTCTTTAGCTGATTTTCTTACAAGAGAATTTTTACAAGGACATTCTGTTCTTTCTAAGAAAAATGTCTCAAAAAAATCAACATTCTCCTCAAAGTCCACAAGATTACGGCATGCAAATCACAACAACAGCCCCAAGAAGACCAATAACAAGACCACTAGATGTTCCCATATACAATCAATTTCAAACCCTTGAAAACTTTCCACCATTATCCTTTGCAGAAGTCACCAAACAACAACACACTTCAAAACAAGCTTCATCTTCACAAAACAAACCCAATTTCGATTATATAGCAAAACCATTCACTGAACCCATTTGTCTTACTAGATATAACAACCATTTAGACCAAAACTTTATGAGAGCTTTAGCTACCAAAATCTTATCCATTGATTTTAACTGGTTCCCAGACCATCTAGGAAAAACTCAACGATTCTATGAGTTTATCCTTGTTGACACCATCCCTTGAAGGGAGTCATTCGATTTGGGCAGCGGGGGAAGTTGAGCCCTAGGTATATTGGGTCCTTTTGTATTCTTGAGAGGGTCGGAAGTGTGGCGTATAAATTGGAGCTGCCAGCAGAGCTATCGCGTATTCACGATGTATTCCATATCTCAGTGCTTAGGAGATATCAGCCAGATCCCTCACACATTTTAGAGACTTTGCCAGTTAAGCTTCGAGAGGACTTGAGCTTACCTGTTCAGCCCATGGCTATTATGGATCGACAGGTCAGAAAGCTACGGAGCAAAGATGTCCCTCTTGTTAGAGTTTTGTGGAGAAGCGACCAGGTCGAGGAGGAGACTTGGGTGCCCGAGGAGGCCATGAGGAGACAGCACCCCCAACTTTTTTCTCTATAGTTTCTTTTAGTCTCGAGGACGAGAGTTGTTTTTACGAGGTTAGAAAATATAACACCGACATTTCGGTATCTTTCATATTGTGCTCTCCTCGATGTATATATGATATTGATCATGTTTTCATGACGCAAAATTCACTAAGAAATTTTTCCGATATAATCGTTCTCGAGAATTTCGGATAAAATCGTCGGAAATTAAAAATTTTTAAAATGACCAGAGATGGCCCAAACGTAATAAAAATGACTTTATAGTGTATAGACACCTCAAATATGAGTGAATCGTGATTCGTAGAGCCAAATCGGGGATTTTTGAAAAATCATCTGAAAAACCCTAATCGGACGGATATGAGCCCTGGCATGACTAAACGATCACGTTTTGATGCGGAATAAATTAAGTTAGGCCTAAAATGAGGTTTTGGGTCTAACTTGAAATTTTAAAAATTTTCGGGGTCAATTTATAATTTTTATAAGTCAATGGACTTACTTGCAATTTACAAAAATTTAGAAGAAATTTAAATAAATGTATTTACCTAAATAAAGACTAAACAAAGAGAGTATAGAGAGAGAGAGAGAGAGTGAGTGAGGTGGACGAATTTGGATAGAAAGAAGAAAGAATTTTATTTATTTTATTTTATTTTTGCTTATTTTATTTTATTTGATTTGATTTTTTTTTTTTTTTTGGAAAAGAATTCAAGGGTGGAGATTAAATGGAAGGTGGATGGATTAATGTGAGCCATTGGATTTGAGTTAGTGGGAGACAAGGTTACTATTTAGTGTAAGAAAGTGTGAGTTTTCTTGAAAATAGATAAAGGGTGAGGATTAAATTGAAATGGAATTAAGAATTATGGACCATTAGATCTTGGTGGTTGGGAGATATGTAATTAATGAAGATTAGAGTGTTAGAGAGTGAAGGAGTGCTTGTAATTGAGGAAAGGCCAAAACCGTAGGATGTCCAAAGAAAATGAACACAAAGCTCTCATTATTTTCTCACCATGGCTGTGAGTTTCTAGTGAGGAATCTCCAAATTTTTCCAACATACTACCCAAATATTTTTACATAGATCATTTCTTCACACCTTCAACTATAACATATCCAAAACATCAAGCCAAAATGAGGAGTTTTGCTTGGTGAGAATCCAAGGGACAGCTGAGAGACAAGGAACGAGAAATCCAGTTTTTTTCTTCAAGTTTAGCTAGCCATTTTGAGGTAAGAGACTCTTCATCTACCCTAGTAAAACATATGTTAATTTGGGGTCAAAATGAGAAAGCTAACATGGTGAATCTTGTATGGCCGAGAGTTAGGAAATTGGAGGAATAATTGATCTTGTGAAGGGATCTTGATTTGGGCTTGAAGCATCAACATTTTGAGGTAAATAAAAATTCTGAACTTTGCTGGAAATTGGGAGGCCTTGTGTAAATGATTTAAATTAATGTTCTAGCATAATTTTATAATCTAGAGTCTAGGTGTAACCCAAATAAAATATGAGCAAGGGTATGCAAAAAATTTGAACTTGTATTAGGAGAGAATTGGAATGAAAATGCTATGTTTTAAGGAGCTGAATTTAGTTCTTAAAATGTAGATTATTTGTGCAGTATTTTTTGTGAAAATGATGAATATATGTGGATATTTGTTGATTTAAAATGATAGGGAAAGGTGTGCAGAAAATTGGTTATGTTTAGCTAAAAATTTAGAGGAATGAAAGAATTGATGTAAACAATGAAATTGTAAATTTCTGCAAAACAGGGCAAACTAACCAGACTGTAGTTTTTCTATAATAACCTTTTATGAACAAATGAAAATTTAGTGAGGTCTTCTGCATATGAAACTAGACTCTCATAGATTTAAAATGAGATATGATTCGTTTAATTCTGAAAAGAATTGGATTTTTAGTGATTTTTCAAAGTTAGATGTTCTGCAGTGGAATACCCTGTTCTGTCCTGTTTTGGCCGTGAAATTTATTTCAATTTTGAGGTACCTTATGCTCTAAATCAACCTAAGATATAGTTATAAAATTTGTAGATCTATGTCTTATCTTTTCAACGAGATAATAATAACCTCAATCTGACCCCTGTGTCAAAAGTTACAGCCATTCTTCTGAAACTCGTCAGAGGGTCATCCATTTTCTAACACTAAAATCAGTAACTTTGCATGACACCTTTTCAGCCCCTTTTTGCAAAACCTCAAAGAAGAAACAATTTAGATCTCCCTCTTAACCACCTAATGTGAAAATATCAGCCAATTTGCAGAAGGGAATCAAAAGTTATACAAAATCTCCAAAAACTGTGCAGAAAGGATTCTGCTTCTCGGCCAAAACTGAACAGAGACTTTGGTGGTCCATTTCAGACCCCTTCTAAGCATAATTGGGAGAAATCCAAAACATAAAAGAAGTAGGGTTATGTGTCTTCTAAATACTGTAAACATTTCAGGTAAATTGAAGTTGGGTATTAAAAGTTGTGAAGGCTGTACTAAAATTTGTCAGAACAGACTTTTGAAACATAATGTGGGCATAATTGGTGCTATTTTATGGACTTACACTAGGAATCCGAGAAATTTCCCAACTAGGAAGTTGTAGCCATGTGTCTTATCTACAACATAGTCAAAATTCAGAGTATTTTCATGAGTAGATTGTGAGACATGGGAAATTTGCTCAAACTGGACAGAATAGAAAGTGAGATTTGGATTGGTTGGAAAATGTGGACTTTAAGGAATCTTCCACAGAGATTTTGGAGATAAGTTCAATACGAAAAGTGTGAGTTTTTATGTGATCTAACCGTAGAAATTGGAATTTCCCAATTTCAACCCCAGTTAAGGAACTTGTGGTTGATTCTCGAGAATGATACGAGATTTGATTTTGAAAAACCCTAGGTTTGTCTATAACTGGGGTTGCATCATATTTACATCATCATATACGCATCATATGATCTTTTTAGTGAGACATTCTACATTATGTTTATAGAATCTCGTTGGTGATATTGAGGGGAGCATTTTGTGTGCCTCGAGATTTGTGTCGGGAGTGGCATACCCTCATATATACTGTGAGTGAGATTTATTATATTATGTGTCTGATGCACAATATCATGTTTTAAATTATTTTCTGACACAAACATGATTTAATGAATATGTGACGTGAAATTGTGAATGAATTTTGAAATGTTTTTGTGAATTGATGGAGTATCCATAAACATGTTTTTACGCCTAGCATATGCATCCAAACGAGTTTTAAAATATGAAACCGTGTCATTGCATTTGATTTATACACGTTTTATAAAATCATCCTTGTGGAAATGATTGACATTGCTTGAGAAATGTGGCATGACATGTGATTGATTGGATGATGATAACTTTGTGATGGGTAAATCTCATTCTGTAGCTACGAAGGATGCATATGTAGGGTGATCCATATTTGCACCCGATACGCTTCTGCGGAAGGTATCGCATATGACATCGAAAAATAGTAAATGTATGGTGATTCGACACGGTATTAGTCAGGTTGAACCCATAAGACGGAGGGCTATAGTGCGCTGTAGTCTAGCACCTGATGAGGTCCGTCGTCAACGTCAGGGTAGAGAGCTTTTCTAACCTATTGCATATAAAACCCCTGATACGTCTGTCATTGGTCACGATCGACTCTTGCCAGGACTAATTTTGGCAAACTTTATTCTAACATGATTTGATGACATGGAAGCATATGTGTTTGAAATGTATGGGAAAAGAATGATTTATGATAAATTGAGCATTATATATGATTTCTTATAATATGTGGAATTATTGAGAATTTTGACACTCTATTTTTCACCGACACATTGAACACATGATATATACCCTCTCACTCACTGGCTATCTTCCTTGATACTCACCCGTCATTTCCTGTTGTGTACAGAGATAGTTATAGTGGGACGCATTGAGACTTATCAGCACACGAGGCTTTTGTTGGAGATCGAAGCTGTGATTAGGTACTCAATATGATATTGGGAAAGATTTGCCAAATGAAATTGTATATTTTTGTATTGGGATTGTAGATAGACCATTGTGTATAAAAAGGGATGACTGTATATAATGTATGTGTATCTTATTGAAACTCTCAATTATATTCTATTGCATTGAGGCATGACTTGTACTATTGTATACATTTACTTTGGGAAACGTGTCATATTTTAGAAGTGTCTTCTAGGTTTGCTCGGTGCCACCTCTAAATCATAGGAGGGGTAACTGACAACTGTTCATGTCTTTAATTGGGGCATGGCAGTAGGGTCTAGTGTAGGATTGTTATTAGACTTACGTTATTCTGGATGATTGATAGGGATTGGAGAATCTGAGGAGATTGTTGATTATGATCAGACTAACCTATGTATATTGATATGTGACAGGTTTCTATATAATATTGGATGGACCTCCGACTTATGGGGAGTTTCTACCCGTTTGGTTATAGAAAGTCAACATCCGGGATAACGGACAGCTGTTCACGGCTCCGGTTCGGAGCATGACACCTACTAAAGCAAGACCAATAAAATGAATCAAGAATATTTAGAAATATGTAAACAAGAGATACAAACATTGCTAAACAAAAAATTAATCAGACCATTTAAATCACCATGAAGTTGTGTTGCTTTTTATGTAATGAATACAGCAGAAAAAGAAAGAGATGTACCATGACTAGTAATTAATTATAAACCATTAAATAAAGTATTACAATGTATTCAATATCCTATACCTAACAAAAAAGATCTACTAGGAAGACTCTATGATACTACAATATTCTCAAAATTTGATATGAAATCAGGATATTGGCAAATACAAATTAATGAACAAGATAAATACAAAATTGCTTTCATTGTACCATTTGGACACTTTGAATGGAATATTTTGTTCTTTAGACTAAAAAATGCACCATCAGAATTTTAAAATATTATAAATGACATTTTCAATTCTTACTACAAATCTATAATAGTTTATATAGATGATATTTTAATATTTTCACAATCCATAAAACAACATTTTAAACATCTCCAAATATTTCCACAAATAGTGAAGAACAATGGATTAGTTCTTTCGGCACCAAAAATGAAATTATTCCAAATAAAAATTAGATTTTTAGGAAATGAAATATATAAATCAATCTTGACACCAATTACAAGATCTTTAGAATTTGCAAACAAGTTTCCTGATGGAATTAAAGACAAAAATCAATTATAAAGATTTTTAGGATATCTCAATTATCTTAGTGATTATTTCCCAAATCTTAGAACATATTGTTCCATTTTATACCAAAAACCACAAAAGAATCCAAAACCATGGACTCGACAACATACAAACTTAGTTACAGAAATAAAACAAAGAACCAAAGTCCTTCCTTATTTAGAAATACCTCATTCTTTAGCACAAATAATAGTTGAAACCGATGCATCTGAATTAGGTTATGAAGGAGTTCTAAAACAAAAGAAAAAAGCGGAAAACAAAGAACAATTAATTAGGTATTATTCAGGTGTCTAGATAGGACCTCAACAAAATTATTCTACCATTAAAAAAGAGATTTTATTTATTGTTAAATATATTACAAAATTTCAAGATGATCTTTTTAACAAAAGATTTATTTTTCGAATTGATTGCAAATCCGCAAAAGAAGTTTTACAAAAAGATGTTAAAAATATTGTTTCAAAACAAATCTTTGCAAAATGGCAAGCCATCCTTTCAGTTTTTTATTTTGATATTATTTTTATCAAAGGATTACAAAACTCGTTAGCTGATTTTCTTACAAGATAATTTTTACAAGTACATTTTGTTCTTTCTCAGAAAAATATCTTACAAAAATCAACATTCTCCTCAAAGTCCACAAAATTACAGCATGCAAATCACAACAACAGCCCCAAGAAGACCAGTAACAAGACCACTACATGTTCCCATATACAATCAATTTGAAACCCTTCAAGACTTTCCACCATTATCCTTTGTAGAAGTCACCAAACAACAACACTCTTCAAAACAAGTTTCATCTTTATAAAACAAACCCAATTTCGATTATATAGCAAAACCATTCATTAAACCCATTTATCTTACTAAATACACCGACCATTTAGACCAAAACTCTATGAGAGCTTTAGCTACCAAAATCTTCCCCATTGATTTTAACTGGTTCCCAGACTATCTAGGAAAAACTCAAAGATTCTATGAGTTTATCCTTGTTAACACCAAATCAGCCACCATTACCCATATTAAAGAAGATTCCGAATTAACTGGTTATTCCAAATTACAAATCAAAAAGATTATTACACAAAAAGATTGGCAAGAGCCTTTCTCTGAAAAGCAATTTTCTTTTCCTTTCAGCCCTTCAGGATATACCTACCATGATTACAAAATGGCTTGGTATAGAGTTCTTTATATTAGACCATACAACCATTCTTAGTTTTTTACTTTTTCTTGTGAATGTTCAAACGATTTTCCCATTTGGTTTTATGACTGGAGGTGGTACATAAGTGCTTCCACTATCATATATCCCCCAAAAATTAAACAAGCTTTTGAATATTTTTCAAACCAAATTACTACAAACAATTACACCAAACCCTCTTCATTTTATAAGAGAATTCAAAATTAAATGGTGGTCCTTTAACAAAATAAAAAACAAAATTCTTTTTGAAAAACAAATGCAACAAGTGATTCAAACCATTCCTTCTACACATTCACCATCTACCCCATAGGTTATTGACAAATCAAAAGAAAAACAAAAACAAATTGAAGAAAATCCAAAAATGACTTCCAAAAGAGAAGAGCTTCTCAAATTTTTAGAGGAAAATGAAGATATCATTAAGTTATGGGCACAAAAGACAAAACAAAAAATGTCAGACAAGGTTTCTCATTCATCCTCGGAGTCTACCATTCATTTTTGAACAATTGTATCAAGATGCTCAGGATCCTTTTGATCTTTAACAGACAATGGTGAATCCCTCACAATTCTATTCAGACAATGAAGAAGACAACAAGACACCAGTACCATTTCTACCAAAAAAGAAAATTCAAAAAGACAAGACTACCTTTACTGTTATGGAACTAGTACAGGCTATTGGACAAGAATGCTTCATGAACAATTTACAGTTTGATCCAGTGACTCAAGACCATATGAAAACAGGACAATATCGGACTCAGACACAAATCAAAAAACACACAAATAAACAAATCGGGAAAAGATTTTTGCAAAAACAAGTAAACAAATGGTTTGACTTCAAACAATGCAGTTTATCCTTAAGCAACAATTTGGACCACTATCCTAAGCTCATTAAACAAAGACAAGGCACCAATACATGATGATTTATTCAGCTCAATTCAGAACAAGATCCAATTGATCTAGATCTGTGGCTTTCAAACACCTCATTAGATAGCTAAGATTCGGATGACTCAGACAATGACAATTCTCCTACCAGCTGTCCACCAGTCAATCTCTCCACTAAACGAGTCTACATCAACTAGTAGAAATGGCCAACAACCAGAATTGCAGACAATAATTATCAAGACTCTTTATTAAAGTAACTTTTTAAAAGTAACTTTAGTAAAGATGACACCACAACCACTACTCCACTTCGAAATTCAAAGTTTATGAAATACAGCTTTGGATTTCAAATATCATTATAATATAGCTTATAAGTTTAGATATATATATGTGTGCTTGGGAGAGTCTCAGATAGAACTCAATTTTAGGCTCAATTACTACCATTCTCTCTCTCTTGTAAAATTTCTATCTTGTAAACCAATATTCTAGTTTATCAAAAGTTTACAGTATTTACAAGTAAGTTCTCAATCTCTTTATTTTGAAGTTTTTAATTGTTTCGTTTACAATTCAATATCATCTTATACTCATTTATGTGATCCTGTCCCTTTTGGTATCAGAGACAATGGGTCACCTTATCTCATACCCCTTGATGATTTGAAAAAACCATAAGAATCACCATCGAAGAGAATGGAGAACCAGAAATTCTCCATATAAGTAGCAACAAAATCGCATAATTTTGGTTGAAAAACTCAAACGTAGCATAATTGCTTTTAAATAGTACTAGTCAACTCTATCAAATGCCTTGGAAAGATCAAGATTTAAATGCAAATTCGAATCCTAATATTTACAATAAATGTCTCAAATCAGTTCTTGAGCTAACAAAATATTGTTAGAAATTTGCCTTCCTAGAACAAATCCCAATTGTTTAGATAAAATCAATTTTTGAAAAAAAAAAAATAACACAATTGAGTAGCAAGAATTTTGGGGAAAAAAATCTTATTAACAAAGTTGTAAAATGAAATAGGCCAAAAATCAGAGAAAGAGAAAGGATTCGACACCTTGGGTATGAAAATAATCGAAATGTCAATCACAATTCGTGGCAACTAAGCATCAAAAACTATGCAAGATAAAAACCACATCATTATAAATAATATGCCAGCATGATACATAAAATCGTCCAGAGACACCATTGGGACCTAAGACACTACCAATGCGCAAACCTTGTGTGAAGATTAAGAAACTCATCTGATTTAGAAAAGGTGTCATTTGGTGAGAAGGAAAACAAATCCTGAAAGAAATCAACACACGTCACTTTTAATGTAGCCTAATCATCAATCCATTATCCATTAGAATTTTCAAACAAGCAATATTAAGTGAGACTTTCCTTGAAGCTTGATCAAGACAAAATAATAAAAGGGAGTGATCAGAAATTTCCCTTACTAAGATAAGTCAATGAAGAAAAACACAAAAAATAAATCCAAGCCTAATTAATCAAAACTCTATCCAATTGACGCCATCCCCCCACCATACGACCAAATGAAAAATCTACTCAAAAAGGAATGTTCAATCAAATTAGTCTTGAAAATAAAATGAGAGAAGTCTTGCATAGCCAAATAATGAAAAGAGGTCACACCTTGAGATTCCTTAATCAAAGTAAAAATGTTATAATCACCAATAGCACACAATGGTGCATCCATAGAGTCTTGAATATATAAAAAGATGACCGTGTCAAGAACACATAACATAAAGAAATGTATTATAAATCTAAGTATTTTGGCACATTGTTCCCACATGTAAATATTGTAATCATCGTTGATAAACTGCAAATTAACTAAGAATCTCAAAACAACCAAGCCTTACCAAAAATATTACCACAACAGTTATAAACCAAAGCCAATCTAAAAGAAAAACGTTGAAACTTATAAGAAGAATTGACTAAAGGTTCAATAACATATAAAATTGACACACGATAAAAGCAAATAAATGATTTAAGACGAGATGGAGCCACCTTGTTAGCAATACTCCATATATTCTAAATAAAAGTCTTATTCATTTATTAACCTTAGAAGGGGACTGTCTTGAATTCCTCTTTGATGACATATGCAAGTATATAGAAAACATTGAAAGCACTAGTACTGTTGATGATGAAGGAAAACATTGAAAGCACTAGTACTGTTGATGATGAAGTGCCCTTCCTTGGTCTACCCCTACCATGTATTGGCTACCCAGAAAGAAATTTTTTAGAAAGAAAATGAATAGCCCGATCATCATAAAAAGGTCCACGAGGTTGTGAGGAAGAAAAAAATGCTGATGTACTAGCTTAGTTAAGGAAGAAAAGCCAATAACTTGCTTAACCTTGATGGTAGTCATGGAAGGAATTTTAGAGGAAAAATAACGTATGAAAGAATCCAGCACCAAGTTTGGTGGAAATTCAGTTGTATTAGTAATCCTTGGCTAAGCAGATGAACCAATCTCCATTGCTTCTATGGAGACACAACATCCTTTGAGTGTTGTCGCACTTGTTTCTATTTTTTAGCCTGCAGGATAACATGTTATTTGGCTTTTATTTGCCCTCCCAATGTCCTTATCCAAATATATTGGGCAAATTTGAAATATCATGCTTGATTTTGCAACAATCCATGCAATATTTGGGAAGATTTTCATAAATTATTTTCTATCGAAAAGAACACTGTGTTGTGGAAATTCAAATTCTCTTTAGAAAATCTTCTAAAACATCGACTTCTATACAAATTCTAGTGATGCTTGGGCACAAAAGCAAGGACTTTGCCTTATCAAGTTTCAATAGCATACTAATTCCTTCAGCCATGGTGAATAAAATGTGTTTATCAAACATAAAGAATGGTGGATGCTTCATAACAATCCAAAGAGGCACTAAAGAAGGCTATCCTTTAGGTTCAAACCTCTATATCCACTTTGAAACAATCATCTCACAACCTAACAAATACCACACCTTTTGATAAGGTGGATATAATCCTTTTTATGCTTCACATCAAGAAAGATGTGATGTTCATCGATCAATTTAATTACAACTGACCCCTTGAGACAAATGGATGGAAAAGATTTGCATGAGGCTTCCATAGATGGGTGATCAAATACAAACTTTCCTACCAAGAATTGCTTAAATAGCTAAGACAAAGAAAGTAATTTAGGATCAGTGAAAGCGATAACAAGCTCTTCCTTATGCGTAGTCAATTTCTTTTTGGGCAAGAAAATGTTGGCACGATTTGATACTATATCCGCAAATGACTTGTGATTCCATACAGCAACATCATTTGGAAAGAGGGAGCCTACGACACCAACAGGTTGGCGTGGTGGTGGCAAGGAGCACTCCCCATGGTGTTTGGGTTTGTTCAATTTGAGAGAACTTCTGTGAGAGAGAGAGAGAGAGAAATGATTGTACTATGGCTTTTTGTTTTTGCTTACACCTTAATCGTCCCTTTAACTTGAAACATTTATAATTATTTTACTTCTTAAATATTTTATATTAGGTAAAACTATTTTAAAATAGTTTTAACATAAAATAAATTATATTCTTTTAAAAAATGTTAAATTCATCTAATTAAGTGGATGAAATGATTGATTGATACAAAATAATACAAACCATCCCTTTTTTTTCATTTGCACCTTTTTTTGGTGTAATAGGAAAAAAGGAGACAAAAAGTTAATAGATTTAAAATAGGTAGCACAATTTATTTAAGAGATTCAATTCTAATCCTATACTTTTTAGTTTTGTGATATATCCATATGAATATTTTTATTTTAACTATAACCATTTTTTATTTCCGTTATTGTTTAATAACCCAATACTTCATACCATATAATAATATAGGTATTACGATAGTTCTATAAAACTTTCCCTTCAACTACAATAGTATCGTGCAACTACAAAGAATTCCAGATACACTTCTCTATTTTATCCAATCCGCTTGAATTTTATGATTCACACCTTTATCTCTATAGTCATCGTTTTAAATGATGGGTCCAAAATATTTAAAACGTTCACTTTTTGATACATTTCATACTTTTAACTTAATCATTTTTTTCATCATTCTAATAAATGTCACTAAACGTATATCTTATCTATTCAGTTTTTAACGGACTTAATTTAAGAGGATGTTTGATTAAAAGATATGAAAATCAGGAATGGAATTGAAATCCATATAAATTGTTTGGATTAATAGAATATGAATGAACATATAGGAATAAAAACCTCAAAATATGGGTTTTGTGAAATTCAAATGAAATGATGGGTTTTAGTAAAAATTCATCACTAAAACCCAAGAAAAATAACTGTACATTTTTGCCTTTCCATTACATAACTCTCTCTTTTATCGATTTGATATTCTCGTCAAGGCGAGGCATAAATAAAGAGGCTGAGATTGGAGAGTTAAGTGGCGGAGAAGGAAGTAGTGACGGAGGACATGAGAGATAGAGAGAGGGAGTAGGGAGAAAAGAGGGGGAGAGAGGGTTCAATGTTTTGGAGGAGAGAGGAGAGAGGGGAGGTGTGGGGGTGAGCGGAGAATTTGGAAACAGAAACAGAGTGTACACCAATTAAAAAAGGGATTTTTTTCTCATAATTTTAAGACATTCCACTAATTTTATTATAAATTTGTAAAATTGTTATTGTAATCTATCACAAAATTTTCTCATAATTTCTAATAAAAAGGATTTTAAATCATAAAAATCAATAATAATCATATCCATTTCAGAATTTGAACCAAATGAAGGGTATTGAATTTTGATTTTGATTCCTAAACTCTTTGATTTCAATTCTGATTCTTGAGTGCGACCTAAATGTCACCTAAATCTTTTAAATTCTAGTGTATCCCTTCATAACTCTAATTTATCACAATAGCTTTTTTAGTTTTATCAGCTAATATTATATCATTTACAAAAAATATATATTATAATATTTCATCCATCATTATTGCATCATTATTGCAAAAAAGAGGGACTTAAAGCCGATCCTTGGTGAAACCCAATGTTAATTGAGAAGCTATCACTTAAATCCCCTGAAGTTTTTATAATGATAACAACTCCATCATACATATCTTTAATGAGATCAATACATCTCAAAGAGATCTCCTTATTCATCAACACTTATCACAATATATCTCTAGGAGTCTTATCATATGCTTTTTTAGGTTAATGAATATCATATACAAATCTCTTTTCTATACTCTAAACGTCTCCATCAAATATTTTAGCAAGTGAATGATTTCAGTGATGAATCGTCTTGGTATGAATCCAAATTGATTTTGAGACACATTTACTTTTAATTTCAATCTATGTTCTATCACCCTCTCCCAGAACTTTATAGTATAATTCATAAGTTTAATTTTTTTATAATTGGAACAATTTTGTATGTTTTCTTTATTCTTATATAATGGTACAAATGTGTACTCCCTCTATAATTGAGGTTTTTTTTTTGATTTCTTATATTTTGTTAAAAAAATTTATTAACATGATTATCTTCACGTCACCCAAACACTTCTAGAGTTCAATAGGGATGCCATTGGATGCTTAGTAATCATGCTAGTTTTCCTACTCAACAATTGAATTTCTCAAGAATTAATTTAACAAAGATTTTTTTGTTGATTTTTTTTTTTCCATTCACATAATAGGGAATAATGTATGTAGTAAGTAAGGCACTAGATAAAGTTAAATAAGTATTGCATGAGAATAAGTAAGCCAAATTTAAGATTGGGATATGTTTAAAATATATTACCAATTGGTTATCAAATTTAAACTAAATGACATCCTATACTTAAATATAAAATATATTGTTTATTTCACCACTTCATTATAATACATATTCTTTTTTATCATGTTGTACTATAAGTTAAATAAGTAATGAAAAACAATGAGTACCACATCTAAAATATTATATTTATATATGTGTGTGTGTGCAATTAACTTATCACAATTTATTTCACTAATATTTAAAATATTATATATATATATATAGTAGAATTTTGTATTCCTTAAAATTTATTTTATGTTATGTCAATTTTTAATGTGATTTTCTTAAAATAATTAGTACTAATTATTTTAAAAGTATCAACTCTTTTGTATCTTTTCTTTTATTATACAAGTGCAAATGAAAATATAAAGAATAAAAAATAGCACAACCAAATTGTTCCAAAAATTTAATATACATCTCAAGCATTAAATATAGCATAAAACCTAGGACAGTGTCAAGCATTGAGTTATTAAATTTTAATTTCATATCTTTAGTATTTACATTCATTAGAAAAACATTTGAAAACAAAAATAATTTAGAAAAATAGAATTGTAAAGTTTTTTTTTTTTTTGTGTTCATATAATCTTTTAAAATCTCAAAATACTTTTCTTAAAGGTACTAAAAATAATAAAAAAATATATATGCTTAAAAATATATGTGGAATTATATACTATCGATTGCCTTAAATGCAACAAATTATGCAAACAATGAATGGTCCGATTCATGACCAAAAGTGTTTGGTACCAATTTTTATGACCAAAAGCTGCACTACACCATATTTGAATTAAAAATAACAGAATCTATATAAATAAATATATTATTTTCATATAATAACTTAAAAAGTGATGAAATAATAGTTTTAAAAATCTAATGTGATTTAAATAAATTCTTGTTATTAAAATAGTTTAAAGAATAACAATTAAAATATCATTTCCACATTAATATATAATAATTAGATATTGAATAATATTGTTGTGAGAATTCGATTTAAATTCATGTGATTATTAATATTATCAATTGAATAATTTCTTCATTAGTATAACTCTAATAGTCATTGTAATGTTTGAAATCAAATTATTCACATAACATTTTGTATGGTCAAAATCTAAAAGTCATACTATAGTATTTAATTCCTCCAAGAATCATTCGAAACCCTTAAAATAGGATATCCTTCATTTTCATATATAGTATAGATGAGATAATATGTGATTCTCTCTTGGTGTTGGATCACTAATTATTCATTGTTTTATTAATTTGTTTTTGGTGATTGTTATTGCTAAATATTAAATGCATATTTATTCTGATTTGGTTAATCCTACTCTCTTTTTTCTTAGGGTAATGCGTATAATTAGATTTTGTAATTACACTTATCTCTGTATAACTAGATTTCGTAATTACACTTATCATGCCATTGTTCTGTTATAAGCGATTGGTATTAATATTTCACATTTGTATAGTTGCTTGTGAAAATAATTTTTGAATGACAAGTCTAACATATGATAGGTATTATTATATAATTACTAACTCATCTTTTCAACATGTTATAGTTATGCATCAAACTAAATACTTTTTACTAAATATTGATTCTTGTTTAAGGGGATATTGGTAGTCACTCATTCCCACCTTTTCTAATTTAAAAAAAAAATTAAAATTTCATATTATTATGTTTTCGAATTCAACCAAAATACTATACATCATCATAGAAGAAAGTTATTAGCAAAATCAATATATAATTTTGGGGTTTATTACAATTTAAATTTATCATTTTTATTCATAAATTAAAATTAAAATTTTCTTATTTTATTCTGACCTGTAAACAACAAGAAAACAAAAACTAAAATTGAACACTATAATTTTTGTGAAAGAAATGTAATATAGCATATTGCATGTGTTATGTAGTTTTGGGCATGATTATGTTAGGTTATAGAATTCATTTGTTGTTAGGGTATATAAGTGACTAGAAGATGTAAATTAGCCTGCACTTTTAGTAAGTTTTGATGCACTTTTTAAACCTAAACCCTAACCAGGTCTGACATACTTACCTCTAAAATGTTAACTTAAGTTACATTTTTTTTTTTTTTTTCCTTTTTTTTCTTGTAATTGGTTCAATGATTTGGGTAGGATCACAAGGATACCGATCCAGAAGTTTTCTAACTCAATCAATCATGTATAATGGAATCATTAAAGATTTGACCTTTTTCCAACTTTGTCTGTAACTCCCCGTGGAAATAGACCCTTTTCTGTGACTATAAGTAGGGTATCCATTGCATTGTTCTATTTGAGGCAAATGAGACTTCAAAGGCACAAAACTAACTGAGATCATGGGCCAAAAAATTCAGAATAAAAGAATTCATATGATTCAACTACGAACACAAATAACTCGATATACAAACACAGATATACACTAAAAATTTAGAGGACTAACACAAATATACATTCAATGTATTGTGAAATGAAAGGAAAATGCAAACACAATAACTCTAAAAATTTGGAGAACTTAAGAAAGTGGCGAGATTGGCACGAACTTTGGGGTCCTTCATCTTGTTCTTCTGCTTCTTGAATTGTTTGGATGTGACTTTCAAAACTTTAGTCCAGTAACCCTAAAAATGAAACAACTTTAATTTAGTTTAAACAATTGAATAATACAAAATAACCACAAAATTGAAGAACCCAACATCTTGGCAGGATGATTGACTTATGCTTGACTCCCAAGGGACCCTCATTTCTCAAGAATGGACATTAGATTAACCCTAGATCTGAGCCCCAACATCCCCATTTGGAACCCTAACTCCTTGAAGGAATTTTAGGCCTATGAGAAAAGTTACAAAGTTCCAAAGCCAGATTTTATAATGAGAAAATTGGCAAACATGATAAACAGAAATAAAATAAAACAACAGAAAAGAGGACTCAGATGATAGTCTGCACTTGAGCCCCCAAGAAATCCTAAATTGACAAAGGGGGAATCAATTGAACCCCCCAGATCAAACCCTAAAATACCCAATTACAATTCAATCCAAGATTGAATATATAAAAAAAAAAGATCCAAGACACGACAAATTGAACGATAAACCCCCCGAAATAAAAGAGTATAGATCAAAACCCACATATTTTCTAAGGCAAGAAAAGTTTAAAGGGTATGATTTCAAGAAAAAAAAAATTACGTTTTCTGTGGGTGGGGAATCGTTCTTGAAAGAAGAAGAAACAGAGGATTTCTTGATGTTGAATTTCAACTTCTTCTTCAGATTAAATGTGATTGCTGCAGTGGTCGTGTTAATTTGGGAACGCAAACTATTAAGAAGTCGCCGACCAACAATTTGACAACAGGGTTTTGGTGGACTCAATTCCAAATCCAAAACAGAGTAATGCCGAGGAACCAATGGAGACCAGATCGAACTCTCCGTGTAATTGAATCCCAAAACAGAGTCTTCTTCAAACCCTACTTTACCCATTGCTCTCCGATTCTTGATTTTTCTTCCCAAAATAAACCCTAAATCACAAGAGAGAGAGAGAAATGGACACAGGAAGCGAGAAGATGGAAAGAGGCGTTCTTGGTTTTGAATTTTGGCGCTGTAGGTAACATCCTTCTTGCCGACTTAGTGAGGGAGAAACTTTCTTGCAACCGTAAATGTTGACATTTTTGCAAACAAGTCCTTCTAATTTAATTATTTGTCCCTGTAGGTCCCTTATGTTATTAATTTTACTATAAAATTACTAATTATTGAGAGAAATTTGGCGAAAGGAAACTGCAAAAATTACTGAATAATTAATTATAATTTCAATTCTTATACATATATATATATTTATTTTAATAATTATTATTTTTTTTATAAACCCATCTATCTTCTTTACATTTACAAAGGGGATATACAGAGTTATATTAGTGTCAATCTTAGTATAATAGTACTACATGTAGCCAAATATCTAAATATAAAAGTTAATGAAACTTTTTATCAAATATTAAAAAAAGAGAGAGAGAGAAAATAAAACCCTTTGGAAGTTGAAAATAAACTATTTTTAAGTTCATGAGATACACTTTTATTGTTTGATTTCGTTTTTAATTTACATAACGACGTAAATTTGAATTTTGATTTTGTTTGGTTTGGTTGAGCAAGAGAGGATTATGCCCTTTGTTTATAACAAGGGAAAGAGGAAATATATGAAGGGAAATCCCTCTCATATTTACTCATTCTCATATAACATAAAATGATCAATTATCATCAATAGTGATCTAGCAGCAGATTCAGAACCCAAAGGTAACGGGAATAAAATATTTTTATAAAACAGAATGATATATATTTTAAGTTGAACAGAGATAATATTTTGAATTGAATGAAAATAACATTTATTTGACATATAAAAATTAATAAAATTAATTTGGTTCAATTGTCGAAAGAACAAATTTACAAAATTTTGTTCAATCTTAATTCATTGATTGATTTGAATTTAAATAAGATCGAACTATATCTAAATTTAGTTTGTTTAATAAATACCTAAATATTATGTTCAACAAGATTGTTTTCTTTGCTGTTCTCGTGGACAAAAACTATAAGAGGGCAGCAACTTTTGTAAATTGGGTCGCCCGAATATAATCTGTCTTTTTCTGCAAGCCCAATAAAAGTGGACCTTTCATCCTCTACTCCAATCCAATGAGAAAATCTGATTTTTCGTGGTACTTAAACAAACCATCTGGAATTGTAACTGAAATTTGGGGCGTTTGAGTCTCAACATTTTTCCATTAAAACTCAAATTTTTGATTTTTTTACTTTTTGTTATTTTTTTTTTGGTTTCCTGACTTGGCCACCATCCGGTATCTAGAATTTCGCCTCGACTAATCTAGATCGACCTGCTGTCGGGCCCTTTATGAAAGGAGGTCACCCAATGTCGGCTTTTACGTTCCTATGGCGATTCGAAACCCCGATTATGGTTAAGTGGCTGAAATCTTATTCCAACTACGTCACTGAACATTGATGTTTTTTGTTATTTATACTTCAACAGAAGACAATTAAGATGTGTTTAGTTGTAAAAAATAACGATATTTTTCAGAAAATGTTTTCTAAAAAATAAAACTGTATTCAAACTTCACTTTTCAATTTTAAAAAATGAAAATTAGAAAATACGATTTTTTAATTTATAAAGAGAAAAAGAATTTTCTAATTTATAAAGAGAAAAAGAAAACAATCTTAAAATTGTTTTCTATTATTTTTCATTATAAATAAAACTCGTATTTTTCAAAATTCTCTAATTTTTTTACTATTTTCTTTAAAGATAGAAAATATAAGAAAATTTGAAATAAAAAATTAGAGATCATTTTTCCACAACTAAACACACTCTTGTATTCTTGGTTTCTTTTTGAATTCTGAGTGAGGCAAGGTTACAAGAAATCAATAATAAAGTGCTTTGGTGCTAAACTGCAATAATTGAGGAAGCCATACTGGTTTTATTTCTAATTGTGTGGAGGATAATAACCCTTATTTTCATTTTGATGTTGAAAAAAGCGAAGGACCCACATGGAAAATAATAGAAAACGAAGTTGATATTGAAGAGTGGGAAGGTGGAGAGGAATCTTTTAAGCATGATAATGAACTTTTAAAAAAAATCAAAAAAAAAAAAAGAAGTTTTTTTTGTGTTAATGGATGAAAAGATGGAGATATTATTGGCTTAGATTGATTTGTAAGTTATGGGGTTCGCACAAGCAAAAGGCTATCCAAATGGGGAGGAATATATCTTCGTTTTGATTGTGAGATAATGGGATTTGAGGTCCATGTAGTCTTAGGTGGGAACTATTGTTGATGCCTTTATATATATATATATATATATATATAACCGATCAGTATTTAAAATTATATTTTTACTAATTCAATTTAAGTACTGTCATCTTAATTTAGGAAAAGCTCTCCCAACGTAAAAAACTATTGTTTATGCTTACAATACCCAACAAAAAAAAAAAAAAAAAACTAGAAAATTAAGCCCTCATAAACTTTCAAGAACCAAAACATGCATGGGCTATCAAGGAGCTTAAAAAACGAAAAAAGGAACCAAATAAAAAAAAAAAAAGGTGTAAATATGATTCATACTTCCCATCCACTTTGTTCAATCTTTATATTAAGGGCCTTACAGATATACTGGTTTATTTAGGAAGCGTCGCGCCCATATTGATGTTAAATGGACATAACCATATGACCTATAAGCTATTCCCAAGTGGTGCAATGGCCAGTTGGGTAATAATATCAATAGTGAGAAACCCAAACTTATGTTAAATTCCCCTTCCCAACCACCACCACCATCATTCTTCCCCATCTAGAATAGGGGGTTGTGGGCTGCTTGTGTTTTCTCTTTTCTTAATTTCCCATTTTCCTTTTGGTTCCTAAAAACTTGTTTGGATGGGAAGATACGAAGAGAAAAAAAAAGAATTAAAAGAGAAAATTATCACTTTTCTTTAATTTGAGAGTTTGGATACAAGAGAAAATGAGGAATTTGAGATCCCTCAAAATTTAAATTTTTTTTTTCCTTGAAATAGAAAGAAATGAAGGAAAAATAAAATATTAAAATAAAATATTTTTATATTCTAAAAATACTTTTTAAAAATTAAAAACAAAACTTTTTATTTTTAATAAATTTCATTTCATTTTATTTTTTTCATAAAACTCTTAATTAATCTTTTCTTATCTTTTCAAACCCAGGAATATACCGGGAAGGATGATAGTGAGCTACACAAACGACGGTGGTCCTCGATGATAGTGAGCTACACAAACTACGGTGGTCCTTTTCTGCTCTATTCATAAATCCCTGTTCTGTGAATTCCCTCATCCTTAACTCTCCATATACAGCTCCCCGTTCTATAAAATACCTTTAGGCCGGAGAGAAAATGTGGGATTTCTTGTAAAGAAAAGAAGACAAATACTCTTTCTGGTTTTTATTTTGAATGCAGTTTAAGCAATTTCTTCTTTTTTTTTTTTCCTTTTTTTTTGGGTTTTTAAACAAATTTATGCAGATTTACAAGAACCCCATGATAAGTGGATAAAACAAATACATCTATTTATGGGGATAAGTTAGCTAGTCTCGCCCTTTTCATGCCATTAGTTCCATATGCTGAAGCACCTCCCAAAAATTTATTGAATAAAAAAGAAAAAATAACTTGAAACTCAGATTTAAATATGTAATATCATGACTAGTGAAATTCTTAACAATACTATAAAATTACAAATAACAAATATAGGCATGGGACAGAACACACGATTGGCCACATGAAGCTGACTATTGATACCAAATTTTAATTTCATTAAACTCAGAGACTAATAATTATATTTAAATTATTATCTAATATTTATTAAATTTTATAAGAAAAATAACAAAATAATTAATAATCTTTAGCTAATGATGGAGCCACAATCATCAATCTCATAGCGTCCATAAAAATTATTGAAAATTGTTTAAAACTTAAGAAGGATAAGAATGAAAAACTCACTTGACAGGTGCCCGAGTGGAGGTGGCGTGGTTGACCTTTTCAAAGTTATTCTTTTTCACGTCATAGGCCCATGTGGAAGGTTCTATTAACCAACTCCAGCCTGTTTGAAGTTGACACGTAGCAGTTGGAACCCAGGCTGAGCTCAGTTGAGCCAATCACATATGTCCACGTCGGACGGAGAAAGCAACTCACCGCCTACTTATTCTTCCTCATGTGGGTCCCCCTCCTTTCTGTACAGTTCCAAAATAATAATAATATGTTTATGTGACATAACCTCAGTCTTACGTTATTTTTTTAAAAAAATTTTTAATTATATTTTTAATAAAATATGTTACTGTTTATATGAATTCAATAAATAATTTGTGGGATGTTGGTAGTTGGTGCAACCACTGAGCCTACAAAATGGAAATGGTAAAGAGGAGCTTCTGTCTCCTCTAATAATGATGTTCCCACAATCTTACTTCTCCTCTAAACCCTAATTATATTATGATATTATTTTATATAAACACAATCAAAGGATAATTATATTTTCCTTATTTATTGTAATGTGAGAATTGATCATTTCTTCAACATCAGACGTCTCCATAAAACTTTATTAGTTAGGGAAGCACATTGATTTAATTTGTTATTTGAAGTATGTGTGATCATTAAAAACAATTAGAAAATTGAGAAATAAAGACAATAATTTAAATTGTGAAATTTGATAAGGTATAGATTTTCTTTTTTTAAAAAAAAAAAAAAAGCAAGTAAAGAATTTTGCCATTTTTTCTTAAAAAAATGAGGCACATTTTCCAAGTTTTGGAATAATCTATTTTTGTTTTTTACTTATTTACATAAATAATTTAGTTCGAATATTGTAAAATTCAATTTATGAGATGATTTCTCATAGATCTTACGTTTTTAATCTTAAAATTTGAATTTAAAATTTTGATTAAAAGAGTTTAGTATTTTATCACTAAATGGGATTAATAGTTTTGGATAATCCATGAATAGTGACAATAAAGAACATGGGACATGAATCTTTCATCATTATTGTACGTATAAATATTCATAAAATTTATAATTGTTGAATCGATATTTAATTATTATATTTTTTAGAGAATGAAATAATAATTATTAAATGATGATTTTAATACTCACCATTCCGCCATTCTATGCAATGATAAGTTATTTGAGAGCAACCGCTTTAACTAATATTATGAGAAAAAAATTTAATGTTTGCACGATTAGTGGCATTCACCACTAAAAGTTTCACAAAATTAGTAAAAATCATCAAATTACTATTAAAAGTTTAAAAAATATCGGATTTTTTTTAATATTGTATTCTTATAAAATTATAATATTTTCCTATTTAGTCCTTCATATTGTGCTTGAATCTCAATTAACATAAAATTTAACTTCCTCCCTAATTTCGTTTCCGATCAAATGGAGTGGTACTACTATTGCAAAGATAATACTATAGATATTGATATCAATGATCCGTGGATATAATAGTAGAATAATAAATTTTGTTAAAAATAATTTTAAATTTAAATTTAATAATAGAAAAACAAATATCAAAACAATTATTCTCTAATTTAGACTTATAATTGATCGAATTGAATTACTCGTAATTTTAAATACTGATTTTTAAATACCAAATAAAAAAAATACCATGGGTACACGCATACACGTATGGTGTTATGGGTGATAGTTAAACAGCTTTCTCTTGAATGATAATAAGACGAGTCGTTGATTCGGAACAACGTAGAGGGTTTGAGAAAAGCCTCTGTGTCAGAATGAGCCTGAATCGGCGCATTTAATCACAAGCTGACGTCGGAAACACCATGGCCTGTAGTGTACGGATTAGGCCATTTTAGTTATTTTTCCAAAGTAAGAATTACATATTATTCTTTGAGAATTTTCGATTTTTGGAAAACAAAAATATTGCTGGTCCAAGCTTTCAACTTCAAATCACTAATAGAGAGATGGTGGGTGATGATTGGACACTATACCAACCAGTGCTCTTATTTATTTATCTTCAAGGATCTTTCAACAAAAATATAATTCCAAATCATCATTTTTTACCTAAAAAAGACAATATTTTGACATAAAACGCTATTTATTCATCTAATTATTTATAATTATGTTAGAGGTAGATTTCCACTCCATAAATTATGATTCTATAAATTCTGACTCCTTTCAATTCCAACGACTGATTATAGAAGCAGTTTAAAACTTGTAAAAGATTGACTGAGGATACTCCGATGAAAAAATTCCGACGCTCAAATCAAGAAGGGTGGTTTTCGATAGGAAAGAAACAGACTAAGAGCGAGATAGAGAAAGAGAGTTAATCTTCCCGTGACTTGTGTGTCAAATGTATGAATCTTAGGGAGTGTACTTGCATTTCGATATATCGAAAGCTTATATGCAAGGGCACCGTAATAGCCGTGTGTATCCAGAGTATTACAATCCTAGTTTTCTTATCTGGGGTCTAAAGATCTCAGAATTTTATAGTCAAATATTCTGTATGATTTGTGATATTTATCATTTAAGATGTTCAATGGTGCGGGGAGATCTCTTCCTTTATTGATTAGGTTTTGAAAATTTCATTTCTTATTTAGGAGATATGATTCGTGTCAAAATAGGAAACAGAACATCAATGTGAAATTTAGTCGAATATTATCTTTAACTAGTACGATCGGTTCCTTAGAAAGTGCTTGCTCATCGGCCGAGGAGAAAAAAGGTATTGATTCAGGCTTGCCGAATGCTTTTATGTGTCAATTGGATTACTCTTGTTGGATCATGGGATTTGTAGAATTGAACACTTTTCGTATTGGATCTTTTGAATAAGCCCCCATCATTTATCCCCGACTTGTGGTGTTATTTCGTGAGAAATGCGTCATGAGTGATAGCCATCGAAAAGGCATGAGACTTCTGACATGACACGTGCTGCTTCACGTTTTACGAATTGTCTCTAATGCTCTTTATAGGGCCAATCGTTTGGATGGATTAAATGTCTTTTCTTATTGCATTCGTTTTGCTTCCATATGAATTATCACAGCACAAAGAAAATTTTTCTAGAGGAAGATGGCAAGAGATTTTACTTCTCAGATCCATCCAGGCATTGGTGACATTAGAAGCATCATGACGGGACTAGAACTTCAAGAAATTCAAATCGACATATTGATGGGTGATGATTATACCATAGTATCGCCTACAGATGAGTACAAAGCCAATAGGGCGCCAAAGGGTTGTGTCCCAATGTATAAGCAATCGATGAAATTCGGCTTGAAAGTGCCATACATGACCCATTTGTAGAAGTACTGCATCGTTGGAATGTATTTCCAACATTACTGATCCCAAGCGTTTAACATTTAGTTGTCGTCGTGATCTCTCTGCTAGGGTTAGGGTTTTATTACCTCCGTTTTGACTTCAAGATTCTAGAGGCTATTTTTTTGTTGGTGAGATGTGGAAATAACGGCTCGACCTTGGGTTGGTATAGGTTACAAACCCAATCTGAGTTTGGTTGGGGATTTTATTATAAGAAATCCATTGATAAGAACTGGATGTACAAGTACTTCTTTGTAGAGTTTAAGAACAAAGATCTCATGTCAACACTTCCTAGTGCCAATGGGACGCCATCATTAGAGTTGAAACCTTTGGCTTCCTCCTGTCATTTTCGCTTTGTACAATCAGTGGGTAACTATTGTGAGTCCACTCGAATGAACATTTGCATTGATTCTTTAGTGGATGATCAAATGCTATCCTTGGCTGCTCTACTGATAGGAGAAAAGAGAAAAATTGATAGACCTCTTCTTGTTGAAAGGGAAAGGATCGAATTACTCGATGCTCAAGATTCCTTGGAGGATGCCCTGTTGAAAGCGATCATGACTATCAAGGAAGTACGACTGAACGTCAAGAAATCTAAGAGGGTTGACAGGACATCTGAGGCCGGACCAAAGCTTGCATCCCTTTCGTCCAAAAGGAGGAAGATCATACTACCTGAACTATCAGTTGAAGGAGGACGCAAAGGAATCGAAGGAGATAGAGTAACCACATTAGTGTCTCCCAAGCCTGTAATTTCTAATCCACAGGGGGTCGATAGCTTGGTATTTGATGACCATTTATCGCCAGCCAATTATGAGAGTGTTACCAGGTCAGAGGTGCCCAAAGCAGGAGAACCTGAGGGTATTCCAAGCATCAAGGTGAGACCGTTGGAAGGAATGGAGATTCCTACTGTTGCGGTGGAAGAGATATCTGGACTGTTGAGTGCGATCCCATTGTGGCCTCCTAGTAAGGGAAAACGTAAGGTGCCTGATGGAATTGTCATCTCTCCTTCCATCCACATTCGATCTTTTGATGGCAAGAAGGGATCAAAGGAGACGAGAACAGTTGCTATCTATGTTGGAGACAAGTAGTTCAACTATGTGGATTTGGCTAAAGCAGACAAAATAGTTGATTGGCTTGATTTCCATCGATGCAAGTTGGAGTTGCATAGGATGGCCCCGGAGCAAGTTGGTAGGGCTCTTAAATCTCTTGGTTTGATGGTACTATTATTTTCAATACTTATTTCATTTTACTTCTTCTTTATCTTTTGTTGATCCACTTATTTTTTGTAAACATGACTTTAACGGAATTTCAGGAGCGGAGGAGGAAACAAACGATAAAGCACTTGGAGGAGAAGGCCAGTCAATTCGATGATTAGGTTTTGAAATTGCAGGATGCCTTCGAATAGAGGGGCGAGAGCACAGGAGCGGAGGAGACGCTTAGAGCCTCGCTTGCCGAGAAGGAGGAAGAGACAAAGAGCTTACAATTGGATCTAGCTTTGTACCAAGGGCATTGTAAGAAGCAGGAGGCCAAGGTGAAAGTTCATGAGGCACATCACCTAGATGTTGGTTTAATTACATGAAGAGTCTCCTTGGGAGGCGGAACGGAAAATGGCTAAATCCAAGGAATCCTTGACTAAGAGGACTACAACCTTTAGGGATTCCCAACACAAATTGACTAAGAGGTTAAAATGTGCTGAGGAGATAATTTGCCAGTTCGGTTTGGAGAAAGCTTTACCCCTGAGTGAGGGAGTTGTCAACCAAGAAGTGATGGGCCAAGACACGGCCTCCGTTGATTCGGTTACCGCTTTGGCTAAACCTATCAAGGTTGCGATAGAGTGTTCTCATTGAGAAATTCTAGCTCTGGCTCCTATCCACCTTAGCTCTTCGTAACCTCTATACTACTAGCTCCCAAAATTTTGTATTGTAGCGAATTTCAACATAAAATCTCTATATATTCTTACATTTGTTATGCATTAACACCAGGGGACATCCCCTAATCATTGGAATAGTGATGGTAGATTCACCAGTTGCACTTCATCATTTTAGACTATTTAAAAAACATAGGCCTATCTAGGGGTATATTGTCTCAGTCAGGAGACCTACCATTATGCTCGAATGTGTTAGTCGGTGAGGAAACCCAGTCTTTCTGATATGCTACATCCGTTAAGATTCAGTTGACAGGACGAGAACCTTCAGGAGAGTCTTTTGTTGATGAGGTATATCATGCATTAGGAATTGAGCGGTAAGATTGGCGGTGCCTGTCTGTTCAAGGAGTTACATCCCATATTATTGATATGCCTCAAATGATAGGAATGGGCCACGTCTACCCTTTCGGGGAGTTACATCCCTTATTAACGACACACTTCATTTGGTAGGAAACAAATGATAGGAATGAGTCGTGTCCACCCATTCGAAGAGTTACATCCTTTATTGATGACACGTTTCGTTCAGTAGGAAACAGACGATTGGAATGGGCCGTGTCCACTTATTCGGAGAGTTACATCCTTTATTTGCGACACACTTCGTTCAGCAGGAAAGAGATGATAGGAATGGGTCGTGTCCACTCGTTCGAGGAGTTACCTTATCGATGACACGTTTCGTTAAGTAGGAAATAGAGGATAGGAATGGGTTGCATCCAACTGTTCGGGGAATTACATTCCTTATTGATGACACACTTCACTCGACATGAAACAAATGATAGGAATAGGTCATGTCCACCTATTCGGGGAATTACATCCCTTATTGATGACAAGTTTCGTTCGATGGGAAACAAATGATAGGAATGAACCGTATCCACCCATTTGGAGAGTTACATCCCTTTTTAATGATATGCTTCATTCGATAGGAAATAGATGATAGGAATAGGTCATGTCCATCCGTTCAAAGAGTTATATCTTTTATTGACACCACGCTTCGTTCGGTAGGAAATAAGACGATAGGAATGCAACAGTCGGGGTTATACAATAAAATGCGAAATGATAAGTTGTCATACGTTCTAGTCATCGAATGAGAAAATACTACAATAATGATATGAAAACTTTAGAGGGAAACAAGCGAAACATACCCTATCGGTCATTTGGAGGCAGATGCCGAGGATTCCGGATCGCATGACAATGTTCCAATCCCGAGCGAGGTTCTGAACTTGACCTTCATGTATTCCGTGCTGGGTATGGCTTCTAGGATGTTCAAGCCTGACTTACCCCAAGATAGCATTGTAGAACGAGGGAAGATTGATCACATTGAATATTGTGGTAGCGATCGCATGGTTTGGTGATGAGGCAAAAGTGACTGAAAGTGAAATAATACTCTTGATATATACTCATTCGCCCGAAAGCCCTTTGCCTAGACCTGTGTGAGGCTAGAGATGTGTGGAGCCAATGTCCATCTGTTTGAAAGTATCTCAATATAAAAGGTTGCACCCTGCTCCCTGATTGATAAAGATTTTTTTGACTTCATATTGGCCAATCTTGGCAGTAACAATGAGAGAGTCATGGCGATTTGGATCCACCCCAACTAAGTCCCCTTCAGTGAAACTGATGATAGGTCGTTTGCCCTTGGATTGCTCATTGGCATGAGTCGTTAGTACCTCTTGCGAAATAGGGAAAGGCATCTTGTAGGGATGACAATATCCGATCCGATCTGACGGATATCCGAAAAATCCGATCCGATGAATCGGGTTTTTTCCCTTAAAAATCGGGTTAGAGTTGGATTATAATATTAAAGTAGTCGGGTCGGTTCGGGTTTAGATTTATGTTATAAATAATCCGATCCGATTCGATCCGATAATAATTTATAATAAAATAAAATTTTATTTTAATATAATATTATTAAATAAAATAAAAATATTTTTATAGTTTGTTATAATTTATAAATTTCATTTTTATTATTGAAAAAATATTATTAAATTAAAAATGTATTAGATTATAGTTTAAATTGGGTATGGGTCGGGTACAAGTCGGTTTAAAATCGGATCGGATCAGTTTTTTAAATATATATAGTAGATCGGATCGGATTGGATTTTTTGAAAAAACCGTAGGGTTGAATATTGTTTTTGATTTTTAATCCGAATCGAGTTAGAGTCGAATATAGATATTATAATTAAGATTTAGGATCGGATATGATATTAGCATGACCCGAACCATAACCGATCCATTGTCATCCCTAACATTTTGGGTGAGTAGAAAATAGGTGCAATTAGACATTTAACCTTGCCCCTCCTCAAATAGTCCTAAGGGCCTGAGGCATCAGACGGGGGATGAGACTCATGGGGGGCACGCTCATCATGGACTTGGAGGATCACTCTATCTTATCGGTTAGCCGGTAGCTGAGCAACCAGTCGGTCGTCCAGTTATAATTCTCTCATCCATTCCAATGAATCTTTGTAATCTTCTGCTTCTGCCAAGAATTTCAGTTCATCTTTGAGCTTTCTGCAGTCATCGGTCAAGTGACCATAATCGTGATGGAAGTAACAATATTTGGTTCTATCATTTTTGGGGTTATCCTCTGTAGGTTGTGGAGGCCATCGGACATACGGTTTGACTCTGATCTAAAGCAAAACTTGACTAGAAATCTCATTTAAAAAAGTGTAGGTATTGAACCTTCACAGTGGTGGAGGATCTAATCAGTTCTTTTTTAATGAAAGCTATTGGGGTGATCAGTTACATTCTCTCCGGGATGAGCGGTTTCTGCATCAATCAAGTGCTTCAGCATCTTCGGCCGCGATATACTTCTCGGCACAAGTGTAGAACTCCTGAATGGTAAAATGGGGTTTTTTGTGATTTAGGTCTTCATGCCCCGAATGGCGAAACCCGGCCAATGCAATAGAATAGTTTAAAGATGAGATCTTCATCATCTTGGTCTTGAATTTTTTCAAGAAGTCTCTTAGGTATCCATCATCCCTTTGTCGTAATGATAGTAGAGAGGTAAACTTTCTCTTAGCTCCTTGGCTGATTACGAAGTGAGTTTCGAACTGCTGTCAAAACTGGGTGAAGCTCTTAATGCTGAGCGGTGAGAGGGAATTGAACCACGTCAGTGCATTGCCCTTGAGAGTAGTTGGGTAATGTTTGCACATAGCAGCGTCCGTCATGTCCCTCAAAATCATAATCGTCACGAAGTGGGCCGTGCGATCACAGAGGTCGGTCGTGCCGTCATATCTTTATATAGGAGGCAAGAGTATATCACGGGGTATTGGTTTCAACGTGACTTTCGAATCAAATGGTGACATGCTAGTGGGATAAAGGGGGGCTTGGTCTCCTTGTGCATTGGCTCGTTTGAGCTCATCAACAATAAGTTATTCGACTTGTCTCCTCAAGTCCTCAGGATAATGGCGAGAAGTTGTTGAGGGCTCATAATTCAGGAGCGGCACTTACTGTCGAGCACATACGTGCTCGAATCCTCCCGAGGAGAACTGGCCTTCCGGTCTGATGGCACGACTAAGCCCCTCCAACTGTTTGCTTATATTCTGAATTCTGAACTCTAGTCTCTCCAAATGAGTGTGATTAACCCATTTTGGGGATATCGGCACAGGAGGTATGATCGGATGCTCCCGACCTGTAGGGTGTGGAACCTGCTTTGGGCGCGGGGGTTGAGAGTGAACAGCACGATTGCTAGCAGAGTAAACAAGTGCCGCGGGGAGAGAAGCATCAGTCAGGGTAGTGATATGCCCATCTACGACGAATGCAGCCCTTGAGGGGGTTCTGGTTCTCCTCTTAGGAGGTATGGCTGTTTGGTGATTCAGAGAGTTTTATCGAAGTCACTCTAGTCTATTCTCACGGATTGTGCCAATCTGTTGGAAGTTGATTTCGACTCCATAAATTCCGACTCTTTCCGACTCGAACGGCTAATTGTAGAAGTGGTTTGAGACCTGCAAAAAACCACCGGAGGGTGTTCCGGTGGGGAAGGTTCTGATACTCAAGTCAGAAAGAATAATTTTCGGTAAGAAAGAAACAGATTGAAAACAAGAGAGTGAGAGAGTGAGAGAGAGAGAGTGAGAGTTGGTCTTCCTGTGACTTTGTGTCAAGTGTATAGATCTTAGAGAGCATATTTGGATTTCGGTGTACTGAAATCTTATATGCAAGGGCGCTGCAAGAGGCTTGTATATTCAGAGTATTATAATCCTAGTTTTCTTATTTAGGGGTCTGAAAATCTCAAGATTTTATAATCAAATATTTTGTATGATTCGTGATATTTATCATTTATGAAGTTTAGTGATACAGAAAGATCTCTTTCTTTATCAATTAGGTTCTGAATGTTTCTTTTCTTATTTAAGAGATATGATTCGTGTCAAAATAGGAAACAAAAAATCAATATGAAATTTAGTTAAATATCACCTTTAGTTAGTATGATCGGTTGTTTAAGGAGCACTTGCTCATCGGTCGAGAAGAAAAGAGGCATCAGTTCGGATTTGACGAACGCTTTTATGTATCAATTAGATTACCCTTGTTGGGAGTCAACCGAATGGTTGTTAAAATAATGTTGATGACATTCTCTTAGTTTATCGACACATCTAAGTATATCTATCTCTTTGGATCACAAATTTGCAAGATTGAATATTTTTTATATTGGAACTTTTGAACAGGCCCAACAAATTATTTCCTCTTTTTGGCCTTGCTTTTTGGAAAAAGGAAAGAGAATTTGAGATATGAACATCAATTTCTAAGCAGTTCTTTCTCTCAATTTCAAATCACCGTATCATAATATATATTTATATATATCTATATATATATATATATAGATATATTATATATATATATATATATATATCTATATATATATAACTAGCACTTGAAATTGGATGGGAGATAATCTTTAAAAGATAAATAACATTTAACGATTTTTTTAAAATTATATATATGATATTATTTTCTAACTGTTCTGTATCTATAATTTTTTTATAATTTTTTAATACAGTTAATTTAAATTTAAATAATAATATTAATTTATTTAATAATTATATAAAAAATTATCGAAAGTTATGTAGTTCAAGATTGACCAACCTAAGGAAAAAAAAAAAGAAAAAAAAAACAAATCACACCACATCATCATTATAGCACGTTATTATTTTCACTTTGGAATAGTTAATCATCCAAATAATATTTTTATTTAACTTGGAAAAACAATTGGCTTTAATTTAATGCCATTATTGAATTGAAATGAAAACTTCGTATTAAGAATAAATAGCATGAGGGTGACAATCCAACTCTCTCGATTGAACATTATTGACCCACCCTAAGCATAAATTATATTGAGAAAAGACATATATAGATATTGATTAAAACCAAAAATATAATTTTTTCAGATAATTTTCATTGTTAATTATATCATGTAAATTCAAGATGACAAGAATCATCTTAAAACACATACATACACAGACAAGGAGTTGAGAGAAAGAGCAAGACAAGGATAGAATTATGAAATTTGGGGTTGTCTACCAAGACAAAAATAATAATTGCATTCTTGTGAAGAGAGAGAGAGAGAGATTTGAGATCAGTACGAAGTTCTAAAGAATCATCAAGGGATATTATATATACAAGTAGTACAAGTGGAGATGATAAGATGAGACAAAAATAAAAATAAATTGATGAAAAATATAAAAACTATTAAAAATAAAAACATGAAATGTGAAGTAGTCCTAATTTTATAAGTCATTAAATAGCATAATTATAATAACCTAATTTTAAATGCGTATATTGGATTAGCGGTCAATTATAATTAAAATATTTTTTAAAGATTTTAAATTTGAATTTCTTTTATATATAAAAAAATTGATTAGATAAGCACGAAGATTATCGGCTTCTACAACCTTAGCAGGAAGAACTGCGGATTAGGGTTTTTTTTTTTTAAAAAAAAAATCTTATAAACAACCATGGGAGGGACCATGCATGAGAGAGAGAGAGAGAGAGAGAGAGAGAGAGGAAAGGGCAATAACAGAGACAACATGGCCAGCGCTCACAAGACCTTTACCCTCGAGTACTACAGCAAACTCCAACATGAAACATTCTCATTACCTTTATTATTTTATTTTCATTTTCATTTTCTTAATTCTTATTACCCATAATTTCACTTTTATTTATTATTACGTAATATTAATTATTAATTTTAAGAGAGAGAGAGCATTCTTTTTTTTTTTCTTTAAAAGACAATTATGTCCTTGTTCTAATCAACGTCCAACTTGTTTTTAATGGACGGCATAGTCGATATTGACAAATTTGACTACTCCATGCGTCACATATGTTATATATTTATATAATTATATTTAGTTTATAATAATAATATGATAACATAGCAAATTATTAGAATAAAGAACAAATTAAAAATCTAAAATTCGTACCACAAAATAATCAATCTATATACACACATATATTAACATTTTTCATACATAAATATTTTAAATACAAATTATGTTCAAACTTATATATAATTTTTTTTTTTTTTTTGTTATAAAGGAGGCCAGTGGTCTATAGAGACCATGGGTATTCAAATTTGGAATCTTAAATAATGAGAGGAGTTTTTTGTACTGTTAAGTTATATTATGTATCAAAATTAAATAAATTATTTATTTTATTTTGAAAATATTTGACTTTCTTGATTTATATATATATATATTTGTAATATTATATTTTTATATTGGTGATTATAATTTTTTTATATATATATAAGACCAACTCATTATAATATTTTAATTGAGCCAATGAAGTATTAGGGTTTAATATATCAAAATTATGTTCATCTATTTCTCCATATTTAAATTTATCTTTATTAGGTACTGTTTAACCTAAAGCAACTTGATTATATAAATATAATTATAATACTGTACAATAATAGTAGTTCAAAGGGCAAAAAGATAAATGCCACAAAAACACATGGTCATGGTTTGATGACCAAAAGCCATTATATTCCACCTTTCATTATTATTGTGGTGTATTTAATTAATTCAGGATGGAAACCGGGGTATCCAATTCTACTCCCTCTCTCTCTCTCTCTCTCTCTCTCTCTCTCTATAGATATGCCACATATATTACGTCCATTTAAGAAAAGTGTGGTTTGAAAGAAAGAAAGACGAGACACGGAAGTGAAAAGGTGGTGTGCTGAAGATGAAAATGATGAATGGGCAATTAAAATTCATAGCCTGCGTCTTGCTTTTGTTCATTCATCTTTATGATCTATGCTATACTGCTGAGGCAGCTTTTGATCATCAGCTTCATACAATTCGATTTAGTGAAGGTTTTAGTCACCTTTTCGGTGAAGGGAACTTTGTTCCTTCCTCTGATGGCAAAGGCGTCCGTCTTCTTCTCGACCGCTTCTCAGGCATATATTTCTGTGCTTTCTCCATATTTTTCTTTTTCTTTTTTTTTTTGATTAATTTAATTTCTCTCATGCAGTTTCTTCTAGCAGTGTTTTAATTAATAATATGTACATATATTATTATAATTAAGCAGGTTCTGGTTTTATTTCATCTGACCTCTACGACCATGGATTCTTCAGTGCTAATATCAAGTTGCCATAATTTCTCTCATGCAGTTTCTTCTAGCAGTGTTTTAATTAATAATATGTATACATATTATTATAATTAAGCAGGTTCTGGTTTTATTTCATCCGACCTCTACGACCATGGATTCTTCAGTGCTAATATCAAATTGCCATCCAATTACACTGCAGGCATCGTCGTGGCCTTCTATGTAAGCATACTTTTCTTTTCTTCTAATTTATTTTCTTTATTATATACCCATAAAATATATATATGTTTTTTTGGGAATTTTGAGTAAAACCCCACCTCAAAATTTCATGTCTTTTAAAAAGACTTGAACATTAATTTTGATGATAAATTATATAAAGCTGAGTCGTAAAGAGAAATATGAATAGGATTGTATTCAGATTTTAGTTATATCAGTATGTTTGGATCATTTGATTAATATGTGTGACATGGTTTTGTTTATGAAATATGGTAGATGTCAAATGCAGATGTATTCCCAAAGACTCATGACGAGTTGGATATAGAGTTTTTAGGGAATATAAAAGGGAAAGCATGGAGGTTTCAGACAAACGTGTACGGGAATGGAAGCACAAGTAGAGGAAGAGAAGAGAGATACAGACTTTGGTTTGATCCATCCAAAGAGTTCCATCGTTATAGCATTTTCTGGACTTCCACTAAAATCATGTGAGTCCTTCTTTAACCTTTCCTTTCCTCTTTCTCTGGTCAAACCCCATCATTATTATATATCTCATTCTCAAACTATATATTCACACCTCCAACCATACTTATAATATTATATTATATATATGTATATATTTATTAAAAGTGAATTTAATTTTTATTTCAAAAATTAACTATTAAGATATAGACTTTTCATATTTATATGGCATGTTTTTTCATACAAGTGGATTTAATGTGACCTTTGAGATTTAATCGACTCAGATAAAATAATAAAAAATTTACTCTTATTTTAAAAGTTAAAATAATAAAATAAAAATTTTTATATTTATATATTATATCTTGAATATTTACAATTTTTTTTTAGAAAATAGATATTTAGTCGTTTTAATATTGCCGTTCACATACGTTTGTAAAAGTTGATAGGCTAGTTTGCATGCGCGTCACCAGTCATAAGTATGTATTTTGACTAAATTCCACTTTCGTGGGCAAGAGTGTTTTTGGACGAAATTGCCTTGGAAAATTACCTATAGTATTGTTTTTCTTTTATATTTCACCTCTTTTAATCAAAGTTTTGAAATCCTAATCAAAATACAAATCAGTCATAAGGGGTCAATAGATTATTGGATCAAACCAGTCGGATCGGATAAAAAAACTAAATGACATCGTTATGAAATCATCAATAAATTTAAATTATGACAAACAAAAACAACAATAATCTGTAACCTAGTGATGAAAGTTATATATTTTTTCATCCTATTCTTAGATTCAAATAAAGACCATTGTAATTTTTTTACACATATTTTGTACTAAAAAAAAATGGATTTGACGACCGGTTCAATCTAGTTTTCTTGGTCCAATCGGATTTTGATCGGTTTTCTCAAAAATCAATTGTATAAAAAAATCCGGGATCGGTTGTTAGTACGGTAATTCACTTAGTAAACATTTTCTTTTATTTTTAATGAAAAAGAACGATCAAAGTTATATCTAATCACAAAAATGATAAAGTATTAAAAAATTTTAAAAAATTAAATTTAAATATTTGAATGGAGTCATAACTTTCGCTTAAAGCCATAGGGACCATCACCAATAAGACAAACATGTCAAAATCTTTAAAGCGTTAATAATAATAATAATAATAATAATAATAATAATAATAAAATTTTTAGATCTCAATCTTAAGGGGGTTTTCTTTATAATTTCCCCCAAACCATTTTTACCTAATACAAGATGGCAGGTTGTTTCCCATAGGAGCTCTAATATTAGGTCAACTAACCATTAAACAATAGTGATATCATCAAGCTGCAATTTCAGACACGTTTTGTAGGCAAAATAGTCAAAGGAGGAGAGCTTTTTATTATAGAAGCATTTGTAGCAAAGTGTCATTTCCTTGAATCGGTAAGGTGAAATTCATATCTCATACACCCAGAAAAGGCTAAACCAAACCGTCAAGGAAAAACTTAAAAAAAAAAAAAAAAAAAACAAAACAAAAACATCAGAGAAAATTCAAAAGTTTGAAACTCAAAAGAAGAAAAGGGAAAATTCTAATATTTGTTTCTGGTGTGCAGGTTTTATGTGGATGAGGTCCCAATCAGAGAGATGGTCAGAAATGAAGAAATGGGTGGAGACTACCCTTCAAAACCAATGTCTCTCTATGCCACAATTTGGGATGCCTCGAGTTGGGCAACTTCTGGGGGCAAATACAAAGTGAACTACAAGTATGCTCCCTTTATTTCCGAGTTCAATGACCTCGTACTCCACGGATGCACTGTTGATCCCATAGAACAACTTCCCACACCTAGCTGCTTCGAGAAAACTTCCCAATTAGAGAGTGCCACCTATGCAACCATCACACCAAGGCGAAGAAGAGCCATGAAAAAGTTCAGACAAAAGTACATGTACTACTCATACTGCTATGATACATTGCGGTATCCCATTCCACCACCAGAGTGCGAGATTGATCCTTCAGTGAGAAACAAGTTAATGGAAAATGGGAGGTTGAGGTTCACAAGGCGCCACCATAGCAGACCTAGGGTTGCCGGTCAGATTTCAGGCAATATTCATTATGAGAATCAGTATGAAGATTGATTGGGAGAGGGAAATATGAATTTACAGATGATGTGGTTATTTATTGGATTGAATTTGCAGTGTTACTGAATTGAATGTATACTTTTTACATACATCTGGGTTTGTAAGTGAAAAATAATAAGAGCTATTGAAGACTAGTTAACATCATGGGCCAAATCAACATAAAAGTTTTTTATAGACGAATTAATAACAAGGAACCATGCAGTTACCTCTCTCCAGTGATAAATTGATCATAACTTAAGCCAGCAGTCTACTCTTTTTTTTTTCCTGCATGGAGATTGAGAGCCAAGCATCCTGGTTCTTAGCACAACTCATCTGGCAGGATAAACCCAACACACATTTTGAATAGCAAGGCCTTTTAAAACTTTCAGTCATCTTAGCAGCCAGCATCGGGATGACATAGGAATACTCTCTATGGAAAGCCCACTTAGCAGGTCAACAAACTACAAAAGGAGTCATGACCCCCCAATCATCTCCAAAAGAGAACCTATGCGTTGGTCCTCAATGTTACTCCATTTTGGCTTTATAGTTAGATTGTGCCATAGAAACAACCTGTTTTCTTGCAGGGATGATCTTGGATACATCGAATTCTATATATCTAGAAATTCTGATGGAATGAATCTCACTCACCACACTGCCTTTATTAGCTCCGAAAGCAATAACTCTTCCAACTCTAGGTATGATATCTCGAGTGACCACGGACAGAGTGAATCCAACTAATATGCAATGAGACAATAATTTCATTTTATCAATTTAATCCTCAGCTGAGTCCTCAAAATGATTACCAATGCCATAATCATCTTGACAACCAATAAAATTCGGGCCACCAATTTTCGCTGGTGAGGAAAATATGTGGTAAAGATCTAGCCTTGCAAATTCATATACAAGATATTTCATCTGTTCTTTCCTTTCTTCTTTTGCATCAAAGTTGACTTCAAGCAAACAGATGCCTCCAGAACTTGTACGTACAGATGCATTTTAATCTAGATGAAATATATGACTGTTGATATCAATGGTTTCCTGGTCCATGTTTTATTTAACTGTTGCATGGATTAAATGGATTGGAGGTTATCTGCAAATTTTCATCAATGTAAGTAGAAAACAGTAATTGACAGATAGTGAGTTCAGAAATTCTGAACTTTGCCAGAGATCACTCATACACTCACAACAGGGAAGAGAGGAGAGAATATAATTTAAAAAAAAAAATACTTGAATTATTACTTGAGAAGTTGAGTTTATATAGTACTCTAACCCAATCCCTCATTTAATTCAATTATTTAATGCTAGGACTAAGAAGATTAAGCAGCCTAGCAATTAAAAAGACAAAATCGCATGTACATATTTTTGTGCTACAAAAAAATCATTGATCGTTGGCATTTTGCTCGTGTTCAATGTTTTGTATCTTGACACTTTAGTTTTTAGGGAGAACTTTAAACTTCAATGGCCCTCCTCATTTCCACATTTTTTAACAGGACTCGACTCTTTAAGCTTCTCAATAATGATGACTCATTTAAATAACCATTTTATCCCCCAATAAATGTAACACCGAAAAATCCGATGTTAAGAATTCTTAGTTAAACATCCTCGTAATATAAAGAAAAAAAATTAATTAAAATTATATTGGTTTTCGATTTTAGAGTATTATGTTTGAATTTTTGATATATTCTGAGATGCCGTGTTCGCGAATCATAATAAATCTCATTTTTTTTATGAAATTTACATTCTAGTGAAATGTGGGTGTGAAAACATATATATAAACAATTTATGAAAAAAAAAAAAAAAGAGGGAAGCACAGCGTTTTGAACCAAAACGCTGCGCTTCCCCAAAGCAATTAGGGTTTGAAAACCCTAATTGTTTCTCCCTCCTCCCGTCTCTCTCTCCATCTTTCTCTCGAACTCTCCCTCTCTCGCCCATCGCGCTCTCTGTTCCTCTGCCCCTCTCTCCTCCGCCGCAACACCATCTCGCTAACCGGCAGGTTCCACCACCACTGTCTAGCCACCCGCGGTCACCCCCTTTGTTTTCTCTCTCTTTCTCTTTCAATCTCACTGTCGCTCTCTCATCTCCGTCTCTCTCTTGTTCTCTCTCGAACTCTCACTCCCTCTCGTCCGTCGCTCTCTCCGCCTTTCTCCGCCTCTCTCCTCCGTCGCATCTCCCCACTCACCGGCAGATTCCACCGCCATTGCCGAGCCACCGACTCTCCCTCTCTCTGTTTCTCTCTCTCTCTACTTTCTCTCTTTCCCACGCGAACAGAGAGCTTTCGCTCTCTTCCTCTCCCCTTTCGCGTGCGACAACTTCTCCCTCTCTCCCTTGCTCGCTCGCGCTGCTCTCACTTAACTGAGAGCCCTTCTACAACCCTCACAGAGCCCCAATCTGGCAATTAGCAGATGGTCCTCGAAAACCCTAGACTACAATCCCTTCTCTGCGTAGGTAAGGATGAATTTAGCTTTAGGGTTTCGATATTATTTTTGTGATTTAGCTAAATTACTGAATTGTATTTTGAATTGGAAATAATGCACGTTCCGAAATGAATCGAATGGCGAATGGAAGTTAGGTCTGCGACTGTGAAAACCCTAGGTGAGGGGATTTCTAATCCATTCGATTAATTAACTGAATTTAGGATAAATTTAGGATAAAAAGTCTTGTATATATTAGAATGTATGTTAGATTCGAATAGAATGTGTTTCTGAAATTTTATATGCGATTATTAAGGTTAAATATAGAATTTTACATGAATTAGGTTGTTTGATATGAAAGAAGCATGTTGAAAGATGGTATAATCATATTAGGTTGATTAGAATAATTTCCTTTAGAGTTAATTTGAAATATGCATGAAAAGTGTTAATAGTTATGTGAAATTGGAAGAAAATCGAGAAATATTGGGACTTAAAAGTCCGTTAGAGATGTAAATGATCTTCGTGTGATGAAATGAGAATTTAGAAATTGTGGATGTGCAAATAAATGGTAAATTAAATTAGGAAAGTGTGAAAACACTTGTTATAGGGATTTTATTTGATGATAATTGCAATGTTTGATTAGGTTAATCATTTGGGGAAGTTGAAATGACTCAAATCGAATTAGATTGATAATTAGAAAGTGAATACCCTCTCTAGAGGTGAATAAATGGTTCATTATGTTAATAAATGAGTAACATGTTTTAAAATTGATTTGTAAATGATTTTGAAACATTTTTATATATTTTATATAAATTGTTTTATAACTGTGGGCTGTCTGAACTGGATTGTGAAATATGAATGTATCCATTGTATTTAAGAATGCTTCTGTGCCATGTGTTATTTGATATTGCTCTATGAAATCCTTTGTCATGAGTTGGCATGAAATTATTGATTATTTGTTGGAAATCATGGCACATTGTTTGTAAAATGGATTGATTGAGAAATGAAGGGTACTGGATTATAAATGGCTATAGTCATTCTCACCACGGAGCGACCCGACGGGGTGGCGTGGTTTGGGGTTAGATATGCGGGGGAGTTAGACATTCCTCCCTCTGCCGAAGTCGTGCTATATCTGGATTGCACCCCGGTGAGCTACGAGCCAATGCCAAGGAATGAGGTATGTTTTGAAACATTAGATGGAAAAACCTTGACGGGTTTTTGTCTGGGTTTCAGCCAGCCTAAGACGGAAGTATTTTCAATGGGACCCCAAGATTTTCTGAAAATATGATTGATATGGATCCATATTTTGTAAATTGTGATTTATTGAAATGATTTATGCATATGAGCTGCTATTTATGAGATATGCTTTGACTGCTACACATTCACCCTTTGTTTATGAACACAATCACATCATTGCACCCCACTCACTGAATATTTCCCAATACTCACCCCTCTCTCCACATTTTTCAGAGGATTCTTAGTTCGAGAATTGGACGTCGGAGCTTGCGAAGTATTTTTGCTGTTTTGTATAGGTATTTGGCAAACGCATGATTTTTGTAGATTCATAGTTCTTAAAACCATGGAAAGAGAAGTCTGTACATCCCATGTCGTGCGGATTTTATTGATACTGGCTGAATTTTTAGCAAGTATCGATAAAATCCGATAATTTTTTATTTGTGCTTTATTATTGTGATTGATCTATTTTTGGAAAACTGTTTTATTTGTATAGGTATTTGGCAAATGCAGGATTGATCTATTTTTGATTTGTACTTTATTATTATGTCACTAAGACTTCGTTACTTTTTTTTTTATTTGTGAAGTTCTGTACATCTCATATCGTTTGAACTTTATTGATGTTAGCTTGATTGCTTCAGACAAGTATTAGTAAAATCCTACAACTATGATTTGGGACTTCTTGTATTTTAAATGCTTTACTTGTATTGGTTGGCTGAGATGGCCACATCGCATGCGTGCATGTACAGGAACCCCTTCCTCGATTGTGTGCCAATGCATTCTTGTATGTACAGGGAATGGACCAGAGGAGTATTTAGCATGTGTATTGTTACATTCTTTCCATATTTGTGATGAATTGTGTACTGAAGATCTGGATATTCAAGAATGTAACCTTGCGGAGTCCCGGTATACGTGGAGGTTCTGCCCATGTATCGAGACCACGCGGCGATTATTGCATGCTCGATCCGAGGATCGGGGCGTGACAATAAAAATCAAGTTTATCCTTCAACACCCTCTATTAAACTTGATCTATTTATGATACTGAGTCGTGCATCTTTTGAAAGTTCTCCAAGTTGAGGGGTTTAGTGAACATCTTGGCTACTTGATCCAATGTCTTTTCAGTTCGATCTCTTTCTTTGAGACAAATCTCAGATGAAATGGAATCTTATATGTTTACTCCTTTCATCGAACATTGGACTCTTTGCCAAAGCAGCTGACTTATTATCTATCATCAACTTTGTTGCCTCCTTTTTCTCTGAGTAAAGTTCTTTTAGGAGTCTTCTCAACCTATGACATGACAAGCACTAGATATTATAGCTATATACTCGGACTCACATGATAAGAGCATGACTATTGGCTGTTTCTTGAAACACAAGGAAATGATGTTTCCCACAAAGAAAACATAGCCGGTGGTACTCTTCATGTCATCGTTATCTCCTGCAAAGTTACTATCACAAAAACTATATAACACATATTCATTTGAAAGAGAATACCACAACCCATAGTTGATGGTTCCTTTGATGTAGTGGAGGATCCTTTTGGCAGCCTTCATATATGATTCAATTAGACTCTCCATAAATCGACTGATGAACCCAATGGCACATAATGCATGGTCTTGTGTAGGTCAAGAATTAGAGACTTCCCACAAGACTCCTGAATTGAGTTGGATCTACCAGTCTTTTAGTATCTCATTTTGACAACTTTATCCCACATTGAATAGGGGTGGCAACTGGTTTGCATACGGACATCTGAAATTTCTTCAAAACTTCTTTTCCAAACCCTTCTTGAGATATAAATATCCCATTTTTTGATTGTATCACCTCGATGCCTAAGTCCATGTCTGTCATCTCGAACTCCTCTGTCATAATTGTCTTGAATTTGTTGAACATTTCTTTATTGCTGATGAATATTAAATCATCAACATATATAGACTTAGAGAAGATTACCTTGATTTTTCTTAACATAGAGGGAATATTCATGATTGCACCTTGTGAATCCGTTCTCTTCGAAATATTTGTCAATGTGGTTGTTCCATGCTCTCGGCTCTTGCTTATGGCCATGTAAGGCCTTCAACCTTAGAAATTTGTCTTCATGGTTTTTGATTACAATCCCAACAGGTTGTTCAATATAGACTTATTCTTCCATGCATATAACAGTTGGGGAAGGTTGACTTCACATCTAGTTAGAAAATTCTCCATTTCTTTTGAGCCGCCAATGAAATAAATAGTCGGATTGTCTCGAGTCTGGCTACAAGAGCAAAGACTCCATGTTTTTGTTTCTAGCCCTTTGCCACAAATTTGGGCTTGTATCGCTCCAACACTCCATTTGAATTCTTCTTTTACTTTATACACCCATTTGACTCTGATTGCTTGATGACCCTTTCGAAGCGTAGTTAATTAACTCCCATGAGACATTCTTTCTAATGGCTTGAATTTCTTTATCCATCATTTGAACCTATTTTTCATCGCTGTTAGCTTCTTTAGAATTTAAAGATTCAACATCAACATAAAAACAGAAAAGATGAAGATTATTTATCGTCTTAGTGACATTGAAGATTTCTTCATGGTTTCAAGTTCTATGGGGTCTAACCTCCAGTGTTGATGTTGAAATAGATGTTGTTCTTGATGAAGGACTCATTCTGGAGCTTGATCCTACTAGAGTGGCTTCTTGGGGTGTTGTTGGAGTTCGTGAGATTGGCCAAGTTACCTTAATATTACTAGTTTCGGTCAGAAAATCTTCAAAATATGGGAAGTAATCATACGAGTCTATCTCAAACCAGCTCCATTCCCATGTTGACTTTTCATCAAACTCAACATCTTGGCTGATCACTATTTTGTTGGTTCTAGGGTCCAGCACCTTGTACCCTTTGGAGTTCTTGTCATACTTGATGAAGACCAACTTTCAACTTCTATCATTCAACTTGGTTCTTTCTTGCTTCGGGACTTGTGCATAGTCTATCAAGCCAAAACCTTCAAGTGTGCAGCACTCGATTTTCGACCACTCTAAGCCTCTTACGGAGTTGTGAAGTCCAAACTCCTAGTTGGACAGTGATTTGACAAATAAACCGAACATGCTACTGTTTTGATCTAAAACTACTTGGGCATACTCTTACTCTTCAACATTGATCCCATCAGGTTGAGGATAGTTCTATTCTTCTTTTCTATGACACCATTCTGCTGGGGAGATCTCGGAATAGTCATTAGCTGCTTGATTCCTTGAAACTCACAAAACTTCTTGAACTCATTGGAAGTAAATTCTCCCCTTCTATCAGTTCTAAGAGTCTGGATCTTATACCCATTCTCATTTTCTACTTGGGTTTTAAATCTTTTAAATGCAGTAAAAGCTTCAAACTTATTGCTTAAAAAATATACCCTTCTTTTAACTGTAATTATCAATAAAAAGTAGAAAGCAAGAGTTTTTACCGAATGATGGAGGGTTGAAAGGTCCATAGATGTCAGCATAAACTAGCTGAAGTGATTTGGTTGCTCTAGCACTTGAGTGTCTCAGAAAACTTTTCCTCGAATGCATTCCAAATAGACATCCTTCATAGATCTGATTTGGGTGGTCTAAGATCAGAATTCCCTTTGCCATCCTTTTTACTCCTAAGGATTTGAGGTCCACAAAATTGATGTGCCCGAAGCTCATGTGCCAAAGCCATAAAATATCTTGAACTGAAGCTTTCAAGCATATAGATTCAGTAGTTTGAAGATCCTATAAGAATAATTTGTTCTTTGTCATAGAAACCTTAGCTATTAATTTATCATTCCCATCTCTTAGCCATAAAAATCTACCTACACATAAATTTTGCACCCAATTTCTAAAAGTTGACCCAAATTATGATGTTATTAGTCAACTTGGGAATATAGTAGACATCATCAACAAACTTGTTTCGATATCCGATCATATGATTGCTATCCCCATTGTCTAAGTACCATGTGCTTAGTTCCAAGGTTCATTTTTCTTCAAGAGTCAGCAATAATCTTAAATCATCTTCTACTGTCCACTCAACAAATTATTTCTCTTCATTTACCTCATTGTTACTTTCAAATTCCCAAGAAAAATGACCAAAATTTTCACATGCATGGCATTGGATATGAAATTTATCATTCCTTTCACCATTGTTTTGTCTTCCTCTTCCTCGGCCTCTAGCTTTTCCTCTTCCTCGATTTATATTAGGGGCATTTTGATGTCCTAGTCCTCTTCGTTGACCGCATCCACCATGACCATGGCCTCAACGTCTTCCTCTTGTTGGCCTCTTCCTCCTTAGCCTGATCTTTCGCCTTTAACAACTGCCCTTGTTTGCAATATTTGTTCATTTTGCTCCATTTTGCTTCGGTTCATTCTTTCTTCATAGGCAATCAAAGAACCATTGAGTTGTTCAATGGTCATCTCCTCTAAATTATTGGATTCTTCAATTGCAACCACCTCATGATTAAATTTGGAATTGAGGGAGCATAGAATTTTCTCCACCACATGAAGATCTTTGAGATTTTCACCAAGCTTCCACATCAGGTTCACTATGACTTGAACCCAAGTGAAGTAATCTTAGATGGATTCATTCTTTTTCGCAGAAAGGGCTTCAAACTCAGCCCTAGGAGTTTGAAGTCTTACCTTCTTGACTTTATCAACTCCCATGAGAGTTCTCCAAAGAGCATCTCATGCTTGTTTGGAAATGGTTTTGCTAGCTATCTTCTCGAATATATCATCGTTCAATCCTTGATAGGTAGATTGTGAGGGTAGCATGATCTTTTTTTGCTCTCCTTCTCTTTTTCTTGGTTACATAGTGTTGGTAAATGCCCACATAAGGATATTTTACCAAAATAAAAAATTTGAAATTCAAATGAGATAGTGGGATAACTCCCACTACCCCATGATCCGATAACCACCTTCCCATGATGTGAAATAAGTGATATACATTGAGAATTAGAGACCACGTAGAGTTCTTGATTTTCAAGGAATGAAAAATACTGCACATTGATTGAGTGAAAAATCAAATTGAGGGTTTTTCTGGTCATCACAAAGAATTCATCAGATTAAGGGTTGGAACGTTATGACACTGCAGTGATAGTTCATTATTCGTGGCTATCATCCTGACTACAAGTTGTTCGAGATCAGAGTTTACAGTTTCTGAAATTTTTCGTATCACCGATTCAGGTATTCTGCAAACTCAATTTTTACGGTTCTGAAAAATTATTTTTTGTTTGCTTCCGCCGGGTGATAGAGTCACATTATCTAACAATGGTACCAGAGCATATTAAATTTAATTTTAAATAATTTTTTAGAATTAAATTTTGGGTATAAAATATATAGAGTATAAAATTTGGGATTCGAATCACTGATGAGTTTCATAAATCAAATTATACCACTATGTTACCCATATTACGTAGATCACGAAAATAATTTTTTTGTAATTTTCTGAGTACGTTTAGACCAACAAAATTCTGATTGAAATTTTCGGCCGTAAATAGTGACCGAACCTTTCAACCCCAGATTTGTCAATTTTTAGGGCAAATTAGTGCATGAAAATTGTAGATCTGTGTTCCTCTCTTCATACTCTTCGTTTTGATATATATATATATATATATATATATATATATATATATATTGCATATTATTGTTGTTGGAAAGTGAGGTTTCAAAATTGGCCATGAAGAGCTAGAATTTCAGATCCGAAATACGTCGAGATTAGGGCTTGAATATTCCAAAAATCGAGTCAAGAATGATTAGAATAAATAAAATTAGAGATTCTTAAAAAAATCCGGTGAAAACGGTGCCGGAAAAGGGTATTTCCGGTTACCAGGTCGAAAAATCCGGTTGCAGAAAAAATTCAGGCGAAGGAGATGAAGTCCAGCAAGCAGGCACGTGTACGACACGCGTGAGAAGGTGCGTGTGTGCAAAGCCAAGAGGCGCGTGGAGCTCACGCATGCTGAGGCGCCTGAGCTCATGGGTCAGACCGGGTCAGAACTGACCCGGGTCCAGACCCCACTAGCGCCCCAGATCCGGACCAGGTTTCGGGCTCCAACCCATGCCCACGAGCCTGATCCGACCCGGCTAGCAGGTCACGTGCGTGCGGGCGCATGACCTGCCCGCCCACGCGTTAGGCTCGTGCGCCGATGCGCACAGGGAGCGTGCAGGCACGTGCCTGACGCATTGCGCGACCTACACATGCCCAGGTGCCTCCCCGGCCCGTGAGAGCACGTGGAGACGCACCGCCGGGGTCTGGCAGCGCGTGGGATCCTAAAATTGGATTTTTCCAATTTTTTGGGGTTTTATGATATAAAGTGACTATTTGTAGGTTTTTTGTGTACCGAATTCTAGTCCGAATAGTGAGATGTAATCTCGGATTGTGATGTATGATGTCGTTGACTCATATGCTTATCTTGGGGTCTGTATTCGAGTCATTTTGGTTTTGGTGATTTGTAGAGTACGTAAAATTATGAATTTAAATATCAATTGTCACTAACGTCTTTTTTTCTATGTGATAGAAATATGGCTGCAACAAAAACTATCGTTCTGGATCTCATGAAGGGAGACAAGCTGAACGATGACAACTACGATATTTGGTATCGGAAAGTTCAGTTTGTTTTCGAAAAACAAGAGCTCGGAGAAGTTCTTAAACACGAGATGATGGACCCCGGGGAGGATATCACGGCACAAGCGAGATGGGATCAGGAGGTATATCATGTTTGGAAAAAGAAAGATGGCCAAATGAAGGTGATCCTTCTTAGTAGCATGCACGATGAGCTGATTCTGATCTACAAGCAGTATCCTACTGCACTATCGATTTGGCATGTTCTAGGAGAGCATTATGGCGCCTCGTCGGCTTCTAAGTTGAGGATGCTGACCTATAAGTTCATCACGTATAAGAAGAGGCATGATCATACTATGAAGCAGCATTTAATGTATATGTCGAGTATGATTATCTCTCTAAAGAGTATGGGGGAGCCTATGTCTAATGAGCTTCAGGTACTGGGTGTGATTCAATCTTTGCCTGACTCCTGGGATGTGGTTAAGACCTTTATCACGCACATTGAGAGTATTCGTACTTTTATGGACATGAGTAGGCAATGTGAGTTCGAGGAGGAGCGCCAGGAGGTAGCTAGGTCTTCTACTGCTTATGCTAACATCGCGGAATCGAGTAAGGGCTCCCAGGGAGTAAAGCGCAAGTGGCGTAAGCATGAGAAGAAGGCCAAGGGCCAAAGTAAGAAGAAACAATCTGTCAAGACCGACGACAAAGGGTAGAAGCGCAAGAAGAAGGAGCTTGACAAGAGCAAATTCCAATGCTATGTTTGTGGCAAGTTTGGGCATTTCGTACGCGAGTGTAGCGAGTGAAAGGTATGTCCTTCTTCTTTACATGGTTTGAGTTATGTGTCATCTAGTGTGATACTCGCTAATTCTTCTCATTTATGGATTATAAACTCAGGAGCCACGAACCATATAGCTTGCGACAGGAACGCATACGTGGAGTTCCGTCATTTGAGTCCCTAGACGAGGAGGCTGTACGTGGGGAACAAAGCATTTGTATAAGTGAGAGGGATTGGCATGTACAAGCTAATGCTGCAAAGTGACCAAGTCCTATATCTTCATGATGTTTTGTATGCTCCTGAGATTAGGTGGAATCTCTTATTTGTCCGATATTTAGATCAGTTAGGATACTCTATTTTGTTAGGAAACTCTAGAGTTTCCATTTCTTGTGACAGTTCTTTAATTTGTTCCAGTTTAGTCCATGACGGAATTTATGTACTGAATTTGATTTCTTATTATGAAATTTATCCTTCTTCTCCTATTATCTTTGCATCTGATAGTGTAGTGGATGATGTGAATGTATGGCATAGTAGACTTGGCAACATAGGGCAAGAGAGGATGGGCCGGTTAGCTACGAGTGACTTGTTGGGCCCACTAACCAAGGTCGAGTTGCCCTTGTGTGAGTTTTGCCTTGCGGGCAAAACCACTAGAAAACCATTTGGAAAAGCAATGAGAGCTGGAACTCCATTGTAATTGGTTCATTCCGATATTTGTAGATCCATGAATGTGAGAATCCGAAACGGAACCACTTATTTCATTACGTTTATAGACGATTACACGCGTTTCAGTTATGTCTACCTGATCTCACACAAGTCTGAGGCACTAAAGTGCTTCAGGAGGTTTATCAGTGAGGTTGATCTCAGTAAGGCTATTCTTGAGGAAGCACACTCATCGACATATGCTATGCATCCGGGAAGCACCAAGATATACCGAACGATTAAGGAGACTTATTAGTGGTCGGGAATAAAAAGGGACATCGTTGAATTTGTGTCTAAGTGTTTGGTATGTCAGCAGGTGAAGGCCGAACACCAAAGGCCTACCGGTACTCTCCAACTAATGCCAATTCCTGAGTGGGAGTAGGAGCATGTCACTATGGATTTTGTAGTCGGTTTGCCCCGAACACCGAACAGGTATGACGGTATTTGGGTGATCGTAGATCGTCTCACCAAGTCAGCCCACTTCTTGCCAATTCAAAACACATATTCTTTAGAGAAGTTAGCTAAATTATATATTAATGAGATTGTGAGATTTCATGGGGTTCCAGTATCGATCGTGTCTGATCGTAACCCTCGCTTTACCTCTCGGTTTTGACAGAAATTTCAAGAGTCTCTAGGCACTTAATTAAAATTCAGCACTACTTTTCACCCCCAAACCGATGGACAGTCGGAACACACTATCCAAACACTAGAAGATATGCTTAGAGCTTGTGTATTAGACTTTCAAGATAGCTGGGATATACACCTTTCCTTAATAGAATTTGCTTATAATAATAGCTACCAAACTAGTATTGGTATGCCACCTTATGAGGTCCTGTATGGGCGAAAGTATAGAACTCCTGTGTGCTGGGATGAAGTTGGAGAAAGGAAAATTGAGAGCATAGGTTTGATCGAAGCCACTACCGATAAAGTAAAGTTGATTCGAGAAAGAACGAAGATAGACCAAGACCTACAAAAGAGTTATGCCGATAGGAGGAGAAGACCATTAGAATTTGGGATTGGTGAAATGGTATTTTTGAAAGTGTCTTCTTGGAAGGGTGTAATTCGATTTCGAAAAAGATGAAAGTTAAATCCTCGTTATATTAGTCCCTTCAAGATCATAGGAAGAGTTGGACATGTAGCTTACCGGTTAGAACTACCCTCAAAGTTGGAGAAAATTCATAATATCTTCCATGTTTCCCTGTTGAAGAAATATTTACCGGATCTCTCCCATGTTCTGAAAGCTCCTCCTATTGAGTTTAGAAAAGATTTGAATTTTGGAGTCCAACCACTGGCTATTCTGAAGAAACAAGTTAAAAGTTTGAGAAATAAATAGATTCCAATCGTGAAGGTGCTGTGGAAGAACAAGCACATTGAAGAGATAACTTGGGAGCCTGAGGAGACAATGAGAAGGCAATATCCCCAACTTTTTGAGAAATAATAAGTTAAAGAAATTTTGAGGACAAAATTTTCTTTTAGGAGGTTAAGAATTGTAACACCGGACAAGTTCGATATTTAATTTTCTTTTGAAAAGGAGAATCTAAAAATTTTAATATTTTATTTTATTTTATGAAAGTATGTAAGAAATAGTTAATAGAAATATGAAATTCTGCTCTCGAGGTTGTTCAGAAAATTCATCAAATATTTGATCGGCAGATGTTTTAAATTTTAGGTGATCGGTTAGTAGAATATTGACTTGTTCGGTAGAGATTGCTCCTGGGAGATTATTATCTCTAAACCATTTATTCGTTTCTATCGTTCGGTATAATACCGTCAGTTATAATAGAATTCCTGATCGGTACCTACCTGCCAGTGACTTTCTCATGTTTCTCAATTTTCCTGGTATTGGATATTTTCATAGACCCATCGTTAACTGTCAGTTATTTTCCCAATTAAGAACTTCTATCGGTATTTTACTTCATTCCTTCTGTCAGTATAGCCATTCGGCTCATGATGTTTGTTTTATCAATTTTTAACATTTTTATTTGGTATACTAGATTTTTATTTAAATTGATCGATTATTTTACTACCGATCGGTAATGTGTACCATCGATAGCATGAGACTAATGAATTTCATTTTCATCATCTATCGGTAATATTTGTGCCCGTTTGGTACAACATATTTTTATTTGTCTGTTCGGTGCTCTCTTTGATTTTTCACATAACCATTCGGTCACAAACTCTCTCCAATATTCCTCCATTCGGTATTGATCGAACAGTCCATTTTGTTTTCCTATGAGTATTTGTAAATCCATTCGGTTATCTTTCATTTGACCGAACATCCATTCCTTGAGACTTGACCGATCGGTAATGTGAATCCAAATGTTGACCGTTTGGTGCTCATTCCCTATTTTTATCCATCCGTCCGGTGCTTCTTCCATTCTCGTTTAACACCCACTTACTTTGACCGAACAGTCCATCGGCATTTTGCTTCAACAATTAAATGCAATACGTTGATCGGACAGCACTTCCTTCGGCATTTCCCTCCCCTTCAGTATTTATTAATTCCATAAAATTTTGCACTCCATGTTGACCGAACACACCCATCCTAAGTATGGACATGACCGAACAGCCTCCAAATTCTTGCAATTGACCGAACAGTAGGGAGCCTTTGCACAATGAGTCTTGGAAATTGCCCCACGTCACTTGTCCTTGTGGAGATTGGAACCCATGACTTGTTAAATATCCAAAAAGGTTTTATCCCACATGTCATGTAAATATCTTAATCATATTATGTAAAATTTATTATATATCTCATGTTTTGCTATTTTCACTAATATATCTCTATATGAGATTTTGACCTTTCGGTGGAATTCTTTTCCTTTCACATTGTGTTGAACAATTGTCTATTCTTGTTCAGTAACCGATGAATATTGACCCAATCCCATCACCGATCACTCCTCTCTCTACAAATAAAATTTTAAGTATCTGAACCCATTGAGAAAAGTCTCCAAATTTACCAACAATGGCATATTGGATATTTGTGTATATTAAAAGTGAAGGGGGACAAATAACTAAATTCAAGAAAATGAGTTATAAATGAAGAGCAATAATGGGACATTAGAACATACGAAGGCCAATCTCCATTTTTCTTCTTCTTCCTTTTCTCTCTTGGTACACACATTCTCTCTCCCTCTCTTCTTGTTTCTTCCAAAGACCAATCAAATACCACTAAAACCCATACTCTACAGGCTCCAAAACTTATGACTCAACCTTTAGAAGGTTCACTCTGGTAAGAGATTTGGAGTATTCTAATGAGAGAAAATCTAGAGTTTGACGGTGGTTTGGGTTGAAGCCAAGATGGTGACAACAAATTAGGAGCTGGACAAACCGATCAAAGCCAAACTCTTGCTGTCGGACAAATTGGGAGTGACTACCTTCCTTTACACTGTGAGTGGATATATGTTTATAGTTTTGAGTGAGAAAATATTTGATACTGATTTTATAAATATTTCTAAAATTATTTTTAAATTGTTTTATGATTGTGGAATGTCCCGAAAGGGGATTTAAACTACCGAATGCATCCATGTGCTGATCAAAAATAATGTGCCCTATTTTATTGACTTGTGTTGAATGCGACTATTGGAACTCATGCACTGAGAATTCATTTATATAACTGTTGGCACATTTTGGTATATGATTTGATGATTGTAAAATGGTGTTGTGTGCATAGTTAATGGCTATAGTCATTCTCTCCACGGTGTGGAGTCCGACGGGGCAACGTAGTTGGGCAGTTATTTGGAGGAAGAGGTAGCTACGCTCGAGAGATATCTCTGAATCCCTCCCTTCGGACTAGTCTCGTTACACCCCAGAGGAGGACCGAGCCAAAGCCAAGGAAGGAGTTATTGTGTATGATTGATTGACGTCGATAAAAATCCCTTAACGATTTCATCATTTGTCAGGGCCAAACTTTTGGTGGAAAGATTTTGGCAACCCCATGATTTTGGAAAACAAGTTGTGACGATTGAATGCATATGAATTATTTATCATGGATCATTGGAATCTTGTTTACATTGAGATTTGTTGATGCGATCTTTTGATTTTGAGGAAAAACATTTGACATATCCACAATCACCACTCATTTATTACCATCCCATGTTATGCACTCACTGGATATTTCTATACTCACCCCTCCCTTCCTATTTTACAGAGGAAGTTTAGTCATTTCGCGAAGTCATCTAGCGCTGGATTTTTGGGAGGACTTCTATTTGGAACTTCTTTGGGGTATTTTGTTTTGAAGGTATTGATAGTTGACCTAAGGAGGGTATTTGTATAGAAATTTTTAATTATCGACTTATATAATTCGGTATTCTGATACTAAATGGATTTTGTTATATGTAAACGTTTATTGAGAATCCTTAATTTTATTTTCTTACAAAGTTTACTTGGGAATTATTGCTGGTTCTGTATTTTATTTTAGAGAGGATATTGAGATTTATTTGGTTGATGGCTAAGAAAGCCTATGGTTTAATTTTGCATTGTGAATGCCTTGCGATACCTTGGAGCACGGAGTGAGATTCACACTTGTTCAAGATACCGCGGCGTTTGTTGCGTGTTCGGACCTGCGTATCGGAGAGTGACAATTTTATTGATATCAGAGCATAGGCTCACGATTTGAAAATATTTTAAAATGATTGAAAGGATTCCCAAGTATTTTGAAGGTCCTCAATTGTTTCCAAACCGGTTTGAGAAAACTTGATATTAGAAGTATTCCAAATGATTTCAAATGCCTCCTATGGGTCCTAAAGAGTTAGGAACATCATTTTTAGGGGGTTAAATCTCTAGTTAAATTCTTGTTACAATTGTTAAGTCTATATTTTCTTTTGTCGAATTATGTCTCCTACGAGAAAAACAAGGAACCCGAATGAGATCTGTAATTAGATGCTTTAAAAATTCTTGTCCGTCAAATATCTCATGATTGTCCTTTTTCATTCAAAATAATTCTCCCTATCAATTAATAATCAATCTTTAATTCTAGAGAAAAATACAATAACTTTTGTAATTATCTTTTTCTCTCAACACTACTATTAGTTATCTCACATAATAGCAGAATATCCACTAATTCTTTACATGATTACACAGATCGCGCACCATATTATTGATAAACAGTACTTGTGAACAATGGCATAGAAGAGTACCCGTCAATAATATCATGAATTGTAAACTGCATTATCAACCCTCCTTCTAGTGCGAATCACCCTTGGTTTGTATCCTACAAACAATCACGACCACACTTGGATTCTATTCTTACATGAGTGCACCATAAATGTGCAACTATGACTTGGGTGACACTAGAAATGCTGTAAGAAAAGGGAGGATGGGAGAAAGGGTAGCTGATTTAAGCCTATCCACAAGACTAAAAAAGAGAAGAGTTGATAAAAGAAAAAAGGTTTAAGAGAGGAAGAGATTTTAGGGTTTGTTTTTTTCTTTGAATTAACATAGTTCCAATACCATGTTGAGAGAGAAACAAATTTTTAGAAAGGGGGTATACCATACCATGTGAGACATGTCTGGTTATATACATGTATATACTATCACATAATAAATAAAATGATTTAAATACTTTTACACATAAAAAAGTATGTTCTAATTTATAACAACATTAAACATTTTTGTCCACTTAAAATTTTACAATAACTAATTAATTAAATTCAATTTTGATAGTATTTTGTTTAAAATAAGAAAAATACAAAAAATTCCTTGTGGTGGTCACAAGCATTGGGATGGTTGAAAAGAATCCTTTCATAATTGGATGTTAGCCAATGCTAGTGGTTGCAGAGAGATCGGTGGTGGAACGAGAGAAAGAAAATGAGGAGAGAGAAATGATAAGCCATAAGAGAGAGAAAGAGAAGAATTTTGGAATTTTTTGATTGTTTTGGTCCTTTGTTAGTTAGATGATTATGCAATGTGAGAGAGATAAAGAGGGCCTAAGAGTGAGAAGGGATTTTAAATGAAATGTGTGATGAAATTTTTAACTTCCTTCCTAATGAACAAAAAATTAAGCACTTTCTCAACACCATCACATTCACATTGAGTCTAGGGTGACCCATTATGGAACTTAAATTTCTCTCTCTCTCTTGCTCCGCGCCGGTGAGTACCTCCACCGGAGAAGGCAGCAGCCTTTCCCTCTTCTTTTTTTTCCACTTTCTGTCTTTATCTAACTTGTTTGCCCCTAAACTATGATACAGCATCCACATCAATGGTATATGGCTTATTTAACATATGAGTGTATGTTCCTTCTATATAAATCTATTATTATAACTAGGAGGGTTCTGGCCGCAAAAGGTGCGGCCTTGGCCCAGGTTTTTTTTTTTTTTTTCTTTTTTTCTTGTGTGTGTTGTAATTGTTGAAAGTTTATGTAGATATATTATTTATAGAAGTGATTAGGTAATATATAATTAAGAAAAAATATGTGAAAGTGAAATAGATAAAGTTCATTAACATGCAATGTTAGATATATAAAAGTTCGGAAATAGCTATTAAAAGTCTTGGTTCTTTATGCTCATAAACTATAAAAAGTGGATGAATTTATTTGGTGCCGGTATCTTCATTGCAAATTGCTTTAAAGTTGTTGAACCCATTTGATCTCTTCAAGCTTGTATGAAATGACAATGTCAAAGCAAGTTGACATTCTGTCTGCACAAAAAGATATTGATAATTAGATGCTCAAATATGGTAGGAGCTTAGAATTTGTGAGAGCATTTTATTGGCAAGATATAGATAGTTTTTATATGTACCTATTAGTCTTCATCCTTCAGTTAGTGAAGGATGTTAATTTTTTGGCTTCAGCATCCTGACCTCCAAGTTCCCATAAATGTCTAAAGTAATCCCTCAAAGAAGTTTCCTTAACAAATATGAACACAATGGTTGCAGAAAGCAGAATCTCATGCAGACAATCAGTAAGAATAAAAGTGGCAGATATGTGACTCAGAAAGTCTTTGGGCTTCACTGAAACTTCAAACAAAAGCCAATGGCCAAATCCAAAATATAATGAATAGGATAATAAGAAGCCAAAAAAATATATATATATACAAAGGTGCAAGAAGAATTACATGATGAGACACCGTTTGATGGCCATCGCAACCACAAATTTTCTAAATGGAAGCCTTGCAGGAGCATTCTCAGCATAAACAGGAGAGAATGAAAGAGCATGCTTACAAACCTACAAATGATGTTAAATATTAAATGTCAACCACATCGTGAACTAGGATAGTAATTATTTATCTAACATGGTTATCTCAAACTTCAATTTTCTAGTTCTAACTCTACATCTGAAAATGCAATTACAAACCGATCATTTTTCCTTTTCCATGTATACTTTGTATAAGTAGGTCTTCAATGAAGATTTGGACAATCATACATCCAATATGATTTGCTCAATTATTTTCTGACCCTAAAGATAATGATTTATTTTAAGAATATCAAACATGAGTTGCATGTGATCGAAACAATAGATTATATAGTATTTTAGGCTTAGCGGAGTTTGGTTAAGCATATAAGATCGGTGAATAAATATTAATAATAAGATAAGATATCAGTAGACATCCTATTTCATGTTAGTTGTCATGTTTGAGCAAAAAGAAGGATAATAAATTTTTTCATACGTAGAACAAAAGTAATAGTAGTTTTAATAATAACTTGATTATACAAAGTTTTATTATGTTTCACATTCATTTTTCAACCTCTACTATAGCATTTTTCTTTATGCTTCGATTACATTTGGCTAATTACAATGCATATTATGGTTCATTAAATATCAGTTAGTTAGAGACATAATGGACCATAATATGGCATCAAAATATATTTATATATATATATATATAGTTTATATATAAGAGTTAGAGGTTGCTTTGACAAAAGTATTTGCCAAACTGAGTTGTGCTTAGTTCTATTTAGCTTTAGTGTGGATCTTTTTGCGGGTGCTTGATCCAGATGTCTTTTTAGGATTTTCTTCGAAGTGAGTAAATTTTGATCAATGAGAGGGATTTTGATGTGGATTTGTCTATAGTTTTTTTACAGTGAAATTTAGTGATTTCTTAACACTAAGAGATGATGATGATGCAGCTGGAGTTCTTGTGATGCTCTTAGCAATTTCTCCTATCACTGAACGGGTGGTTGGAATGAAGAATTAGTCTGTGCTTTTTCTCTTGGAGGCAAAGTAACAGGAGCGACAATTGTAGTGATTTTAGTGATGGCTTCATTTGTTACAGGAAGGAGTGGATATTGTTTTGCTTCCTCCCTTGTGTAAGCTTTTACAATGCAATATTTTATCATAGCTTGTCCCTGGAAGAGGGACTCATATGATCTTACAAAGTAGATGATTTCATGCTTTGCAATTGAGTGAGCCAAATCACAGTGTATATCTGCATCTTGCTATTCATTTAGAAAAAGTTAGGCATGAAAGTTATATAAGATGGTTTAGAGTTTTGTATATTTTGCTTAATTTTTTAAGTATAGTCTGTATAAAAGCAATAAATGGGAGATTAATAGGCATTCGGTTCAATAGATCATGATAGATAAGAGCAAGATTTTGACTTGTTCGTGTTTGAAAAAGGAATGGTGTACTATAGTAGTAATTGTTATCGAATTATTTTTGAGACTTTTGTTATTTTTTAGTTTTTTTTTTTTAAATACAGAATATTCATAACTTAATTGAAAGATTTTAAAAAGATGCATTTCTGAAAAGTAATTATGGAATTATGAAGTGAGAAGAAAGTGAATAATGAAATATGAAGCAAAGAAGAAAGTAAATGAATATCTTTTTACATGTTCATCTGCATGTTTGAGCTAAATTGGAGTGTGTGGGATAAGCTTCTCAACATCTGGTGTGAAGATGGAGACATTGATACTACCATTTCATCAATTACCATGATACCTATCCTTGACCTATAATTTAAACATTTGTGTTAATGACAGTGACAAATTTTTTTTATATTCATTTAATATTTGTTTAATTACTTTTTACCTGACTTCTATTTCAATTTGTTCATTACAACCAGCACATGTGACAACCCAGTCTTCCTCAGTATCAAGAGCTTTTTGGCATTGGTACAGGCTATATACCAATACTTTGATTGTCTTGGGATAAGGCTTGTTTTCCCTTTAATCCAAGCAGTTTTTATCTACGCAAAGGAGTTATGCATGTAAATATTCTTTTCTGCAAGTTATTGTAAGTAGGCAGGATGTAAGAAGATTAATTACTGATTTTGTATTCATTATTTCTTGAATGGAGTGAAAATCCTCTTCTGGTGGAGGTGGAAGCAATTTCATAAAGTTTTTATAAGCTTTTTGTTCCACAAGATGATCAAGTTCATTCTTGTTGGCTATATACCTAGAAGTAAATAAAGTACTAACATGTAATCATTTTGAATAAATTTGAAGTAACAATTATGTAATATGATCATGAAGTGGTGTATAAAGGTAAAATGTGTGTGTGTTTTCAAAAGTTCAGATTATACCAATTTTTCATCTGCATGTCTTCTGGTAGTGGAGAATTTATGAGAATTGATGAATTTAGTTGTGTTGTGAGTGATAATGTTGCACAGAAAATACATTTTATAAATGGGCAAACATTTTTTTTTTCTTTTTTGTTTAAGAAATCAAGTAGTTTTGGACAACCAAGTAGTTTGCTTTACCATGAAAGGTGGTGACATTGACTCGCATAGCAATTATCAACGGGAAAGTGCCAAAAGCATTTGCAATGGTTAGACCCTCAATTTAATTCGTTCCACATCATCAGAAGCATTGGCCTTTTTCTTTTGAGACAAACAAAAAGAATATAAGTTGACAAGAAAACTAAAAACCACTATGACCACAGAAAGAAAGTATTAATGTCTTGCTCCTCATCAACGAGGACAAAATTTCTGGAAGTTTTGTCCAAAACAAGTTGCTTGGGAGAGAAAGCATGGATAACCAATGCTCTTATGTCTGTGAATTGTAAAGGGTGTGCGTTATTTGGATTTATAGTATAGTAATAAAGAAAAATGTTGGATAATAGGTAAAAAAGAATAGTGGTTTTAATTTCTTACTTTGTAAATTTTCCAAGCCAGCGTACTTATAAAGTTCACTGAACTTAGTGAGCTAGAAAGCGCAAAGGGGACTTGGTGGCATTGTTTCAGTATATTCCTCAACTAATGTTTTACTCTTAATTATCCAAGAGAATTGATTCTTGCTTGCTCTGAAAGCTTCATCTGTCTTTGTGACAATAGCATTTGAGATATAATATCAAAGGAGGTTGTGGTGGAAACGGATATCAGTGACATATGTCAAAACAATTACTTTAGTGCCTTATTTTTTTAGACAAAAAATGTACAATGTGTAAGGTAACAGTTAGTGTTTGTAAATAACTTTATATATTCAAACTCATAAAAATTTCCTCTACATCAGTCAACAACAAGCATCTCGGTATTGTTGGAGGAACACTTTTTGTCAATGAGGCATGGTTTCGATCAACAACTTGAACAAAAAGTGTCCATCCTTTAGTTTGTTCATTAACTTCAAGCACCAAAAGCATACTTCTTGGCATTGTAATTTGTGTTTTCAAAACAAGAAGAATTTGATTACAAACAAGCTAAACAAGAGTTATAAATGTATAAACCAAGACAAATTAGTAACAAATAAAACTATTAGCATGTTTACTTCGTCTTTGGTTTTGAATATTGAAGGACCTCTGTGTAGACTACATTTTTTGTTGAATGAGCATTTCAGTGTGAATAAAATGGGGGTCTAATAACTAGTGAAGATGTTCCAGCAGGAGAAAGGGTGACATAATGTTGGCCATGTGAAAAAACAGGTTTTTTTCATATAAATGCCAACAAAATCAAGTGTCTGCCTTGAGTCTTGTTTATTGTCATTGTGAAACACAAGCAAATAGGAAATTGAGTTCTTTTAAAAGCAATTAGATATTGCTTGTCAATTGGAGGCTGAAGTAAGATTCTATAAATAAATACTTATTTGCCAGCAAGTCACCAACTGCAATTTTGACATGTATGACATTTTTGTTTAGTGTTTTACAAATCAATCTAGTTCCATTACAAAGATCTTCTATAGAGTCTAAATTTCTTAACAAAATGAATGAAGCATTTGGCCTCAGAAAGAGTCTGTGGGTGGGAATTGTTGGATGTAAGAGAATTTATAAAATCTTCAAACTGTGCCTGACCATTTGGGTTTAGTATTTCATCATATCTTGTATATTCTGTTATTGTTCCAGGAAATTTGTGGATCAAAATATCATTTATTTCGTTTACAAATTCATTTTTTGTGGTTAAAATAGCTCAATTGAATGGTAAAGAAGTTAGAATATCTGACTCATATTGTAACTCAAGGTACACCATGTTGATCAATTTATATAATGCATCATCAGTGTCATTCATTTCTAATAAAATAAAAGCTAAAATTTTGATTTTTCCATGGTCATCCACTGGGTAAGACCTTCTAATAAAAGAGAATTTGATTCATCACCTACTTTGAGAAGGAATTCTATATACTAAGGATCCAGTCCAGCTCTCATGTTTTCTGTTAGGGAAAGCTTTTCAAGGAGTGGCTATAGAGAATAATTTATTAAGCAAGCATTCAATATTTCAGATTTATTCCCTTTACGAACAACTAGTAAACTTTACATAAATCACCACCGAAAACAATGATTTTTCCACCAAATGGTTCTTTAGAATCCATAAGATCTTGTAATAGATCATTTAAACCTTCTATTGCAGCCTTTTCTACCATCGATGTCTCATCCCAAATGATCAACTTACATTCTTTGATTAAATATGCCAAGGAACTCTGTTTGGTTACTTGGCAAGTTGATCCTTCAGAGGAATCAATTGAGATTTTAAAACGGGAGTATGTAGTTCTACTGCCTGGTAAAATAGATGCTGCTATTCCTGAAGTGGCAGTTGCTAATGCTATATAACCTTTTGATTGAATGGTGGCTAAAAGTGCTTTATATAAGAAAGTTTTTTTGGTTCCATCAGGTCCATCAATGAAAAAAGCACCAGTTTGATTGCTAAATATTCTATCGTGTATAATAGTGGATGTCTGTTTTTGTTCATAGTTGAGCAAAGAAGCTGCATGTAAATCAATATGAGAAACTTTCACATCTTTCTCAGCTTTTAACTCTTTAGTCAAGTTTGTATTGATAAATTTAGATCCTAAAAGATAAGGTCATAATCAGATATACTTCTACCCATTGACTGCAGAAAGTGATCTATTTGTTGTCGGACTCTTTTTTTAACTTTTATGGTTGGTATCAATCTAGATTTCATTAAATCTTCAGACATTGCACCTCAAACTTGAGCCACTTTTATTTTTTGGATCATTTGGACAACAATAAATTAAGAGAGTAGCAAACAACCTTCTTATTTCATATGGCATATGAAATAATGAAGCTTCTTGCATACAAAGTTTCTGTGCATTGTCCTCTTTTAACAATCCACGGTACAATGCTGCCTCTCGAAAAGTACCTACGTGGACTCCATTGAAAGTTTTCAAATCTTGAAAAGATTTTGGACCTTTGACTTTTAATAAGAGAAGTCTCAGGTAATATCGTTCTCCATTTGATGGATGAGCATTCATAATCCTGCCTACAGAGTGTCCTCTATCTCTAAGTTCCTGTAATGTTCAGGACATCTCTTAGTTGGTCACACTTCTTATATAACTCACTAGTGGATAATTCTTCAAATGAAGCTGAAGATAGATAACAACATGCTTAATTTGATTCAAGGAAAAACGAAAAATTCTCTATGTTGCCTCGAGAGGTGAGATCCACCTAGCAGATTGGTATTCATATATCTCATCTATTTGTGTAGCTACACATTCACCTGCAACACAAAATCTTGTTCAATGGTGGCCTTTATAGATGTATTTGTATATATATATAACTGATTTAATAGTTGAGCATATTTCTATGTTAATATTACTATCAAATTTAGCCAACAAGTAAGTGTTATAAGGCACTACCCATCTATTGTCTATGAATTGTCTTCTCACTTTGACTTCAACACCATTCTTTTTCTTCTGTAGGTTGGATATGCATTTGAGTTTTGGACTATTTCCTCACGAAATTGTTTAGGATATGAATTTCTACAAGTGCCATTTTTCCTCATACAAAAATTTTTGCGATTTAATGCACCACAGATTTAATGCACCACAAGGACCATGTAACATGTGCTTCACAACCACTCGATACAAATGAGGATATTTATTTTTATCTAGAATGTTAGTCCAAATGATTTGGTCATATTCTTTAGGGTGGAAAAGTTTATTTTGAGGTTTTAAGATCAACAAAAAATGAGCATGTGGTAAACACCTCTTTTGAAATTCCATGACATATGTGTATCACCAAAAATATTTTTCTTAAATTCTTTTAGTTGTTCAAGATTAGCATGAAAGATTCTAATGATTAAATCTAGCTTATTTTGGGCTTTTTAATTAGGTCCTGACTGTTCTTTAATTTCTAGCCAATTTGGGTTACATGTAATGGTCAAGAAAAGATCTGGTTTACCATATTTTTGCACTTGCGTCATTGCATCTGTATACTTTCATCTCATATTTCTTGGGCCCTCTATGAAGCTTGCTAGTAGGATAATTCTTCAGCCAACCTTTGATCCTTGAGTTTCACCGGCTACTACAGCATCTACAATTACTTGAAAAATTCTTTTCTAACCCCTTCCTATCATGATTGATAATAGTCTAGTCTTTGCACTTCTAATTTAATATACATGTCTGCCACGTATTGTTGTAAAGCTCGAGCAAATTGTAATAAGAATGATTGATCATTATCTCTTATTTAAAGTTTGTAAGCATAATATTACCTCATCGAGACAAAGTATGGGTTCTCCTCAATGTTTGCCACAATTGTTAATGGAATAAACAAGCTAAATTAGTATCTAAAAGTAAGTACTATGTAAAGTGAGGAAAACTTTTTTTTTGGATAATAATACATTAATATTTACCATCTTCCTCATTTTGTAATAACTCATCCACATTCTCACAATTATTTGGAAATATTAATTCCCATGTATTTCTTTACCTTTTCCTTCTTCTTTTTTTCTATTGCCAATCCTTATTTGTTAATCCCTTGATGCCAGCCAAGCTCACCATGGGAAAACAGTTAGTCGTAGTAATATTTAATTTTTTTTAATGGCCACTATTTATATGAACTCTAATATTTGGTCGACTAGTTTTGGCATTTTGCTCACCCTCAACCAACAATGTAGCTACCTCTAAAACAGAAAACTTGTTATATACTCTTCGGTCAATTCCAGGAACACTTCTTAATGTAATTTCGTATTTATCCAATTCTGGAAGATGGCACAAACTTCTAAAGAATTGGACATATGGATTTTGTTATAGGACAATGTTGGTAAATATGTCCATGTAGACGCATTATACCACAATTAAAATGTAAAAAAATAAATAAATAAATAAATTTGAAATAAATGGGGATAATGGATTAACTTTCATTATCCCACGACTCCCACTAACTCCCTATAACCTCTCCCCACTCTTCCTACGTGTATGGATTTTGATCTTTAATATTATTGATTAAAGATTGATTAAGTGGGAGACACACTTTTTAGGGTTGAGATAGATTGTATTTTCTTTGAGAGAAAATACATATTCTTTAGAGTAAGATCTATTGAGGATTGAGAGAAAAATTTAAAATTTTGAGTGGAGAATTTTTTTCATCATTTTTAAACACTGGACTTAGCTTGTGAAGCTGTGATTCTATGGTGGTGGTTTGATTCTATGATCACTATCCCGATGTGAGATCGTTTCAAAAAAGAGTTCGTGGTTCCCGATTATCTGCATTTACTCATTAAAGGTAAACCCGAAATTCAAATCTTTTATTTTTCTAAAAAAATTATTACCATGCTTCCGTTATTGTATATGATAAAATAAATCTTACATTGGTATCAGAGCGCATTAGATTTATTAAAATAATTTTTCAAAATTTTTCGGGTATGAAAAATGTAGGACAAGAAATTTAGGGTTCGAATCACGGATGAGTTTCGTAAATCTAATTATACCACGAAGTTATCCATAATTTGTATATCACAAATATAATTTTTTTTTATAATTTTCTTAGCACATTTAGGTCATGAAAATTCCAATCAAAATTTTCGACCGTGAATAGTAACCGAGGTTATAAAACCTTAGATCTGTCGAGATAGATGATGTTTTGTTCTATAAAATTGGTCTAGATGTGTTTCTCATATTTAGATCTACATTTTGATAAATATATATATATATATATATATATATATATTGTGTATTGTTGTCTTTGGAAACTGGGTTTTCTGATATGGCCACGAAGGACCAAAATTTTGGACACTTGATTCATTGAGATTAGGACGTGAATCTCTCAAAATTGAGTTGAGGATGACTTGGGAAAGTCCAACATAATTTTCAGACTGAGATTGCTGTGAAAAATGGTTGAAAAAAAGGTTTTCCAATAGCCGGATCGTGCGACCCAACTACAGACCCATCGGGCAAAGAAGACCCAACTTGGGTCCACGAGCGCATGCACATCATGCTCACAAAGGCGCATGACAGTGCATGGAGCTCATGCGCACTGAGGCACATGAGCATCAGGGTCGGTTTCGACCCGGATCCAAGTCCGACCCACGTCTCGACCCGAGATGCGACCTGGACTACGCATGAGGGCACGTGCGAGACGCGCTGCATGTCTAGTATGTGGCAACATGCCGCCGGCATGTGGCAGGGTGTGGGATGCGGGGTGGCACGTCAGGCCGTCCTGGATCGGATTTTTTCAATTTTCTAAGGGTCCACGTTTATAAATGTGACTTTTTGTAGGTTTTTGTGTGTCGAATCTAAATCCAGATGGTAAGATACGATCCTGAGTTATGGTGTATGGTGTCTATTGACTCATACGCTCACTTAATGACTTGTACTCGAATCATTTATGAGTTATTAATTCGTAGGATGCATAAAATTGTAAGATTAGGTATCATATGTCACTAACATCTCTCTTTTCTGTGTAATAGAGACAATGGCTGCTACAAAGACTATCGTACTTGATCTCGTGAAGGGAGACATACTAAACGGTGACAATTATGAGATTTGGCACCGAAAGGTTTAGTTTGTTTTCGAGGAATAGGAACCTGCAGAGGTTCTACAGTACGAGATGAAGGAACTTGGGGAAGGTAACATGCATCAGGCAAGCCAGGATTAGGAGGTATACTGTACATAGAAGAGAAAGGATGCTAAGTTAGGGCAATCCTTCTGAGCAACATGTATGACAATATGATCTCGGTGTATGAGCAATATTCTACTGCGATATCGGTCTAACTTGCTCTGAGAAAGCATTTTGGCCCTAATCAACTCCTAAGTTGAAGATGATAACCTACAAGTTCATTACCTATAAGAAGAGGTCGAATCATACTATGAAATAGCATCTCATGCACATATCGAGTATGATCGCCTCCTTGAAGAATATGGGGGAGCCATTGTCAGATGAGTTTCAGGTGCTGGAATTGATCTAGTCTCTGCCGAACTCCTGGGAGGTTGTTAAGACTTACCTCACATACACTGAGAGTATTTGTACTTTCATGGATGTGAGTAAACATTATAAACTTGAGGAGGAACGCCAAGAGATGGTTAGGTCTACTTCGGGTTATGCTTTTGTAACGAAGTCAAGTAAGAGCTCCTCAGGCACTAAGCGCAAGCGGGGCAAGTATGACAAGAAGATTAAAGGCCATGGCAAAAATAAGCCATCTATCAAAATCGACGACAAATGACATAAGCACATGAAGGAGGAGCTCGATAAGAGCAAGATCCAGTGTTACGTGTATGGCAAGTTTGGGCATTTCGCACATGAGTACGACGAGCAAAAGGTATGTCCTTCTTCTTTACATGGTTTGAGTTATGTATCATCTACTGTAATACTCACTGACTCCTCTCCTTTGTGGATTGTAGACTCAAGGGTCATCAATCATGTAGTTCGTGATATGAGCGTGTATGTAGAGTTTCGTCGATTGAGTCCCCATGCGAGGAGACTATATATGGGGAACGAAGCATTTGTGACTGTTAGAGGGATGTACACACAAGCTGATGCTGCGAAATAATCAAATCCTATATTTAAATGATGTTTTGTATGCTCTGGAGATTCGGCAGAATCTCATATCTGTCTGTTGTCTAGATCGTTTAGGATACTCTGTTTTCTTGGGAAACTCTAGTGTTTCTATTTCTTATAACAGTTTTTTGGTATGTTCTGATTCAGTTTATGATGGACTTTATGTACTAGATATGGTTCCTTTTATGGCATTTCTGATTTATCTTCTATTGCCGATGCATCTAATAGCGCAGTTGATGACATTACCATTTGATATAGTAGACTTGGCCACATAGAACAAGAGAGAATGAATCGGTTAGCTGCGAGTGGTTTAATGGGTCCGCTAACCAGGGTCAAGTTGTCCTTGTGTGAGTTTAACTGGCAAATCTACCAGGAAACCATTTGGAAAAGCAATGAGAGTTGGGACTCCATTGTAGTTAGTCCACTCCGATATTTATGGACCCATGAATGTGAGAGCCTGAAATGAAGTCACATATTTTATTACGTTTATAAATGATTACACGCGTTTCGGTTACATTTATCTAATCTCGCATAAGTCTGAGGCATTGGAGTGTTTCAGGAGGTTCATCAACGAGGTTGAGAATTAGCTAGACTTGAGGGTAAAAACCATTAAAACCGATCAGGGACGCGAGTATTTGTCTGAGCAGTTTAAAGATTTTTATTTCGAGAAGGGCATTACAAGACAATTAACTATTCTTGCTACTCCTCAGAACGGAATAGCTGAGAGAATGAATAGGACTTTGTTAGATATGGTGAGGTCAATGATAGCGTAGGCTAATTTGTCTATCTCTCATTGGGGAGATGCGTTATTAACTGTTGCCTACATTTTCAACTGTCTCAACAAAGTCCATAGTCAACACCCCATACGAACTTTGGACAGGGAGGTAACCTGACTTTAGCCATTTGAGGCCATGGGGTTGTATTGTGTATGTTCATGATTTCTCATACCCGTATGACAAGTTAGGCCAGTAAGAAAAGAAGTGTATATTTATAAAATATTCTAAACATTCCAAATAATATGTGTTCCTAGGTGAGTATATGGACAACACTGTAACTGAGATTGAGTCTCATAATACAACGTTTCTTGGGAACGTTTTCCTTAAGAGAAGAGAAATCGATCGAGACTACACTTTTTATGAGATGGATGAGTATAGCAGCTCAAGTGAGCCTAGTGGTGAGACTCAAGAACCCATTATGGATCTTGGTCCTTGTGAGAGTGGTCCATCTGGAGGTGGGGAGACTCTCCCTTCTTGTAAAAGTAGTCGAGAACATGTATCTCGTCGTCATTTCCCAACTGAGGATAAGATCCTCATTGTAACTCTCAAGGATGATAAGGAGCCCAAGACATTCTAGGAGGCTCTCAATGATTCAGGAAAGGACCAATGGTTAAAGACCATGCAAGAGGAGATGGAATCCATAAAAGTTAACGGGGTCTGGGATCTAGTTGACTTACCTGAGGAAAGAAAGTCCAGTGGAACAAGTGGATTCTCAAAATCAAAAGAAATGCCGAAAGATCAATAGAGAGATACAAGATCTGTCTAATAGTCAAGGGTTAAACACAGACCAAGAGTATTGATTACGAGGAGACTTTCTCTCCTATAGTCAAATTTACATCGATCTGTTTACTCTTGGTGATTATTACGAGTATGGATCTAGAATTATACCAGATAGACGTAAAAACCGCCTTCCTTAATGGAAGTTTGGATAAGGAGACCTACATAGAGCAACGCTCTGGGTTCATTATAGTAGGTCAGGATGATAAAGTCTATCGACTTTGAAAATCAATATACGGCCTAAAGGAGTCATCCAAGTGGTGGTATTGAGATTTCATGAGAAAGTGATATCTTATGGTTTTACGATGATCGAGGAGGATCATTGTGTATATTTGATGCATTCTGATGACTCCTTTGTGATCTTGTCTCTATATGTAGATGATATAATGTTGGCTGGGAATAACATTGAGTATCTGATAACCATTAAAACATGATTATCATTGAGCTTCAATATGAAAGACATGAATGAAACTGAATTCAGTCTCGGAGTTAAAATCCAGAGAAATCGCTTTAGACAGATATTAGCTCTTTCACAAGAGATCTATATTAGAAAGATTCTCGAGTGTTTTGGGATGAGCGATTGCAATCCCATAGATATTCCTATTGCCAAGTGTGATGGCTTGAATCTTGATATGTGTCCTAAAACTCATGAAAAAGTGAGGAAAATTAGTAAAGTCCCTTACTTCAATATAGTGGGAAGTCTAATGTACGTGATATTATGTACACGACCAGACATTTGTTATACAATTTGTTTAGTGAGTAGATATCAATCAATCCTTAAAGAGATCATTGGAAAGCAGTGAAAAGGATTTTTCAATATTTTAATAGAACTGCGAACATCTCCTTTGTTACGAAGAAGGTGATTTGAGCCTTGTGGGATTTTCAAACACCGATTGGGGCGGTGATCTGGATAATCGCAAATTAACATCAAGTTTTGCCTTCTTGCTCAATGGGGGTGTCATTTCATGGAGCAGTAAGAAGCAAACATGTGTAACTCTATCTATGATGGAAACTAAGTTTGTGGCATGTTTAGTTGCAGTTCAGGAGAGTGTTTAACTCCGGAGACTATTGGATGACTTAGAAATTGTGGCAGATAATGTGAGGCCAGTAATAATCTACTGTAATAATCAGACCGTTATCGCCTACACTCGAAATCCTAAGGATCATAATAGAACCAAACACATTAACACCAAATATAACTTCATGAGAGAGATTATCGAGAAATGTGAAGTGACCGTCAAGTATATTTTTACACATAGTATAGTGTCTGACCCCTTCACCAAACCCATTACTAGAGATTCATTTTTAGGACATAAAGAGTTATTGGATTTGCACATATTTTGACATTTCTTATTATGTACTGTATTGATGATATTGATACTTATTATCTTTATATACATGATAATTGTGCGATATTCAGTCACACATGAATTATATTTTATTTAAATGCACTCTTTTTTTATCATATATATTCTATGATGTGATAAAAAGATATGTCAAGCAGGCGAGATCGACTCTCTCACACAAGTAATCACCTCCAACTCTAAAAGAGCGGGAATAAGATAGTTTCTAATTGTAAAAGACTTTAAAAGTAACATTGTTAAAACATAAGTCGCTCTGATACGTGTTCAGACTGAAAATATATGTAATATGACCGACATGGACATACACACATCCATGTTACCTGTATGTAGCCAGGTTAGAGATCTTAGATATCACCTGCAGTTAGTGATATCGTTTTTGAGATACTCTCTCTGAAATCTTTGGGTAAAATCTTATGTGTAAACTGAGTCTCTTATCTACACAGTATTGGAAAAATTTAACATATGTCTTTTTGAGGGATTGGGGAATAACACTATAGCACGTGTTTTATACCGCGTGTGATAAAACGACTAGGGATAGTAGGCGCTATACTACATGAGACAATGATCTGATCTTTTTTCCTGAGTCCCACTATGTGAGATCCCGAGATCCATTATGTGGGATCTCTTGTGCTCTTATTACTTTCGGTTGTTTCTTGAGATCTTGATTTAGTGTTTGCTACTTTAATCTATTTACCTATAACACGAAATATAAATTGAGTTCTAAGGGATAGGTTTAGGAAAGCAGTTGAACTGAAACTGATAGATTCGAGTTTGGAAAAAGGAAGATCAATTAACATTACATCATTGTGTAGTATTCACCGACCGGTCTGTTATATATATCCATGTCGGAATTCAAACATAATAGTAAATATACAGTCAAGTAATTATTGGGAATCACTTTCGATGAGAAAAGTGGCTTAATGGATATAATTGTATTGAGTTTGGGGTATAGCGAGTTCCTTCTTGTACTAACAGTAGTACTCGATCATTCTAATTGGTGTATCGAGAAGTTTTTGTTTACAAGTGTACTCACCAATCACACGACGTCTAATTTAATATGAAAGTCCTGTAGGATGATGTAATGATCACATGGGTTGTGATCTACTAACAGACATAAAATGTCTTCATGTGCAAGTAGGAGATATTGATAAATATGCTCACTTATAGGCATTTTACCATAGCCAAAATGTAAAAAAAAATAATAAAATAAAATAAATTTGAAATAAATGGGGATAATGGATTAACTTCTATTATCTCACAACTCCCAATAACCCCCAATAACCTCTCCCCACTCCTCCTACCTATATGGAATTTTGATCTTTAATATTATTGATTGGAGATTGATTAAGTGGGAGAACACACTTTTTAGGGTCGAGAAAAATTGTATTTTCTTTGAGAGAAAACACATTCTCTAGAGTGAGATCTAATCAGCGTTTAGAGAAAAATTTTGAGTAGAGAATTTTTCTCGTAATTTTTAATCATCGGATTTAGGTTGTGATGTTGTGATTATATGGTGGTGGTTCGATTCTGTGATCACCATCCTGACTGCGAGATCATTTCAGAAAAAGGGTTCGTGGTTCCCGATTATCTGTATTTACTCATCAAAGGTACACCTGAAATTCAAACCTTTTATTTTTTTGAAAAAAAAAATATTACCATGATTCTGCTACTGTATGTGATAAAATAAATATAACAGACAGAAATGAGTTTAATCACAACACTCTCCAATAACTTCGGGCTTCTGGCTAATCTATTCTCTACTTCATTCTTAGTATCATAAAAAAGCAGTTGCATATTCAATGGTGGCCATTCAAATAGAATTAAATCACTTATATAAGGGTACACTTTACCTTGAACTCTGAATATGTATATGCCTCTATTGTTCTTTGTCAAATTTTTATCCCACTTAACTCCGAAAGAAGTAAAAACAAACAAATTATTGCAGGTTCTTACATATGTCCTAAATCATTGAGCTTTCTTTGATGATGATGTTAGCAGTTCTATCAATGGTTGCGGCAATCTATTTTGAGCCAAATCTACATCTCCAGCTTGGCAATCGAAATTTATTATCTCAGAGTAAAATTTCCTGACACTACAAAATGGACAATCTTTCTGTTTTGGTAAGGCATCAAGTTTTTCAGGAATTAAACCTAATAATCTTGTTCCTTTTTTATAGGTTTTTTTAGGTTGATAATTTATCTTCGGCCGACAACGTTTGGTTATTTTAATCTTTTGTTGTTATTGCTGTTTTCTGATAACAGGATTTTCAAGCACAACTTTGTTTTTATTATTTTCACCTCCATTTATTTGTAAACACTGGATGGGAAGATGATTATACAAAACGGATGTATGCAGATGCTTTAATTTCCATCTGGCAATTGCATTCAGTCTATATCTCTTTGTAGGACAGATATTCATTTTCACATTTTGCGTGGCAACTGGTATAATTTGCCTAAAATGTGGCTGATTGTTGGAATGTTTTTCCAATGACTTTTGGTGTATGGTATCAAATTGCCTAGCATTACATTTGTCATGAAATAAACTAATTAGCATATCCATATCCCAAAACACCTTTGCGGTTCTTGCTACACACACACACACACACACACAAAAGCTTAAGTAGTCAACCTTGGGGAACCAAAGGTTACAATGAATAATGAATAACATGTACTAGATTTGTGAAACAATGCAACCTGATATCATAACTTTCTATGATGCACAAGCTAGAAAAAACATTTAAATTATTAAAACATTCAGGTTTACTCAAAGTTAAAATATTGACAAATTAATAGAGGCATTCAAATCATTCAAGTTTTCAGGTTTACTCAAATTTAGACATTGACAGAAAACAGAGTAACACAACTAAAAGTATTAGTATTTGACAATGGCATATACTTTTTTCAAAATGTGGTATAACCAGCAGAGTAAACCATAGCTATACACATTTATTATTCAAAAACTAAATAACCAGCATAGCAAAAACATAGTAGCACATGCATAGAAAACCATAGCTGTACACATATATTTATTATTCAGAAACTAATCTTTAGATGATCACCATAGCGATAAGTGTTTGTTTAGGAGCATACCTTATTCGGAATAATGTTCAACCAAGAACAACCTAACAGATTTCATATACCACCTGAGTCAAAATTAAAATGGTGAGAAAGTTGTAAGCATTTGAAACATATAACCATACATAATATTTAACAGAAGTTGAAATAAAAGTTTGCAAATGTGAGTGCGAGAATTCAAAACTAATACAATAGACAAACTTCAAATGGATTAACGTTAAACACTGTAATTATCAGAAGTTAAAATAAGATCCAACAAAACATGAATCTAGAAATTCAAAAGCAATGCACAATTGAAAGGTTGAATTAATTAGTAAAATAATGTTCAATCAAGAGCAAACCAAGAGATTTCATCCACAATGTGAAGCAAAATTAAAAGTGTGAGAAAGTTGTGTATACTAGAAACCTATCACTAAACATAGTATAGTATTTAGCAGAACCTGAAATAAAACTAAGCAAATTAGAATGGAAGGATTCAATACTAGTAAACAAGATTGACAATTTTTTTGGATGGCTAGAAAAGTAGACACTTGAATTGTCTACTTACTATGCAAAACGGAAAATAATACAGAAAACAAAGGAAGAGCCAGGAGTAGAACAAATGAAAAAACTACAGCTCATTAAGAGAAATAGTGTGCACAAAGACTGACCAACATTTATATTTATCTCTCTTTTTATTACCCTTCTATATAATACCACAAAATAGCCACGCAAGTGCTTTCTTGCACAACCTTAACATCATATCATCCTGAATTTTAGGGATATTGGTTGAAATGTCATAGGTTGCAGGCAAGGTAGAAACAGGAATTGGGCAGCACGACCGAAACGCAAAGAGAGGAAATTCTTGCACAACCTCAACATCATATCATGCCGAATTTTAGGGATATCATTTGAAATCACATGAGTTGCAGGCAAGGTACAAACGGGCAAAGAGAAGAAATTCGACTGCAGAGACTTACCTACTATGAGACATTAAATGACTTGTTGGTCAGTAGGAGAAAGGCACCAAAGCAAATTCGGAGATTGCATAAAAGAGCAATTTCTCATAGATCACAGAACTTCTCATTAATTTAATAACTATCTAAAAATTAAATAGAGTTAATTGTCACAAAGCCCTCACATAGTGCATAACTATTTAAGAACAGTGAGCAACTGTTGAGGCCAGCAAGGCTTTTAGGCTATGGGCCTTCAAGTAATTCAACTAGCCCCCCGCCCCCCCCTTGAAATGTTAGAAAAAACCCTCAATGGTGAATGGTGTGTAGTTGTGCATACACATAGCTTTTATATGAGAGGGTGTTTCAACAAATTAGATAATTAAAAAAGGCAACCAAAAAAAAAAAAGGGAAATGACTCGAAAAAACCAAGTTGCACCAAGTGGCATAAGGAGGAGAAGGGACTTCCAAAGAGAGTTGTTTTCTTATGTACTGGTACTCGTAAGATAAGGTAAAATTCAAGTGTTTAGAACTCAATTAAAAAAAAATGAAAGATTTAGAACTAAATCAAAATTAAGGATTTTGATGTAATTATTCCTATTTTACATGTTGTAACTTGGTAATTAATTTTTTGCAATAATATAAATCAAGTAAATCAATTTATTAGGAGTGTGTTAGGACACTAAATTTTTTTAATAAAAATTTTAAATTTAAATATTAAAAATAAAAAAATAGATATTAAAAGAGTTTGTTTATAAATTAAATTTTATAATATTAAAAAAAGGTCAAGTCAGATAACTCATGTATTAATGGTAAATTGGAAAATAATAATAATAATAATAATAATAATAATAATAAATAACATGGGTAAGTCGGTTTTTGGGCTCTACGGGTGCAAAAAATGGCCTCCTTATAGATGACCAAAATAGGCTGATCGCAATCCTTCCTCTCTCTCTCTCTCTCTCTCTCTCCCTCTGAAGATTTTTTGGTCGCGGACTCTGAATCTCACTACAATCGGTTCCTATTACAGGTGAGTAGCGTCGTCGTCGTCGTCCTCATCTTAATCTTCTTCTTCCTTCTATTATATTTTCTTCTTCGAGGAATTTCACTTTAAATGTCCTCCTCTTGTAAATTTAGGGTGTGATTTTTGATTAGTGGGGTGGGTGGAAAAAGTTAGGGTTTTGACCTGTGTTCGAATTGGGTCGTGTATTGAGTGATTTTATATTCATGTATGCGATGAAAAGATGAGGGGTTTTCGTGGGTTGATTGGGAATTGTACTATTTTGTCATCAGTTTGTCGTCTTGATGTCTAATTGACATGATTGAGCATAGTTTCTGTTGAAAACTTGAACCAACTGCTATTGTTTTCGGCTAGTTTAGTAGCTGAAATTTGAGCCTTGTAGTGCATTCCCAAGTTTACGGTTTCTGATTGCGATTTTGTGAGTAGTGTGTTAATTTCTAACTCTTGTTGGTTACTTATCAGAGTTTGAATTGATGGGATAGGGCTTTCTGTTGTCTGAATAATATTATGTTTATTGCCTGTTTTATTGAATATTTATTGATTATGCTAGGGATTTCCTTGGCCATGATGTTGTTTAATAGTTATCAATGTGTGTTTTGATGGTCAAAGAAAACCATATTGCTAGATTATGTGCCAACTATGATTAATTTTAGAGGTTGTGGTGATAGACAATGAGCTGAAACTTTTTAAAATTTTCTATAATTCAGAATTGATGGTGATGATGCATGAATTTTACGTGGTGTAGCCTTCAGTTGGTAGCTCGACCTCCTAGTTTTTAGGGTTAAGATATGGATAAACCTTTGATGGTGACTTTCATGAAATGTGGTCATACATATGGGACAAGAACATGAGAAATACACAGATAAGCAATTTGATGAGAAAAATTCCTTGAGTTTTCTTTTTTCCTTTCCTCTTCTTTTTTTTTTTTTTTTTTTTTTTTTTTTTGAATGCTTGCTGAAGAGGCAACATTTGGTTCCCCACTTTTTGGTTTAGGGTTACAGTTGGGTTGTTTCTCTTTTGCTTTGAATATCCCCCTGGTTAGGGCTGGGGTTCTTTCTATGACTTCCACCTCTCTCTTGAGGTCTCTTTATTAAAGCTTAGCCATAAAATGGATAATAATGTCTCACCCCACTTTTTGTTTTAGGGTTACGATTCTCTCTCTTTTGCTTTGAATATCCGCTGGGCTTCTTTCTATCACTTCCATCTCTCTCGTGAGGTTTCTCTATTAAAGCTTAACCATAAAATGGATAATGATGTCTCTAGTTGTCTTCAACTTTATTGATTTTTGTGGTGTTCAAATTAACGATTTGTATATTTGAATTTGCAGTGAAAAAAGGAGATAATGTATAATGGAATCGGATTACAAACCCCTAGAGGGTCAGGAACCAATGGATACATTCAGACGAGCAAGTTCTTTGTCAAGCCAAAGAGCGGTAGGGTCGATGTGACATCGAACAAAGGTTTCGAGGCTGATCAGGGCACTGCAGGTCTTTCAAAGAAGCCAAATAAGGAGATTTTGGAACATGACCGGAAGCGTCAGATCGAGCTCAAGCTTGTGGTGCTTGAAGACAAGTTGATTGATCAGGGTTTCACTGACGCTGAAATTGCTGAGAAGCTTGCAGAGGCAAGGAGGAATCTGGAAGCTGCTGCTGCTGCAGCGGAGACAGAATGTTGTGCTTCTGAAGTGCCAGCATCTGACATGAAGTAAGGGTTTCTATGTTTGTTTTAAAAATGACATAGTTTTCTGCTTGTCTTTGTATAGAAGATGACAATAGTGAGGAAAAAAAATTATGATTGGGAAAATAGATATGAAGTGAATAAGATGATCAAATCGGATGGTCAAGTAGGTCAAGCCAATTTCATTGGCAGATAGTTTTACTTTAAGTTTGCTCACATGTGTTTACCCAAATAATCCCCTGCCCGCAGCTCCCGCAGGTATTATTTACATGTGAGCCTTTGGTTATAGAACTACATAAGTTCATCTTTGAAATTTTTGACGTTTATGACTTTATTTAGGCAGAAAGATTATGGATCAAATGCTAGCTTTCAGCTTAGTCTATTTTGTATTATAAATAAAGTTCAATGCTATAGAGAGCTATTTGTGCCATGTTTAGGTAGCGCTTGAGGATCATGAGTTGCTCTATTGCTGCATATGCCTTTATAGTTTCATATTTTGAAGCAAGGGATAATGTTCATATTTAATAAAAGCATGGCATTACTTTATATCGTTGCAAGCATAACATTGTATACTATGATGGCTTCAGGGTTTCAGATACACAGACCCACCAAATTGCTGCTAGAAAGGAGAAGCAAATGGAAACGTTAAGAGCTGCTCTTGGCATTGAAATGCCCAAGTCAAATGGAGGCAAGAAGCAGGACAAAGGTCTGGACTTGGATGCTGATGAGGATAAAGATGTCAAGTGGGAAAAACGGGTAGGTGGAGATGCAAATGCTGAAAAAATTGACTTGAGAAAGATTGATGAGGAAGATGTGTCTGAAGGGCTAAAACACTACAAGACTCAAGATGACAAAAAGAGAAGGCATGGGGATTATTCTTCGGATTCAGATAGCAGCCCAAAGCATGCTAGGCCAGTTGTGAAGAAGTATGATGATGTGAAAAGCAAAACTCATAAGAGCAAGCAACCTCTGAAGACCGGAAGATTTGACTCTGAAGATGAAATGGATTCTGAAAGTGAGAGAGAAGCGAAAGGACATCAGGTGGACAAAAGGAGGGGTCAGCATTCTAGAGGCCTGAAGACGAGAATCCATAACTCTGAAGATGGGACAGATTCTGATGGTGGTAGAGAAACGAAAGGACATCAGTTGGACAAAAGGAGGGATCTGCATTCTGAAAGCATCAAGACAAGACGGCATGACTCTGAAGATGAGGATGGTTATGAGAGTGGGGAAGTGAGGGAAAGACATGTAGTGGAAAAAGTTGGGGCTCATTATGGTGAAAACCTGAAAATAAGACGGCATGATTCTGAAGAGGATGAAACTGATTCTGAAAGTGGGAAAGGAATGAAAAAAAATCAAGTGGAGAAAACTAGGGATGGTCATGGTGGGAGCATGAAGGCAAGATGGCATGACTTGGAGGATAAAAATGATTCTGAGAGGAGGAAAGAGAAGAAAAGATATGAAGAGGAAAAAGGTAAGGATGGTCGTGGTCCAAACCTAAAGACAAGAAGACAAGAGGAAAAAGGTAAGGATGGTCGTGGTCCAAACCTAAAGACAAGAAGACATGATTCTGAAGATGAAACTGATGCTGACAGTACAAAAGAGATGAAAATTTATCAGATGCAGAAAACTAGGGATGGTCGTGACGGAAGCCCGAAAACAAGACAGCGCTACTTGGAGGATGAAAATGATTCTGAAAGGAGGAAAGAGAAGAAAAGATATGAAGTGGAAAAAGGTAAGGATGATCGTGATCCAAGCCTGAAGATAAGAAGGATTGATTCTGAGGAGGAATCTGATTCTGACAGTGTAAAAGAGAAGAAAAGATATCAATTAGAGAAAGGTAGGGATGGTCGTGGGGAGAGCCTGAAGACAAGATACCAAGTGGAGAAAGGTAGGGAGGGTCATGGGGAGAGCCGGAAGACAAGACGGCGTGATTATGAGGACGATACAGATTCTGAGAGTGGGAAGCTGAAGGAAAGAGATCATGTGGAGAAAGGAAGGGATGGTCGCGGGGGAAGCCTGAAAAGAAGATGGCATGATTCAGAGGGAGATACAGATTCTGACAGTGGAAAAGAGAAAAAGAGATATCAAGGGGAGAAAGGTAGGGATGGCCGTGGGACAAGCTCGAAGGCTAGACGGAATGATTCTGACGACGAAAGAGATTCTGACCATGGGAAAGAGAGAAAAAGATATCAGGAGAAAGGTAGGGATGGCCATGGGGAAAGGCGGAAGGCTAGACAGAATGATTCTGAAGACGAAAGAGATTCTTACAATGGAAAAGAGAAGAAAAGATGCCGGGGAGAGAGAAGTCCAGAACAATATGTTGGAATTGGGAAACAGAGCAGGGCTCCTGTTAACAAAAACAGTGATGAAGGACTTACAAAATCCAGTAGTAGGCATGATATCGATAGTGCATCTGATTCTGAAGGAGCCCGAAAACGAAGAAAGGAAGATGTGGGGAGAAGTTACAAGAACAGGAGGCATGTTTCAGATGATGATTATGATCATGGTAGAGATGAGAAAATGGAGAAGAGCCTTAAATATAGGAGGCATGATGCTGAGTCTGAAGGGCATGGAAGGCACAAAAGGGATGAAGAGGTGCACAGAGGACGGAAGCATGACAGAGATGATGAAGAAGGGCACCAGCATGGAAGGAGTGAGAAAGATGGCAAGCAACATCGTGATGGCAGAAGGCATGAAAGAAACCAACCTGGTGGAAGCGAGAGACAAACAGACTCCTCCAAGAGGGTTAGATATGATGATTCTCCAACAAGGGAGAGAAGGTGGCATGAGAACAAGCGTGATGATGACCGCGCTAGGCGTCGATAAGGGAGCCCACGTTTGGGTCTTCTTGCAAGCTTATCTATACGTAAGTTCAAATTGTTTGGCCTCTTTATCCAGCATTGACCTGATTTGGTGTTTCTCAAAGCTATGCATATGCATAAGACTTAACTGATTGCATCCACATATCTCACTCAATTGTTGTTTATTTGTAGACCTTATATCTAGTCTTGACACCTCATGTTGCTTGTATTTTCAGGATATGCTGGAGCAGCACCAGCCTAATGCTGAGAATGTTCCTCTTTGTCATCTGCTTATAGGTAGTCATCCGGTGTATCCTACTTTCTTCTCTTTTTATCAATTTGATGTAAAATGAAATGCTTGTGGTAGGATGTCTCAGCTTATTGGGGGGACTTGAATTTGCTATGATGTGAGAAGCCTTAACCATCCAATTAGATAGCACTTGTTTTCACTTTATGAAGATCATGTATTGTAACTGGTAAATTTTGCTTGGCCTGCTTTTTTCCTTCAGATTGAACATCTGTGCTATACCTTTGTATGCTTGCGATGCACAAGCTTTTTGATACCAGGAGTCTTGGGATGGATCCGTTGTTGGGATGGATCTGTTTGTTTGCTCATTCAATCAATGTTTTTCCAAGCAGTTGGAAAAATCATTCTGCCAGAATGAAGTCTATTAGCAGTCTATTTGCATAGAATCAATACACTCTTCCTTTATCCATAGATGGGTGGGACTAAGACGGAATCAGAAAATATTTTCAGAGGTACAGGTAATATACCTCAAATGTTCTTATTTCGTATGAAATTAGTTTAAACTATGATTGGATATATGACATAATGATTCCTAGGAGTGTCATTGGTATTGGTTCGGGTTAAACTGATGACCTGAACCGTACTAAACCAAAATTCATGGTTTGGTTTAGTTTTTTTTTTATGAAATTAAATTTGGTTCAAACCAAATTGATTTAAAATTTTTTTTGTTTGATTTCGGTTTAATAGAATTAAAAATAGTTAGATTCGAGTTGAATCGAACTAAATAAAAAAGATAATTTTGACTAAGAAAGTCAAATTAAAATTAAAATTATTTGGGTTGAACCTCCCAAAAAACTATCACAATGTATTTCCGAATCTTGGTTTTAATTTTATACATGTGGAAACATGATATATGAATTAATGTATTTTTGAGTCTTGGTTTTAATTTTATACATGTGGAAACATGCTATATGAATTTTAATTTTAAAAAACGGTTGGGACAGTATTTTTAATTTTATAAAAAATTCAAATTAAACCAAATCAAATAAAATCAAATTAAATTTTTTTGATTTAGTTTGATTTGGTTCGGTTTGGATTAAATTTGATTTGGTTTTCAATTTAAAGCTTTTTGAAATTTTGATTTTCGACTTGATTTGATTTTATCACTAAACTGAACCATTGGTATCCCTAAATTCCTTAAGATGCAATTCAGCCAATACCATTTGAAACGGCCATTTGATGTAACTAACAAAGGCATAGGATGAAACCAGGTACCATTCCACTATTTGGGCTCAACCCTAATTTGGCTAAACCCATAATTTTGACCTCAATTCCACCAAATTAGGATTGGGAATAGGTCTGATTTCAAATGGAACTATGGAGCCTTCGATTATGCAACATTGGTATACTGGGTTATGATAGAGGGACTAGGGTTCAATATTGGAAGAGTGACGTGCTTGAATTTTAAATGTAAATATACCTTATTTGACTTTGCTTTAACTTGTCTTATATTAATATTTGGACATTTTCACTTAAGATAATTTTATTTTTATACGATAGGAAGCAAGCAAAATCAAGATAATGAAAAGAAGTACAACTCGAATTCACACAAAGCTGGATTTCAGCATAGTGCAAGGTGCAAGGCAGCTACTCTAGTTAGTTGCATTAGACACTGAAACCCCAATTTAGAGCAGCCTCTCCATGCCCCCTCACGGTTCCAGCACTTCATTAAGGGCGGAATCAGAAAATCACTTTGAAGTTAAAAGATAAAAACTCTTGCACTGTCAGATTACGAATTTTGTATTTCTTCCAACCTAATACTTTCTAATTCTTTGAGAGATAATATAAATAGCATAGAGGCTATAGTATACGAACATGAGCGAGGTGGCAAAGAGGAGAGAACCAAAGTAGAGTTTTTCTTTTCGTTCCTCTTTACAACTTGTTTAGATGAAAAGATTAAGTGAGAAAAGAAAAAATTAGGAGAGAAAATTATGATTTTCTTTTGTTTTGGAGTTTAAAATAGAGAGGAGAAAAAATGTTAAGAGTTAAAATATTTTTATATTCTACCAAAAGCAAAACTTTTTATTACCAATGAATTTCATTTCATTTTTTTCTTTTATAAAACTCTCAGATAAGATGATGAAAAAATTATAATTTTCTTTCTTTTCTTTTTCCTCCTAACTAATCTTTTCTTTCTTTCCAAAACTCCCAAACAAACTGTTAATGTCTTCCTTTATTATCATTTTTGCTTGTGTTAGTTTAGCCATAAGTGACTAATAAATGCATAAGAGAGATCGAGTTCACACATTAATAGGGATGTCGATCTTAATGTATTTTTCTACAATTAAATTCATTCTAGAGATAGATGAACTGTTGTAAGAAGATAAACCAACTATAATAAATTAAATATCATGATTGACAACAGGTAAGGAACAATTCAAATCTTTTAAAAACAAATCTTGTAGTATGTAAATTCATTCGAGAGAATGGTCACGGATCGTTGCTGAAGAATGGAATTGGAGAGAGTACCTATAATGATGGTCGGGGTCTATAAGGTGGACTCGTTTGCCATCCTTAGTGCGAAGATAGATGTACTCTCAAGGCAGATGGAAAATGCGAGTGTCTATGCAATTCAAAGCTTGAGTTCTGATTTTTGTGGAGGATCCCATCAAAATGTCGACTGTCAAGGAGGGAACATGTTTGGCCAGATTGAGAATACATGAATTATGTGGGCAATTATGGAAGGAAAAGTAACAATCACTATTCCAACACTTATGATTCGGGGTGGAGAAATCACCCAAATTTTGCGGGGAATAATGGGAATCAAAATGTGAATAAATTTCAGGCACACAAGGCCTACAATGATGTGACTAATTTGAAAGAGCTCATCGCTTCTCTCACACAAACCCAAAAAGGGCACATGGAGTATACTACACAATACCACACTCGAATGGATGCAACCATCAAGAACTTAGAAAATCAAATCGGGCAATTGGTGAACATAATAGATAATATGAGAACTCGTACCCTATTGAGCAACACCGAATTGAATCCTCGATAACAATGCATGGCCAATGAGTTAAGCAATTGAAAAATCTTGCTTGATGTTCAGAAAAAGCAGGACAAAGGAAAATCTGGAGCAGGAGAGGAAGACCAAAACAGAGCCACTTCAAGCTCGAGTAGGCTGGAGGAGGACCTCAAGCAGCTGCTCTGGGCAGCTAGGCCCAACTAGGCCAATAGCCAGAATCCTAGTGACAAGGCAGTTACCGGATGAGGCCCCAATCAGACAGGTGGTTGGAAATGAAGAAACGGGTGGAGACTACCCTTCAAAACCAATTTCGCGCTGCCAAAAGTTGGGATGCCTTAAGTTGGGCAACTTCTGGTGGGAAATACAAATTGAACCACAAGAACGCACCCTTTTTCCCAAGTTCAGTGACTTCAATGGATGTGTGTTTGATCCTGTATAACAACTTCCCACACCAAGCTGCTGCCAGAAAACTGTCAAATTAGAGAGAGCCACCTATGCAACCATCACAACAAGGCAGAGCAGCCATGAAAATGTTTGGACAGAAGTACATGTACAGATGAGGCTATTTATTGGATTGAATTTATGGTGTTATTGGATTGAATGTGAACATTTTACAAAAAACATGCTTTGTAAGTGAAAGCTAATAAGACCTATGAATCCGTTTCACTAGTTATCAGTGTGGACATATTCAACATTCACATTATCTTTAAAAAATTGATAACAAAGGGACTGGGTAGGTACCTCTTCCGTGATAAATTGACTGCAACTGAAACCAGAAAGAGCTTATGACATGCGCAAGACGTTATGTTCCACTTTTCTTTACCTATATGGAGATTGAGAGATAAGCATTTCGGTTCTTAGCACAACTCTGGCAGAATAAACCAAGTACAGATGCAGCAGCACCTATGATATTTCAACCATTATTTGCTACCATTCTGCTCCCTGCCACATACTTTTTGAATGGCAAAGCCTTTTGGAACCTCCAGTCAACCTAGCTGCCAGCACCAAGATAATGTAGATATCCTCTCCATTTAATGCCTACTTAGCCAAGTCAACAAACTGATTCATGACAGTTCCGCCCCCAAAACCCACCCCCCTCCCCCCAAAAAAAACCTCCAAAAGAGAACCTAAGCCTTGGCCTAAGATTGCTCCATCTTGGCTTTACAGTTGGGTTGTCTCATGGAAACAACCTGTTTTCTTGCAGGGATGATATTGGAGTCATCCAATCCCCTCTACAACTTCCAATGGCAACAATCTCGCTCACGACACTGCCCTTATTAACTTCAAAAGCAATAACTCTTCCTACTCTACGTATGAGATCTCATGACAACTCTCACTTTGACTTAATTCCATTATTTGGCAAGCTCACTCAACAAGGATCCCATAACGTGTGGCAGCTCTAGAAACTCCAAAGGTTGTGGACAGGGTGAATCCACTCGCATGTAATGCAACAACAATTTCATTTTATCAATTTAATCCTTGGCTGAGTCCTCAAAATGAATACCAATGCAATAAACATAATCATCTCGACAACCAACAAAAATCCGGCCACCAATCATCACTGGTGAGGAAAATATTTCTCCCTGAAGATCTAGCCTTGCAAATTCATGAACAAGATACTTCTTCTGTTCATTCCCTTCTTGCTTTGCATCAAAGTTGATTTGAAGCAAATGGATGCTTCCAGAACTTGTACAGATGCATATCAATCTAGATAAAAAAATAAAGATAGAGATTATGAGATTCTTGATATCAATTATTTTCTTAAATCATGTTTTACTTACCTGTTGCACGGATGCAATAGATCAGAGGTTATCTGCAAATTTTCATCAATGTAAGCGGAAGCAGTGATTGGATCACCAATATCATACTCCCAGAGAATATCACCTTTTTCCTGAAAGAGGTACCCAGTCACAATGATGAAGACTGAACATGCAAGTCGAATCACCTACAGTCATAATGTATATGGTGCGGAATCAACAGAATTTGATACAAGAAGAATATATTAGATGAGAAAAGAATATAAAAGACATTTAAGGATGAAAATCTTCATAAGTAAAAAAGGACAAAGCAACGCAAAACAAAAGACTAATACAAATATGATCTCCAATCTCTTTTCAAAATTTCAAGTATGTAATTTTTATAAATTTCTGAGGCATGAACCCATAGAGAATATAAAAAATTATTTCGCCCCATGAGAGAGAAATCTCAATGGTCTCACTACAGAAAATTTTTTGGCATTCCGCTCTATAAACCAAGGGAAGGCAAAAAACACACACTTCCATAGCAACAGAACATCTTTCTTTCCTTTGGAACCTATAAACTTCCTAAAGAATAAATCAAAAAATCTAATAGAGAAAACCCAAACATTGTCACAAATAGCGAAAAGGCAATTTCAAAACTCAGGATAATGCAATTGAAAATAAATGATTGCTAGTTTCAAAATAGGTGTAGTACACGACACAAATATTTACAGAGATAGTTTTAGAAGTTCTCTTTTGAAGAAGATTCTTAGTATTAGTTTTATTAAACACTATGGACCAAATAAAGGCCTAAACAACACTAGGAACCTTAGCATTCCAAATAAAACTATTTAGTTGAAAAGGACGGTTTTGGAAAAGGCTATTGAGATGTTGATAGAGATCTACAAGCAACCCTCCCCCCCGGGGGGGGGGGGGATAATTTAGTTAGAATGAGTAAAAACCCTGAAAAAGCACAATCACAAAAGAAAACTCAACAGCTTCTTTATTGTTAAGATTCGTTAAGAAATAAAAATCACCAAAAATCAAATGAGAAACTATAAAAATCTTCGATCAAAGCGAAGTAAAGTCTAGGTAACCAATAAAAACGGGGAAAAGAAATCAATAAGGGCGAGTACCTAATCTATGAGTCCTCCAAAATTAACATAGAAGAACCATCACCCACCCTAAAGGACATATAGAAGAAAAATATTGTATAAATGAGAGACGAATTTCCTAGTAGGGCAATGAGCAAATCTCATTTTGTTATCCCATACACTCTGATGTAGACCATTCTTCCCCTTTATAATGATATGCCAAAGAGAATTAACTTCTAAAGGATTAACTTTCTAAGGAAATCTTCATAGCCATTTGCTTACCAAAAAATGTTTTTGAACGACATATTACCAACCACTCACAAACTTAGCTTTAGAAATTTGATCACAACTAACCAAATGATCTTTCTTTTCCGTCCCACTCCCGGTCAAAAGAAAGTCTCTCATCAACGTTTCAACCTTCTCAGCTACCTCAACTGGAATCCTCCAAAGGAAAGAAAATATAAGGTGATGCTAGATAAATATGCCAATATAAAAGTGATACGCCCTCCTAAGGTTAACAAAGCTCCCTTCCATCCACCAAGTCTCTTCTGGATTCTTTTCATAACAGGGTCCCAAAACTAAACATTCCTAGAATTACTCCCAAATATGAATCTGTAAATAGGAAATAGGTCACTCCTCCTTTGCACATTACTAAAACCAGCCAAGTGATCAAGAGTCTCGCCAAAAACATTTATCCCAAGAAGTTCAGTCTTGTATTTATCAATCTTAAGCCTAAAAACTCTCTTAAAAATATTTAAAAGAGTGATCATGTTCCAAAATCAACACAATCCTCTTTAAAAATTAGGATAGTATCACTTGCAAACTGGAGATGGGACACCAAAACCTCATCCTCCGAACCATAAGACCAAAGAGAATATTCACACAAATCCCTCTCTCAATCAACCTACTCAGATGGTCTACCATAATGGTAAAAAGAAAAGGAGAAAGAGGTCACCCTACCTCAACCCTCGTGAAGCTAAAAACCAAGTTTTCAGCTCTACACTAGGAATGATAGAAAAGCTAGCCGAATTCAAACATCCTTTAATCGATTTTCGTTAACAAGTTCCAAAACCCTTATTCACCATCACATTATCTAGGAAACTCCAACTAATCTTGTCATAAACTTTCTCCAAATGCCTCTTAAGTCAACACCCTATTATTTTTCTTGTCTTGACCACCTCATTTGCCACAAAGGCAACAGCTAGAATCTGTCTACCTCCAATAAAAGTACTCTGATTATTACGAAATAGTCTCATCAAACACACATATTCTAGCTAAGACTTCAACTATAATACGACAAAGATTGGTGGTCAAACTAAATCAGATGTACAGAATCTAGGAAGAATAAGCAATAAGTGGAGAAAAGGCCATATAAATCCTGTTGATACATTATTTTTCTATTCATGAGAAACAAAAACACAACTAGTCTCTCTTTTGACAGGGAACGGACACCCACAGGAAAGAGGCATTATCAATATGTTTCATAATAATGGAATTTGCAGGGGAATGGAGTAAACATAGAAAGAAGGGAATTGAGTTAAGAACAACTTCAGTCAAAGAGATTAATGAATCACATCCCCAAACAGTATGCTTATGGCAGCACAGGGCATCCCATCAGCCACATTTTGACCTTGAAGTTGCAAATAATACTGTTTATCTATGTGGTTCAACCCTACAGATCAGAAAGCTCCTACACAAGTATGTCATAACTAATGTCCTTGATCTCATTCTTGTTTTACTAATGGTCACCATTCAATATTTAAATTCATTTTCACAAAATCAAGATGTTGGATTAGCAGAATAGAGAGAGAGACAAAGGGAGAATCTTAAGCATTGAGAATGCCTCAATTCTCAGTTTAGTTATGCTGAAATATCCACAAACTAATAACACCGCAGAAGTATTATTGAGAATTATCATTATGAACTCTTAATTCTTGTTATGAGGGGGTAAAAAAAGTTAAGTCAAATAAAAAACTACTCTACTCTCCTTCATCCAACAAAAATGTAATTTTTTTTTTTTGGTTACTTTCATATGTCTAGGCCCCCCACTGCTGCCACTTAGTTTTAAGTTAATTTAGATACGACAATATGAGGTAGATACCGACTTAAAAGTCTTGGTCCAACACACTTTGAACTTCCCATTGATCTTCCCTTTTCCAAGCTGATGACTTTATTCCATCTTAATTCATATCATCTAGATGATTAAAAATGAAACTTCAGAACTTATAAAATAGATTATAGAAAAACATCTCTCAGATTCTGAAGAAAATTTTAAACCTCATGCAAAGCCTTACATCACTAAGATGATAAACTCAAATAAATATGAGAAAAGAATATTACACCTAGGGTTTATGAAGTTAGTGAGTGAGGGTGATCTTTCCTTTGTAAAGGGGACTCACAACCTAGATCATGAATTTTCATGATGTTGCATGTTTAAATGATTCATTACATGCATTATAACAAATACACAAAATGGCATCTAGAACATGCACATGAACATTTTTTCAATTAACTTTAGATACCATTAGCTTGTGATGATCAACTTAAGAAATCCTTTTCATCCTTTATTTCTATTTTTGAGGTTAAGTATGGAATCTTCATTTTATATCCGTCTGCTATGAATGGAACAAGTTGTAGTTGACACATATAATCCTCCCAAGTAACATCACCATCTGCTAGAGCCCCAAAATTAGTAATTTCTTCAGAATAACTATTTGAGAAGCCTTGCCAAAGAGAGACTCCAAAAGAACTTGCAAATGGGTATTTGTGCCTTACCATTTCAAAGGAATATACATGTCCGTCTCGGGAACATATTAACACCTGTAAATGATTATAAATAAGAAAATCAAATCAGCCAAAAATTGCAGCCTCCAAACTGAAAGATCCATGCTCCTAGTTCTATTTCAATTTTTAGATTTTACTGTGTATAAAGCATAAACATCAGTAAGGGAAAAATAAATGAAACTCCTAAACTTAAAAGTCAACATTAAATTTCTGCAATCAAACACCTTAAGCATTAAAGTACATGAAGTTGACCTTCTATAAATTTTAAGAGCATTAAAACAACATCTCACCACCCAAAAAAATACAATAATATGGATTAAAATGGCAACTTTTTCATGCAACTTAAGAATTTTACACGAGCACAATTAAAATTTGTTTTTAACACATAAATTTTTATGTTCAAATCTTAGTGTAGGACTTCTAAATGTTAGATCATGCAGTGGTAAATATAAATGTGTCTATTTCATAATTTCTTTAAATTCATGAAGTCTAATTGCAAACATATTAGAATAATTACGTCTTATTTGCAAGTATGAAAGTAAAGGGTTATTTTGGTAATTTATCCTCCCAGGAAAGTTCAAGTAGTAAAAAGTTAGCTTAAGGGACAAACTGGTATGTTCTGCAACACTTTGAGGACACACTTCTTTCTTCCTAGTTTCATTTTCAGAAATTCCAACAATCAGCTATTCATCTAACCATGCCCACAAGATAGCAACATACATCTAATCTTGCTCAAATACATTCGGTCTCACCCATTCCTTGACTGCTTATGTGCTGCTTTGATCATTTCTGAATACATGCCAGCAAAATCATTTCGATTAAAAACATAATGGCATTTAGCATCATAAGAATTTTCCTCCAGGTCTTTTTTTTTTTTTTTTTTCTTTTGTTTGAGGATAGAAGAGTGAGGCAACCATAACTTCATCATAAATTAGGAGAAGCAAAATATTCAAACCTGAGAAGGAAGCACATGTGAAAAACATGGTGCAGCAAATATTGGGCCACCAGTTTTTCCCTAGATGAAAGCAAACTAGATTGTTAAAACTGAGAACCATGAGCCTTGCATGTAGACCAAAAACTTAAATCAGCGATATACAATAAAATGAAAAGGCAAGAAACAAAACATTTCTTTTATAGATATTGATTAGCAAGCTTGAAGTAACCAAATATGTAGTAGTGAAAGAAGAAGACAAGAAATTCCAACACGAAGGTGGCTTCCGCATGATATTTCTACTTGGAAAAAATCATATAAAAATGATATACATTTCAAAATTCCTCCATGGATGGAGTCTCCATGCAATTGAAGCCATTGACTCATATGTATTTAGACTAATGGTAACTTGCTAGCAAGTTAAGCCCAGGTTCTATGTTATGACATCAAGGAATCAAGTTCTACCAAAATAAAACAGTAATTAGAGAAGCGAGCTCCACTAAATGACCGACAAAAGTAAGTCTATCACTTCAAAATTTGTGAGCTGTGAAGAAAATTTTTATTAGAAGTTGCTAAAAAGAAAAACATATGAAAATGGCAGATTAGTTATTGACAATTTGTGTGCATTGGGTAAAACCAAAAATTGCCTTTTGGAACAGCTTGTTATAGCTGTATTGACAATGTACGGAATGGGACTGTTTTCACACCATCTGGAAGGCGATTTGAAAATTGAAAGTATGCCTATATTATTTATTGTTGTTTGTTATTATTATTGTTGTTTGTTTATTATTATTTATTTGTTTGTTACCATCATTGGTATTGGGTTTATTATTGTTGTTGTTGTTACATGCTTGGTACATTATATGGTTGCTTACTCATTATTGCCATCGTAAGCTAGTTATTTATTTGCCGGTATTTATTGTTTGTTTACATTATTAATTTAATAATTATATTTATACTACTATTACTAGCATTAGTATTAATATTATTATTATTATTATAAATATATTGTTATGACTTTAAAACTATTAAAATATAAAATTTTCCAAACTCATAGCGGTATAATTGTAATAGAAAGTTTAGTACTTTATTAATATTGTAGATATATATATATATATATTTTTATATATTATTATTTGAAGAACTCCGCCACGGCCGGTCCCAAATCTGGATAAAGAAGTAAGGTTGCTATAGACCGACAACCAGCGTAAAAATCTTTTGTCAAATTACAAATGGGAGACAAATATAGGAAAACGTACAGGGCGTTTCCTCCTCAGCGACGCGCTACATCAGATCCCAAGTGTAGTGACAAGTTACCAAGGGATGTTAAGAGTGCGGACAAATAAAATAGTTCATGAAGATAGGATTTGCTTAGCCACTTGAAATATAAGATCTCTCATAGGAACGTTAGAAGAAATAGGTGAAGTAATGAATAAAAGAAAAATTAAGATCATGTGTCTTCAAGAAACCAAATGGGTGGGAGAAAATGCTAGAGTAATAGAGTCTTATGGTCATAAGATTTGGTACACAGGTAGAAATAGAACTAAAAATAGGATAGAAATAATTGTACATAAAGATCTATTAGGAGAGATAATATAGATAAGACAAAAGGGAGATAGAATGATGCTTGTCAGGTTAGTAAATGGAAAAAACGTAATTAATATAGTTAGCGCATACGCGCCCCAAATAGGTGTAGATACAATTAGTAAGAAATAATTTTGGAGAATTTATACAAACCATACCAAATAACGATAAGTTATTTATTGGAGGAGATTTAAATAGACACGTAGGAGAGAAAAACGAGGGATTCGAAACCGTACACAGAAACTTTGGATTCGATGGTAAGAATGAGGCGGGAAATACAATTCTAGAGTTTGCAGTAACGTTTGATTTGGCATTAGTAAACATGTTCTTTAATAAGAAAGAGTCACACATAGTTACTTACAGAAGTCGGTCAAATACTAGTCAAATAGATTTCTTTCTCACTAGAAGAGATGATAGAACGATTTGTAAGGATTATAAAGTCATACCGGGGGAGAGTGTAACGACTCAGCACAGACTCTTAGTTTTAGACGTACGAGTATCTAAACGACAAAAGCAACGTCAACCATATATGGAGCCAAGAATTAAGTGGTGGAAGCTAAAAGGGAAAAATGTGACGATTTTTTAGGATAAAGTAATTGGAGTAATTGGAGTAACAAATTGGATTGTTAATGATAATGCAGAAATAATGTTGAATGATATGTCTAATAATATTAAAAGTATAGGTAGAGAGGTTCTTGGAGTATCCAAGGGCGGGGCTCCAAGAAGTAAAGAGTCATGGTGGTGGAACGAAGAAATAGAAACTGCGATCCGAATCAAAAGAGAGTGCTATATGAATCTTAAAAATGATACTAGTAACAAAACCTATGAAAAATACAAAAATATAAAAAAAGACGTAAAAAAAATTATCCATGAATCAAAAAGTAAAATATATAACGAATTGTACAAGAGACTAGAGAATCGAGACGGAGAGAGAGAGATCTATAAAATTGTCAAACTGAGGGAGAGGAAGGAACAAGATCTAAATGAGATTAAATGTATTAAGAGTGCAACAAATAGTACACTTGTAAGAAACGAGGATATAAGAAAAAGATGGAGGGAATATTTTAATAACTTATTTAATATTAAGAGTACAACAAACAAAGAAAATTTAGAGATATTTATAGAAGAGATTAATAGAGATTTTAAACGTAAGATCATGAAGTAAAGGAGGCTATAAAGAGAATGGGAAATAACAAAGCCATAGGACCTGATGGCATTCCTATCGAGATGTGGAAATGTTTGGGAGAATTCGGAGTAACAATGTTAGCGGCTCTTTTTAACAAAATTTGGCAAACAAGGAAAATGCCTCACCCATGAAAAGAGAGCACAATTGTCCCACTTTATAAGAATAAAGGGGACATTCAAGATTGCGCCACTTATAGAGGAATTAAACTCATGAGTCATACGATGAAACTATGGGAGAGAGTGATAGAGCATAGATTGAGACAAGAGATAAGTGTCTCAGAATCAATTCGGATTTATGCTCGAATGATCCACCACTGAAACAATTCACTTATTAAGACAGTTGATGGAGACATTTAGAGCGCAAAAAAGAGATCTACATATGGTATTTATTGACCTTGAAAAAGCATATGATAGAGTTCCCAGAGACGTGTTGCGGTGGACACTCATGAGAAAAGGGATCTCTTTGAAATTCATTAATCTTATTAGATATATATACGAAAGAGTTGTAACCAATGTAAGGACTTGCGAAGGGTTGAGTGATAGCTTTCCTATTAACATTGGGCTACATCAAGGTTCGGCATTGAGTCCATTACTATTTACAATAGTGATAGATGAAATCACAAAAAATATTCAAGATGAAATACCATGATGTATGTTCTTCGCTGATATAATTTTGGGTGATGAAACTAGAGAGAGTATCAGTACTAAATTAGAGTTATGGATGGATACGTTAGAATCTAAAAGATTTAGATTGAGTAGATCTAAAACTGAGTATATGAGGTGCAAGTTTAGTGTCAACCATCAGAATATTGAAGATACAATTAGATTGGAAGGAAGAGAAATCCCAAAAAGCGAAAGATTTAGATATATTAGTTCCATCATCCAAAATGATGGTAATATAGATGGAGATGTCAATAATAGAATTCAAACAGGTTGGATGAAATGGATAAAGGCATCTGGAGTGCTCTGTGATCGCACGATGCCATTATATTTAAAGGAAAAATTCTATAGAACCGCAGTAAGACCTGCTCTATTATATGACACTGAATGTTGGGCCATTAAACAGCAACAAGAGCAAAAAATGACTAGCTGAAATGAGAATCCTTAGGTGGATGTGTGGCAAAACTAAAAATGATAGAATTAGAAACGACGAGATACGTAATAAATTGGGAGTCAGTTCAATTGTAGACAAGATGCGAGAATACCGTCTGAGATGGTATGAACATGTATAGCGAAGGCCTATGGACGCACCTGTTAAACTTAAATATAGGATAATTAATAAAACGCAGAGGTAGGCCATTGAAAACTTGGATGCAATGCATTCCTAAAGATATGATAGTGATGGATTTAGTTAAGGAGATGGTTTTAGATAGGAATGAATGGCGTAGGAGAATCCGCACAAACTAAATCTCCTTTTTTTTTTTTTACGGTTTCATTATTTGTCTCTCATATAGCCGACCCCAAATTTTGGGACAGAAGACCTAGGTTGTTGTAAAGTATGCCTAGATTGTGTACTTTCATGTCAAAGGTCACATGGAGGGGTAACCTTATTCCTTACATCACACAATATGCAGAGAGGAAGAATTATGGTTGATAATCGTGCTGGTAATTTTATTGGCTATCTTATCCTGACTTGTTCTCCAATGAGGAGTCTGAATATGGCCTTTTCAGTGACAAGCAATGGATCTTGGCAGGCTCATAGTCATGGCTCTCCAGTTGTGGTTTTGAGGGAGAATCAGCAAGCAGAATGGTAAAGGTAGGTATATTCTTCTGATCTCTTTGGCATTTTTTGGTCACTAGAAGACGAACAGAAACATCCACCACAGCCTAGATTAGATCATCTCAGAAATTTTGTCAGTGCTAATGATTTTGTAAAGTCCAGTGATTTTTCCTTCTAGATAGTCTTGCATTTTGAAGTGCTTTCTCGGGGTGCCCTGGTTGTTCATAGGTTTCCTTGCACCAATGGTATCAGAGTAGATCTCTCTCTTCTTACAAATAAGAAAAGCAACAATCTGGAAAATTATGCAACTAGATATGCTACAAAATCGACTAGATATTGAATAGGTGTGGGCTTTAAAGCTGTTAGCATATGGTACGTTAAAACTTGTTTCGTTTTCTTACTTTTCTTTTTAACATCAAATTCCATGTTCACACTTTTGTCAAATGAAAAGAATGATAAATATGATATTTGACTTGTATAATAAAACTGACTTGCAATGGCAAGCATACATAACATAAAAACATATCAAATCCTTTAGAACATCAAATGCAGCACTGCTAGGGTGAAGAAAAACGAGAGAGAGAGAGAGAGGTGTAGACCATATTAAATGAATTAAAGATGAGGATCAAAAGGTTTTGGTTAGAGATGAGAACATTAGAAAATGATTCAGAAGTAAACTCAGCCAATTATGCAATGGAAATACATATTAATATTAGAATCTAATAATCCTTGCGACCCTAGGTTAGCACAATTAGAATATCTGAATTGAACAAATCTTATAGCTACAAAAGTGTAAATGATCACAAGAATAAGTTCAGAAACCAAGCTCAGAATGGCAAACATACCTTCCAAATGATTGAACCACTCAAGTCAAGAGCGACAACATACCCATTGACCAGGCAACAAATCACTGCAAAAACCAATGACTAGGATTAGACAACTTTCACAAACAAGCAGCCATCCAGAAAACAATATCTGCAAACAATGATGGAGTCAAGGCACGGCCATGGCAAGCTGGTGCAATGTTTCCCTTACTGCCATTTGTGAATACACGTCCATGCATGCTTATATAACTTATTTTCTAAAATAAAAATGCTTATAAAATTTAAGAAGCAATTTTTTGTACATTTCCTTTGGGCCTCCCCATTTACCCACCCTATAAATAAATAAATTTGGGGAAAGAAAGACAAAAAAAAAAAAAAAAACAACTAAGCTATAACAAGCTATGCCCACAAAATGCAGAAATATCAGAATGTCCTTTTTAGATATAATTATACTGCAAAGGGAAAATTAGAGATGGAAATACCATTTCCATTAGAACCAATGCAAACTGACCCAAACACTGGTGCTTCCAATTTCTGCTGCCATAAAGTATCGAAAGGTAGAGCCTGCAGTTGAGAAAATTACAAGGGCAATATGATCACAAAACAGTGCTTGAATATGAATGTTTGTCTGTGAAAATCATTTTACAAAATATCAAAAGGTGGTGAAATTCAAGGAAAGAATACATTATATCCTTTAAAAAAGAACATTATATCATCTGAAAGATGCTAGAAAACTCAAGGAAACTATCATAGCCGAGTAAAGTTTGACAGCTAATAGTAGCTACTTTTGACACCTCACTAATTGAAACCTTTATGACAGAAAGACATCACCTTGCCAAATTTGAACAAGACAAATAAGCCAGCCCGTTTGAATAAGTTAGCAGATGAAATTCAAATCATCAAGTGATTTCAACATCAAAAGCCTTAAAATTTTTCCTGACTTTCACCCTAACAAGCAAGGATACGGGTATTATGGTAGAACCAACATGCATACAGCGACAGATTTCCAAAACTAGACTATGGCTGTAAGATAATAAAAATAATCTATTTATGGTAACTGAATTTCATTATTAAACCCGACATGCATACAGCAAAAGATTTCCAAAACTAGATTACGACTATAAGATAATAAAATTAATCTATTTATAGTAACGGAATTTTATTATTTTTAAATATTGGTGCTAATAAGATGTGACAAATAAGTATAACAGTTGTGTTTTCTTTGTTAGCATATCCACGGTCCATGAGTAAATAAAAAGATTAAACATGCCTTTAGTGAATATAATAGTCATAAAAAGATTAAACATGCCTTTAGTGAATATAATAGTCATAAAAAAATTCAAATAAAGTATCCAATATTAAAAAACAAATAAATTAAAAAATAAAAAATAATAATTAGAAGAAGATACATTACGGAAGTATCCAACACATCTGACAAGTATCGTGGAGCATTGTTTGTATCTAATACATGTCCAATATGGATACGGCTTCCATTTTGAAGTATCCATGCTTCTTAGCTTGCATGTAATAGTGCTCATCAGAGATTCTTATTTAAGAAAAAACCAAATCATTCCACTTTGAGCCTCACTTTTCTTTTTCCTGTCTATTTTATATGATGGTCATGAGATCAACTCCTAATTCTCTATATACATATACACTCCCAAGTACAGCAAAAATGCAAAATCAAAACCTCTATGGATAATGCAGTCAATTGACCACCGGTAGAAGCCACATATAACATGTGATGAACCTGCATGACCAAAATAAGAAGCTATCAGTCAGTAGATAAACCAAAGTAACTATCCGAGATTTTACGTCTTACATCACCAGGTTTGCAAAAGTTTAACTGTTATTTTAAGATAAAAATGAAAACATTGTTTAGCATTTTTTGAAATTTAAAAGCTAAATTTCCTCAGGGTGACAGGAATGCAAATACATAAACGGAATGGAACAGTCAACAAAAGAGGTCAGAGTTCTTCTTGGAATGGAACAGTCAACAAAAGAGGTCAGAGTTCTTCTTTCTCATAAAGGAAACCAATGCCTGATTAATCCTAAAGATGATACACCACTCTAAAAGGACTCTTATATCAAATACTGAAGGTTTCAGTTGATTTTTCCATCCTTCAGTATCGCTAGAATTTTCAAATTACATTTTGTTCCACTGAGTTTTTCAGTGCCCTCAAGGTGTTAGAAAAGAGGACTTGCCAGGAATGACCAGGAGGCAGGCAGTCACTGCAATGGAATGCCAATGTCAACGTAGCATAATATCATATACAGGCCTTGCTGACTGCTTGACTTTTCTGTACATTATTCATCAGTTGGATTAACTTCAGTAGGTGACACATTAGCATAGCAAGGTGGGAGAATCTGACCTTAGTAAGGAAAACATTTCTATTGAGTTAAATGGACTAAATGAATGTGCTATCCATTCATCATGTCCACTAAGCCTCAAGTCTCCAGACTTTAGGTCAGTATTTGTCATTGTCAAGGATAACCCTCTGTGCTGGTTAGATAGGATTTTTTTCTTTTTAATAGGAAAACAAATTGTTGATGAAAAAAGAAGAATGATACAAGAAAGAAAACAAATTCCCTAAAAAAGAACAGACAGAAAACCAAACATGAAGGTATAAATATAAAAAGCAATGACTACAAACACAAAATTCTCCAATCCTCTTTATGTTCTCAAAAGTGTAGCTTTTTTTGGGGGGGGTGGGGGGAAGGGGAGGCCACCCATTGTGTAAAACCTTTTTTAAAGAAAGTGGGTGAAGAACTTTGGCTCTTGAAAATCCCTGCATTTCTTTCCATCCAAATAGACCAAAATATAAACCTTCGTTACTCTCCCATAACAAATTAGCTCCTTTATCACACCAGGATCGCTAAACTCCAGTAATAGAATATTATTCATACTCTTTGAACAAATCAAAAGCTCACCAAAGACACCGAATAGTTTGTTTCAGATATCCCTATTCCCTAGCAATAGGACAATGTCCAAACACATGGATTCATTGTCAATCAAGTATATAACACAACTATCAGGTGAAACAGCTTTGAAAGGTCTCCTCCAAAACTAATCATTTGTATTTATAATGAAACAATAGCCATAAGAAATCCCAAACATTGGAAGGAGCCTTAGTTTTATTAATGAAATTAGTACGAAAACTACAGAATTCATGAAACAAACAATTACATTTACAATAATAGGTGAGATAGGTTAAGATATATCAATTACATCTGGTATCAAGGACGCAAAGCCTCAACGTTGAAGAAACAAGTAGAATTGAAAGCAGGTTGATGCTACATGGTAAAATATAATGAATCAAGTAATGAAGATATATACAAAAGGAATTGATACTAATTTAGTGATCAAGAATTAAAATAATAATAATAATAATAATAACAACAACAACAACAACAAATGTACAAACATGCCATATGAAATTGCAGAAACAGACCTCATCAATTGCAGGAGACCCAAATATGCTTCCACCACATGAAAGCTTATGAACACATCTGTATTTTTTGTAATCCAGAGCATACAGATTATGATCATGGGTTCCGCACCTGCAAAGATCATTCAAAAAAGGTAACACAACTGTTTGTATGCTACTAAGGCCTCCACACTTAATATAGAGTAAGTAGCATATATTGGATAACATGTAAGTATAAAGGAATTAATTAAGTGCTTAAAAAATGCCAACATAACAGAGAATTATTAAATCGGACCAAGTGACTTGTTTAACTTAACAAATGGTTCATCTATAAATATCAATTAAACAATATAAAACTGTATGTCGAGACTCTGATCCACGGCAAGCCAAAAGACCAACTACTCCAATACATGTTTCAGAGACTCATAGATCAGAAATAACACAAAAAAGGACAAGCTTGATTCTGCATGAATTGTTACAAGTCAACAAATGGGAAATCAAAATTGATTCCATGTGAGTAACATTGTTCTGCTTTCACTTAATCAGGAAGAGTGATTACTTTAGTTACAGTATCACCTGGCAATTTTCTAACAGCTTTTGAAGGAACTAACCATTGTGTAGTATACTAAATGCTCACAAGCCTATGGAGAATATCTAATACAACAACAAACTGAGCCTTAATCTCAAATAAGGTATTAATTCAATTGGTTCAGATTCTTCTATGTCATTCATTCATATCTAAATTCATCTTTTCAACTAAACTCTTGATACTCATATCTTTACAGATAACTTGCATCCATGTTTTCAACAGACTATCTCGATATTTCACTAAATCTTTTACATTTAAGCTCTCACTCATCCTAACTGGTGCATCTTGGGATTTTCGTTATACATGTCCAAAACACTTTAGACGATATTCTCTCATTTTATCCATAATTGAATTCATTTCCAACTTAATACATGTCTTTTCGTTTCTAATCTTATCTTTTCTAGTTTTACCACATATTGATCAAAGTATACGCATTTCAGATACAGTCATATTATACTCTTATTGTTGTTTAATGGCCAAACACTCGATACCATACAATAATACAGGTTTTACTGCGATTCTATAAAACCTCCCCTTCAACTCTAATGGCATTGTGCAATTGCAAAGAACCTTATATGCATTTATCCATTTTATCCAACCCGTTTGAATCCTATGATTCACATCACCATCTATATTGTCATCGTTTTAAATGATGAATCCAAAATATCTAAAACGTTCATTCATTGGTATATCATGTTCCCTTAATCTTTTATCCATCGTCCTATATCTCATATACTCAATTTTTGACCAAGTCAATCTAAATTCTTTGAATTCTAGTACATCCCTCTATAACTCTAATTTAGTGCAAATACTCTCCCTAATTTCATCAACCGGTATTATATCATCAACAAAAAACATACACCACAATACTTTATCTTAAATGCTTTTCATCATTTCAACTATCACTGTTGCAAAAAAAAAAAAAAAAAAAAAAAAAAAAAGAGGGCTTAATGCCACCTCTTAGATCAAATTGTTTATTTGATCAAATAGTCAACAAGAAAAGTTCATGTTCAGAGAGCTACCCTCTCTGAGATCAAATTGTTTATTTCCGAACCACCCATATCAATTAATGACAAAACAAAGAGAACAGTTGCCTTTCCACAAAAAACCCTGCAGAGAAATACAATGACAGGAAAAAAGAACCCCAAAAAAAAAAAAAAAAAAAAAAATCATGAGTTTGTCATCATCCATCAATTTTTGTATCTTCCCTACGTCAATTTCATTATACAATAACTAAGGCCAAGGCCACTATAAGCCAAAAGGAAAAGCATTACCACACTAGCTGTTGGCGAATATCCACAACTGGCTGTGCTTTAACCTTCAAAAAGAAATGAAATTCACATTAAATTTACTGTGCAGCAAGCAAACCAACTGCAACAAATAACAATGATACATTCTCCATAAACTGACTCTGCCAAACAATATCCTACTGACCTAGAATTAGGATAGTGCTGGTGTCAGAAGAAAGAGGGCAATAAGCAAGCTCGAGTTGCTCAAGCAATGCCCCAGCATAGCTATATTTTAGCTGAACTAGTTGTTTTATCATTTTACTTGTGAATGACGCCTCTCAAGGCTTTAACATGCAACATTGTATTTATCAGCGCAAGAATTGTATGGGATCATGCTCTATAATTATGCTGATGAAGCTGACAAATCAATTACAAAGACAATTTTGTGCAGCATCATGTACTTGATCTTTAAAGACAGGCCATTTATTACATTAAACCACTAAAGCAGTCAAAAGAACCTCAAACTCATCATGAATTGGAGTGGGCCACATTAAGAACCAATGAGAACACCAGATTGATCGAAAAACTTATACTGAACTTTCGTATCCAGAAAAGCAAAATGTGTCATCAGCACACAGAGAAATTACTGACTAATGAAGCTCAGTGTCTGCAATCCTTATTACTAATTTCTTAAATCAACATTATCATAAACCTAGGTGATTTACTTATAATTGCATGTGCAAATGAAACAAATGCATCAAGGTAGAAACCATCTGAAAGATTCCCATGCTAAATACTTGGTCATAATGTGAGGCACACAGCATAGCTAGGGACAAAATGGGTGCTGCAACATCAGTCACATGGACACGTCTCACATCTGACAAGGCATGTGTGCCTCTCAAATCTGAAAATTGGGGGGGGGGGGGGAGGTGGGGTACGCAGGTGCAAGGTTAGTCAAAGTGCAGGTAAATCGTATAAGTTTAAAAGGGGAAGTATCTCCTTCTCATTTGGAGAAATGAGGAGGAGATTGTTATCAAACTTTACTGCAGCATTATGGCAACTTAAGCCTATCATGCTTATGTGCATCTCCATAAATAGTTTCTAACTTTTAATAAAGCCCCTAAGAACTGCCAGATCAGATTGGATAGGATTAATTCAATAGAATTATAGAGGATTGGATTGGATATGAACTGAATAGGATTAAATATGACCTTGCATTTGGTACTCAAAAACTTAAGGATCTGAATAAAGGATTTTACTAAAGATACTTTTAAGTGATGGGGAATCTTCACCATAGATTTGAAACACGATGATCAACTGCAGTACTGGCTGTAATAGTATCAGTCGAAGAAATATCAACCATATAGAGGAAAAATTTAGTGATAAATCAAATTTAATCACAATATATTGAATATCATTTAGGAGTTTTTACCAATTCTATATACTAAATTTACTACTAAATTGATTTTGAACAATATGACTTTAAGTTATATGATGTTTTGGTTCAAATAGAACAATTCATTAATTGAAAATTATTCACTATTTTGAAGAAATTTAAAAATAACTATTGTACATCTTATATTTATATACATGCTAATATAAAAATATTTAGAATTTAAAAAAGAAAGTGTTCAAAAAAAAATGAAAAGAAAAGAAAAGAAAAGAATCATACGGGGGTGGGATCCTGGAATGGTCATTTCAGGATCTTATTTAGCCCCTAGGGCTTCCTTCCATCGATACACACACACACAAACGCACACACACAGAGGAGAGAGGGTGGATGGATGGAGGGCTGCAGTATGCAGAGTGGGATCTCAATGAACTCGTAAGAATTCTTTACACTATACACCTTTAGTGCAAATCTCGCGGAGTAGGCTACTGGAAACATTTTGCAACCGATTAGAATCAGATATTTGAAGATTTTAACATAAGGACAAACACTTACATGGGCTTGTGACGGAGCACATCGGCAGCAGCATTTAAAGTTTGTTAGAAAGCTTACTAAGAGTGGATCTAATGCTTAAACTAGTTTCTATTTTTTGTATCTAATTATTTAGCAAATTATTTATATTTAATTATTGTAAAGTTATTACTAGGATTACTTAGAAATTTCTAAATTTTTATCTTAATAATAGTTTCTATTTTTTTTGGATAATTATCTATTTAAAAACTTGTAATCTTGTTATGAGTAATGAAGATTAAAACTTTGAATTTATGTTTTAAGTTTTCTCACACCAAAAGTGTGATGCTTTCTTGCCTTAGGTGTGATGCCTAACGACCTACTAGCGTGCTGCAAGTAAACTATCTTCATTTTTCTCATCTATTGCTTTCTTTCTTTCAATTTAATTGTTGGACTGCAAGCCTAAAAATCTTTTCAACAATAACAGGTTGCTTAGATTAAAATTTCCAAAAATAAACCCTAATTCACTACACCTAAATCTTTACCCAAATTTTTAGCCCTAATCTCGCTATAAATCTCCAGTACACAGCTTTTTTTGGTAAAGTGTCATATGTCAATTGGTAACAAAGCCAAGATCCAGCAAGTGTTGTTATAACTATGGTGACAAACACCAAATGAAGGTCTTCACCAAGATCAAGAGGTGTGAAGTCAAACATGCAGCAATTGAGCGAGAGGATGCATTCCTTACAACTTGACACAAATGCAAAGTTCACAAAAATATTATAACAACTAGCTCAGTTGGCCATAGGCATGAATTCAACTAATGTTAGCAATAATCCGAGTCCTCAACAAAGTCAAGACATTTGGACTAATCAAGCTCTTCAATTAACACATCAATCTGGCAAGGAAACTAAGGAAAAAGAAGAACAAACAGAAGGTGACCTTGAAGAGAACTCATTTGACTATGGGACATAAGTGTTTGATGATCTTGCAGATGATGAAGGGAATAACTCTCTTTTGTCAGTGAGGCATATTTTGGTGACACCTAAAGTAGAGGAAGAGGATTGGGGGCAAACCTCAACATTTCAAGACTTTAGTGCGATGTTGCGATCAAGTCAAGAAGCTTATCGTTGACTGTGGCAGCTCTATAAATGTTGTTTCAAAATCCACAATTGATCGTCTCAAGTTGTAAACAAATCCACACCCCCCATTCTGATAACTCAACAATGCCTTGTTTCTTTTAGTTGTGGTGCTTTTAAAGACTCCATACTATGTGATGTCATTCCTATACAAGCCATTCATATTTTCATGGCCAACCTTGGCTTTAAGATCAAAATGTCGATCATAATTGGAGGAAGAACACATAACAAAGACCATTGTTTTACAGCCCTTGAGTTTGCGTGAGATCAAGGCATATTCAATACGCAATTGACGTTAATCAACAACTCCCTCATTTGCACAATATTCAACACGCAATTGACGTTATACCTGGTTCTCAATCACCAAACTTACCAGCTTATAGGATGGATTCTATTGAGTATGAAGAACTTAAAAGACAAGTAGATGAGTTACTGACCATGAGATTTATTCGTGAAAGCTTGAGCCCTTGTGCAGTTCCAGTTTGCTTACTGACAAGATTACCATCAAGTATAGGTTTCCACACCTAGGCTCGATGATATGCTAGATTCTGTGGCTGGTTCTACCATCTTTTCAAAAATTGATTTGAGAGTGGATATCACCATATTAGAATCAAACCTGGTGATTAGTGGAAAACTGCCTTTAAAACAAGCAATGGGTATTATGAGTAGCAGGTCATGCCATTTACACTTTCCAATGCGCCTCGCATGTTTATGCATTGCATGGACCAAGTATTGCAACCTTTTATTGGTCATTTCCTTGTCGTTTATTTTCATGACATCTATACAATAAGACCGAGGATGAGCAGTGCCACTTGCAACAAGTTATGAGTACTAAAACAAGAGAAGCTTTATGTCAATTTGAAGAAATGCTCTTTCATGAATATTACTATTGTCTTTTTGGGATTTATTGTATCATTTAAAGGTGTTGAAGTCGATCAAAAGGTTTGAGCAATTAAGGAATGGTCCACTCCTACCACTTTGCACAAAGTTCGGAGTTTCTATACTTAGCCACATTTTACAGACATTTTATTAGAAATTTCAGCACCATAGTGGCTCCCATTACTAATTGCATGAAGAAGGGCCAATTTGTTTGAACAGAGGCATCATCCAAAGCTTTTGAAGAAATCAAAAAGAGGATGACTGAAGCTCCCTCTAAGGTGTTTGAAGTAGAATGTGATGCTTCACATGTGGGCATTGGTGGCGTGCTTAGCCAAAAAGGACATCCTATTGCTTATTTTAGTGAAAAACTAAATGAAGCAAAACAAGAATATTCAGTCTATAACAAAGAGTTCTATGCTATAATTCAAACCCTTCGGCATTAGCATTACTATTTGCACCACAAAGAGTTTGTTTTGTATTCTGATCATGAGGCTTTAAAGTATATTAACTCTCAAAAGAAGTTAAGTCATCGACATGCAAGTTGGGTGGCTTTCTTGCAAGAAAATACTCGTCCCCAACCAGAAAGCTGAACCTGACAATAAGGCAGCATATGCACCAAGTCATAAAACAAGAATCGTCATTGCCATGGCAGTTCAAGTTTCAGGTTTTGAGCTGCTCAAGAGGGACTATTCTTGATTTCAGCATTATTTATGCAGATTTGGAAGATGGAATGATTACAAATATCCTAACTTTTCTATACACAATGGATATCTCTTAAGAAGAACCTGTCTATGCGTGCGTAATACATCTTTTCGAGAAGAGGGGATTCGAGAGTTACATTGTCAAGGGGCAACGGGACCATGGTTGTGGTTGAAGATCAATTTTATTGGGAAGCTTGAAAGGGGATGTTGCTAGAGTGGTTGCTAGATGCCGCACATGTCAAATCAGCGAAGGAAGAAAAATGCTGGTTTGTATATGCCATTGCTTGTTCCCCAGGAGCCTTGGCAAGATCTCAGCATGGATTTTACACTTGGACCGCCAACAACCATGAGGGGTCATGATTCCATTTTTTTGGTAGTTGATCAATACTCCAAGATGGTTCATATTATTCCCTTCTCAAAGACAGTTGATGCCCTTCACATTGCTAAACTCTTTTTCAAGGAAGTTGTTGGACTTCATGGCCTACCTATGTCAATTGTTTCTGATCGTGATATGAAGTTTATGATTTATTTTTGGCGCTCTTTGTGGAAGATGTTAAATACAAAGTTGAAATTTTCTTCATCATTTCATCCACAAACAGATGGGCAAACAGAAGTAGTTAGTAGGAGTTTGGGTGATCTGCTTCATTGTTGCATTAGTGACAATGTTTCTAGCTGAGATTTAGTTCTTCTGATGGCTGAATTTGTTTATAACAGTTCAGTCAATCAAAGCATTGGCATTGTCCCTTTGACATTGTGAGTGGCGTGCTTCCTAGAAAACCAATCATTTTGGTACCTTTACCTATTGAAACTCGTCCAAGTGTAGAAGGAGATACTTTTGCAAAGCATATTTGTGACTTACATGCCGAAATTAGGAAGAAGATTGCTCTAAGCAATGAATGTTATGAAATACATGCTGATCTTCGGAAAAAGTTTAATGAATTTGAGAAAGGAGATATGGTTAAACTTGAAAGATATCATAAGGGGCACTATAAGAAGCTTCCCTCAAAGGAGTGTTGGTCCTTACAAAGTTCTTACGAAGATCAATTCAAATGCCTATGCTCTTGATCTACCAGAAGACATGGAATAGGTAATGTCCACAATATTGAAGATCTAACTTTATACCATGGCCATGATGACAATGCTTCTAATGATGCAACAGTTGCTAGACTTCCTCCATCCCCTATCTTTAAGAAGAGATCAAGAATATTGTTGATCATCAAATAGTTTCTAGAAGAGAAGGTGACCATCAGAAATTTCTTGTGAAATGGAAAGGGTGTCCGCTTTCTGATTGTATGTGGATTACAAAAGAAGAATTATAAAAGATTCATCATAAACTTTATGATGTTTTTCATGCTTTTAACTCGACACGGTCGAGTTTTTCCATGTCGGGGAGAGATGATGGAGTATGTTGACAACAATTATAAAAGTTTGTTAGAAGGTCTACCAAGAGTGCATCTAATACTCAAACTTTAGTTTGACATGTCAGATGATGAGTAGCTTAGCTGGGAGTTTGAATAACTCATATTAATTCCTTATTTTATGTTAGAAAGTTACAAAATTTTTTATTTTTTTTAAATTTATTACTTAAATTAGTTTCTATTTCTTGTCTCTAGTTATTTAGCAAGTTATTTCTTATTAATCATTATAGAGTCATTACTCATACCATTTAGAAGTTTCTAAATTTTTGTCTTAATAATAATTTCTATTTTGTAAACTAATTCTCTATTTAAAGACTTGTAACATTATTATGACTAATACAATAACATTAACCAAGCCTTTATCCCACTAAATGGAGTGAGCTATATGGATCTTTCTACACTATTCTAATTTATTTCATACTCGATTTCATATCGCATACTCACCTATATGATTGTTTATTTCATACGACAACAATAATTATGTTTTTATTTCACTAAGTGAGGTTGGCTATATAGATATTTCTGCATCGTTGTGTTTTAGTTTTTATCATATCTCCATCTATATTTAGACAATTCATATCATATTTTATTATTGTTATTCAAATCTTTTTAAGTCTATCTCTTTCTCGGTTGATGTGTACTTCTCATAGTCTCATACCACCTAATCGGAACCTCTATCAGTCGCCTATGTATGTGTCCATACCATATTAAGCGTGTTTTCCTCGATTTTTTCTCGAGAGGAACAACCCTAACTTTCTTCTTAATACACTCATTTCTTATCTTGTCCATCCTTATGTGTCTCCACATCCACCTTAACATCTCCATCACCACAACTCTCATCTTTTGCTCGTGCTTTTGGTTCATTGCCGAACAGTCAGATCCATGTAACAAAGCAAGTATAATTGTCATCATGTAAAACTTTTGTTTTAGAGGTGCCTTTTGATCACATAGAATACCCGAAACACTTCTCTATTTCCACCATCCTGCTTGTATTCTATATGATACATCACTGTCAATCCCTCTATCTTTTTATAAAATTGATCCTAGGCACTTAAAATTTTCACTTAAAGATAATTTATCATCTTGTATCTTAACCATTGTCTTACTAACACTAGCATTGCTAATCTTAAATTTCATATATTTTGTTTTTGCCCTATTAAATCTAAATCCTTTCACTTCCAATATTTCCCTCCAAGATTCGAGTTTAGCATTTACTCCTTCAAGTGTCTTATACACAAGGACAATATCATTTGCAAACAACATGCACAATGGTATCATGTCTTGGATGTATCCAGTGAGTTCATTCATAACTAGTGTAAAAAATAGAAACTTAACGCTGACCCTTAACGTAGCCCAATCTTTATTGGAAACTCTTCGGTTAATCCACATAATGTCCTCACTTTTGCAACACGTTCGTACACGTCATTGATCATTTCAATATACATTACTCTTACACCTTTCTTTTTAAAAATTTCCATATAATTTCCCTAAAAATTTTGCCATGCGTCTTTTCTAGGTCGATGAACATTATGTGTAAATCCTGCTTCTTCGCCCAATACCTCTCAACCAATTGTATGAAGAGGTGTATGGCTTCTATTGTCAACCTTCCAGGCATAAATCCAAATTAATTGTCAATCACCTTGATCTCCTTCCGTAGTCTTCTTTAGTTCACTCTTTCCCAAATTTTCATAGTATGGCTCATTAGCTTAATACCTCTATAATTTGCATAATTTTGCATGTAGCCCTTGTTATTATGAGTAATGAGTAATGAAGATAAAAATTTTGAATTTATGATTTGAGTTCTCTCAAACCTTAGAAAGTGTGATACTTTCTTGCCTTAGGTGTGATGCCTAAAGATCTACTAGTGTGGCCAGTAAAGCTTTCTCTTTCTTCTTCTCTATTGCTTTTTTTCTTCCAATTTGATTACTGAATTTTTATTTATTCTATGTAAACCTAAGAATCTCTTCAAGAATAACAGCTTGCTTAGATTAAAATTTACCGGAGTAAAACCTAATTTCCTTATACCTAAACCTTTACCCTAATTTTCAACCCTAATCCCACTTCGAATCTCTAATAGACAGCTTTCTTCATAGGCTGTCCTACATCAGCTTGATTCCTTGATGGCTGTGAGGTGGCACAAGTTGTCAAAATAAAGAGCTTGAGAACATGAGCAGAAGTTGAAGAACCTTCACTTAGTGCAGAATTTCCTCAAGCTAAGTATGGCAACCTGACTCTTTATCTCAACAGACAAGATTTGTCTTATCAATGCTAGGGCATGACATATGACAATGATAAACACCATTGAAATTTGATCTAGCAATGCTTCTGCTGCTGCTGCAGACTCCCATATTACTTTTAGAGGAGATCTTGAGGCATCTACTATGGATTTTTTCACAGGCAAAACATGGGCAGTACTACCATTGAGAAGAAACTTCAACTCACTCTACAGAGACATCTCACTGGATCTACAAAGCACTCTCATTGTCACATGAAACAAGTAAATCTGGTCGCCAAAACTTCTAGGGATGGGAGATGGCCTTCTGGGAAACCTCACCAAGAGCCAGCAAGATAAGGATTATAAAGATAATGAGACGAAAACATACTTTTGGTGGTCCCAACAAGAACCACAGAAGCACATGTACAGCTTACCCTATCATAATACCAAAGACTGAGGGAGAAAGCATCAACAGTTCACTCAAGGTGTCAGTGTTGGCCACAAGCATGTTCCACTACCCAGTTATTGCAAATCAGAGTACCAAAGTATGAGTTCATTTTCCTTGAATTGTCACCATTACAAGGGAAAAAGTTAAGGGGAAGAGTTTCACCTCCATATAACTTTGGCATCCATTTCACTTGAACTTGCACCTAATGTGTTCCCAAAATGTGGTTTTCCAACTCAAGTAATATGGTCATAATTAGTGTATCATACCAATTGCTTCAAATCAAACATTCCAGCCTTTTGCAGGGATGAATCGAGAGAAACACCAATGTAAATTTGAAAGTTTTCATGAGGTTTTATAGCACTTTGGAAGGTGGGCATGGTAAGACGTGATACAGAAGAAACTTGACTGAAGGTTAATATATAGTATTTTTGTGGGAACAAAAAAGGGAAGGATACAAGTCCATTCCTTTGAAATGCCATACGTAACTTGAGAAAAACCTCTAAATCAATATATCCCCAGTTGTGAAAATTTTCTGGACAACATGTTGTCAAGACAATGCATGGCACAAGAATGGTATTCTTTGCACAGAATACTACCAGCTTGTCTGGACCACAATTGCAGAAACATAAACACATTATATGCATGTACCAATGTATAATAATGGCAAAAAGAAGAGGATGCAGAAAAACACGTCAAAACACACATTAGTTGTATCTAAGGAAACATCAAGCACATAGAAAACTGGAGGCTATACATTGCAAGCATGTGCAAATATTGGGTCAGAATATCATGAAATTTCAGAAGCAACACATGCTTAAATTAAAAATGAATTGAAAAATAAAATAAAATAAAAAATGAAGTGTACATATCAACAGCCATGGCGAATAACAATTTCCAAATAGACCACAGGAAAATATCACTGTGACATTTAGCAAGATCTAAATCTGCAAAAGTAATTTCACAACACTGAATTCGACCACCAGTCAGAAGCAAAATGACCATATACCTCACCGCGAGTTTGGAAAGTCCAACAAATGTCACCATTCATTATATTAAGGAAATAAATTTTCCCTTTGTAGCATCCAACTACAACCTGAGAAACATGGGTGGTAAGCGTGAGAGAGCAAAAAAAGTGGAAAATGACTTTTCATTTTATATGAACTAGCATGATGCACAAAAAAGAAACCTGAGAAAAGTCGCAAACAATTGCAGCAGAACATTCAATTCGCCCTTCAAGTTTGACCGTCCACTGGACTAAACCACTATTGCAATTCAAGAGATGGTTCAGAAATTCTGTCAACAGCTTGTTATTTATTTTACAATACCAAAACTTTGCTAATATTCCCCAAAAAAATAAATAAATAAATAAATAAAGTAGTTTCTGTTCAATGGCAGTGATAGAATTACTAAAATTTTATGCACTTATTTTCAGATGAAAGCAATAGTAGTTAAAAAATAGGTGAATCTGCATTACAACCCATTTCTAAAGGAACAGATCTCTCAAAAAATAAAATAACATAAAATAAAATAATATATTTACTAAAGAACTAGAATACAGAAGTTTCCCAACTGTCATCACTAAGCAACTTCTATCATAGAAATGAAGGCAAAAGTTGTCTTTTGTGACTACAACGAGTTCAACACAATGGTATGGTAAACCAATTAATCTTGACACACTAACTGAAACAAAAGATATAAGTTGCAACATAAACGTTTGATTAACTGCTGTTTAACAACAAATCAACTCTATAATGTGTTCCCAAGATATTGCATAGCAACCAGGAGAACTAAAGCAATACAGTTAATAGCATGGGTTACTACTACCAGTGTGGATGAATAAAGTGAAAAACATAATTTTTCCGGCCAGTGTCCCATGTCCTTCAAAGGAACCAAAAAGAATATGAAAGCATACACAGCCTAATGTGGAAGCCGAAATATTAGTTCAGGCTTAGAACTGTGTCACATCACATGCCAACCTAACTATAGTTGCTCATGATTTATACTTCCTCCAGAGAATTTATAAAATAAATAGCATTAGTTAGGACCTCACCTTGTGGCATTAATGCAGAGGAGCTTGTGTGAGTGGGATCCAATCAACAAATAAGATTCACACCCTTGTACAACAACTAATGGTGATGCATCAACACAAGATTGCATGTGAACTTTCCAAAGTTCTTTCAAATATCCTTTCCTGGTCTGTGGAAATTCCAGCATGATTGTCGCTCGAGCAGCTTCACTTTCACTCAAGTCATATCCCTCTCTATACAGTACTTTGTTACACCGCATAAATGCACATTCTTTAGTGAATGAGTTGAAGGACCAACAATTTTTGTTGATTGAACCACAATGATCCAAGCTTAAATCCATATTAGCATCCACCTTCAAGCGTTTAGAGCTAACAGCAAGATCATGATCTATTTCATCAATGTTCAGTAATCTCTCAGATGTGGTAAACACACATGGATCGGGATTGTCAGATTCAGGGAGAGGAAGTAACATTGAATTATCTTTTTCTGCAGATTCTTTTCGATCAGCATTTGCAAGAAGATTGAATTCATGTAAAGCTTCTTTTTCAAGAAGTGCTTTTCTGAGCTTAGAAGGACTTGGAAAAATATAAAGCAATCTCATATCAAATCCTAATTTATGAGAAACATGTGCTGCCATAATGGAATTACCACCCATCATGAAGAAATCATCATCATCAGACAAATTCTCCACCAACAAAGCCTCACAAAATGCCTGTCAATATAACTTAAATAAGCTCATTTATCCAAAAAACTGAAGGGCATATCACTTTATGATAAAAAGATGTGTAGCTATTATATGCAACATGTTAACATTTAACAAGTAGAATGATTAGCTCTCTCTATCAATAAATAATTGTTAAACAGGTCGAGCATAATCCAATCTCACGTAAAAATGGAATAATGCCTCATGTTGCAAAATTTTGGCACAAGATTAGGAAAACAGAACAAGCCAGCACATAGGGTAAGAGTCAAAAATAGAATGAAAATAATTGGAAAACAATTGGTAGAGGTAATAGGTGAAAGAATGCGTATGATCAATAGTTACAGATCCAGAGGTTTTATTAGTGGGACCAACACATATATGTATGTGCATATCATGTTTGTTTGTATGTAGGCATACACACAAATAATATCAATAATTGGAAAAAAAAAGTAAACAAAAAAAAAAAAAAGCAAGATTGATTCCATTGACTCACATTTCTTTAGGTTACTTATTCATCACTTCACCTTAACAAATTAGCCCACCACAAAACCTAGACTTCATAAGTTCAGGAACAATTACATATTTCATAAAATTAAGTTAGTTCTTTCATTAAATGTGCAACTTTTTAAGCTTTTACCAGGGCATTTGCAGAAATTATTTAAATATCCGGAACTCTATGGGAGCAATGCAAGCACCCATAAGTAGTTTTAAAAATTAAACAGAAACACCCACCCCCACAATGCAAAACCTAAGGAGAATGCTAAAAATAGCAGGTAATGTAAGAAAAAAAATTACACTCCTTCATAGGATTGCTTATTGTGACACAACCAATTGCTCCAAAATTTTAACCTAGTGGAGGAAGGCATTTTTATTACCACTCATATATGATTCCATAGAGATAACATGATTGATGCTTATCCCTTCTACCACTTAATAAGTCATTTAAATTTTGAAACCACCTAATATAATATTCACAAACAAGTTAAAATTTTAATCGAAAGTTCTGTAACAAGTTTGTCTTAAGTTCCGAACAACAACAGCAACATTGGGTACCTATACACGATCTCTTGGGGGCTGTATGCGATTGGATGGACAGCCTTTTGAGAGAAGAAAAGGTAAACAAGTAAAAATAAATAAATAAAAGCTGTCAGGCTAAAGTTTTGAGTTCCATTTTAGAATCACTCAAAAGAAGGCTTGATCAATATTTTAATTGCTAAGATCCTAAATAAGGGCTCACCCGGTGCACAAGGTGTTCCCTGGCTTAGTACGGGGGGTAGGGGGAGGGTGAACATATATGTACGCAGTCTTCCCCTTGCATTTTTGCAAAGAGACTGTTTTCACACCTCGAACCCGTGACCTCTAGATCACCAAAGGAGTAACTCAACCGATGCGCCAAAGTTTGCCCCCTGCTAAGATCCTGAATAAATAAATAATAAGAAAACTTCAAATGTTTCCTACAACAAAAGTCTTTCCAAATTAGATAAAGAGTAGCATTATGAGCATCAAAAGGTTGTGACCACAATATAAGCTAGATATCAATTTCACTATATGAAAACTTTGATCTATCCAAAACTGTACATTCTCTTATCTTCCAAGACATTTGACTACTTTGTAGATTTCGTCCTTTTAGTTTTGAGGAAGCAACCTCCTTGGTGCTCTCACTCTTTCTAGTTATTTGACAAAAGTTCCTTTTTCCTATATCCAAAAAAAAATGAGCAGCAAGCATTTTTCGCTTTAAACCACAAGCAGTTTCTCTAGCTCCAAATCATCCAAAGAAACAGCCATAGAGATATAAAAAGTGTCGTCTCTCTGTTCATCCCTAAAAGACTGACCAAGCCACCACCCACCGACTACAGACTTTGCTAGAATCTGTGAAATATTACAGTTAATATTGGCCATAATGCAAATATTCCTACTTCAAGAACAATGCAGCAAGAGGTGAATAATTTTTTTTTTTCCTCTCACTTTCCAAAAGAGAATCTATTGACTAAGGTTCTCACTGGCACCTTTCAAAGGGGACAAGGATACAATCTCATGCAGTCCCATACTGAACAATTCTACCAGGGACTCCAGCCTACAAGACCTTCAACAGAGAAAAAACGTGAACAACTTCACCCTCTTGAGCCTTGAAGGCCTTGAACAAAGATCGTATATAACAATAACCACCAATATTATTATGATATAGCAGATTTACTGCTTAACATTCTCCTCTATCTTAATAATAGAGAACCTTTAGAGTTTTCTTCCTTAATTTCCCTCTTACATGGAAATAAATCCTCCTATCATGCTTCAGACACTAAAATTTAAAATCTTAATATCTCGGGTGCTTTTACTTACAAATCTTTGTTTCATCATCTTATTAGTATTCCTCAATACCCTCATTTTCCTTTTTATTTAGAAGGCAAAAGTTCCTGCCAAACTTAGAACTTTTACTTGGTTCATGGTCCATGGTTTACAACAAGATTAATATAATGATCTAAAGGAGGAGACCTTCTATAGCGATTCCCTCAAACATATGTGACGTGCTATAGCAGTTCCGAGAGTAGAGATCAATTATTTTTATACTATTCTATTGCATGGCAAATGTGAAATCAATTATTTGCCATGCGCAATCATGTTTGAGTTTGCCCCGACAACCTAGCAACCTTTGAGATTTGTTTCTCATAAACTTCAGAGGTTTCGAGGGAATAAGGATGTTCACCTGCTTTAGAGGTGTGCGTTTCTAGCTATTCCCTGGTGTGCTTGGAGAGTGCAGAATACAAGAATATTCAAAAATCAGACGATTGACTCAATCTCTTCTGTAGAATAAAATTTTATCTTTTTACTTTTGCGGGATCACACCTCTAGAATTTATAAGGAATATAGCTAAGAGGAGTTTAATAGAGATTGGGGCAGTTTTGTCTTAGCCCATAGTTTTTGTTTTGTTTTTCTTGTCACTTCTAAGGAATTTTTATCCTTGGAAATTTTTGTACATTCATTCCTTCTTCTAATATAATTCTCTGTTTTCTATCAACAACAAAAAAGGTTTCATAAAACATCTCCATTTCTAAAGCTATGCAGTTCTGACTAATGGTACATACCCAACTATTGCCCTCAATCTATGTACAATGGAAAGATTATACCTAACAATGGCATCATCATCAGTAGCAACATGAGAAAAGTTGGGACAACTATCTGTTAACAGTTACACCATTCGGTTCAACTCTTGCAATACTCCAGATCTGACCACCCTTCAAAACCATTGTTGCATATCTGACCACTCTTGCAATACTCCTAAACTACACCAAGGCTATCTGAATCTGCTGATAAAAAAAAAAAGGTTATCTGTATCATACTCACCAAAATTTCTCCAACCTATACAGCCACTAAATCGGAATATGAAACAAAGACGTAAGGTCAAAAGATTAAATGTTCCCTTGACATAACTTGTAGAAGACATCCAAAGGACAATAAAACTGCTCAACCAAAAGGAAAAAGAAAATACCTAACCAAGATAGGACAATAAAACTAACAAGATGTAAGGACCGCAAAGCTACATCTGAGAGAGAGAGGACAGGAGAGACAAGGAATTAGAGAAAAGGGCCAATAAGCAGATAGGGATGCCCCACTGGCAGAATCCAACTTCCTGTGTACCAAAGTTTTTGCATAAGTTTCTTTGATATAATGAACATAATTGACAGAAAAGAGCTCTCCACCATACATGCAGAACCATTCATTATATAAATATATATATGATCACTATTATAGGTAGTCTCGAAGCACTACACTGAACAATTTAAACCTGAAGAGAATATTAAAATGCAAGCAAGAAAAAGTTAAAAAATAAAGCAACAACATAAGAGGGTCAACAACAAACCTCTCTGATAGCATGAGAAAGATCGTCATTCTGTCGATAACGGATCTCACTACTTGAAACTTTTCCTTGAAATTCTGAAGCTGTCAACAATGCATAATCTATTTTTCCAGTTGAAGACACTGGAAGTGATTTCAGAAAGATGAATTTATTTGGAATCATTGATAAAGGAAGTTTGTCAACCATCCAACATCGGAAAGAAGAATTCAAACTATCACTGGACTCATTCTCCGGTTTTAGCACTAAGAAAGCTTCAAGAAGCACATGCTCTCCATGGTCATTGCGAGAAACAACAGCAGCATCAGAAACTATAGGATTTCCCCTTAATATTTCTTCAATTTCCTCCAAAGCAACACGTTGACCATTGATATTAAGTGTGCGGTCTTTTCTCCCCAGATAAACTAAGTGGCCACTTTTAAGCCTTTTTGCAAAATCACCAGTCCTAAAATACAACTCCCCGTTGCACCGACTAGAAGGATGGTCACAATCACAGCTGTGAAGTAGCTTCACATGGTCACAAGGTGCAAATTTACAATCAGAAATATATCCCCAACAGATACATAAGCCACCAACATATATTTCTCCTTGATCTGCTGCATCAATATCTCCAACAAGTTTCACATCACAGTTAGACATAGGCACACCAATTGGGACACTGTTTAGTTTCTCAATCTCCAAAATGCTAGGCAAGTTTTTGCAATCAAAATAAGTGCAATCACCAGACACCTTCATCAAGAAAATAGCAATGTTTTAGATTGCAACTGCAATACACCTAAGAAGTACATTAATCTACATTAATATTACATTAACATATTTCAGAACAGAGCAAAAGAAAGGGTCCCAATTGAACACAGAAAGCAGTATGGCACTGAAGAAAGTTACATGCATGACATATGGCACGTTATTCATGGCATAGCCTTCTCAGTTCTTTGCGGTAAGGAAGACAGTGTTCTCATAAAAGCAAGTCCCAAGTCCAATAGAAGTCTACATCAGACTTTGTGAACTCTAAAAGCTTGTAAAATTGGTCATTTCTAGATATTAGATCTGAAAAATGACAAGATGCAACATTAGAAGAATATCATATGAGAAATGTATGCACGGTACACATGACTTATTTGGCACATGAAACAGCATCAGTACAATTAGATGACATTATTAAGAAGGAAACCAAAATAAAAGCAAAATTCACGCATTTGTTAAGACAAATGAGGACAGAGGTATGTTGCTATCAAACTATCATGGAAAATAGGAAAGTTAATTTCTAACCTCTGTACTTCCGTACAAATTAAGTATTGAAGTCTCAGGTAGTAACTTGGATAGACTTTCCCACAAAGACAAAGGAAACACTTCACCGCTTAAGATTAACATTTTTAAGGAACTCCAAATGCTAGAAGCATGTCGACATTGCAGGGAAGGAAGAAGTGCCCTCATTAATGACGGAACCGCTATAAGCCTATTAATGTGATAAGCCTACAAATCAAAGGTGAAAACAATGAGAGATTTACACCAAGAAAATAAGTGAAAGTCTAGACAGCACAAAAATGAAAATTCTCTTTGTACGGAACCAAAGCAACAAACAAGAAATTTCAAGAATGAGAAGAATATAATTCAATAGACACGTCCCAATAATAGCTCACTCAAAACCTGCTATGTATTCTCCCAAGTGTAGAGATGGGACCGGGCCAGTTCCGGCCCAGCCAGCATGTTTCTAGACAGGAACGGAAACCAGCCCGGGTGAACAGTAACCAGTAACAGGCTGGCCGCTAAAGTAACCGGGCCGGGCTGGGCCGATTCCAAGCAAATCTTTTGGGGAACTGGCCCGGCCCAAGAATGCCTTGGAACCACTGCCAGCCTGGCCCTCAGTTCTCTGACCCGTCCCGGAACCGGCCCGAACCGGACCGGTCTCATCTCTACCCTAGTGGTAGACAAGAGAATTCATTTTAAGTCAGCAATTACTGAGCTGAACATACAATATTAATATCATACTGGGTAAGATCAGTATCGTTATCGTAGGATCCTACAATCTTAGAATTTGAAAAACCTTTAGTAATCCAAATAATTTCAAAAATCACAACACGATACGATCGGGATCCCCTTGAGATAATCATCACATTACTGAATATAAATTTCAATCAGTCAAATTTGTTTGTGGTCAAGATTTTCCTTATGAAGTTATGATCATAGTTTGATCTTACAAACTGTTTTTTGAGAGTGCTTTAACAATTCTACATAGGATCCTTGGTGACAAGTTTCAATTCATAACCCTCAATCTTTTAAAGATTGTAAAAAATAGCATGTGCAACATGAAGTCAACCATCAGTTAGAAAGGAATGATGCCAATCATAGGCCCCCCAAGAAAAAAAAAACACCTAAGAAATGCAACCATACCTGCAAAATATGAACCATAGAAAATATATTTTCTCTTAGCTCATCAAAAGGCGGTATAACCAGGACACAAGTAGACAAAACAGGACCAAGAAATTCTTGTAGATGGTCAATGAAACTTATTGATGTCTTAAACATGAGAAGCTCCTCTCTTTCTAAGGGATAAAATTCCTTCATCCATATAAAACGATTCAAAAGACCTGAGACACAAATAAAAAAAAAAAAAAGATACTTGTTATCTTCTTTCAATAATGTTCAGCCGCTTGATACAATTAAAGTGGTAGTAAGGATTACCTTTTTCAGTCCCCAAAATTCCTTTGGGCATCCCAGTTGACCCAGATGTGTACATCAAATAACAGAATAATCTTTGTCTCACATTTTCGCAAGGCCAAACTAAACCAGAACCAGAACCGGAATATTCGTGTCCGTTGTATCTAGATATGCATAAAAGAGAACAACTGCAGCAATTTAAAAGCCAGTTTGAATCTTTAAGCTGGTAAAAGCCACCGCTTTCAGATGATGTTTGGTTCACGATAATAAGATCAACACCTGAGGAGGAAATGATCGACAAGATCCTTTCCTTTGGCCATGAAGGATCTAAAGGTAAGAATGCCTCCCCACACCTCAAAATAGAAAGAACAGTGATTATATACTCCATACAAGGTACCATGCAAATTCCCAAAATCTTGGGCTTGTACAGATTTCCAAACTCATTAAAGTGCTCTTCATTGCCAATGGCTTCAGAGATATAATCTGATTTTGAAGTAGAGAAATTTCCTGAAACAATCAGGAAATGATCAAAGATACATTGCTCAGGTTACCCTAAATGCTGACTCATAAGACCAGTTTATCTCCGAAGGTATGTGGCATAAACAAATGAACAGCGTACATTCACTAAGGCTCTTCTTGGAACCAAATGAACTCCTCAAAATTGTGGAGCACATTTCCAATTACAAGGTTTGTTACTCAGAAAAAATTGGTAGAGTTCATTTTTAACTCCACAAGTATGATTTTCAAAATCAGAAGAAGAAAAAAAAAATTATAAACGAACTCCATAATTAGGGGTCTCCCTAAGTTTATTTTCTACTTACCTTAGTGTCCTAATTGTGTCATGAAACATGAAAGTAAAGGGTATTTTAGTAAGCAGTAATTTTAGAATTAAATTCCACAATACTTTTTGCTGTTTCAAGCATAGCAACTCAATTGAATTTCATATTTTATTTTTTAACTCCAGGTACAAGATTTTATTTTTAAATAAAGTCCACAATTGAGTTAATCTCAAATGAAGTGAATTTATTTTCATTTGGTTCCAAGTAAAGGTTAAACAATTTGTTCTTACCTTCACTCTTTATTAATTGGTTTCCTTAATAATTGGTTTCCTTGAGGTTTAGTCCTTAATCAACACCAAAGGTCTCATAAATTGCAGCAAAATTTAAGGAACAAAATCACAAACACTAACCAGTGGATGTCGGCGTGATGAGGTGAGGATCATCACCGCCATCGAGGATGCGGCGGAGACGGCAGCTAAGGGAGTCAACAGCTGATAAAAGATAAGAGAAAGTGAAAGTCTGGTCTCCATCGTACACTGGAGGATTAGGGTTTGGAGCAGACGCAGAATAAGGAAGAGGATTCAAGAAGAAATCACGTGCTCGTCCTTGCGCGACATGTATAACTGCTATTTTGTTAGGGTTTTTCGAAGCTGCTCTCACGAACTCGTGAGATATGCAGCAGCAATTCTTCACTTCTTCCATTAACCTCTGCCCTCTGTGTCTCTAACTCCCTTACTCTGCCGTTTTTGAATTCAAAATTGGAGACATGTACGGATCTAAAGTTTTTAAAAACTAATAATAATAAACAGCACAAATAAGAAAAAATTTATATATATATATAGTTTTTAAGACCCTATATGATATATTCAACATATTCAAAAAAAGATGTGAACAATACTGATGGGACCCTTCAATATGTAATACGGAACTAGTTCAATAATCGGCATAAGACCTGTGATTCAATATACGTTTAAACACCAATAAATTTAAGTCGTCCTACTCTATCAATGGAATATATCTCCCTGAACAAGATTCTGTCATCCCGAACTTTCAAAAAAATTTCACTCCATGGCATCTTATTCGCTGTTTGACAAGCCTTTAATGAGATCTATACGATTCAATCTACATGTGCCTTTAGTAAGACCGAACGACTGTCTCTTTCATTCAACCAACGATTACCAAATACTTAAGGAATCAAATATCTCAATCTCTGGGGAGTAACACTCAACCCAATCCCACCATTGACTGAGTTTCCTATTTTAGTACGAAACGTATCTCCTGAGTAAGGAAGAAAATCATCGAGAATCTAATCGATAAGGGAAAAAATCTATTGGTATAATTAAATTTCCTAAATGATAATGATTTCGAATTTTTAACGTTTAAGATCCAAAATTCTCGTATCGCTTCATAAGGAAATTAGAGTTGTAACGCGTCGAGATCATACGACTCTAGTGGAACATCATATAAAAGCTCTCGATATATCAAGCCAAGTAAGTTCTCTGGATTCGACACAAAATACACAAAAGTCATAAAGAGATCCGTCCTCCTTTCCTCTCTATCTGTTTATCTTTTCGAAAACCGTTCTTTCTGACTTGAGCGTCGGAATCTCCCCCATCGGAGCACTCTCTGGCACTTTTTTGTAAGTTTTAAGTCTCTTCATTGAGCATTCGTTCAAATCACAATAAGTCGAATCTGTTGAGTCAAGACACATTTAACAGATTGGCGTCGTTCGTTAGAAACAGATTAGAGAATTTTTGTCGAGTTTTCAGGATTACTTGACCGATATGCCTCCGAAACAAAGAAAAAGAACTGTATCAAAGATCGCATCCGTCATGGATGGCCATACCACTAATCCACTGATACAGCCCTTCCTGTGGCACCCACTCGCTCTGTTGACAATCCTCATGACCGAACGAAAGGATCTGTCTTCCTGAACAAACATCCATCGCTCTAACCTAATGAAAGGATCTATCTTCCCGACGCCCTTTTGTCGCCCTGACTTAACAAAGGATATCCTCATTTCTCTTTTTCATACAAATCCTAATAGATATTACTTGTTAGAAAACCAGAGACACTTATGAAAACGCGCATCTAAAGAACACCACCAGATGGCCTGGTGTTCCCTAGAAAAGCCCGAAACAACTAAATGCAGCCGACAAGTCCGTTTGAGATAACGAAAGGAGTATCCCATGTTATCAACACACACCGAATAAAAAAAAACACAAAAGAATCTCTGATTAAGAATCATTGTGATACAATGACGTAAGAATTACACAAATTTCGAAGGAACAGAGGCCTCCCGAGAAGAGGTCCTCGTAATAACTGCACTCGATTCAACTGGAACACTAATCGATCTGATGAAAATTGCATTTCGATCTATTGCATACCAGCTGACAACCTCCTTGACCAGAAGCAGAACTCTATCCAATCCCAATTGACGGATTACTTCTTCAGCGCATCGTAATCTCTCTGTTAACTCATGCTGAGCACTCTAGAGGTAGCAACATATTGGAGTAAAGATTTTTCTGATTCAATCGCTCTATGTTCCACCACGTGGAGAGACTCTTCACGCAACTGAGCTAACATCTCAGCAGTATGCAACCGCGTCTTGAGGGCCTTTTTCTCGATTTCCAGTTTCTCGTAGTAACTCTAAAAGTTCTTTACTTCCTCATCCTTTTCGACTGGCGAGATCTTGAATGTCTCCTCTGTTCCTATACCTTTCTCCTTTTGATGAGTGGCATCCCATAATGTCACAATTTGGGTGTTCAGCTGATTGACTTTTTTCTCCAAATATCCTACAATCTGTTTTCTCTGTTGCTCCTGGAACTCCGCTAAAGCTATTGTTTGTAAGAAGAGAGAAACTGGATCATTCTACGATTAGAAGAAAACAAAATAAGGCGAATTCAGGAGATGATACCATTAAACCAAGGGACTTAAGAGTCCCGTCAGCTTGTTTCGTGAATATCCTATGCAACTCTAAATCATAACGATGAAAATCAAACCGATCATCTATTTTCTCCGCTTTAGCCAAATCCACGTAGCTGTATTATTTATCCCCTAAACTGATGGTCACCGTCCCTCTTTCCTTCAATCCCTTATCACCATGAAAGGATTGAATGAGGATAGGGGAGGGATAGTAGTCCCATCAAGCATATTGCGTTTTTCCTTACGAGAAGGCCATAGGAAGACAACGGACCAAATAGTTCTTCGATCAGTGCAACTTGAGCCACTCTCCCTTGGTGCCCTCACTTCCGTAATGAACGATGGAGTCCCTCTAAGTCTTTCCACAGCGAGCGCATCAGGCAACAGAACTCCCCCACTTCCGGTTGGTAGCGAATGACCAGTCTTATCAAACTTCTCTGGCTCAACCTTGAATGGTTTTAACACGACCAAGGGCATGTACCCCTCGGTTTCCTCGCCTGCTTCGTGTCCATTGCTTCGTGCCCACTCCCTAATGGAGATTCAGGTTGAACTATTTTCTTCCTTTTCACTAAGGGGAGCACTAGTGAAGTTTGGGATTCAGACGCCCTATCGGTCCCCACCGAAGGATTTCTTATAGACGAATCTTAGTCAATTGTAATCTCTCTTAGCAGGGCAACATCCACAAAACCTGAAATATTGGTCAACACAATCTCTTTCCTATCGACTAAAAGAGACCTATCGATCTTCCTTTTCTCCCCTATAACAGACCCGCTAGAGACAGCATTTGATCGTCCGTTAAAGAATCAATTAAGATAACCCTTCGCGTAGACCTACAGTAATTACCAACCAAACGCACGAAGCAAAAGTGACGAGAATGGTTTACAGGTTGCAATCCGAGTGTAGGCCTTCCATCAGCATTGGAAAGCATTGGCATTAGATCCTTGTCCTTGAAATCCACGAAAAAGTACTTGCGCATCAAGTTACTACTAGTGGGTTTCTCGTAACGAAATCCCCGATCAGATTTAGGACAAGTCTACGGCTTATACTAATCTTGAATCAAACCATTATTCATTCATTTTACTAGAAAAGAGAGGACCGCCAAGATATCAAAATCAAAAAGAAAGCGACAAAACCCTAACGGGGAGGTTATAGCAATAATCAGGCACTAAGAGCTAGGAGTTAACAAAATTGGAAACATATTCCTATGCTGTAAAACTTCAGCGAACGGACCGGTGTATGGTACCCACAAGCAAAACTTCACTATTTGTTTATACATCGGGACACAACCCTCTGGAACCTTATTTGCTCTATCATCATCTATGGCTGATACTAGAGTGTAATCATTACCTATCAACATGGCAGTATGAACTTTTTGGAGCTCCTCTATTGACATAACACTCTTGATGTCGTTAATGCTAAGAAAAGCAAAGCCTCTCGTCATTTCTTTTATAGAAATTCTCCTGTGTGCTAAGGTAATTCAAAGGAAGGAAAAAGAAAACAAGCACGAGAAGTTAAGAAGGCCAAATCCTCTCCTCGGAAAACACTTATGAGGAATAATAGAGACGATTCGCGAAATACAAAACGATGCATATTGTAAAAGCCTTTCCATTTTGCAATGGCTGTTACCAATGCCGTTTTTCTCATGAAACGACGCTACGAGTCGGGAGGAAATGATTGGACCTTCTTCTAAAGGTTCAATATGTAATACGAAGCACGTTCAATAATCAGCATAAGGGCCATGATTCAATATACGCTTAAGCACCAATGAGCCTAGGTCACCCCGCTCTACCAATGGGATTTATCCCCCCAACGGACCTCCATCGCCCCAACCCTCCAAAGGAATTTCACTCCATGACATCTTATTCGATGTTCGACTGGATGAGGTCTATACGATTCAATCTATACGTGCCTTTAGTAAGACCGAACGACTGTTTCTCTCATTCGACCAATGACTACCAAATACCTACGAAACCGAATGCCTCAACCTCTAAAGAGAAACACTCAATCGAAACTCACCATTGATTGAGTTTCCTATTTTAGTACAAAATGTATCTTCTGAGCAAAGAAGGAAACCCTCAATAATCTAATCGATAAAGAAAAGAATTTTCCGGTATAATAAAATTTCCTAAATGATAAAAATTTCAAATATTTGATATTTGGGATCCAGAATCCTCGAATCGCCTTATAAAGAAACTAGAATTGTAACGCTCCGAGATCATACGACTCTAGTGGAACATCATATAAAAACTCTCAATACATCAAGTCAGGTAAATTCTCTGAACTCGACACAAAATACACAAAAGTCACAAGGAGATCCGTCCTCCCTTTCTCTCTGTCTATTTATCTTTTCGAAAACCGTTTTTTCTAATTTAGGTATCGGAGCCTCACCCGCAGAGCATCCTTTGGCAGTCTTTTGTAGGTTTCAAGTCTCTTTATCGAATAGCTGTTCAAGTTACAAGGAGGTGGATATGTGGAGTCAAGACCCACTTCTAACAAATATATAGAATCAACATGTTTAAAAAAAACATGTGAACAGTACATGAATTGTTCAATTTCCAAAAAGCTGTATGTGAGAGTACTATTGTAGATCTCAAAAATAAAATAAAAATGATAGCTTTTTGGTTTTCAAAAAAGTTTTAAATTAAATGAAACAGAGAGAGAGAAGGTGACCCTCACATATATGTATTATTTATGAACGGTACGAAATTTGACATATACTATTCACACGTCTTTTTAAATATATCGAGTTTTGAAAACTTGACATATCATGTAGCGTTTTGAAAACTCGACATATTATATGTGTTAGTTTTAAATTTTTTTCTCTATATATGTTATTTTATTATTATTTTTTTTTTGAAAAAAGGTTATATCCCTACATGTCTCTTCAAAACATAGGGAGGGGCCACACACAAGTAGTTTTGGTCACTATTAGATCGACCCAAGCATCCCAAATAATGCACTCAACACCTTCAAACCTTTTATTTTGTGCAATCACCTCCCTTAAGCAAGCCTTCCCCTTTCACTTACCTACCAAAGGAAAAAAAAAGTGTGCATGCCCTTACAATTTACAATAATTTAACAAAATCAAGTTAAATAAGAGATCTTGGATCAGATCTCGGTATAAGAGTTGAGGAATTTATCAATAAGTAAAGAGTCTTTTTTATTGCATAATTTAATTACTTTCGAATAAAAAATTTACTTTTATTTAATCTCTATTTTTCCCTCTTCTTTTTAAACCTTTCTTAAATCAAATTTGAAAAAATTGAGATTAGACAGATTTTTCAATTTAAAAAATTATGACTGCAATAATAATTAAGTCATTTTATTTATGAAGAAGTGTTTGATGGGTCGAAGCTCTTTTCGAAGGTAGATGCAAAAGTTAAAAAGAAACATATGAGGCCTCCAAGTTTTTCGGATTGGGAAAATATACGAGTGCTTTTGAAATTTTTTAAGTTGTTTTATGACGTCACTTTAAAGTTTTTAGGATCTTTGCACATGACTTGCAATCTTTTATTTCTTTTTTTTTTTTCTTTTCTTTTCATGAATGTCTCTCTTTACATATACAATTCACTAAGTTGTCTAGAACTGAAGATTGGGTTAATAAGTATCATAACAACAAATATGTAGCAAAAGTTTAATAACTATTGGGGAAGTTTTTGAAAAGATTAATTTTTTTCTCTCATCCGTTATTTGGAGTTTTATCTCGATTAATTCGGATCGATGTATTGTTGGATTTTTTTAGGAGAGGTCTCTCAACGTGATTTTTTTTTTATATCCATAAAGAGTTATGATTAAAAAAATTCAGCTGCCTTCTAATTGAGCAAACCAATGTCAGTTTTATTAATGATCTTTAGTTTGTGGCCATTGTATTGGAACTGTGTTACAAGTTGTACTACATCAAGTTTTACTCTAATCATGACTACACATGGCTGTAATTTCTCAATTTAAGAAACCTTTAATAGAAGAGAATTGTGTGGAAAGTAAGTTTGAAATAGAGAGATATTTGACCAATGGTTGTGAAGGTTGGGAGGAGAAAACAAATTAGGTTGGTGGAAAGTTAATACACCAATCAAAAATTCCAATCCTCTCTGATTTATATTCTCACCGTAGTTTCAGAATCAGTTTTTACAGTATATTTGAGAGTTTTGAAGAAAAAAGAAAAGATTAGTTAGGAAAGAAAAGAAAAGAAGAGAAAATTATAATTTTCTCTCCATTTTGTTTAGGAGTTTTACGGAAGAAAAGAAAAGAAATATGATTCATTGGGAATAAAAATTTTTGCTTTCAGTTTTTAAAGGGTATTTTTGAAATATAAAAATGTTTTAACTCTAACATTTTCTTTTCTCTCCATTTCTCTCTATTTTTGGGAGAGAAAAAATTTTAAATTGAAATCTCTTCAAATCTCTTATTTTCTTTCATTTTCTCTCGTATTAAAACTCCCAAACGAAAGAAAACTATAACTTTCTTTCTAAATTTTTTCTTTTTTCTCTAAATCTTCCCATCCAAAGAACCTGTTAGTATGAGAGATCATGCTCTTGATCACCCTTTAGGAGTTTAACTCTAATAATTGGGGAGGCACTTATCTACACTTAAAATTGATTTTGCTCTTCTCTAATTCCCATTGACCTTGAAAAATTGGGAAGTGTTGATTAAGAAAGCAATCTAATCTCTGTTTCAATTTTTATTTTTGTGTTTTTGTTATATTTGTGATAAGTAATTTACATATGTTATTATCTTAAATTTCTTTTAGGGTTTGACACATTGGCGCTTGCTGTTGAGGAGTAATTGGTCTCCATAATGGTGTGGATTGACAACAGATTTCAAGCAAAAATCAATGGGCTTAATCACCTTCTTTTTTTTTTTTTTTTTGGATCTTGCTCTCATGGGTATTAACAAATATTATGTTGTGCTACTTTAGGATCACTTTCTGTGTTGCAAACCATGGATTGGGTTTTTATAGAAATTAGCATAATGTTGGTATTTTATAAGAATACAAATCTTTTTTTTTTTTTTTTTTTTACTCTTGTTTGCTATTCGTATTTAGGCTTCTTTAGAATAATGATATATTCTAGTATATTTAGATTATAAGATGTACGCTATTTAGAATCCCCTAGGGATTAAACTTATTTTATGCAATAAGAATTGAATTCAAATTAAATCTCTTAAAACCGAATTAAAGTTTATAGTGTTAAAACTAGTTTTTGACTTTTTTAAATTTCTCTTTTTCTAAAAAATGATTAAGCATAATATGTATTATAATTTATTTTATTCTTTAGATGACACAATTTTGTTTCACATGCGTTGCCATTGGAGCAGAAATCAATTTACTTGTGATCGGAGTAAAAATATATTTTATATATTTTTCAATTATTATATGTAAGAACAAAATAACAAATAAATGATATATGTTATATAGATGGATATTAGTAAAAATGGTATTAGAAAGAGTAAAAAAAAAAAAAAAAAAAAAAAAAAAAACAAAAAAAAAACACGAAAAAAAAAAATTAAAAAAAAAAGAACAAAAAAGAAAAAAAAAAAAAGAAAAAGGAAAAAAAAAAAAACAAAAGAAAGAAAAAAAAAGAAAAAAAAAAAAAAAAAAAAAAAAAAAAAAAAAAAAAAAAAAAAAAAAAAAAAAAAAAAAAAAAAAAAAAAAAAAAAAAAAAAAAAAAAAAAAAAAAAAAAAAAAAAAAAAAAAAAAAAAAAAAAAAAAAAAAAAAAAAAAAAAAAAAAAAAAAAAAAAAAAAAAAAAAAAAAAAAAAAAAAATGCAAATAAAGTTACCAAACTCCACTTATCAAATGAATGTTGGCCATTTCATGGAGCTATCCCCTTATCACTAAGAGGCATTTGATTTGCACCTGTGAGTTAAAATTGGATTCCAAATAAAAAATTTTAAAAATTGAATGAAAAAATTGATTTCGATATCATTTGATTCAAAGTTTAGAATGAATATAATTATCATTATTGATATTTGATGTGAATATTTTTTAGAATGAGAATATATAATTATCAATTTTGTTCTTTATAAAAAATATAAGAAAAACAAAGAAAAAAAAAATAAAAACAAAAATGAAAAGTTTAAAAATGTTGTTTCCCATATGGTCAGTTCATATGAAAAGGAGTAGTTATTATTTTTAAGTTGTTGTTGCTCTTGGTAAAACGCCGTTTCCCGGAGCTTATTTTTAACTCGTAACTAGTTATTTTAAAATCGGAACGAATTGGGCGGTTCAATGAGGAATTATTTTATAGTGAGGTTTGATTTTTATTGTTAAATCAAATAAAATCAAATCAGTTAAAATAGATAAAATCAGTGAATCATCCAAACTGATTTAAAGAAAAATATATATGTTATTTTATTTTAAAATATATAATATATAAATTAGATTTATGATATTATGAGAATATCATTCAGTTTGTAAAATGATTTGATCGATTTGATCAATAAATCAATGAATCGATAAATTAGTCGAGTTATTTATTGATTTGGTTTTAAAAATATTGATTGCAACCGCAAATAGGGATGTGAATGGTTCGATTCGGTTCGGTTTAGTGGTCAAACTGAACTGAACCGAAAATCAAAATTTAAAAAAAATTTAAATCGAAAATCGAATCGAATTTAATTCGATTTAAACCAAACCGAATCGAAAAAAATTCGATTTAGTTTGGTTTGGTTCAGTTTAAACCAAATTTTATTTTTTTTTCATTTGTCACTATTTTTTTTTAAGTATAAAGAGATGCCATTTACAATTAATATGTAAAAAACATATGAGTTTTCTTTTTTTTTTTTTAAATATAATATTTTTAAAATTATTTAGAGGTTTTAATTCTAAGAATAGTTTTAAATTGGTTTAAATTTTAAAATAATATTTTTTTATTTAAACCATATAAAAAATAATTATGAAAAAAAATATTTTTTAAATAATATATTTTTTAAATAATATAACATAATTCATCATTTGAATATTACAAAAATATAAAGAAAAAAATTAAATTAAATTAGATTTTTTAATATAAAAGCATTAGAAAAATACTAGTTTGATTCATATCGAATCGAATCAATTTTAAAAAATTAAATCAAAATTAAATTAAAATAATTTTAATTTGATTCGATTTGAATCAAATTTTTTTTTAAAGAAAAAAATCTAATCAAATTAAAATTTTAATTTAATTGGATACAGATTAACAATTTAACCATAATCACTTACACCCAAGCCGCAAAGACCCGTGTTGTTTCCCATCTTGCCAATTCATTTAAAACTAGCGGCGGTGCCCCCAAGAATGGAATCCTATGTAGACACGTGTCTACAGAGCAGCCATGATCTAATGGTGGAAATAACTTAATCAATTCAAGGTCGTGGGGTGCTTGTTAGTGGGCCCAAGAATAGGAAAGGTGGACTAAATAATAAAAAAAGGAATGAATCTAAAGAGTGACCGCCTCTGTTAAGTCTAGTCGTCGGATGAAACATGACGAGCACAGAACAAACTCAAACTGTCTGATCATGATCAAAACTCCACCCCTCCTACCAATTATAACTATCTTAAATAAATACAAAAGGAGCAGTTATTATTTAAATTAAATTTTTAATTGTGTGTAAAAATTGTAATGATAATATTATTTTTTAGTTAAAAAAAGAAAAGAAGAAAAAGAAAACTCGGTTAAGGAAAAGATAACTTGGTCGATGACTCTCGTAGATTATTTGAATAAAAAGATTTAAAAAAAAAATAAAAAAAATTATAATTTTTTTTTAAAAGAGTTTTAATACGAGAAAAAAATAGAATAAATAAAAAATTTAGAAGATCTTTAATTTAATTTTTTTTTCATTGAATTAGAATTAAAATATTTTTATATTTTTTAAAAATATTTTTTAAAAATTAAAAATAAAAATTTTTATTTTTAATAAATATTATTATTATTTTTTTTGTATAAAACTTTAAAATAAAATAGAGACTTGTTTTTTCTTCTGATTAATCTTTTCTACCCTTTTCAAAACTCCCTGATTTGGACGGAGTGAAAACAGCAAAAGGGGAGGGATAGTTTGGTTTCGTTCGGATCATGCTATCCCATTAAACTGGAATTTTAGGGTTTCAAATTTCAAAGAAGGATCCGAACAGACGCGAAACGAAGGAGAAGAAGACGACGAACAGCATCAGCAACAACTAGGAATGGCGCATAGGCTGTTGAGAGATCCGGAGTCAGATGGATGGGAACGCTCTGACTTCCCTATAATTTGCGAATCATGTCTCGGCGACAACCCTTACGTTCGGATGGTAAAACCCCTTTTCTTCATCCTCCCTTTCTAAGGTTTGTTTGGTTCTGCTTTTGCAATTCCTTTCTTTATAGCTCCCCCCCTTCAAATCCAAGTGCGGAGATAGGGCTTTGTGCTTAGTTTGGGTACCATGAACTGTTTACTATTACATTTTGCGTCTGCAATTTTGCTTAATCAAGGGGACGGCTTTCAATGGAGCTGAATGAAAACATGGCTACTGGGAAACTTCATGTCTATCATAAGAATCCTATTTAGAAGGGAAAAGCTTCTATCATATGTTGCTCTTACAGTGTTTTTAATGGCCTAATTCTACTCATCTAGCTGCACTTAAGCATTTTTTTTTTCCTGTATATTGCAAAATTTTTAGTTAGCCAGTGTCCATAGATTGACTGCATTATTGTCAATTCTTCTTCTCCGGTGTAATGGGTTGTCTTTGTCAACTTTTGTGAGTCAGAAGTTGATATCTTTACAAATTATTTTCATATTTTTGCAGACGTTTGAATAATAAACCCCTTATCTTCATTCCACCAAATTATTTACATTGTTTGGTTCTCAACCCTGAATTTGCAAATCTTTTGTTAATATTTTTTGCCAATCCAAACATGGAGATAGAGATTTGTACTTGGTCTAATTAGATTAGTTTTCATGCATACAATGATCTGTTTACTATTGAATTTTGCATCTGTATTTAACTTATCCACTAGGATGGCTTTCAATGGAGCTGAATGAAAACTAGGCTGCTGGTAAGTTTATGTCTATCATAGTAATCTCATTTAGAAGAGAAAAACATTGTATTGTTTTGACTTGGCACATTGTTGCTCTCTCATCTGCTTCTGTTACAGGTTGTTTTTAATGGTTTTATACTATTCATCAAGCTTCACTTAAGCATTTTTTTCTGCATATTGAAAAATTTTTAGTTGGCTAGTTTCCTTAGATTCGCTGCATTATTGCCAATTCTCTTTCTCCTGTAGATTTAGGATTATTAAATGTTTTTTCTTCAAATTACTAGTATATATCCTTACAAATTATTTTCATATTTTTTAAAGACGAAAGCAGATTATGATAAGGAGTGTAAGATCTGCACCAGGCCATTCACTGTTTTCAGGTGGAGGCCAGGCCGTGATGCAAGATTTAAGAAAACTGAGGTTTGCCAGACCTGCAGCAAGTTGAAAAATGTGTGTCAAGTTTGTCTTCTTGATCTTGAGTACGGGTTGCCAGTTCAAGTCAGAGATACTGCTCTGTCCATCAATTCCAATGATGCCATTCCCAAGAGTGATGTAAACAGGGAATACTTTGCCGAGGAACATGACCGAAGGGTATCTTTTCTTCCTTAAACTAAATTTCCCACAAAATTTGTTAATATATGACACTGCATAGCCAAGAAAATGAAGCCTAACAGGTATATTAGCAAAATATTTTGGGAACTAGAACTGGAGGTTAACTGCTGGAGGATAACATTTCATCACTTATGAGGTTTTCAATGTCATGTTTCAATGAGGGTTACAAATTTGTCTGGCGTATTTTCTTTGGCTTCTTTATCAATTTTGCTGTCCTCAATGCTATCAGTGTTTATCCTCGGTTTGGGTATTTAAGTCTCTTCCTGCATCATGAACCATCTAGCTGGTTATGGACTGGAGGTGGGGGACATCACAAATTGGCTGAATTTTCAGTTTATGAAGATTTCTGCCTTTGCAGTGTTTAGTCTTATTATATCATGCTAACCCATTACAATGTATTTCTAGAACAAGTTATGTGTGTAGCATTGGGTTGAATTAACCTGTTTACTAAACCATTATGCTTGTTGTTTTGGCCATGTTTAAATTTGTGTACATGAATAGATGTGCTCTATTAGTTTGAGCTATACTACATATTTCTTAATTCTTAGTCTGTGAAACGATACAAATAAGCACACCAACATGAGGCCTATAGCCACCAAATCCTTTGGTGGGTCAATAACCCATTGCCTTTCCTGAATTGTAGCTGTTGATGAGAGCTATAACTATTTCTGTTTGAACTTTGAAGTTGTTTCTACTGTTGTTCTAGTTGCACTTTTAAGATCTGTTTTTAAACTAATAGTTGGTTCATTTATGATAAAAAGGGTTCACCCAGGCTCCCCAGTTTAGTGCGGGGGTAGGGGAAGGGTGGGCGAGTTGTTTCATTTACGATGATGTGAGTTAATTGTCTCATTTTCCAGGCAAGAGCTGGCATAGACTATGAATCTTCTTATGGAAAGGTACGCCCAAATGATACTATTTTGAAGCTTCAAAGAACCACACCTTATTACAAAAGGAACAGAGCACATGTTTGCAGTTTCTATGTGCGGGGTGAATGCACAAGGGGTGCTGAGTGCCCCTATAGGCATGAGATGCCTGTTACTGGCGAGTTATCACAACAAAATATTAAGGATCGTTACTATGGGTAGGTGCAGTGGTGGTGCATATCTTTCAGTGATTATGACAAAGTTGTGCATTGCATGTTATATACCCATGACGATGCTTCTAATTTGATGCATTATGTACTTGATGTTTTTAAGTTCTTTTTTCTTCTCTTTGCAGAGTAAATGATCCTGTGGCCCTGAAGCTACTTAACAAGGCTGGTGAAATGCCGTCTTTGGAAACTCCTGAGGATGAATCCATTAAAACCCTTTATGTTGGTGGGCTTGATGCTCGTGTGACTGAGCAGGACCTAAGAGATTACTTTTATGCACATGGTGAGATTGAATCGATAAGGATGGTTCTTCAACGTGCTTGTGCTTTTGTAACGTACACTACCAGAGAAGGTGCAGAGAAAGCAGCAGAAGAGCTCTCGAACAAGCTGGTCATTAAGGGTCTAAGACTCAAATTGATGTGGGGCAGACCTCAGGCACCGAAATCAGAGACAGAAGTTTCGGAAGAAGGACAGCAGGCAGCACTTGCTCATGGTGGAATGTTGCCAAGGGCGGTTATATCCCAGCAGCAGAATCAGCCACCACCACCTGGTGTTCAAGACCAACCTCCATCAATGCACTACTTTAACATCCCCCCTCCTCCTCATCAGGAGAGAGCTTATTATCCTTCAATGGATCCTCAGAGAATGGGTGCCCTTGTTCCTTCTCAGGATGGCTCTTCTAGTGGACCTTCATCAAGTGAGAACAAGTCTGGTTCTGAGAAGCAACAACAGGGGCAGCATTATCCCTACCAAGGCATGCCTCCACCAACTGGGCAGTACCAACAGCAATTTTATCCATCCTATGGGTACATGCCTCCACCACCCATGCCTTATCAGCAGTACCCTCCACCATATCCTGCTGCAGTGGCACAACCTCCGCCCCCACCTACATCAGCCACTCAACATTATCAACAATCTGTTCAACCGGGCTCATCGCAGAAGTGAAGCACAGGCCTATTTGATGGGGCTATGAGTCATTCAGCTACTTGAGATGATGATTGACTTGTAACTGGCTATGTAATTTGATTTTATATTGTTCCTTTGCTCTGTGCACTCGGGCCCTTTTAGAATTTACAGGTGCAATGCCGGGAGGAGGTCGTTGCATTATTTTCTAAATGTATGGTGTGGAGTCAATTTATCCGAATTGAATTTGTTTCCATTTTAGATTAAAAATCCATCCAGAAGTTGATGAGCTTTTTATTTTTTTTTTCTCTCATTATTATTATTTTTTTCATAATTAGAATCATTGTGACTCTTTATCAGGATAATGGGTACCCATCCGTTTGATGCATCACCTTCTACAACTACAATTTCAAGTGTATACTGCCCGCTTAACCAGAGGGCCTAAGAGACGGCTGTCATCGCCTTGGTCAATTGGACTTTTGATGATATTCAATGAAAATCAAAAGAATTTCACGTGAAAACTCCTTGAATTGCACATCAATTAGATAGAAAACTTTTAGTGTTTGAGATTTTTGGTATAATTTTTTTAATATAATTGATCTGTACCTAAAATCAGGTTCATATTTTAAGTAATTCGGTTTGAACATTGTTGAACCCAAATTTAAGGGGAACTGCCATATGATTTTTTTCATACTTAAATTTCAAATTCGAAATTTGATTAAGTAATTTAGTATTCTTATCCACTAGACCTGTTAATTTAAGAGAATTTCGGAGCAATGTTGATTTGATCCAAAAATCATCATTGAATGTCGTCTCTTCTTTTGATCAATGTTTTTAAAACCAAACTAGTGACTCGGCTAATCTATTGGTTCATCGATTTATTGGTCAGATTGATTAGATCGTTTTACAAATCGAATAATATTATTATGATATCATATATATAATTTGTATATATCTCTATAAAAAAATAAAGTTCATATATTTCTATAAAAAAATATTTAAATAAAAAAAATAATGACCCATTTATTAATTGTAACAACTACTCATAAACTTCGTATTAAAACGTAAAGATAAAATAATTAAATCATATCTATAATTAAAAAAATAGTATAATATTTTTAAAATATAGAGGAATTATGTGTAGACTAAGTGCAATAATATTAATTTATTTAGTAAGTGATAAATTAAAAATAAAAAAGGTTTCAAAATTGTGGCTTGCAAAAATAAAGGAAAACTTTTTCATGAAATAAGCACATATATTATATTTTTTATGTAATATAAGTTGAATGATATAATTTTTAAATTTTTTTTTAACATTAATGTCATCCAGCCCAATTGTTGAATGAAATGTCAAAATATTTTTATCCCACATCGATTAGATACAGAGAGAACAAGAAGAGAGAAATTATATTTTTATTTCACATCGGATAGATATAGAAAGAATAAGAAAAGAGAGGTGTATAATTAAAGAGGAAAGAGAAATGCGAAACATGCTTTTTCAATAAAGTTTTATGATTTATAGTTGAACTGTATTAATTTGTAGTTTAATCGACCTACCTAAAATTGAAAATTTTTCTCGTTCATAAATATATCCCACTGTTGTTTGTTGACTTCTTGTTCATTTGAATGGAGCATAATTTTTGTTATTTTTTTTCCTTTTCTCATAGAAAATAAAATTAAAATAAAATCATGAATCAAATGAACTTGAATGGAGGGGAAAAAAAAAAAAAATACAAACGGAGGAGACGAGTCAGTTATCAAACTTGGGCCGTGGGTGGATAAATTATGGCCTGCGTATGAAGGGGAAAAAAAAAAATAAATCAAAATTCAATAGGGTTGGTCGTCCGGATCTCCATAAACTTCTTTTTGGCCTTCCATTTCACCCCGTTTTGGCTATCGCGTGGAACAGTGTTGAGTGGATATCCCTGTGATTATATTTTTCTGTTCTATGTTGTGGATGATATGTTTGAAAAATGCTCTTGCGACAAAGTCATTCAGACATGTTTTCTTGATTCTTTTTCTTGATTTTTTATTAAAAAAAAATTTCTAGTCAATTATGTATTTAGACAATAAGAAGGATAAAAAAAAAATTAGTCAATAAAAATAGGATCCTTTCCACAGAATAATTTAATTTTGTATCAAACAAACTTTAAATAATGACAGTTGCATTAGCCTTGTTGAGGGAGCAGAAACCTTATTATGATTTTTATTATTATTATTTTTCATTTAGATCATGGAAAAGCCCAATTTTTTTTTTCTGATACATAAGAAAAATTTAAATTCAATTACTCAAGCAGGAAGAGATGATGCGATTTGATCTATACCTTGTTGGCAGCCAAAGCCCATATTACACAGCATGAGTGGGTCCTTACAAAGAAAACTTCTTACAGAAAAGAAGGAACCTGTAGGATTTTCAAGGCTATTGAGCTAATACGGTGCCCATCCACATTCCTTTCTAAAAATAATTTGGAGGGTGAAAAACATTTATTATCCTTGTTCTTAGGAATCCTTCCAAAATTATGGTACGCAGCACTTCTCAATATTCCTGATCTCCTTGGCATATTGTGCAATTGTTCGAGTGCTTAATATTGACATCTTGATCCACTTTTTCCTATCCCTGTGGACAAGAAACGGATTAATGCTCCAAAATGTGTGACTAATTGTTGCTAGCACCACTGTTGTGAAACCACAAGCCACAAGCCATGAGCCGTATGCATGATGGCAAGGATGTGCTGATCATAACTACAAACTGTTTGGAACAAAGACGCACATTAGTACTTACTTGTAAGCTTGCACATTAGTACTTACTTGTAAGCTTGGTCCACTCTTGTTTGAGCATCCAGTCGTGGCCGACAAGAAAATAATCCCCTCGGCCACAGCCCGTGTTCCTCTCTAGAGATTCAGGAGTGAAGTCAGAGCTTCCAAAACCTCCACTTCCAATGAATTGCTGGGCTTCTTCAAAGCGGGGATCTGGTTTGAACTCTGTAAATGAGGAAAAAAGAAGTCAGAATAGTACCAACCCATGAGGGAAATGTTCATGCCAGTTCTTTTTCACTCTCCTTGCGCAATCTTGGGACATCATCTGCTTTAGCACCAAAAAGGAAGAAGTTCTCCCCCCAATTTCTTCCCTGATTTCCACGTCAGCCCATCCAATGTTCCTATAAGGCAACCATTTAGGGAAAATTCCATGTTGCTTGTGCCAGTTGCTTGCATGCCGGCTGTGCTGATATGCTGTGATAGCTCACTTCCTGGAATAAGCACCTTTGTAATTTGGAACAAAAATAACCTGAAATATTCCAAATAAAATCTATTAGCTGGAGAAAAACCAGACTACTTTGTACATACGTCAGTGGAATAGTAGGTTCTTGCAGGGAAAAGGTAAAAGAACTTTGAAATTCTGAATGCTGCAAGATGAGTCCATAAGGATTGCATGGTCAGAAATTCGTTTTGTGGGATTAGTGTATGTTGCAAATGCCTATAGTACGGGATGTTGTATTCTTCCCCTCTTTAGGGCTCAACTCCTACAATCCAAGAATGAAAAGCTGATTAAGAAACCAAACAGAAGTAGTTCAAATATTTCCCAAAATTGATGAGTCTCAAAAGTATCAGGAAAGTTGTTTATGCCATGGGAGGTATTGCTTTAGAGGGTAAAACCACAACAGAAATATAAACAAAGCTGTACATATGATTGTGTTTCTGTTTCTGATTGTTCCTGCTCATGAGTGCTTTGGTAGATCTTCAGAGAATTGAACACTCAAATGTTCAACAATTACCAATTGGAAATCACTCTAAAAAAGCCGCATTCATTCCTTCAACTTCTTGTACATATACTGCACCCAAAATATTCAACAACCGACTCTTATACTCATAGTTGCGCTTCAGTTGTATGTCAAAGAGACTATTGGGGTCAATGTCACACCTGTCACTCATTGTATATACAGAGCCGAGCGCTGCTTGTCAGCCATCTTTGCATATGCCCATTCATTATGAAAGTCACTGTTATCAGCAAACTATTGAAGGAAAGGTTGTTAGGCATTATTTCATTTGCAACATAGGTTCAATTTTAGACAAAAATTACAAATGGGAAAGAAGTATCTGCTCTACTTTGCGAAGATCAGTCAGTAGGTCGAGGTTGATAACCCATTGTTCAGTGCTTTGGTAGACTTTTTCAGAATTGAACACTACAAATGTTCAACAATTACCAATTGGAAATCACTCTCAAAAAAAGCAACATTCATTCCTTCAACTTCTTGTTCATATTTATTTCACCCAAAATATTCAACAAACGGCTCTTGTACTCATGGATGCGCTTCGGTTGTATGCCTAAGAGACTACTGGGGCCAATGCTCACACCTGTTACTTGTTGTATATACTAAGCTAAACTCTGCTTGTCAGCCATCTTTGCAGATGCCCATTCATTATGAAAGTCCCTATTATCAGCAAACTATTGAAGAAAAAGGTTGTTAGACATCATTTCATTTGCAACATAAGTTCAATTTTAGACATAAATTACAAGTGGAAAAGAAGTATCTGCTCTACTTGGCGAAGATCAGTGACTAGGTCGAGGTTAGTAACCCATTGATCAGTTTTCAACCGTTTAGTGATTATATTATTGAGCTAAGTACTACAAAAGCGGAGCTATCGGTGAGGGGTGATGCCATTGGTTTTATTCCGAAACTTGGTGGGCCATACAGGGACATAATCTGCAAATAATTCAGCCTTTAAGATGTCACTATGCAATTGGGAAACACCATTTACATAGAAGGATATTCAAGAAAGAGTTAGATCATGCAGTATATGGTATAATTAGGCACTTGTTACTTAACAAGGCCTGTTTGACACAAGAAGGAACAAAAACAAAATATGGAGAATTGATATCTGTAGAGCTTGAGACAATGATGGATCTTTTATCATAGAAGCAGACACCATACATAAGTTTGTCATCCTTACAACTGGCTTCTGGGGGATTTTATCCAAGATATGCATTTGTGAAAGCTTATTCTCATGGTCAGCTCTCTCAGAATGTATGAATTTGATGAACCACAAAAGATCAATGTTTCAGAACTCAAACATTAACATTGAGCACGCAGATAAGGAATAAAACTATTGAGAAATGTTGGAGGTGAGTTTTGCTTCTACAGATAATGACTCCCAAGGCTTGAGAGCCAAAATAGATTTGGTGTAGTTCCCCTCCACTCGTAAGAATGTACTTGCAAAAAATGCTGGAGGATGATCTGATGGAAGAAACTCTAATGCTCAAGTTAGGGGAGTGTTGTTAATGCGAGAAAACAAGCCAGATGTCAAGCTTTTTGACCTCTGTGGTTGTGTGCCTCTTTTTTGTAGGGTTTTGTGAACATACCTAGCCTGCCACTGATCATGGACATATATAGTACATGCACAGGGTAAGTTTTGTCCCTGTTTAGGAGTGGAAATCCTGGTTTCCTTATGAAAAGCCATTGTGAATCTTTCAAGATTGTAGGGGGTTCATGGAAGATCTCGTATCCTGCTAATTAAGGGAAATCCTAATTGACTCAGAGGCTTCCTATCTTATTGGGAGTAATCCTCAAGGCACATTTTCTTATCAGGAGAGAGACTTTCATGGGGATAAAGATACGTATCCAACTAAGGAAGGTTGAAATTTCTATTCCTTTAATGTTTGGCTCTAGCCTGTATCTATTGCACAATGGGATAAATTGTGCTTGTACTAATGAGTAGCATATGCCAAGAAGCTGGGCGACCGAGGAGCTTGGATATCAAGAATTGAGATGGCTAAGAGGGTACTTGTGGAATTTAAGCTCGAATCCTATGGGCCCAAAAGGTGTCAACCTTAAGGTAGTGGGTTGTTGGGCCATGTACCATCTTCTGACCCCCACTCTTAAGGTTAGTCCGAAGGAGTGGTGTTAGGAGTAGAGTTGAGTATTAAGTAAATCAAAGAGCTGTGGAAACAATTTCGGGGTAGTGGAATAGTTATGAAGTTGGAACCGCCACAATAGGGGTGCAGTAAATGTAGGTAGCATTGATATTTTGAAATGGGAAATTCACATTGTGGGGTTGGATGGTTATGTGAGTAGCATTCAATATAGGGCAGATTGCTCCAATTCCAACGCATGCTATTTTGTCTTTTGAAGGTGGCTATAAATGATGGATCATGATATTTGGCTTTCTTGAATTGATTTGATGGTCGACAAGAAAATATGTTTCTGGTTCGTAACTAATGGCGAGATATGTTAATATTAGGGGTGGTGAGAGTGTGGTTGTTTTAGTAAAGCCATAGTATCAGCAATTCGAAGATGAAGGATTTCGTATATTGTTTCTTCTGCGCTCCATTTGGATATTCAGATGAACATATAGGTGTTGTCGATTCGAGATTCCATCAATTATCAGGATTGTTGACATGAGGTTCTATCACATTATTAGAGGATTTGATACCATGGTATTTCATGGTGGTGGTTTCAAGGGACCTTGTAGTGGGTGTGGGTGTCTTCCCCTTTTTATATTTCAAATTGGGAGAAGGGGGTGGCTATGCCATATGAAGTCTAACGGAGACAGCCGAGCCTTGGGCATAACAGGCTGTAGGTTGTTTTATTTGGATTATTGCCAATGCCTTTGCGCCCAAGGGTAAAGAGAATGGGGGAGCTACTTCTGTCGTTGGCCATCTTTATGTAGTAAAAGGAGGATGAGAGAAATTGATATTGGGAAGAGAACTCACTAAGTTCCTCCTCTTTCTCACTCTCCCTATGTTACCAATTCATGTATCCTCGATGTTTGTATTCTTAATATTTGTAAAGATCTGATGCCTATACTTTTGCATGAATTCTAAGTCATTATGTAAAAATGTACCTAGTGATTGCATTGATTATGAACTTCAATGTGTTATTGCTATGTATGGAAATTGCCTACAACCTTGTTGGACAGGAGTTGGATGTCCCTTCGTCGTATTTAGGCATTGTGGTGTATTGATTATTGCACCAACGATACTTGGAGGCGTTATGCCATGATGGTAGGTATTGTATTTAGCGTTGTGCCGAGAATATATAGAGGCATTGCGCCTTGATTATAGGTACTGTATCTGGCATGTGCCAAGGATACTTAGAGGCATTCCACCTTTATAGTAAGTGTTGTATCTGGTGTTGCACTAAAAATATTTAGAGGCATTGCGCCATAATTGTAAGTAGTGTATTTGGCGTTGTGCCGAAAATATTTAGAGGCATTGCGCCTTTATGGTAGGTGTTGTATTCGATGTTGCGCCAAAGATACTTAGAGGCATTACGTCTTGATTATACATAGTGTATCTGGCGTTGCGCCTAGAATACTTACAAACGTCGCACCTTTATGGTAGGTATTGTATTTGGCATTATGCCGAAGATATTTAGAGGCATTGCGCCTTGATTGTAGGTAGTGTATCTAGTGATGTGTTGAGAATACTTAGAGGCATTGCGCTTTTAGATGTTGTTACTCAATGTCGATATTATTGGTTTTTCTATGAGGAAAATGATATACTTCGGGTGAAGGGCAAATGCATGAAAATCAAATTGTTAGTATTGACCAAAAAACCAACCATTTGAATAATGAAATTTATTGATAATATATATGTAAATTCTCAGAATTTCATGTGCGAGGTATAGCCGAGCAATCTAAATAGTTGAATTGGTATGTTCTAGGTCGAACTACTAAGTGTATTCTGTATGAACCTTTTTAATTAGGAGCAAGTTTACCCCCTTATTGAGATTGTTCGGTAGCCTCCACCCGTCGTAACACCAGGTCTCCTGGTCTAAAGACTTTAGCCTTGACTTTCCTATTGTAGTACCGTGTCACTTGTTGTTGACATGCACAGTGTCTCTTAACTCGATCGAGAGATCAAACTTTTCTCACAAGATAGGCTCGTTTAGCTCTGGTTGGTATTGCTCTAACTGTATAAAGTGAATTCCTATTTCAAAAGGCAACATAGCTTTCGATCAGTAGGTTAAACTTAATGGCATCTCACCCGTGGCCTCCTTTGGCGTGGTACGATATGCCTAAAGGATTCCACATAGCATGTCTACCTATCAACCCTTTGTCTCATCTAGTGTGGTTTTAAACCCTTGAAGGATTGCCCTGTTTATTACTTCTACGATTCCATTGGATTGTGAGTAGGCAATTGATGTTAAGCAATGCTTGATTTCTAGTTTGTTACAGAACTCCCTGAACTATTTGTTGTCAAATTGCTTGCTGTTATCCATTATCAACACCCGGGGTAATCCAAACCTTGTAATTATGGATGACTATATGAACTTTTGTTTCTTCTTTGTTGTGATTGGAGCAAATGGTTTTGTTTCTACTTGTTTGTAAAGTAGTTGATCACAATAATAAGGAACTTTCATTGCCTTGTTACATGAGGAAACGAGCCCAAGATAACTATCCGCCATTTTACGAATGGCCATGGGCTGGCTATGGGAGAGAGTTTGGTAGAGGGTTGATGAGACATTAAGGAGAATTGTCGACAATTATCACACCTCTTAATAAACGAGCTTGCATCGACATTCATAGTAGGCTAGTAAAATCCTTCCCCTAAGGCTTTGTTGGACAGGTTACGTGTGCCCAAGTGATTGCTGAAATCCCTTCGTGTATTTCTCTGAGGACATAATTTCCCTTCTCAGGGGTCAGGCATTTGAGTTATGGTTAAATAAAGGATTTCCTATAGAGGACACCATTGATGATGGTGTATTGTGCAGCTTTCTGTTTAATTTTTATTGCTTCAGTGTGTGACTCTAGTGGTTGGCTGTCAGTCAAATAGGCTTATATAGGATCTTTCCAGTTCAGCGAATAAAGTATTGCTAGTGGAAGGCTCTCAATATGTACTATTCGACTTATAGTAACTAATTCTAAACTAGCTAACTTAGAGGGGGTGTCGGCCTTGGCATTCTCCGATCGGGGGATCTGCTATATATCCACCCTGCTGACTTATTCATCACTTGTAGTTTCACCAAGTATTTTGGCATCACCAACTTCTTTGTTTCATAGATTCCCTCGATTTGTTTAACTACAAGTTGGTTGTCTGTGAACACTCTGATATCTCTGGCTCCTAGAGATGCCGCATTTTGTAGCCCTGTTAAAAGAGCTTCGTACTTAGCTTGGTTATTTGTTGCGTGAAAGTCAAAACAAAGTGCGTTTTCAGTTTTGAAGTTATCAGGACCCATGAGGATAAATCCCGCACTACTTCTGGTGGAGTTGGAAGACCCATTTACATTGAGTGTCTAGGCTAGTAACGTGCATTCTTCGCCAGGGATAGCGGGTGCTTGTTCGGTGTTACTCGGAAGTGTGCATTCAAAGATGAATGAAGTCGGCAAGTGTTTGACCTTTGATAGCAAGTTTCGGCTAGTACTCAATATTGAACTCACCGGGTTTGATGCTTTATTTTATAAGTTTGCCAGTAGTGTCTCTCTTCTGTAGAATTTGCTTTAGTGGTTGGTCAACTAACACCATTATTGTATGCGCTTGGAATTATGGGCGAAGATATCGGGTGGTTATGACTAGAGTGAAAGCTATCTTTTCGATGGGTTTGTAATTGATTTATACTTCTCAGAAGACTCGACTAACATAGTACACCATCCTCCATGTGTCGGCCTTCTGTCATACTAACATGAAACAAAGGGCATGGTCAGAAATAGATGGATAGAGGTAGAGTTTCTCACTAAAGGTAGGTCGGGAAAGTAGCGTAGGAGACGAAAGGTACTCCTTATGCTTGTCAAAGGCAGCCTAACATTCTGATATCAATGTGAAATTTTGAAACCTTTTCAAAGCGTTGAAGAAAGGTTTGTACTTCTCCCCGACTTTGGACATGAACTGACTTAAGACGGTAATCCGATCTGTGAGGTGTTTCATCTTCTTTAGTGTCCTGGGCGGCGTCATGTTAATGATAGCTTGGATCTTTTGTGGGTTGGTTTTGATCCCTTGGTTCATAATCAAAAAATTGAGAAACTTGTCCGATGTGACCCAAAGGTGCACTTTGCCGAATTTAGCTTTATGTTGCAATACTCTAGCATTTGGAATGTCTCCTCCAGGTCTACTACATGGGCTTCTGACTGGTACTCTTGACTAGTATATTATCTACATAAGCTTCCACATTCTGGTTGAGCTGTTCGCTGAAGACTTTGTTAACTAGTCTTTAAAAAGTAGTACCTACATTTTTAAAGCTGAATGACATAACTCTATAGTAATAAGTACCAAATTTTGTAATGAAGCTCATTTTTTTTCGTCCTCGGAGGCTATGCGTGTCACGCCCCAACCCACTCCCGAGCCGGGCACGCGACCAGCCCGCCGCGGCACCTCGATGCACGGGCACCATGTCTCGCACATCAAAGCACCGTAAGACTGATAGCATTTACAAAATTCAGGTTTCCAAATCACAGAGATCTCCAAGTAATAAAAATAATACATGTATGCCTCAATGCAAATTAAAACAAATGAGAGTTAACCTTATACAGATCAGAAGAATTATAAATGCAGCCATCCCAATTTAAACAAGTACAATGGTAATTCTAACTTCCTCAAAATGATACAATAACCTCAATACATAGCAGAAGAGCGGGTAGTCATACCCCGACCCAGTAGTCTCCAAAGAATATCCAATACAACAATGCGCACAAATCTCTCAGTCTGAGTCTACACCTGTAGGAGGAAAATGTGAGGGGTGAGCATCGTAGAAAGGGGGGTTGGTACTCAGCAAGTCGGGGGGATGACATGTTACAATTAATTTTAGGGTGAACAGGAGTGTCAAAGATATGTCCCAATAAATCCATAGTATGCAAAAAATATTATGACATCTTAATAAATCATTCACGACATATGTATCAAATCAAATATGCATCCATTATGCATGTCCGTCACATCATGTAGAGCCAGCCGAAAATATCCCGGCAAGGGCCAACCATGGCCAAGGACGGGCAACATTGGGGGTTTTCACGGTGCAAGTAATAAAATAAGGCTCTCCACCCCAACGTTGGCCACAGACTACTCCAACTAGCCTGTATATATATATCGCACACGTATCAAGGATCAAGCGTGTATGGAAACCCGCCGATGCTAGACCTACCAAGGTCCTCCCCGAAGTGGTTCAACCGACGACTGTCCGTATAATATGTATGACAATCTGGCGGATACCCCCTGTAGAGACGTATCCGGGCACAACAGGTGCCTATACCAAATGTCCTTCGTAGCTACGGAATACCATAGGAAGCATATCATCATTATCACAGTATCCAAGGGGCATCCAGCCCAAATCACATATGTCAAGCCAAGTCATCAAGTCATATCATGTCAAAAGCATGTGCCAATATGCAACGGAAGCATAAAATCATGTGGATTTATCAAAGTGTGGCACAATTATCAAGTATCAAAATCATGGATGCATATCGATATAAACAAGTTGGGACACTCCATATATCACAAAACATTTTCATAAATCCAAGGAAATAGGTCAATCATACCATTTTAAATCATGCCTTTGAAAGCTTTTTAAAATACGGTATCAATTAAAAGTAGATTTCAAGTCCCACTCACTATTAGGGGAGGATAACGCACTCCTCAATATCTCCACAAAGCGTAAATCAAGTGTTCCCTCCGTTTAACTCAAATAACTTTTAGGGAGACAAACAGTTTGCAGATTTTTAACCTCCGCAGTCATGGAAAATAGACTATAACTTTGGCTATACTAGTCCAAATAAGATGATTCTTATCTCATTTTAAAGCTAAGAGATAGCACTATAACTTTCATTTTGCACACTTCCTCAGATTCAAATCACAGAATTCCCGGTAAGCCTCATTTTGTTACTGTCATATTTAAGTTTTGGATTCTGTCCAGTTTTTGTGCAGAAGCCATAACTTTCATTCTACTCACCAAAGTATAATGAAATTTTAACATGTTATAGCTAAGATGCAGATATACAACTTTCGTGTTTTGAGTTTTATCCAAATATGTCTGGAAGGGGTTGAAACAAATTCATGAACAGGACAGATACGTTTTAGTGACACATAAAGTTTCTGTCAATACAGTTTTAAGGAAAATTGTATAACTTTCAATTTCCTCGTGCGAAATGGCTGAAAGTTTTATATGTTATAGGAAAGAAGTATATCTATAACTTTCATGTTTTGTGTTTCTTCAAATTATGACTGGAGAGGGGTCGTTTTTATTCACTACTGTCAAGATTCAAAACAGGACTCTTTTATGTTGAGTTTTAGGAAAAATGTCATAACTTTTGGCACAGACATCAGATTTTGGTGATTCTTACCTCGTTGGAAAGATAAGACTTAGATCTACAATTCATATAACTTGCACATTTTCAAATTCTGGCTCTAAGATGCCTTAAAACAGAGATGAAGTCACGGATAAAAATAATTTAAAGTGAGACAGGATAAAATTTCTTACTCACTTTCTTTGTCTTCCTCTCTTGCTTCTCTCCTTGTTCTCACGAATTTGGGAAGAATGAACAAGCATTCTAAGGCCTTCTTCTTTTATTAACATTGTTTCAAGTCCACCAATAGCCCAAACTTGCATGACATTTGATTGGGCAATTTTTTTTTTTTTTATTCCTTTCACCCATGACATGTGTCCTCAAAATGTGGCAAGAAGCTCCATTTGTTCCCTTCCACCCTCTCCATTCAGCCAAGCAACTTCTCCTCACCCTCACACTTGTTAAATTTAGGTCTTTTTAAAACTTACACTTGTCAATGTTTACTCTAAGTTTACCTTTAAAATTGCCAATAGGTCCTTTGACTTATAGATACTCAAATTTGACCCCAAAAATTTTCATAATTACACATTAGGTCCAAGATATTATATTAGGCCTAATTGAATTTATTTTGTGTAAAATAAGTTCATTGGGCCTTCTTGAATTCCGAACCACAATTTGTCAAAATTTTGCCGTTTAAATCTAAAAATCCCATATTCGGTAATTATATAAAATTTCACACTCCTAAATTCATGAATTTCATCAAAGACCCTTTTTGGGTTATTTCAAAAATTTTATCTTTGCAAAACTTTGAAGCGAAAATTTCGGTACCGTTATTTCGAAAAAATTTCTTAGTGAAAATTTGATATCATACTCATGAAGTGGCATCATATATGTATATAAGACTGAGTACATATAAATACACCGAGAGTCGGTGTTACAATGTGAATTTGGTTTTACCTACCATATATGTCCATAAAGCTCAAAAGTTGATGGCTTGAGGAGCTGTCCACAAGTTTGTTGATATTAGGGAGTGATTGGACATACTTTGTTAAGATAAGTAAAGTCTATATACATTCTTCACTTGCTGTTTGTATTTTTTACTATGACTACATTGGCTAACCACTTGGGATATTTCACTTCCCTAATGAAACTTGTTGTTAGGAGATTTTGTACTTCCTCCTGAATTGATCATTGATACTCCAGTGTGAATACTCTTTTCTTTTATTTCATGGGCTTACGGCTTGGATGTACAGTCAACTTATGAGTAATTACTAATGGTTGGATCCCAGACATGTCTTCCGATGACCACAAAAGACTTTCGAATGGCGGTGGAGGCATCTGATAATAACCTTTCGTAGCAGCAAGGGCAAAAGAATCCCAACTCAGACAGTTTGCCCAAGGGTATTAGTAATTGGGATTTTGACTACTTCTTTGGTGGGTTGTAGTTTGACTACCTGTGCAGCATTATCCTTAAATTCCACGGCTTCTATTGAGAGGTTTTCTCTACTCTCTCTAGGTGTGGGTAAAGTCTTGGGAGGGGGTTGCAATTGAGGGTCGTGATACCCTCCGCCATTCTGAAATTGATCTTTATGTGTTTAGTACTTGGCATGGCTTCTAATTCGTTTAGACTAGGGTGGCTAAGGATGGTATTGTAAAGGGATGGAGACTTGACCACACTAAATGTGGTAATTGTGGTGGCGTGGTTAGAGGGTGTTCCCAGGGTTATGGAGAGTGAAATAATGCCTTCTACATCTAGTGGCTCACTAGAAAGTCCTTTTAAAGGGTTTACCTGGGGTTGCAGGCTTGTAGGGTTGAAACTCATTTATTAGAAGGCATCCCAGTATAGGAGGTCATGATCTATCCCTTGATTGATGAGAACTCTCCTTACCACATATGACCCTATTTTAGTAGAGATGATTAATAGATCATGGCGAACCCCGACCAGGTCATCGTCATCAAAGCTGATTGGTAGTCTTTTCCTTTTTTGCATCATGGTAAGCACAATGATGACAGACCGGGCGTGGAGTAGATCTCTTTCTAACCCTGTTCTTATGAAAGATGCTAATTTTTGGAGGTTTTGGTTCCATTGATAATGACTCCCAAGGCTTGAGAGCCAAAATAGATTTGGTGTAGTTCCCCACTCCGCTCGCAAGAATGTAGCTACAAAAGACTATCAGAGGATGATCTGATAGAGGAAATTTCGACACTCAAGTTAGGGGAGTGTCGGTAATGCGAGAAAACAGGTTAGAGGTCGAGTTTTTTGCACTCTATGGTTGTGTGCCTCTTTTGTATAGGGTTTTGTGAACATATTTGGCCTATCATTGATCGTGGACATATATAGTATGCACATAGGTTAAGTTCCGTCCCCATTTAGGAGTGGAAATCCAGGTTTCCTTATAAAAGATCACTATGAATCTTTCAAGATGGTAGGGGGTTTGTGGAAGATCTCGTATCCTACCAATTAAGAGAAATTCTAACTGACTCTGAGGCTTCCTGTCTTGTTGGGATTAATCCTCAAGGTACATTTCCTTATCAAGAGAGAGACTTTCACAGGGATAAAGATATGTATCTGACTAGGGAAAGTTGAAATTTCTATTCCTTTAATGTTTGGCTCTTGTCCGTATCTATTGCACAATGGGATAAGTTGTGCTCGTACTAATGAGAAGCATACACCGGGGAGCTGAGTGATCGGAGAGCTTGGATACCGAGAATCAAGATGGTTGAGAGGGTACTTGTGGAATTTAAGTCGAAACCTATGGGCTCAAGATGTGTTAATCTTATGGTAATGGATTGTTGGGCAATGTACCATCAAGAGAGTAACAAATCCTTTTGTTTATTTCTTTAGTAATTTCCATGAGGCATGGGAGAAGCTTCCACATTACATGTTGTGACCATTTCTTAAGCGCTTCAACCGTATGATTTGTATATGTAATTGTACTAGATCAATTAATCCATTTGTGTCATATAAGACCACGAGTTCTATAGCCAATGTATGGAAAAATGCTAAATATGCTATAGAGAAGCAAAAGTTGGATTAGTCAGAGTGCAAAGAAATCTAATGGATCTAGTTGTTATATATATTCCATGCTTCATCACATCCAAGACCTTCTTTATCCATTTGCGATCGCATAAGCTCTGGAATTGCTAGAGTAGGATGTGTATCATTCAGTTGGACTGCTAACTTATTGGGAAATTCAGACCACTGATGCTCTCCCTCCCTCTCTTTGAAGCTGAAAATAATATCCTATAAAATGTCCCAGTGTTAAGTAATCATTAGCCAGCAGATAGATGCTAAAAGAAACTAAGATTTATAAGAATTGTCATCCAATCAAAATAGCATCTGGAGTAGGACATTGGTGTTATGATACATTGAAGATGACATTTTCTTCCATATATACAGATTAACATGGAAAACAACTAGGAATGATTGAATGGCACAGTAGCACGAATCAAGCTTATAAAATTGATCTAATTGGAAATGATAAATATTTCTTCAAGAATGGGGGACACAAAGATGAATGCCAACGCTTTTTCCACTTCTTTGTACACAAACGATCAAATCTCACAACCCAAACTCATAAGGACCTGCCACATAAATTTAGTTTCTTCATTTTGCTTTATTTAAGAGCTACATTGGCAGTTAATCACATAAAGCCTATAGTTGCCTATGATGACCTACTTCTTTGATGATTTCCGTAGAGCATACGTAGGGCACATTAAAAGAAAAATTTGATATTTTCCTTTAGAAACAAAGAGATTGGGTTCAATTCTTCCGAGCTATAATTCTGGAAAGGAGAAGATCTAAAGGATTCTATGGTGTAAGAAAAAATGGACAAGCATTGAATAAAATAAGAAAAGCACAAAGAAAGCAATTGACCTGAAGTGATACAGTGCAGAAGAAAAATTATTGCTTCAACAACAAAATTTTGTTTATTTTAAGTTATGAGACAAGTTTTGGATTAAAATAACTTACTTTATTTTGGACTTTAAAAGGGAATATTATATGTGAGGATCTTGAACTTTGAACTAAAATTTCAATTTGTTTTTTAAATGTTATTTTGATACAATTCAGTCCTTGAAATTTAAAATAAGTCACAATTGGATCCATAAGTTGTCATCGTTGGCGATGTAGCTAATATCTACTGACATGGCATGCAGGCTTGCTTAGTTGTTGATAATGTGGATAAATTTCATGACACATTAGGTAACCACTTCATTCTCATATTCACATCACTACCGAGAGAGAGAGAGAGAGAGAGAGAGAGAGAGAGAGAATGTGTTCGAAAAGATAGAGAATGTGTGTAAGAGAGTGAGTATTTCAAAATGAGAAAGAGTGAGATTTGGAGTAATCGTGGTTTTAACAATTGCCAAAAAAAGAGGAACCCAACTAGGGTGGCTTAAATTGATGATGGAAAAAGATTACGGGAGGTGAAAGAAATGATTTTGTGTGACACTTGACCATAAATGACAACGATTGCTAAAGTTCATGGTAGAGGAAGAAAGTACTGAGACCATGCTTGAAAATTGAAATGATACAATAAGTAAATTGTTACTTACCATGTGACTGTGATTACTAGTTTCACAATCTCTCTCAATTTCTCTCTCTCTGAACCAAAGCATGACTGCCTCCATCCACTTTTGAAGCCATAAACCTCCCCAACTCCCATGTTCTGCTTTTGTGAAGACCAAAGGAGCAATTTCAACAAATTTGTGATCTTGCTTCATCAACCCATGTTGCTAAGGTTCTAATCCCTTTATTTATGTTAAATTCCATGTTTAGAAGCCTTCTTTTACTTTAAAATCAAGAAATGCATCATCTACTTCATCTCTTCTATGATGCCTGCCATTAATGAGAAACTCAAAGCTTCAATCATAGCCCAAGATCATTCTTTTATCCGTATTTTGTCACAGAAGGATTTCTCGTTCATCATTAAGATAAATTTCAATAGCAATTTGAGAGTTTGAGCTCTTTATCATCACCTTTATTCAATCATCTGACATTAATAAAAAATTGAAAGTTTTGAGTTTTTCATTTTATTTAAGAGTGAGCTTCAATTCAAGTTCCCAATAAATAACAACAACAACAACAATCTGAATTCTAATCTCAACAATTGGGGTCGATCGTTTTGAGAGACAAATAAGAGACAAAAGATTGTTGATTTAATTTTTTCGAATTCTTCTACGCCACTCATTTCTATCTAAGGTCATCTCCTCATCTAAACCCTTAATTATCATGTTTTTACGGATAATTTACATCAAATTTTTAGTGATCTACCTTTATTTTTTTCTAAATCTGCTATATTTAAATTCTCGATTCTCCTAATCAGTACATTTTTGAGTCTTTTTTGCACATGTCCAAATCACTTCAGATTACACTATCGCATTTTATCTACAATTAAACTAATTTTTAATCTATTACGAATCTCTTCATTTTTAATTCTATCTCTTCTAATCTTACCATATATCTACCTAAATATTCTCATTTTTGTTACAACCATTTTTTATTTTTGTTGTTGTTTAGTAGCCTAATATTCAGTGCCACATAATAGTGCAGGTTTTGTCGCAATCCTATAGAATTTTCCCTTCAAATATAGTGATATCGTGCGATCACAAAAAATTCTGAATGTCTTTCTCCATTTCATCCAATTCTCTTGAATCATATAATTTATATCCCCATTTATATTGCTATCATTTTGAATGATGAAATCAAGATATCTAAAATATTTATTTTTTGGTACTTCTTGTCCATTTAATCGAATCATTTCTTCATCTTCCTAATAATTGTCACTAAACCTATATTTCATATACTCATTTTTCGATCTGCTCAATCTAAATTATCTGGATTCCAATGTGACTCTCCATAACTCTAATTTAATACTAATACACTCTCTAATTTTATCAACCAACACTATATTATTTTCAAAAATTATATACCATAGTAGTCTATCTTGAATGTTTTTTGTGATTTTGTCTAGCACTATTCCAAAAAAGATAGAACTTAATGTCGAACTTTGAAGGAGTCCAATGTTAATAGGAAAACTATCGCTTAGATTTCCATAAATTCTTACATTAGTTACAACTCCCTCATACATATTTCTAAAAAGATTAATATATTTCAAATAGATTCCTTTTTTTATCAACGCCTACCATAATACATTTCTAGAAACCCAATCATAAATTTTTTCTAAATTGATAAATATCATATGTAGGTCTTTTTTTGTACTCTTTATGTCTCCATCGAATGTCTTAACAAGTGGATTGCTTTTGTGGTAGATTTCCCTGATATAAATCTAAATTGGTTTTAAAACACACTTATCTCTAATTTCAATCTATACTCTATTACTTTCTCCCATAGTTTTATGGTATATTTCATAAGTTTAATTTCTATATAGTTAGAGCAATCTTATATATATAATTTATTCTTATATAGTGGTACAAATATACTCTCGTTCCATATTTGGAGTATTCTCTTAGTTTACCAAAGTTTGTTGAAACTATTCGTTAACATTATTATACCAAATTTACATAAATATTTCCACACTTCAATGGAAATGTCATCAGGTCCCATGGCTTTATTATTCTTCATTCTCTTTAAGGCCTCATTCACTTCATAAGGATGAATATTACATTTAAAATCTCTATTAACCTCTTTTACTGATATATCGATATTTTCTATATTTATTGTACTCTTAATATTAAAGAGATTAGCAAAATAGTCTTTCCAACATTTTCTTATATCCCCATTTCTTATAAGTATACTATTGGTTTCATTTTTAAAATATTTAATACCATTTAAATATTTTCTTTTTCTCTCCCTTAGTTTGACAATTCTATAAATATCCCTCTCTCTGTCTTTAGTCTCCAGTCTCTTGTGTAGCTCGTTATACATCTTACTCTTTGATTCGTGGATAGTCTTTTTCAACCTTTTCTTTGCACTTTTATATTTTTCATATGCATTGTTACTACTATTGCCTTTAAGGTTCATATAACACTATTGTTTGATTTGTAGAGTAGTTTATATTTCTTCGTTTTACCAATATGACTCTTTGCCAATTAGGGCATGACCTTTAGATACACCAAAAATCTTCCTACCTATGCTCTTAACATTAATAGACATCTCTTTCCATATTATTTATGAATCATCATTAGCAGACCACTTTGCTGCTTAAATTAACTTATCTCTAAACGCAGTCACCTTTTCTTCTTTCAGATTCTACTGCTTAACTCTTGACTCTATAAATGGGTGATACTTCTTTTGCCTTTTAGACACATATATATCTAAAACTAAGAGTCTATACTAAGTTGCTACACTCTTCCCTGATATAACCTTGCAATACTTACAGGTTACTCTATCACCTCTCCTAGTAAGAAAAAAATTTATTTGGGTAGTATTGGACTCAATTATACATGTAACTATGTGCGATTCTTTTTTCTTAAATAAGGTTTTTATGAGTACAAAATCAAATGTTGTGATAAACTTTAAAATGGTACCTCCCGCCTCATTCCTACTACCAAATCTAAAATTTCTATATACAATTTCGAATCCTTCATTCATCTCTCTTACATGTCCATTTTTGTCTCCTCCAATAAATAACTTCTCTCTACTAGGTACGACTTGTATAAATTCATTTAAATCATTCCAAAATTATTTTTTACTAATTGCATCTATACTTGTTTGAGGTGCAAACACATTGACTATATTAACTACGTTTTCTCCATCTACTAACTTGAAAAACATAATTCTATTTTCCTTCATTTTTATCTCTACTACATCCTCTAATAGATATTTATGTACAATTATTCTCCAATCTTAATTCTATCCCTATTTGTGTATCAAAATTTATGACCATAAGACTCTACTACTCTATTCTTCTCTCTCACCCACTTAGTTTCTTAAAATCATATGATATTAACCTTTCGTCTATTCATTGTTTCTTCTATCTCTCATAACTTACTGGTCAAAGATTCTATGTTCCAGGTGGCTAGATGAATTTTATCTTCATGGATTAACTTATTTACCCATACCCTAAGATCCCTTAAGATCCCTTATTAACTTGTCACTACATTCGGGATCCGATGTAATGCGTCTCTGAGAGGGAAACGCCCCAAAAGTTTTTTCATATTTGTTTCTCATTTTTTATTTGACAAAAGATTTTACATTGATCGTCGACCTACTGCAACTCTACTCCTTTATTTCGGTTTGAGACCGGTCGTAGTGGAGTTTTTCAAATAATAATTTATAAAATGAATTAAAATAAAATAAAATAAGATAAATAAGATAAGATGTATATATCTATAATAATAATAAAGTAATAGATTTTATATTACAATTATAGCGCTATGAGTTTGAAATATTTTAAATTTTAATATTTTTAAATTTATAATAATATATTTTATAATAATAGTAGTAGTAGTAGTAATAGTAGTAGTAGTAGCAAGGAAAGATAAGCAGCAAGAAAATGACGAAGATAAGCAGTAAGGAAAGAAGGATAAACAAGGCGAGACAAATAGCATGGAAATGACGGAGAGATTAAGGGACAGATGGATAGATGGGTATGAAGGGTAGCTAGATCGAGACAAACGGTAAGTCCTAGGGTAGATGGATATGCAGGTAGATTTGACTGATCTAAGGGCAGATCTAAGTGGTCTTAGGGTAGATCTGAGTAAGCCAGTTGTAGATTTAGGTTTTTAGGGGAGAGATTAAGGTTTGTAAGGGATAGATCTAGCTGGATGATATAGTCTGAGGGTAGATCTCGGTGGTCAGAGATTCGAAGGAGATGGAGCATTACTGAGAGAAAGAGAGAGAGAGAGAGAGAGAGAGAGAGAGAGAGAGATGGATGCTACAGCTGGGATGCTGGAGTTGCCTGATCGAGCAGGGAGGCAATGGAGAGAGAGGAGGCAATAGAGAGGGAGAGCGACGGGAGGTAGAGAGAGATAGAGAGAGAATAGACTACTTACCTGATGAGCAGCGTACGAGAGTTGCTCCAATGAACGATAGTGGGGTGGATGTGGAAGGAGCGAGCCTAATAGGCCTGGTGGGGGGAGAGAGAGAGAGAGAGAGAGAGCTTTAAACACATACACCATAATAAATGGATCGCCCGGTACACAAAGTGTTTTCCAGCTTATTTCAGTCCAAATTTGATGAAATTCTTATTTTGCAACTTCAACCATGAAGCATCCATCGTAAAAGATAAAAATTACAATGTTGGGACCTAAATTGGTACTCGAAATAAATCAATTTTTACTTATACACCTTTTTTTAGCCATTAGAACTTCTCTTTGATGCAAAGACCAGAAACCCAACTCAAATTCATCTTGAGATTGATTAGGAGAGAAGACAGAGTTTGCTCTCTCTTCAAAACACACTCCGTGTCTTTGGAACAGACACACTCTCTCTCTCGGTAAAGGTGATGTTGTGTGTACACATGTCAATTACTACGTGAGGAAAACTTGTTCACGCAAAAAGTATGAGCCTCAAGAGCAAGGGGTTGTCCAGTATATGAGCACAATCCTAACTCATGTATTGGAAGCCCTTGCATCCATCTAGAACATGCCCTTCAGAGGACTAGCAATCAAGCTCCTCCAGGAATAGAAAATAATCTCTCTGGAGTTCTAATTTAGCCCACAAGAGAGCCCAATCAAAGGCCCAAGAAGGAGCAACAACCTGTCCTAAAAGAAGTGCTAGTCTAGCAAGAACCCAAGCCTAGCAAGCAAGCAATGCTTAGCCCATGATCATGGTCACTAAAGGTTTAGAATCAACCTCTCTAAGAGGTTTAATCTATCCCACAAGAGAGCCCAAACGAAGGCCCAAGGAAGAGTAGCAAGTCGAGCTAAGAAAGGTTAGATGTTCTACCTTAAGAAAGTATCATGTGTTTTAGCCAAATCTGGCCAAAACCCAGACCCAACAGTAGGCCATACAAGCCAAGTTCGGGCCAAACTTTCAAACACTTCTAGATCCAAGAACAGAGCTCAGTTGGAGGCACAATGTAGCCTTAAAGAGAGCCCAAGTGAAGATCCATGGAGATGTCCAAAGATGGTCCAGAAGAAATCAGGAAAGTGGTCCAGGAAAGTGTCCTGGGTTCTAGCCCAATCTTACCAGAACCCATGCCCATGAGTAGCCAAAGCCAAAGCCAAAGCCAAAGCCAAACTCAAGCCCTTTAAGGTCCAAGAAATGAAGCTCTATTAGAGGTACGATCTAGTATACAAGAGAGCCCAAAAGAAGGTCTAGCAAGAAGCCTACAGAGTAGCCCAAAAGTGATGAGAAAACAAGCTTACTATCCCAGCACAAACACCTAGTCTACTCAAGCAATGTTCATGCACTTCAAAGGCCATGATGAAGCTCAAGTGAAGGCTTAATCCAAACCCAAGAAGATGCACAAAATTAGGTTTAGGAGATGAAGGAAGAGAGTCTAAAAAAGCCTTGGGTTGCTAGCCCAATTTGGCAAGGAACCAAGAACATGTTCTGGGATCATTTGGAGCTAGCCCAATAGTCTAGACTGGAAAGGAGGAGGTTTAAATCTCTTCTTTAGTCCCTCAATGGCAACAAAAAAGAGTTATTAGAGATTTTACAACAACTAGTAAAAATTAGCCATTAGAGCTCCAATAGCTAGTGCATAGGGAGCTTAAAGCTTCGCCCCTTTTTCTTGCAATGCTTGTTACTCCCTTCTCTATATAAACTTCTACATTCTTCACAATTTGTAAGGGTATAAGTCCCACTGATGTAAGGCATGAAGACCCATACTTGTAGAGAGATATAGAGGAGTAAAAAATGAGTCAAAAAAGTATAGGATAAGAGGAAGAATGGAGGGTAAAATGGCAAGAGAGCCTTTCCCTCTCAGAATCCCTCACCACACATTTGTTTGGGCACTAACTCATGTATGTTTTGGGATAATCCTCTAGTGTTCATGTAGGAGCAATCATATCCATATCTCCTCTATATTCTTAATAGTATTGGGTTAGCGTTCTTACCAAGTTAGACTTGAAAGCTCCTTCACCTATCCTTTAATAAACATATCACACACATACACATATCACACACACACAAAAAAAAGATAACACTTTCTCTTTTTCTTTCATTTTACTTCCACTGTCCACTTCTTTCCTTTGGAGATTGAGTCACAAGAGCTATAATAGATGAGAACATGAAGCAATCTTCTCTGATATCTTCTTAGCACATGTTCTACTTTTCTAGAATCGTGCTTTGTTTTTGTACATGGTATCAGAGTAGGTTCTACCTCCAATAATTACAGGCTTTGATCCTGTTTATTTATATCTACTTTAATGAGAAATCAGTGGCTAAGAAGAGCAAATTTTATCCTTCCTAAAATAGCCATAATTTAGATTAGTAAAGTCCAACGAGTAGCTTTCTGTTTTTTGGATTTCAATCTATACTTTTTCATGCTTTCAACAAAGTGCAACCAGTGACAGAAAGATGTGCAACAGGTAGCCAAAAGAGGGGGCAATCTTACCCCTTTTATGGCAAACAACATAGTACTAAACTTGGCTACTGAAAGTCTCTTTGAAGCTGTTCAAAGAAGTGAAAAACTTCAAGGACAATCAAATTACTCTCATAAAGGCAAAAAATTTGGAGCAAGTGGGAGAAAAACAATTTTTCATGCAAGGGAGTGAAGACCTTCTTTCCAAACTTTGGATCCAAGGAATATTTTCCACAAAACATGAGGGAGGGTGTTAAAAGTATAAGCCTCAAGAGTAAGGGGTTCTTTAGCACAATAGTATTATCCTACCTCATATGTTGGAAGCCCATACATGCATCTAGAATATGCCCTTCAAAGGACCACCAATCAAGTTCCTCAAGGAATAGAAAACAAGCTCTCTTGGAGACCTAATCTAGCTCACAAGAGAGCCCAATCAAAGGCCTAGGAAGGAGCAACAATCTGGCCCAGAAAAAGTGCCCTGACCTAATTTGGCCAAAATTCAGGTCCAACAAGCAAGCAACACTTAGCCCATGATCGTACTCTCTAAAGGTCTAGAATCAACCTCTCTTAGAGGCCCAATCTAGCCCATAAGAGAGCCCAAGTGAAGGCTCAAGGAAAAGTAGTAAGTTAAGCTAAGAAAGGCTAGATGTTCTAACTAGGAAAGTATCATATATTTTGGCCTAATTTGGCCAGAACTTAGGCCGAGCAATAGGCCATGTCAAGCCAAGTTTAGGCCAAATTTTGAAGTACTTCTAGATCCAAGAATGGAGCTCAGTTGGAGGCACCATGTAGCTTAAAAGAGTGCTCAAGTGAAGGTCCAAGGAGATGTCCAAAGATGGTCTAGAAGAAACTAGGAAAGTAGCCCAGGGAAGTGTCACCCAATCTGGCTAAAACCCAAGCCGACGAGTAGTCCAAGCCGAAGCCAAGTTCAAACCCTTCAAGATCTAAGAGATGAAACTTTATTGGAGGCCCAATCTTGACTACAAGTGAAACCAAAAGAAGGTCTAGTAAGAAGCCTAGAGAGTGCCCCAAAAGTGACGGGAAAATAAGTTTATTATTCTTGTCCAAATACCCAGCCTACTCAAGCAATGTTCAAGCACTTCAAATGCTATAATGAAACTGAAGTAAAGGCCCAATCTAAGTCCAAGAAGATGTACAAAATCAAATCCAAGAGATAAAGGAAGACAACCCGAAAAAGTCCTGGGTTTGTGATCCAATCTGGGCAGAAAGCCAGAACATGTTCTCGACTTATTTAAAGCCACCTCAACAGTTTGGACTGGAAAAGAAGAGATTTAAATCTCCTTGCCAGTCCCTCAATGGCTGTAAAAAAAAAGCCATTGGAGATTCTTCAACTGCAACGCCGACACTACGGTATCCGTACTGTACTCCTGTACTTGAAAATAATAAAAATATTTTCTCCGTTTATATATATATATAGATATAGAAAAATTTTAAATTTTTCTGATTTTTGATTTTGGGGTATTAAATTGAATTTTCGGTATATTTTAAAATGCTGCGTCCGTAATTCTCAGTAAATCTCATTTCTACGAAATTTATATTCTAGAGAAAAGTGGATATAAAAATATATATATATTGATATTTATTAATTTATTTAAATTTGTAAAAAAAAAAAAAGGAGAAGGGGCAAAACGCGGCGTTTTGCCCCAAATCCAATTAGGGCTTTTAGCCCTAATCTTCATTCGTCTCTCTCTCATTCTCTCATCCCCTCCCGCGGCGCTTCCTCCTCCGCCGCCGCCTCCACCGCGAGTTGCCGTACGCGGCCGCAGCTCCTCTCCATTGCCACCTCTCTCTATCACTTTCTGTCTCTCTCTATTTTGCTTTCTCTCTCTACTCCCTCTCTCTCGCGGCTCTCTCTCTCCGTCTCGATCTTCCTCCCCCGCGAACGGTCGCGTTCTCTGCCCTCCTTGCCGCCGCAAACGGCCACCGCACACCACCCTCGTCTCTTCCTCACAGTCACTCTATCTCTTTCCTTCTCCCTCTCGGCTTCTCTCTCTTACCCGCGAGTCTCTTTCTCTCCCTCTCGCGGATTCTCCGCTACCGCGGTCCTCCACCGCCAACCCGTCGACCACCCATCTTCCATTCTCTACCTCCCTCTCTGTCTCTCAGTCTCCCTCAGTCTCTCTCTCGCTCTGCTACTCCTTGCGCGCGCAACATAGCGCGACTGCTCGCGCGAGACAGCCCCTATGCACGCGTGACCCCACGAGAGACAGCCCCTTTCCTGCGCACGCGCCAGCACACGACAGTCCCTGCGCGCGCCTGCAGCGCGCGACAGCTTCTGCGCACGCGGCTGTAGCTCCTTCCCTGCTCGCGTGCCTTCTGCCACTCTTGCAGAACCCAAATCGACAGCCTCTGTCAGAAACCCTAGGCTGAGCTACGATTCCTTCTGTGTACAGGTAAGGGCTGAGTTCGATCTTAGTTCTAGAGTTTTGATTTCCATAGTGATTAAGTCTAATTTGCTAAAATTTGCTTCAATTTGGAGACATTGCAGGTTTTGGGATGAATCGAATGGCGCACGGACGCTAGAGTTGCAAATTGTGAAACCCTAGGTAAGAGAAATACTAGTCTCTTAAATGATTGAATGACTTAGGCCGAATCTAGTATGAGAGTTTTATATATGTCTTGAAAATGTGTGGAATTTGAAGAGAATGTATTTTCTTGAAAATTTATATGTGATTTCTAAGGTTACATCTAAATTCTATATGAATTTAGGCGGATTAATATGAAAGAAACGTGTTTGATGAAATTAGAAATTTGTTAAGTTAATTAGAATAATTCTCTTGAAATTTAATTTAATGTATACATGAAAATATGGGAAATTGAGATTTGAGTTTAAGGATCGATGCGATCTTTCTTATTTTAAGTTGTCTTGCATATAGGCAATCAAAATACCACTTCTATAATATGAAAATAGACATTAATACCTTGGAAATGACATATGGGTTGAAGAAATCGGATGAGAATCGAAAAGTGTATGATTTTTTAAAGATTTTCCAATTCATAGGAAACTTATTTATTTTAAGCGTATTTCCAATTTTGATTGGTTTTAGGATTGAATCAGGCATGATTTTGATTTGATTAATTATTTATAAATGGAATGAATTTGATGAAATGAGAATCTAGAAAGGTGATTGTGTAAATGTGTTGATTTTTGCTTAATTTGGGTGTGGAAATCAAGTAAATGGATGTTATAGTGTATAGAAAAATTTAGAACTTTGGGTATGAAATTTGATGGGTTTTAATGTGATTTTGAGTGTTAAAATGTGGATTTGATGTATTTGTATGCATGCTGAATTTTGGATAGAGGTTAGTAAGCATGTGGATGTAAAAATGTCTTGACTAAATCCATTTGGAGAGATTGGGAATGACTCTAGTAAGCAAGATGGAGGTTTATATGTGTATGTAATAAGGTATAGAAAGTGTGCGGATTTTTGTGGTGAAATGGTAAATGCACATTGATATAATTGAGGTCGAGGTGTGAGAAATATGTTCAAGTATATGTATGATCAATGTATGTGTATTATATTTATATGTTGAAGGAGAAAATTTAATAAAGAATAAATATGTTGTATGCAAACTGTTTTGTGTAATCAAAGGTTGGAATGAGAGGCATGTATGCTTGGTGATGATACTATGAGGAATGAATCTATGGAACATGGAAGTTGTTGTTGGTGATGGAGAAAGAGGAAGATAAAATGTGCATATTTGAGAGAGTATTTAGCATGCCTTAGTTTTGGCCTAAATATAGGGTTAGTTAAATGCTAACTAACTTAGTAAATTTTTTAATTTCATGACATATGTGATGTGTTACAATTGTAGTGACTTGCTTGGAGACCAATCGAGGGAAGCACAGTTTCGACACTTGTTGTACATTGTAGGGAGTGATTGACCCTTCCGTATACTGTGAGTGTGATTTATTTCAATATTTTCGTTTAATATGTAAACCCTGTTTTACAACAGTTTGATAAATGAGCATGATTTATCGTGTGTTTGAAATGTTTTGACTAGTTTTGGAACTGACTTTTGTGAACCGATGGAGTGTCCAAAAATTTGTGGAATTATAAAAATATGCATCCATGTGGTTGAAATGTAAAATGTGCCATTTTATGCTATTTGTTGCATTTGGTTTGTGAACCTGATTTATGACACATGTTTGATATGATATTAATTTTGGCCTTGAGGGCTTTGGTATGTATTGTTCCGTAGCTACGAAGGACACCGTGAGAGGCGCTTTGGTGGCATTCGGATATGCCTAGACCTGGGGTATCCCACGAGTTGTCGAGATTATATTTATGACACGGTACTAGCCAGGTTGAATCCGAAAGGGGAAGGATTTGGATGCTATCCAAGTCTAGCACATGGACGAGATCCGTCACCAACGCCGGGGTAGAGAACACTTTAAATAAATTTACATATAACACCCCCGGTACGCCTATCATAGGTCGAGGTAGACCTCTGCTAGGACACTTTCGGCTGGCAGCTCTACGATTTTAATGACAGTATTTTGGATGCATATTTGACTTGAAAATGCTTGCTAATGATATATTGTTGAAATGAAAAGTATAATGATTTGAAATATGATTTGTATACTTATGCTTTGACACTCCAGTTTCACACCCCATATTACACGATTACATTGACCTACTCACTCACTGAGTATTCTTCCCTTAGTACTCACCCCACCACTTTTCCTCCCCAGACAGGATTATGGTACTAGGGCGACACATTTGGCTTTAGAAGTATGATAGCTTATTGGTGGATTGATATTTACGACGATAAGATTTAAGTTTTAATTGAAAATATGAATTTTGTACTTTATGTCGACCCTGCGTGGTCATGATATTGAGGTCTGTAGCTGACCGTGTACATATCTTGGGATGACTGTATAATTTTTGGACTTTTGTTTGCGAAACTCTCATATTTCACTTGCACTGAGGCATTTGTAAATATTTAAAGTGTTAACTTGGGAATTTGTAATATATTTGTATAAATTTAGGCCCGCTCGGTGTGGCGGCTGCTCATGCTCTAGTTGGGCATGACAGTAGAGGTCTGTGGTTAGGACTGTTGGTGATTTGTTAGCCTTGCGTTGTCTGGATGTCGGTTGTTTAATTTACATGATGATTTTAATTTATACAGGTATACAGGTTTAATTATATATGGGAGACCTCCGATTTATGGGGAAGTTCTGTCCGATTTTCTGTAGAAATACAGCTGGTATTCAGGGCAACGGGCGGCTATTCACGATTCCCGGTTCGGGACGTGACATCAACAACTAGTAAAAACTAGATGTTGGAGCTCCAATGGCTAGTGCATGGGGAGCTAAAAGCTCCCCCATCTTTTATGCAATGCTTGCTGCTTCCTTACTTTATAAAAACTTCCACATTCTCCACAATTTGTAAGGGCATACATCCCACTAATGTATGGCATGAAGGTCCATATTTGTTGAGAGATAGTGGAGCCAAAAATGAGTGAAAAAAGTATAGAATGAGAGAAAGAATGGAGATCAGTAAAATGGCAAGAGGTCATTTCCCTCTGAAAATCTTTCACCACACATTCTTTATGGCATTGACCCATGTATATTCTAGAATAATCCTCCCATATTCATGTAAGAGCAATCATCTCCCTGGTATTGGCTTAGTGCCCTTTCCTAGTTGGATTTGAAAACTCCTTTACCTATCCTTTTCTGAACATATATATATATATATATATATAAAAGAGAACACTATCTCTTTTTCTTTCATTTTGATTCTACTATCTATTTCTTTTCTCTGAAAATTGTGTCAAGATGAGAGCTGGAACAATCATCCCTGAACTCTTCCCAGCGCATGCTTTATTTTTCAATAATCATGCTCTGTTTTTGTACGGATCATGACATCAACAATTCATCAAACTCATATTCCATGTAAGCAAATGACGGCTATATCATTAATGATGTTAGACTAAAGTTCCAATTGTGATATATTTTAAAATTTTAGAATTCAATTATTAAAATATAAATCTTGAGGATCATTTAGATTCAAAGTTAGGATTTTATATGTAATTTTTTCACTTTAAGAATTAGTCCAATTTTGAATATTCCAGGAATTAAAATGAGTTGTGTTTTTATTGAACTTTAAAAAAAATTAATTTAATTCATATAATATGTTACAATATTAGATATTTCTAATATTTACAAATATAAATGTTAGTGATATTGACCCGAACTACTAAAATTCAATTCTAGAAATATTAACAGTGGCATCAATAACATCGTAAATTTCTTAGCTTTGGTGCATCTCACCACGTGTATGTGCAAATAGAAGGAGTATCCCATTATTATTACCATAGTTCTTTTGAATCTTTTACAGAAGGAACAATTGAAATAAAACAAATATAATTTTCAATCTCTAAAAATGGAAGGCACACTAAGACTAGCCTTTACACCAGTTACTTTGGATTAGAACCTTATTCTAATTATCACATATTATACAGGAAAATAACTTTTGGCCAAATGACTTTTTGGAGGTGGGTGGTGTTGAAGAAGACATCTCTAAACAAACAATTTCTTCATCATCTGCTCCATCTTGTTTGGCTTTCTCACATCCATCTAAAAATTTTTGGAAAGCATCTTTAATGTATTCTATTGCATCCAAAACAGTCATGTTCTCTACTAGCTTTTGTGGGTAGATGTCTTTCTTATGGTCACCGTTTAAGGCTGCTGCCATCTGCACCAATTCTTCTTGAAATTCACTTAAGTTTCCTTCTGCTGCCTCAACTTCACGCAATTTCACCGGCTCTGATAGTGTAACTGTGACATATACACAATTTGTTTATACAAGAATGAGACCTAAACAATCTAAAGTCGTTGGTTAGATCCACGAGTTTAGAAAAGATAGTTAAGCTTAAAATAGCAAGGAGAACTCGATTCTAATCAAGATGTAATTTATACAACAAATATATGATTAGATAAAATTGTTATCGAATGTGAACAAAGGTTGGACACTGACCGACTCTAATGAATCGTGGATCGAACTGACTTTTCTACGTAGATATATATATTTTTTAAATTAGACTCGTCTCACCTTGTCTGAGTACTAGGTCAAAGAAGAATTCTAAATTCCAAATCTCACTTGAAATTTTACTATGAAAACACAATTTTTATTATTATTTTTTTATGTTAACGGGCCACTCCCAAGACAACTAGGGTTTTCCCTTCATGGTGTGTAGGGTTTAGAGAAAAGATACCTGGACAGTCGGTTCTTGGAGTAGTTCGAGTCAAGACACCCTCGAATGTGCCCGCCCATTCATCACGCTTTGTTAGGAACTCTTTTAAATTGAATATCTTCTTCACCGTAGCCGGAATTGAAGAATGCTCGAATTGGGATGTTGGGTAAGGCCCAGAAGGTCCGTGCAACACTGCATGCAAATATAAATCGCCAAAAAGATCAATATATCTAGTGAAAAAACGTATGTAATACATATAAAGTTGTTGGTTGTCATTCAACGGAAACCTATCTTTCCATAATCTTATCATGTCAAAGAATGATAATCATTGGATAATAATTCAACGAACACTAACCTACGAGAGTATCAATAGGCCCGAAATAATAGAAAATCTCATCATCTATGACCGAATACTAACACAGTTCTTCCTAACTCTAATTTTTACATTTATTCTCTAATCTATGTTTATTATAAGGGGCGTTGTTCTAAGTAAAAACAGTGAAAAAAAAGAACACTAAAAAGAAAGTAAATGGACTGACCTGATCCTTTTTCAATCCATGGAGAAATGAGAATGGCGGGAACCCTAACTCCAAGACGATCAAACTTGAAGTAATAAGGTGCAGGGCCAACAATGCCATCAGGGCTTGGAACTCCCTCCACGGGTGTGGGAACATGATCGAAAAAGCCACCATGTTCATCATATGTGATAATGAACAATATTTCATTCCACTGAGGGCTTGATCTTAGTGCTTCATACACTTCTTTCACAAATTTCTGGCCTTCAAAGACATCATGGGATGGATGATCATCGTTACCCGGCAACAGTTTGGTGTCAAAATACCTCTGTTCGACAACCACATAGTTTGGTAGCTTGCCCTCCTTACAATGGTTCTTGAAATGCAAATCAAACTGATGGAATTTTGTTATGTACTTCAGTTTCCTCAGGTTCCTGTATACAAGGAGAGTACTATGTTATATTTTGCTAGTCTTGGACATGTTACAGATATGGGAGTATTTTGTGGGATGGAGAGAATAAAAGAAAATTCAAGCAGAATGAATATCCTATATATAGTAACAATTTGTAACATAATTATCAAATTGTTCATCTTATCATGAAAGATTAATATTTCTCATTGGATTATTTTAAGATTTTCGAAATCATAAAATGAAAAAAAAAGGCATATTGAGTCAATTTTATTTCATCCTAACTTATACAAATCTTGGTAACTCTTTCCCATTTTATCGAAACTAATCTAAAGAGTTGAAAATGTCATGTAGAGTTACTTGTAGCCTCCATCTTATCACAAATCAATTTTTCTTGTTCCTTTTTTCCTCATTTCCCCTTTGTATGATCGTTCCTCTCGGACTTTACCGTAGAAAACTTGATCAATGAAAACCAAAACGATAAAAGAGTTCGACTATAATTACATGGAAACTTTTACTTCCTCTAAAGGGAGATTATCTCATGGATCGTAGTAGTTCTCATTCGCACAGATCATAATATGCACATACTACTATTACTAAACAAAAATTATACCATTGTTATCATGTAGAGAATTTTTCTTTTTCTTTGACCAAATAAAAGGGCAGATGATCAATGATTCTGAAAGGTGGGTCTTGCGCAATGGTTGATCCCAAACCCCATAGTTTCGATACTGGGTACGCTATTTTTATGATCAATGATTCGGTGTTTCAAATGCCAAGGTCAAGGATCTTGGGAAAGCATTAAACTTGCTCCGTATTTATGACTATAACATTTTTTATTTATTTATTTTTACGACTAAGGTAACCTTAATAATATCCAATAGAGAATTCAAAAATATTTTTTGGACTCAAACTTTGCCATTTTCTTTTCTAGTTAAGTCCTTAATTTTCACCTATAACTATATAATTTACTCATACAAAACATATAAAAGAATTTTATTAAAAGACCCACAACCTAAAAGCCTCTACATCAGTTAGTAGTTGGTCATCTCCTCAACCAATAAAGCCATTGATGATGTCCTTGCTACCTTTTCTTATTTTTTATTTTTTAAATTTTTTCTATTTTGACTTGATAACATAAATAGACAACATGGTTTGTTGGCTGAGGTTTGTTTGGTTGCAAGTTTTGGGAACTTTTTATGTTATCTTGTGGTTGATTATTTTGGTGGGGTCTAATAGGAAAAATGGTCCCGATGTCATTTTACATGGCCGGCTGCATTCCAGCTCTGGATTTGGAGATACATGTTGGGAGTCTATGGCTTACTTTTGAGCCTATTTGCCATTTTCAGCAAATGTGATTTCCATGGCTATATAATATAATATAATACAATACAATTTTATTTTATTTTATTTTTTTACTAGGACCACCATATCACATCCATGGCTACCCATCGAAAATATTGGACCTACCAATCAATGAGCTTTAGCTCAAATGACATCACTCTCCTTCCTCTTGTAATAGACTCGGGTTCAAGTCGTACCAAAAAAAAAAATATTGGACCTACCACTCTGCCCAACCACGAAACTGGCGCTTTTCACTAGCATTCCTTTAATAATTTTCTTTTCTTTTTTCTTTTTTACTCAAATAAAAAATAAAATGGAAAGAAAAGAAAATACAATTTCCTTGAGTTGACTTGCACATGTCGACCATGTGCTGGCTTTACACATGAATGAGTTGTCGATTATTGCTAGATATATATATTTTTAAGTTATGCATTACTTCAAAACTGAATAGATATTAAACTGTCAATATCATTACCAAAATTATTAAATTTGCATTTGCTTAAAATACATAAAAATATCTAGAAAAAGGAAAATCAACAATGTCTAATAGCAACTTCAGGAACAGAAATGCAGACCACATTTCTTCTTTTAATCAACTCTGCAATGCAATGACACTAAACCAATAAACTATAGTTCAATTAAAACCGATCCCCTTTTATTTGTTAGAGATATTGAGTTCGAACCTTCTATATGTATAAAAAAAAAGGCAACGACACTAAATCTCTTTGATCAACATCTCGAATTCAAGTCAAGTCCAACAATTAAATCGAGGCGAACCGGTGAGAGTCGACAAATGCCAAAAAAATTCTTCCATTAATCAATCACTAGTTCTAACTGCCCAACTTGCCATTATTTGATATTTTTAATTTATTTAAATTGGCATTAGTTATATAAAATTATTATAGCATAAAACTAGTTTGGATATTAGTGGGAAAAATGCAAAATTGAGTTTGAAAATTTACCTGTAAAAAAGGGTAGCAGGTGGGTATTGATAATAAATTCCAAAACTATGGCCAGCTTCATCCAATGACTCAAAAATGGTCTTTTGAGGATACCCTTCGGCCAACAGCAACGTATCATTCTTAGTAGCACCATGGGACGTGGCCGAGTGTACATATAACCGGTTCGGTTGGGTCGAAGCCGGTACCGAAGCGAACCACCTATCACAAACCGCAAACTCCGAAACCAAGTCCCCGTAGACGGGTACCCGATTCGGTTCAAACCCGTTCATCACGGTCTCGGATAGACCGGCTTGGGTGCTCTCCGCTTGCTGGGCGAACCCTTGCATGGTTGGCGGGAGCTTCTTCTTGGCGGATTCCTCGCTCCATGCTTCGCCGAAGATTTGCTCGTACATGGCTTGGATGGAATGACCCGGATCCGGAACCACGTAGACCGCTTTGTCTCCGTAGTAGATTTTTTTGGAGTTCGGGTCTGATGTGGATAGCGGATTGGATTCAGAGCCGGTTACACCGTCGATTTCCGGGTTGAGAGATTTCATCCATCCGATGATGTGATCAAAGGAACGGTTTTCCTGGACCAGGACTACAATGGTTTTGATGGGGTATTGGGATGTTGGTTCCGGTGCCATTTTTTGGATTTTTGGTTATTGGAAACTAAGTACAATTGTTTCTTTTGTTTTTGGTTTCTGTTTGCTTCAATGTCATGTTGGTATTTATAGACTCCACGTTAAACTTCAAGTCGTGATGAAAATCAGGTGAGAGAGAGAGAGAGAGAGAGAGAGAGGTCTTCGTCGGAGAAATTATCACAAAAATCAGAGGATACAAAACATACGAAATAGTGTTTAAACTTGAAATTCCAGAATGAATAGACTTCACGTTTATAAATTTGTTATGCTCAGGATGACACGGGGCATGGATACGCGTGCATATCACGCTCCGATCCTCATAACGTCGCACGACATTTTATCTACCCGGGAGAAAAACGTTGCCAAAGGTAAAAGCCGAACCGTAGGGAATTCGTCCAAAAAAGTTAAAATTATGGGATATTTTTAATAAAAATTTAGCTACTATTTATAAGATTTGATATTTTTAATTAAAAAATTATTTTAAATAAAAATACTAGAAATAAAATTAAATAATATATATAAGTTGGGATCAATCAATCCGAATCAACATTTTCCGAACGGGTCAATAAAATATTTTGCAAAAATAATTATTTTTAAGGAATGATTTAAGCTATCGAATAATAAGTAGTATTATGTAAAATGTTAAAAACTGGATGATAGGATCGAAGAACACGCAGGTGGGATAGCGTGTGGGTTAAGGTGCAAATGATGTGGGGAATATTTTATGGAGTGAAGGCAAGTGGTTATGATCCGCAAGTATCCGGTGGGCGAGATGATGGAGGTTTTTCGTGTGGGGGAGTTTTTAGTCCTTGTCATTAGGTTGGACATCGATGGGTTGATGATTTGGGTAGTCAACTCTTTATCCCTTCAAGATTTATGCCCCTCGAATCAAGGCATATGCTATGCGTGTCAGATTTACATGCACATTATATGCTATTAAATTAAATTAATTTTTTTAAATTGATATATAATTTGTATCAGTTTTGATCAAAAGCAATATAATATACTATGAAATTATATAATAAAATTAAAGTTATCTAGACTTTGATTAATCAATTTTCTCTTAAGGGCATGAGGGAGTTTTGGTAGAGCTTCTCAATCACTTTTTCAAGGGCTTCTCAATCACTTTTTCAATTTGGTCAAAAATTTTGGTAGTATATCTATTCAGTAAAATCTTGATCCAATCACGCTAACTATGCATGTTTGGCTTGGTGATTAAGTGTGCTAAGTCCCAAGTTCAAAACTTAAAAATAAAATGATTATATTGAATTTTTTTTTCTTAAATTAGATTCAACAATACTCAAATCAAATTAGTCGAAATATGGATTCAGATACTAATTTTTCTAGTGTACCCAAAAAATTAATATTTAGCTCAAGAAAGAATAGGGTTGGTCTTAGGGGTTAAGCCAAAGTTGTAGTTTGACAATTGTTTTTGTTTGGGTGACAAGTACAATGCCAGTGTGTTCATCCAATATGGTATATGTCTAGACATGAGGCCCCATAACACACACACACACACACACACACACACACATATATATATATATCGAAACTGAACAAAATCCTAATATCATCAAAACTAATATGTTGAGTTTTATTATTTATTGGGCTTTTTTTTTTAAATGTCTAATTCAATTTCCTCACTTTTGGTCAACCATACAACATGTGGCATGATTCCCAAATAACCTCGTATTGCGTGTATAATCGCAGGTTAACCAAATTAGCTATTGTGGTCCGACCAGCTAATGTCTTCAGAATTTTGGCACGCAATAATTCTTTCTAGCTGACGCTTCTCTACCAACTTGTGGATGCTCAATTGCTAGGAAGTATGCATGACGGAGAAAGATTTATTTCTAGATAATGTGTATGGATAACTAAAGGTTTGGTGGACCGTTGTGGGTATCAAATGGTTGCTTCTAATTTGATATCATTGGGATAATATAACTTCTTGATGGTGATGGTGTATACAAAATATGCAATAAAATTGAAATATGACCTGCCATATTTATATAAAACGTAAGTTCTTCATTTACCTCACCCTCAGAACAGTAATACAAAATATGCAATAAAACTGAGATGAGATTAACCCTCGAGAGATAAAAAGCATTGCGTATGAATTAACGGACAGTTAGTTTAATAAAAAAGATGTTAAATCTTTTAACCAAAACTTAGATTCTAATATTAGAAATGGAAATAATTATGTTGAGAAAACTCTTTCTTATAGAGGGTCTAACAGCATCTCGAATCGGATTAGTTGAAATATAATTCTGGATACTAATTGTTCAACTAAAAAAAATAAAGGCTTTGCTTAGAGAGATGGGAAGAGTTTGTTACTTGGAAAGAAGGGGAGCGAGTTTTGTCTTTAGAGCTAAGCTCTTTCTTCACCTTGTTTGTGCCGTGCAAGAGTCTCTCATGCCTTCATGAGGTTGATCGTTGGGTCGTGTTTCTTGCATGTGTTGGGTTTTTCTGTGTGGCCTGGTTTTATGAGTCCGGCTCCATGTGGGGACTGGACCACAAAGTTGGACTTGGATCTTTGCCAAGCTGGGCTTAACGCCACCAAGAAAATTTGCCTTTTTTTTTTGTGCCATCAAAACCATACGGTGTAATACTGGCAAAACTAATGTTGAATATTTTATAAACATTTTTATAATAAAATAGAAAATTTTTAAATTTATATTGATTTTCGATTTTGAAGTATTAAATTTAAATATTTGATATATTTACAATGCTGTGTTCGCGAATTGTAGTAAATCCTATTTTTTTATGAAATTTAAATTTTAATGAAAAGAGGGTGTGAGTATATATATACATATATATAATTATTTATTTATTTATCTGTATAAAAAAAAGAGGAGAGGAAAACGTTGCGTTTTCCCCTCCCCCGAATTAATTAGAGCTAAAAGCCCAAGACACTCCCTCACCCTTCGTCTCTCTCGCTCGCACTCTCCCAAACCCTCTCGAACTCTCTCTTCCTCTCGCCGTCACTCACCCTCTCCGCCTTGCCTCCGACCGCCGTTCGTCAATCCCCCTCTCCATCACCGTCTCTCCATTGTCTCCCTTTGTTTCTCTCTCTGTTTTTCTTTCTCTCTACCTCACTCTCTGTTTTTCTCTGTTTCTCCTTTGATCGCACTCTTTCTCACTCTCTGTTTCTCTCTCTCTCTCTACCGTCTCTCTTTCTTTCTCTGTTTCATTCTCTATTCTTCCTCTCTCCCACACGTTAACAGCAGAGCTCACGCTATCTCCCTCTTTTGCTCGCGCGCGTGCTGTTTTCTCACTCCCGAGAGATCTTCCTGCAATCCTTGCTGCAACCCACCATCAAGCCTCTGAAAACCCTAGGCCGCGAGACTGCGATTCTATTCTCTACAGGTAAGAGCCGAGCTCAGATCTTAGTTCTAGGGTTTTGATTTCCATAGTTAATAAGTTTAATTACTAAACTTTGTTTCGAATTGGAAGCACTGCAGGTCTTGGAATGAGTTGAATGACGCACAGAAGCTAGATCTGCGAACTGTGAAAACTCTATGTGAGGGGATTTCTGATCCATTCGATTAATTGATTGAATTTAGGATAAATTTAGGGTAAAAAGTCTTGTATATGTTAAAATGTATATTAGATTCGAATATAATGTGTTTTCTGAAATTTTATGTGTGATTATTAAGGGTAAGTATAGGATTTTATATAAATTAGGCTGTTTGATATGAAAGAAACATGCTAAGGGATGATAGAATTATGTTGGGTTGAATATAGTAGTTTCCTTAGAGTTTAAATTGAAATATGCATGAAAAGTACTATAATTATGTAAATTTGAAAGAAAATTAGGAAAAATTAGAAATATTAGGAATTAAAGTTCGTTGACGAAATAAATGGTCTTAGATTGATGAAATGAGAGTGTAGAATTTGTAGATGTGCAAATTATGACTATACGAAATCTTGTTTGATGATAAATTGCGATATTTGATTAGGTTAATCTTTTGGGGACTTGAAAGGGGTCTATTCGGATTACATTGATAAATAGAGAGTGAATACCCTCTCTAAAGGTGAGTGGATGGTTCATTGTGTTCATGAATGAGTAACATGTTTTAAAATTACTTTATAAATGATTTTGAAAGATTTTTATATGTTTTATATAAATTGTTTTGTGATTATGGACTGTTTAAACTGGATTGTGAAGTACGAATGTATCCACTGTGTTTATGAATGCTTCTGTGCCATGTGTTATTTGATATTACTCTATAAATTGCTTTGGCATGAGATCATTGATTTTTTGTTGGATATCATGGCACATTGTTTGTAAAATGGATTGATTGAGAAATGAAGAGTGCTGCATTGTTAATGGCTATAGTCACTTCCACCACGGAGCGACCCGACGAGGTGGCGTAGTTTGGGGTTAGATGTACGGGGGAGTTAGACGTCACTCCCTCTGCCGAAATCGTGCTATATCTGGATTGCACCCCGTGAGATACGAGCCAATGTCAATGAAGGGGGTATGTTTTGAAACATTGGATGGAAAAACCTTTGACGGGCTTTCGTCTGGATTTCGACCAGCCTAAGACGGAAGTATTTTCGATGGGACCCCAGGATATTCTGAAATGATGATCGATGTGGATGCATGTTTATAAATTGTGATTTATTGAAATGTTTTTATGTATATGAATTGATGTTTATGAGATATGCTTTGACTGCCCCACATTCACCATTTGTTTATGAACACAATCACACCATTGCACTTTACTCACTGAGTATTTCTCAATACTCACACCTCTCTCCACATTTTACGGAGGATAGTTCGGAGACTGGACGCTGAAGCTTGCGAAGGATTTTTTGCTGATTTGTATAGGTATCTAGCAATATAGAATTATTGGAATTTTAGTTCATAGAACCATGGAAAGGGAGTTCTGTACATCTCATACCGTACGGATTTTACTGATATTGGTTGAGTTCTTCGACAAGTATCGGTAAACTCCGATGATTATGATTTGAGATTTCATTATTTTGATTTAACTGATTGTGGAAATGTTTATTTCTATACTAGGATATTTGGATTGTAATTCTAAATTTTGATATTTTTCTTTGGATTTGTGAAATTCTGTACATTTCATACCGTTTGGACTTTACTGATATTTACTTGTTTTCTTCAAGTAAATATTAGTAAAATCCTGCGACTATAATTTGAGACTTCTTGTATTTTAAATGCTTTATTGGTGCTGAGAAATTCTGGTTTGCTGGGATGGCCACATCGCATGCGTACATGTACAGGAGTCCCTTCCCCGATTGTGTACTGACGCATGCTTGTGTGTACAGGGAAAAGACCAGAGGGGTCCTTTGCATCTGTATTGTTTCATGCTTTCCTTATCTTTGTAGATTGTGTACTTGAGGTTTAAATATTCAGGAATGTAGTCTTGCGGAGTCCCGGTATATGGAGAGGTTCTGTCCGTGTACTGAGACATCACGACAGTTGTTGCATGCTCGATCCGAGGATCGGGGCGTGACAGCTTTATTGGTATCAGAGTTTAGGCTCACGATTTTAAAAGTTTGATGATTTTGAAATATTTTCAAATGTTCCAAATGTCCCAAAAGTTTTTCTAAAAACTTTAAAATGTTTAGTTTATTTTGAAAAATGTTTAGATCTTTTAAAAAGATTTTCGGAGAATGTACAGAACTTTTCATGGTTTTTCTAAGAAGTTAGGAATGCTCATTTTTAGGGGGTTAAGCACTTGAATTAGTTCCCATTTCATTTGGCTAAGTATAGACCCTCTTTGTAGAACCATGCATTTTTGATATATTTGATAAGGAGGGTCGGATATTGACTGGCTTTGCTCCAATGAGGTTATGCAGCGAGTTTCCTCACACGTGAATCGAATACCCTGGTCCACAGATCTTGTTGGTAGTTAAATTATGGTGGACTTATTCAAGATTTTGTACTCTTTCATTGATATAATGATCTTTCACTGGATCTAAGCCAAATTGTGAGTTTTGAATTTTAAGATTTTCCAAGTCTTATAAAAACAGAGTAAGTATTTGCATATATTCTATTTGCCAGTGGTTGTATATAGCAAAAACTCATGAATCCAGCTAGGACCCTTGCTTAGTTGACAGATTGCAGTCTTAGAATTCTTATATATGGTATACTCATGGATTGATAGATCCCCTTGGTATTAAATAAAGAACACCAAATTGTTTTCTAGTTGCCAATGATATTTTCTTGCTAAAGAGGCTTTAACTTTGCAAATTGTTGAAGAAAATTTTGGGTATAGTAGGAAAAGATTACAAGTTTGGTAGCCAGGTCTATTTTACCTTTGAAGAGAGTAAGCTACATATATTTCAGAATTTAAGCATCTCGAGGAATTCTTGTATGCAAAGTTTGAATTGGTATTGAGTATAAATAAAAAGGAAAGGATGTTGTTAATAAAGGAGTCAGAGATGCTTAGTATATATATATATTTAATTGTAATAGAAGTACGAAGTAGTAAATATGATGATCAATACTTTCTTATTTAGACAATATTGATACAAAAATATCGATGAGTATTATCAATTTAAGCGTCAACTATTTATATGCAAGGCTCAATTGACTGTTGTTTAAATTGAATCATATGGATGTGAATTTAGTACCTTAGGTAGAATGAATTAGAAAAATGATAAAGGTAGACGAGAATGATATTGGTAGGAATTACTAGAAAAGTTTAGTAATTGTTTATAACCAATGATTATGACCATTAAGAGGATATTGTATTGTGAGGGTAAAATTATTATAAATTATTGATATTAAAGATTGTTACGGTCCAATAAAGATGCAACATAAGTTACAAGATGAGCATTTTATTAAGGGGGTATGATATGGATAAATTTGAATAGAGTTAGCTACTGGGGCATCTGACTATGCTGAATGGAAGTACTAAGAGGCATGATTTGGTGACTAACATGGCTAGCCCTACTTAATGATAGCAAGGCCAAGGTAATGGTATAGTGATTGGTCAAACTATGATGATATATGAGTTAGAAGGATAGATATAAGCATGCCAACAGCTTCATAGTTAGAAATCTATTGCTTTCTAGTTTCATATGACATTATTACGTTCATGGTTGTAATTTGGAAAAGGGCAAAGCTTTCTAAATAAGTTTAAGCAGAGAAATGTATTTATCTTCTAGCTACATAGCTGTTTAGGGCCATTGTTTACAGTGTTACCTACTCTATTAATCTGAACTCCAATGTGTTCTCACACGGACATAGTAATGACGTTCTAAACTTTTGTTTCTTTCTTAGGTGAATCTTAGCGTAATAATAAAAATTGCTTGTATCTTTATTTGAGGTTTAGAAACATCTTTTATAAAAAGAAGGTAATGTTGGTTTTACATTACCTATCCAGGCCTTATATGGTTAGTGAGATACTTTAAAAGAATCAGAACTTAGGTATAATCAGGACAATCGTCTTCCAAATACGAATTCTTCTTTCTTCTTTGATAAGACAGTTATAATATCTTAATGCTAGTACTTTCTTGCTTGAATTTCAAGTGTATCTTTAAGGCCAACTCTTCGATTCAGTAATCCTACTGTGATACTAATTTAGCATGCAAACCCAATAGGCATATGTGTCTATATTTCTATTTTTTTTTCTACTAGGGATTCATATTAATGCAAGTTTAGGAAAAAGAATTCTTAGCATAGTAGGAACTATTCTAGAAAATAGATTTCTTTTTGGGACTGCTCTAAATAATATATATATATATATATATATATATATATATATATATATATAGGAGATTCTTTGAAAGTTATCCTAGAAATTTGGAGGAATAAAAAAAATGAAATGACAATTGTTCTGATTATGGTTCCCAAATCCCGTGGTCAATCTAAACAAGGTCTTAAGGTTATAATGCCCTAAAAGTGTATTTCTGGAAGATTCCTTGGCTTCTAGGATTCTCAGCCTTGTTAAGTCTCTTGTTTCTCATGATACCTAATGCATCACCTTCTTTTGGTAAGCAAGGAGGACAAATCTTTTACTTTTGTAAGCAATGCTCATATGGCATGTTTATACTGACAAGCGCTGATTTGTAGATAATGATAAATGGATTTTAAGAATAGAAAATGGTTGAATGAATATCTTATAAAATATATATATACATATATGTAGAAGCTAAATTAAGACGGAGGAATTAGAAGCTATCAATGCTTTACTAAGAAGATAACAATGAGTTCTTAGATAATCTGGCGAAATGAGATTGCAAGTATGAATACCAAGTGAGTATATGAAAAGTTTAGCCATTGCCGTGGTGAATAAAACATTTATAGAACTTTGTACATCTCTAGATATGAAGTTGCATTACACACATGCATTAGCCATGTGTAGGAAAGGACAAATTAAAGTAACAAGTGGTTTAATGGGTTTTTCTTAGGTACTCCAAAGTTCGACTCTGTTTTCATTGAATCTTACGAGTTTATCGAGTTAAATCATTGTCGTCCACTTTTATGGCAGGCAAACCCTAAGATATCTAGCTTGTTGGAGTCTTATCATGATTAATTTGGTAGAGTCAATGATTGGAATTATACTTTAGGAGGGTGGAGGAGACATCCTCAATGTACTAAATATGCTCGAGAGTTCATAAGAAATTTTGATCTAAAGATGAATATCTTCGAAGTTGTCATTTAAGATATTATGGGCAGAGATTCTAGATGAGTTATTTCCTTAATAGATATTGCCAAAAAGTTTTAATTGTTTTCATGGAAAGTGATTCTAGATTTACTTCTTTTAACCAATAGTGGGTAAGATTAGTAAATCTAATAAGTGTAAAGCAATCATTATGTTATATCGTATGGAGTTTCAGACTTGTTTACCAGTGTAGTTGTAATTTATGAGATATAAGTAAGATTCTGATTCTTGCTCTTGAAACTATTAAAATGAATATAATTCTAGTTTTCCATTATTGATACTCGTGGCTTCAATATTATTTCATGTGCTTTTTGTGACTGTGTAAATTATAGTTTGTAAGGATGACACATAGAAACTACTGGTTTTAATAGAAATTTTCGAGTTGTTATAAAATGAACAGAAACTAGGATTATAGAATTGATGTGGGGGACTTGGTATTTTTGAAAATACTTCTTTGAAAAAAAGTAATCTAATTTCAAAAGCAGGAAAACTTGTACATTTGCTAAGCCGATCAGTTCGGGATTTTTAAGAGAATAAGAATAATGGCCTATCATTTGGAATCATTTATAATCTAGAGAAAACCCAAGATATCCTCTACATACTTATATTAGAAAAATATTTGCTGGGTACTATACACGTTTTTAGAAACTCTCCTGATTGAACTAAACAAGAACTTGAACACCAAAACCCAACCAGTGACCATTCTTGATCAATAAGTAAAGAAGTTGAGAAATGAAAAGGTTCCTATAGTTAAGGTACATCGGAAGAGCGACCAAATTGAAGAAATGATTTGGAAACCGAGGATGCCACGAGGATGTAATATCCTCATCTTTGATATATAATTTTTATTTAAATTTCGAGGACGAAATTTGTTTTTAGGGGGGTTAAGAGTTGTAATACTAGCAAAATTAATGTCGGATATTTTGTAAACATCTTTATAATAAAATAGAAAAATTTTAAATTTATATTGATTTTCGATTTTGAGATATTAAATTTAAATATTTGGTATATTTACAATATCGTGTCTGCGAATCGTAGAAAACCCCATTCTTTTATGAAATTTAAATTTTAGTGAAAAGAAGGTCAGTATATATATATACATATATTTATTTATTTATCTGTATAAAAAAAAAAGAGGAGAGGAAAACGCTACGTTTTCCCCTCCCCCAAATCAATTAGGGCTAAAAGCCCAAGTCTCTCCCTCACCCTTCGTCTCTCTCGCTCGCACTCTCCCGAACCCTCTCGAACTCTCTCTTCCTCTCGTCGTCCCTCACCCTCTCCGCCTTGCCTCCGACTGCTGATCGTCGATCCCCCTCTCCATCGCCATCTCTCCATTGTCTCCCTCTGTTTCTCTCTCTGTTTTTCTTTCTCTCTACCTCACTCTCTGTTTCTCTCTCTTTCTCCTTTGATCGTACTCTCTCTCACTCTCTGTTTCTCTTTCACTCTCTGTTTGTCTCTCTCTCTCTACCATCTCTCTTTCTTTCTCTGTTTCATTCTCAGTTTTTCCTCTCTCCCGCACGCGAACAACAGAGCTCTCACTCTCTCCCTCTTTTGCTCATGCGCGCTGCTGTTTTCTCACTCTCGAGAGATCTTCCTGCAATCCTTGCTGCAACCCACCATCAAGCCTCTGAAAACCTTAGGCCGCGAGACTACGATTCCATTCTCTGCAGGTAAGGGCCGAGCTCAGATCTTAGTTTTAGGGTTTTGATTTTCATAGTGAATAAGTTTAATTGCTGAACTTTGTTTCGAATTGGAAGCACTGCAAGTCTTGGAATGAGTTGAATGGCGCACGGAAGCTAGATCTACGAACTGTGAAAACCCTAGGTGAGGGGATTTCTGATCCATTTGATTAATTGACTGAATTTAGGGTAAATTTAGGGTAAGAAGTCTTGTATATGTTAGAATGTATACTAGATTCGAATAGAATGTATTTTCTAAAATTTTATATATGATTATTAAGGTTAAGTATAGGATTTTATATGAATTAGGCTGTTTAATATGAAAGAAGCATGCTAAGGGATGATAGAATCATGTTGGGTTGAATAGAGTAGTTTCCTCAGAGTTTAAATTGAAATATGCATGAAAAGTAATATAATTATGTAAATTTGGAAGAAAATTGGGAAAAATTGGAAAAATTGGGAATTAAAGTTCGTTGGCGAAGTAAACGGTCTTAGGTTGATGAAATGAGAGTCTATAATTTGTAGATGTGCAAATTATGACTATACGAGATCTCATTTGATGATAAATTGCGATATTTGATTAGGTTAATCTTTTGGGGACTTGAAAGGGATCTATTCGGATTACATTGATAAATAGAGAGTGAATACCCTCTCTAGAGATGAGTGGATGGTTCATTGTATTCATGAATGAATAACATGTTTTAAAATTGTTTTATAAATTATTTTGAAAGATTTTTTTATGTTTTATATAAATTGTTTTGTGATTGTGGGCTGTCTGAACTAGATTATGAAGTACGAATGCATCCATTGTGTTTATGAATACTTCTATGCTATGTGTTATTTGATATTGCTCTATGAATTACTTTGGCATGAGATCATTGATTATTTGTTGGAAATCATGGCACATTGTTTGCGTAATAGATTGATTGAGAAATGAAGGGTACTGGATTGTTAATGGCTATAGTCATTCCCACCACGGAGTGACCCGACGGGGTGACGTGGTTTGGGGTTAGATGTGCGGGGGAGTTAGACGTCCCTCCCTCTGTCGAAGTCGTGCTATATCTAGATTGCACTCCGGTGAGGTACGGGCCAACGCCAATGAAGGGGGTATGTTTTGAAACATTGGATGGAAAAACCCTTGGCGGGCTTTTGTCTGGGTTTCGGCTAGCCTAAGATGGAAGTGTTTTTGATGGGACCCCAAGATATTCTGAAAAGATGATCGATGTTGATGCATGTTTGTAAATTGTGATTTATTGAAATGTTTTTATGTATATGAAGTGATGTTTATGAGATATGCTTTGACTGTCCCACATTCACCATTTGTTTATGAACACAATCACACCATTGTACTCTACTCACTGAGTATTCCCCAATACTCACCCCTCTCTCCACATTTTATAGATGATAGTTCGGAGACTGGATGCTGAAACTTGCGAAGGATTTTTTGCTGATTTGTATATGTATCTAGCAATATAGAATTGTTGGGAATTTTAGTTCATAGAACCATAGAAAGGGAGTTCTGTATATCTCATACCGTACGAATTTTACTGATACTGGTTGAGTTCTTTGAAAAGTATCGGTAAAATCCGACAATTATGATTTGGGATTTCATTATTTTGATTTAACTATTTTTTGAAATGTTTATTTCTATACTGACACATTTGGATTGTAATTCTAAATTTTGACATTTTTCTTTGGATTTGTGAAGTTCTGTACATTTCATACCGTTTAGATTTTACTGATATTTGTTTGTTTTCTTCAGGCAAATATTAGTAAAATTCTACGACTATTATTTGAGATTTCTTGTATTTTAAATGCTTTATTGGTGTTGAGAAATTCTGGTTGGCTGGGATGGCCACATCGTATGCGTGCATGTACAGGAACCCCTTCCCCGATTGTATGCTGACGCATGCTTGTTTATACAAGGAATGGACCAAAGGGGTCCTTTACATGTGTATTGTTTCATGCTTTCCTTATCTTTGATGGATTGTGTACTGAAGGTCTAAATGTTCAGAAATGTAGTCTTACGGAGTCCCGGTATATGAGGAGGTTCTGCTCGTATACTGAGATAACGCGACGGTTGTTGCATGCTTGATCCGAGGATCAGGGCGTGTCATATGGAATATACTAAATTAGGAGTTGATTGTTGTTTAGTACTACGATGTCATGGTTTCGGAACCAAGTGGTACCAAACCATGTTCAATATCGTGAAATATTGATATATTTATGTGTTATAAGTTTCTTCTCTATTTCCCTTTTACTTAGCATGATAACCTAAAAATTTTGTTAGTGAATTTTAATTTAAGTAACATCTCCCTTTCTCTTTTGTAATAAACTCTTATTCGAGTCTCAGTATGAACAAAAAAAAAACCTAAAAGTTTTACTAATGTTTTGTTGATCCAATGATAAAAGTATTGAATTCTTTCAATTTAGTTTTTAGATTTGAGTTTAAAACAAGTATCAAGAGAGTTTGTCTTTTAATAAATCATATAATTAAATGGATTCAGATTAGTTTAGAATCAATAAATTGATTAATAGATATTGGTCGGTCATACATAAAAAAGAAGATAACCAAAGAGCTCCCAATTATAAATTGAATAAGGGAATTTTTAATTTTAATGAAATGATTTGTGAACCAAGGGAAAATTTTAAATTACCATTCACTCAACACAATTATTTTAGTTAAAGTCGATCATACTCAATTGTTTACATAATAATCGAATTGATATACTATGTGTGTAGACCTTTTGTGTACCACGTGAAACATACTATATAATGAAAGAACTTCAAAATATCTATGCTACACAAACTATTAAACCAGAAAAGGAAGGCCTTCATAGGAGCAAAGTCTCCTCTTCTACTAAGCTTAAGAAATACAAGGGCCATTAATTAAGATAGAGAACCAGAGGAACAAATGTCCTTCAGGAATAGCTCAAGCGGTAGAGTCTCTCCATTCTCATCCTCTCTTTCCTGATTTGATTCTATTTGGTTATATTTTTTTATACAAAAAAAAGGAACCGAAGGAGCACATTCCTCAAAAAAAGAAAAAGGGAAAGAAAAAAGATAGGAGCTCTAATTTACAGCCATAAAATTCCCAGGATTCTCTTTAGCCAAGAAGCATTCTTAATAGGGAATACACCTTTCTTTAATGTCTCTCACAAACTATGAGCTCTAGTTACACAAGAAAAATCTCAACAAAAGATTGTATATTTGCTAGCTATAGTTCAAATTACTTCAATTATTTGTTACCGGTAGTATCATTTTTGCGATCTGTGCAGAATAGGTAAATTTATTTATGATAAGGGAAAAAAGAAAAAATATAGATTTTTTTTTTTTTTTTTTTTTTTTTTTTTTTTTTTTAACTTTTGAGAAAAAATATGGGAAAATGGAGTTATGGTGATTAATGAGAAATTATTGAGGATTTATGTCTAAAAATTTAGAGTATTCAAAAGTTTTCTAAAAGATTGTCTAAAAAAATTAGAACACTAAGTCTGTCTTTAGAAGATTCATAAGCATTATGTCGATGAATCCTGGGCAACTAACAAGTGTAAATAAGTACCCCCAACTGTGGACAAATCATGGTGATCAAGCAAACCTGAAACAACAATGTTAAGATCATTGGAAATACTATACACATGATGATCATGAACCAACCTGAACAAAAGCAAAAAATAAGTGCCAATGATAAACTGGGTGAGCGTGGAGTGGACTATACACATTTATAAAAGTCTTTTTTCAAATGGGGAGAAGGGAAATTTTGGTTTTCCCATGCCCTGTAAAGAAGAACCTCCCACTAGAAAAGGATCTCTTCATGGCAACAGGAGCATTAACAGAATGCAAATCGCGATTTCTATTGGCAGACCTGCTATGTTCTCCTCTTGTGAATCTTGAGGAATCAATTCCCATTTGAAAAGATCGTTGATCAGAATCTCTCTCTTTGCTAATTTGTAGTATATCAGCAATGGAGGAGACAGAAGCGTGCCAAGAAGAAGATCCCACACTAACTGACCTTCTCATCTGTTGAATCTTATCTTGTCTATCTTCTTCAGAGACTCCTAGATCTGGAATTTCATCCATAACACTGACAACTCTAGCTACCACCTCTTGTTGATTATGTACCACCGAAACTGCATCTTCTCTGCGATGAAATTCCAGGGAAGATATGTTAAGCTGCGGGTGACTTTCCACTATTGATTGTGAAGTATTGACAAATGCAATATTGGATCGGCATAGAGGACAACTTGGATGAGACTTCAGCCATGTGTCAATGCAGGGAAGGTGAAAAGCATGGTTGCACTTGGGCATGAGCCTAAGACCCTCATCTTCTCTGAATTCACTCAGACAAACAGAGCATTCTGTTCCATCCACTAAACCATCTTCTTTCTTGTACTTAAAAATGGTGATGGACTTTATTGCTGCTTCATCCAATCCTGCAGAAGCAACTTGCCAATGATCATGATTTATTTGGTTGGGATTTTCATTCAACTCTAAAGTTGGATTCGCTTCATCTCTTCTCCAACAATATTTTGACATGATGGTGTAGTACCCTACCAGAATGAATGCGCTTGCCAATACGCCAATGACTGCTATTATTACTGGGGAGAAGTTGATGGCTGAGCTATCTTCCTGGAGATCAGGAGGGGGAGGAGGGAAGAAGATATAGCACCACTGTCGGCAATATATGCTACATATTCCTTGACTACAATCAGTATAACTATCATAAGGAGCCCAAGTGTCTGAGTTCCCTGTAGAACCCATAGACACGAACCTCCTAAATTTTTAAAACAGTTAGCTTATGTTCTCCTTCTCTCAATATATGACACTTGGTTGGGGGGGGGGGGAGAGAGAGAGAGAGAGAGAGAAAAACTGAAGTGGGGTTTGGATGGAAAGAAAAGCAAAGCGAAGAGAAGGATAGACGGGGTGTTGATATGTCCTATTCCTATCTTCACTCTTTTCCTTTCTTTTGCTTTTGCTTTAGCTTTCTTCACGGAGAGATGATGGTTGTTGTCCTACCAATAAAGATTATGATGGTGTGTTAGGGAAATGATGGTTGTTGGTTTAGTTTGACGGGTGATTAATTAACTAGGAAGGACTCCAATTCAGTTGGTGAGTGTAGGTGAGCGTGGGGTTTTCTCTGGGTGTTGAAGATGTTAACTGCTAACAATTTTAATCAATAATGCACCGCCACGTAAGAAGATAGTTCACCATGCAAAAGGCCTTCCCCCACCTTCTGGAGAATGTGGTCAACTGCCAGAAATGTCACATCATTTAGACTAGAGAGAGAGAGAGAGAGAGAGAGAGAGAGAACTTCTGGTGGCTTCTACCACCAGATGGAGACTGAAAGTGAGTGTACACTAAGAGTTCTTTTTCATATGCAAGGCAGATTAAGAGAATGAATATTTTATGGACATCAAGAACGGAATAAGATTAGTTTACAGTTTCATCTTGTTTGTTGCACCTAACAATTTTCAAGACCTTAAATTAATGATTTTGGAGAAGAGATGGATGATCAAATCAAACTACAAGTTGACATAAACAGGAATACTATAATAGCCCCCCCTTTTTTCTTTCCTAGTGCCAACTTCGAAGAGTTTTAGAATCCTGTACCAGGTCTGTAATGGAACCAGATTAGCAATTCAAAGGATTTTGGGTAAGGGATAATTCACCGAAAATGATGGGAAATAGATTAGGAGGAAGTTGATTTTGGCCGATAAAGGAGAAGAAAAATCTGGTTTCCAAGTGTCATCTATAAGGAAGAATGGTAAAAATCACCACATTGAATGTAGAAAAATTTTAGATTTTGGAGTTGGAATAACACACCATAATAAACAACAAAGAAATGGATGAATATGCAGTAGAGTAAGCAGTTCAGCACAGAAGATCTGCATGGAAAAGAGGTTCTCCTTCTTACAATATTGAAAGGGGACATTAGTAGTCCTAAGGCTAACTCAGGACCACTAAACATTTGCTAAAATTTGGTAGACTATTTATTTAACAAAATATAAGTACAACTACTACACATAATATTATATACTACACATTATGTAAAACTGAAAATTCGATGTTAAAGAATTTTCATTGAATTTTTGGCTATAAAATTGATTTTGACTCATCAATGAAAGTCTTATGAAGTTTTGTTGAGAAAAATAAGTTTTGATAATAATTTAGAATAATTAAAATTTATTTAGAATCAATTAATTGATTATAAGTCGACTTCCCCTGTGATAAGTGAACTTAGAGTTCAAATTGAATTTTGACTAAATATGAAACTTTTCAATTCAATTTGAGCAAGTGTCAAGTTGACTTGAGGAACTCAAGTCTTAGAATTCTTAACCCAGTATATGACCAAGTCGACTTGCCAAATGACAAGTCAACTTGAACTTCCAAACTATAACCTCATAAGTCGACTTACACTTAGAACAAGTTGATTTATCAAATATAAGTCTCAGAAAATATATTTACAGTTTATGTAAGTCGACTTAGTAAGATGTTGAGTCGACTTGTGGGTAACATTAAAAGGCAATTGGGTCATTTGATTTCTAAAGGAATTAAACACATAAGTCGATTTGAATTGTTTACAAGTCGAGTCATGAGCATAAAAAACAGTGAAATGACAAAAAAGTGTGATCAAATTTAAATAAAATTTAAAAGCAATGAGAGATAAAATAGATATTTCACCTGATACTATTAAAAATAAGGCTTAAACAAGCCTTCACTCACTTTTTCTTTCAAACATGATCTAGCTTCTCCTATCACTCGACCTTCTCTCTCGACACTTATCTCTCGTTCTCTCTCTCTTTAAATCTCTCTCTCAAAATCAATCACATTTTCACTAAACTCACTCCATCAAGTTTCTAAACCCTCAATCAAAACTTTGGATAAAGAAAAATTTGGGAAAGAAACTTAGGGTTTGCTCAAACAAAGAGGGGATGGAGGTAATTTCCAAACCCTTAATCTAGAGTTTTTGACACCCAACACTCAACCATGAAATTGAGGTAATTTTTTCCTAATAAACTTGAATTTAATTTTCTCATTACTAGATTAAAATTTGTTGTTGAGATTTGAGGGGATTTGTTTCGAGAACATGAATCTAGGCTTTGTGAAGGATGAAATTTAGGAAAATTTGTGAATGGAAATGGTATATAGTGCAAATATTATGTAGATGATGGATTGGGAATATAGATTCATGGAATTGAGAAATTAGGGTTTGTGCTATGTTGGGGAAAAACTTATAAACCCTATTCATAGATGTAATTTAATATTGAAATTAGATTTATTTTTTAAGGTTAAAACAATTGGAGCTCGAGAAGGATTACGATTGTATTTGATTGTAAATCGGGAGTATTCACCTTTCCAAGAGGTGAGTGGATGACCATATTTAATATAAATGATACAATATTTTCAATTATGATTTATAAATTGAATTTTGAAAGGAAATTTTGAAATGGATTTGCATTGTTTTGTGATTGTGATATGCCTATTCTAAATAGCTTAATTTATCCATAATTCTATCATCAATTTTTGAATTGTTTACATAATGTTACAATGGAATTATGACTGTAATTTGTGAAATTGCTCTCTCTTGCAAACGAGCATAATTTTGAATGATTAAATGGATTTTGTAACATGGTACATGGATAAGAAAAATGACTATAGTTTAAGTCTTTCACGGATCGGGGCTATCGGGATAGTGCGGTAAAGGCTGAGTTAAAAATTGGCTTGGTAGTAGGTGGGATAGAGAGATTTCTCAAGTTGTTCCTATGATAATGTTGTGGCACCCCAAAGAACTCCAAACTAAAGTCAAGAATTGGGGGATATTTTATAAAAAAATGTAGAAAATCCCTTGGTGGATTCTACCAACGGCCATTGGTAGAAAAGTGGTTTTGACAAAATTCAAGAAAATTGAAAAGAAAATTCAAACTGTTTATTGATTTGAAATATATGAGTCATGGTAGATTTGATCTAAATTCATTTTATACAAATGGTTTTGTTTGTCGCGTTGGAACAAATTTTGACATACGTGTTTTGGTACAACCACCCTCACCCCTCATTCATGTTTAGCATGCCATTGCATTCAATTTACTGAGTATTTTATACTCACCCTTTTCTTTTTAATCTTTTTAGAGGAAGCTTAGTTTTAAAAACTTAGACTTTAACTAGTGCCGATTGGAAGAAATTCTTTTTGGATATCTTCAATAGATACTAGACTTGAGAATATTTTTGGAAAACTATATTGTTTGGAACCATGGAAGGAATTTTTGTAAACATATAAGAGTTTGAATTTGTTAAATACTTGTTGTTTGCTTCAGACAAGTATTGAAAAAATCCTTACTTACAAAATTTGAATCTTCCTTTGCTTGGTTTAAATTTTTTTTTACAAGACTTATTGGTTTATTGGGACATTTGAATTATGTGATGAAATTTGAACATATGTTGACTTGTGTTTTGTTTTGACGGCCTGTTTGGCCTATGGATGATTTGAATTCATTTTAAAATGTTTGGATATTAAAATGCCTTGCGGTGCCACGGAACACGGAGTGGGGTTCATACATATTTTGGGATAATACGACGGTTGTCACGGACTCGACTTGAGGGTCAGAGCAGGACAATTTTATTGGTATTTGAGTTTAGCCTCATGATTTTAAATATTTTAAATGTTTGAAAATATTTTTAAATGTCCCCAAGAGTTCTCCAAAGGTTTTAAAACACTTTTCTTTTTAAAAATTCAGAGTTTAAAAGATTTTTCAAAAAATTCTACAAAACCTTCCATAGATCTTAAGGACTAGGGGTTATTTTATTTTAGGGGGTTAAATATATAACACCAAAAATTCGGTGTTAGAAAATTTTTATTTAATTTTTGATTTTCTCTGAAAAATACTTAAAGAAAACGATTACAAATTAACTCTGAGTTTTGAATGTAATACCCTAAAATTCAATATTTAGAATTTTCAATTTAGTCTCTCATGTAGTTGCCAAGTGTTGGGATTTCAATTTGTTTAGCTATATAAATCATAAAGTATTAAGTGACTTGATGGTGTAAGTTTTTTTTTGGAAATTTAGAGTTCATGAGTTCAAAACCCATTGGATTGCAAGACTTTAGATTTTTGTGGATTTATGGAGTCTTGGATTGTTTTATGCATTCTTGGGTTGCCTTGCGAAAATGGAGATTGTGAGAGGGAGGGTGACTTATAGGGAAGTTGGGTCGGCTTGTAGTATGAAATGAGAAGGAGGAAGATGCCTCATGCTTGATTTGGGTTGGCTTATGAGTGGAATACAAAAGCATGGGTCACCTTATGAAGGAATGAGACGCCTTGGGAGTATGTATTGGAGAACCAAGTCATCTTGTGCCAAGAGATAGGGCGACCAAAGGGCATGAAAATCACAGAATTTTGAGGTGGAGTGATTTTGGGTCATCTCTCGCTTTGGTTGGGTCGCCCTGGGAGTGTGCATTAAGGATACAGAGCGTCTTGTGTGGAATTTAGGGTCATTCTGGGCGAATGATGCGGCACCTTATGAGTGTACAGAGGAGGTGTTATATGCCTTGGTATGTTTGGGTCGCCCCATACAAGACGTTGGGTCATCCCGAATGGTCAGCAAGGTAGGAATTTATGAGGCTTCACCTTCTTGGGTTGTCCTACCCAATCTTTGGGTTGACCCAAGGCTTAGAAAATTTTGAATATGGGTTGTCTCAGTCAATGCTTGAGTCGCTTTGAGTCTCTAGAAAACAAAGAACAAGTCGCTTTTCTCAAAATTAAAAATAGGATGACCCATCCATGTAGAAATTAAGCCTATGGGTCGTCTTACCCATTTTGTGAGTCACCCTATCCATTCGATCCCCAACAAATTGAGATGTAAAATGACAAAAAAGGACAATTAAACCGAACTAAAACCCTTGAATCATCAAGAGTAAGATGGTTATTGATTAATTCATAAAAATTATACTTGAATAAAAGTCTTAATTCCTCTCCCTTTCCTCCATTCATTTTTCTTGACACTCCTCACTCTCTCTGCATTCAACTTTCCCCTCACACCTCTCTTGATTTCTATCTCAACAATCCATTACTCTTCCATTTAATTCACTCAATCAAATTCTAATATCCTCAATCAACTTGTGAGAATGGGGATTTAAGGGAAGATTAGGGTTTGCTCTATGGAAAAAAAATCTAGAGTTTTGGGAAGCCCAACCTCCAAAACTCACCTCAACTCCGAATTTGAGGTAATTTCTTACTCTTAATCTTGGGTTTAATCTCTTCATTGATGAATTGAAATATATTATGAAAATTTGGGGGATATCATTTAGAGATCAAGATCCTAGAAATTGTGAATGATAAAATTAGAGAAAAATAGAATGAAAAATTGTATATAGATGCAAATGATGTGCAAATGGTGGAAATAGAACATATATTCATGAATTTGAGAAATTAGGATTTGTGGTACATTAGGGAAAATTCATAAAGCCAAGAATTGGGGGTGAATTAATATTAAAATTGTGGTTATTGGTTTAGAATAATTGAATTGGAACCCAAGGAGGGATTTCATTAGATTAGATTGTGAAATTGAGAGTAAACACCGTCCCAAGAGGTGAGTGGATGACTATGATTCATATGGATGAGAAAATGATTTAAAATTATGACTAGTGAAATGGATTTTAAATTGAATTTTGAAATAGCTTTATAATATTTTGTGATTGTGGTGTGTTCAAAAATTTAATTGTAATAAATCTATGACTTTTGAGTTGTTCATTAATTATTTACACCATGTTATGTTTGAACACTTATAGTGAATTGTGGATTGCTCTATTTTATAAATAAGCATAAATTGGATGATGAATTGAGTTTTGCAACATGGTGTTGGGAAAAAAACTATGGTCTAAGTCTTCCATGGGATGGGTTATTGGGGTGACATGGTTAAGGTTGACTTGATTAAAATTAAAGGCTTAGAGGAGACAAGATGGAGAGCCACTCAAGTCAGCCGGATGATATGGTGGCACCCCAGGAAAACAATTTTGGGCCAATGCCAAGGAAAAAGGGGGATTTTATGAAAAATTGTGAAAAATCTTTTGACATATCCTACTAACGGCTATTGGTAAGAAGTTGGTTCTGGCAAACCCCATGAATATTGAAGAGAAAATTCAATTTGTTTATTTAATTAGGATTTTTAGTTATAGAAGATTTGAGCTGAATTCAACTTATGAAATTGGCATTATTTATTTCTTTGGAATGTATATTTGACATATATATTTGACATTACCTCCCTCATTCCTTATTCATGTTCATCATAGTATTGGACTCCACTCACTGAGTATTTATAATACTCACTCTTCTCTCTTTAATTCTTTTCAGAGGGAGAATAGACTTAGACTAACCCCGGCTGGATGAATTCTTTTGGTAACGTTCGATAGGTATTGGAGATGTGAATTTATTTTTGGGAATTAGGTTACATGAACCATGGAAGGAAATTCTTGTACATCTTATTATTTTTGGATTTAATCGATATTTGCTTGATTTTTCTTTTATAAGTATTGGTAAAATCCTTACTATTTTGATGTTGAACTTTATTTATTCTGTTTAAAATTATCTTTGCAAGGTATTTTGTTTTTATTAGGACATTTAGACTATTTTGTGAATTTTGGAATACATTTTGAATTGTAAATTTATATGAATGCTTGGGAACTGATTTGATGGTCGAGATGGCCTCGGAATGATTTAAAAATTTAGTTATGAAATGATTTGGAAATTGAAATACCTTACGGTGCCATGGGACACGGAGTGAAGTTTACATGTGTTTTAGGGTATTACGATAGTAGTTACGTGCTCAACAGGAGGGTTGGGGCATCATAAAGTACCTAATCCGATTCTTAACTTAGTAAACTAAGAATAACACTCATCTTTTATAGGATTATGCCTCCTAGATGAATGATGAGAAATATAAATGAAATTCTTTCTTTCGGGCACGAGGATGAATCGTCTTCATATGATTCCTCTTCTCCCCTGGCTGCTACTAGCAAATACCTGGCTCCTCCAACTGGGATTTCTCTACCACCACTTGACGCTCTTAGGCAATGGACTGAGTGGTGCAATCTCTATGGTGCTCACCTCTGACCCCCACCTCCAGCGCCAATACCTCCATTGAGCCCAGTCATTCCACCAACCCCTCCAATAGCACCAATTGCTCCTCCCACTTTAGTAGCCACACCTATTAATTGCCCAATCATCAAACTATCCAAGTTAATTAAAGAAACCTGACAACTTGGTTGTGTCATCTTTTTGGGGTTTAGTGATGCGATGGTGGTGAAAAATTAAATAAATCAGGTTCAGGAGATCGTGATCAATATGAGACTCGATGATGAGTTAAAACTATTGGTGGCTGTAAAATTGTTGGATGAAGACGCCTGAGTATGGTGGGATAACCTCAAGGAGAGGTCAACGGCACCCATTTTTTCGAACAAATTCCTTAGAAAATTCGACAAAAAATATTATATCCAATTTTACCAAGACTTGAAGAGGAAGGAGTTCCTTCACTACCACCAAGGAACAAGTCGGTGGCGGAATATGAGACAGAATTGAGGAGATTGTCCTCATTCATCCCGGAGTTGGTGACTTCTGAGAAATATTTATGCTTCAAATTAGAGGAAGGACTAAATTTATCCATTCAGGAGAATATGTCCGTGATGTCGGCCCACGCCTACAAAGATATTTTGGAATTGGCCTTGAGGGCTAAGAAAATGGTTAAGGAAAGGGGAAGAACTAGAGAAAACAGAAGAAGAAGAGTCTGAATCTGCATCGGGCCAGAGTTCAAAGTAAAATAGGAGCATGAGCTCCTACGGTGGAATCTCGATCACCGAGTCCATTGGCATTCCACAAAGCCAATAACTATACAAGTTTGGATCCCTCACATCTAGCATTGGTTTCAAAAGTAAATCAGTGAGAAACAAGGAGTAGTGCAAGCACTGCGAGAAGTATCATTTTGGGGTTTGTCGTGCACCCAAGAAGTATTACCAATGTAGAAAGAAGGGCCATTTTCACAACGCTCACCCGGAGTTGGGACGGGAAAGCCAACTAAGCCGAGATCACCATAGTGGATCCATGGACGGCCAATCCAATATCCCCACTTCCTTCCTTAATATCATACCATGTACGAGGATCGAGAGCAACACGGTGATTGCTCTAACCCAACGTCCACAAGTAAGGATTCAAAGAAAGACTTATGGAATGACGAATAAAGATGCACAAAACAATCCAAATGTAGTCATAGTTAAATTCCCATGGCTTTGGATTTGATGATTTAGAAATTTTGATACAAACACTATATGGTTATATATGCATAATTTCGATTTGGAGACATATTGGTGATATAGCATGATAGTGAAGTTGGGGAAGAAATGATTTTGATATTTTGTAATAGTTGATGGTGGTAGTGATGACTATATACATTGGTTGAGCTGGCTATTTAATTCCCTTTCTTGATCTTGTAAAAGTTACTCATATAGGGTTGACTGGTTGAAGTTTTGAGTCGAATGGTTCTTGAATTTAAAAATACTTTAGTCGAGTTGTTGAAAGTTGGGTTGACTTCCTTATACCTGTATGTGAGAAGTAGGTTGGCTTGTCCTAATCCTAGGTCGACTTGCTTATGTTGCAGACATTAATTTCTATGACTTGGATTTCTCAGGTTGACCTAATGTATGGCTGGGTCTACTTGTTTGCTTGTTTGCTTTTAGGTCAGGTCAACTTATATATTCTCAGGTCGACTTATGGTATTTTGACATAGGAGTCAGGTCGACTTGTATTATAGTCAGGTTGACTTAGCTATGCTACAAATTTATGTTTCTGAGAACAGGTTGGTCCGAGTCGACTTGTTAACTCCCCATGTTGACTTCTAATTTTGCAGAGTTTAGTTTCTGAGAGTCACCTTGCTTGAGTCGACTTGTTTGGTAATTAGGTCGACTCGTAGTCCCCCTAAGTCGATTCGCACTCTTTCTAGGTTGACTTGTTCTCTCCCTGAGTCAGTTTGAGTGCTAGTTTCAGACAAGACAGGTCGACTCGTCTAAGGTACAGGTAACTTGCTTATACAATATTCAACTTTAACAATTTTTCTAGATTTTAAAACTTCAAATAATTGACCCTAATTGTTTAAGATTAATTTTTATTTTATCTAATACTTTCCATTCATAAGTGTATGAAAATTTTTAACGTTGATGCCTGTGTATTGATTGATACGGGTTTCAATAACTTGCTTGTGAGCACGATGTTTGCTAGCGCTCAGATGACCCTTTAACCCCACTTGAAAAGGAGTTGCTGGTTATCATTCTTTTGGGGGAATGGTTGAATAGGGATACCATGTATAAGGCATGTGAAATAGTCGTGGACAGTGAGATCCTTGAAGCAAACTTGATTTCATTAGAAATGAGAGACTTTGATGCTATACTAAGTATATATTGGTTATATGTTCATCGAGTATTAGTGAATTGCTTCACTAAGGAGGTAAAGTTCTGTAAACTAGGGTGTCGTCTGCTTGTTTTTATTGGTGAATGGTGGGTCTTACTGAGCTGTATGATTTCGGCAATGGAGGCACGGAGATTAATGTACAAGGGTTGTGAGGTTTACCTAATCCACATCATCGACACCACGATTGGAAGTCTAGTATTAATAGATGTTTAGGTGGTGAATGAGTTCTCAGATGTCTTCCCAAACGAGTTGTAAGATTTGTCTCCGGTTCGGGAGTTCGACTTCCCCATTGACTTAACTCCCAAAATTGCATCCATTTTGATACCTTCATATAGGATGACACCCGTGGAGTTGAAAGAATTGAAGGTCCAACTTTAGGAATTATTGGATAAGGGGTTTATCATACGAGTACCTTACCTTAGGCACTCCGGTTTTATTCATAAAGAAGAAATAGCACCCTCTGGCTGTGTATCAACTACCAACAACTAAACAAGATGACCATTAAATATAAATACCCTCTATCGAGGATCGATGACTTGTTCAATCAACTCCAAGGGGCTAGTGTCTTTTTGGAAATTGATTTGAGGTCAAACTATCGCCAATTAAGGACAAAGGAGAATGATGTTTACGAGACCGCCTTTAGGACGTGGTATGGACACTTCAAGTTTTTTGGTGATGCCCTTTGGATTGACAAACACTCCTGCAGTTTTTATGGATTTCATGAATAGAGTGTTCCATTCCTATCTTGATAAATTTGTCATAGTTTTCATAGATGACATCTTGGTATATTCCAAGAACGATGAGGAATACTCGGAACATTTTCGAATTGTGCTACAAACTCTCTAGGAGAAGCAGTTGTACGCTAAGTTCTCCAAATATAAGTTTTGGTTATGGGAGACTGGTTTCTTAAGCACATTGTATCAGAAGATTGTATATTTGTAGATATAAAGAAGGTTGATGCAATTTTAAAATGGGAGTAACCCAAGAATATTACTGAGGTGAAAAGTTTCTTCGAATTGATAGGTACTATCGAAAGTTTATAAAGAAATTCTCCAAAATTGTTGTTCCATTGTCTAACTTGACTCAAAAGGAAGTAAAGTTTGAGTGGGGTGACAAATGAGGAGAGTTTACAAGAATTTAAGAAGAGCCTCATATCCGCTCTAACACTTGTCTTTCCTACTAGTGGTGGTGACTATGTGGTTTATAGTGACGTCAGCAAGCAAGGGATGAGATATGTTTTAATGTAAGGTGATAGAGTGATCGCCTATGCCTCACAACAATTGAAGAAACATGAATTATACTCCACCCATGACCTAGAGCTGGTCGCCATTATTTTCGCATTGAAGATTTGGCAATATTACTTACATGGAGTCACATGTAGGATTTTCACCGACCATAAAAGTTTCAAATACTTGTTCACTCAAAAGGAGTTAAAGTTGAGACAACATAGATGGTTAGAACTGATCAAAGACTATGATCTGGTGATTATCCCTTGGGCAAAATGAATGTAGTCATGGATGCCTTAAACCACAAGTCTTCTTCTTTGGCATCTCATAAGAGTTCTTATCCCTTATACTTGGTAGAACTCCGTACAGTTGGAATTGAATTGGCAAATGATGAGTATGATTCACTTTTGGTCAAATTTGAAGTGCAACCAATCTTAGCGGACTGTATTAGAGAGCTCCAAACAACTGATGCGAAGATAAATGACATAGTGGAAAAGATTCACAAAGGTGAAGATGGTGAGTTCCATATCCGAGAGGATAACATGGTGGTATATAGGAAACATATTTGTATTCCCAAGATTGATGGTCTTTGGAGGGCCATATTTGAAGAGATACATTCCTCAACTTATACGATTCATCTCGAGAATACTAAGATGTACTGAACCTTTAAAGAAACTTATTAGTGGTCGAGATTGAAGCAGGAGATGTTTGGGATTGAAGCAGGTGCTTTGTATACCATAAATCAAGGCTGAACATCAGAAACTATTCAAAACCCTACAACCATTGCCTATACCCTAGTAGAAATAGGAGCATATCACCATGGGTTTTGTGTGGGATTATATCGAGTCGACATGATATTATATGGGTAATAGTAGATCGGCTCACCAAGTCGTCACATTTTTTGCCATTTTAAAATACTTACTGTCACGCCCCGATCCTCAGACCGACCACGCGACAACCGCCGCGTCGTCTCGGTACATGGGTAAAACCTTCCCATCTACCGGAACTCCGCAAGGCTATCAAATTCACAATAAATCATCAAACTCATAAAATTCTTCAAAAACAAGAAATTTCAAAATCAATACACATGCAAGGAGCCCATCCGGCTCATCAAGGATGTACAAACACACACATTGACACACATCGGGGAGTGGGATCCTGTACATGCAATCATACATTAGCACACATCGGGGAGTGGGAACCTGTACATGCACGATTACACAGCAACACACAACGGGGAGCGGGAACCTGTACATGCACGCATGCAATGTGACCATCTTGGCCACTCTGAAAGCATTTAACAAACAAGAAGTCCCAAAACATAGCCGTCAGATTTTACCAACACTTACCCGAGGAAAACAAGGCCAAGATCGATAAAATCCTAACGGTATGAGTTGTACGTAACTTCACAAAATCAAAGAAAAAAACATTGAAATTAAGATTTACAAATCCAAATGTCCCAAGACAGATATAAACAAGTTTTCCAAAACTAGAGAAATCAAAATAAATCAAAATAAATCAAAAATCGTAGGGGTTTATTAATACTTGTCAACAACTCCACCAAGATCAATAAAATCCGCACGACATGGGATGTCAGACTTCCCTTTCCATGGTTTGAGAACTATCAATCCCCAAAAGTAGCCCCCCGCCAAATACCTATACAATCCGCAAAAATACTTCGTAAGCTCCGTCGAGTAGGCTCCCAACTAAGTCTCCTCTGAAAAATGGGGGGAGAGAGGGGTGATTATAGGGGTATACTCAATGAGTGGAGTGCAATGGTGCATTTGTGCTAATAAATAAGGTGTGAATGTGGGACAGTCAAAGCATATCTCATAAATCATTTCATATACACAAAATCATTTCAATAAATCACATTTCATAAATATGCATCCATATCAATCATCTTTTCATAAAAATCCTGGGGTTCCATCGAAATATGCTTCCGTCTCGGGCGGCCAAACCAGCACGAAAATGGCCAAGGGTTTTACTATCCAATATCTCAAAACAAACCCCCTTCCTTGGCGTTGGCTCGTGCCTCACCGGGGTGCACCAGATATAGCACGACTTTTGCAGAGGGAGGGACGTCTACTCCCCCGCACATCTAAACCTCAAACCACGTCACCCCGTCGGGTCGCTCCGTGGTAGGTATATAACTATAGCCATCTACAAAGACCCTTCATTTCACAATCAATCCATTTTTCAACAATGTGCCATGATTTCCACAAACAATCCATAATTTCATGCCAAATCAGTTCATCAATCAATATCAAATATCACATGGCACAAAAGCATTTATAAACACAATGGATGCATTCATATTTCATAATCCAGGTTCGGACAGCCCACAATCACAAAATAATTAACATAAATCATGTAAAATCTTTCAAAAATCATTTCTAAAGCAATTTTAAAACAGGTTTCTTATTTACGAACACAATGAACCGTCCACTCACCTCTAGAGAGGGTATTCACTCTCTATTTCCGAAATCAACTCATAACGACTCTTCTCGAGTCTCCAAAGGTCAACCTAGACCAATCAAGACGAATAAAGATCAATTAAAGCTCTATTGAAGGGTTTTCAAATTCCCTTTTTTATGTACAATAGCTTTAACTTGCATAATTACGTTCCAAAACTTTCGTTTCCTCAAACTAGTATCATTTCAAATCACTAACGACTTTAAATTTACAATATTCCTCAATTTTACCCATTTTCTCCCGAATTCCTTAATATTAATTTCATTCATGCCGATTTCCATTCAAATCAACTCAACATGATTCTATCATCCGAACATTCTCTTTCCATATCGGACAATCTAATTTCTGTAACATTCTATACTTAACTTTAATAATCCAATATAAATTGTCAGAAAATGTATTCTAATCAAATATAACGTATATTCTAAACATACACAGATCTTTCCACCCTAAATTTCATTCACTTTATCCAAAGGGTACGAATTTCCTCACCTAAGGTATTCGCAGTTCACGGACTTAGCCTCCCTATGTCATTCATTTCAGTCCAAACCTGCAAAGCTTCCAATTTGAAGCGAACTCCATCAGTTAGTCCAAATTACCGAAGGAAATCAAACTCTAGAGCTACTGTTCAAAAGAATAGCTCTTACCTGCGTAGAGGATGAAGCATCGTCACAGCCTAGGGTTTCTGAAGATCACCTACTATGCTGCAGCAGAGGTTGCAGCAAGTCTGCGCACGCAGAAAAAGCTATCGCGCGCTGGAGCGCAGAGCTATCGCGCGAGCGCTGGGGCAGTCTCGTGCAGGAGGGGGCAGTCTCACGCTGGCGCGCGCAGGAGGTAGGTGCAGTCGCGCAAGGAACAACGCGCAGTCGCGCGAGCAGCAGCGCGCAGCCGCGCGCAGGAGCGCTGGCAGCAGCGCGCTGCCGCGCGCAGTCGCGCGCGCGAGCAGGAAAGAGAGGCGGCGACCCGTGGTGGGTCGCGATGGCTGCGGGTGGTCGCGAGTCGGCGGTGGAGAACCGCGGTGGCTCGCGGTGGTGGAGCATCCGCGAGAGGGAGTGGTGGTGAACGATCGCAAGAGAGGGAGAGCGACGGAGAGAGATCGCGAGAGAGACGAGAGAGTGGAGAGATGAAGGAGAGATTAGGGTTAACCCTAATCTTTCTATTTGGGGGAGATGCTGCGTTTCACTCCGAAACGCAGCACCTTCTCCTCTCTCTCTCTTCTCGTTTTTTTTTTTTTTTTTTTTTAACTAACTATATAATATATATATATATATATATATTTGTTTTTCTCATCCCATTGGAAGTTTTAAATTTACCATAAATAAAATACTGTGAATTTGTAACACAGCATTTCAAATATACCAAAAATGTAAAATTAAAACCCCAAAATCGAAAATCAATAAAATTCTAAATTTTTCTATTTTGTTATAGAAATGTTTACAAAATATTCGTCATCAAGTTTTCGGTATTACAACTCTTAACCCCCTAAAAACAAATTTCGTCCTCGAAATTTATAACGATAAAGTTTATACATCAAACAAATAGGGTATTGTTTTTGCTTTAGTTTCTTCAGTCTCCCAAATTTCCTAAAATTTAGTTTGTGATAAGTTTCTTAGGAATTCACTTTCGTCTCAATTGTACAAGTACTTGATTGTCCTTTCGAAATTTCCTAGATATCTTATTTTGATTTGTTCAACCCTCCAAGCAATATATCCGTAGCGCCTAAGCCTATTCTTATTCTCATTTACAGCTATGTAATTGCTTACTCGCAAATCATGATATCTGAATGCATCGTATATATGTATGCACGCTTATCACCTACACTCACCACCATATTGATAACAAAGTCTCCAATCCACCAATTTCAAACTACAAATACATTATCATACTCTATAGTATCTCCCAAAGTATTGATAGCAAAACTTGTCTTATTCCAATATGAGTATTTGGTAAGTGGTATTCATTGAGATTGAGATTCCTTTAATTTCCTTTTTCACATTACAAGCAATTAAAGCATAAAAATCAATAGTCTCTGAATCACCTTGTTTGTTCTAAAACCTTGAAACCTTGGATATAAAAGGAGTAACACTTTCTCGATTAACACATTCCTCAACAACAATTGGAATAGGTCTCTACCTTATATCTGCGACAAAGCGTTGTAGAAGATCAAAACTAAAGTCTTTAATACACATATCACACATATCTGAAAATACTATCATTGAACTCGACCAATTCAATATACCTCAAAATTTCATTTACAGACTTTCTTACTTCTAAACGGTGCTCAAGTAACCATGCATAAACATTTCTGCCTAGATGCTTATAAGATTCACCATTTCAATATTGTAAAAGCTAGAAGGGTCCATATTACCTCATATTTCCATCTGAAGGATGAATCTATCCCAAATTAAAGTTTATCTTAAGAACTCTAAACAACTATAGCAGACTGAAACACCAGAGAAATCTCACTACAATATATAGATCCCACAAAGGCTCATCATATTAGTTTCTCCAAGGATTGCATCAAGCAATTAGGAAACTTGTCACTGGTTTTCCATATTCTCAATTGTTCAAACTAGACAACAAAGCTTCTTGTTATCAAGATCACTTAAGATTAAAATTCTTTTCTAAGATGCTGCTCGTCCAATAAAAGCAATGTCCATTACGAATATTATTATATATATATATATATATATATTTTTTTTTTTTAACCATCGAAACAAAAAGCTTTCCCCCATATTTATCGAAAGCATAAAATGACAATTACTTGAAAGAAACATTCAATGCTTCATCGAGACCATTCATCGTATGGTGTCACCCAATACTTATAACAGCTCTTTTTAAGTACTTGTCTTTCTTGGATGATCATCAATAAAAATAACAATATAATTAAATGCCAAACTATGAATAAAAGTATACCAGAAATATAAGTGGAGGCTTTAGAATCATAAATTTTGGGTAATACTCCATAGAGTTCCACAAGATGTTTCAATACATATTATTTTCTTGATTTCAAGTCATTTGAAGTGAGTTATGTTTGGGGCTGCTCAGTAGTAATTGAAAATGTCTTATTCTACCTTGACCTTTAATGTACACAGAAACTCCATGGTGCTTAACATACTGGTAACATCTCTTTAAGTCCTACAGCTATCATCACAACATACAGCGCCCTCATTCAACAAAATATGCCCCAAAGCAGATTCAGTTAACTTGATTTCCTCATTTAAACCCTTATCAACTACCACCTCCATCATTCATGTTCCCTAATTTTCTCCAAGAACAAATTGTCATCAGACTCCATAAGACTCAGTAGATCTTCCTCATGGTTCCTACCTATTCGATCATCAGATTCCTCAAAATTTTGCATACAACCCACGGTCGAACATCTGTTTTACCCATACATTTTTTTTTCCACTGTATTTCACACTCTCGTCCTGCAGTAAAGCCTTAAGAACCTCTATCAAAACATACAATCCTCTATTCTTTTATTCTTCTCACCATTGGGTAAACAAACTACCTCCCTCGAAAATAAACTCCAAGAATAGACCTCCATTGTTATGACTCCTATTCACCTAGAGGGCATGAGTGTGCTCCCTAAATGCCTTCACCCAAGACTGATTATTCAATTGGTCATAAATTCTATCCAAAAGACCACTCATCAATCTAGTACAATAAAAGTCTGGAAACAAGGCCAATGCATCTTCCCTTATCTTCCACCAATTGGCAAAAATCTAAATTATTACCAATTAAGCAAACCTCAAAAACCTTTATTTTGACTTCGAAAATTGACATTTGGTCACAATCAAAGATCATAATAACTAGCAATAATAATCACCTGCTGAACCTATTAGCATTATCAGAAAACCAAAGGAATAAAATTCACACTTCCTAATCAAAGCATCAAAGTGAAACCATTCCTTTGCCTCCCACCGTTAGTAACTCAATGGTAAAACCTCCTATTACAATCCCCTACTTAAAGATATAATGTTGGAGCATATACTTGAGAAGCATGAAATAACATTCATAGTCTATCAAAATTAGGATGTGACATTTGCACAGAAAGCATATTCAGTTGAGAACCAAGCATGTTAAATTTGACAAAGATTTTCTTAGGAAGAAATCTACACGAAAGTTCTTTTCTACCACAAATATCCAGTATAAAGATCAACTTCCTCATTTGTTCATCAGAATATCGCAAAACTTTATCTATCACAAAATTGCTCTACCACTCTAACCATTCTTTAAGTTCCTTGTGAGATAGCCATATGTTTCTTAAACTTGAAAGCAAATCAGATTGAAGTGATGTAATAAAAATTTCGAATGGATGGGAAATGATGAGAAGCATTTCAAATGCGAAGGTCATACTTAAAATTAGGGAGTTAAGACTCCCAGTTGTTTAAAGCAAAGAAAATAAGCAATGCAAGACGCTACTTGTCTTCTCACATAGCCCAAATTACTTCACTCTTACACAAGAGAATGTCTTACAACCCGTCATCCCAAATCAAAGAGTCATGCTAGTCATACTATTAGTATCTCTAACCCCATTTAGTTTTTCAAAAGAAAATCTTACCACACTAAAGTCCCATACATGATATACACCTCTATGAGTTTCTGAAGACTCCACAATTATACATATACACCAAACTTCTAATATCAAGATATAAGTCCGAGGGCCAAAACCAATACTAAGGTCCCCAATATTTGACCAAACAAGCCACAGGAGGTCTTGAGTCACAATTAAGTCACCAAATATTTCATTTGGGATTCCTTATTCATCATCCAAAAATAAAGTCCTACAAAGAGGTTCTGAACTTAGCAATGTAAAATATGAACTCATCCAAGTGCTTAACCCCCTAAAAACAATATTCCTAATTCCTTAGGAAACCATGGAAAGTCTGTACATCCTCCATCAAAAGAAACTCAACATTTCAAAGTCGTTTGAAAACTTTTGAGACATTTGGAAAGTATTTGAAAACATTCAAAATCATCAAACTCTTAAAATCGTAAACCTTGCTCTGATACCAATAAAGCTGTCACGCCCCGATCCTCAGACCGACCACGCGACAACCGCCGCGTCGTCTCGGTACATGGGTAAAACCTTCCCATCTACCGGAACTCCGCAAGGCTATCAAATTCACAATAAATCATCAAACTCATAAAATTCTTCAAAAACAAGAAATTTCAAAATCAATACACATGCAAGGAGCCCATCCGGCTCATCAAGGATGTACAAACACACACATTGACACACATCGGGGAGTGGGATCCTGTACATGCAATCATACATTAGCACACATCGGGGAGTGGGAACCTGTACATGCACGGTACAAAGCAACACACAACGGGGAGCGGGAACCTGTACATGCACGCATGCAATGTGACCATCTTGGCCACTCTGAAAGCATTTAACAAACAAGAAGTCCCAAAACATAGCCGTCAGATTTTACCAACACTTACCCGAGGAAAACAGGCCAGTATCGATAAAATCCTAACGGTATGAGTTGTACAGAACTTCACAAAATCAAAGAAAAAAACATTGAAATTAAGATTTACAGTCCAAATGTCCCAGTACAGATATAAACAGTTTTCCAAAACTAGAGAAATCAAAATAAATCAAAATAAATCAAAAATCGTCGGATTTTATCAATACTTGTCAACAACTCGACCAGTATCAATAAAATCCGCACGACATGGGATGTATGACTTCCCTTTCCATGGTTTGAGAACTATCAATCCCCAAAAGTAGCCCCGCCACAAATACCTATACAATCCGCAAAAATACTTCGTAAGCTCCGTCGAGTAGGCTCCCAACTAAGTCTCCTCTGAAAAATGGGGCGAGAGAGGGGTGAGTATAGGGGTATACTCAGTGAGTGGAGTGCAATGGTGCATTTGTGCTAATAAATAAGGTGTGAATGTGGGGCAGTCAAAGCATATCTCATAAATCATTTCATATACACAAAATCATTTCAATAAATCACATTTCATAAATATGCATCCATATCAATCATCTTTTCATAAAAATCCTGGGGTTCCATCGAAATATGCTTCCGTCTCAGGGCGGCCAAACCCAGACGAAAATCCGCCAAGGGTTTTACTATCCAATATCTCAAAACAAACCCCCTTCCTTGGCGTTGGCTCGTGCCTCACCGGGGTGCACCGGATATAGCACGACTTTTGCGAGAGGGAGGGACGTCTACTCCCCGCACATCTAAACCTCAAACCACGTCACCCCGTCCGGGTCGCTCCGTGGTAGGTATATAACTATAGCCATCTACAAAGACCCTTCATTTCACAATCAATCCATTTTTCAACAATGTGCCATGATTTCCACAAACAATCCATAATTTCATGCCAAATCAGTTCATCAATCAATATCAAATATCACATGGCACAAAAGCATTTATAAACACAATGGATGCATTCATATTTCATAATCCAGTTCAGACAGCCCACAATCACAAAATAATTAACATAAATCATGTAAAATCTTTCAAAAATCATTTCTAAAGCAATTTTAAAACAGGTTTCTTATTTACGAACACAATGAACCGTCCACTCACCTCTAGAGAGGGTATTCACTCTCTATTTCCGAAATCAACTCATAACGACTCTTCTCGAGTCTCCAAAGGTCAACCTAGACCAATCAAGACGAATAAAGATCAATTAAAGCTCTATTGAAGGGTTTTCAAATTCCCTTTTTATGTACAATAGCTTTAACTTGCATAATTACGTTCCAAAACTTTCGTTTCCTCAAACTAGTATCATTTCAAATCACTAACGACTTTAAATTTACAATATTCCTCAATTTTATCCATTTTCTCCCGAATTCCTTAATATTAATTTCATTCATGCCGATTTCCATTCAAATCAACTCAACATGATTCTATCATCCGGAACATTCTCTTTCCATATCGACAATCTAATTTCGTAACATTCTATACTTAACTTTAATAATCCAATATAAATTGTCGAAAAATGTATTCTAATCAAATATAACGTATATTCTAAACATACACAGATCTTTCCACCCTAAATTTCATTCACTTTATCCAAAGGGTACGAATTTCCTCACCTAAGGTATTCGCAGTTCACGGACTTAGCCTCCCTATGTCATTCATTTCAGTCCAAACCTGCAAAGCTTCCAATTTGAAGCGAACTCCATCAGTTAGTCCAAATTACCGAAGGAAATCAAACTCTAGAGCTACTGTTCAAAAGAATAACTCTTACCTGCGTAGAGGATGAAGCATCGTCACAGCCTAGGGTTTCTGAAGATCACCTACTATGCTGCAGCAGAGGTTGCAGCGAGTCTGCGCACGCAGAAAAAGCTATCGCGCGCTGGAGCGCAGAGCTATCGCGCGAGCGCTGGGGCAGTCTCGTGCAGGAGGGGGCAGTCTCACGCTGGCGCGCGCAGGAGGTAGGTGCAGTCGCGCAAGGAACAACGCGCAGTCGCGCGAGCAGCAGCCGCGGAAGCAAAGACGAAGGAGCAGCGCAGCGCGCGCGCAGAGCGCCGGCAGCAAGGCCGGCCGCGCGTAGGTCAGCGCGCGCGAGCAGGAAAGAGAGGCGGCGACCCGTGGTGGGTCGCGATGGCTGCGGGTGGTCGCGAGTCGGCGGTGGAGAACCGCGGTGGTGGAGCATCCGCGAGAGGGAGTGGTGGCGAACGATCGCAAGAGAGGGAGAGCGACGGAGAGAGATCGCGAGAGAGACGAGAGAGTGGAGAGATGAAGGAGAGATTAGGGTTAACCCTAATCTTTCTATTTGGGGGAGATGCTGCGTTTCACTCCGAAACGCAGCACCTTCTCCTCTCTCTCTCTTCTCGTTTTTTTTTTTTTTTTTTTTTTTTTTTTTTTTTAACTAACTATATATAACTAACTATATAATATATATATATATATATATATATATATATATATATATATATTTGTTTTTCTCATCCCATTGGAAGTTTTAAATTTACCATAAATAAAATACTGTGAATTTGTAACACAGCATTTCAAATATACCAAAAATGTAAAATTAAAACCCCAAAATCGAAAATCAATAAAATTCTAAATTTTTCTATTTTGTTATAGAAATGTTTACAAAATATTCGACATCAAGTTTTCGGTATTACACTTACTCCTTAGAGAGATCAGCCAAGATGTACATAGCGGAGATTCTAAGACTCCACGGGGTTCTGGTGTCGATTGTATTCGACTGTGATTCCCGATTCACATCCCGGTTTTGGCCAAAGTTATAAGAATCCTTAGGGACTAAGTTGAAGTTTAGCACCATTTTTATCCACAAACGGATGGATAGTCCAAGCGCATGATTCAGACATTAGAAGACATGTTTAGGGCATGTGTGATGGACTTTTAAGGAAGTTGGGATAGACACCTCCAGTTAATTGAATTTGTATACAATAATAGCTATCAAACTAGTATTGGGATGCCACCCTATGAACTCTCTATAGAAAAAAGTGCTGAACTCCATTGTATTAGGATAGGGTAGGAGAGAGGAAGATTGATAATATTGAGTTAATTAAAGCAACTGTAAACAAAGTAAAGATGATTAGGGCAAGAATGAAGGCTGTTCAAGATATATAAAAGAGCTATGCTGACAAAAGAAGAAGTTCTTTGGCATTTGAGGTCGGAAACATGGTTTTTTTGAAAATATCACCTTGAAAAGGTGTGATCCAATTTCGAAAACATGGTAAATTGAATTCTTGGTACATTGACTCTTTCAAGATCCTTGAGAGGAAAGGAAAATTAGCGTATCGTCTAGAATTGCCCCCGCATTTGGAGAAAATCGACGATATATTCCATATCTCTATTACACTTGATCTTAGCCAAAAGGCCAAGAAAGGTATGCTTATATTCTATATCTCTATGATAAAGAAATACTTGTCAAATCTATCACATGTGTTAGAAGCTCCTCCGATAAAATTAAATCCAGACTTGAGTTTCAAGTAGTGAAGATCCTTAATCAATAACTCAAACAATTATGGAGTAAGCAAATCCTCATGGTCAAGGTGTTGTAGAGAATCAACCAAATAAAAGAGAAAATTTAGAAGACCGAAGAGTTGATGCGAAAGTAACATCTCCACCTATTTGATGTATAATTTTCTTTTAAATTTCAAGAATAAAATTTCTTTTTTGGGGTTAAGTATTGTAACACCGAAAATTCGATGTTGGCTATGTAATTAATTTTGACTCATCAATGAAAGCTTTTTAAAGTTTTGTTGAGAAAAATAGGTTTTAGTGATGATTTGAGATAATTAAAATTTATTTAGGGCCAGTTAATTGATAATAAGTCGACTTGCCCTATAATAAGTTGACTTAGAGTTCAAAAATTAAATTTTGGCTAATTATGGAACTCATCAAGTCGATTTGAGTAAGTGCCAAGTCGGCTTGAGGAACTTAAATCTCAGAATTCTTAACTCTGCACATGACCATCGACTTGCCTAATGACAAGTCGACTTGAGTTTCCAGACTATAATCTCATAAGTCGACATGTCAAATATAAGTCTGAAAAAACATGTCTGTAGTTTATGTAAGTCGACTTACTAAGATGTTGAGTCGACTTGAGAGTTATAGAAAAAGAAAATTGGGTTGACTTGATCTCAAAAGGAATTACACACATAAGTCGACTTGAATTATTTGCAAGTCGACTCATGAGTATATAAAACAGCCAAATGACAAAAATGGGCATCTAAACTTAAATAAAACTTAAAAGTAATAAGGGATATAATGAGATTTCACCTCATACTATTAAAAATAAGGCTTACAAGCCTTTACTCACTTTTTCTCTCAAACATGATCAAGCCTCTCCTCTTACTCGACCTTCTCTCTCTTGACACTTGTCTCTCTCTCTCTCTTTAAATCTCTTTCTTAAAATCAATCACATTTTCACTAAACCTGCTCTATCAAGTTTCCAAACCCTCAATCAAACCCTTAGGTAAAAGATTTAGGAAAGAAACCTAGGGTTTACTCAAACAAAAAGGGAAAAATCTAGAGTTTTTGAAACCCAACATTAAAGACTCAACTTAACCATGAAATTGAGGTAATTTCTTCCTCTTAAACTTGGATTTAATTTCCTTATTAATAGATTGTTATTGAGATTTGAGGGATTTGTTTAGAAAACATGAACTTAGAGTTTGTGAAGGATGAGATTTAGGAAAATTTGTGAATGAAAATGGTATATAGATGCAAATAGTATGTAGATGATGGATTGAGAACATAAATTCATGGAATTGAGAAATTAGGGTTTGTGCTATATTAAAAAAAACTCATAAACCCTATTCATAAATGTAATTTAACATTGAAATTACGTTTATTTTTTTAGGTTAAAATAATTAGAGCCCAAAAAGGGATTACTATTGGATTTGATTACGAATCGGAAGTGTTTATAATCCCAAGAGATGAGTGGATGACAATGTTCAATGTGAATGATAAAATGTTTTCAATTATGATTTATAAATTGAATTTTGAAAGGAAATTTTGAAATGGATTTATACTGTTTTGTGATTGTGGTGTGCCTACCCTAAATAGCTTGATTTATCTATGACTCTATCATCAATTGTTGAATTGTTTGTATCATGTTACAATGGAATTATCACTGTGATTTGTGAAATTGTTGTCCCTTGTAAATGAGCATAACTTTGAATGATGAAATCGATTTTGTAACATGGTGCATGGATTAAAAAAAATGACTATAGTTTAAATCTTCCACAGACTGGGATCATCGGGATGGCGTGGTAAAGACTGAGTTAAAAATTGGTTTGGTGGTAGGCAGGATGGAGAGTCTCTTTAAGTTGTTCCCGTGATAACGTGGTGGCATCCCATAAAACTCTGAGCCAATGCCAAACATGGAGGGATATTTTATGAAAAATTATGGAAAACCCATTGACGGATTCTACCAACAACCATCAGTAGAAAAGTGGTTTTGACAAACCCCAAGAAAATTGAAAAGAAAATTCAAACTGTTTATTGATTTGGAACATATGAGTCATGGTAGATTTGATTTGAATTCATTTTATACAAATGACTTTATTTATTAAATTCTTGCTATTTGCTTTAGGCAAGTGTTAAAAAAATCCTTACTTACAAAATTTGAAACTTCCTTTACTTAGTTTATTTTTTTATTTTTTTTTTTGCAAGACTTGTTTGTTTATTGGAATATTTGGATTATGTGATGAAATTTGAACATATGTTGACTTGTATATTTATTTTAACTACTTGTGTTTTGTTTTGATAGTCGGGTTGGCCTATAAATAATTTGAATTCATTTTAAAATGTTTAGATATTAAAATGTCTTGCAGTACCATGGAACAAGTAGTGGGGTTCACATGTGTTTTGGGATAACATTACGGTTATCGTGGACTCAACTCGAAGGTCAGGGCAGAACACATACAAACTTCACTTATTAACATTACACTCACTTTTCTTATTTCTTTTACGCCTACTACACACAACACTATTTCTCTATTGTTTCGCCTCATAAGAGCACTAAAGTTTTTGGTATATAAAGGGAAGAACTCTTCTACCCTATTTATAGAGGTACAAAGTTGAAGATGCCACCATGATCCTTTTTTAGAAAACAATTTCAACCTGTACATTTATACTTTGACTATATTACGAGTTGCCATGTAACCCATTTTACCATCACATATTGTAACTTGCACAAGAAAGATGTAGAGAATTTTAGAGAAAGAGGAAGGTGTTGATTATTAACACCCCCTCAAGTTTGGCTCTTTTTTTTTGTCATACCCAACTATGTATGGAAGTCCTTCACATAATTTGTATTAAATCCGTTTATGAAGATGTCAGGAATTGGATCTTCTGTCTTGATATGTTGTAATTTGATCTCTCCTTGTAGCACATTTTCTCTAAAAAAAAAGATAATAAACTTCCATATGTTTTGTTCTAGTATGTAATGTCGGGTTCTTAGCTAGTTAAATAGCTGAATGATTATCACATAGTGGTGGCATTGTGTAAATAGCTTGCTAATAAAAGTCTAAGTCGCATCAACCATGTACTTTCTCATACAGCTATTGCTGTTGCTTTATACTCTACCTCTGTTGTCAAAATTGATACTATTAGCTAATGCTTATCGTATGATGATACTCCCCTTGATGCTATAACGAATTCATAACTAGTAGTTGATCTTCTAGTGTCTCTATAACATGCATAGTAAACATCGCAGTGTCCAACTAGTTTGTAGTTTGCTCCTCTTTTATACAGTATCTTATGAATCAATGTCCCTTTTACACACCTCAATATTTGCCGAATTGCTTCTACGTAAGGTTTTTTCAGTGTTTTTGTGAATCTACTCACTACACTAACTGCATATGAGATGTCTAGTCTTGTTTATATTAGATGGATCAAACTACCTACCATTTGTCGATACATTGTTCCTTTTAGATCCTTTCCTTTGGTTACGCTCAACTTGGTATTGAACTCCATTAAAGTTGATATTGATTTGTAGTCCAGCTGCCATGCTTCTTTAATAAGTCCTTAACATATTTCTTTTGACTTAAGAACAAGCCTTCTGGTACTTAATCAACTTCTAACCCAAGAAAATGCTTCAGCTCACCAAATTTCTTCATATGGAATTGTACTGAAAGATTTTTCTTGATTTGCTTTATTTATGTGTGATTATCGTTATCCATGTACACAAAAGTTACACCTATCTTTCTTTCTTGAACTTTGACGAACAAGCTTGAGTTAGCTATTGTAGGAGTATATCCAACTTGAAGCTAGAACTCTGTAATCTTACCATACCATGCTCTGGGTGTCTGCTTTAGTCCATATATGGCTTTTCTTAGCTTACAGTCATAGTCCAGATGATCTTTACTCTCAAACCTCTGTGGTTGATCTATATAAATTGCCCGATCTAACTCTCCACGTAGGAAGATATTCTTCACATCCATTTGCTAAAATTTCCAAGATTTGCTTACTGTAAGGGCCATTATAACTCGTACTATAATAATCTTAGCAACGGAGCTGAATGTCTCATCATAGTCCAAGCCATACTTTTGAGAGAATCCTCGAGCAACGAGACAGGTTATATGTCTTACTAGTGCTTATCTAGGCGAATTTTCACTTTGTAAACCCATTTGTAAGAAATGGGTTTAATGTTTGCAGGTTTAGGTACCAATTCCTATGTGTGATTTTCTTTTAATGCTTGAATTTCTTCTTGCATTAGCTCTCACCATTCATCATAATGTGATGATTCTTTATATGTTGATGGTTCATGTTTACCAATCTCCTTAGCTAGTGCAAAATTGGCATACCTTGGATTAGGCTTGTGTTGTTTTGTGGAACTCCTTAATGGGGTTGCTCATTCTCCAACTTATTCTCAATATAAAAAAAACATAATTTTAGCGACGAAATAAATTTGTTGCTATTTTACCACGAATTTAGTCATGAAAATTGGTTTTGTCGCTATTTTGCAATGAAATTAGCGATGAAAACGTATATGTTGTAAAATTAGCAACGAATAAAAATTTGTGACTAAATTCGTGGCAAATTAGCCACGAAAATATTTTCATGGCCAAGTTCGTAGCTAATTAGTCATGAAAATTTTCATGACAAAATTAGACATGAAACAATTAGTTCGTGGCAAATTTATTATAATTTTGTGACTAAATTTTATCACGAATCGAGTTTTCATTACTAAATTTAGCGACAAATAATGAATTCATGACAAAATTCATCACTAATTAGTTACAAAAATATTTTAGTGACAAAATTTAGTAATGAAATCCACAATTTGTGGTTAAATTCATCGCTAATTAACCACACAAAATTGTTCGTAGCTTAATTTGTCGCTATTTTGAAGAATTCATAACTAATTTTGTGACTAAATTTTTTTCACACTTTCTTATAAAACATTTTCAGCTGTCTCATCAAACTAACCATTTTTGATAATAAATAATTCAACCAATTTCTAATGAAATATTATGTTGTACGATAATAAGATTTTACTTATTTAAGTATATATTTTATCTTTTGACTAAATACAAGGCTATATTAGGCATCAAACAATTCTTTTAGAGATTAGACGAAGGAATTTATACTTATTCCAAATATTATCAATCATAACATTCAGAGAAGATACAAATTTGTTTAAATAATCTAATCATTATGTAAGTATAAAAACCAAGTTCTTTTAATCAATGAACCATATGACGAATATTTTTTTCATCTCTAATTTTGTTGTAAATTATCAAGAGCTACTTTTTTATTATTAATTTAATCGTAAACAGCTAATTCATTACTAAATTCGTTGATAAAAAGTAGGTCTCATCGCCAGTTTCATCAATAAATTCACGACGCAAAGCATTTTCATCGTGAATTCAGTGACAAATAACTGCTTTCATCGCTAATTTTAGTGACGAAGAGCACTCGTTGCTAATTTTTAGCGACGAACAAGGACGTTTGTCGCTAATTTTAGTGATAAACAGCTTGTTCGTCGTTAATTTTAGCGATCAACAGTGCATTCATCGCTAATTTTAGCAACGAAAAGCACTGTTCATCACTAAGTTTAATGTTTTGTCCAATAACTTAGAAAAAAACCATTTCATTTCTAGGGTAAGCTTGATCTCCTCTTCTCCATCCGAAGTTCATCAACCATTTGGAAAAAAACCACCCGGCAATGGTGAGCATCACCATCACCATCAACATTATTGCTGGCTTCTCTCTCTACTCTGCTGCACCTTCAACCACTTCTAATCTCTCTCACTCCTCTTTGGTCCTGTACCATTGTGCTCGCCCAACTCTATCTCTATTGAGAGTTGTCTCGGCTTTCATAGGTATGCAAAACCCAAATTCTCACGCACTAAACACTAGTTGTTCGATTAGCTTACATTTGGGAATTTGAGTGTATCACATTTCTTTTCTTTTTTTGTTTTCATTTTAGTCAATTTGATAAAAAATGTTAGTTGCCCATAAATTGTTTGTTGATTTGTCTCTGATAATTCCACGAGTTTGCTGTAAATTATTCTTCCCACTCTCTCTCACTTTTTTTTTTTCTTTTTTTGAAAGGGGAAATTATTTTGCTTAAAGTTTAAAATACATTGCAGACTTCTTAAGATTTTATGAGGACTCTAATGGAGAAAATTTGAAATTCTTATTTGTTAGAGGTGGATTATGCCTCCACAGATACCAGCTCCTTGACCCGAACAATAGCTGTCAATGGGTGGATGCACCTGCAAAAACTGCCGGAGGGTGCTCCGGCAGGGAGGCTCCGATACTTAAGTCAGTAAATAGCAGTTTTCGATTGAAAGAAACAAACTGAGAGTTAAGGGAAGGTCATTCCCTGTGATCAGTGTGCCCCATGTGTTAAGCTTAGAGAACGTATCTGGTTCTGAGACCTTAAAGATCATTTATATCCCTGAAAGATGTGCACCGCTGGGGGACTTCAACCCTACATTCCTTATCGAATTGATCCAGGAATCTCGGAAGTAAATATTATGAGTTGATTATGATCCCTATTTATCGGAAGAGCTACCATTTTTAGAATGAGTGCTTTTCTTATTTGAAAGATTTGGGATTTACCGTTATGAAATGGGAGACTGAAGATAAGGAAACTCTGACTTTCCTTAGAATCGCTCAATCAATTGAGGGACTTTCATGATCCATTCGTTTGAAGAGTCGATGTTGGCTTGCCCGATCGGGGCGATTACCCTTTGGCTAGTTATCGTTCGGTTGGCGGGGCGACTAAAACCCTATTGTTTGGTAGACCCGGGTAACTAAGACCCCTTGGTAGATCATCTAGGTAGTTATAGCCTTCGGTAGATTGTCATGACGGTCGTTAGATAGCGGTCCGTAAATGTCCTTCGTGGGCTCCTTGAGAGCTGACCTTTTTGGTCTGGGCTTTTGGGCCATGTCCGATCATTTACCTCCGACTTATGGTTTTCTTGGAAAAAGAAGCGCCATGAGTGATAATCTTCAAGAAAGGAGCGTCTCTTTTTAATTTGACTTGCACCGCTTCGATTTCCACGAACCATCTCCCCCACGTCCCGCAAGAGTCTACGTTCCTTAGGAAATACCACTTTTCCCCTTTTCCTCGAAAAGCTTTTTCTTCCAACAAAAATGTCGACAGGCACCTCCTCATCACATGTATAGACAATATTCAGAGTACCATAACCAAAGAGGATCTGATAGAAGTTCAAAAGGCAATGTCGCTCGGAAGCGACTTCGAATTCATATTGCCCGGCAAAGGGGATAGAGCGAGTCTTGCCCCCGAGGGTTGTGTCCCGATGTACAAACAGTTTGTGAAATACGGCTTGAAGATTCCATATACGGGTCCACTGACGAAGGTTTTAAGGTATTGGAACATTTACCCCTCATTGCTCATCCCAAGTGCTTGGCGATTTGTGATTGCCCTAATTTCCCTGTTAGGGTTTTTCCGTATTTGTTTCGACCTAGAGATTTTAGGTGCTCTATTTTCCTTAGGGCGATGTAGCTCCAAAGGGTCTACTCATGGTTGGTATAAGCTTCAGACCCGTCGGGAGTCTCGCTGAAAATTTTTCTATAGTGAGTCTTAGGATAAATATTGGATACGGAAGTTTTTCTTCATCAAATTTCTGAACAGTGATCTCCTTCCTGTATTTCCGGACGCTAACTAAGTGCCCTTTTTGAACGAGAAAATCCATCCTCTTCTTCGCCACTCCCATTTTTTGCGTGCTGTGACCCGTTATTGTGAGGCACACCGTAGGAGCTTATGGGTAGATGGTTTGGTAGAGGACGAAATGTTGATATTGTCTGGCTTGCTTATGGGTGAGACGAGACGAGTCACTAGGCCCCTTCTGTTGGCACGACAAGGAGTATCGTGGGTTGATTCTGTGTCGGTCGTAGATTCTCATCTTCTCCAGGAGATTTTTACCGATCGGGAAATGCGACCAAATGTGAAGAGGAGTGCAGGTGATTTGTTTGCCGAGTCTCATCAGAAAAGATTGAAAGCTAGACCGTCTGGTCTTCCTGCGGAAGAAGGGGGTCAGCGAAAACTGGAGGCTGTGAGCTATTTTTGGTGCATTTCAAGACAAGAGGATTTGCCAGTCGATAATCCGGTGATTCCGGGTACTTCCATCAGAGTTGGTGAGAAAGGTATTTCGGAGGAGGGCCCCTTAGAGACGACTGGAAGTGCTCCGTACCTATCCTCTCAGTGGTAAGAAGAGGTCCCGACAACACATGTTTCTCCCCCTACTTCAAAGGGAGCGTCGGGATGGTCTCCTCAGGAGTTTGGGTATTTCCCGCAAGATATACCCGAGGAGTGTAATACCCCACCGCTTATTCGAATTGAGTCACTCACAATGGCAGAGGAGGAGGATTTTGAGGAGGGGTCAGTGACGATCGGTGTGGGGAGTCATCAATTTAATTTTATCGATCCTCAAGCGACGCTACAATTGGCCGAGCGGTTCGAGTTCCCTCTGCAGCTTACTCTTCGATCGATGCCTCCGAATCATATTTACAAGTGCATCCATTCTCTTTGTCTTACGGTAAGTATCTCTTTCATTTGAACTACATTGGGTTCTTGTTACCTGGCGACTCTGATAAGCTCACCTCTTTTTAGGCCTCTGCCTTAACTGAACTTCAAAGGAAATTGAGAGCAAAGTGTGATGAATAGTTTTCTCACTTGGGTGACCGAGCGCTAGTGCTGAGGGACGCTTTGGAGAATTAGGGGAAGACTATCAGAGAGGAAAAAGATGAGCAGATCAAGCGCCTTTGTGAAGACCTTTCTTTGGCTCAAGCTCATTGCAAAGAATTGGAAGCAGAGGCGTGCATTCGAGGGACGCGGTTAACAGCCGCTGAGACATTAGCTCGTATTCGGGAGGAGTCTCTTCGAAGTGCCGAGCGAGAGATAGTTGATCTCAAGGTTTCCGCTGCCAAAGATATTGTCAGCTTCCAACTTTCTCAGCATAGGCTGCTCGAACGTTTGAAGTGTGCCGAGAAAATTCTTCGAAAAGTTGGGTAGTACGAAACTCTTCTTCCTTTTGAGGAGTCAGCGAGTTCGGATTCCGCCTAAGTTGCTCCCAATGCTTCCTTTGATTTATTGTATTTTTGTATCTTCTGAGGGAATGTTTTGTTCCCCAACTTATTGGTATGTAATGATTTTTTAGTAAAGAACCCTTGAAGGTTTCGTCCACTAGTCTGATTAGAATTTCATTCTTCCATTGTATACCTAACTGATCAGGATTTGGTGTTCAGTGGGGGACTTTCACGGTCATGTTTGCCTATTCAGGGAATTTTATTCCAACTTCAGTGATGTACTCATTCTGGAAGGTCTGGTCGATTGAAACCTTTTGATTGGTTAAAAACCTTAGAAATTAGGTTCGTGTCCACCCGTTCGGGGAGTTCCGTCCCATATTAGTGACACATTTGTTCGAAAGAATCTGGGCGGCTGAGGCCCTTTGGTTGATTAGAGACTTTAGGAGGTAGGGCCGTGTCTGTCCGTTCGGGAAGTTCTATCCCATATTAGTGACACATTCGTTCGAAAGAATATGGGCGGCTGAGACCCTTCGGTCAATTAGAAACTTTACGAGGTAGGGCCGTGTCCGCCCGTTCGGGGAGTTCCATCCCATATTAGTGACACATTCATTCAGAAGAATCTGGACGGTTGAGATCCTTCGGTCGATTAGAGACTTTAGGAGGTAGGGCCGTGTCCGCCCGTTCGGGGAGTTTCATCCCATATTAGTGACACATACGTTCAGAAGAATATGGGTGGCTGGGACCCTTCGGTCGATTAGAGACTTTAGGAGGTAGGATCGTGTTCGTCCGTTCGGGGAGTTCCATCCCATATTAGTGATGCATTCGTTCGGAAGAATCTGGGCAGCTGAGACCTTTCGGTCGATTAGAGACTTTAGGAGATAGGGCCGTGTCTGTTTCGGAAGAATCTGGATGGCTGAGACCATCCGGTCGATTAAAGACTTTAGGAGGTAGGGCCGTGTCCGCCCGTTCGGGGAGTTCCATCCCATATTAGTGACACATTCGTTCGGCAGAATCTGGACAGCTGAGCCCATTCAGTCGATTAGAGACTTTAGGAGGTAGGGTCTTGTCTGCCCATTCGGAGAGTTCCATCCCAAATTAGTGATACATTCGTTCGGAAGAATCTGGACAGTTAAGACCCTCCGGTCAATTAGAAACTTTAGGAGGTAGGGCAGTGTTCGGCCGTTCGGGGAGTTCTATCCCATATTAGTGACACATTCGTTCGGAGGTCATTTGAAGTTCCATGTCATGCGCAGTTAGTAGAGAATATCGAAACTTTCATTAAGGGAAGAGTGCTGGGAAGTTCGGGTCATATGCTGGGCAGATGCTAGCGGGAACATATGGCACGTGCCAGCCATCTTCATTGTGGACTTGAAGGATCACTCCTCCTGGTTCCTTGCGCGATGGTCTGGGATCTGGCCTATGCGACAGTTCATTCTCCCTTGGTGCGTCACTCCTGATAGGGGAAGGCAGATTCCTTCCTTTTATACGGATGAACCTCTGCAGTTTTCCACTACAGATCAAGAATTCCAGTTCATCCTTGAGTTTTTTACACTCATCAGTCGTATGGACGTAGCCCCGATGGAAATGACAGTACTTGGACTTGTCTTTCTTAGGATCTTCTTCTGCTGGGCGCGGGGGCCATATGACGTATGACTTGTTCTTTATTTAATACAAAACCCGACTTGAAGTTTCATTCAACGGAGTGTAAACGCTGAACCTTTGCGATGGCAGAATTCCTAGTTTGCCCCTTTTCAGGGAAGGTCGGCGTGGCGACCGACTGCGTTCTTTTCTGCCATAGCGGCCCTTTTATCGATCAAAGGCCTCTGCTTCTTCCACAGTAATATATTTTTCTGCTCAGGAGTAAAACTCTTGGATAGACGGTGGGAGTTTCTTTATGATGGAGACCTTCATATCAGAGGAGCGCAGGCCCGTTAGGAGTGCGGCCAAAGCGATGTTATGGTCTAGATCAAGGACTTTCAGCATTTCTGTCTTAAATCTCTCCATGAAACTCCTGAGAGATTCCTCTTTCAATTGATATAATGACAAGAGGGATGTAGATTTCTGTTTAGTCCCTTGACTGATTACAAAGTGGATCTCAAATTGTTGTTGGAATTGCGCGAAACTCTTGATACTGAACGGGGGAAGAGAATTGAACCAGGTTAGGGCGTTACCCTTAAGAGTGGTAGAAAAGTATTTGCACATCGCGGCATCCGAGAGGTTTTTATAGACCATAACTGTTATGAAATGGGCAGAATGGTCGCGACGGTCATTTGTCCCGTCGTACCGCTCCATGGGGGTAGAGGAATATCCCTTGACGTTGGTTCTGACAAGATCTTTGCATCGAATAGCGATTCGCCTAGGGAGCGTAAGGGATCTTCCCTATCTTTCACGCCCGTTTTTTTAAGCTCAGCGGCCACGAGCTGTTCAATCTGCCTTTTCAGATCTTGGGGGTCGTATTGGGAGGCCACCGATGGTTTTGAGAATTCTTGTCTGGGTGGTTGCTTATATTCAGATTCTGCAGCAGATGAATGGTTGTCTGGCCTGAGGGTTCGACTGAGTCCTTCCAGCTGTTTGCTCATTTTTTGGACTCCAGACACTAACCTTTCCATTTGAGGCTGGTCTGCCCGTTTTGGACCTGAGGCCATGACTCGTTATTCTGGAGGAATGGTAGGTTCGGCAGACGTAGGGATTTGCCTTCCTATAGCAGGGGTGGCTCTCGAAGACGCTATAGTCCTTGGAGGCATGACTATCAAAATAACAACGGAAATTACTCTAGTCAGTTTTCCACGGACGGCGCCAATCTATTGGAGGTGGGTTACAGCTCTACAGATACCAACCCCTTCTTAACCCGAACAGTAACCGTTAATGGGTGGATGCACCTGTAAAAACCGCCGGAGGGTGCTCCGTCGGGGAGGCTCCAACACTCAAGTCAGTAAAGAGCAGTTTTCGATTAAAAGAAACAAGCTGCGAGTTGAGAGAATGTCGTTCCCTGTGATCAGTGTGTCCCCTATGTTAGGCTTATAGAATGTACCTGACTTTGAGACCTTAAAGATCATTTATATTCCTGAGAGATGTGCGCCGCTGGGGGATTTCAACCCTACCTTCTTTATCGAACTGATTCGCGAATCTCGAAGGTAAATATTATGAGTTGATTACGATCCCCATTTATCGGAAGAGCTACCATTTTTGGAAGGGGTGCTTTTCTTACTTGAAAGATCTGAGATTTGTCGTTATGAAATGGAAGACTGAAAATAAAGAAACTTTGACTTTCCTTAGAATCGCTTGATCGATTGAGGGACCTTCATGATCCATTCGTTTGAAGAGTCGATGTTGGCTTGCCCGATTGAGGCGATTACCTTTTGGCTAATTATTGTTCGGTTGGCGGGGTGACTGAGACCCTATCGTTCAGTAGACTTGGGCGACTGAGGCCTCTTGATAGATCATTTCGGCAGCTATGACCTTTCGATAGATTGTCATGACGGCCGTTAGACCGGTCCGTAGGTATCTTTCGTGGGCTCCTTGAGAGTTGACTCTTTTGGTTTGGGGTTTTGGGCCATGTCCCATCACTATTGTTTAGTTGAAGTCTAGGATTTGGGTTATCCAGATAATTAAGCTCTTTTTGCACTTTTTTCCCCCCAAAATGAAAAAGGAATAAAGATGGGTTTAAGCCTCTTCTAGGTTCTCCAATAATTGGATTGTGTCGGGTTACTGAATTAAAACCGTTCTATGTTAGAAAAATGGAATTAGGGTTTGGTTGCAAGAGTCAACTGAATTGAGATGAGATAAGAGAGTTGAAATAAAAAATGAAGGTGGGAGGGGCAGAGTTGCATGTTACATAAATTTCAATGGTTTAATGTAATGCTAATCTTTTTAAAACTGTTATTGAGACCTTTTTTTTTTAAATAATCTTTAGGGTGTAAACATAAAAACCAAAAGTAGGCACTACCAATAGAGGATGAAGCTATTTGTAATGTAATTAAGATTGTAAAAGCCAGTGATAGGGTAGTGGTCTAGCTGCTGTATCAACTCAACCTCTTCTCAGCTTACTTGCTGCTTGGCCTCATGTCTGAACCTTCACTTTGGAAGTTCATTTTGTTTGATTTTTATAGAAGTAATACTGTCATCTTCAAGCCTAGAGAGAAAGAAACAAAGCTAAGCCATACCACTCAGCACTTTACCACAAAGCACTTTCTCATGCTTTTCAGTGAATTTTCATCGCATCCACCCTCAAAGCCATTGTCTACTACTTTGTTGAAATAGCCATAGCTAGAGAAAAGTTGTCCTTATGCCTTCTCTTTTGGAGCGTTTCATCCATTGCTTCTTTACTTATGTGCTCTGGAGCTTCTTATTAACAGGAACAGGCCCAGAGCCACTCTTTTCCACCGTGTGATATTAGAGAGATTTTCTAGTGCTGTTCCTATAGTTTGTCTTACTAATGATTGTGAACCACTTGCTACTGCTGCCATGCCAATGATTCTTTAATTTAATGATCAAAAGTTATTAAAACTGGAAAGATAAAATTTTACTACTAGGAGTAGAGTTCAGGCGTCCAGAATTGCATTTTTGTAGTGTTTCTCTAAGCCAAAATTTCCTAAAGACTCTAATTTTCGAAGTTCCATTTATGTATTTTCTATTGTGTAAGACATTTTCCAAATATGACAAAATTAGGAAGATGGAAAAATTTCTAGGTCAACTTTGTGATATTGTTTGTCAATCTTTTCTCATATGCTCCTTAACCATCCTTGAGCTGAATGGTTGGCTATTTTGGTAAATCCACTGAATGTCATTGACCAGAAAGTTAGCAAGCCATTTAGAGAACAGGAATTTCTATCTAGTTTTTGTTTGCTGCTCTATTGATTCCTTAAGAAAATCTCTCTTAAGAAATCTTACGGAATAGAGCATTGAATGGCTATCCAATTAATTATATCTCTTAAGAAATCTAGTCTAAAATACATATGCAAAAATAGATTTGGTCGAAGTCCAGGATTTGTTGTTTCTTCTCTTTCAGTTTCTCTCTTAAGAAAATCTAGAGATGAAATAGAGCATGGAACGGCTATCTAATTAATTATATTTCAAATCCCATAATGCCCATGTAGTTGCTGAACGAGAACATGAGATAGAGCATTGAATGGTGGTAATTTTACTCTTCCATCTCTTAATCGTGTTCACTGTCATGGTATGAACATGACCTTCTAATTCTTGTATACCATCTCTATCTTTCTTGATACCATTTGAACATCAACTATTAGTTTCTGCGGAAGAGTCTCAAGTGCTTCTTCGGCTTTTGGGCAATGGCTTTTTGGCTCTGAAGATCATTAAGGAAAATGTTGCTAACATTTTTGCCTTCTATTTCTTTAGAATGCCTGGCATGGATGTGGACAAGAACAGGTAATCATATATAAAGTTTCATTTCATGAAGTTTCTTTATTTGTTTGGTTATTAAAATTTAAGCATGAAAAACAAGTGAGTAGCCAATTAAATCAGATTGTTGTTGTATTTTGCATGAATATTTATCCAAGTTACTGTATTTATTTATTTCAAATATTCCACAGGCTTGTGGCAGTGGTTGGAGTATATCAGTCTGGAATCTTCCCGCTTGTGAAAGCATTTCACAAATTTCCAATCGTGCTCCTATCCAAGATCTTCTATTTGAAGATACCAAGTAAGTTGCTTAGTTCCTTTAAGTAACTAAAGGGTCATAGTTAAATTTTACTTGAATGTGATTGGGGTTGTCTTCTCTTGGAGTATAAATAGTAAAAATTCTTTTTCGGCTTGGAGACTCAAGAGTGGAACTTTGTAGTGTTACCTTAAGGTTGGGGACTTGGGATCTTCAGATCCTTCAGCAGATTCTTACTGCTGCTGTTGCTGTCTAATATAACATTTGTCATGTGAATATTAATGCATGGAATAGAAGTGGGTTGAAGTAGAACTTTAATGCATTAGACCTCTGATATGACATTTGTTTTACAAAAGTAGAGAGGGTTGAATTGAAGTAGAACTTTTTTGGTTATTATGATGTACCTGTTGTGATGTTTTCTATCCTAAATATTAATGCATGTAATAGAATTGTTGGATATGGAAAACTTATTGTTTACTATTAGAGGTGAACAATGATAATCATATTGATGCAAGCAGTTTATTTTTTCCCTCATACAGGGACTGCATCATGCTTGTTTAGCACCACGGTGTAACACTTCACTCTTGCAGATGGCCCATTTGATTTTGCTTTCTGTACCTAGTAGTGATGACCCAAATGATGACGAACTGGATATTATAAGTATTGATACTATATGTTTATTGTTAGATATTAGACATTTATAGAGTACATTTGCTATATATTGGATTGATATTTGTTTGATTTTTTTTTTATTGACATTTTGTTGGATACTCGAACATTTATGAATAATATCAAATTTATTGGTTTCGAAAAAACATTTAGAATCTAATTATTATGCTGGTTAGATTTGATAAATTTTTAAGTTTATTAGATGGATATTGGTGATTAAATTTGTTCTTTTGTTGGCCAGATAGGACTTTTTTTAATAGGGAAAATTTTGAAAAATAATAAATTTTTTTTGATTAAATTCATAGATTCGTTGTAAAATTTATCGCAAAATTTCAAAATCTGTCACTAAATTCATCATCAAATAATATTGTTTTCGTGGTTAAATTTTCAGATTAATCGTTAATTTCGTCGCAAAAGTTTAGCCATTGATTTAAATATTGTAGCTGAATTTAGCTATGGACAATCATATCCATCGTTAATTCTAGTTACGGATATACATATCCATCGTTAAATTTAATCATGGATACCCAAATCTGTCATGAAATTTACCCATGGATTCAACTATTTGTCACTAAAATTAGCCACGAATCTATATATTCGTAGCTAAATTTAGCTATAGATCCTTAGATCCGTCACAAAATTTAGCTGATCCGTCGCAAAATTTAGCTGATCTATCACAAAATTTAGTCATAGATCCTTATATTCATCATTAAATTTAGCCACGGATCTTCATATCTGTTGCTAAATTTAGTTACGGATTTCACTATTTTCGCTAAAGTTAGTCACAGATCTGTATATCCGTTACTAATGTCACGCCCCGATTTTCGGATCGAGCACGCAACAACTGTCGCGTTGTCTCGGTACACGGGCAAAACCTCCCAATATACCGAGACTCCGCAAGGCAATATTCCTGAACATTTAGATCTCCTGTACACAATCCATCAAAGATAAGGAAAGTATGAAATAATACACTGCTAAGGACCCATATGGTCCATTCCCTGTACACACAAGCATGCGTCGGCACACAATCGGGGAAGGGGTTCCTGTACATACATGCATACAGTATGTTCATCTCAGCCAACCAGAACTTCTCAGTACAAATAAAGTATTTAAAACAAAAGAAGTCCCAAATCATAGTCGCAAGATTTTACTAATACTTAAGAAAACAAACAAATATCAGTAAAGTCCAAACGGTATGAGATGTACAGAATTTCACAAATCCAAAAGAAAGTATCGAAATTCATAATTACAATCCAAATATTCCAATACAGAAATAAACATTTCAAAAAACAGTTAAATCAAAATAATGAAGTCACAAATCATAATCGTCGGATTTTACCGATATTTGTCGAAGAACTCAACCAGTATCAGTAAAATCCGCACGGTATAAGATGTACAGAACTTCCTTTCCATGGTTTTATGAACTACAATTTTAAAAAATCCTGAATTACTAGATACCTAGACAAATCAGCAAAAATCTTTCGTAAGCTCCCACGTGCAGTCTCCGAACTAAGTATCCTCTGTAAAATGTGGAGAGAGAGTGAGTGTTGGGGAATACTCAGTGAGTGGAGTATAATGTGTGATTGTGTTCATAAATGAGGAGTGAATGTGGGGCAGTCAAAGCATATCTCATAACCACACTTTATATATGTAAAAGCATTTCAATAAATAAATCAATTTGCAAAATATACATCCACATCGATCATTCTATCAGAAAATCACGGGGTCCCATCGAAAATACTCCCGTCTTAGGCTGGTCGAGCCTAGATGAAAGCTCACCAAGGGTTTTTCCATCCAATGTTTCAAAATATACCCCATTCCTTAGCGTTTGCTCGTACCTCACCGGGGTGCAATCCAGATATAGCATGACTTCGGCAGAGGGAGGGACGTCTAACTCCCCGCACATCCAACCCCGTCTGATCGCTCTGTGGTGGGAATGACTATAGCCATTAACTATCAGTATCCTTCATTTCTCAAACATCTCATTTCACCAATAATGTGCCATAATGTCCAACAAATAATCATCGATTTCATGCCATAGCAATTCATAAAGCAATATCAAATAACATATGATACACATGCATTTATAAATACAGTGGATGTATTCATACTTCACAATTCAGTTCAGACATCCCACAATCACAAAACTAATTATATAAATATGTAAAATTCTTTCAAAATTATTTATAAAACAATTTTAAATCAAGTTACTCATTTAAAAATACAATGAACCATCCACTCACCTTTAGAGAGGGTATTCACTCTCTATTTTTCAATTGAATTCGAATTGATTCCTTTCAAACCCCCAAAAGAATAAACTAATCAAATATCGCTATTTATTATCAAATAAGCTCCCATAAAAGGGTTTTCAATTTTTTCCTAATTTAATATACCCTTAATTTGTACATCCACAGATTATAGACTCTCATTTCATCAACATAAGATTATTTACATATCCAATGGACTTTAATTCTCCATATTTCCAATTTTACCCAATTTTCTTCCGAATTTATATAATTATAATACTTTTTATGCATATTTTAAATTAAACTCTAGGAAAACTATTCTATTCAACCAACATGATTCTATCATCCCTTGACATGCTTCTTTTGTATCAAACAACCTAATTCATATAAAATCCTATACTTAACCTTAATAATCACATATAAAATGTCAGAGAATGCATTATAATCGAATTTAACATACATCCTAAATATATACAGATCTCTTCACCCTACATTTAACCCTAGATTCACTCAATTTATCGAAAGAATTAGCGCAGTTCACGGACCTAGCTTCCCTGCACCATTCATTTCATTTCAGAACCTGTAATGCTTCAAAATTGAAATAAACATCAGCAATTAAACCTAGCTACTAAGAACATTCAAAAACCCTAAAGTATTTACTCAGAACTGTAATCCTTTGTCGCACCCCGATCCTCGGATCAAGCACGCGACAGCCGCCGCGTGGTCTCAATACCCGGGCAAAACCTTCCCGCATACCGGGACTCCGCAAGGCTACATTCCTGAATATCCAGATCTCCAGTATACAATTCATCACAAATATAGAAAATATATAACAATACACATGCGAAGGACTCCTCTGGTCCATTCCCTGTACACACAAGCATGTATCGGCACACAATCAGGGAAGGGGCTCCTGTATATGCACGTATGTGATGTGGCCATCCCAGCCAACCAGTACAAATAAAGCGTTTAAAATACAAAAAGTCTCAAATCATAGTCGTAGGATTTTATTAATATTTGCCTGAAACAATCAAGCTAACATCAGTAAAGTCCAAACGATATGAGATGTACAGAATTTCACTAATTCAAAAGAAAGTATCAAAATTTAGAATTTATAGTCCAAATGTCCCAGTACAGATAAAACAGTTTCCAAAAATAGATCAATCAAAAGAATACAATCCAAATCATAATCGTTGGATTTTACCAATACTTGTCAAAGGACTCAACCAGTATCAGTAAAATCCGTACGAAATGAAATGTACGAGACTTCCCTTTCCATGGTTTACGGAATACAATTCCCAAAAATCCTGCATTCCTGAATACCTAAACAAGTCAGCAAAAATCCTTCGCAAGCTCCAACATCCAATCCTCGAACTAAGTATTCTCTGAAAAATGTGGAGAGAGGGGTGAGTATTGGGGAATACTCAGTGAGTGGAGTGTAATGGTGTGATTGTGTTCATAAACAAGGGGTGAATGTGGGGCGGTCAAAGCATATCCAATAAATAGCAGTTCATATGCATAAATCATTTCAATAAATCACAATTTACAAAATATGCATCCATATCAATCATTTTTTTCAGAAAATCCTGGGGTCCCATCGAAACCACTTCCGTCTTAGGGTGGCCGAACGTAGACAAAAGCCCGCCAAGGGGTTTTTCCATCCAATGTTTCAAAACATACCCCCTTCATTGGTGTTGGATCGTACCTCACCGGGGTACACCAGATATAGCACGACTTCAGCAGAGGGAGGGATGTCTAACTCCCCCGCACATCCAAAACTCAAACCACGTCACCCCATCGGGTCACTCCGTGGTAGGAATGACTATAGCCATTTACATCCCAGCACCCTTCATTTCTCAATCAATCCATTTCACAAATAATATGCCATAATTTTCCAACAAATAGTCAATAATCTCATGCCAAAGCAATTCATAGAGCAATATCAATAACATATGGCACAGAAGCATTCCTAAACATAGTGGATGCATTCGTACTTCACAATCCAGTTCAGACAGCCCACAATCACAAAACAATTTATATAAAACATATAAAAATGTTTCAAAATCATTTACAAAGCAATTTTAAAACATGTTACTCATTTATGAATACAATGAACCATCCACTCACCTCTAGAGAGGGATTCACTCTCTAGTTATCAATCAAATTCGAATAGACCCCTTTTTAAGTCCCCAAACGATTAACCTAACCAAACATTGCAATTATCATCAAATAAAATCCCTATAACAATGGTTTTCACATTTTCCTAATTTAATTTACCTTTAATTGCACATCCACAATTTCTAAATTCTCATTTCATCACCCGAAGATCATTTACATCTCTAACAGACTTTAAGTCCCAATATTTCCCTATTTCCTTCCAATTTCACATAACTATTAACACTTTTCATGCATATTTCGATTTAAATTTTGAGGAAACTACTCTATTCAACCCAACATGCTTCTAGCATCCCTTAGCATGCTTCTTCCATATTAAAGAGTCTAATTTATGAATTATTCAACACTGAACATTACTAATTACATATAAAATATCAGAAAATGTATCATAGACGAATCTAACATATACAGATCTCTTTATCCTAGATTTAACTCTAGATTTACTCAATTTATTGAGAGGATCACAAATCCCTCACCTAGGGTTTCTCGGTTCGCAGACCAAGCTTCCATTTGCCATTAGATTCAGTCTCAAACCTGTAACGTTTCCAATTTGAAACAAACGTTAAGAATTAAACCTAGCTACCAAGAACATTCAAACCCTAGAACTAAAATCAAAAATCTATTCTTACCTATGCAGACCTGTAGCCTAGGGTTTTCAAAGCTCTGTTGTACTGTCAGCTTAGGGCTTCTGCAAGGACTGTAGAAGGGTGGTGCTTGCAGACAGCAGCACGCGCGAGCGAACAGGGGGAAAGAAAGGAAAGTTGTCGCGCGCGAAGGGAAGAGGAAGAGAGCGAAAGCTCTCTGTTCGCCCGGGAAAGAGAGAGAGCAGAAGGAAATAAAGAGGAAAAAAGAGAGAGAGAGAGAAAGACGGGTGAGAGAGAGATCAATCGAAGGGAGAACAGAGAGAACAGAGGGGGGAAACAGAGAGTGAGGTAGAGAGAGACAGAGAGGTCGTGAGATAGAGTGAGATGGAACGACGATGAGACGAGAGAGAGAGCGATGGTGGTGGTCGGAGCACGGCTGTGCACGGCGGAGGAGAGATTGAGAGAGTGACGGTGACTGCAAGAGAGACGAGAGGGTTCGGGAGAGACGAAGAGAGAGACGAAGGGTGAGGAGGAGAGAATTAGGGCTTCTTGCCCTAATTCGTAATTGTGGTGGGGGGAAGGTGCTGCATTTTGGGCCAAAACGCAGTGCCTTCCTTCCCTTTTTTTTAATAAACAAATATATATATATATTCATTTATATTATATCCCTATCATATTAAAATTCCAAATTTATCAACAATGGAATGCACTACGTATTCACGAACACGGATATTTTAATTATATCAAAAATTTTAATTTAATACCCCAAAATCAAAAATCAATATAAATTGAAATTTTCTATTTTATTATAAGGATGTTCGCAAAATGTCTGACATTGAGTTTTCGGTATTACAACTCTTAACCCCCTAAAAACAAATTTCGTCCTCGAAATTTCATAATACAACTCATATATCAAAGTGTTGCGGATATTGCTTCCGCATTAGTTCTTTGGTTTCCCAAGTTTGTTCTTCAACTTGATTGTTTCTTCACAGTACTTTCTCTATAGGAATCTGTTTATTTCTCAACTGTTTGAGCTATTTATCTAGTATCTGTACGGGTTGCACTTTGAAGTTTAAGTCTTCTTTCAATTCTATTGGAGGAACTTCCAATACGTGTGAGGGATCCAACAAATACTTTTTCAACATCGAAACATGAAAAACATCATGGATCCTCTGCAATTCTGACGGCAATTGAAGCCGGTATGCCACCATTCCAATTCTTTCAATGATTTTGAAGGGTCCAATATAACGAGGGTTTAATTTTCCTCGTTTCTGGAATCGAACTATGCCCTTCCAAGGAGATATCTTCAAGAACACCATATCTCTCACTTCGAATTCCAAGGGCCTTCTCCTTTTGTCGGCGTAGCTCTTTTGCCGATCTTAAGCTACCTTCATTCTTTCCCGAATTAGCTTCACCTTTTCCTTGGTAGTTTCAATCAATTCTATGCTTTCAATCTTCCGTTCTCCAACTTCATCCCAACAAAGTGGAGTCTGACATTTCTTTCCATAGAGAGTTTCATAAGGTGGCATTCCGATACTAGTTTGGTAGTTGTTGTTGTATGCAAATTCAATCAGTGAGAGATACCTATCCCAACTCCTATGAAAATCCATAATGCACGCTCTCAACATATCTTCCAACGTTTGGATTGTACGTTCAGATTGACCATCAGTTTGCAGATGGAATGCAGTGTTGAATTTCAATTTGGTACCCAAAACCTCTTCCAACTTAGGCCAGAATCTGGATGTGAATCGGGGATCTAGATCTGATACAATCGATACTAGAACCTCGTGGAGTCGGACAATCTCATCGAGATACAACCTTGCTAACCTCTCTAAAGAATAAGTATTCTGAATTGGGAGAAAATGTGCCGATTTTGTGAGTCTGTCTACTATCACCCAAATGGTATCGTGACGACTCGGAGTATATGACAATCCTACTACGAAATCCATAGTAATATGCTCCCATTTCTATTCAGGTATAGGCAATGGTTAAAGCGTTCCAGCTAGTTTTTGATGCTCGGCTTTGATTTGTTGACAAACCAAACATCTTGCTACAAACTCGGCTATTTCCCGCTTCAAGCCTGACCACCAATAAATTTCTTTGATGGTTCGATACATTTTTGTGCTTCCAGGATACATAGCATAAGCCGAAGAGTATGCTTCTTCAAGAATGGCCTTTCGAAGTTCATCATTTTTGGGAACACAAATCTGTTTCCCATACATGACTGTACCATCCTCCCAAACATAGAAATCACCAGTTTCACCCTTGCAAACTTTTTCCACTATCTCCTTTAGCTCCTCATCAATTTCCTGGAGCTCTTTAATACGGTCCACCAGAGTTAATCGAACTTCAAATCTTGCCAATAATACACCATTATCATCACAAGTAAATTTGGCTCCAATAGTACGAAATCCCACTAGACATGAGAGGTAAGAATCTCCCTGAATCAGAGAAGAAGATGAAGACTTGCGGCTTAAAGCATCCGTAACTACGTTCACCTTACCCGGGTGATAATCAATCACCAGATCATAGTCTTTAATCAGCTTTAACCATTTCCTTTGTCTCAAATTGAGCTCCTTCTGGGTGAGCAGATACTTGAGGCTCTTGTGGTCTGTGAAGACTCTGCAAGTGGCTCCATATAAATAATGACGTCAAATCTTGCAAATACAATGACAGCCAATTCTAGATCATGGGTAGGATAATTCAGCTCATGCTTCTTTAACTGTCGAGAAGCGTAGGCGATAGCTCTACCGCCCTGCATCAAGACGCATCCTAACCCCTGTTTACTTGCATCGCTATAGACAACATAATCATCACCGATGGTAGGAAGAGCAAGTATAGGAGCCGACGTGAGTCACTTTTTGAGTTCTTGAAAACTCTGCTCACATTTATCTGTCCATTCAAACTTAATTCCCTTCCGCGTTAAGCCAGACAATGGAGCTGCAATCTTAGAAAAACCCTCTACGAACCTTCGGTAGTAATCCGCCAATCCGAGAAAACTTCTCACCTCGGTGACGTTCTTGGGTTGTTCCCATTTCAGAATTGCCTCAACTTTTTTCGGATCAACAAATATCCCTTCTCCCGATACCACGTGTCCTAAGAAGCCAATTTTCTTTAGCCAGAATTCACATTTTGAGAACTTAGCATACAATTGCTTATCTCGGAGAGTCTGCAGCACCATCCGAAGATGATTTGAATGCTCTTCATCATTTTTGGAATACATAAGGATGTCGTCAATGAAAACAATGGCGAAATTGTCAAGATAAGAATGGAAAACTCGATTTATATGGTCCATAAAAGTTGCTGGAGCATTCGTCAAATCAAATGGCATCATCAAGAATTCATAGTACCCATACCGCGTCTTAAATGCAGTCTTGGGGACATCATCTTCCTTTATCCTCAACTGATGATAGCCGGACCTCAAATCTATCTTGGAGAATACACTGGCCCCTTGGAGTTGATCAAACAAGTCATCAATCCTCGATAAGGGGTATTTGTTCTTGATAGTCACCTTATTTAATTACCGGTAATCGATACACAACCGAAGCGTGCCGTCTTTCTTCTTTACAAACAGAACCAGAGCACCCCATGGTGAAGTGCTTGGTCGGATGAATCCCTTATCCAACAACTCTTGAAGTTGGACTTTCAACTCTTTCAATTCCGCCGGTGCCATTCGATAAGGAGGAATAGAGACTGGTGCCGTGCCGGGAACAAGATCTATAGTGAAATCAAATTCCCGAATCGGTGGTAACCCAGGTAACTCTTCCGGAAAGACGTCTGAAAACTCATTCACCACAGGGACATTGCTCAGATCAGGGCTTTCTGCTGTAGTATCAATGATGTGAGCCAAATAAGCTTCGCAGCCCTTATGCACTAATCTCCGTGCTTCAAGAGCTGAAATCACATAGCTCGGCAATACTCGCCGCTCACCAGCGAACACAAGTAGTGGATGTCCTGCCCTACGGAATTCCACTTTTTTAGTGAAACAGTTCACTGAAGCTCAGTGAAGACTTAGCTAGTCCATGCCTAGGATGGCATCAAAATCTTTCATATCCAATGGAATCAAATCCGCTTCAAGGATTGTCTCACCAACTTTCACCTCACAAGTCTTATATACTGAATTCCGAATCAAATGTTCTCCCAAGGGGGTGATAACCAACAATTCTTCATCAAGAGGGACTAAATCCTTATCAGAATGTCTTGCAAATCCCGAACTTACAAACGAATTATTCGACCCCAGTATCTATGAGTATATGAGCATCAACACCAAAAATTTTCATCATACCTATAAATATAAACCATAAACAAGATTATATCATCATACTCTTTAATTCATAATCACAAATCACCAAATCATAGTTATAAACCATAGATATCGTATTTTCAAATTCTGATCTTCATTATAAATGAAAATTACCTGTGACTACGTCCAGATTAACTTAAGCTTCTTCATTTGTCATAGCAAAGACCCTAGCTTGAGCTCTAGGCTGAGGTCGCTAAGAGGAGGTAGCTACCACATTGCTTCCTGTGCCCATCCTAGGGTTGGTATTGGTAGAAGGTGTCGCCGAACCAACTGGGCCAGTCTTGGAGCCACTGAGGGACCTCTAACTTGACGACTCCCTTGCCCTTCTTCTATCAACTCAGGGCAAGAATAATGGAGGTGTCCCTCCTTTCCACAGTGATAACACCCCTTAGGTCCTCTGCACGGACCTATGTGATACCCTTTACAATTTGGGCAAGTCTGCATTCCACCTCCTCTGGATCTTGCTCCCGATCCAACATTTCCAATGCTAGGAGCACTCGGTTTATGAATTGGTTGGTTTTAAGGAAATCCAACCGATCCCGAAGCAAATCCACCACTTGGGAAGCCTGTAGTTCTGACCTTCTTAGAGCTCTGGCCTGGTGTGAATCCGCCGGACCTCTTTTTCCCACGGTGGTCCCTAACATTTTCTCTTTCCAGCACCATCTGTTCGGCCCTCAAGGCCAATTGCAACACGTTCAGGTATGTGTGCTCATCCATGACTGACATCTTCTCTCGGATGTTCAGATTCAAGCCATCTTCAAACTTGAAGCGTCTGTACTCTTCAGAGGTGATCAACTTCGGTACAAATGAAGACAGACTTCTAAATTTCGTCTCGTATTCTGTCACGGACATAGTTCCTTGGTGAAGCCGAAGGAATTCTCTTATCTTCAAGTCCCGATCAAATCGGGTGTAAAACCTCTGATCAAATTCCCTAAGGAAATCATGCCAAGTGAAAGGTGAAATTGCACTTTCCTCTAATCCATCCCACCAGTACTAGCATCATCGTCTAACAACCTCGCTGCTACTAAGAGCTTCAAACTGTCCTCTATCCCTATGTCCGTCAAAGCTTTCTTGACCTTCTTGATCCATTTCTTTGCCTCTACAGGATCACCAGATGCCGAGAAGGTCTTACAACCAAGCTGCCTTGCTTCTTTAATCAGTTTAGATAACTGAATTGGGGAACGGCTGCTTGAAGCAGCAACCGGAGGAGTGGGTACTAGTGGGGCACTCGGTGCAGCAGCTGGAACTGAATGAGGAACAGGTGGAGTGACTGAAGTTAGTTATGGAGTTTGGTACTACGCTCTGAAGGTACTCCATCACTCCATCACTTGCTGAAGAGCAGCGATAGGAGGAGCAGTAATCCCGGTAGAAGGAGTTGAGTGTGTGGACACAGGTGGAGGATGAGCATGCGAGGACTACTCATCCTCATGCTCCTATGGAGGAATCTCACTCACATTCCTCATTTCCCTTCGCGGAGGCATTGCAATCTATAAAATGGAAATCTATTATTAAGCCAAAGGGTTAAGTGAGGACTATTACTTAACCCCCTAAAAATAATATTCCTAATTCCCTACAAAAACGATGGAAAGTCTTGTACATTCTCCGAAGATCTTTTAAAAAGTCTAGCATTTTTTTAAATAACAAAACGTTTTAAAATTTTTGGAAAACTTTTGGGACATTTGAAAATATTTGAAAACATAACGAAATCATTAAACTTTTAAAATCGTAAATCTGGGCTCTGGTACCAATATAGCGGTCATGCCCCGATCCTCGGATCGAGCACGCGACAGCCATCGCGTGGTCTCGATACACGGGCAGAATCTCCCCGCATACCGGGACTCCGCAAGGCTACATTCCTGAATATCCAGATCTCCAGTACACAATTCATCACAAATATGGAAAGCATGTAACAATACACATGTAAAGGACTCCTTTGATCCATTCCCTGTACACACAAGCATGCATCGGCACATAATCGAGGAAGGGGCTCCTGTACATGCACGCATGCGATATGGCCATCCCAGCCAACCAGTACAAATAAAGTGTTTAAAATACAAGAAGTCTCAAATCATAGTCGTAGGATTTTACTAATATTTGCCTGAAACAATCAAGCTAACATCAGTAAAGTCCAAACGATATGAGATGTACAGAACTTCACCAATTCAAAAAAAAATATCGAAATTTAGAATTTACAGTCCAAATGTCCCAGTACAGATAAAACAGTTTCCAAACATAGATCAATCAAAAGAATGCAATCCAAATCATAATCGTTGGATTTTACCAATACTTGTCAAAGGACTCAACTAGTATCAGTAAAATCCATACGAAATGAAATGTACGAGACTTCCCTTTCCATGGTTTACGGAATACAATTCTAAAAAATCCTGCATTCCTGAATACCTAAACAAGTCAACAGAAATCCTTCGCAAACTCCAACGTCCAATCCTCGAACTAAGTATCCTCTGAAAAATGTGGAGAGAGGGGTGAGTATTGGGGAATACTCAGTGAGTGGAGTGCAATGGTGTGATTGTGTTCATAAACAAGGGGTGAATGTGAGGCAATCAAAACATATCTCATAAATAGCAGTTCATATGCATAAATCATTTCAATAAATCACAATTTACAAAATATGCATTCATATCAATCATATTTTCAGAAAATTCTGGGATCCCATCGAAACCACTTCCATCTTAGGGTGGCCGAACGCAGACAAAAGCCCACCAAGGTGTTTTTCTATCCAATGTTTCAAAACATATCCCCTTCCTTGGTGTTGGCTCGTACCTCACCGGGGTGCACCAGATATAGCACGACTTCGGCAGAGGGAGGGATGTCTAACTCTCCCGCATATCCAAACCCCAAACCACGCCACCCCGTCGAGTCGCTCTGTGGTGGGAATGACTATAGTCATTTACATTCTAACACCCTTCATTTCTCAATAAATCAATTTCACAAACAATGTGCCATAATTTTCCAACATATAGTCAATAATCTCATGGCAAAGAAATTCATAGAGCAATATCAATAACATATGGCACAGAAGCATTCATAAACACAGTGAATGCATTCGTACTTCACAATCCAGTTCAGACAGCCCACAATCACAAAACAATTTATATAAAACATATAAAAATGTTTCAAAATCATTTACAAAGCAATTTTAAAACATGTTACTCATTTATGAACACAATGAACCATCCACTCACCTCTAGAGAGGGTATTCACTCTCTAGTTATCAATCAAATCCAAATAGACCCCTTTTTAAGTCCCCAAATGATTAACCTAACTAAACATTGCAATTATCATCAAATAAAATCCCTATAACAAGGGTTTTCATATTTTCCTAATTTAATTTACCTTTAATTGCACATCCACAATTTCTAAATTCTCATTTCATATCCCGAAAATCATTTACATCACTAACGGACTTTAAGTCCCAATATTTCCCGATTTCCTTCCAATTTCACATAACTATTAACACTTTTCATGCATATTTCGATTTAAACTTTGAGGAAACTACTCTATTCAACCCAACATGCTTCTAGCATCCCTTAGCATGCTTCTTCCATATTAAAGAGTCTAATTTATGAATTATCCAACACTGAACTTTACTAATTTCATATAAAATATCATAAAATGTATCCTAAATGAATCTAACATATACAGATCTCTTTATCCTAGATTTAACCCTAGATTTACTCAATTTATTGAGAGGATCAAAAATCCCTCACCTAGGGTTTCTTGGTTCGCAGACCAAGCTTCCATTTGCCATTAGATTCAGTCTCAAACCTGTAACGTTTCCAATTTGAAACAAACGTTAACAATTAAACCTAGCTACCAAGAACATTCAAACCCTAGAACTAAAATCAAAAATCTATTCTTACCTATGCAGACCTGTAGCCTAGGGTTTTCAAAGCTCTGTTGTACTGTCAGCTTAGGGCATCTGCAAGGACTGCAGAAGGGTGGTGCTTGCAGAGAGCAGCACGCGCGAGCGAACAGGGGGAAAGAAAGGAAAGTTGTCGCGCACGAAGGGAAGAGGAAGAGAGCGAAAGCTCTCTGTTCGCGCGAGAAAGGGAGAGAGCAGAAGGAAATAAAGAGGGAGAAAGAGAGAGAGAGAAAGACGGGTGAGAGAGAGATCAATCGAAGGGAGAACGGAGAGAACAGAGAGGGGGAAACAGAGAGTGAGGTAGAGAGAGACAGAGAGGTCGTGAGATAGAGTGAGACGGAATGATGATAAGACGCGAGAGAGAGCGATGGTGGTGGTCGGAGCACGACTGTGCACGGTGGAGGAGAGACTGAGAGAGTGACGGTGACTGCAAGAGAGACGAGAGGGTTCGGGAGAGACGAAGAGAGAGACGAAGGGTGAGGAGGAGAGAATTAGGGCTTCTTGCCCTAATTCGTAATTGTGGTGGGGGGAAGGTGTTGCGTTTTGGGCCAAAACGCAGTACCTTCTTTCCCTTTTTTTTTTAATAAACAAATATATATATATTCATTTATATTATACCCCTATCATATTAAAATTCTAAATTTATCAACAATGGAATGCACTACGTATTCGCGAACACAGATATTTTAATTATATCAAAAATTTTAATTTAATACCCTAAAATCGAAAATCAATATAAATTGAAATTTTCTATTTTATTATAAGGATGTTCGCAAAATGTCCGACATTGAGTTTTCGGTATTACAACTTTACCTACGCGGTGGATGATTACAGATTCGGCTTAGGGTTTTCAATGGTTTACTGCTACTGCCGGCTTGGGCTTGCGAAAGTCCTCTCGGCAAAGAGAGAGAGCAAAGTGCGAGTGTGCGAGCAGGAAAGGGAGCGACAGAACGCTAACACGTGTAGGAAAGGGAGAGAGAGAAAATAGAGAGTGAGGTAGAGAGAGACAGAGAGAAAAACAGAGAGACGATGGAGGGGGGAAACGGCGAATGGTGGTCAGAGGCAGAGAGGGTGGCGGAGAGAGTGAGCGACGGAGAGAGATTTGGGGGAGACGAAAAGGTTCAGGAGAGATTGAGCGAGAGAGACGAAGGGTGAGAGAGAGACTTAGGGTTTTTAGCCCTAATTGATTTGGAGGTTTTCCCCTCCTCTTTCTTTTTTTTTTTTTTTATATACAAATAAATAAATAAATAAATAAATAAATAATTATATATATGTATATATATATACTCACACTCTCTTTTCACTAAAATTTAAATTTCATAAAATTGAGGTTTACTACGATTCGTGGACACGGCATTGTAAATATACAAAAAATACAAATTTAATACCCCAAAATTGAAAATCATTATCAATTTAAAATTTTTCTATTTTATTATAAAGATATTTACAAAACATCTGACATTGGTTTTGCCGGTATTACGACTAAATTTAGTTACAAATGTTATGTCACGCTTCAACTCTCCCGTCGAGTACGTAACAACCGCCACGTTATCTCGGCATACGAATATGATCTCCCCATATACTGAGATAGCGCAAGACATTCCAATATTTCACTAAATCTTCCAAAACAATCAATTCATTAAAATATAAAAATCAAAAAATCAATACACATGCAAGGAGCCCATCCGGCTCATCCCTGTACATACAAGCATACATCAACACGCATTTAGGGAGGGGATCATGTACATGCATGCATGTAATGTGGCATTTCTTGCCATTTCAGAGTTTCACAAAGTCAAAATCTCAAAAATAATTCAACAAATCCCAATAAAAGTCCAAATATCTCAATTAAGAACAATAAGTTTTGCAAAAATAAGTTTAAACCAAATTGAACACTTTCCACATAAACCAAGTTTGGATTCTATCAATACTTGTCCCAAAAAAAAATATATACGACAAGTATCAATTAAATCCAAATTTCAAAAGAATAGTACAATAGCTTCTTTCCACGGATGAAATTACATCAAACCTAAAAAAAAATAGCATCCACCACCAATACCTATCGTGAATCACCAAAATATCTCGGAATCAGCCAGTACTCGCCAAAGTCTACACCTCCTCTGAAAAGGGTTGAAATGAGGGGGTGGGTATTTTAAAATACCCAGTGAATGAAGTGCAGTGGCATGTATCATATAAATAAGGGGTGAGAGTGGTAATGCCAAATATAAGTATCAACCATTATTGAACGCCACAATGAAATTCATTTTCATAATATTATTCATATCAATCTACTATGACTCAAAATCAATGCAATCAGTCAAATCTCATTTTTTTCCATAATTTTGGGGTTTACCAAAAACATTATCCTGCCAATGGCCGTTGGAAAGACCCGCCAAGGGGTTTTCCATAATTTTCATAAAATCCCCTCCACCTTGGCATTGGCCCGAAACTCCGTAGGGTGCTACCACGTTATCCGACAGCTTAAGAAAGCTCTCCATCTCACCTACCACCAAGCTAAATATATAAACAGGCTTAGCCACGCCGCCCCAACGGACCGGTCCGTGGCAAGACTCAGACTGCAGTCCTTTTTCCCAGCACCATGTTACCAAACTCATTTTTATCAATCAATATATGCTCAAATATAAAATGGAGCAATATTTCACAATTTACATGAGTATCCCAAAGTAACATGGTGCAAACAATTTAATAATCATGTTCAGAGTCGTGGTCATTTCACAATTTCATTTTAAGCATACCACAATCACAAAATAAGTTCAATTCTATTTGCAAATTCATTTCAAAACTCAATTTATAAATCATATTTAAAATCATTTACTCATTCATATGATACGTAACCATCCACTCACCTACAGGGAGGGTATTCACTCCCTATTTCTACAATTCAGTCCAATAAAATCTTACTCTCCGATCTTTAATTGATTTTCCTAAATCCACAATCACAATTACATCATCAATTTCCAATTATATATATATATATATATATTTTTTGACTTCGATAATCCTGTAAGGTTTTCAGCTAATCCAGCTAACTCAACCTCTCCTAAACTGTCTAAATGAAACTCACTATGAAGTAATAGAAAACTCCAACCAAGCTGAACATCAAAATTACATTCAGCTTAGTTTTAAAGACTAACTAATCAATGACACCTTTTATCAAGATTCATGCCCTGCAAATAATACACATGTATTATATATCCCAAATTGGCTAACCCTAAGCAAAGAATACAACTCATTTTTTTTTTCGAATTTATATAATCCTAATTTAGTTTTTTATGCACATTCCAATCAAACTTCAGGGAAAGCTATACAAATCAACCAAACAAAATTTTATCAACATCTAACACATCCTATCATACTTGGCAGCTTAATTTATACAAAATTCTAGACTTAACCTTAATAACTTCATACAAAATTTCAGAAAAATGCATTTCTTTTGAATCTAACATATTTCAGAATATATATACATGTATTTTCAACCTAAATTTAACAAAAATAGTTCAAATATTGAAGGGATTGAAATTCTATCGCCTACGGTTTTTCGTAGTTCACAACCCTAACTTCCGGGTATGCTCAGTTTAGTCCAAGACCTGCAGTGCTCTAAACCGAAGCAAACTCTATTAGTTAGGCTAAATTACCGAAAGAATCAAACCCTAGAGCTACTGTTCAGAGAATTGTTCTTACCTGCGCAGGGGATGATTGTAGATTTGGCCTAGGGTTTTCAAAGGGTTCAATGACCGTTGGTTTGGGTCATCGGCAGAGGGAAGTGCTCACAGTGAGCACTGTGAGCGAGCAAAAGAGGAATGGAGCGAAAGTTCTGCCATCGCACGCACGGGAGAGGGGATGAGAAACCTTGTTCGCATGCGGGAAAGAGAAAGAGAGGGAGATACGAGTGGCCTCCTTGCGATGACCGTCAGCTATAGCGGCTGAACCAACCCGGGAGAGAGCGTCGCAAGCGCGGGAGAGGGAGACAGTGTGACTGAGAGTGAGAGAGAAAGAGTTCGAGAGAGAAACAGAGAGTGAGATAGAGAGAGATAGAGAGAAACAGAAGGTGAGATAGAGAGATAGAGGGGAGGACGATGGCGGTGGCTAGGCGGTGATGGGACCACCGATGGGTGGCGGAGAGGGGCAGTAGAGAGCGACGGAGAGTGAGAGAGAGTGAGAGAGTCGAAGAGAGGTTAGGGCTTTAGCCCTAATCAAATTTTGGGGGGGAGGAAGTGTTTCTTTTTGGTCAAAACGCAACGCTTCCTTCCTTTTTTTTTTTAAAAGAAATATCTATGTAGATAAATAAATAAATAATCATATATATATTTTTTATATCCACTTTTCACTAAATTTTAAATTTCATAAAAATTCACCACGAATCGCGGACACGACATTTTATATATATATACTCAAAATTTCAATTTAATACCCCAAAATCGAAAATCAATAAAATTTAAAATTTTTCATTATATAATAAAAATGTTTACAAAATTTCTAACACCGGATTTTCAGTGTTGCATGTTAATAGTTGTTACTAAATTTAGTTATGAATTTTGCGATGAAATATTTTTTGTTGTTAATTTTGTCACGAATTTTTGAATTTCGTTGCTAAATTTTTGTAGCGCGCTATTAGTGACGAAAATTTTTTTATCACTAAATCTATCATTAAACAAATTAGTAACGAATTTTTCTAAAATTTTTATCGCTAAATCCATTATTAAAACCATATTTTTGTACTCTATTTTGTTAGAGAATAAACAACACCTTAACCGAACCATACCCTACACAATCTTGTGGCGAGTCCTTGTTATTTATAACCCAAACTTTAATGATAGCCCAGCAAACAAAATGGCCATGTCCACATTAAAAATCGGAACGGCCACCCAACTCCCGCATTAATGGCATGATTTTCTGCTTCCGCACTTCATAATAACTCCTATGTTTGTTATTCCAAACTGTCAACTAACCATTCCTCTCCCCCTCTAACTTTATACCACGTCCTTAAGAAGGGTTATATCATCCCTATACTCCTAATGTTACCTTCTTCAAGATAACCTTTGGAGTAAGGGCAAATGATGATACCTAACCAAAGACCCATTGAGCCCATCGTTGGCCCACTAACAAATGAACCCAAAATCCATCCTTTAGGCCCACCGAACTAGGAGCATTTAACTAAGACCGTCTACAACTCTTCGATCATCTCTATTCTCGGTATGTAAGCCCTTTGGTTACTCTAAGTCCTCAGCCCCCAAGTCCTTCGGTCATTCTTATTCCTCGACTAACGAGCCTTACAACTATTGTCCGATCAACATATATGTTAAGTACGATTCAAGACAATACGTGAAGAAAACAAATCTTCAAATAGACTTAAACTCTCCTCGAGAGGAGGAAAATCTTCTCAAGACTGTTCCACAGGATAAGGAAACATACTTTAATAAGCATATCAGATGTGGAAGGAAGCTCTCATGATTACGGGACTTCCCCTAACTACCAAAGTGGTGCATCTCCAAGGAGGATCTCAAACAGATACCCCGGGATCTTGGGGATTTGGAATAATCATCCCACAAGGGAACTAGGGTTTCGAGACCACTAAAACCCCACATAAGTTCTCTCAGAACTGAACACCCTAAACACATCGGTAGCACGGTGCCGACGTCACTCTTTTCAATCTGTTTACTTAATTAAAAAGCCTCTTCTCCTAATTTGAGCGGTAGAATTTTCCCTGTCAAAGTATCCTCCGATGACTTTTACAGGTACCAAGTATCGAATTCTCTCTCATCCATAGGCTCCCACTTAGATGGACAGGGTAGCTATCTGAGGAGAAAACCCACCTCCATCAATATTACTCCTCCCTAATCCACATATTTTCAAACTTAAACCTTCTATTTCTAGGGATTTTTACAACAACTAGAGGATCTAGAAAAAAAAGCAAAATGATCCGCGGAAAAAAATGGTTAGAGAACTTATGATTCTCAAACATATGAATCCAATCCTTACTCGCCAAATACCTAGCCAAACGTTCTTCAACCCAATTTTCTATCCCCTGCTATCACTCTCAAGTAAGCCAGTAACCATCTATACCTAGATCGGTGAACACACTATCAAAAACAGTTGATTGGAAAACTTCTAGCAACCAATTTCGATGAGCTTGCTTCCCCTGTTTATCAGTTGCATGCAGTAAATCATTAAAATCACCAACACAGCACCAGGTCAAGAGAGAACAACCTGCTAGGTGATGCAAGATATCCCAAGATTCCTTTCATCCATAACCCAACTTGCCACAAATGAAATAGAAAATTTGCATGTGTTCATACTTAGTATACCCAAGCCTGGTCTCCTCACGACTTTCTTTATTTTCATTCTTCTTTTTAGAGGATTTCTAACATCTATAGATACTTTGATCCTTATAAAATTCCTCCATACACCAATATAATTCCCGATCTCTTTGCCCACTTTTTTAAGACATAAACCCTAGTGGAAGATCATGTAACTGAACCCAAAAAACAACCTAAAACAACATAACTTGATTTGGATGGACATGTTGCTCCAACTTCTTGAATATCAGCAAATTGTTATCGAAAGTCCACGAGCCACCTTCAACCACACGCCATAAATTGAGTTCAAGAAAGAATTGGAACAAGAAGAACGAAGGACTCAAATCTTTAATGCAGGCTCCCATGGCTGGCTTCCAAAAAGATGCAAGGCTATGCTTCATAGCATTAAAATTAATTAACCTATCTGCTAAAAAACACCCTAAAATACTCCGGTGAAACTCTGGACGCGCATGCTAGATTCCTGGCCATCAATAACCATCCTTCCTCTTCATCTTGAATGGTCTGTTTAGCACAAGCCTCCTCCATGTCAAGGCAAGGGCACTGCAAAAGGAATGACAAAAAAAAAAAAAACACTTGTCAAGAGACGACGGATAACACTTGCTTTGACAACATAGATTTCCCATGACCACAACTTTTACGGGTTGCCTTATAAACGCTTTTACCACCACTTGTAATTTAGCATAAAAAAGATGTAGAGAATTCTAGAGAAAGAGGAAGGTGTTGATTTTTTACAAGTTAATCTTTATTTTGTTTTATTTTATTTGTAACATTTTTACTATAAATAAAATTTTCTAATAAAAAATATTGGGTTTTGCAAATTAAAAAATAAAATAAAATTTCTGAATAAAAATGAAAAATATATATATATTTTTTAAATGGAACACTCAATATAACCTCAATTTGAACCTTCAAGTTACAGAAATAGGGCCCTCGGCTTTGGGCAGCCTTTTCTGAGCAACAAGAAGATGCTCATAATGAGGAAAACACACGAATTATGTGTTCTTTTATAGGAGCTTCCTGTAGAAGGTGAAATATTGCCATGATGTAGACAGTGATTAACTAAATATCATAACAAACCACATGCTAAAGTGTGGTCCATAAAAAGAAAAAAAAAGGCAATGTAACCTCATCAATGGAGGAAGGAAAAAGTGTAAACAAGGAAGATGAAAGGAAAGAAGGGACTCATCAATGGAGGAAGGAAAAGGAGAAATAAAAGTGTTGGGTAATCCAGTTTGATAAAATCCATCATTAATATTTAGATATGCCTTAAATTTCATATTAAATCATCAACAAATATCAAACAAAGAAAGCATACCTGATTCTACACCAATTGCTATTGAGAGCCGTGTAGTTGACATTCTAGATCAACATATTCTTTCCTAATAGAACCCTCTAGTCTCTCTCAGTTTATGATGGTGTTGGAATTAATTGACTCAACATGCAGCGGAAGCATTCAAAAAATAATTTTCGGGAAAAATAAATATAGATTGGGTATAGGATATAAATACCTCGAATACGTAGAGCCCAAAAATCAACCGTGCGTCCCTCGACGGATATCGCAGTCGGGATGGTGATCACGATGTTAATCGAACCACCACCGCAATGCCACGACGCCGCAACCCTCAGTCCGGCGATCATCGTGACGGGAGAAATTTTCCTACTCGAAAATTTCTCAAACCCTCAAATAAAAATTCTCTCTCTTTAGAGAATAAAGAACTCACTCAATTTTCATCCATCGGCCATAAAACCATGATACATTTTGAAGGAGACCATTGTTACATCAAAAAAATGGAAACTTCCCTTAACTCCATATGTATCCCATGTTCCCACGTGAGAGAGAGAGTGAGAGAGGTTGGTTAGGTATGGGTTAGTGGGAGTTATCCCACTAACCCTATCAAATACCTAAAATGCCCCTCTAGGGCACAATAAACCAATATCTCCCACTTGCACTTGAGGGCATTATACGTCCGTCACAAGATCACAACTCATGCGATCACATCACCCTGCTGGACTTTCATACAGGATTGGGCGTCGTGCGACCTGCGAGTACACCTGCAAGCAAAGACCTCTCGATGCACCTGTTAGGATGATCGAGAAGCCATCGTTAGTATCAAAAGAACTCGCTGCACCCCAGATCCAAGACTAATTACATCCATCGAGCTACTTTCCTCAACGAAAGTAATCCCCAATAAATACTCGACTGTGTATCCACTATTATGTTTACATCTCAACATGGATAAACATAATAGGCTAGCCGATGAATACAACACAATGATGTAATGTCAATTGGTCTTCATTTTCCCAAACTCGAATCTATTAGCCTCAATTCATCTGCTTTCCTAGACCTGTCCCTCAGACCTCAATTTATCTTCCGGGCCATCGGTAAACAGACTAAAGTAGCAACACTGAGCCAAGACTTCTAGAAACAGCCGAAAGTGATAAGGGTACAAGAGATCCCACCCAATGGATCTCGGGTCTCACACAGTGGGAACGGGGATCAAAATCATATCAGTGTCTCAAATAATGCTCCCACTATCCCTGGTCGACATATCACACGCGGTATGAAACGCGTGCCACAGTGTTATTCCCCCATCTCTCAAAGGGCATATGTCAGATTTCTCTAACACTGTGCAGGTATGGGACTCAGTCTACACATAAGACTTTACCCAGAGATCTCAGAGAGAGTATCTCAGAGACAATATCACTAGTCGCAGGTGATATCTGAGATCTCAAACCTGGCTACTTACAGGCAACATGGATGTGGGTACGTCCATGCCGGTCATATCACATATGACCTCATCCTGAACACATATCAGGGCGACTTATGTTCTAGTAGGGCCACTCTCAGAGCCTCTTACGACTAGAAACCGTCTCATCTCCGCTCACTCAGAGCTAGAGGTGGTCACTCGTGTGAGAGAGTCGACCATGCCTGCCTGACATATCATTTATCATAACATATCACAAAATATATGACAATTAAAATAGTGCAATAAATAAGTGACCCAATCATGCACACATGTCATATATATAACATAATAAGCATCAGTACAAAATGAGAAATGTCAATATGTATCCAAACCCAATGATTCCAATATCTCATACAGGAATCTATCACAATGGGTTTGTTGAAGGGATCAGCCAACATGCTGTATAGTAATGTACTTAATTTGTCACTTCACCCTTCTCGGTGATGTCTCTCATAACATAGTATTAGGTATCAATATGTTTGGACTTATTGATACTTAGGGTCTCAAGTGTGGTCAAAAGGCGGCCTGATTTTCTCAATAAATCATCACTGGCCTCCCACTATCTGACACAACCCCTAAGTGATCCGAAAATCTCCGGAGCCAAACACTCTGCTGAACTGCCGCTGAGCATCTCATAAGCTCAGTCTCTATCGTAGATAGAGATATATAGGTTTACTTCTTGCTACTCCAAGACAGTAAAACCTAATATCGATTTGCATACGTTCAGATCACCAACCCACTTGGTATCTGAATACCCGATAAGATGCAAATCACCTCCTCCGTAACACTAGAGGAGGTCCGCAGTTCTCTCGAAATATCTCGGAATCCTTTCACCGCTCTCCAGTGATCCCCTCTAGGATTCGTTTGATACCTAATTACCATAGTGACTGCAAATCAAACGTTTGAACGTGTACGCGACACTGCATGCATCAGATCTACTCAATGCACTGGAACAAGGGATTCTACTCATTTCCCTTGTCCTTTTCTGAGTCTTAGGGAATATGTCAAGAATTAGGTTTTAACCTTTTAGCGATAGGAGTATCTTTAAGGTCGTAGTCGATCTCCTCGAAGCGCTCGAGAACTCCCTTGATGTTGGACTCATGTGAAAAAGTCAACACCTGTCTCGAGCGATCCCTCTGGATCTTAACTTCGAGGAAGAACTGAGTCTCACTCATGTTCTTCACATCAAGACTCGACAATGTCCACGTCATCGTGGTCATTAGATACTCTCTGTTGTTCCCAGTCAACAGAATGTCATTCACATGAGGACATGATCACAAGAACGTAAAAAGTATACGCGATGATCCTCATCGATCATCACGAAACCATGAGATGTCACCTCCTCGTGAAATCTCAAGCGCCACTGCCTGGATTGATGATTAAGGTCGCATGTCGACTTCCGAAGTCAATGGACCTTGTCATCCTGATCTACAAGAATAAAGCCAGATGGCTGTTCCTTGTAGATCTCCTCATCCAAAACTCCCACTCAGGAGAACAGTCTCAACGTTCATCTGGTCTCACTCCAGATCCAAATCATGTCCACGACAATCGCTAAAAGTAAATGGATCGAGGTAACACGCCCTCAGTCTGAGTAACCCCTGGTTATCAGATAGGCCTTATACCTCTACACCGATCCGTCGGCCTTTTTCTTGATGTTGAGAACTCACATATTCTCAACGGCCCTACTTCCCTCAGGTAAATCAACTAGATCCCAAATCCTGTTGATTATCGTCAACTCCTCTCACCCATGGCCTATAATCAATGGTCCTTCATAGAACCCTCAAGAAACTCTAGGACAGTTAAAGGTTTCTCGTAATCCTCAAGAGTCATACTGAGAGCCTCTCCCTCAATCGGGAAGCGACGGTTAGGTACGCATCCTCGACTACTCTTAAGAGGATAGGAAACCTTTTTACCTCTAGATGGATCGCTCCCACTAGAACCCAGATCCGTAATGGATTCTTGGATCCTGCCATTGGGATTTGCCAACCACTAGGCTCATCCATATCATGAAAGGTAAAGTCCCAATTGATTTCACCTCTCATAGGGAAATCACTTTCAAGAATCTCGGCATCATGAGACTCAATCTCAATAAGGGTGTCGTCTGAATGCTCATTAGAACACAACCCCATGGAGTGTTCTGAGTTACATAAAGATATATCTCTTTTCTCGCAGGCCTAACTCGCCGTGTAAATGCGAGAAATAGTGAACATATACGACACAACCTAATAATCTCAAATGGCTAAGGTCAGGTTGTCTCCCTGTCCAAAGCCCATATGGAGTACTGACTGCGGACTTCAATAGAATACGATTGAGAACATAGGCTGCAGCCAATAACGTATCTCCCCAATGGGAAACTAGTAAATTGGTTTGCGCCATCATCGGCCTCACCGTCTCAAACAAAGTCCTATTCCTCTCTCGCGGCTACTCTACTCCACTGAGTAGCGAGGAATAGTCAGTTTCTCGTAATGCCCTTCTTGAAATAGAGCTCTTTAGACAAATACTCGCGTACTCGATCGGTTCTGAGAGTCTCTACTCTCAAATAACTGATTATCAAGCTCGCTAGTAAACCTCCTGAAGCATCTCAATGCCTCAGACTTGCGCGAGATCAGATAAATGTAACCGAAACACGTGTAATTGTCTATGAACGTAATAGAGTACCCAACACTATTTCAGGTTCTCACGTTCATAAGGCCACAGATGTTGGAGTGAACCGACTGTAATGGAGTCCCAGCCCTCATTGCATTGTCGAATGGTTTTCTTGTAAGTTTGCCGTCTAGGCAAGACTGGTTAGCGGGTTCTACAAAACCACTCACTGCTAACCGGTTTATCCTCTCTCACACTAAGAGGACAACAAGAAATACCATTGAAAAGAATTATTTTCAGTGCATATAGTCCCTCATGGACCAAAATAGAACCAATCATAGAATTGTCGTAACAAATAGAAATTTTAAATTTCTAAATTAACGGAGCATATCCTAAACTGAAATCAAGTTCCGTCAAACTTTTGGAGCATAAAGGGCATACAGAGTCTAGCAACTTTGCAACTCCAACTTGCAAGTGCTACTCCCTCTGATGTCAACAAAACAATCCGTTTATGTACGTAAATCCTTCTACTTGAGGACTTACTGGACGGAACTTTATAAGCGCGCTCCTATCTCGAGCTGCGAAGTATTATCGGTTTTCTCGGATGGTTTTCTTCTTACCTGAGGCTCGAGTCACACAGGAGTCCTTGCTCGACTCCATCGCATAAGCATGACCCGAGTATGGCCTACTCGCCTCCAGATGCTCCTACTCGAGCTCACTGTGCCTATTCACATTAGTGAAAGTACGAATACTTTCGTCGTATGTGAAATAGACTTTCATGATTTCTCATGAATCAGGTAAAGAACTGGATCACATCCAGTACAAGAAAATATATCCGAAATGGGCTCGGTCACATTCCCCAACTCGGCGATCATACTCGACATTTTTATCAAATGTTGCATCATCATATGATCCACCATTTTCTTATAAGTTGTTACACTTATAAGTCAGTATCCTCATCTCAGGATCTGTAAGAGCACCACAATACTCTTTATAGGGTGAGCCAAATCGATAAAATCGTAGGATATTGCTCATAGACTGGGATCACATAATCGTGCATGCTACTCAGGAGGATTGCCCTGACTCGGCTATCATTCCTCTTTCATGCACGTAATGTCTCCTAATCCCGTCTCTCTGAGGTGTGGAACCCTCCCTGGAGTCTACCATCCCATGCCTCAGAATTTTAATTAGATCTTGCTCCTCGAGGATAAATTGAATCTACTAGTGAAAAATCTCGTATTTATCACCATTCAATTTTATCCCCCTTGCAAAAATCAAATACGACAATTTTAGAAACAGTCAATGAGATAGCCGTGACTTGTGATGCTTATTCTCATATTTTATGCACCCTACGAATCAACAAGACCCAAATAATTCGAATACATACCCCAAGACGAGCGTATGAATCAACAGACACCATACACCACAATCCGGGATAGCATCTCACCGTTTGGACTAGGATTTGATGCACAAAAACCCACAAAAAGTCACTTTTATGGATGTGGGACCCTCAAAAAATTGAAAAAATTTCAATTCCGGACAACCTGACGCGTCGCCGGAGGTCCCACGCGCTGCCACGCACCGGCGGCGCGTCCCCACGCGCCTCCACGCGCCGGGAACAGTTTCTGGCGCGTGCCAGACGCGCTGCGCGTCTGGCACGCGCTCACACGCGCGCTCTGCGCGTCGTCTCACGCGCCTGACGCGCAGGCGCGCAGGTCACGCGCCTGCACGCGCGAGACCCGCGGGCGGGTGTCGGTTCCGGATCCGGACGCGGGTCGGAACCCGAACCGGACCGGATCCGTGGGTCGCGGGTCGGGAGACACGTGTCCGGGTCGTAACCGACCCGGACGACCCGTCCTCTCACGCTCCATTTCCCGCGCGTGAAGGACACGCTCCGCGCCCTGCTGCTTCACTCGCCTTCCTCGCGCGTGTATCTCACGCGCCCGCGGGTCTGGACTTCGTCTTCTTCGCCCGATGGTTTCTGTAACCGGGTCTTTCGACCCGGTTGCCGGAAAACCTCATTTTCGGCACCATTTTGACCGGATTTTTTATGAAATCTCTAATTCCATTTATTCCAAACATCCTTGACTCGATTTTTGGAATTATTGCGTCCTAAACTTGGCGTATTTTGGATCCAAAAATTCGACCCTCCGCGGTCAAATTTGAAACCTCATTTTCCGGCCACAAACATATGCAATATATATACCAAATTGAAGAGCATGAAACAAGGATTACAGATCTATAAATTTCATGCATCGATTTGCCCTAGAACTCGACAAATCTAAGGTTGAAGGGGTCGGTCACTATTCACGGCCGAAAGTTTCAACCGGAGTTTTCTTCGCCTAAACGTGCTCAGAAAATTACGAAAAAAATATTTTCGTGTTCTAGGGATTATGGGTAACACAGTGGTGTTCTCGGATTCACGAAACTCATCCGTGATCCGAACCCCAAATTTTAAACCCAATATTTTTTATACCCAAAAATTAACCCGAAAATTATTTTTAATCCAACGTATCGCTCTGATACCAATGTTGGAATTAATTGACTCAACATGCAGCGGAAGCATTCAAAAAATAATTTTCGGGAAAAATAAATATAGATTGGGTATAGGATATAAATACCTCGAATATGTAGAGCCCAAAAATCAACCGTGCGTCCCTCGACGGATATCGCAGTCGGGATGGTGATCACGATGTTAATCGAACCACCACCGCAATGCCACGACGCCGCAACCCTCAGTCCGGCGATCATCGTGACGGGAGAAATTTTCCTACTCGAAAATTTCTCAAACCCTCAAATAAAAATTCTCTCTCTTTAGAGAATAAAGAACTCACTCAATATTCATCCATCGGCCATAAAACGATGATACATTTTGAAGGAGACCATTGTTACATCAAAAAAATGGAAACTTCCCTTAACTCCATATGTATCCCATGTTCCCACGTGAGAGAGAGAGAGTGAGAGAGGTTGGTTAGGTATGGGTTAGTGGGAGTTATCCCACTAACCCTATCAAATACCTAAAATGCCCCTCTAGGGCACAATAAACCAATATCTCCCACTTGCACTTGAGGGCATTATACGTTCGTCACAAGATCACAACTCATGCGATCACATCACCCTGCTGGACTTTCATACAGGATTGGGCGTCGTGCGACCTGCGAGTTAAATTAAATTTCTGAATAAAAATGACAAATATTTTTTTTAAAAAAAAAAATTGAAAACTCAATGTAACCTCAATTTGAACCTTCAAGTTACAGAAATGGGGCCCTCGGCCTGGGGCAGCCTTTTCTGAGCAACAAGAAGATACTCAAAATTATTTGTTCTTTTATAGGAGCTTCCTGCAGAGGTTGAAATATTGCAGTGATGTGTACAGTAATTAGCTAAATATCATGACAAACCACAAGCTAAAGTGTGGTCCATAAAAAGAAAAATAAAGGCTAAAAAAGGAAAGAGCAAGAAAAGGAAAGACGAAAGGAAAGAAGGGAATCATCAATGGAGGAAGGCAAGGAAGAAATAAAAGGAGTATTCAAAGGGCCACTAAAAATTAGATGAAGCAGAATAGAGGATGCTATATGGTATTGAATCTATTTGAAGAAATAATAATAATAATAATAATAATAATAATAATAATAATTATTGAATCTATTTGAAGAAATAATAATAATAATAATAATAATTATAATTATTATTATTATAGTCTGTTAATAGCCATTTCCTTTAAGACGACCAAGGGGTCAATGCAAAAACATGGCTGGAAAACGAGATGCATGTGGACCGAGGTACAATACTATTCGAATTTTAACATAGCGAATGGTGAATCTCAAGTATCGTAAATAAAGTGTTTGACACTTTAAAAAATTTGAAATTAAAATTAGTTAATTTAAGTAAATTTTTTAATAAAAATTATTAATATAATAATAATTTTAATTTATCTTTTATAAAAAAAAAAATTGACTTTTATTTATAAATTAGTTTATTATTTATTATAAAATATTTTATTCTCATCGAAAGATGTTATAATAAAGTAAAATAAAATAGAAGCAAGTTGTTGAACTAATTTGAGTCTTCCCAAACATCTCTCCACATGAGAATGAAAGGACGAGAAAAATCAGAGAAAATAATATTTGACAAATCTTTTTTTTTTCTGTATTATATGGGAATTATGAAAATAGATATATTTAGATTTAAACACCGAATCTTGAAAAAAACATTTGAGTAAGAGTTTTTTATCATTCTGATGTCCTTACAAGAATATTTTTAAGCAAATCTAAGGAGAAGAATAAGGATGTCCTTTATTAAAGTTCTCAAAGGAGATCCAGCAGTCCAAGGCAGAGTGAAAATTATGAATGTGTATTAGACAATTGCCGCCCTCAATTTTTTTTTTTTTTTATTGAACAAGTATAATTAATTATTTTTATGATTATTAAAATTATAAATAAATATTTAAATTTTCAATCATAAAATCTATGTAAGTTTTCTTTCCTTTGATCTTCAAAATTTTAGTCCATAAAAAAATTTGTTTACATTAAATAATTGTTTTTAAATTTAATATAATATGTCAAATGATATTTTTTTTTTTGGAACAAATTAGGAGGTTATGTCAAATTTTGTACCAAGGTTTTGTCAAATTTTTTATAGGTTGTGAAACTATAATCAAAGGATAACACCATTGACTAGAAACATATAAATTTCCATCAAATCTAGTTTTTCTATGCTTTTTGCAGCAAATAGTGCGAAGGAGGGGGGAAAAATAGACATCATCATAAGAAACACTATTTTGATATAACTTATAAAACATCTTGGGAGAAAACAACAAATAAAAAATGAAAATTCACAAAACTTAGCTAGAATAAGAAAACGAGTTTGGTTTACTAATAAAATATGCCCTACTATCACACAGTGTCACTTTTTTTTTGTTCACAAATAGGAGTTGGGAAGACTAATTTCTAAAAGAAGTCATACTTTGAATATCTTATTTTAAGAAACGATAAATCTCACAAAAAGGAGAGTATGACTCATGCAATTCAGGAGCGACCGATTGGCCCTAATTTGGCAAGGAAATTAGCGCAACTATTACCTTCTATTGAAACAAAAAGCATATGATAAACCAGAGTTTGTCAAATTAGCTGTTGACATTATCGAAGAATATAGAAATCAGGATCGGAGGGAATCATGTCGGGGGAGAGAGTCGACACAAGCTTGGCGGAATCGATCTGAAGGATGACCAGAAAGAATTTTGTATAAAACAGACTGACTCCATAAAACTCCATAGTAAAATGATTCGTCACCCAAATTCATTGTAAAGTGATAGACCCATAATCCATATTCATCTTGAAGAACACTCCAAACACTAGCCAAATGAGAAGTAAGATTTGAGGATCTATTAATATTTAGCTTATAAAATTGTGGAGGAGGGGGGACCATTGAATCCAATAACTGGAGGAAGGAGGTGACTAGGAGCCACCAACAAATGCCAACCACCTATCTTGAGTATAGTTAGAGGTAGCAGTAGCAACACCTTTTAGGGAGAAAGTGAGACCCTCAAACACAACTGTGTATCAAGCTTTCCAAATGGCCTATATCATGTGGACAAAAAAGCGAGACCACAGAAGACCCTGTGGAGAGACTGAGATTGGTAGTTATGAATCAACCAAACATTCATGGGCAAACTCCCTAACACTAGTCAGGAAAGGGAGGACATTCGAAGGATCCGAACCTAAACTTGGTAAACAAGGACACAATCCCAAAATAGATAAATACATGTTTCCGGAAGGTCATAGGAATGAAAAAAAAAGGATGATCAAGTCTTCATCTTGCTGTCCAACTCCATGAATCACACTCATAGAGTGATGATCACCTGTGCTCCAATTGCCAATACTCTATGGGATAAAATGCATGGTCTCTATGGACAGGATTCCTACATTGGAAGAGTGTTCAAGATCAAGCATCAAATAGCAAACATCAAGAAGGAAGAAAAGAGGCTCTCCCAACTCCTCAACGAATATGGAGACTTGTGGAATGAATTGAGGACATTGAGGCTCACAATGATAGATCTCAAGACTCTCCAAAAGAGAGAAGATGAGGAGATGACCTTTGGTCTCCTCATCTCTCTTGGAGAGACCTTTCTCTCATGTTCACCAGGAAATCCTTCGAATGAGGGGTTTCCCTTCTTACGAAGAAGTTTAATTCATGATCCATTATGTGAAGGTGAGCATAAAGTTGGAAGAAGCATCTCAAAGCAAAGTGGAGGATCATGGCTTCAGTTCCACCTTAGAGGCGCACGTGGCCAACAAGGCAAGTCAACGGACCAGGAGAGTTATATGCACACATTGCAAAAGGTTGGAGCATCCAAAGGAGAGTGTTGGATTCTTTATCCGCACCTCAGACCAAAGAGGGACTAAAATGTAGCCATTTTGTCAGTTATCAACAGATTCTCGAAGCTACTTCGACAAGTTGCCAACAATCCAGGTACTTCTCTTAACTCCTCTTTTCAGCCTGAAAAATGGCTGGTAGATTTGGTGTGTGACTACCATATAGTTAGGGATAAAAATTTGATCAAAAAGTTAAAACCCCTTCCAGACCATAAAGTAATCAAAGTAGCTAATGGATATAATTTGAAAGTTAAAGAATTTGGGAAAGTTGAATATTTTCAAAAAAAAAACTCAAATTCTTTATGTCTCCAAGTTCACTTCCAACTTTATATCCATAAGCCAAGTCACCGGATATCAAAATTGTAAGATTACCTTTGATCCCAACACAGTTGCTTTTCAGGATTTCAAGTCAAATCTAGTGATTGGAAAGGGATTTGGGAGAAACAACCTGTACTTTTTGGAACAAGATAACCAAGTTCATGTGGCATGCTAAGAGAATGATTATTCATTGTGGCATGCTAAACTAGGACATTCCGGTGAACAAACTTTAAAACATCTATTCCCAACAAAGAGCTATGAGAATAGACACTACGAAACATGTATTTTTTGAAAAACAAACACAAATGTGCTATCCTTTTTCAGAGACTATTTATAAAATTGTGTTGAGTGGAATAGGTTTTGATGATAATTAGGTATAATTAAAAATAATTAGGATTAATCAAATATGAATTTAGAAGATCTGAAAAACTATTAAAGTTAAACCCTATGCAAGCAAGCCAACCTGCACAACAAAAAAGTCGACGTACATATTCGAACTGTCTTAGACATATCAACCTACCCTTTGCACAAGTCGACTCAATTAGACATTAAGTCAGCCTAACCTTGCTGCCTTGTTAACCTAGGATTTAAAAACTTGAAAATTAACTATGTATAGAACATCACAAGTCGACCTGAGAAAGTGGACAAATCGACCTGGGGTATACAAGTTTCAAAAAACTAAGTTTGTAGCATGTTAAGTCGACCTACACGAGAGACCAAGTCGACTTGAGGAACATAAGCTTTAAAAGCCTAAATTTGCAGAATTTTGAGTGAACTTACCAAATGAATAAGAGGCCATTTGAGATTGTTTAAAAAATATTGTTTATAAACACTTAGTGTTTATAAATAGTTTTTTAACTTATAGACCCATTTTAGTTTTTTTTCAAAAAAATAATCTATTATTTGTTTGGATAAATATTATTTAAAAGTAGTTAACTGTTTGATAAAATGTATACTTATAAACTATATAAAATAGAGAAAAGACTATGATGGGTATAAGATGCTTTTAGTTGTGAAGCTAGTGGTGTAGTTGTAATTTTTATTAAATACAAAAAGGTGAAAATGTATTTTTGTTGGTCATAATAATTTATTTTAGCTATATTTAAAAGCACTAAAAATAAAAATATTGAGGGAGCAGCTTATCGTTTTTTTCGCTTTATAAATATTTTTTGAATTTATAAACATTTTTACAAATTTTAGTTAACATACAGTTATCATTTTAATTTTAATTTATAAGTTAATTTGACAAACATATAAGTAATCCCGAACACTCTCTAAGTCAACCTAAGCTCAGGACAACATGATTATGAGTTAACCCACATCAAAAACAACGTGACCTACCTTTTTGAATAAACCTAAGTTAAGTCGACCCACCAATTGTATAGACAAGTTGATCTAGGATTTAGTCATGTTGAACTAAGCTTGGACTAAGTTGACTCATCACATAGAAGAGTCGATCTAGTGAAACTTCTCAAAATTTACTAAGTATAAAATACATCAAGTCAACCTAGGAAGAGAGCAAGTCAACTCAATAAGAAAGATAAGTCAACCTAGGGATATAATGAGTCAATTGGATTATGACAACTTCAGAAACCAAACTCTGCAGAATAATAAGTCAACTTGGGAGATTCGATGAGTAGACTGCAAAGATTCGGTCTCAGAAACAAACTCTAAAAAATAACTAAGTTGACATAGGTAGGACTCAATAACATTTCTAATGTGACATAGAGATCGACCTATATGATAGACAAGTCAAATTGATGTATACACAAGTTGACCTGACCAAAACAATAACACATATTGAGTCAACAAAGAAAGTCATAAGTCGATTTGGACCTATATTGATGTGAGACAACTTTCTAAAAATTATTCAAGTGGCTCATGAAAAAGGAAAGAGATCCATTAGTTTTTAATTTCTATAATTTTCTAATTTTTAGAGTTTCTTAATTTTCTTAATTTTTCTAGTTTCTATATTTCTCTAGTTTCTTAATTTTTTTTAGTTTCTATATTTCTCTAGTTTCTTAATTTTTTTTAGTTTCTATATTTCTCTAGTTTCCTAGTTTCTATAGTTTTTTAATTTATGGGGTTTACATTCCCTATAAATACTTATAGTATTTCATTATTTTGGTATTCATGAATAATAATATTTTTCCTTAAGAGTGATATTTCTCTTTTGAGAGTTTAGGGTTTTCTCTTTTCAAACCCTGTTACTATTCTTTTATCTCTCCCGCGTTAGGTGGTATCAGAGCTAAGACTTTCCCTTGCGATGGCCAACCAAGTCGGTGAAGGTAGTACTCATTCTGACGTGTTCAGAGAGTTGCAAGTCATAACGGCTGCACTTCAAACTTTGTCTGTTCGAATGGAGCAGGTAGAATCACGAATAGAGCAGGCAAAAACGGAATTGCAGACGTCGCGATCAAACCAGGGTAATATAGGAGGTGAAGGTGGCGCTAGGAGAATCGCTCAGGGACCTCACTTCAATCCCATATTACCACAACAACCTCGTAGGGTTCAGACCAATGAAGATGATTCTTCGGACGAGGAGGTTGCTCAATTTTTTGATCATAACCCTAATTCAAGGGCAACTCATCAATATCGACAAGAAGAGTTCCGATTGAAAGTCGATATCCCTTCATTCAATGGAAATTTAAATATCAAAAATTTCCTAGATTGGGTAGCAGAAGTTGAGAGGTTTTTCGACTTTGCAGAGATTCCAGAAGAAAAACAAGTAAAGTTGGTGGCTTATCGATTAAAAGGTGGAGCTTCTTCGTGGTGGGAACAAACTCAGATCCAACGAAGGCGTTTGGGAAAATAACCAATAAGGTTTTGGCCAAAAATGAAAAAGATGTTGATGGTAAGATTTTTTCCTCCAGATTATGATCAATTTTTATTCCATCAATACCAAACATTGGTGTATGGGCAAAAATCTGTGGCTGAATATACGGCAGATTTCTTACGACTATCGGCACGGAATAATTTAATGGAGACCGAAGGTCAACAGGTAGCAAGAAATATTCATGGGTTGAAACTAACAATCCATGATAAAATTAGCTGTCAGATCATTCTAACGCTCAGTAAAGCCCAGAATATGGCCCAGAGAGCCGAATCAATAGAGTTTAGGGAATTTTATGGGAGTGAAGATACCCGTAAACCCATTGGGGAGGCATCTAGGGCAAACCCGAGAGTCAATATATGGTCTAGTTCTGAACCTGTGAAGAAAGATATAACAGAGAAGGAGCATGTGAAGGAACCAACTAACAACAACCATTATTCAAAACCGATGGGAGATAAGTGTTATAGGTGTGGGAAAGTTGGGCATAAGTCTAATAATTGCCCTCAACATCATCAAGTTCATGTTGTCGACTATGGAAGGGAGAATGATCAAAAGTCTACTGATGGGGAAAAAGGGATCTGTGAGCCAGATGGAGAAGACGAAGAAGTACAAACCCTAGTGGGTAGAAAAGTGCTGCTAATCCCTAAACGAGAAGATACAAAACAGAATGACCTCTTTCAAAACAGTGAGGGTGATCTTGTTTCATGTGCAGATTCAAACTCATTGCATGGTATGGCAGACATTGGCTCACCAAAACCATTACAGTTTGCAAATACCATTATTTCATTAGAGGCTGAGATACAGAAGTTAGTAGTAGTGCTTGATACTGATTGGACTAAAACAAGGTTTTTGAAAAATCTAGAAGATCCGTCATATGAAGTTCTGATATTAGTACCTCATAATTATTTAGAATTCACCCTTTTGCTACTAAGTGTTACATGTGGTACGGTAGAAGTTTTCAACGTCATAGAATCAATTCATAACATAACTAGAAAGAATGTAGATATTTCTTATTTGGAAGCTGAATATTTCAATATTGATCCAGCAAATAGGAAAGTTTACTATCAGTCTAATTCAGACAAGCATGTGGGTGGGGTAGAAGAATTTGGAGTTGACTATGATTATATGGTTATAACAGTTATTTTGATATTTATCATGCTCAACATAAAGTTTTTGGGGAAGAAAACCAAAGGAGAGAGTTGACGAAATGGATGCAGACATTGAAGGTATCACTCGAGGGCGAGTTCTTTTCAGGAAGGGGAGGCTGATGTGGGACAACTTTCTAAAAATTATTCAAGTGGCTCATGAAAAAGGAAAGAGATCCATTAGTTTTTAATTTCTATAATTTTCTAATTTTTAGAGTTTCTTATTTTTTCTAATTTTTCTAGTTTTTATATTTCTCTAGTTTCCTAATTTTTTTTAGTTTCTATATTTCTCTAGTTTCCTAGTTTCTATAGTTTCTTAATTTGTGGGGTTTACGTTTCCTATAAATACTTATAGTGTTTCATTATTTTGGTATTCATGAATAATAATATTTTTCCTTGAGAGTGATATTTATCTTTTGAGAGTTTAGAGTTTTCTCTTTTCAAACCCTGTTACTATTCTTTTATCTCTTCCGCGTTATATATGCTCTCAAAAACTTGATTTCTGAAAACATATTAAGTCAATCTAGGACAGACATGAGTTGACTTACTAACATTGGTAAGTTGACCTAGGGTAAAATTAAGTTAACCCATATAAAGATTTGAAATATGTATATCAAACCTAATAAAATTTCTAAGCCGACCTATATATGCATGAGTCGACCCAGAAGAAGCACAAGTCAACCCACAACTTCTCAGAATGCAAGTAAGTCGACTCATCTTCACATCAAGTCGTATTGAACAAGCCAAAATTCAAAGACAAGTTGACCTGAAGTTTTAATGAGTTGACACATTGTGAGTAATAGCTAAATGTTTAGAAAAAACTATTTAAAAATTAAATGGAACTTCATTCACTTCCAACAGCTACTACGATGTATTCAATGGCATTAAATGTTGCTCAATAGTTAGTTGATCACTCTAACAATAAATACAATTCAAGAATGGAAGGAGAACTTTTGAATTATCAAAGAATCACATAAGCTTAATTGTCCATCCTCTATTTTTAAGTTCTCTGTTGTATTTTTACTCGGAGCTTGTAACGATCACATTTGAACTATAATGCTTTAATTTGTACTTAAATTTTACTCATCAATCTTTGTAAAGATCAAAAGATTAGGTCTTCTTAATTTGAGTTTAATTTTTGTAGAGTGAAAATTTGGGTTTGTGAAAACACTTGTAAGGTCTTACTAGCACTGAGAAGCTACTTGTTTATACTATTTGATTAAATAGTGATTAGAAATCTAAATAAAGTTTGGGATTGGGCATACATTAGGGAGGTGAAACCACTAAAATACTATATCTAGTGTCTCTTTCTTTGTCCTCCTCTATTTTTCTTTAATCTCCTTATTAATCCCCTCTTAGATTCCAGAAAAGCCAAAATTTTCTAAATAACCTACTCACCCTCTCTAAGTTATAACATATAGTGTCTAAAAGTAGTATCAGAGCAGGTCTTCTGGTAAAGATTCAACATCTCAGAAGAAAAGATCTAGAGATGACACTAAATGGAGATAGTGTTCCTTTTGAAGTTTGCTCAACAAACATAGCACTATTCTTCAATTGGGTTTGCTAGCACCTCTTGTAAACTAGTGGTGAGTGTTCAAATGAAACACTTGTGAGGTTTGACTAACACCAATACAAACTAGTTGGTTGTACTATATTGGAAGAAAATAGTGGATTAAAAAATTTAGATGAAGTCTGAGAGTGAATGCACACCGAGGAGGATAGAATCACTTAAATTATCTATTTAGATTTCTCTCATTCTGTCTTCAACTGTCTTCCAAATCTTAGAAAACTGTAAGAGTGTCAAGTAACCTATTCACTCCCTCTTGGTTGTCACAACTGATTCTTCGATTAACATCAAAGTGGGTCTCTTGGTGAAGAGTTTAACGACCTCAAGAGTAAAGATCCAAAATGGCACTTAACAGAGATGACGTCCCATTTGAAACTAGCTTAATCGATAGAGCCCCATTCTTCAGTGGCAATAATTATAAGAGGATTTTCGTTATCGCTAAGGATGAAACTGTCAGGAAAATCATAGCAATTGACTGCCAAGGAAAAGAAGTAAGGAGCAAGAGCAATCGACTAACTTGAAATAATCATAGCAACTATGTGGGCGTATTCCTTAGCAATTCCCTTTAAAGAAAAGTAGAAGAAAGTATAAGACAAAGGCTTGGTGCTCTTTATCTAAGACTACCTTGTCTTTAGATCGACGAGTGAAAATGAACGGGTAATAACTTTTTTTAGCATCGAGATCAAATTCAGTTTTAAATGATTTATAGAAGAGGTTGGGAGTTCATGGCCCTTGGTAAAAAGGTTGGTGATTGTAGGCCAAACCCTATGAAACCCATCAAAGGTTAATGTCTTTTGGGATTTTGAACCAATTGAGCATGATTGTATCATAAACACCCAAAACTTTCTGATCATTTTTCTTTACCACTACAACTCATATTAGCTAGTTGGTGTCCTTGGGCCATTTGAGAGGTTTATCAGTTACTATTAATTATGAAAAAGTCATAATAGATTGAAAATTTGGCTCTATCTTGGAAGACAAAGTTGTTGAAGGTTTGGTCGCCATCGTCGAAGGATGTGTTGAAAAAGTAAGAGTCACTACTAGTTGGAACTCGATTTGTCTATTGTCAATCAGTAAATTGGAACTTCTTGGATGAGTTCATCCAAAGTGGGAGTAGTCTGAGCAACAATAAAAGGAGATGCCACCAAAAGTATGCAAGAAAGGGTTTGCAGAAGTAAAAGGAAGAAAGAAATGAAGGTTTGAAGTTGCTTGGAAAAGGAAGAACACAAAGTGATTTTTCAATATAATGAGTGGAATTTTAAAGGAAAGGAAATAGATAAGAAGAGAGAGAGAGAGAGAGAGAGAGAGAGAGAGAATAACAACTGAGATGTTAGGGTTAGAGTTTAATTCAAATTTTGATAGTTTTTACAATTCACAACTCTTTAATTTCTTAATGTAGTTTGTCAACTAAAGGTTTTAGGGGGCAATGTGTTGCCACCCAAAATTTGAAATAGTCAATTGGTAGTTGTAAGCAAGACATCGATCAATTTGAATCTCAATTCATCGGTTAAAGATGGTAACTGGAGCTGGTTGGATGGGAGAGTCGACCACTGGTTTTATTATTTATATTAATTAATCCATTTGACTTGATCAAATAATTTATAAATTATGGCACTATGCCGACAACAGATGTAGATTTATTTATTTTTTTAGTGTAATTATTGAAAAAGATTAAATTTGAAATCAAAAAGAATATATCTCCAAATATATATTATTTGTGATTTGAATGAGTTTATCTTCAAAACTTGTATAAAGTTGAGACAGAAACTTTCTTTGTTTTCCTATAATAAGGTAATTTTACTCCACATAATTATTTAATAAACTAAATTATTACTAGGATTCAAATATATTCCTTTAAAGCAAACTGTAAAGTATATTAACCATTAGGACATTGCTTGTTTGTTCTATCCAAACTTATTTTGTGACGTTGGTTCATAATTTGAGATACCGTCAATCTTAGTGTTCAACTAATATCCTCTGGTTTAATCGTCGTAAATTAAACTCATTTAAAAACAAAGTCTAGAAAATAAAAAAAATGATATTAAAAAAATTGAGTGTCAAATTATTGGAACAAAAAAATTATACTATTTGGTTAAATAGTGATTAGAAATCTAAATAAAATTTGGGATTGGGCATACACTAGGAAGGTGAAACCACTAAAATACTATATCTAGTGTCTCTTTCTTTCTCCTCCTCTATTTTTCTTTAATCTCCTTATTAATCCCCTCTCAGATTCCAGAAAAGCCAAAAATATTCTAAATAACCTATTCACCCTCTCTAAGTTATAACATATAGTGTCTAAAAGTAGTATCAGAGCAGGTCTTCTGGTAAAGATTCAACATCTCAGAAGAAAAAATCTAGAGATGGCACTAAATGGAGATAGTGTTCCTTTTGAAGTTTGCTCAACAAACATAGCACTATTCTTCAATTGGGTTTGCTAGCACCTCTTGTAAACTAGTGGTGAGTGTTTAAGTGAAACACTTGTGAGGTTTGACTAACACCAATGCAAACTAGTTGGTTGTACTATATTGGAAGAAAATAGTGGATTAAAAAATTTAGATGAAGTCTGAGAGTGAACGCACACCGAGGAAGATAGAATCACTATAAATTATCTGTTTAGATTTCTCTCATTCTGTCTTCAACCGTCTTCCAAATCTTAGAAAACTGTAAAAGTGTCAAGTAACCTATTCACTCCCTCTTGGTTGTCACAACTGATTCTTCGATTGACATCAAAGTGGGTCTCTTGGTGAAGAGTTTAACGACCTCAAGAGTAAAGATCCAAAATGGCACTTAACAGAGATGACGCCCCATTCGAAACTAGCTTAATCGATAGAGCCCCATTCTTCAGTGGCAATAATTATAAGAGGATTTTCGTTATTGCTAAAGATGAATCTGTTAGGAAAATCATAGCAATTGACTGCCAAGGAAAAGAAGTAAGGAGTAAGAGCAATCGGCTAACTTGAAATAATCATAGCAACTAAGTGGGCGTATTCCTTAGCAATTCCCTTTAAAGAAAAGTAGAAGAAAGTATAAGACAAATGCTTGGTGCTCTTTGTCTAAGACTACCTTGTCTTTGGATCGACGAGTGAAAATGAACGGGTAATAGCTTTTTTAGCATCGAGATCAAATTCAGTTTTAAATGATTTATAGAGGAGGTTGGGAGTTCATGGCCCTTGGTAAAAAGGTTGGTGATTGTAGGCCAAACCCTGTGAAACCCATCAAAGGTTAATGTCTTTTGGGATTTTGAACCAATTGAGCATGATTGTATCATAAACACCCAAAACTCTCTGATCATTTTCTTTACCACTACAACTCATATTAGCTAGTTGGTGTCTTCGGGCCATTTGAGAGGTTTATCGGTTACTATTAATTATGAAAAAGTCATAATAGATTGAAAATTTGGCTCTATCTTGGAAGACAAAGTTGTTGAAGGTTTGGTTGCCATCGTCGAAGGATGTGTTGAAAAAGTAAGAGTCACTACTAGTTGGAACTCGACTTGTCTACCGTCAATCAATAAATTGGAACTTCTTGGATGAGTTCATCCAAAGTGGGAGTGGTTTGAGCAACAATAAAAGGAGATGCCACCAAAAGTATGCAAGAAAGGGTTTGCAGAAGTAGAAGGAAGAAAGAAATGAAGGTTTGAAGTTGCTTGGAAAAGGAAGAATGCAAAGTGATTTTTCGATATAATGAGTGGAATTTTAAAGGAAAGGAAATATATAAGTCGAGAGAGAGAGAGAGAGAGAGAGAGAGAGAGAGAGAGAGAATAACAACTGAGATATTAGGGTTAGAGTTTAATTCAAATTTTGATAGTTTTTACAGTTCACAACTCTTTAATTTCTTAATGTAGTTCGTCAACTAAAGGTTTTAGGGGGCAATGTGTTGCCACCCAAAATTTGAAATAGTCAATTGACAGTTGTAAGCAAGACATCGATCAATTTGAATCTCAATTCATCGGTTGAAGATGGTAACTGGAGCTAGTTGGATGGGAGAGTCGACCACTGGTTTTATTTATTTTTTTAGTGTAATTATTGAAAAAGATTAAATTTGAAATCAAAAAGAATATATCTCCAAATATATATTATTTGTGATTTGAATGAGTTTATCTTCAAAACTTGTATAAAGTTGAGTCAGAAACTTTCTTTGTTTTCCTATAATAAGGTAATTTTACTCCACATAATTATTTAATAAACTAAATTATTACTAGGATTCAAATATATTCCTTTAAAGCAAACTGTAAAGTATATTAACCATTAGGACATTGCTTGCTTGTTCTATCCAAACTTATTTTGTGACGTTGGTTCATAATTTGAGATACCGCCAATCTTCCTGTTCAACTAATGTCCTTTGATTTAATCGTCGTAAACTAAACTCATTTAAAAAAAAAGTCTCGAAAATAAAAAGAATGGTATTAAAAAAATTAAGTGTCAAATTATTGGAACAAAAAAATTAGTCAAAAAGTCGAGATTAATTGTACTAAGTTTGAGGTAATGTCTAATGTCAAATGTCACCAAAGGTTGTGGTGGCACCACAAGGACCAGGAAATGAAATCGGAAGGTAATAGCCCAAATTCGCCGCACGCAGAGGCAGCTCCTAAGTGAAACCAAACAAACTAGTACCCTTTTAAACGCGCATCCTCTCTTCCATCTAGAAAGTCATCTCTACCCTACTCAAATTACAAGGATGAAACCCAAACCCAAACCCAAAACCAAAACCGACCCAACCCATTCACTCGAATTCAAAAGTGTTCTCTCTCTCTCTCTCTCTCTCAACTCTCTCATACTTTTCCGCCCATCCCAATTGACTTTCCCTGTCTCGTATTTAGTAAACGATGAATTGATGGAATAAAGCTAGCTTCTCGCAAGTCAGGGATTTCATATTGATGAACAAATTACAGAGGGGTAAGGCCATATTCTTCTTTATGAACAGAGTGCCCTGGCATTAAGTTGTTTTGAGTTTTCTGGTGTATTAAATTTTTGTTGGAAATTATGCAGGCAAAGAATATTTAGGTGGGAGCTGAATTAATTTTCAATTTGGGTGTTGCAGAAGGTGTGCTTACTTGTTCAACTCTTTGAATTTTCTCTTTTTCTCTAACTACGCTTTTCCCAATTATTGGGCTACCATCGTTACTTGTTCAACTCAATGTGAATGGTGTTGTTTTTTACATACGCCCACACTTATGATATTATCCTATCTAGTAAGCATTAGGGAAGATGATCTTTTCATATTGAGTTGCATGGAATCTACGATATGAATATGCTTTAATGGAAATAATTATACTACCTTGAGTTAAGCTATTGACATGCCTTTTGTCTAAGTCACTTAGGAAAATAATTCCAATTCATTTTTGTTCATGTGAGACGTGCAATATGATGAAGATATATTTAGTAAATAATTTTTTTTTTTAAAATAAGAATCTTAGAATTAAAATTCTAAATTAAGAGAAAAAAAATGCAATTGTAAACTGACTTAATATTCTATTTATACTAGATAGGGAAAATCCTAATTCTAAATTGAAACTTTCTAATTAGTTAAATAAAATAGAAACAAAACCCCCCCAAGAAAGAAAAGAAATTTCGTAAAAAGAATAATGAATTAAGAAGGGTAAACTAAAAAATTATGGAAAATCTCTAATTTAACTTGGATGCTCCTGGATTTATGTGGATGCCTCAACTATGGGGGCGCGAAGGGGAGATCTTGGGTATGGACTCAACCTGCTTCGGAATTCAAAGTTGTACCCAGAGTGTGGTACATACATGTTGTTCCCTCTCGGGTGGAAGTAGTTGTCTCTTTAGTTTTGGGTGCATTCGGGCTTTGCGTTTCAGAGATATGCTGAATATCACTCTTCTCTTTGCCCATGGCATGTGCTTCTTAGATGTAACCATGTAAATCTTGTTTTTTCTTGTTGTTGTCATGCTTTATTTTCTTTTATTTTGTTCTTCGTTTTTGCAATTGCTATTACAATATGCATGCAAATACCTATATTAACTCAACCCAGCGGGATCTTGTTCAGAAGGGACCATTTTGTAATTATGACCTATTAACTAAACTCTTTTTTTTTTTTATTATTATTATTAATTTTTTTTGGTTATTTTTGTTTCCAAACTATTATATGTGCTGGGAACATTCAATGTTGCAGGTTGAACTCTATGGGAATTTGGTATTGGGCTACAAATCATGCATTGGAAGAATAAATTGAGGTAAAATGCATGAGTTTTTGAGTGATCATGGAAAGAATTGGCTGCCACGCATTGATATATTTTCATCAGGAGGAGGTAATATCGCCAACGGTATTGCTATGTCTTCCACTAAGAGCTCTATCTATGCACAAAACAATGGAAGCGTTCAAGGTCGACCTTCTGATTCTACAAATAGGTGGTACCTAAATGAGGATTGAGCTGTGTTTCATGCCATGTGATTATAACCTAAGGTTAATGGAGATTCTGTTTGTCTAAGGCCAAATGTATGTTTTAGCTGCAGGCAAAACTCTGAAGTACGATCTGCTGTAAGCAATGGAAGCAGGGATGCCAGTTTCAATTACTTACAAGATCCAGAAGCTATGGTACTAATTTCCATACCCGAACAACATATAATTTTGTATAAACATAGCTATTGCTTTATCTTGTTGCTCCCTCTCATTTAGTTATTTTAAGGAACTCTATTCACGAGCTGAAGCACAAGAAAAGGAAATCCTTCATCTTCGTGAAAAAGTTGGCATGGCCTGTATTAAGGTACCAGATTTTTTTTTCCTTGAAATTTTGCTATGTTAGCATGTCTGTCAAATATTTATGAGCAATATAGTCTGAAATTTTAATTGCAATCTTGCAATTTTTGATTCCAGGAATTGCAGTTCCTGAAAGAAAAATATGCATTGGAAAGGAAACTCTCTGACTTACGGATGGTTTATTTCTCTCTTATAATTAATCTCTCAGAATAATTAAATTACTCCAGCTACTTTGTTGCTGAGTTTTGTCCCTCTCCTGGGCTCACATGGTTCAACTGTAGGCAATTGATGAGAAGCAGAATGAAGCAGTGTCATCAGAATTAAGTGTATTGGCTCAAAGAAAGGGTGACCTCGAAGAGAATCTCAAATTGGCTCATGAATTGAAGGTTAGTTAGAAGTATCTTTCTAACTTCAGTTTCCTTGTATTTCTTCATTTTTTTTTAATTTTTTTTTTATTTAGTAGGTTTTAATTTTCAAGCTGGAGGTAGCTTTAGAGAGTAACTCAGTGGTCTTGAATTTGGTTCTTAATGAAAAATGTTCTATTATCTTCTGTTATCATGTCATATGAGACCGCTTGCATTTTCTTGATGATTTCATGCTTTTTAATTATAATTGATCATGTTTATAGAGTTCTGAATGAGATCATTGGCAGAATGCATGTAAAATGGAAGGGAACTATGGTTACACTTGCAAATTTAGGACAAGGGCAATAGGTTATGTTAGGTGCATTTATGCTGGTTATTCATCTTGGTTGCTTTCACTTTCAGTTTGGATAGATGTAAGAGGTTTGAATCCTGGTGTTTATGCTGTTTTAAGGTCCTTCCTGTTATCAACATCATCAGTTTCATCAAGAGGGGTTCACTTGGGTGTAAGGGCGGTCTAGGCTTACAGCCAGTGTGACAGGTTTTGATTACTAATTTGAAATTTTGGGTTAAGGGATACTAGTGGCTCTTCCTATTAAAAAAAATGGATGGTGGTGTGTCGAATGATTAGTTCGGGGTGAGTCTCCATTGGGTCATAGTGTCGCTTCCAGTGTTAATAGATTTTTATTAATAGGGGGAAGACATCTTCCCCATCTTGTTAAGAGGTTTCTCTGTATGGCAGCATTGGATCAACTCATCTCTCAGAGTATAATCAGGTGATGTGGATAGCACCCCAACCCTGTATAGTTTGAGAATATCCAGCTTTGCCATCCTTCTTTGTAGGTTTTTGTAACTAACGTTGGGAGAGAGTTCTCTTGTCAGTGCTGGGAGGGTTGTTAATTGATGGCCAAGCTTGAATCTCTGAATGAGGTTTTGTAGGAATGGAATGTTAATACTTTTGGGGATCTTTGAGTGAAAACGGAGATCCTTCATGAGGTTAACCGTCTGGGTAGGTTAGAAGCAGAGTTGGAACATTTTGATAATCAGTGTATTAGGAAGTTGTGAAGAACAAAGCATTCGGCAACAGAAAATTCTAAGTGAATGGTCAGAGTGGGTAAATGTAACAGTAATTTGTTCCATAAGATCTTCAGACATAATCAGATGAGTTGTATTATAATGATTAAGGCGAATAATTTGTTATCTCCAAATTTTGCAAAGGATGCTTCTTGGTGGCCAATCGTTGACGTCTTGAACTGGTTTCCACTTTTAAGGATAGGGCTTCTTGGTTGGAGCTACTTTTTGTCTTAGAGGAGCTAAGGATAGTGACTTTTGGATTGACTAATCGTCTATCTCAGGTTTGTTAGATTAACCACTACTGTATATTTGGATATTACATAAGTATATAGCTAATTGTTTTTGTGTAGCATTGAAGGACACTATCTTAATAAATCAGAGGACTCCTAACGGAAGTGGATAGATTGTGGATATGGTTTTGGCTACTAATGAAGTTGTAGATGATGCTAAGTGAAGGAGAAAGAGATGTAGGAGGAGAGAATTGGTCTTAAGTTAGAGTTTGAGTAAGGCTGTTTTTCTTGGTCTTAGATTTTGAGAAAATATGATAAAGTTGGGTGGGATTTTGAGGAAGTGGTTTTGGAGAAGGATCTGGTGTTTGATGGATGCAGCAGATTAGGTGATGTCTATCCTCGACTGTTCTTTTGATCATTTCTTTATAAATAGGAAGTCTAAATATTGGGCTAGAGCTTTTAGAGATCTTAGAGAAGGCAATTCCCTTTCTTCTTTTTTATTTACTCTAGTGGGTGTTTTGAGTGGGATGCTACATAAAGGTTTCGATATAGGGATAGGTCATGAAATCATGATCTGCAGATGATATCATCCTTCCCCCCCCCCCTCAAATGATAGGTCTGGGATTGCTAGTGTTCTTCATTTTTCTCATTTGAGCAGTTTCACATGAAATGTGGCACTACAGGGATTGGAAGGTGCTGCACCCTGAGGTTGAATCCTTAAGATAGATGTTTCTAGTGATTGAAATTTGAAATCATAGGAAGGAGAGGAGGTGCAGCTCAAGAGCTTCATTTTCGGGAACATTCTAGCTTGTGCTTCCAACACAAAGTTTAACCGTCTTTACCAAGCCGAGTACATAGTTGTCTATAGGGAATTTGTGCCTTATCACATTATCACTGTTCTGTTTCGATTCTCAAGTTTCAATGCTTTTGTTTGTTTCTCCTCTCTCTCTCTCTCTCCCCCCCTTGCATCATTCTGCCAAGCAATCACATAAAAAATCTCTTTCACTCTCTTTCTCCTTATGCCACCTGGCAATTTTTTTTTGGTATTTTTTTAAATTTTTTATTCTTGCATTAATTGTTCTATTTGAAATCTAATTATATGAAATTTATGTCAATTTCTTTGATTATTTATATTTTACACAACCAGTAGTCAATTGTTTATATTTTAGATTCATCTTATTATCAATTTTGAGTTCAAAAGAAAAATATATTTTTAGGGTATTTGGTCTAGGATTCTTGGGCTTTATCTCAGTCTTTGGGTCGATTTTTTAACTTATCATTAGACTTGGCAAATTCATACCAATTTCTTTCCACAACCAAAACAAAACAAAAATTTCAGACATCAGCTTACTTGCCTTTTGTTTTTGTTTGTTTGTTTTTCTCTTATAATAAATTTTGACCCCAAACACCTGCCTTTTATTTTCAATCCATATCAAAGCATGACATTCAATAGAGTTGAACAGAAAAGATAGATTCATATAGCCGATCCCAATTAAGTTGGAAGAAAGGCTTCCTTGAGTTGATTTGAGTATATATGAATAGTTTTTAATAGTATTTAGCTTGACCTTGTAACATAATTTCTCAACTATTGAAATATTACTATTGACAAAACTCATTATAGTTATTATAATCTGATCCAATTTTACATTTTGTAAATGTTTTGTGAACTTATGTTGAAAAAGAAAGAAAAAATTTAGTGAACCTGAGGCAATGCTCAGGTACTCAAGCTTGTTGTTCAACTAATTGATAGTTTGAAAACACCTAAAACAGAAGATCATGGAAAATATGTATGTTCAAGTGATCCTAGTTTTCTGTTGTGTTCATACTTACGTGGGAACTGCCAGTGACAAGTTGAAAAGTAGAACTTTCAAGCATGTCCTTGTGTACCACACAAAGGAGGCTGCGATGATACCATCCTTTGATTTGAATGTTAATTTACAATGTGGAAATTTCATGATCAAGCTGAAGTAGAGTCCAAATCATTTCATTGGGGTAGTGGTGCAAATTATAAGAACCCAGTTCCAATTTATTGTGTGATAGAAGTTAGGGGGGAGTAGGAGAAAACTGGCTCAATTCATGTTGATAAGTATTTGTGGAGTACAATTTAGGTGGTAGAAAAAAGAACAAAAAAAAAAAAAAAAAGGAAGTTTGAGAAATGATATTGAGAAGTTCTGTCATGATGAGATAGAGATGATGTACAGAAACAGTCACGCAGATAGTGAGGCAATTACCGGGCCATTGAGCTTAATTTGTATAGTCAAGAGCCTTCTCCAGTCTTGGTTTCTTCTTGGATTTCTCATGCATACTTATTATTCAACATTTTCCAATAATGATCTAGATCGACATACATTCCCACTCATTATTCTTTGATGTCTCTACTTAATGGAAGTGTCCTACAGCAATAAGTTGAAATATTGGCCACCCAACAAACCAATGATGGGAAATTTTAAATTGCAATCTTTTTTGGTTACACCTTCCAAAAATGCTCTTAGAGGGCTTGCCGAATGTCCTCAATCAGATTCTTTTGTCTTATGTGAGTACTTGTTGCTGTACTCCGTGTGCATCAATGTCAATTGAAACACATCTCACATGCAGTTCCACAGAAAATATTTAGACTTATGGTAGATATTCCAAGCATGATAAGAACATAACTGCAAAACATTGACTTCTTGCACAAGATATGGCCATAGAGGAAGCAAAAGGTGCCACAAGGTTCACTTTTTATGATTGAAGTTTCAATGATTGAAAATCTAAGAAGGATAAGAGCAGCATCTGGATATCTTCAATTTGTACAACAATCTGGCTTCTAGTTCTACCTCAAAATTTCTACATTTCTGTCAACCATAGATTTAAATTGTGTTTGCAGTTGCTGTGAGTGTTGGGTTGCAGCCATAGCACAATCATGCGTAATGGGTGTTAGATAATAGAAATTGTCGTTCTTGGACTGATGGACTTCACTTTCTGTAAATGTTGCGGTAGTTTCGTGGTGATAAAGACTTACTGGATCCTGTTGTAGTTTGGAATGGGCATGTGTCACAGCCATCATGAGTGGACAACCTGATTTTCTGTTCCATGTTACGTAGCCAAATATTTCCTAAAAGCCACTCTGATTGCTTTGATCACAGCCTTATTAGTTATAAACCAGAGACACTGTTTAAATGGTTTGTATTTGAAAACAACTTGAATTGCAACAAATAAAAATGCACATGTTCAAGGGTTCACATGCTTGTTTTTTCTCCATGTCCATGAGTAACTCAGATAAAAGTTAAATCCTACAGCTTTCAAGTGTCTAGACACATAAGGGCCATAATTATTACCACCTGTTTTCTTTATTTATTGTTCTTATGGATTTCTTCTCAAACCTATGCAAATCAAATAATTTCAACAATGCTGGGGTGTAAATTATGAACTAATGATCTCACCTTACCTGTCAATCGAAGTTCATAAAAGAGGTTTGGTGAGGAGGAGAAAACAATCGCAACAAAATAAAGAAGTGCTGTCAGAGACCTATTTTTGTATGTGCTTAAAAAATTTTAGTGTAAGGAGTAATGGTGAAAATTTACCTCGAGACTAGACATGGATGATTCACAGAAAAATTCTTTTAGGCAGAAAGGGTTAGACGGGGTTTGATATTTTGTCTCCTTCAAGTTCAAGAGCCTTCTTCAGGCTGGACCAGACTTTGTTTATGCTTAGACCATAAAATATCAACAAATGATCTTTGTAGGCAGAATCACCGGCTCAAACTATAATATGAGCCCTAGTATAGGATCTAGTCAATGAATATCTTGCAGGAGTTCCTCTCTTCCCTATTTTTGATGATCGGAAACTTGTTCCCTAACAAGTTTCCCACCACATTTTTTTTTAGAAAAATTTAGACTTGTCTCTTTATTGATTGTACCCTTTTTAAATATAAGAAATTAGGGTTTACAATGGAATAGAATTCTTCTAATAACAAATCCCTAAAATCATTTATGAAGATTTTTCAAAACTTAGATAATTATTAATTTTAAAAACAAAGCTATCAACTAAATTAAAAAAACTACTATTTTTCCTAAAATTATTCCTTTTTACTATTCTAAATGTTTTTCTGGAATATTTGTTTCCAATGAATATATCATGCATATAATTACTCCCCTCCTGGACAAAGAGTTTGTCCTTAAACTTGATGATAGGGTAGTTCCACTCGAAGTCTTCCCAGATTCCCAAGAAACCTCTTTCTTAGGCAGTCCCTGCTATTGCACCAATAACTCCCATTTTCTCCTGTTGAGCCTAGTGCGTGCAATTGCTTCAGCCTTGGGTCCTGATTTGCCCTCCAACAATGGAGGAATAGGGGTTAGAGTTGTTGGAGGCGGTCCCTTGTGTTGAAAAAGAAGTCTTCACTAGCTGTCCAAGACCCATCAATTAGATCCACTTATTCAGTCATAAGAATCTCTAGCAATTGGGCTGAAATTGTCCTATCAAAAGGATCAGATTTTTACCCTTAATTGAGGCCCACGAAATTTCAAACTGTGGGCTAGATACCAGCCCAAGAAAGGATTTGAACAAGACCTTCAAAAAGGGCCCAACAGCTAGTTCAAATGAACTAGCCGTTGGGCAGTACAACAGCCAATATTTTTGGCTGTTGTGCAGTAGGAAGGGGACAGAATGCTGTCCCCTCTTTCCCACAAAAGCTGCAGACCCTTTTTGTCCTTTTTCCTCTCTCTAAAATTGTGTCTAACAACTATATTTGTATTCTCTCTATAAATAGGCCTTGAATGTCTCTTTGTAATCCATGATTCAATACTCTTAACCACCGATGTATTCTCTTATTGTTTTTCAATAAATTCAGAATTTATTTCATACTTTCTTTGTCTTTAGAATTTGATATTTCAACATGGTATCAGAGCAATCTTCGATTCCTTCCTCTTTAAGGTTGGGTGATCCTCCACCTTCTATCAATATTACCCAATTTCAAAATATATCCTCCATTCAATTGAAAGGAGGAAACTACTATCAATGGGTTGGTTTGATGAGAAGAGTACTAGAACTTAACAACTTGGAGGGTCACATTCTTGATCAACCACTTGAAGAATCTGATTCTTCCTTTAGAGAATGGAAGAAATGGGTCAACCATGTGTTCTTTCTTCTACTTAATTCCATGGATGAAACTCATAAGGCCATGGTAACATGTGCCCCAAATGCCAAGCAAATATAGGACTCAATGTTCTTTCTCTATGGGCTGGAATCCAATCTTGGGAGGATTTTTGAGCTCAAAAGACATTACTTCCATAAAAAAGGAAGGCAAATCTCTCGCTCAATATTTTGGAGAGTACACCGACGCATGGAACGAGCTATCCACTCTCCGACCAGATCTATTGAGTTCAAAGTCATTCGAAAAAGAAGAGAAGAAAACAAGATTTTTGGGCTTCTTATGGGTCTAGATGACTCATTCTCACATCTAAGGCAAGAAATCCTTCAAATGAAGGAATTTCCTTCATTTGGGGAAGTTCAAAATATGATTCAACCTGTGGAAGTTAGCATGAGGTTGGAAGAGAACTCCAAACAAAAACTTGAAGCACAAGGATTCATGGCTATAATTGATGAACATATTGCTGCCAAAGCTCATCAAATTCCTAAGAGGGTTGATGTATGTTCTCATTGTAAGAAAAAAAGGCACACAAAAGATAAATGTTGGCATCTTTATCCACACTTGAAGCCCAAATCGTTCAAGCCAAGGGAGCAGCCGTTGGGAGTCGCAAATGCATTCAATTTTGGACAGCAAACTGCTCAACATGTTAAGCTTCAAGGACCTTCTATGGCTGACTTTGCTGCCCTCCAAAATCAATTAAATGATGTCACAAGGAGGTTACAACTATTTGCTCCCACAAATGGTAATAATCAAAGCACCCTTATTCATTCAAATTCTGATGATTTTTTAATTGATTCGGGTACGGACTATCATATGGTTAGAAACAAAAGAAAAATAAAACGTTTTAAAAACCTTTCTAACCATAAGATAGTTAGGGTTGCCAATGGACAAAATTTGGAAGTTAAGCAAGTAGGGGAAATCGATCTTTTTGGAAAACCTACTAATGCTCTTTATGTCCCCGAGTTTACTTCTAATCTTTTGTCTATTAGCAAAGTCGCCAAGGATCAATAGTGTAGAGTTGTATTTGACCCAAATTTCGTTTCTTTTCAGGATCTCAAGTCGAATTGATTGATTGGCAAGGGTTCTAGGAGAGGAAACTTATATTTTTTGGATCAAAATCAACATGCATTTGTAGCCCATGTCAAAGAAGATCTTTGGCATCAAAGATTAGGGCATCCAAGTAACCAAACTTTAAAACGTTTATTTCCAAATTTGAAAATTGAGAATAGACATTGTAAAAGTTTGTATTTTGGGAAAAGAAACCCGAACTATGTACCCAAATTCAAAATCTATATATAAAAGTGCTTTTGATCTAATGCATTCTGATGTGTGGACTTCTCCTATTGTGTCTCATTTAGGATATAAATACTTTATCACATTTGTAGATCAAAAAAACTAGGTACACTTGGATATATCTTTTGCACACTAAAGATCAAGCATTTGAAGCTCTCAAAAGCTATATGAAATATATGACCAAATTGTACAATGCCAATATTAAAGTCTTGAGAACGGATCATGGTGGTGAATACACTAGTCATGCGTTTGAAAATTACCTTAGAGAAAATGGGATTATACATCAAAACTCTTGTGTCTACACACCCCAACAAAATGGGGTTGCCGAAAGAAAAAATAAACACATCTTAGAAATAGCTAGAGCTATGATGATCTATGCAAATATACCAAAGAAATTTTGGTGTGATGCGGTTAGAACCGCTGTACATTTAATAAATCGAATCCCCTCAGAAGTTTTAAAAGGTATGTCTCCTTTTGAAGTTCTATTAAAAAGAAAACCAAATATCGATTACCTCAAGACCTTTGGATGCATGTGTTATGTTCATATTCCTACCCATCTTAGGGACAAGCTTGATCACAAAGGGAGGAAATGTTTATTCTTAGGCTATGCTTCTTTTGAGAAGGGTTATAGATGTTATGATGCAACCACTAACCGAACATACACATCTAAGGATGTGATATTTTTAGAAGAAGAACTCTTTTTTGCAGGAGAAGAAACTTCCAAAGATTCAAAGGACGAAATCTCTCCTAACCAATGGGACTTCTTGCTTCCATCCGATCAGCCGGCCTCTCAAATTGAAGAAGTAAATGCTTCTCAGGAAACAACACATTCTCAAAACAATAAGGAAGAATTAAACACTATGAAAGAGGAACCAGCATCCATCTTAGGGGGAGAACAACTAACAATGGAAGAAGAACTCCGAACAAGTTAGGGAAGAATCGGATGAGCCGCCTCCTCAACTAAGGAGATCAACTAGGGTGAGACGACCTCCTTCGGAATGGAAATTTTACTATAACCCCCTCTCCACCGATCATCCTCTTTCCGATATTTGCACTATCTCACATGTTTCTTTGGGCCATCAAGCATTTTTGAGTGCCATAGATAAGGAACTTGAGCCTAAAACATTCGAAGAAGCATCTAAGGATCCAAGATGGAGAAGGGCAATGAAGGAGGAGTTAGATGCTTTGTCCAAGAATGATACTTGGGAAATCACCTCTCTACCCAAAGACAAGCGAGTCGTAGGATGCAAATGGATATACAAGATCAAATACAAGAGTGATGGGTCAATTGAAAGGTTCAAGGCAAGACTTGTGGTTAAGGGATTCACTCAAGCCTATGTGATAGATTACAAGGAGACATATGCCCCCGTAACCAAAATGAACACGATTAGAGTCTTGATGTCACTTGCGGTGAATCATGGGTGGAACATGTACCAAATGGACATAGCAAATGCCTTCCTCCAAGGAGACCTCGAAGAAGAAGTGTATATGCAACTTCCTCAAGGGTTTCAGCAACAAGGAGGAAATGTGTGTAAACTTCACAAGGCTATCTACGGACTGAAGCAATCTCCAAGGGCATGGTATGCAAAATTAAGTCATGCTTTCCTTAGTAGTGGATTTGTTAAATGTCATAGTGATTCATTTGTTTTCATTAGAAAAAATCATGATAAAATAGTGATAGCCTTAGTCTACGTAGATGATATCATCATTACGGGAAATGATTTACATTTAATTGATATAGTTAGAAATTTTTTGAGATCTAGGTTTGAAATTAAAGATTTAGGAAGACTAAAGTATTTCCTAGGAATTGAGTTAGCCTATTGTCATAATGGGCTAATTCTATCCCAAAGGAAATATGCTCTTGATCTCTTGCAGGAAACGGGCAAGCTAGGAGAAAAGCCAGCTTGTAGCCCCATTGCCACTACCGGACCTCTAGAAGATGATGAGAAACCATTGGAGGACATAGAGAGATATCAGAGACTTGTAGGACGACTGATCTACCTCACCATCACTAGACCGGACATAGCATTCGCCGTTAGTCAAATAAGCCAACACATGCATGCTTCGAAGAAAGCCCATTGGAGAGCGGTCGAGCGGATCCTTCACTATATCAAAGGGTCTCCCGGACTAGGTATTTGGATGAAGAATAATGGGAGCTCTCAAATTGAAAGCTACTGCGATGTGGATTGGGCAAGCGACTCCAAAGATAGGAGATCCACCACCGAATATTGTATGTTCGGAGGAGGCAACTTAGTGGTATGAAAGAGCAAGAAGCAGCATGTGGTCTCTAGATCGAGTGCATAGGCTGAGTATAGGGCAATGGCATCAGCGGCGAGCGAGATTGTATGGTTGAAGGCCCTAGTGGAGGAATTAAGGTTCAAAGTGTCGACACCGATCAACTTGCATTGTGACAATTAATCGGTCATTCACATTGCATCAAATCCAGTCTTTCATGAGCGGACCAAACATATAGAGGTTGAGTGTCACTTCATTCGTCAAAAGGTAGAAGAAAAACTCATTACCACTTCTCGCATCAAAGTAGAAAAGCAACTAGCAGACATCTTCACAAAAGGGGAAAGCGTAGCTCACCTTTGAGAAATCATGGGCAAGTTGGGTGCTATCGACATCTACGCACCCAACTTGAGGGGGAGTGTTGAAAAAGAAGTCTTCACTAGCTGTCCAAGACCCATCAATTAGATCTACTTATTCAGCTCTAAGAATCTCTAGCAATTGGGCTGAAATTGTCCTATCAAAAGGGTCAGATTTCTACCCTTAATTAAGGCCCACGAAATTTCAAATTATGGGCTAGATACCAGCCCAAGAAAGGATTTGAAGAAGGCCTTCAAAAAGGGCCCAACTGCTAGTTCAAATGAACTAGCCGTTGGGCAGCACAATAGCCAATATTTTTGGCTGTTGTGCAGTAGGAAGGGGACAGAATGCTGTCCCCTCTTTCCCACAAAAGCTGTAGACCCTTTTTGTCCTTTTTTCTCTCTAAAATTGTGTCTAACAGCTATATTTGTGTGTCTAACAACTATATTTGTATTCTCTCTATAAATATGCCTTGAATATCTCTTTGTAATCCATGATTCAATGCTCTCAACCACCAATGTATTCTCTTATTGTTTTTCAATAAATTCAGAATTTATTTCATACTTTCTTTGTCTTTAGACTTTGATATTTCAACACCTTGTACTCCTTTAACTGCGACGCAAGCAACACATCATGAATTTTATTGCCTAGTGGTAAGGCTAATGATAAGCTATCATGCCAATTTGCTTGACCACCCAAAAGTGGCCGAAATACTTAGGTGCCAATTTGGTTGTCCCAACAAACCACTGACAGCTACCTATAGGGCTATAATTTCAACCATACCTTGCCCCTTCCGAAAATGAGAGCTCACAATGGTGAAGGTCATGTGCTTACTTCATTCTTGCCTGTGCCTCAACTAGTTGGCCCCTCAACTCAACCAATTGTTTATCCCTTTCCAGAAGGGCTTGATCTAACACTTTGAGCTTCATGGTTCCATGATCATAAGACAACAGATGTGAAGGATCATGACCATACACCACACGGAACAGTGTAACCCATAATGAGGAATGGAATGATGTATTATAACAAAATTCTGTCCAAAGAATCCTTTTCAACCAACTTCGGAGTCGATCCCCCACAAAGCATCTTAAGTACATCTCAATTGTTCTGTTTACCGCCTCCGTCTGCCTATCCATTTGAGGATGGTATGCATTTGAGTAAGCTAATTTCGTCGCACATAATTTAAACAACTTCCTCCCAAAAGTCGTAAAAACGTTGTCCCTATCACTCACAATTCACTCCGAGAGGCCATGAAACCTAAAAATTCTGTCAAAGAACATGTGAGTCATAGAGACTGCAGTATAAGGATGTGCAATGGGAGTAAAGTGAGCCATTTTGGAAAACTTGTCAACTACCACAAATAGGATAGATTTTTCCCCACCTTAGGTAATCCATCAATGAAATCCATTGAAATGTCAGCCTAGATTTGGGTGGGAATAGCCAAAGGCTGCATCAACCTTGCTGGGTGCAGATTCTCCCATTTATTTTGCTGACAAATCCTTCATTGTTGTACAAATTCTATCACCATCCTCTTCATTCCATCCCAGTAAAAATCAGCCTCGACTTGGTGCAATGATTTCTGAATGCCCTCGTGGGTAGAGTTATGAATTCCGGCTAGGACCATGTGAATCAGGGCTGAATCCGGGGGGTAAATAAACCATGACTTTATGCAAGATGAGTCCCTCTCGGACTGTCCTATCCTGTCAGCCTCTGCCTCCCCTACTTCCAATTGTCGTCTCAGCTCTTGGAATGCTGTCTTCGCTGCAATTTCCTCCCTTATTGTATCAAATAGCGCTAGCCGTGGTTGAGAAATTGCACATAGGAGGAGCCTTGTTGTCTGCTCTCCTTGTCAGGATAAAGCATCTGCAGCTCGGTTTAGAGAGCTAGCCCAATACTCTACCTTGAAATTGAACGCCATCAATTTACTTGCCCAATGTTGCTGCAAGGAACTAGACAGACTCTGCTCCAACAAATATTTCAGGCCGAATGGTCTGTTCGAATGGTGAATGACCTTCTAGGTATGGTCGCCATTGTTGCACTGCCTTTGCCAACCTAATCATTTCCCTCTCATAGGCTAGCAATTTGCTATGCCTCTCCAAGATTCTCCTACTAAAGAATGCAACGGGTTGTCCCTATTGTTGTAGAATAGCCCCAATCCCTTCCCCAGAGGTGTCACACTCTACTACAAATTTTTTATTGAAATTTGGTAGTAGCAGCACCGGGGACTCAGTTAGGGCCCATTTTGGCGAGTCTAAGGCCTTAATAGCCCTTTCATTCCACTGAAAAGAATTCTTTTTAAGTTAATCTGTCAATGGTGCGGCCAACTCCCCATGGCCCCCTATAAATCTTCTGTTACCTAGGAATCCACGAAGGTCTGTAACTGTATGAGGGGTTGGCCAGTCATTGACTACTTGGACCCTACCGAGACACTTGCACCATGAACAATGTGTCCCAAGTATGCCACGTGAGTCTCTCCAAAGGTACAATTGGATTTCTTTACAAACAAGTGGTGAGCACGCGATAAATACAAAACAGTATGTAGGTAGTGGAAATGTTCAACCTTTGTCTTACTATATATCAATGTGTCATCAAAAAAATAAAAAATAAAAAAATAAAAAAGAACAAACTTGCATAAGTGAGTCCAGAATATCTCGTTCATCAAGGCTTGAAAGGTTGATGGAGTATTAGTGAGGTCGAATGACATCACTAAAAATTCAAAATGATCATGATAGGTTCGGAATGTAGTCTTCTCCACCGTTGCCTCCTCCATCTGAACTTGGTGATAGCCGGACATCAAATCTAGCTTGGAGAAATAATTTGCTCCATGCAGCACATCTAACGACTCCTCTACCACCAGAATAGGGAATTTGTCCTTCATAGTCTTGGCATTTAACTCCCTACAATCCACATAGAATCTCCAAGACCCATTCTGCTTAGGAATAAGTAGCACGGGGGAGGAGAAGGATGATCAGCTTGGCCTAATGATGCCTCGAACCATCATGAAACATTGCTGCTCTATCTCATCCTTTTGTTGACGGGGATATCTATATAGTCTAACCACCACTCGCGTTGTCCTCGGAAGAAGTGTGATCCTGTGATCACATTCACGGGCAAGAGGTAGCTTGGTTGGTTCTCCAAATAAGTCTGCAAATTCTACCGATAACTTTTTAAGCTCAACTAAGGGAGAAAAGGCCCCTTGAAGATGATGAATGCTTACTTCTTTATCCATCCTTTGTCCCTACTACTTAACTTGTTTTCCTCTGAGGTCAAAACTCATAGTTAAATCAGTAAAATTCCATACAATTGGCCTTAATGTTCGCAGTCATTTAACCCCTAAAGCAACATCAAATCTTTCTCAGGGCATAACATATATATCAGTGGAAAAGTTATTAACAGTAACCTAGCATGAAACAATCTCGCATCGATGGAATGCTAAGCTTCCATATAAATCAAGTGGCATAATAACAACAACAATCAGAGTTTTAATCCCAACAATTGGGGTCAGCTTTGGAGTCGACGTATATGTACGCAACCTTTCCCTTACATTTTTGCAAAGAGATTGTTTCCATGTTTCAAACCCGTGATTTCGACGTCACCAAACAAACAATTCAACCGTTGTGTCAAAATTCGTAAAAAAAAAAAGATTTTTTGTTGAAATAATAAATGTCGTAAGTAGAGGCACCAGTCTTGCGCCATAACCTGTCCTCATCTTTTGATCGATAAATCGAGAGTAAAATCTTGATGGATGTAGAATTTCTTGAAGATTCTTGAAACTACTACCATCGGAAAAGAGAGATCATCGATGCTGACTTTTGATCGATAAAGCGAGAGCAAAATCTTGATGAATGCAGAATTTCCTGAAGATTCTTGAAACTGGTACCACCGGAGAAGAGAGATCAGCGACGGTGACTTTTGATCAATAAAACGAGAGCAAAATCTTGATGGATGCAGAATTTCTTAAAGATTCTTGAAATTGCTACTACTGGAGAATGCCGGAGAAGAGAGATAAGTTTTTGAAATTTGCAAGGGCAAGAAAGAAAATACAAATTCTGAGAATTCTTCTATCATGTGCTAAGGTTGTCACCTCCATTGTTACCATCCTTTGACCAGTGCTAGATTGCTTGTCTTCACCCAGAGAATGTGCATGAAAGCAATACATACCACCATGCATCTTTCTGAGATATATCCTGGAAGGCCACTTTCCAGATCTCCCCTGGTCCCTTGAAAAACGAAATTCATGGTTGGAGGAGTTTAAAGGAAGCTCACCGCTCAGAAACCACTGAGTCTAATTTTCTTGAGGGATACATAGAGAGTAAAAGAACTTGCTCCAACCGTAGCGGATCCAAGTAGTGAATGAAACCATTGGAGGAGAAAAGGGTATCTTTTGAATTAATTCACTTCTTCTTTTTTAACCCTTTAATGGCAGATTCCTCGACCTCAATCCTCAGCCCTCTCTCTCTCTCTCTCATATTCATGAACCATATAAATCAAGTGGCACTATTTGGTAAATGTCTCCCAGTCCATGCCCTCTCCTTGCTTAACATTGAAAAACCGTAGTTGAGCTTCTCCCTTAAGGTGGAATGCTGCCAGCCCCACCTTTTCCCTTGCAAGTGTTTCTTGATTTTCAAAGCATTGCTCACATCGATGGATCCAGATTAGGGGATCCTTGGTCCCATCATATGATAGGAATTCTTGTTTATAGAACCTGGGAATGGCAGTCCCTCCTTCCTGTTGGACGCTGCACTCCTCCCTGTGGTCTATAAGGGTGCGGCTGCTGCTCTTCACCTCCTGGACCATGCTGAGCCCCTGCAGTTCTCGCAGAAGCCTTTCTATCTATGAGATCAGCGATGTCTGCTGTTGCTGCAGCAACTTCTCATGGGATTGCTAGAATTCCTCCACCCTAGCTAGTTGCTACTCCATTCGCTGCTCCATTCACTGCTCCAATTCCCTCATGATTCTCTCCATCTAACTAAACAATTCTATAAAGTTTTCCATGATGGTTGGCTTTGATACCAAATTGATATGAGCTCTAGTATAGGATCTAGTCAATGGATAGTTTGTAAGGAATTTCTCTCTTCCCTTGCTCAAGTTTTTCCCTTTCTTAAACCTTATTTTTGATGGCCGGAAACTTTTTCCTTAACAAGATTCCCACCACACTTCTTTTAGGAGAATTTATATTTATCTCTTTATTGGTTATATCCTCTTTAAATAAAGAAAATTATGATTTACAATACAATAGAATTTTTTCTAAAAACAAATCTCTAAAATCATTCCTAATATGAAAAATTCTCAAAACTTATATAATTACTAAATTTAAAAAGATTGTTATTAATTAAAATAAGAAAACTATTATTTTTCTAAAATCCTTCATTCTTACTAATTTCTAAAGGCTTTTCTAGAATATTTATTTCCAATGAATGTATTATGCATAACTGTTGGTCAGATCATGTATCACAATCATCTACAATTTCTTTGATTGAATTCTTCTTTTATCTTCTGATGACACTTTTTTTCTTGTCCTTTCCCATATTCCTTAATTATTTCTCTTCTTTATTTAAATTTTTGTATCGTCTTTTCAAGGTTGTGGAGGATGAGAGATATATCTTTACATCTTCTATGCTGAGATTGTTGGCTGAGTATGGTATCTGGCCTCGTGTTGTAAATGCTTCTGCTATCTCGAACAACATACAGGTACTTTGTCATGCAAGGAACTGATGAGACATGCATTCCAATTATATGTTGTGGCCTATGAGATTTGAGACCAATCCTGTTGATGATTATATCTACATTTAAAGCTGGAAGAGATATGAGCGATACGGATAATTACTCATATGATGTGCAAGAATCAGATAGCAACAGTTTCTTATTGGGGCTTGTGATCAGATTTTTGGGTCTTTGGTTACCTAAGATGATTTTTTTTTTTTTTTGGTTGTGGTGCATGGATATGCTTTGCAGCATATATAATTTTAAGATCACTAGCTTCCGGGTATTCTCTTTGTCGAGTACATGGACCGCTGGGATTGTTACTTATTTGACACGTATGCATAATTAAGAAGATATGTTGTCCATATATATATGTATATTTTTTTTTCTCTTGCTACGCTAAGATGTCCTTTGTTTTCACCAAAATTACATGTTTTCAAGAGCTGTACCCATTCAGTAGAAAAATATGGAAATTGACTACGTGGTGCATAACATTTCTATTACTCACTATGGGGTTCAGGGAGGGCTAGGTGTTGTTTAACTAATTAATAAAGAGGCTATTTCTTTTGGCAGAACTTCCTATGGTCCTATAGGTCAAATGTAGCAACATAGTTGTTGCAAGTAAGGCAACCAAAGAAGATATTAGAAACTGATATGAATTGTGGCAGTGCTATGGCAGGATGGAATCACTTGAAAGAATAGTGGTTAAAAAGAGATAGGGCGGAGAATAAAGGAATAGGGGCTAGAAAATAATTGAGACCAAGATGGAAGGAGTGTAAGACCATAAAAACTTTTTGAGATATTTTAGTATCATTCAATATTCAACCACTAAACCAGGAGAAAATCCTCAAGATGTGTTGCAGAAGGGGACAAGGCAAATGTGCAAGTGTTTTGAAGGACCTAAATAAATATTTGTGGAAGTTATGCTTGATCACATTTTTTTGAGGGTGATCTTTGCAACATGTAGAAGTTTGGGGGAAGAAGCACCCGGTCCATCCCCCACTCGGCCACCCCTAACAATCTAAATTGGACACTTATCAATGTGGTACTAAAGTCCATCCTTTTCTTATTTTGTTCAAATCTGTAGGAGTGTTCACCATCTGCACTATTTGATGTAAAACCTTGTGCATGAGTGTTTTCAACCCTTCTTTTGGAAGTATGATTTCTTCCTTGCAAGATTTGCCCATTACATTGAATGAAGTTCAAAAAAGAGATGATCTGTGGAGTGCAATACATTGTACAGTTGTCTTGATTTTGAGAAGTTTGTATTCATGCAGCCTCATTGTAACCATCTGTTTCACTCATGCCCTTTTCAAATCATTGAAAATCATTTGGTAAAAGAAAGAATATACAGACACGATCCCAGGTATATGTATAAGAACTGTGGAGTCCTTGTAGATGATCCTTTGTTTTTTTTCCCCCCCCTTTATTTTGCCTTCTCTACTTTTCATATTTTTTTGTGGTTTTAAATATAAAAAAAAATGCATTTGTTTGCAATGTTGGGATGATAAGATTTATGGTCAGAGCATGCAGGAGAAGAAAAGGGAATTATGTTCAAAAGGTATGAGTGTCACAAAACTGTTCTTATTTTGGTGTGAATAAATACCACTAATAGGTCAATGGTTCAACTAGTTGAAATCATTACTTCAGTCAATGGTTCTTTGTAGTGATTGTGATTTTGGTGTCTTGAAATCATTACCAACAAGAATTGTTTTTGAGTTATTGGTTAGTGGCTTCTCCTTGCACGAATGAAAAGAAAAAAAAAGAAAAAAAGAAATTCCTTGTGCCAACATGGTATCTGATGTGGCAGTTGAACACCATTGAGTAAAATCCTGTTAGCCCAAAATGGAAACCCTTTTTTTGCTGGTCCTTTGTAATTTTCTAAACCAAAACGAAAGGTCTCTCTTGTCAATGCTCTTGATTTGTCCCCTGTTGTACATCAAAGATGGTAGCAACTCTCTTTGTAGGTTTGATTCCTGACGGTAATAATTTTTGTAAATTGTAAAAGCTCACAAAAAGAAAACTCACTTTCTAACCATTGAGAAAGTGTCGAATACATTGAGTTATACAAATGGTGATTTGGATTCTCATGAAATATTTTTCCTTCATCAGATCATTTACGCTAAATAAATAGGATCTCTGTTTTTCTGTGTTCCCAATGTAATTTCTATCATCAACTCGAAGCTACTGATCTTAGAATGACCAAGCTAGACTTGACTAAGAAACTTGATGCTATATAAACCATGTTAAAGTAAGCATCTCTGATAGTAAAGACAGTGTTCAGTATGACCACTTGAAGTTGCTTGCAGTTGTTGTGACTCTGTGATAGTCCTAGAATACCATTCTTACTGGTTGTGCAATTGGCTTATGGCATAATGTCTGGTCCTAATGGAAAATTAATCTAAATATGTTTAGGTTGCAGGTGTTCCTATGTAATCGGTTACGATAAAAATGATGGATTCTGGGTGCAATTTTTTCTCTGTTTCTCTACGGGGCCCTTCTGGTTATAGTTTGGTGTAAAATTGTGCTTAATTGAGTTCATTCTTAAATTTCTTAGACAAGCCTCTCTTAGTTTGTATTAAAGGTCAAATTTTCCAGCGTGATTAGAATCCTCAAAAAGCACCTAGGTGGATTAAGGGATAGGAATTATTTAGGGAAATTTCACTGTACCCTTGCTCCTTTCATCAGTTGAAGTCATGTCATACCAATATCTAATGTTTTACATCAATGATGTTTTTTTTCTTCCTCCTTTTTTCATTGTGACCAACGCATCAGTGACAGGAAAAAATGATGAATTTGAAAATGTCATTATGGATATGATAAATGTCATACATCAGCTATTAAAGGAGACATCAGCCTCCTATGATGTGCAAATTCCATACTAGCAAGTCAAAGATATGCTAATAATTGGAAACTCTCATCTTTAATAGTTGCATTAGAATTGTATAGAATATAGATTGTTTATTTCCTGAGTTTGAAATGTAAATAGTGCATTTAAATTGAGGATTGTAGGCATTAAGATTATATTAATCAATACCAGTGTCATAATGTGTTTCATACAATACTTGGAGAATGTGCTCTACAGTTATATTTAGGTGTGCTTAGATTTTATTCCGTACCCATGTCCTTGCTTTATTAATTTGAGTAAGTTGACCTACATAATGAGGCTGCATAGAATTACTTGTTGGATGGTGAGAGTGCAAGGCAATAAGAGTGTCAACTCACAAAAAATGATTAGATTGATGTAGGTTCAAAAACTGAATATATGAATGCCATTGAATAACAGAACTCCTGGTACTCAGGCCATCAGCATTTAGTTTGAACTTGTGCTACAGAACAATTTTATTTTAGCTGGATACAATGCCTCTAAGAAATCAAAAATCCTTTTGCCTATTCTTTTAAATAGATTCCATTTTTGTTCATCTATATAGAATATCAAGTACTCTCTTTTTCTATGCAAATAAAGACCTTTTTGCTTTGGAGTATCCTTGTGTATCAGATGCTATTATGTTTGCATAGGTTATCAATCATGAAGATTGAATGTTGCTTTTAATGCATTCTTTTAAATTCAGGACATGCTTCTCTCCATATTATGTGAAGCCATTGGTTTAATAGTAGGCTTTTTCTGCAACCTGTCAACAAATGGGTTTCACATAAGTACACCGCTGTTGTAAGCTAGAGATTGCCAGGAAGTCATTGAAAATGCCCAAATACCTTTCGATCTCATTTTTCATGATCTCACATCCACAATGATGTTTCCAAATTCTATCTAAATAGGTTTGGTTGATTAAAGTCTTAAAATTTCTTCATTCTACTATTGGATTGGATCTATGAGGACATTAGCTATGATCCAGTATCTAGAACATTCTACTGCATTTTGTAATATTTGTCTCTTAACATTAATTTCAATTCGTGCTAACTTTTTGTTTTGGATTTCTTACAGCACCTATATAATCAACTGCAGTGGAAAATTAAAACATCACATGTAAGCTTCCTGTTATATGCTGCTGTTAAGTTTTTAGATATTTATTGAACCTGTTAGAACATAATTTTCGTTGACCTTTAATCTTGGTCATATGCTAGTTTTGTTGTGTACCTCAAAGATCCGAAATGATATTGACTTTTATTGTGCTGATTAGTAGGCGCAAGGACTTTTTAGATTACAACAGTGTAGAAAATTAGACACATCTGCTCACCCGAATACCATGGGATACATTAGAAACATTATGTGCTAGTTGCTTTTTCTTCATCTATCCTAAAGGAAGAGTTTATCAAGATAGAAAGAGTTTGACTATAAATGATGATTCCATGAGTCTTGTTTGACTATAAATGATGATTCCATGAGTCTTTGTATCATGAACTGTAACTTGTTTGCAACATATTTATTCACTGGGAAAGTTGTTTTTCCTAAGAATCTTGGAAATTACTTCAATTTGTTAGCTGTCCCTGAAAAGACAGGCTTGTCTGCTCCTAAAAGCTCATATGAATATTTTCATTAGTAGACTTGCTCAATTTTATCATGCTACATTGGAAATCTGAAACATAGGAGGCTATGAATTATGGATCTCATAATCAAAACACAATTAGTTGCAAGAGGTTTGTTGATGGAAATTGGTTCAACCTGAAGCACTTTCCAAACTCTTGATCAACCCTGTGAACTTCACGAGCTTTGTACGGATTTATCCTTTTAAAAAAAAAAAAATTTAAAACAACATTGGGTTGGAAAAATTTCGAAAATTGACCTTTGTCAGTCGCATTTTCAAGATGCGACATGGGTATGTCGCGACTCTAAGACGCGACATACTCCTCTCCTGCTCATTTTGATTTCCTGACTGGAGTTTCCTTGCTTCTCTAGTTTTCACAGTTGGGTTTGCTGCAGATTTTGGGAATCATGTACGGATGTAGCCTAAAAAAATAAAAAAAAATTTAAAATAATATTTATTTGAAACTAATTCCGAAAATAGCATCCACATATCGAGTTTTTAACACTCGATATGCACTGTTCATGTGAACAGTAGTACGACGAGTGTTCAAAACCTGACATGCACTGATACTGTTCATGTGAACAATGCATGTCGAGTGTTGAAAACCCGACATGTGGGTGTTATTTCTGGAATTAGTTTCAAACAAATGTTTTAATTTTTTATTTTATTTTATTTTATTGAGTCAGATCTGTACATGACTCCAGATTTTGGATCTGGGTCTGCTTGCTTTCATGTAATTTCTCATGTGACTGATTTTTGTGGGGGTTCTAAATGATGGGTCTTGTTGGATTTGGGGTTTTTGTGAGGATTGTTGTTATGAAGAAATTAATTGGGTATCTGATTAATAGGATTTATGAGGATTTGGGGTTTTTGTTGGATTTCAAGAGGTTTGATGTTGAGAAGATGAACGGACCGGTGACTGGACACCCAAACAGCAATAGCAACAGTGGAATCTAACTAGAATTGGAGCACTGGCCATAGGTAGCAGATGAAAGCTTTAGTTTATGACAATGGTGTGAATCAAACAGCACAATAGTGGATGAAGGTGAAGGAGGCGAATTGATGCAAACTCGAGTATGTCGCATCTTTAACTCGCGATATACCCATGTGACGTCTTGAGATGCGACATGCATGGGTCAATTTTCAAAATTTTTCCAGTCCAGTATTGTTTTAAGAATTTTTTTTTTTTTTTCCGCCTAGATCCGTACAAAGCTCTGAACTTCAAACCGGGTTAGATCTTTTTACTTTTTGTTTGTTTGTTTGTTTGTTCCCCCCCCCCCCCGGGGGGGGAACTATGCTTTAACTTTGTTACTTTGATCCAAGAATAGCTTCGGAATTCACCCATCATATGTACAAAGAGATAGCAGAGCTCTTTTTTGTTGACTCTTAATCCTTTATTCTTTTGTTCTGTTTTCTTTTTATTTTTCTCTCCTTTTGAGAGTGTTTAATCCTCCCTGATGTTTATTCTATGCCTTCTAAGTTACATTGTTTAGTCAAAAGAAAAATGCGCTATTAGCTAGGTATATGTGCAGCTGATTTTTCTTTTTCTTCAATTACGTCTTAAAAGCATATTGGCCTTTATTGAAGCCAGAATGCCATTTTTTGGTGGTTTTAGCTAATATGGTCAATGTCAGCCTTTATAAGGGAAAACGTGGTGACTTTACCATATCAGTCATTTGGCGACTGCCAGCATGCTGTTAGCCTATGAACTGATATGGAGTTAATAAAATCCATGGATTCAAGGAGACCTTCACTCATAAGATATAAGTTCTTGATTTCACTTTCTCCTTTCAACTTGGATATATCGGTTTCTTTATACACTTGCTTGGAGCACCAACCTGATAATGTCGTGACTTTGGCTTGATAAGGAATTTTATGCCATTTGTTCATCTACTTGGTGGAAAATCTTTTGATCCAGAAATTCGCTTTCTCACAGGCAAAAATTCGAGAGAGAGTTTCCATGGCTGGTGATCATGCTGAAATTGGATCTAATGATAAAGGTCACAAAGGATCTGCAGTCTTGAAAGGTCAACTTCCTCATGTATCAGCGGTATAATTGGCTAATGTTTTCTTTTTCATGTGCCGTACTGAATACGTGTTTTAATTTCATTTCTTTCCTTTTGATTTAGAGTGACAAATTTACTGCTCCCACTCCCACCTTACGTTTCTTTCCCTTCAGTGGAGGCTTTTTATGAATGTTTAACTTGTCTATTCTGATTGATCTTTCTCCTTTTTGTTGTTTGATTTAGGGTTCTTATGCTCTTCCTGCCAATAATTATTACATCAGTGAACCACGCCTAGAACCAATGATCAACCCATCAATATATTTCCATAATGATGGTTATATAGATCTGAACGTGTTTACAGGCAATAAGCACATTAACAGAAATCAGCCACAAATTTTTTCAGATCCCAATAGGTTGGTAAATGGCATTTATCTAAATCATTTTTTATCTGTTTCTCTGTTTGTCTTTTCTTTTTTCTTTGTTAAGTTTTTGGATGAGTGAAGTGACAAGTTTTATTCACGCAACAAGTATCATCCCCCTAAAATAAATAATGAGCAACTATCTGCAAATGCAATAACTTGGCAAAAATTAATAAGAGATCTACCAATGATGTAACATTTAAGGCCAAGATTGTGTCAATGACCAAAATTTTGGTGTTTGTGGCTGTCCAAGGAGCATGAAGCCAGACATGGGGATATGACATGATATGGCAAATTTTCAAAAGCTATTACATCATACAGTATAACATGGTTTTGAAATAATTAGGTATTACATCACACAGGATAATATGGTTTTGAAATAAATATTATAACATCATACAGTGTAATATGGTTTTGAAATAATTATGTTAATGTATTTATAATTATAAAATTTTGTTATTTGTTAAATAATTTTTGTTTATAATTTTTTATTTAAATATTTAGAAAGTTACTGTTTATTAGATATAATAAGCAGAGTAGGTAGAACAATTGTGGTTTCTCCGATTGCATCATTAAATAATTACATGTGCTATTGGTGACTAATCATCACAAGATGGTCCGCATGAAGTGTCCTAAAACTCTTTGATAAAAGTATCTAAGAGGTAGTCGGTATTTGAAACAATAACAGAAAATTAGATATGCATGGTGGAGTATTTATTATGTGGCCGATATGGATCCGACTTTGTTTTGAAGTATTTGTGCTTCCTAAGCGGCTGTAGTAATGGTAGAAAAGGGCTTTTCCTCTCCTTAAATAACTTCCTATTACTGTCGCTCAACTTTAAGTAAAAAGTTTTATGGATGGAAAATTATAATTTCCTATCTTTAGATTGTAGTATGGTATTTTTTATTTTCTTTTTGTTGGAGGGGGTATATTAAACAAAACAATATCCCTGGAATTAGTAGAGAGTACAGCTATCTCACAACCCATACCCAACCAAGGAAATTTATTACACAGGCAACGTTGACATACGTTTGCCGAAAAAGCTAGGAAAGTAAAAACAGGGATTTGCATCATTTCATTCCCTTGAATGATAAAAGAGAACGGCAAACACCCTTAACAATCCTCTGGTTCCAAACAACCCCTCCCCCATGAAAAAAAAAATCAAAATCAAAAAGCAACTTAATGAATCAAAAGGAAAGTTCTCTTGCTGTACAGCTAGGTGTACTGCTAGACATGATACCAAAAACAGAAATCAAAATAATTAGGAAAGGGACTACACATTATAACGAAACTGAGGATTAGTGAAAATCACTTGTTCTTCTTAATGAAAAAAAAATAATGAAAAGCTGCTGGAAAATAATCTCAAAACCTATTCAATATAAGGTTACAGCGACTCTTCTGTCCCTGCCTTTGATTAGCTATAACTCCTTCCCAATCCTAGCTATCGAACTTTATTATAATTCACATGCTAGTCAGATGAGTCATTTAAAGGGCCTGAGAATATAAAAACCTATTGACAGCCTAGTGAATTCAAGTTTTAAAAACTACTGGCACATAAACCATGAAAATAAGTTCTTGTGATGCTCCTGCATTACTGCTTCAAGCCCAAATTGAACTCAGGAAGGACAATGATACGGTAAATGATTGACTGTCTCTCATTCCTTGCATGACGAAAACTTGTCAAGAAATACTACTGTCTATTCTGCAACTTAGTTTAATTGAAATTCTGCCTCGATCCATTTAAAGAGAAGAGGCTATCTTAAGTGAAGCTAAATAATTCCATGTCATTTATCATAATTAAACATATTGTTATCAAATATATACAAGATAATAGATATACATTTAATCCTGAAGTTTATTCACCCTTACTTTAATTTGAATTTGTCACTGTGAAATGAAAATATGATAAAATCAACTTTTAATTTTTTGCCTTTGGCTAAAAGGTTGGTTATTTGTTTTGTTTTTTTGTTTTTTTGTTTTTTTTTTTGGCCCTAAATAAGATTTAAATTAAATACTCGAGAGTAATAAAATTTTTAGATGTAAAAAGAAAAGGTCAAGATAATAATTGGTCCGAACTGCTTGTGTGTGAAGAGTGGCACAAGTAAAGGTTTGAATAGTTATAAATTGTTATTGTTGTAAAATGATGATTAGATAAAATGTTTGTCTGGAGTCAGACAAACATTTTGTCTGAAGCCATCTCTTGGCTCTCTTCTTTGCGGATGGAGGAAGGCACAGGTGTCGGGGGCCATCCCCCTTCACCAAAAACCTATGCTTCGGTGTTGGGAGGAGGGGAGAAGGACCGTTTGGAAAGAAAGGATTTTCAGAAGCCTGTGTTGCTAGAGAGGTTGAATCCGGACGCCGAGAGTAGTAAGTTGTCTGTCCCCTCACCTTTAGTAGATGATGGGACTCGCCCTTATCATTATTGCTTGATTGGGGACCTCATTGGGCGGCGGTTTCCATACAAGGAGGTTAAGCGTATTGCTATGTTAATGTGGGGTAAATTGGGTCTATCTGATGTGACTGTAGTTGGACCGGGCTGTTTTATGTTGAGATTTAGCTCCAATGACTACTTAGAGGATATCTTGGATAGGAGTTATTGGCAAATATTTGGTATTCCATTCATTCTATGTAGATATACTATGGACATGAGCACGATAGAATTTGAACCCACGAGAATTCCTCTGTGGGTTAAGTTGTACAATATTCCATTTTGTTTGTATAACAGGGCAGGGTTGAGTTTTGTTGCATCTGCTTTTGGGAGGCCATTATCTATGGACGGTATTATGGCATCGAGTATTAGACTTGGTTATGTCAGGGTATCCATTGAAATTGAGGCAGGGAGTTCCATTAGGAGGGAGGCAGTGTTTGTGTTTCCAGATGGGATTGAGGCTACTATGAAGGCAGAGTATTCATACAATTCTCCCCATTGTGCTGCTTGCGCGGTTTTTGGGCATAGTCAGGCTAAGTGCCCAAAAAATCCTCCCGTACAGGATAACTCTATGCCTTCTGCTCCGAGGATGGATGAGGAGGGCTTCCAGATTTATAGTAGGAAACATCGTCGGGGGAAGAAAGGGCAGAAAGGAAATGCAGAAAAGGGACAGCAAGTAGAGGACCCTACGGAGGAAGCAAAGCAAGACCCAGTTATTCCGCATGAGGAGATCATTAACCGAGAGGTTGATGGGGGATTAGTAGTACCTCAGATGGATTGTTTGGTTTTAGTTGTTCAAGAGAACACAACTCGATCTCCGATAGTTGACGATAGTCGAGCCCCAAGAGGTTGAGGATAGTCGAGCTATGGTGGTTAGAGAGGAGACTCTAGCGTGTTTGACACCTATTCAGAGGTGTGTTCTGGTTACAGATTGCACTAGAATCCCGAGTGTGAGTATGGGTCATGGTGTTTCGGATGACACTGTGGAGATTGGTTCTGGACACAGTGATTGTTCTTTATCCTCTTCCCCTCGAGTTATTCCTTCTCCCAGTCCTCGAACTAGGAAGAATAGGTAGGGGAGGAAGGGGCGGCCTTGAGGTGTTTAAGGGGTGTGCCCCTCGCTTTTCGTTCCAAATGATAGGTTGTTGGAATGTAAGGGGTCTGAATGACCCTATTAATATCAGGGTTGCAAGGGATTTTGTGATGCAGAATTGGTTGTAGCTGGCTGATTTCATTGAGACTTGGGTGAGAACTACTAGTGAGGTACATATTCAACAGTCCCTATTACCTCATTGGCACTATACTGTAGCTCATGCTCATAACTCTATTGGCCGTATATGTTTGTGTTGGGATCCGATGGAAGTTAGGGTGGATATGTTGGCTTATGAGACGCAGTGGATTCATTGTAGGGTCCAGACTATCCGCTCTGATTTGTGTTGGCAGGTTACTGTCGTGTATGGGTCTAACATGTTGGGAGATCTGTGTATGCTTTGGGATTTCTTGAGATCTGTGGGTAGGAGGATGGACACTCATTGGTGTGTTCTCGGAGACTTTAATGTCGTTAGATATCCATTTGAGAGGAGTGGGGGTAGAGCTGGATGGTCTGTTGCTGATTGTGTGTTGGACGAGTGTATGCAGCAGGCGGAGTTGGAGGATTTGAGGTACTCTGGGGCCTTTTTCACTTGGTGGAATAGGCAGACTGAAGATCTGATCAGGAGGAAACTAGATAGAGTGTTGGTTAATGCTAATTGGTTGAGTTCTTATCCTTTCTTTGAGGTAGTTTTTCTTCCATCGGGTGATTCTGAGCATTCTCCATGTGTGGTTAGAATTCAGAGGGAGGAGCTGCGTCGTCGGGTGCCCTTCAAGTTCTTCGAGTTCTGGATAGAGTATTCTCGATATCGTGAGATAGTTTCAGAGGCTTGGGAGGATATGTATTATGGAACCCCAATGTATCGCCTCTACAGGAAACTGAAGGGGTTGAGACGGAGATTAAGACAGCTAAACCATCGGGAGTTCAGCAATTTGTCTGTCCGAGTGCAAGAGGCCCGAGAGAGACTTCTTCAGATCCAGCGAGAGTTGTTATCGAGTGGTCCGGAAGTTGGTTTAGGGGAGGAGGAGAGGTTCGTTGCTTCTCATTATCACAGTCTAGGTCGAATGGAAGAGAGCATGCTCAGGCCGAAGGCTAGGATCTGGTGGCTTCAGTTGGGTGATCGGAACATTATTCTTCTTTAATATGGTTAGGAGAAGGCGGAATCGAAATTCTATTTGTTTTTTAATCCGAGATGACACTCAGATTTCTGATTCGGATGCTATTAGGCAAGAGGCTATCTCATACTTTAGTGATTTGTTTACGAGCCGGCCTAGGGTGGATCAGTTGGATACTGGATTTATTGCTTCCAGGATTAGATGTTCTTTATCGGAAGCACAGATTCAGGCCTTGGAGAATACGGTGACGGTGGATGAGGTGAGGGAGGCTATGTTCTCCTTAGGGAGACATAAAGTTCTGGGTTCGGATGGGTATAGCGTGGAGTTTTTCCACGATAGTTGGGATATAGTGGGTCCTGATGTCACGAGGGCAGTCATTGATTTCTTTACTCACGGGAGTCTTCTGAAGGAAGTGAATGGTACTATCATCTCGCTTATCTTGAAGAAGAATAACCCGACCTTGTTGACGGACTTTAGACCAATATCTTGCTGCAATACGGTATATAAGTGCATATCCAGGGTTATTGCAGCAAGAGTGAATCACGTTTTGCCGAGTATCATTGGTAGCGAGCAGTCTGCTTTTGTGAGAGGTAGAAGAATTGGGGACAATATCCTTCTGACTTATGAGCTTCTTCATGGTTATCACTTGGATCGTGGTTCTTCTCGTTGTGCGATAAAGGTCGACATTATGAAGACGTATGATTCTGTTGAGTGGGATTTCCTCAGACTAGCTCTGGAGTGCATTCGCTTTCCTTCCTAGCTTGTTGATAGGATCATGATGTGTGTGTCTACAACGAGTTTTGCTATATCTATTAATGAGGAGCTGACGGAGTTCTTTCGGAGTTTGAGAGGGCTTCGGTAGGGAGATCTGTTGTCGCCCATGCTCTATGTGATAGTTATGGAGGTTTTCTCTGGCATGATGCGTAGGACCACTGAGGGGCCGGTGTTTGAGTATCACTGGAGATGCCAGGAGGTGACTCTGTCCCACTTTTGTTTTGCAGATGACCTTATGCTTTTCTCTCGGGGTTGTGTAGCCTCTGTGCAGTGTATTTTGGATGTCTTGGCTCATTTTGGGTCTCTTTTTGGATTGCGTATGAACCCTCAGAAGAGTGAGATCTTCTTTGGGGCGGTTGAGTAGAGAGTGCGGGAGGATATTTTGAGGATTTTGGGGTACCGTCAGGGTCATCTTCCTGTGAGATACTTAGGCACTTCTCTTTTGTCGACCAGACTTTGCTTCGGAGTGTATTCAGCTTGTTCAGAGGGTGACGGCTTGGATTCAGCATTGGACGAGTCGTCATTTATCCTACTCTGGTTGAATGTAGTTGGTTGGATCTGATCTTTTCTCCATTCAGACTTTTGGTCTTCGATATTTTTCCTTCCGAAGGCGGTTTGCAAGAAGTTAGAGCAGGTTATGTCTCGATTTTTATAAGCTAGCGCATCCTTAAACCGCCATAGAACCAAGGTAGCCTGGTCCCTTGTTTGTCGCTCTAAGGAGGAGGGAGGTTTAGGGTTGAAAAGGGTAACGGAATGGAATAGGGCAGCTCAGCTTAAACATATCTGGTAGCTCCTTTCAGACTCAGAGGATAATGTGTGGAGTTGATGGGTGAGGACTTATCTTCTTCAGGGCCGTAGTTTCTGGTATGTTCGAATTTTGGATAGATGCTCTTGGATGTAGAGGAAGCTCCTTTCTCTTCGTCACTTAGTTCGGGAGCTTGTGATTTGGAGGATGGGTGATGGTAGTCGTATTTCCTTCTGGTATGACTCTCGGCTCTCTACAGGCCCTTTAATAGAGGTTCTGGGGAGACAAGCTATGGAGAGGTCTGGTTTTATGAACTCCTGCTCTGTTCAGGATGTATTTTTCAGCTCCCATTGGTTGAAGTATATTCAGGGATAACAGATTTCGAGATAGATGCGAGCCTTTTTTGATAGCATACGAGAGTAAATCTCGGAATCCGATCTCCCTTCTACTGGTCTCGATAGGATTGTGTGGACGAACACTTCTACCGGAGAGTTCTCTACTGCTTCAGCATGGAGGCACCTCATATGTTCTTACGGCCACGTTCCTTGGTCAGATTTGGTTTGGTTTTCAGGAGCGATTCCTCATTTTGCTTTCATTGTATAACTTGTTTTTATGGAGAGATTGCAGACGAGTGATCATCTTCCTCGACTTGCCATTTATGTTCCAGCTGGAGAGAGACCCTTGATCACCTCTTCTTTCGATGTTCCTCGAGAGAGAGGTGTGGCGTCTGACGATGACACAACATGTACCTAGCAACTTTCCTATCTCATGGTCTGGCATTCGTGGGATTCTGCTTTCCCCGGCAAGGCACCCCCTCCAAAGGAATAGGGTCTTTAAATGCCTCCATAGCGCTTGCGTTTACTATATTTGGATAGAGAGGAATAAGCAGAGGGTAAGAGAGTGTTGTCTTCTTCCGCGTACCATTACGGCATTTGCTAGCGTAGTCCATTCTCCAGCTGTGACTGGGACCTAGTTTTTTTTCTTTGCTTGTAAGGCCATGTTGGCTTGTTGATCTTTCTGGTATCTCAGGGCTTATCCTGGTACCTGTGTAGTCTTTCTTTTTTTAATATATATTCTTTTCATATCAAAAAAAAAAAAATGTTTGTCTTCTTAAATGCCCTCTATGACTTTAATCTTCAAATCATGCAATGTATCTTTTTATCTGGTGCCGGAATGTGAGCTGCCACCATGAGTACTAACCATTTATTCAAGTGTCAGAAGGCTGTACAATTCATTTATCGTCTCTCTCTCTCTATCTCTCACACATAAAAGTTAGAAGAAACATGTGGATGTTCCTGCTTCTGTCACTATAAATGCAGCAACTTGCCTTGACAACAATTTCTGGTACAAAAATGTCAAACATTTGACTTGAAAACTCCAGTTTCTTTTGTGAGTCGCCAGATCAAACATGAATCATTCAAGTTTTACAAAGATTAACATTATTAAAGCAAGATGGCATTGTTGCTCATACTATAGTTACTGGCCTGGTGTGTTTGATCATCCAGACCAGACTGGTTTCAAAACACTGCTATAATGAATCTCCCAATGGCTCACACTTCGCTTACGAGGATGAGATTTCTGCCCCTTTCGTTACAAGCCACTCTAGATGGTTTCTGAACTATTATCAAATCTGTCTATTTCCTGACGCTAATGTTTGTTAATAATACACTAACCACAACTGCCTCTCCTGCAATGGACGGCATGAAGTAGGAACCATATAGAATTTTCCTGTTTTGCCAGTAACTGGACACCTTATTGTGTAATACAGGGATGCTGCAGGCGAGGAGCCAGATGTTTTGTACAGAACACACACAAGGAGTCTTGTTGGGGTTAGAAATGATTTAGGGACTAAGGCTGCCCCATTTTCCTATCCCACAGTGCCAGAAGAGAGTGTATCCAATGATTTAGAAGGTAATGCATTTTCTATCTATAAAGATGTTGGAGAGCCTTGTAAATAAATGCAGCATGATACCTGCAGATGGTGGCCCTGGGATAGATGATTTCCAGATAATTGGGGATGCTAAGCCTGGAGGAAAGCTTCTGGGATGTGGATACCCCATACGAGGGACTTCTCTTTGTATGTTTCAGGTGAACTCTTTTAAGTCTGTTCTTGTCCAACATTATCTTTATTCTTTTGCTCTTCCAACCTTCTGGTTTCCCTCATCTACTTTATTCTAACATGTCAAAATGTTTTGGTTGCAAATCAGTGGGTTCGTCATTTTCAAGATGGCACATGGCAATATATTGAGGGTAAGAATTTACTTAATTTTGGTTTTTCCATGAAATAATATTCTCACCTGTATAGAATGTAATGGATTTCTTCCTTCTTTTAGTTGGATTGAAGCTGATGTGATTATTCCTTGTTCACCTAATTATCAGGTGCTACGAATCCAGAATATGTTGTCACAGCTGATGATGTTGACAAACTGATTGCTGTTGTTTGTGTACCAATGGATGACAATGGCCGTCAGGTTTACCTTAAATTTAATTTATTTCATATGCACTTCCATAGTTTTCCTACTGTTGAAACCAGACTACCCTTCCAAAATGAAAACGGATGGTCCTGTTCTCAGATTTTATGCTGGTTTGCCTGGTTTTCGGTTTTGAACCTTACGGGAATGGGCCTACTTCTTGGCAAGCTTTTGGCCCTTTCTTTTTCAACTTAATAACTTGGGCTTCTCTTTGTGCCCTTTTCTGTTCCAGATTTTAGGCTTTATGATGCCGCTTGTAGCCCGCATTATTTAGATTGAGGTTTTGTTATTCACCTGTCAGCATTGAAAAGAAAATCAATCTGCCTTTCCTTTTATTAATATAAAGTAATGCGTAGATGATGAAGATCAAGGGGAGGGAGAGACGAGAGTGGTGTTCATGCAGAGAGAGAGAGAGAGAGAGAGAGACGATTGTTGCACGAAGGTGGAGAAGAGGAAAGAGACAGCCATGCAAGTGTGTCTCCAGTGCTTCTCTGCACTCGAGGGTTTGATCCTTGGAAGACCGTGGTCGAGGAAGTTAAGAGATGAATCGCTGCCAGCCACAGTGAGAGAGGGTAAGGCGATCGCATGGAGAGAGAGACGCACTTCTGGCGATTCTCTCACTTTCGGTGCCTCCTACTTATGATGATTGCCGGTGAGGGACGGTGGTCTGAGGGGAAAGGCTCTCAGCCATCGAGCATTGTACTGATTCAACCCCTTTTTTTAATAATAATAAAAAAAAAATTCTTAAAACAACACTAAGGGGAAAATAATTCGTTTAGTGAACCCATATATATAGCGAGTTGAAAACGCGACATAATTTGTCGTGTCTTGAAGATGCGACATACGTATGTCGCATCTTTAAGACGTGACATACTTCTGGCCCCCAGCCTATTCTCTTTTATACTCATATCCATAGATCACCAATTCTCACACCCAAACTACAACTGTCACATCCAAACTTCTCAATAATGCATAAACCCAACTTCTTAGCAGCACAATAAAACCAACAAACTAACTAAATCAAGATGTAACAAAATATACACAACAAAATGAACATATAATCAAATATAATTTTCATTAATGTAACAAAATATATAAAGTACATAATACATAAGTTTTAATGTCGTCTACTTCTAGTATACTGTTTGACCCCTAAATCAAGCCTAACATTTGTACTATCATCAAGAGATACTAAACTCAGATCATCTATCTATGTGATTTGAGAGGGTTCTACATCATCGTGGTGGGTATCAGTAAAAACTGGAGATGACACATGATACATGGGTCGTGCATCATCTCTCTCAACCTGTGTTAATCCCTCATCCATATAAATATCGGGACTGACTCCTCTCTGTGGAGTCCCCGGAGTGAAAACCTAAGGGAAATTATTAAACACGTGTGTAGAAAGACGAAAACTTTACATACACACTCGAAAGTCTTGCAACATCATCTTGATGCTGAGATGGTGGCGATGATGCATGATGTGGCGGTCTCCTAAGACGTGCTCTCCCTCGGTGTCGTCCACGTGTCAAAAGCCTCCTTACACATCGTCCACGAACTCCTCTCAGTATATGGCACCCACATAACCTGATCCATCCTCAGACTATCAAAAGCCTCTGTATACACTATCACCACGTGTGTAAGGAGGGAAACGACATCAAAATTCATCTTCCATCGCAAAGCCAGTGGACTATTCTCTTGCATGTGCAATGATCGCCGAATGGAAGTAATATAAGGGAACCTCTCCCATGCCCAAATCTATAAAATAATAAGAGTCTCACATTTCATATGTGAATCTGCGTGCGTGGCTATACAAAACTGCTTGTACAAATAAGCCAAGCACGCAAAAATCCAATTACGATAACCAAACAAATTTAAATCCTCTAACAGTAATGAGTATTGTAAATGTACACAGTATCCAGTCTTCTTACCAAACAAAACGTCCCCTATCAACAACAAGATATACGCCCATGTTCACCGTAAAATATGTACATCACCAGCATCATCGGGCAACTCACCAAAAAACTCTGATAACCAAGGCATACTCAAAGCGTAACCCTTAAACGCAGAATGTGGAGACCTCACATCTAATAACCTCTCACACACATCAGCCCACCCGTCATCCTACCTACTACGGGAATCCTATTTACAAATAAACCTAGAAATATCTCTACATCCTGTAGTGTGATAGTAAGTTCACCGTGGGACATATGAAATGTGTCTCCTGCCTCCATCTCTCGATTAGTGCTGTGATGGGATGCCAATCTAACTGAATAAAGTGGAGTTGAGCGACACCCAAAACTTGGACTGCTCTAGGAGGGGAAGAATTCGCTCGTCGATATGACCATGGTCCTAGCACCATAATACTGCCTCACGTCTACGGCAAACGAGCCATGTAGTGTCATCTCCATCCCAAACTCTCGAAAAATGATGACCTCGCTACAAGCGTACAATACTCTGATCAATGGTTCCAAGATCCATCTAAGATGGAAGGAAAAAACATTAATATAACAGTATAACAACAGTTAAATGGCAAAACGATGAATGCCAAGTACATTAAGAAATAACAGTTTATGTGCATTAAGAAAAAAAATCATAAAAATATGATAACTGTTAATGTGCATTAAGAAATACATCAACACTTAGTACATTGAATGTATGCCAAGTACATTAAATGTTTTACAAATACACGATATTCGGTACACTAAGAAATACAAGAATCACACTTAAAATACAAATAAAATCAAGCATCATTCATTTGGGTTGGATAATGTCTTCGATTGTGCTCGTCTGTCACAAAGTCCACACCTCATTTGCCTCGTGTATCTTCTCCTATTGTGACCCTTTGCACTACAAGTCTCACATGATGTCTGCGATGATGATTTTCGAAAATCCATCTCGTTGTGATATCGAGATAATTTAGATCTTCTTTTTTCACATCTAAGTGATATATCAAGAATGATAGTTGGCTACAAACCCATGAGTCATCTCGAATGGTCTCCCACTCATAAAAAATGATGCTCATATACTCTAAGTTGGTATTCATCAATCATCGTCCGTGTTAATGCAGCAATTGCATGCTAGTGTTTATTACCTCCCTTGTGGTCATACCGTGTTTGTTTATGGCCTGTTTCTATCTCAAAGATTTCGTCCTCCCTATTAAAATAGACAATTGTATGGAGATTAACCGTGCTCATCCATCTCCCTAGCATGACAGAGGCATACTTTGTATATCGCTCTCCTCTCGCCATTCCCACTCTAGTCTCATCTAGGCGAGCCTCAAAGTAGTTTATCGAATTGTAAAAAGTCTTAAGTACCAAGGCAGAAACAGGTAGATTTCTTATATCTTTTAATACGATATTATAACTTTCATTTATATTTGTCATCATATATCCCAAATGAAAGCCACAATCATGAGAGAGTCCATTGTTCAGGGGCAATATTTGCAAAATAAGCGGGAATATTTTCTTTTATCTCATTCATTCTCGCCATATATAGGTCAAATTTTTTATATTGTGGTTGTAATACAACAATAGTAGCAACTCTCTTAAAAATTTGATTTTTGTGGTGCGTGTTGAAATTACTGACGATATGACACATGCAAAAGCGCCGCATAACATTCGGAGGTGACTATTCAAATTCTGGATGAACAACTATTGCCTTATCCCTTCATGTCGATATGAAATTAAGCAAATGAGACTCCCTATCTCCGACGACATGCTCTCGTACACAACTCAAAAATCACGACCACGAAGCAAGTGATTTTCTATCAACCAACTTAAATACCAACGGGACAATGTGATTCATGTTGTCCACACTATATGTAATTAACAACTTGTACTTGTATTTTCATAGAGGTGAGTTCTATACTTATCAATGCCCTATAATTCCTAAAAGCCATGATATTAGGACCAAATACCCAAAACACAGTTTCAAAAACCATTTCACCATTTGCATTTAGCGGACCCAACTCCCAATTGACTGGTGTTCCCAGATTCCTTTGCACTATTGCATCAACAGTTGAGACAATTGTTTGTAAGAATCATCTCAATTCTCGTATACCATCTCTATAGCCATTCTCTTCGCTGTCCAAACTCTTCTACGAGAAACTGTATACGTGATTCTCTCTGTCATAACAGCTCGTAGGAAAGAAACTTTGACACTGTTCTCTCACATAGTTAAGAAAATATCGGGCTATTAAATTTGAATCTAACTGTCTATAATCCTACATCAACCTAGCATTCACATGTGTGCGGTCTCTTAATAACAGTAATCACAAAGGCATCAAGTAGTCTTGTTTTATAAGCATGCAACCTCCACCTACCACCTTCATCCCTTTGAGTACATATTGTTCAAAATCTACGGGTTGATTTCTCAACCTAAAATTGATAGTGGTGCTCCACATGGTGCATTTTGATAGCATGAATAATTTGCTCCTTCAACTCAAATTTCATCCCCTTCTTCAATTCATCACTGAAACTCCAACTATCGGTTGTCAATCTATAATTTTGCTCAAAAGTCATATAACCATCACCTTCGGATGCGGTGATCATGAATGGAATTAAGTCATCTATTCGATCATAGGCATATCCTCGACCACCACCAATGGGTGCAGGGGCTGAGGTGGACCTGATTATTAACCCAATTATTAACTCATTGGCGGCAGCACCACCACTACTATCACCACCAACTTCTCCATCATCTTCTTTTTCATCATCATCCTCTTCTTTCGCCATTTCTTCCTCATCAACATCGTTATCCACCTCTATGAAAGCACGATCCACTTGAGATTCAATATGTGGATAATTATCCATATAATCATAACCTTGTTGCACGAATATTCCACCATCGTATGATTTTATGTACAATTTATGAGTGGAACCCACTCCCATACTCACTGCAAACTCCATAAAATTCAAAACATCATCATCATTATTCATTAGAATCAATTCATATTATATATTACCATGTTGCATGTATGAAACGGAACAATGATAAAAAATCTCTATGTTGTGTCACATAATTTATTCGGAGATCTTTACATATTACAGTCACCAATTCATTAAAATTTACATTCTTTCTCACCTTAATCAACTTCGTAGGACCACGATCATGACTAGAGGTGGGACTGGGCCGGGCTGGGTCGGTTCCCTGTCCTTCCAGGCAGTTCCTAGAGCTGTGGGTTGGTTCAGCCGCGATTCCAAGGGGAATCGGTTCTGGGCTAGGCCGGGCCCAAAAAAATTTTCCTTGGAACTGGCTTGACCTCGTGAACCAGCCCAGTTTACCCGTGCCGGGCCAGGCCGGTTCTACGGTTCCTTTTTTTTTTTTTGGGTGTTCGTGGGTTTTTTTTGTTTACTTGAATTTTGTTTTTAATTTAGTTGTGTTTTTTTTTTTTTTGAGTTTTTTTTAGTTGGGTTTTTTATTTTAATTTTTTTAAGGAATTAAAAATACGAAAAAAAAAATACAAGAAATTTTTAGAGTAGTTCCACCAAATTTAGTATACGTTCACTATCAAGTTTTCGCTTGGATTTTTAATCAACTAATTTAATATAGTTACATTTGATATTTTTACATAAATGATTTTTTTTTTAAATACATATTTACATTTTTTTACACTAAAAAGTTATTTCTCATCTTATTCCTCTTCCGTTGAACTAATGTTCATGTCTTGCCACCTTTTTTCCGCATCTAACCAATCCTTTATACAATTTTGAGATTCTAAAGTGTCGTCCGCCAATTTTGATCACTTCGGTGTTAAAATTCATCCACCTACATTAAAAGCACTTTCCTATAACACTGTGAACATCGAAGGGATTAGTATATCTTTGGCCATTTTGGCCATAATTGGAAAATAATTAGAATTTTTTCTCCACAACCTAAAATGTCAAATTGATCATTATCATCAAAACCTTATAACCTTGATATTTGTTGACAATAAACGAACTCATTTCATTATGACAATGATAATATTTTTTGTTTACTTCCTAACATATGTAAAGGATTAAACCTAGTAGTAGATGAACGTGCTGATGAACTATTAGAACTACCACCTAAATCACTAGTAGCTGTACTATTTTGTTCATTTTGATATAATGTAAATAAATTTTGTAATGTAAGAGATGTTATATTTTTTAAATATGGACAACTAATATATATTTCCGTAGGAAAAATTTGTACAAATTAATCAATTAAAGTTTCTACCCCTTCAACTTTTACCCTAGGATTTAAAACAGTAGCTACCAAATATAAAATAGGAATTTGTTCATAATATTTTAAAATTTTATTTTTCATTAATTCAACTATTTCTATAAATCTTTCTACATTTTTAAATTGATTAAATATATAACAAATTTTACATAAATTAGGTAAAACTAAATGAGTTGCTGGGTAATATACACCGGAAAATAAATTTGTACAAATATAAAGAATTTCTAATAAATTGGTTAATATTTTTGCAAAATCAAAAGCAGTTTCATCAATAAAACCATAACCGTAATTAGAATTTGTAAATTCTATTACAACATTTCTAAATGGTAAAACACCTTGTAACATATCATATGTGGAGTTCCACTTAATGTCAATTTCTGTTTTAATTTTTTTTAATTTTATATTATTTAATTAACATAAATGTCTAAATTCTTATGTTTTAATCTAGAAATTTTTAATTTGATAAATTAGATCACAAATAGGTTATAAAATTATTTCTGTGGCCTTTAATCCATCTTTTACATATAAATTTAATATGTGACATTCACACCTATTATGGAAAAATACTCCATCTAATACTGTTTTTTAATTATTTTTTAACGAATTAGCAATAGAAATATTGGCCGAAACATTATTTAAAGACAAACAAAAAATTCTATCGATTATTCCAAATTCACGACAAACATTAGTTATTACCCTAACAATATGTGCACCTGAATGTAGATGTTCCCATCTTTGAAAAGCTAAAATTCCTTTTTCTAAAATCCAAGATTCACTTATCCAATGACATGTGACCACTATAAAATATTCACCTTTTTTAGCTTTCCAAATATCCGAACATAATGAAACTCTTCTCGAAATAGTACTAAGTTTTGCTATAATACCATTTTTTAAGTTTTGAAACCGATTTATTAACCTCCTCCTACCCGATTTCCTAGAGATTTTTTTATAACCCGGTTATAAATATTTTTGAACATATTGTTCAAAGATTTCACATTCAACAATATTAAGTGGTAATTCCTTATAAGCTATCCATTCAATTTGACTTATTTTTTCAGCCTCTGCATTATACTTAAATGTACCTGTGACATTTTCCCCCGAAGTAACTATTTGTGTTTGCCTAGTTTGTGGTAACCTATCTGGGTGATCTCTTACAATGTCTTTTAAGAGTGCCTACTCCCCAACCATTTAAAAGTTTATATTTGTGTTGACATATTTTGCAAGAAGTCATTTGCTCCTCATAATCTTTAACAAAAAAATCTCACGCATTGAAATCATGTTTCCTAGTGCATGTGGTATTAGATTGTGTTTGAGTATGTTGATTTTCTTCTCCTTCTAAATCTATATTAATTTGTTCGGGAAAATCTTCTTGAAAAAAGAATGGGGGTAGAGGAGATTGGTGAGAAGATTGTGATGAGTGTGTGCTGGCCATTTTTTCCTTAAAAAAAAATTAAAAGTAAAAAATTAAAGACAATAAATTTAATTTGCAAAAACAAAAAAAAAAAGATGCAAAAATATAAATGATACCAATTTGACATAAATTGCGGTTGTTTATCTCCAACTTTTGATGAATTTGAATTTCCAACCTCCAAATCTTACCAAATTCGTAGAGATTTTGCAAATTGTGTTGTTACAGAAAAGAAAATGGTAATGTATGTAGTAGGTGAAAAAAAAATGGTGGGATATTGTAAATTGTAGGTGACATTGTAAATGTAAATTGTTGGTAGAAAAAAAAATGATGAGAAGTTGCAAATTATAGGTGGAGGAAAAAAAAAGGTGATGATGTAAATTGTAGAGAGACTGTGAGAGAGTTGTAGAGAGATTGTGAGAGAGAATTGTGATAGATTGTAAATTGTGTGAAATTAAGAAATGAGTTGCATATATTTATAGCTACCATTTTTTATCCTATGGACCAAAATATCCCTCAAACCGGCCGGGCCGGGCCGGGCGAGTTCCAATGTCATTGGAACCGGTGGTTTGGTTCCCGGTCCAGGCCGGTTTCGTGCCCAGGCCGGGCTGGCTCCCAATTCTAAAACCTATTGAACCAGACCGGCCCGGCTACTATAGCTGGGCCGGTCCAGAACCGACACTTCTTTGCCTTGGGCCGGTTTTCGGTCCGGGCTAAACAGGTCCGACTGGGCTGGTTTTTGGGCCGGAACTGGCCCATGCCCACCTCTAGTCATAACGAACTCCATCTTCACCCGTCACAATTTCACTATTACTATAGCATAACAATCTCACCATATCCACCATTTCTTCTAAACATAAAAAATAACTTGTTAACATGTGATTCAACTTAAACATAATTTGTATAATTTGAACGTTAAACAAAAAATTATAACAATTCAATAAACATTCTAAATTTAAATTAATCTATATTAATTAAATATTGAATAATTAATAAATTAGTGAACATACTCTAAATTCTAAATTTATACTAAATATTTAATAAATCCTAAAATTCTAAATTTATAATTGTAATAATTCGACAAGCATTTAACAAATATACTAAATTTATATTAATCTATATTAATTAAACATTGAACATTTAATAAATTGGTGAACTTACCCTAAATTCTAAATTTATACTAAATATTCAACAAACTCTAAACCCTAAATTAATACTAAAATTTTAACAAATCTATTCAGTGAATATAATATGTATCATTTAACAAATATCATTCACTATCAAATTAACCATTTCAAACGAGCCAATCAGAACCAAAGAGAATGATATACCTTTGAAGGTTTTTTAGGAATTGTTGCAAAAGGTTGCAAGAATCGCCGCAGAAGGTTGCAGGTTGCACAACAAAGCTGCTGGACATTGCTTCTTCCACTGGAATGCGTAGATGGTGGCCGGATTTTGCATTGGCAGAAGGCTAGGGTTAGGGTTCATTGCGGGAGAGAAGAGAGAAGAGAAGAAGAGAGAAGGGAAAGAAAAGAGAGGAGAGTTCGCGATTTGATGGCCGCGAGTATGTCACGGGTTGAAGACATGACATAAGTATGTCGCATCTTCAACCCGCAACATATATGGGTCACTTAATGAAATATTTTTGCCTTAGTGTTGTTTTAAGAATTCTTTTTAAAAAGGGATTGAATCCGTACAAAGCTCCTCAACCATCCGGTTAAAGGGCGAGAGAGAGAGAGAGGCGGAACCCTTCACATGGCTAAGGTTCCTGGTTCTTTCTCTCTCTAGGTCATTTGGAAGATGAAAGGCGTTAAAACGTAACGGGGAAATTTTTGCAAAGGCTCGACTATATTTTTCATGAAATAACTTATGGTTTTTATATGAAACGATGTTTTTTCCCAAAATTGTATTTCTTTCATAAAAATCAATCCTTTTATAAAATTTCAGAAATTTCTGAAAATACTAAAAACTTTCAGAAAAAACCTAGAGGGTTCTCCTCGATCGCAAAACTCTTAAGGATGGACTTCTTGGTTTTTGTTCCACCACAAATAAGTGTTATTACCACTTGACTTTTGGCATTCTGTTCCTCTTTTTCTCTTTCTTTTGTTGACCTGATAGACTGGTTGACCTACTTGAGGAGTTGGGTCCCTTAACACTTCAACAGTATGCTTATTAAATTCTAAGATCAAGATCCATTCTAACATGCACAACGAGCAATACTCATGCGCGCACACAATCTAATCCATGCATTCTATGTCATGATTATGCAATGAAAAATGCAAATGCATGGAAGAAAAGGTTTTCTATGGTTTTCTAAGCCTAGGTCCTCATAAAGAATGTGCAAATTTCTTACCATGGAAGCTAAAGTGTTGGCTGTTACTTGTTATGGATGTGGAAGAGATGGTTGGCACATTGAGATGTTTTCTTTAATTTTCAAATTAGATACTTTTCTAGGTGGCATATTCAAACCTCACACACCGAGTTGAGTTGAACAAGGAAAACTATGCTACTTTCAACAGCATCTTATAGAATCATAAGATTTTGCTGTCAAGCACAAGGTTTCATTAAAAACATGAGTCAGAAAATTTGGACTTGTACCTTTTCCTCTTGTTTTTTGTTCTTTACCAAATTACTGATAAATCCATTTAGATGTTCTCGCTGCCTCTTTAATACTCATTTTGCCATCTGGTGCCCAATGTTTGGGTGTTAGGACCTAGAAATTTAAGAAATGCTGCAGCAGCATTTTTAGGTTACATGGTTATGGATGAATGAGCCAAGAGTAGTAGTAATAGAGATTGTGAGCATTACTAACTTGTCAGATCTTTCTCCTATTCTCATCTGTTATTGTTATGTATTTTCCCTGTTTTGGGTGTTTTTCACCCTTGTTTGGATTTTATATACCTTTGGATTTTCTTACTGTAAGATGGTGTACATCTACAGTTGAGTTTAAATGATATTTGTAAGGCTTTGAGAGTAGAGATGCTGTTTGGCTTTTTAAATGGCTGCTGCACAATTTCATTAAATTTTACTTGAAACCACCATGATATCACTATTTCTAGATTCGGTATTTACAAATTGAATGTCTTTTTCAAATTTCTATTTTGAGCTTTTATGCTTTTGAAACATTGGATTTACTACTTTTGCGTATGTTATATGGTTGTTTCTCTCAATCAACTCGTGCTAATCTCATGAATATTACCAGGGTGATACAGTAAGACTTTTCGCCTATGACCAGAACAAAATAACTTGTGGTAAGTTCATTAACATCATGGTTTTAGTTATTTGCTCTGGCAAAATTTTTTATAGTCCCACAAGCAGCTCAGAAAGTTCCGTGGTTTTAACATTCTCTTGTCTCAATGTGACCTGGAGATATAATGTTCCATGTTTCCTTTTAGTGATGTTGGATGTTGACTGACTGCTGTTGAATTGTTTAAGTCTAACTTACGAGCAGCAATGTGTTTCACAAAGATTGGTTTTCTTGTGAAAATCACCCTTTCATGATTGTCAATCATGGTAATCCCTTGATTGTGAGACATGGTAAAGTGCGTATTTACTTGTTTGCCTGCATGAGAGTGCGTGCACATGTTTATGCCAGTGTAACGGGTGCCTTTTGCAGGCATGTTTCATTTCTTCTTTTAATGCTTCTCTTTGCTGTCTTGTGATGAGAAGTCTTATACTTTGTAGATCCAGAAATGCAACAGGAGATTGACAATCATATTGCCCGAGGTCAAGCCACATTTAGTGTTCTACTGCTGGTATGATTTGTTCTTCTATATTTCATGTCTCAACAATTGATTAAGATTATACTTTTACAGTATATATTATGTAATGAAATTAAAGCCGTTTTCCAACTAGAGGTGGAAATGCTAGATTAAGGGAGATATTTGTTAGGTTTTTCCAACTCAACTACATTAATCAAAATGTAGAGTTTTTGGTAAGAAAATGAAATCAAAAAGAAAGAAGGAAGAAAGAATCAGAAATTGCATGATTATGGAGACATTGGTAAACTTGTCCTGATGTGACTTGGAGAAAGCAAGCTATGCAAATGTATGGAATGTTGGGAAAGAAACATTGGCATAGAGTTGAGGAATTTGTTTTCTTGGTAGGCAAGTGATGAAGAATGGAATATGAGAGGGGAGAGAACCGAGAGACGTGAGGAGAGAGAAACAACTCAATAATCAAATCATTTTTTCCAAAGTCTGCCCATTAGGCAAAAGCATGGCCGAATATTTATAGGCCACAAAACCCTAACCAGAATGGAAACTACATAACTACTAAAACATTGAAAATCAAATAATAATGGAAAAAAAATATTGTGAAATCTTTCTAAAGACTAACAAAATAAAATCTTAATCTTGCTATTCTTGGGATACAATATTCTCCCCAGGTTGAAGAACTCTCCTCCTGGAGAGTTCAAGACTCTTGATCATGGTGACGAACTCCAAACAACAGTGTAGCACTGAAGAAGAAGACATGAAGGCAAATTTGCAAGTATCACCGACTTACAAATACCTTGTTAACAATATAAGTGCTCACCATAGAAAATTGGACAAACAATTTCATTTATAGATAAATTAAACCAGTTAATATGAGATCCATACCTATGAATGACATGCAAAAACTGCGAAGGAATAAAATGGGAAAATTTAGGATGAGGCGAAAATTGTTCATCTAACTTGAGAAAATGGTCATTTTCAAGGATAGATTGAAAATCAATTTCCATTTTAACTTTTGCAGCCTTTTCAAAGTTTTTAACAAATTCAATTATAAAGTTGTGTAACTCATTAGTTAAAGATGGAGGATGGTAGGATCTAAAGGCTTGATATCTTCGGTTTCAACAAAAGGCTCTGGCTTAGACTCTTACATATGGTAGTTGAATTTTAACTTAAGGCTTGAAATTTGAACTAAATTTTTTAGGCCTTAAGGAAATGCTTTCTGGAGTTTTATGTAGGAGTTTGAAAAAGGGTTGAATTTTTGTCGAAATATGAATGAGACTCAATTTTTTCTTGTTTGAAAATTTTTTCTTCATTAACGAACTCATCGCATCTATAAAGTGATCCAAGGACTTTCTCATTGGAAATATCAATTCTAGGGTTTTGGATTTCTCTGGGGCATAAGACCATACCCAAGGTAATTTAAGTAATAAGCATTAAAGTTCTTATATTTGTTGGCGCACAATTATGAGAATGATATTAGGCACAATTATGAGAATGATATTATGCCTCATAAGAGTATCCTTAGTTAGCATAAGAGGGATTATAATTATAATAAGCCATAATATATGAACTAAGAATCTAATGGATAATATTGCAATTTATTCAATTTAATCCAAGTTTCCTACAGCAAGTACCATACAAAAAATTCAGAAAGTGTTCCTGATGCATGAATTAAGCTGAAATTTACTAAAATAAGCTGAACCAACATCAAAATGAACTCGGAAGTGGAAAAGGACATCAGAACAGTTTGGAAATGTGAACTTGCGATGGATTTTTTTTTTTTTTTTTTTTTTTTTTGTGGTGAAGTGTAACTCACAGGAACCCCCGTGAACAGTAATTTGGGGAAGATGGCTGTAAAAGATGGTTTTTGCGGTTAAGCTCTGGTATCAATTGATGTAGAATGGAATATGAGGATTGAAAAGAAAGAGCCTGGGGAAGAAGAGAGAGAAAGAAACCAGAGAGAGGGCAGAGAATAGAATGAGATGTGAGGAGAGAGAAGTAATTCAATGATCGATTCATTTTTCAAAGTCTGCCCACTGCACAAAAGTAGCTCAATATGTATAGGCCACAAAGCCCTAATCGGAAGGGAAACGAAATAACTACTAGAATATGAAAATTAAATAATAATGGAAAAAAAAAATATTCCAAAAATCTTTCTAAAGGCTCTTATTCTTGGTATTCTTGGGTTACATCAGCAAGTTTGTGCTGTGCACAAACAATTTTATTTTTATTTATTTTTATTTTTTTATTATTTTTTTAATAATTGTTAGTGTTGTCCTTGAGAGCTCACAATGGATGAGAGGTGTGGCTAGGTGAAGAGCTATCACCATGTGAAAGTGTGGATGTTGCTGTGGAAGGACATAACATGAGGTTGAGGGGCGTTCTCATGTGAGGAGCTGTTATCTTGTGAGAGAGTGCGGTACAGACATTGGTAACCACCTTAAGTTTAGAGTGTTCTAAAGTGATGCATTATGATGTGTGGTGTGGTTGAGTGTTTCAAAGGCTAGCTGTGCAGTGTTGGCTGGTGTGATGTAGTTTTGGTTAGTCTCGTCATGGCTAGATAAGGTTTGGTAAGGTTTTTTAATTGGCTTGTGGGTTTGATTATGGTTATGGTTAGAGTTATCCGTGCACGTCTTTGAGGTGTGTTGATTGGATTGGTTTGTACAAGCAGTTATAGATGTTATTGGCTCAATAGCTGTGGGGTTGATTTATTTCTGCTGCACATGCATGCTTGGTAGTGGCATAATATTCTCAACAGTATTATACATGGTGAATTCAAATACTAAGTGCAAGTAATTATGCAGTTGCTTTATTTACATTGTGGTTATGTTTCTTCTGTGGAACTTAAGCTGGTTCCATAATATTCATGGAATTTAAGCTGCCAAATTAACTTTTCTCTAGACAGTGATGTTATCTTTCACCTATCAGTCTTTGAAGCGCTCTATTCTGTAATAGAAAAAGAAAAGACAGGGTTTGCTGTTGTTGGCACCACTGCATCTATTACCCTATCGTTTTGTTGTGGGTGATGAACAATGGGGATAAAGTAGATTATTCAACATGTCCACTCTTATCCTTTCTGTTAAATGACAACTGTGAGCACAAGTAATGAGACCCTGAGTCAACTAAATGCCCCAAAGTCTTTAATAAATAAATAATAATAACAATAATAATTGGGCTGTATCTGTGGATAAAGAAGAAAGGTAGTAAAATTCTCCATAACTATACCTTCACTATTATATCATTGTAGATCCCTAGGACCTTCCTTTTAACTATAGGTGCATAAATATGGATACAATTCCTGCAAGGGAAAGCAAACAAGGGAAAAAAATGCAAGAGACACACACACACACATGCACAAAGAGCGCCTAGAAGGTGGAGTTGCTCAGAGTGATTAAGGTCATGGCTAGTGAATAGATTATCATTAGCCAGATAATCAAGTAAAGCTTCATTTTCTCATTCATACATCTGTTCTTTCACAACTCACTCTTTTAATGCTTGCTAACTAATGTCGTTTGATGTTGAGTAGTCATATTATTAGTATATTTAATTGTCTTGGGACATTATGCAAAGCTAGAATTTTACTTGGTTTGAATTTGTCCAAGAAATTTAAGCTAATTTAATTCCTCACATCTGCAGTTTACAATTTAATACATTATCTTTTACTCAATTATTTCAGTATTACCTTGATATAAATGAATTCTTTGCCACAATGTAACACAGATGGATACTTCTAAGACTTGGGAGCCTACAACTATCCTATTGACGAAGTCAGGCTACAGAATAAAGATTAATCAATCAGGAGAAGTTGTGATTGCAGAGAAATTTTCCAAAGACTTATCAGTATGTTTCTATGCTGTGATGCATTCAAACATCTTTGTGGTTCCTTGATGAGATGGCCTATTGCCTATATTCTAGAGTTGTTTTGCTATAAGAATATATACACCTCAAACTGCCTTAAAGTGTTCTTTAGAGCTAGATTTTCAATGCAGAATTATGTTGATGCAGGATTTTATGGTCTGGAATGGTGAATGGACAAAATAGAAAGGTAAAAAATCCAAGCAATCACACTTGGGGTTTCTAAGATCCACTCACCGGAAGAAGGCAACATCGCACCTCCTACGTTTGAGAGAAATAAAAGCAATTTAGCTAAAAAAAACATTCAAATTCTTCTTATTCTTCACTTCTCATCATAAAGGTTACAAGTTTTTAAATAGACAATTAACCTAAAAAAATAGAAACTACTAGTAAAACTAAAATTTAGAAATTGCTAACTAAATAATTACTAAAATATAGAAATCAACTACTGATAGAAAGCTAAACATTTGAAAATTTTTCTAGGTACTAATAAAATAAAATCCTATTCTTGCTATTCTTGAACTATTCATATGTTGAGTTCTTTGTTTTGGTTCATTCTCTTGTGGAATGATAAACCTTTTAGAAAAAGAAAGATATTTAAACCGCTTTTCTATATGCATCCCTGGTTCTAAGAGATAGTACTTTAGGTGTTATTTTTTATTTCTTGCAGCTCTTTGGACAAATCCTTTCTTTATGTTGTCCATTAACCCATTTAACAGAAGATCAATCTCTAGATAATACAAATTAGAATGTGAGAACTCACTTTATTAGTTTTTTATTGATGTTGCAGATCAAAGTTCCTTGTGGAGCTACAACGCGGTTTGTTTTGACATGCTCTAATGGATCAGCTTATCCTTTTACCACCCATGGCTACAATAATATTTGGTAACTCGAACTTTTTTCGTGTTTTTCTCTCTGGTTTATTTCAGTTGCTAATCCATCATATACTGTTACTAGTGTTTCTGGTTTATGTTGATCTTTTCTGAATTTCAGCATTTTCAGCTGGTAAATTAAGATTTTGTGAATTGAAAGTTAGTGCAGATAAATAAGTTAAAAAGTTTACAAAAATCGCAGATAAATAAGTTAAAAGGTCTACAAACATATGATTTTTATGTGGCCAAACACTTCCTGTCTACAAATAGTTTAATTATCCTAGAAATCCACAACAGCTAAAAAATTTTTTTAGTTTGTCCCTTTCTGTAAAATGATACATGGGGAGTATTATTCTTAAATACACTTTGGTACTATCTTTAAACATTTGCTCTTAAAAAATTGTGGTGTGAAAACCATGGATCCGTTTGATTGCGTGGTATGAGCTCTTGCCCTGTGACTATTGGGTCTAGAGTTTGAGCAACCCACCCCCTCTCAAAGGGCTATAACTTCTTTATGAGACTACATTTTTTATAATAAAAAATGTGGTGTTGGTACCTTTTTCTCTTTCATGAGCTCAGTCATATCATATCCATTACAACCCACAAAGATTGGGGTTTATGGAACATGACAGGTGAATGCACAACTTTATGAGCTTTATATCCTTTAAGCCCCAATTCTTTTCCACCACTTTCTCAAAATTTTACCAAAACATAGTTTTGATTTCAATCTATAAGTTGAAGACATACTACGGTATTTTTAGAAAATGTTAGCATAAATAACATGTCACTTGTAGGGTTTGCATAGGCCTTAGCACAACAGCAGGCTTAATGTTGCTATTGTTGTGACTCAGTTCATGGGTTTAAATCCTGGAACAGCCTGCTTGCATGAGTAAGAAGGTGAAAATCCGATCGTTTGTATACTTTGCAGTTGCAGAAGACTCTTGCACTTGCTTTGGAGGGTCAAATATTTGTATTATTGCAGCATATATTAATCGTTCACAATGTTTTCATTGAAATTTATATTATAGTACTTGCTATAAAGAAGTGGTACATTTCAAAAACATAAGAGCATACATCCATATGTTCTCCTTGTCAAACCTTCCTCCAACATTGACTCTGCTGTATTTTTATTCTTTCAATATAGAATTATGATGTATTACAGTGGCATATAGACCCATGAAGAGTCCTAGATTTTGTTGGAGCATGTGAATTGCTAGTTTCACTTGTCAACATTGACAGCTTTATATTTTTCTGAGGAAGTTTAAGCAAGAATATGAGTTTGTCTCCAGATTTAGTTTCTGATTACTGCTTTTCTCTACTATTAGATAATGGAAAACTAATGGAATTCATGTTGTCTTTGTCGTCCAGTTTCTTGATAAGATTGAATTGCCACTTACATACTTCTTTTAGTGCAGTTCAAACTCTGAATTTTTTTTTTCCTTTTTTTTTCCCCCTTGATACGGAGTTTATGCTGGTGGGGACTAATTTTTGCAGAAATTAATGACTGCATATAATGTACACCAAATATCTCCCGGGCGCTGTTACAACATCATTATTATCAATATTCTTGAAGCTTTTTTACCTCACATTGGGACACATTGCATTTCTCTGCTTGCTGTAGATACTACATTGACTGCTGCTAATATGGTAGTTGTTATCTATTTTCAGGATGCGTGACACACTTGTCTTGACCATGAGGTTGTTTCAGAGCAAGGTAACTTTCAAGATCTTAAATAACATAACTGGCAAACAACTATACACATTGCTCTATAATTGTGGATGCTGATTCTAGTTATGTTGTTTGGAGGAATCTGAATTCAGAAGTGTTCTGAAAAATTCATAAGATTGTGTATCAGTTATCATTATAGGAAACATAATTATTAATAGGTAACTCCATTTAACTAGAGCATGGATGCCAATTTTGCTTGACTGGAAAAGGGAGGAGGTTGGAGTTAACAACCATCTTAATGAAAGATTTTTATTTTTATTATTATTTTTTTATTTTTTTGGGGAAAGAAAAGGAATTAATTGATAGACAAGAAAGAATACAAAAGACTCAAAGGATGAGAAATCCTCGGAGACTAAAAAGTACATAGAAGTAGAAAGCTAATGGACAATTGCCCTCAAATCTTCTTCGGTCCCTAAAAACTATCTTGTCCAATATAAGAGGGAGACTGATGTCTGTTCTAATACGTGAACCCTACTACTTTCAAGTATTTGAGGTGCTGTATAGACTTGGTGAGCAAGGTGAGCAAGGGTGTTGTACGCACAAGGATCGCTTGGGTTAATATGATTCGAATGTTTTCCATAGTGTAAAAAGTGCGAGGAATGTGTCACTAACTAAGAGATTGAAAGCATGGAAGCAAATATAGGAAACCCTACTATTCGCAAGACATGGAAATAGAAAATGTGGTGAAAAATGATGAATGGTGGGGATGGATATGGAATGATAGCTCATGTGACTGTATAGTGCAATCCTCTAACATGGTTAAATGTAAAGGTGAATCTTCTCTCTGATAACCATTTTTCTCACTCAAAAAGTAAAAATTGAATAGTCAATGCTACACAAAAAATGGAATATTCCCATAATATGGTTATATAGTTCTAACTCATGAAATAAGTGCCCCGATCATCTCCAAACTAGTGTATTGATCAAATCCATGCTAAAAGGAATGTAACCTATTGAGTGAATTCTATCATATATGCATAAGTCTACGATTTCTTGAATTCATCATTCTTTGTTTGGCAATAGGCTGCATGCTCAAGAAGTGTGAGAGAAACCAAACATGAATTATCAACATTCAAACAAAAATCCAAACTAGAAGCATGTGCAAGTATCAATGAATATTTATGTTTATAACTGATTTCTAGATCCTAGGCAAGAATATATGAGGAAGATCTAAAATGGTTACCTCGAGTTCAGTCTAGGTGGTGAATCAACAATGTCCCATCATGTAGAAACCCTAAGATGCAATTAAGGGACTCTGAGAAACGGATGTGTATGATATCAAACTCAAAACAAATCAAAAAGTACTACATAGGAGGGATATATGACAAAAGACTACTCTAAGTGATCAAAGACAAATAAAAAATATGCTAAACTGATAGTCCTAACCCCACACTTAATCTCACGTTGTCCTCAATGTGATATGTAGTGAAAAGCAAGTAAATACGAGAAAAGTAGAAAGAGTATGTACACAGAAAACTCCACTTGTCTGCAGCTGCATCTGAATCTGCTGCATGCTCATTTCCAAGAAGTTCTCGATCAAGCTTATCATCATCATCATCAGCCTGCTGCTTATCTGTGTGAGTATGAGGCTCTTCTCTCTGAGTCTGATCGAGTCTGATCAAGTGGTGCAATTGAAATGTGCTCGTGTCTCGACCATCTTGTTCTCCATCTCAAAAACTGGTGTCTCAACCCTATCCATGTGTGGCTCATCTCATGAGTCTCCCTCTCCACATCAGCATCTATCTCTGCTATCTGTGCTTCTGTCTCTCTCTCAGTCCAAGTCTGCTGTGAACTCTGCATCCAACCTCTTGTCTAGTCAACTCTTTCCTCTCTATCATCTCCTCTATCTGCCTCTACTTCTGTCTCCCTCTCATCTACAATATCAACTTGAGAACTACCCTCCTCAATTTGCTGAGTAGCAACATCTGATGTCAATCTCTGTGTGTGAGTACGGGAGAGAGGAAGAGGTAAGGTCTGAGCTACTCCAGTAGTAATTGCTGTCATGAGGAATGATTTGGGAAGAGCTGTAGAGGTGAAAGGTGCTGACTCATTTATGGAAAGATATGTAGAGGTGTTTGGATCCTGGATAGTATGTGATGGTGGTTGTGAAGATGAATCTCGGTCAAATTTGAGGATGGTAGGGGTGGAAGCTCTATGGTGGGGGCTCTGGTCCTACTGGTGGTACTATATGCACATGAGGTGCTGGAGGAGGTGAATGATGAGGTGGGTGTTGTGGTGGGGCATCTTCCACTTTGATCCTATGTAGGAAAATATTGTCAAATGGCTCTAGTTAGGGGTAAGTGTTCCAGTATCCCTAACATCGGCTTCTCTCCATATGGATAACTCTGTAATCGGGGAGGGGAACCATAACCCTATTCTCATGTTATTAACTGCATGAACTATGTTTTCATTGATGAGCTTCCCTGCATTTATGCTCAATTTCTTCAAAATAGAGTGCATCACGATAGCTGTATCACTCATCACCACGGTAGTTCATGTCACAGGAATCAGTTTAGAACATATGACGTAGAACCAAAAGTTAGCCTCCCTCGTCAACAACAAAACTTGATTTAGAGCTACTTTAATGAACCTAATGGCTGAGAGAGCCTATCAGGTGGCTATTTTGGAGCAAGGAAAGTAGTTGGAGAGTTGATAGGCATTTTATTGTTGAGGGCTGATGTAGAAACGGCCAGTGATCTTATTGATTGGAAAGTTATTACTACTTATTGTGTATTTATGGTGGGTAACTCAGAATCCTGGGAAAAGTAAGAAATAACTAAGCATGTCTAAATCAAAAGCATAATCTGAACGTCATCACTGTGCACAAGTTATATGTAAATAAATTTGGCTAAAACAACTATTGAAAGAACTTAGTCTTGAACATTCAGAGCCTGTGGATCTTGTTTGTGACAACTAGGTGACATATGTTTCCTCTACCTAATGTTCTATGAATGGGCAAAGCACACACAGATTGTTGATTGACATAAATGCTGAGATAAATATTTGCAGAATGAAATTCACTATGTTAGAGAAATTTAACCATCAATTAATTGATTTGTTTACTAAACTTTTATTTTAACAATATAATGTGCTTTATGACACTTTTTAGCATAAGGTTTAGTATTGACCCACATAATTTTGTTGCAGGCGTTGGATGACAAGTGAAAAGGAAAAGCATAGACCTTCATTTTGCTACAATGATCATAGCAATTCTTCATTCTTGGTAGATAGTAAGAAAAAATAAACTTTGATTAAGTTTTATGTTTGAGTTTTGATCATTTTCTGATTCCATGTAGGTTTTCTTTTCCCTTTGGTCCGTGTAGAGTAGTTTATGGAATTCTGCACATTAATGGTTTGTTAAAGGCATTATTTGTAAAACTTGGATGTTGCATATAGAACTTAATGATATGATATATTTATTTTTTTTGTTTAACACTTTATGTTTGTGACACTGCTTGGTCCTTGAAATCAGTTGCATAGAAATGCAACCAAATGCAAAGAGATTTCTATAAATCCTCCATGAAATGCAACCAAACCATGTCAAATTTCTAGCAACCTTTGGAACTGAAGTTATATCTTTCTAACATACGAGATGTTGTAGAGAGAGGGAGACATATATATATATATATAGAGAGAGAGAGAGAGAGAGAGAGAGAGAGAGAGAGGAAATTATCACAATTATGGGCTCTAATACTGGCTTCTAACTTTTTCTTGGTCCTGCAGGAGCCACATTCATTTATGGGTTTTTTTTTCCCCCATCAATTCAATTCACCCCCTTTTTCTTTTTGCTAAAATACTGCTCTCTTGACTTGAAATCAGTGCTAACGACAAGCCATGCATTTTACTCTCTGAAACCTGCAATCATAGGAATATTTGATTGATTGATTGATTGTGTTACTGCCTGCCCTTTAATTCCCTAAAAGGGTGGCATATTTTAAAATGGAGAGCAAACATGACATTTTGTGTGAAAAGTTCCATATCTGATCTTGTATGAGTTATACAATTTCAAAGTGCTTTTAAGGGTCGACAACATTGGATTGATTGTAGAAAAAGCGCACGCACACAAATGCACATAACCAAATAAAGGCCACATCATTCACTATCTTCTTTCTACTGGCTAAAAAATTTATTTATTATTTTCAAGAGCTTTTGTTATTTTGTTATTTATTATTTTATTTAATAAGTTGATTTTTCATTTGTATATTTTTCTTTTTATTATTTTTTTATAGCATTATTTGCAAGTTATTTCTTTCATTATTAGTGTTTTATAGCTAGAGAAAGAGATAAAAACTTGTATGTAGTCCACACAAAAAAAAAAAAAAAAAAAAACCATTGAAGCTTCATGAGGTTCTTAAACACAAAACCAAATGCAAAGGAAATACAGAAATAAATTTGAGTGCAAATGTTTTATTGATATATAATAAATTTTGGGTAATTTCTAATTTTGTTTAATTTGGTTAATTTCTAATTTTGGCTCACAACAGGTTATAAGAATTATTGGTACTGCCATTGAAGATTTCATCTAAAATATCTGAGTATTTTGCTTGGAATATATTTTTTTTTATTTTACAAATATTCAATGCTATATAAATAAATTGAGAATTAAGCAAAATCAATTTATTTTTCATAATTAACAAGAACAAATAAATCATCTTATAACATCCCGTGGTCCGTACTCCCTTCATCTTAAATGAAAATTAATAAAATTATTTAAAAAAATCACATGGATGTTAGGCATCTCTGATATAGGAAAACTTCTCAATACTATCGTTTTCTCGTTTTCGAAATGTTTATGAAATATTTTTCGTTTTCGAAATGGCCCAACTTGCTAAATTAATTAATATTTACATAAAATTTCTTATATTTTTATATTTACACATTCTTCCATATTCAATAAATTATTTGCTTGCTTAATTATAATTTTTATTTTTTATGTTATTTTTCTTATGATTAATAATTACATATTTGATTATTTTAGATTTTTATTATAAAATATGTCTATTATATTATTTTTTAATAAAACAATAAATATTTACATACAAATCTTTATACTTTTATATTTATATATTTCCCTACATTTTTATTTATTTTTTATTTTTATAAAGTGTCATTTTTTTGTATCGTCTTCGTTTCCATGAAACCTTGGTAGGCATATTTTTGGTTTTACTTTGATTTTGGCAATTCGATTAAATCTTTTATTTTTCTAAGGATAGCCCAAATGGCATAAATTAAATTGATTTTGAAGTCGATTTTTATGAAATCAACTCAGATCTATCCAATTATATGTCCGACCAAGTAAAAAAAAAAAAAACAAATGAAATAAAGTCGATGTTGGTAAAATGACTTTGAAGTTGTTTTTTACAAGATCGACTCTCTCTCTCCCTCTCTCCTCTCTCTCTAGACAAGACAGAGAAATGAAAATGATGCTAATTTGATTCTTGACTGATCATGTGCGACAACTTGAAGTTGACATTGTGAAAGCCAACTTTAAAGTTGACATTCAGAAGAACAACTTCATTATCCATTTCAAAATAAAAAAATGAAGTTGATGTCAGCGAAATCAATTTCAAAGTCGACTTTTACAATGTTAACTTCAGGTGGTGATAATTTATTTTTTTTTTAATTGTTACTTCACCATTAAAATTTTATATAATTTTAGAAAAATAAATTCAATATTATAATTTTACTAAAATAAATTTTATAATAATTTTCATAATTTTATAAAACTTAAAGTAATTAGAATTTTACTAAAATATAATTTATTAATAATTAATATTCTCTTTGTTTACCCCTCCCGTCCCCTTCTTTTTTTCTCTCACTCTTAAAATTTCTTATTAATTGACTTAATTGATATTAATTAATATTTGTTTGTGATTAATTTTAATTTTTTGAAATCATTTAAATCTAAAAAATAAAATAATTTTAATTAATTGGTTTTTTTAAAGTTAACATATATTAAATAATTTATATCAATTTAATTAAATGATTTAAGATCATTCAAATTAATTGAGTTTTATAAATTTAAATGATTTTTATAAAATTAACATTAAGTTTTTAATTAAAGGATTTTATAAGATTAACATAAATTAAATGATTTTATAAAATTAATATAAATTGTAATTAATTTATAAATTATTTAATTAAATTATTTTAAATTAACTTATTTTTATAAATTAAATGATTTGATAGCATCATCATAAATTAAATGTAAATATAATTTTTAAAATGATTTAGGAGCGTTTGTCTTGAAAACTAATATCATCATATGAGAAATGTGAAAAATATAAATTAATTGTCACAAGATGAGTTGATAAAAAATATATATATAAAGGTAAGAAATATAAACAGTGATCAAATGAAGCATATAAATATATAGAGAGATGTGTAAAGATAAATTTTACAAATATAGATTTATAACTGAAATGAATAAATTTAAGTGTCACATGAAGGACGGTCAACATTTCTATGGGGTTGGTGTCTAGTGGGACTAGGATCGAATCTGTAAGATGACTCTATAGTCTCATCGAAGGTGGGAACAACTGGTTGAGACTCCAGTGTTTGAGACAATCGATTATGATGGCGACGGTGGATACTCATGCGTGGAGGAATAATAGATGAACGATCATCAAGACTAAAATCGAAATCAGGCGTAGAAGGACTCATCATCGGGTATGTAAAACCAATAGGTATCTGTGTCGTATTATTCTCATCCGTCTGTCCAGATGTCGACGAATGACCTGCATCGTCCGCCATAGCAAAGGCCGTGAATCGATCTCCACCAAAACCAAAAAGTGTACGCGATACTAAGTCTTTGACCTTGATAGCTATAGCATCAGTTGTATTTACGGCTAGTACATAGCTCATAATCTGACGGATATGTCCGACTGATTGAGCCTACTATAATATTAATCAGTTAATCAATTAAAAAACAAAAGACTGGATTAATCAAGTTGTGTAGATTTACATTAATCTCTAACTGCACTATGGTAGAGCAGAAACCAATTATGTAATGATATCCTAGATTGCCGATGTATATATGCATGATAACGCCACAACAGGGCATATACTCCGAAATCATCATCACACCATCGTGGAATGGTAATCCATCGATAACATAATCTCGACGATCCTCCTATCTCTCTATATATGATACATGGATCCTTTCCCAATCCCGTTCCATTTTCCCACACTGATCGATGTGATGCAAATTCTTTCCGGTATCTGCATCAGTTGGTATACCCTACTAGATGCCAAACTGTCTCAGAACTCTATCCGAAAGATATAACTCTACAATCTCGAAGCAGATCAATAGAATATATGTACACCAAATGTCGCTATCCTGACGGCAATAAGATGATAACGCGGTTAAATTGAAATCTGAATATAACATTCAAATGAACTGAAAATGAAAAATGGGAAGCTAAATGAGACATAGCAGTGAACACAAGAGCAAATTTGATTGAAGTATGATCTTAATGCATACAATTATTAACTTACCCCATCCTTCGTCATGTGGTCCATCTGATCTTAATACACCTAAGAACATAATGGTCGTTGTAAGCAAAATTACGTCGAACATTCTATCTATTTCAAAACATTCGAAAGTAAATATATAGAAGTCATAATTAGAACTAAATGTCATTATACCTTAACGTAATTTACAGTGATCCTTGTGGACCACACGGTAAGTCTGGTACAGTAGGCATGAGATCAGTTATATGGCGTCTAATCGATCTGAATATGGGCAACCTCTCCCACGCCCAAAGTTGGTCACGGAGGAGAAAAATGAAATTAGAGTCAAAATTTATATAGAATCATGAAAATAAACTTGCCTAAAATATATGATACCTACAAAAGTAGCAGCGGTTCCATAATGAATCTGACTCCATCAATACAATCTCTGTAACGCCGACACTGCGGTGTTCGTACGGTTGTACTTCCGTTCCTAGATTTAAATAAAATAATTCTCAATTTATATATATATATAGAGTGAAATATTTAATTTTATTGATTTTCAATTTCGGGGTATTAAAATTTAATTTTTGGTATGTTCAAAAGTATCCGTATTTCAATTTGTGATGTGAAGAATATATTTTTCATTTATTAATTTAATTATTTACTCATTTATTTATTTATAAATTTATTTATCTAAATAAAAACATATAAAATATTAATAATAATAAAAAAATGAAAAAATCGAATTAGGGTTTAAAGCCCTAATTCTTTCTCTCTCTCCTTCTCTTTCTCTCTCTGCCGTTTCGCCTTCTTCCCGTGACCCTTCCCCTTCCCGCGTCGCACCACCGTGACCCGCCATCCTCTCTGCCACCGTCGCCACCACCCGCAGCCACCACCGCCTCTCTCTCTATCCTCCTCTCTGTTTTCTCTCTCTCTCTCGGTTGCTGTCTCACTCTCTCCCCCTTGCGATTTCCTCCGCCACCGCACCAGCTCCTTCCACCACCCACGACCGGCTGATCATCTCCCTCCCTTTTGGTTCTCTATCTCTACTCTGGTTCTCTCTCTACCTCACTATTTCTCTCTCTCTCTCTCTCCCCGCCCGCGTGAAAGTTCCTCTCCCGCTCTCGCGACTGCGGCCTCTCCCTTCCTTCTAGCACACGCGACGGCTCCCCTGCGTGCACGACTGCAGCACGCGATAGCCCTGCATGCCCGACTGCAGCGTGCGACAGCTCCCGCGCGTGTGGCTGCAGTGCTGCTTCCCCTACTCGCGCGCTCGTGCGCCTTGTTTCCCTTCAGCCGAGAGCGCTCCTGCAACCTTGCAGGAGCCCCAAACTGACAGCAACAAGAAGCCTCAGAAACCCTAGGCCACGACGGTTTCCTGCCATCCTCTCACTACGTAGGTAAAGGCTGATTTCTGATTTTTGTCCCTAGAGTTAATACTCTTAAGTGGTTTAGTCTAACTGCTAGAATCCGTTTTGAATTGGGAATACTGCAGGTCCTGGATTGAATGAAGTATATTCAGAAGTCAGATTTGCGATTCGAGAAAACCCTAGGTGAGGGATTTCTAACCTATTCGATTTATTTAAATGAATTTAGGATAAATTAGGGTTAGAAGTCTGGTATACGTTTGGAATGTATACTTGATTTGATTTGAATACATTTCTGAAGTTCTATAATTGAATGTTAGGATTGAGTTTATGTATTTATGTAAATTAGGTCGTTTGATACGGAAAAAGCATGCTAAGAGATAATAGAATCGAATTGAATTGATTTGAATGGTTGCTTTTAGAGTTTAATTTGACGAATGCATGAAAATAGATTTTGTTTGATCAGGTAGATAATTGGATAGATTTGAAATTGATTTCGTGAAAGTCAACTTCAAACTTGATTTCATGAAAATCAACATCTATGAGATCAATTTCACTAATTTTGAGAGCCGATTTAAAATCTCAATATTTAATAATTTGTGTTTCATTTCCCAATATTTTGGGAAATAACCATCAGAATGTGATATATCCTCTTTAATAAAAGGAATGTTAGTATAGGAATACGAGAACTTATTGTACTAGAGTGATGTATATTCTTTGAATTCATGTCTATTTTTTTAATAATAATCCTTGAAATTCAATAATTATTTGCAATAAAACATATTAATTTATTTACATCCAATAATTATCTTAAAAAATATAAATTTCAATTTTAAGGTATCTTGAATTTGTCGGTCTAAATATTTAATATATTTACTTAAAAACTAAGATATAAAAATAGAAAATTAGATATCTGAAAATTTTAATTATTTGTAATTTCTTACTTTTGGTTGAAAATTCCAGTTGATTCCCACGATAGAAGTGCAATAGTATGTAAATATAAAATTGAAAATTTTAAATATTTGTGTATAAAAGTCTAGTCACTTGGTTCCATGTGAAAATTTTCATAAAATTTTTATGTCTATAATTAAAAATATTGATTGCAATGAATATTTTTATAATATATTGGATGAAGGCAATAACACTATTGAACTAAGTGATTGCAATACTAATAAGAAAAGTTTTAGGATTGTCCAAAAATATAATTATTATGGTTCAAATTTGTTTTTCATATTGTTCCTCACTAGCAGCTCACCCCAAGTAAATGGTGGAATTCCATCCAAGTTTTAGGAAATAATTTATTTATGTATAAAGTTCACTGATTTAATGTAAATAACTTATATATATGTTATCAGGTTGATGGTGTGTGGTAGGTATAAATCATAATTACATTGATTTAAATTAAAAAGTTAATAACTGATCGATAAATTTAAACATTTTATCACATATAACTTTAACTTTCAAGTCTTCTACTAGTTAGAGATGGTTTATCTTGATTATTGGACAACATTCAAGCAATTTGCCTTGATGTACTATGGAGGAAGACAGAGTAATTTTCTAAAATTTACTATTGATGGAACTTGGTGCTCTAAATTTGTATGTAGTTTATGTACTTTTAAATTCGAGTGTATTTGGATGAATTTGCAAAATTGATGCTATATATTTTAACGTATTACGACTAAAAGTAAGAATTTTATATATTGGCTGATTTTTATATATTGGCTATGTGGCGTTGGTTAGTTAGAAGATATATATATAATAGATAATTTGCGTCTATTGTGTTAGATATTGTCTCATTCAGCTGTCTTAGTTGATTAACCAAAAATTTATTTAATATTTTTAAAATTTGTCAAGCTCTATCGATCAACGGAAAATAAGTTAAACATTCTGAATATCCTTTATTTTAAAGAGTATATTCATTGCATTATATAATAGAGAAGATGATAATGAATTTATTTATATTTTGTCTGGTCTCAATTACGGGTGCTAAATAAAGAGACGGCACATAAAAATACATATAGGTCAAGGCCAAAGTGAGCAATATTTATTTACTGATTTTTGTAAATAATATAATATTTATTTTAGTATGCAATTTTAATTATTTAGAGAACTTGATTAGAATTAAAATAATTTTAATATAGTTATTGAATTAGCAGGTTGCATTAGAGATAAATTTAGGGCTGAACTATAAATTTTAAAAAGTTATAGGTTTGGTCCGTAATTTTAAAATTTTTTTATTCTGAATTATAATTTTGAAAATATGTCTATCATGTTTTACAATTTTTAAAATTATTTATCCTGTTTTATAATTTCAGAAATTATTAGGGTTATTTTATAATTTTAAAAAATATAAGGGTTGGTTTTATATTTGCAAAAATTATTAGGATCATTGACAACCAATCCCATATAGTGTTTGTAGACATAATACTTCAATCTTTGCAAATCTGGTGTTTGGGGTAATTTGAAATTTCTAATTGCTTTGGATATTCTGTGGCATGGCATGATTTGATACAAGTTTGAGACTAGTACTCACTTCGTAAGCATCCATGCTTTATAATGGAAGTTATAAAGTGATTTTGGTGGATTGTGATTTGGATCATTTAGAAACTTGGGGCTAGTGGTGAAAGAAAGAGCTCCACATTCATTTCTTCATTCACATTCATAGATGAGTCTGCTAAAAAGACGAACCAGCCTCATTGTGGTGATTAAAGGGTACCTCCGTTCATTTACCTCTAATGTGACACTTTCTCCCGAGTTATATGATCAACAGGATCGGTCGGCTAGAGAGTTGAGCTATTTTTCCTTTGGGAGGGCAAAGTCGTCCCCTCTACTAATCGAACCCTCAATTTGTAGGTCTTCATTAGCATGTTATGAGGATCCAAGATTTAGTTTGTTTTTGTTCATGATAAATATAATATTTGAAAATTTTTATATTTTATTTTTATTATTTTTATTTTTAGACCAAGTACGAAGAAATTGTTGATTATATTAGTTATTAACCTATATTTGTTCATTTTTTTTTCAAGAATTACAAGATTCAGCTCTCTCTTTTATTAGCTATCATAAGCCTACAAAATATAAGAAGATGGTATTTGTTAGAAGAGGGCTTATTGTCAGAATAAATTTTGTCATGCCTTTGCACAATTGTATTCTACTATATATAGAGGATTACAAGAGTATATATATAGTCAATACATGAATATATATATATATATTTATATATATATTTATATGATTGATCATTGGGCTAAACATAAGAGAAAATATTATGCTAAATGTAAAGGTCAAATATTCTATCAATTAATAAAGTAGATCTAAGGGTCAAATATTCTATCATACCACCACAGTCAGAGTGAGAGAAGGCAGAATGCTCAGACTAGATCAGAAATCAACGAAAGTGATAAAGATAGGCCCTTTATGAATATATTGACATACTGACATGTAGATGACACATAAAACACTTTGATTTGTCCCAAAATGTATGTCTATTTAAATGTGTTTAGTGTATTGATATTTGACCAAATTATTAGACAAGTAAACCAGGCTAACATTTCGTTGGCTCATCCACCTCTATCTCTCTCGATCAATTATATAGTGAAAGTGATTATTCTTGAAGGAAAAAAAAAAGTATTTTTAAACTTTGAGAGATACAATTTAATGATGGAAGATAAGATTGATTTTATTACCAAAGAAGAGAAATTTGAAGAAGAGCTACATCTCAAAGTTAAAAGTAAGGATAAAGAGCCCAAGAAAGCAAAGTATGAGAAAAAGAAGTTGGGACTTGAATTGAAGACCAAACCAGTGCTGAAAGATATACCGAAATATAATGATGAAAAGGAGAAATATAAGGAGAAAGATGATGACACCAAGAAGGACAAAGAGAAGCAAAAAAGAAAGAGAAAGATGAAGATTTAAAGAAAGAGAGAAAACATTCAAGAGTGTGAAGAGAAGAAGGAGAAAGATCAAAAGGAGAAAGATAAGGTAAAGGAGAAAGAAGGAGAGGGGTAGTCTGAAGAAGAATTAAACGAAAAATCAAAGAAAAAGCAGAAGGAAGAGAAAGAAGAGAAAAAAGAGAAGAAGAAGAAGAAGAAAAAGAAAAAGATAAAAGATAAAGAGAAAGACGATGGAGAGAGGAAGTCTAGAGGAGAATTGATGGAAAAATCAAAGAAAAATGAGAAAGTTTACACAAATGGAAGGATTGAGAGAAGTCGCAGTGGTGGTGATGAAATTGAAGGTTTTTTATGATTTTTTTTTAGTTTTTTTCTTTTTTTTTTAAAAGGTAACCAAGAGTCAAGAATGATGATGATTGAGATATGGGTCTAGGGCTCTGACATTGAAGTTGAACTTTTTTGCTTTGTTTTGTTTTTGTTTTTTTTTTTTTTTGTTTTTTTTTTAAGGAACGATTAGAATCCAAATATAGAGAGAGGAGGATATGGAAGAAATCAACTAAACTTTTTTTTTAGAGAATAATTGAAATTTGAATATATGGAGAGGAGAAATCTGAAGAAATCATCCTCTAACTAGGTTTTGATACCATGTTATAGGAGCACTTATTATGAGAATAAATCTATCCTGCATGCATTTGGACAATTGCATTCTATTACATATAGATGATTATAAGAGTGTATATATAATCAATACATGACTAAATACATGATTGATGATTAGACTAAATATAAGGTAGAATATTAAGTTAAATGTAAGGGTCAAATATTCTATCAATATTTAAGTCTTTACACGAAAGTGATACTTTTCTTTAAAAAAATGAAAAGGCTTTATTTTTTAAATAGGGGAATTAGAGCTCTCTCTTCCCAATCTCTCTTCCTCTCTCTCTGACCGAATCTTGAAATTTTTTGTGCTTAATGGTCGAAATACATGAGGAAAGAAAAACTCCAACTGCTCTCTCTCTCTCTCTCTCCAATGAAACGCTAGTGCATAATTATGGTCAACAACAGTCACATACATATAGAGGCCTCATTGTTGGCATTGTGGCCGGAGGCATAGTGGGGATTACTATTTTTTTGTTATTACTAATCGGTATCTGAATTATCTGATTAATTTAATTTGAATACTCTGGGATATATTTAGAGGTTGACTCTCTCAACATCTGTTGATTGATATTGTTACGTTGCCCTATTGGTGTTGGAAGAGCAAAATTGAGATCCGCAGATAACAAGGACCGGGACCAGAGAATCTTGAGGAGTAGGTGGGTCCATCTACTCCTCAGACTGCTCTAATCCTTGTCCTTGTATGCGATTCTTGATCCTCTTCTTCCAAAACCAATAGAGTGAAGCAGCAACAGAAGTCACCACTAGGCCTCCCAACAATGAGGCATATATACATGCATGTGTGTGTGTGTGTGTGTGTAACCGCCTGTTCACCATAGTTGTGCATAGGTAGCTCATAGGGAAGGACGATATACTTCATCATCATCTCTCATATTCCGGTCAATTTTATAATTCTTATCGATCATCATAATACAAAATGTAATTTTGTAGAACATTAAAAAAAATCTTATTTATAAATTTTAAAAACTAAAAAGTTCTAAATTTTTTACTAAGCCATTGAATCTGATAGCATTTCCATGGAGATGTGAAAACATTTGGGTGAATTTAGTATAATAATATTAAATGATCTTTTCAATAAAATTTGGCAAATAAAAAAAATACTTCAAATATGAAGGAAGAGTACACTTGTACCATTATATAAGAATAAATAAGATATATAAAAATTGTTCCAACTACAAAACAATTAAACTTATGAGTCATTCTATAAAATTATGGAAAAGAGTGATAGAGTATAAATTGAGATTAAAAATAAGTGTATCTCAGAATTAATTTAGATTTATATTAGAACAATCCACCACTGAAATAATTCACTTGTTAAGACATTTGACGGAGATATTTATAACACATAAAAAAGATCTACATATGGTATTTAATAGGGATATATTTGAGGCGTGTCGATCCTGAGTATCCCCGTTCTCGAACTCAAACTCAATTTTTCTTACCCAACTCGAACTTGACTCAAATTTGATGAATAGTAAATAATATGGCTCGAACTCGACTCGAAAACTCGATTATTATATAATATATTAATATATTTCATTTTATTTTATTTTTTATATTATAATCATATATAAATATATATAATATATATTAATATATGTAATCGACCTACTCGTCGAGTTTTCGAGTCTAAAATTTTACTATTCGAACTCGACTCGATACATGATGAAATCAACTTGAATTCGACTCGAATTCGGTCAAATTCGAGTCAAGTCGAGCCGTTAACCGAGTGGCTCACAAGCAGCTTGAACTCGACTTGATTTGTGTAACAGCCATAGTATTCATTGACCTAAAAAAAATATATGATAGAATTTCTAGAGATGTATTGTGATGGACGCCGATAAACAAAGAGATTTTCTAGAAATATATTAATCTTATTAGAGATATATACGAGAAAACTATAATCAATATAAGAACTTACGAGGGTTTGAGTGATAGTTTCTCTATTAAGATTAGACTTCATCAAAATTCGATATTAAATCCCATCATTTTTGTAATAGTGACAGATGAAATTACAAAAAATATTCAAAATGAATTACCATGGTATATATTCTTTACAGGCGATATAATGTTAGTCGATGAAATTAAAAAGAGTATTAGTACAAAATTAGAGTTATTGAGGAAAATACTAGAATTCAGAGGATTTAGATTGATGAAGAAATAATTTAGTGGCAGTCATTAAAATGATGAAGAAATGATTATATTAGAAGGAAAATAGATACAAAAAAGTGAACGCTTTAAATATCTTGATTCTATCATTCAGAATGATAGTAATATAGATGGAGATGTGAATCATAAAATTTAAGCGGATTTGATAAAATGGAGAATGACATCTGGAGTTCTTTGTGTCGTAAGATACCATTGTATTTGAAGGGAAAATTCTATAGAAACGCAATAAGACCTGCACTATTTGTATGACATTGAGGTTGGACCATTAAACAACAATAAGAACGAAAAATAGTTGTAACTGAAATGAAAATGTTTAGATGGATGCGTGACAAAACTAAAAGAGATAGAATTAGAAATGAAAAAATACGTAATAAGTTAGGAGTTAGTTTAATTCTTGACAAAATGTGAGAGTAACATCTAAGATGGTTTGGACATGTACAATGAATATCAAAAAACGCACTAATTAGGAGGATCAAGAATTTAAATATAGAAAATTTAGTAAAGCGTAGGAGTAGACTGTAGAAAACTTGAATACAAATTATCTGTAAAGACATGATAATTAAAGGATTTAGTTGAGAAGATAATATTCGATAGGAATAAGTGATGTAGGAAAATCTGCACAAATTAAATCAACTTTTTTTTTTCATCTTCTTAATATTTGTCTTTCAAATGATTGATTTCAAAATTTGAAATTAAGATTCAAATTGTTATTGTTGTTAATAAATAAATACAAGAAAAAGAGTAAATTCTTTAAATTAATATACAATGGCGTTTTAATTTTTATTAGCATTTATCTTAGTTTTATATTTAAAATTAACAATACAAGTCTTTATATGACATGCGACATCCTAATATACTCTCTTAATCGTTCCCTTACCTATAGGACACACTCATATGGTATCCCTCGCTTTCTTCAACCTTCCTCTCACAATGGCTCTCCCTCTTTCCTATGTCTCTCTCAAGCATAGAAATAAAATATGTTTATATTTTTAAACCTAAAACTATAAATAAGCTCTAATTACCCATTTTACGTATTTTCAATTTTTGCCTTAAAAAGTAAATGAAACAATTTGACTTGGATACACTCAAATGGGAACATCAAAGAGAATCTATAAACACGATCTAGATATGGCATAGGTTGAGAGAGAAAGAAACTAGTGAAGGTGAATAGAAGAGACAGAAAGAAACCAGAAGACGGGAGAGATCCTCACACCTTCTAGTTTTTTTTTTTTTAATCATCATTGGGATGGAGGATATCCTTCTTCATCATCTGTCTTCAGATTACAATCAATCTTATAACTGGAGAGAGAGAGAGAGAGAAGAGCACTTGGAATTTTTCTTTCCTCATGTTTTTTTTTTCAACTACTGGGCAGTGAAAGTTTCAAGGTTCAGTCTTAGAGAGAGAGAGGGAGAAGAAGAAAATGAAGAATACCTGGGTTTTTCTTTCCTCATGTTTTCCGACCATTGAGTAGTGAAATAATCAAGGTTCAGTCATAGAGAGAGATTGGGAAGAGCTCTGCTTCTCTATTTAATGTGGGGGAGAGAGAGAGAGAGAACAAAAAGATGTCTTCACCTAATGCTACTTTCCTTACTAAGGTTGGTGAAAACTTGACATACTCTCCTTAAGATATAGGAAAGAGAAGAAGATGCGGATGATATATAATAATAATTGTAGTAGAGAAGAAGATGCGGATGATGCAACTATCCCTCATGGGATGCATATGATTATCATAAGATAATAATAATAAAATCCATATTTTGAAAAACCTTTTTCTATCTTTCCTTGTGATGCCATCAATCAATCCTAGCCATTCTTTTAGCATAATAGTTCTATTTAAATAATCAAATTCATCATGAAACCTCTAAAAGAAGAATTTATTTATTCACAAAAAATATCTTATATCATACATTTCATTCCCTAGAGTTTATATATATATATATATATATATATATATATATATATATATATATATATATATATATATATTACTACTATTTATTCATTGGCACTAACAAAAAGTCGTCTTTTTGCAACAAATTTTACAACGAATTTTTAAGAAAAATTCGTCACTAAAAGTATTTGTGATAAATTTAGCAACAAATAATTTTTTGTCGCTATCAGTTCGTCGCAAATGTTAGCGACCAAATATTAAAATTTGTCACAAATTTAGCGATGAATTATTGTTCATCACACATCAGTGAAGAACCCGGGTTCGTCGCTGATCCGCGACGAACCATTTTTCATCGCTAATCTGCGATGGAGATGTGTTTGTCGCAAATTTTGCAATAAACAATTTTTCGTCACAAAATTTGTTGCAAACATATTTAGCAATAAATTTTGCGACAAATCTGGATATTTGGTGTTGCTAATTTAGCAACAAAATTAGCAACAAATTTCGAAATCAGAAACAAATTTTGTGACAAATTTAAAAATTTTACAACAAAAATCATATTAAATTTTATAATTTTACCATTTTTCCTATATACCATGTTCCTGTCTCTCATCCAACATCATCATTAACTAATAATCAATCAACCAACCATCAAATAACATCATCAACCAACCATCAAACAACATTATCATCAACCAACCATCCAACAATAACATCATCAACAAATCATCTAACAATATCATCATCAAAATCATCAACATCATCATTTAGTAATATAGAAATAACAATAAATAATCTCAACAACAAATACAATAGTAAGTCACAATATTCAAATATAATAGTTTCAAAAAACCATATTCAAATGTAATCATTAAAAAACGTATAAAAGTGTTAAGAAGCACTACCACTATCATCAACATCAAATAAATCAACACCATCATCACCATTATCGCCATCAGAAGGATTATCAGAAAAAACAGAAATTAGGTCATCTGACTTGAACTGGGAGCTAACTGAAGATGTTGCATTATGAACCTCTACTTTGTGCGTAGCTCGTTGATTTCGTCATCTCTTTGCCTTTGTTATACACGTAACTCTTTAAGTTGATTGTCTTTTTCTACTAGTAGGCTCTTCAATTGACTCAGTTCTTAGTTCATTTGTATCATTTCTTCCCTTCAGCTAATGGGGTGGAAGAAGATTGACTAGTGATTCTGTAAGTCCGGGTCAAAGAGCCCATCCCAAGTACTCTTCCCTTTTTTTCCCCACCACTTGTCTAGAACCATAAAGCCACATTATTAACAGATGGTTCAGATGAGTCAGCATCTTCACTACTGCTCAAATTCCGCAGTACAAACTCATCATATGTCTCTTGCATTTTTGTGAGATAAATTCAAATGAAATTAAAATAACAATATATATAATATCGAATAAATAAATCAAAGTATTCATTTACTATTTAACAATGTAATAAAATATCAAACAAAGAAAATCAAAATACAAATTTTTGTTAAGTATTACGCCATTAACAGTTAACAATAAGATATAAAAAAATAATATATGTATCACATATTACAAATTTAATGAGATATCCTCTCATTTGAATTAAAATTAAATAGCTATTAGGAGTTTGAAGTTATGACAGTTTCAATGAGAAAGGAAATAGCATTGGTACGTAAGAAAATTGACCCACCATAAGGAGATTGGAGATTATGAGTCATGTGTTTAGATTTCAAAGACATTATTCATCCCCTAAATTTAATTAATAATAATCAAATAGAAAAACATTATTCATCTCCTAAATTAATCATGCAAAAAAACTTAAAAGATAATAACCTAATAAATTTATCATCCAACATTGTTATATAAGTTTATTAAAATATGTTCAAATCAATATTAAAAGGGTCTATAAAATAAAGAAAAGTTTTCGAATTAGCTACCTTAACAGCTCTAGCTCTCTCTCCACTCTAACTCTTGTCTTTTTTTTTTTGAAATGTTGGCGTGAAAGTGTCTATAAATGATGGATGGAATCCAATTTCATTGGCCTAAAAAAACATTGTTAAATATAATGAAATAGTTATAAAATAAATTAATTAAATTTAAAATATTAGTGTTTTAATAAAATTACCAATCTATTTCTATACTCATCAATATTGATTGAGCCTCCTGCATATGTAGCAGACATTTCCTCAAAATTAAAAGATCGATTCTTTTTATTTTGCTCACTCCTCTGTCGGCTCTCATCGGATTTTTAGAAATTCAAAATCTAAAGCCAATTTTCATCGGTGATGCTGTTTGATTTCCTTCTACTAGTCTTTGCACAACTTAATACGCCTCGAATGTGATGACCATATTTCTTGTTAAAAATTCTTTTTATTTCAAACTCCTCCATCTCGTCCAAGTGAACTGTCGCTGCAATAAATAAAAAAACAATTAGTTATATTAAAATTATAAACTTAGTTTTATATTTGAACTGAAAAACATAATTTACCTTGAACTCTCTCCACCATAACTCTTTCGTATCATCTGGAGTGCTTGTGAAAGATAGTCACACCCCTCCCCAATGGTTATTCACTATTTTATTAAGCTCATGAATAACATGTACAGAATTTGTGAATCTGCTATAAAATTACGAATAAAGAATGGTAAGTAAATTAGATAGTTAAAAAAATTGATATGCTACATAAATAAAAGAATCAATAGTGATGAAAGTTTATAATTTAATATTTACAAATCTCCACAATGGGCAATCACTCCTTGCATGTCTTCTCCTTTAACATGCGAATGTTGCACCGAAGGTGCAACCGAAGGGACGGCGAAGGTGTAGCAATAGTTGGTAAAGGGGAATGGGAAGGTCCAGTTGAAGTGAACTGTGATCCTAAAGAGTTTGGTCTTGTATCACTACTTCGTCTATGCCTCAACGTTGATATTATTAATTATAAATGTTAAGATAATAAAGAAAAAAAATTATCTGCACATAAAAAATATAATGGAGTATATAAAAAGACTTACCATATTTAAATTAACGAAATAATAGATTCTCGCAACCCACCAAAACTAAAAAAACTCATATCAAATTATCTATAAAAAAGAAGACAGTATAGTAATGAGCAAAATAGAAAAAATAAAACATGAGACAATAAATAGGAAACAAATTGAGTAATGAAATTTAACAATCAACAAAAAACATGCGATATTAGGGTTTTATTTGAAATAAGTAAAATAAATAATAAATCAAGGAAAAAATTCAAAAAAAAAAACAAAATTAAGCTCTTTACCATGAAAAGCCGGAGAAGGCGTACTAGAGTGAGGAATTGGTCTAAAACCACGAGCACACCCACCTCTGTCAGTTTGTCCTCTACCACCATGATTTAAAAAAAAATCAATTTCATGTTACATCATTTCGATCTAAATGTATTTTCGTTGTCAAACGATTAAAGAAAAAAAAAACTAAATTTTATACTAAAAACATATATGAAGATATCAAATGTTTTATAATTAAGACTATATTACCAAATATGAAGATAAATTTCAATGTATTAAGAAAACAAGACTTACCCACCATCAAAAATCAAAATCTTCATTGTCATTCTCATCCTCATTATCATACTCATCATCAGTCTCAAAATTAGATTCAACATTCTCATCATCCTCTTTCTCATTATTATCATATGTCTCAAAATTTGAATCTCTATCGTCATCCTCATGAATTTCACTTGGATCCACATCTATCATTATTCTACCTAAATCTCGTAATGTTAGAATATTCTATTTCTCGGTCTGAAACATGTTAGCAATTTTCTCTTGTTGATATGCTATATCTTCCCAATGTTCCTCGATCTTTTTTCATGCTTTCATTTTACAAACAGCCTACCAATCAATTTTGTCATGTTTCAAACTAGGGTATGATACATAATACACTTAAATCGCTTGTTGTGTCAACACAAATGGTTCATATCTCCTATACAATTTCTTATGACTTATTTTAATCAAATTAAACTTTGGATGCACATTCATCCCTTTGACGGGATCAAACAATTGGCACATAAATAATATGACTCGGAATTCTGTTCCATGATATTCTAACTCTAATATTTCATCCAACAAGTCATAAAAATCATTTTTTGCACCTCCATCTTTAGATAACTGAACATAAACCCCATTATTCATTGTAGATTTGCCGATTCCATATTCTTGAGTATGAAAATTATATCCATTTATAAAATATGCAGGCCAAGTTCGTACCCTTGAGTTTGGATCCCAAGACAAATGGAGTAGCAATTTTTGCTCAACTTGACCTTGATTACTATGAATCTGAAATGAAGTAAATGTGTTAATATATTTGTTAACTAATGATGTATATTTGTTATATGACCAATTCACATATGTTTTAAACCATACTGCAAATTCTTCATCGCATAGACGATCGAACTCATTTATTGGTAGTTCAGACCATGAATTTTGAAAAATCCTACCATAAAAGATGACGATTTATGTCACAAGATATTTGCGATCCACAAAAAATATATCTATTGACAAATTGTATACTCACTCGAAATATGGCGTCACTTCTGGACAGTTCAGAAAGATATATATGTGAGCTGCTCGTCATTCTTTATCAGTTAAATATCTAAACTTACATGCTTCACTTAATCAACCAAGATAGTTAAAAATGGAGAATAAATTTGAACTAGAATCAACAAGACTCTCATCATTTCTTCCTGCTCTCCGCCTCTTGCAGTGTACGTGAGGTTCGAAATAAAATGAGACAAATATTGTGACTTCCTCCACAATGTAAACATTAACAATAGAGACAACTCATACCTTATTTTTCACTTTTTTCTTCAAATGATATAGGAATTTAATTGTAATGAAACAAAGTGTATCAGTAAATAGGAAACAACGAAATTAGTAATTTGAAGTGTATTAAAAAAGAAGTGTAAAAGATAATAAATTCACCTTTCAAACGGATACATCTATCGAAATTGGACGGGACCTGCAACTTTAGGCTCATAAGGCAGGTGAACTAAGAGGTGCTCTATAGAATCAAAAAATGAAGGAGGAAAGATCTTTTCTAAGTTACACAAAATAATAGGAATATCTACCTCTAACTTCTCCATCTGTGATTGTCTCAATACTGTTTAGCAAATGTCATGAAGAAAATTGCTTAACTTCGTAATGGCACCCTATACAAAATTTGGTAAGAGTTCCTTAAATGCAATAGAAATTAGGCTTTCCATAAATATGTGACAATCATGACTCTTTAAACCAATCAATTTACATTCCTTCAAATATATACATCTCCCAAGATTTGAGGCATAACCTTCAGGAAACCTCAATGATTTCAACCATTCACAAACAGTCCGTCTCTGATCCTTATTTAATGTATAAACTGCCTTTGGTTTGACCCCTTATTACTTCCATCGACATCAAGTGTGGGTCTTTTATAAAGAAGTCGAATATCTTTCCTTGCATTCAAGTTGTCTTTCGTTTTTCTAGTGATATCCATCACTGTATTTATGATATTATAAAAAATATTCTTCTCAATATGCATCATATCGACATTATGATAAATCAGATGGGTCTTCCAATATGGTAGATCCCAAAATATGCTCTGTTTAGTTCATTTATGCGAACTTTCATAGCCATGTGTTGTACCATGTGGATCTTCAATAACAGAAGGAAAGTGAAGCACTCTATACCAAATTTATTCACCAATTAATCTCAACAGATGAGGTGTTTTCTCAATTCTGTAATTAGTTAACTCTTCTTTATTCCTTCTAAATTTATGATATAGCGGTAAAAATTCTCAATTCTATTCTTAGTGAACCCTTCTTTATTCTTTCTGAATTTATGATATAGCGGTAAAAATTCTCAATTCTATTCTTGGCGAACTCTTTTTTATTCTTTCTGAATTTATGATATAGCGGTAAAAATTATCTATGGCAATCAAAATAACTCTTCTTCTTGCCATGTCTTAATCGATCTCTCCATGCATATCGAACATCATAAAATCCCAATGGTATTCCATCCCGATAACATGCTATAAGCTAAAAAATCATTTATGATCCAAAGAAGAGTAGCCTTCATTATAAATATCTGATCAATATGAATATCATATGTAGGAACATTTTTATCTCATAATTGTTTTAACTCCGCATTCAATGGTTGTATATAAACATCTATTAATTTTTTCGGATTTTGAGGACCAGGCACAACCAATGTCGAAAACATATAGGGGGTTTTCATGCACATAACCGGTATAAGATTGTTCGGAGTTAAAATAACTGGCCAACAAGAATAAGTTCTTCATGATTTACCAAATGGAGTAAACCCATCAGCACAGAGACCTAATCTAATGTTTCGTGTCTCTTTTGCAAACTGAGGATATGTTCTATCAAAATGTTATCATGCCTCTGCATCCGAAAGATGACACATTAACCCATCTTCTATTTTATGATTTGCGTGCCAAATCATGTATTTAGTAGTGGCCTTAGATGCATAAAATTTTTGTAATCTAGGAGTTAAAGGCAAATAAAATATTTGCTTATATGGTTTACGTCGTTGATTACGACCTGATCTTTTGCTACTCTTGTACCTACATTGGTTACAGAATTTACAAAATTCTGTATTTTTATCATCCTCCAATATAACATACAACCATGTCTGCATATATTAATCCTTTCCACCGAAAGACCTAAGTCTTTCACCAGCTTTTTCATACTGTAGAAATCATTGGGTATTATGTAATCACGAGGTAATACTTCTCCAATAATTTGAATAAAATCATTGAAACAATTCTCAGACATATTATACTCCGCCTTGATATTCAATAATCTTGCGGTTAGAGATAATTTCGTGTAGCTGTCATAACCATCCCACAAAGGCTCATCTGCAGCTTTCAATACTTCCTAAAATTGATTACTTGCATAAGTTTTATAATTCGTTGTGTCATCAACACATGTTATTTCAGCCTCTTCCAATGGTGACGCATAACTACTATACATTTGTTCAAATGTCGGAGCAAAACTAGAACTTGCATGGCTCGATTCGAGAATAAAATTCTAACCTGTTGTATCAATTACCATTTGTCTAATATGGATTCAATTGATCATAATAACTCTGATCCCCTCCAACTGAAAATTGCATGTTTCGTCAATTTTCTTCATCAGATATAAACGATTCACCATAACAAGTCCAATTATAATAATTCGGGGTACAACAAAATTTATAAAGATATTCCCTCACTTTATCACACTCAAAAAATTTACCATTATCACACTTTCTACTTAGACACCTTAACTTATTCCCATCCATAAACTCAACTTTATTACAAATAAAATCAAAAAATTATTCCAACCCAAAAATGAACTTATCAGTTAAACCTCGACATTCTGGTAAATTCTTTTATATATCCAATTTCTTTCATTCTACATTTTCTCTGTTTACAATTTCAAAATTCATAAAATATTCATAAATTATTAAACCTCGACGATCACAAAAGTTCGTTGCAAAATTTACAACAAACAAAAAGTTCGTTACAAATTTTGCGACGAACAAATAAGTTCGTCACAAATTCTGCGACAAACAACAAAGTTCGTTGCAAATTCTACGATGAACGCAAATGTTGGTCGCAAAATTCGCAACGAACAAAAAGTGTGTTACAAATTTTATGACGAACAAAAAAGTTCATTGCAAATTCTGCGACGAACACAGAAGTTCGTTGCAAATTCTGCAACGAACAAGAAGATCGTTGCAATTTTGCGACGAATACTAATTTTTGTTGCAAAATTTGCGACGAACAAGAAAGTTCATTGCAAATTTTGTGACGAAAATTTTTTCATCACTAATTTGTAACGAATTTCTTTTTATCAGTGATTTCGTTGGAAATTTGCGATGAACTCTTGTTTGTTGGAAAGTTTGTTGTTAATTGACGATAAATTTTTGTTTGTCGCAAATATCGGTCGCTAAATTTATGTTTTTTTGTAGTGTGGGCTAATGAAATTAGGGGCATATGTTAGGTAGAACCAACCTGTGGGGCACACGTATTAAAACACACAACTTCAAACCAAACTTTTCCCATTTTAAGGGGAAAAAATTATGATTAGAATATGATTCTGGGTTAGCAATAGTATAATTGTTGCATGAACAATGAAGAGTCGTAGACCTAGAAAATACCTTTAAACGTTTAATTTAGTATGATTTATAATGTTAGTAGAGCATTATAATTCTACTAATGTATACCCAATCTAATAATTGAATATTGATATCTCTTTAATAAATTTTCTATTTCAAATTTTGTATGTAGAGAAAAATGATATGGAGAGAGATTTGTTTCTTAAGAATTCAATTTGGCATGAACCAGATTTAGTCAGATCTGACGGAATTATTGAATATAGTTGATTTATAGAGAAAAAAAGAGTGTCATAATTCTAACTTACTTAGGTTAGCAAAAAGCTATATTGTATTTAGTAATTCACCGAAAAAGGTTTAAGTTGTATAGGTTAGTGTGTCTATAGACAATTGTTCATATACCTTACAAATTTACTAATACATATACGAAAGATAATGATTAAACTTCCCACCATTATAAAAAGAAAAAAAAAATTGTTTAAATGGACCCACATTTTTTATATATTAAGGATTTGGTTCAAAATTTTGTAACTAAGTTTGATCAATAGGAACTTTTAAGTAGTATGGATTAGTCTTGGGAGAAAATCTCGAGGAATAAGATTAAGGTCAACTTCTCACTCAATGAGCCCAACTCATAACACTGAGCTCAAATTTAGGTTCATTAGAACTTTACTAGTAATTTTTTTTCTTTTTTTTAAATGGATTACTTCCCATCAACCAATATACGACTTTACTAGTTTTATCATATTTCTATCATAATGTTATTATACAAACAACAACATAATCGCATTTTCATATCATCCTTGATGGCCTCCTTCAAAAACGGAATGTTGGTTTCCTCAAACAACAAGGTTATCAGTAAAAACACTGCATTAAAGTGGAACCATCTTTTGCTCTATAGGCAACATTAATTCTAGCTTGGAATAATCTTCAAAGGAGGTAAGTAGTCATTCAACCACCCCATGTCAAACAGGTAAGTATATCTGTGTATATATTGTTGGTAAATGCCCACTTAAGGGCATTTTACCATAGTTAAAAATTTTAATTTGAAATGGTCCCATAACTTGTATAACCACCTCTCCCATGATCTAATATTGACATGTGAACTCATTGAGAAAAATAACTGTGACATTGTTTTTTTTTTATTATTACTCATTGATTCATCCACTAAAGGGTGTGAGAAAATTAAAGATTTGAGAGGGATAGAAAAATTTTGCATAGGAAAATTTTCATTCGTCACTAAGATCATCGGACTTCGAATTGAAGCATTGTGGAATTGTAGTGATAATTCGATTTATCGTGATTATCATCTGACTGCGAGTTTGTTCGAGAAAGTTTCGTGGTTCCGAATTGATTGCGATTTACTCATTGAGGTATACCCTAAAATCATTTTTATTTATTTTTCTGAAAAATTGATCTCCATGCTTCCACTTATTTGTTTGTGACAAATAAATCTAATATTGATATCAGAGTCCGTTAGATTTATTAAAATAAAATTTTCGAAATATTAGGGTATAAAAAATTAAGATTCGGATCACAGAAGAATTATATGAATCCAATTATACAACGATGTTACCCACGACACGTAGATCACGAAAATAATTTTTTCATAATTTTTTGAGTATGTTTAGACCATGAAAATTTCGGTTGAAATTCTTGACCGTGAATAGTGACCGAGACGCTAAAACCCTAAATTTATCGAGATTGAGGGCAAATTGATGCATGAGAATGGTCCATATGTATTTCTGATGTTATGATCTACATTTTGCATATATTAATTACATGTTTTAGTAGCCGGATTGAGAATTTTAAATTAGTCGTAGAGAGTCAAAATTTTGAAATTTAATTCGTTGTGATAAGAGTGTAAATCTTCCAATAAATCACGTCAATGATGTTTTTGGAAGTTTAATTAAAGTTTCCAATCAAAATCCGATGAAAACAGGATCGAAAAATGAGTTTTTCAGTAACCGGGTTGAAAAACCCTATTGCAGGACCCGACGGACGAAGAAGACCCGATTTGGGTTCAGGGCTCGTGCACGTCATGTGTGAGAGAGGCGCGTGACGGTGCAGGGGGCCAACGCGTGGAGCTCACGCGCGCTGAGGCACGTGAGCTCCCAAGTCAGGTCCGAGTTGGATCCGGGGTCCGACCCGTGCTCTTACCCAAAACCCGACCCTGATGGTGTGTGAGAGCGCGTGCCAAATGCGCCGTGCGTCTGGCATGTGCTGCCTTCTTTCCCATGTGCGTACAAGCGAGTGAGGATGCACCACCAGCGCATGGCGGTGTGTGGACCCACTGGCGGTACATTAGGTCTTGTTGGAATGGAAAATAAGATTTTTCTGAAGGTTTTATGCCATTAAATGTGGCTAATTGTGAGTTTTTGTGTATCAAATCTAAATCCGAATAGTAAGATGCGATTCCGGATTGTGGTGTATGGTGTCCGTTGACTCATACACTCGTTTTGGGGTCTATATTCGAATCATTTGAGTTTTGTTAATTCATACGGTGCACAAAATTGTAAGATTAAATATCATTTGTTATTAACGTCTCTCTTTTCTATATGACAAGGACAATGGATGCTACAAAGACTGTCGTATTGGATCTCGTGAAGGGCGACAAACTGAACGGTGACAATTATGAGATTTGGCATCGGAAGGTTCAGTTTGTCTTCGAGGAATAGGAACTTGTGAAAGTTCTAAAGCACGAGATGAAGGACTCCGGGGAGGGTACCATGCCTCAGGCGAGACGAGATCAAAAGGCGTACCATACTTAGAGGAAGAAGAATAGCCAAGTTAGGGTGATCCTTCTGAGTAACATGCATGATGATTTGATCCCAATGTATGAGTAGTATCATAAATGATGTTGGTTTGGCTTGCTCTAAGAGAGCATTTCGACTCCTGGTCAGCTCTTAAGCTAAGGATGATAACCTACAAGTTTATTACGTATAAGAAGATGTCTAATCATACTATAAAACAATATTTTATACATATGTCAAGTATGATTGCCTCTCTGAAGAATATGGGAGTGCCATTGTCAAACGAGTTTCAGGTATCGGGAGTGATCCAGTCTTTGTCGGACTCCTAGGAGGTTGTAAAGATCTACTCCACACACACCGAGAGTATTCGTACTTTCAAGGATGTGAGTAGGCACTGTGAGCTCAAGGAGGAGCGCTAGGAGGTGGCTAGGTCTACTTCGAGTTATGCTTATATGGCGGAGTCGAGTAAGAGCTCTCGGGGCACTAAGCACAAGTATGATAAGAAAACCAAAGGCCACAATAAGAAGAAGTCGTCTATTAAAACCGATAACAAAGGGCAGAAATACAAGAAGAATGAGCTCGATAAGAGTAAAATCCAGTGTTACGTGTGTGGCAAGTTTGGGCATTTCGCACACAAGTGTGGCGAGTGAAAGCTACGTCCTTCTTCTTTACATGGTTTGAGTTATGTGTCATCTACTGTGATGCTCCCTGACTCCTCTCATTTGTGGATTATAGACTGATTAGCCACCAACCATGTAGCTCGTGACAAGAGCGCATATGTGGAGTTCCGCCGATTGAGTCCCCATACAAGGAGGCTATATATAGGAAACGGAGCACTTGTAGAAGTAAGAGAGATTGGTACATACAAACTAATGTTGCGAAGTAACGAAATCCTGTATTTACATGATGTATTGTATGCTCCCGAGATTCGACGGAATCTCGTATCTGTCCGTTATCTTAATCAGTTATGATATTCTATTTTGTTGGGAAACTCCAGAGTTTCCATTTATCTTGACAGTTCTTCGACATATTCTAGTTTAGTCCAAGACGGATTTTATATAGTGGATATGATTCCATTTTATGATATTTATCGTTCATCTCCTATTGTCTTTTTATTTGATAGCATAGTTGATAATGTGATTATTTGGCATAGTGGACTTGGCCACATAGAGCAAGAAAGGATGAGTGGATTAATTGCGAGTGACTTGTTGGGCCCACTAACCAGCGTCGAGTTACCCTTATGTGAGTTTTGCTTAGCGGACAAAGCTACGAGAAAGCCATTTGGGAAAGCAATGAGTGTTGTGATTCCATTACAGTTGGTCTACTTTGATATTTGTGGACCTATGAATGTGAGAGCCCGAAATAGAGCAACGTATTTCATTATATTTATAAACAATTACATGCGTTTCAGTTACGTCTATCTGATTTCGTATAAGTCTAAGGCACTAGAGTAATTCAGGAAGTTTATCAGCGAGATTGAGAATTAGCTAGACTTGAGGGGAAAAATTCTCAAAACCGATCGGCGACTCGAGTACTGTCTAAGTAGTTTAAAGAGCTCTATTTTGATAGGGGCATTACGAGACAGTTAACTATTTCTGCTACTTCTCAGCAGAATGGAGTAGTCGAAAGAAGGAATAACACTCTGTTGGAGATGGTGAGGTCGATAATGTTGCAGGCCAATTTACCTATCTCTTATTAAGGAGATGCGTTATTGACTACACCTACATCCTTAACCGTGCCCCAATAAAGTTCATAGTCAGCACCCCATACGAGATTTAAATAAGGAGTTAGTCTGACCTTAGCCATTTGATGCCATGAGGTTGTGCTGCATATGTTCACGATTCGTCGCATCTGTACGGCAAGTTAAACCCGTGAGAAAAGAAGTATATCTTTATAAAATACCTGAACACTCCAAGTGACATGTATTCCTAGGTGAGCATACGGACGACACTGTCACTGAGATTGAGTCTCGTGATACCACATTCCTCAAAAATGTTTTCCCTAAGAGAGGAGAAATCGATCGGGACTACACCTTCTATGAGATTGATGAGTTTAGTGGCTGAACTAAGTCTAATGGCGGGACTTAAGAGCCTATTACAGATCTTAATCGTAATAGGAGCAGTACATTTGGAGGTGAGGAGGCTCCCCCTCCTCGTAGGAGTACTCGGGGACATGTACTTCGTCGCCATTTCTAGATTGAGGATGAGATCCTCATTATGACTCCCGAGAATGATGAGGAGTCCAAAACATTCTAGGAGGCTCTCGAGAGTCCAATGAAGGACCAATGGTTAAAGGCCATGAAGAAGGAAATAGAATCAATGAGAGTCAACGGGGTCTGGGATCTAGTTGACTTACCTGAGGATAGAAAGCCATTGGGAACAAGTAGATTCTCAAAATCAAAAGAAAGATCGATAGAGAGGTACAAGACCCGTCTTGTAGCTAAGGGTTACATGCAGACAAAGAACATTGACTATGAGGAGACATTCTCTCCTGTAGTTAAATTTATATCGATTCGTTTACTCTTGGCGATTATCATGAGCATAGATCTAGAGTTATACCAAATGGACGTAAATACCGCCTTCTTTAACGGAAGTTTGGATGAGGAGATCTATATGGAACAACCTTCTGGGTTCATTCTAGTAGGTCAAGAAGATAAGGTTTGTCGATTTCGGAAGTCAATATATGGCCTAAAGTAGTCATCCAAGCAGTGATATCTACGATTTCATAAGGATGTGATATCTTATAATTTTATGATGATCGAGGAGGATTATTGTGTCTATCTAATATGTTCTAATGACTCTTTTGTGATTCTGTCGCTATACGTGGATGACATAATGTTGGTTGGGAACAACATTGAATATCTGATGACTATTAAAATATGGTTGTCATCGAGTTTCGACATGAAGGACATGGGTGAAACTGAGTTCATCCTCGGGGTTCAGATCCAGAGAGATCGCTCGATAAGGATGTTGGCTCTTTCATAAGAGATCTATATTAGAAAGATTTTCGAGTGTTTTGAGATAAGTGATTGCAATCTCATAGATACTCCGATCGTCAAATGTGACGGCCTGTGCCTAAAGATGTGCCCGGGAAATGAGTAAAGTATCTTACTCCAGTTCAGTGGGAAGTTTAATGTACACGATATTGTGTACACGACCAGACATTTATTATGCAATCGGTTTGGTGAGTAGATATTAGTCAAATCCTAGAAGGGATATATTAGTCAAATCCTAGAATGGGTCACTGAAGAGTAGTTAAAAGAATTTTCTGATATTTTAATGGAACTGCGAACTTCTCCTTATGTTATGGAGGAGGTGATTTGCGCCTTGTGGGATATTCAGACACCGATTGAGGCAGTGATCTGGATAAATGCAAATCAACATCAGATTTGGCCTTCTTGCTCAATGGCGGTGCCATCTCTTGAAGCAATAAGAAGCAAACCTATGTGGCTCTATCTATAATGGAGGCTGAGTTCGTGGCTTACTCAGTTGTAGTTCAGGAGAGTGTTTGGTTTCGGAGACTATTGGATGAATTAGGGATTGTGGCAGATAGTGGAGGCCAGTGATAATCTACTGTGATAATCAGCCCTCTATGACTTACACTCGAGACCCTAAGTATCATAATATGACCAAACACATTGACACCAGATGCCATTTCGTCAAAGATATTATCGAGAAGGGTGAAGTGACCATCAAGTACATTTCTACACACAGTATGGTGGCTAACCCCTTCACTAAACTCATCACTAAAGACTCATTTTCAGGGCATAGAGAGTCATTAGGTTTGCGTATGTTTTAACATTTCTCAGTTTGTACTATATTGACGACTTAATGCTTATTGACTTTTCATATATATGATTATTGCACATTATTCAATCACACTTGAGTTATATTTTATTTAATGCACTTTCTTTTCTTATCATATATATTCTGTGATGTAATAAAATATATGTCGGGCTGGTGAAATCGACTTCTTACACAAGTAACCACCTACAGTTATGAGAGAACGGGGATGAGACGGTTTCTAGTTGTAAAAGGTTTTGAGAGTAGTTCTACTAGAACATAAATCGCCCTGATATGTGTTCACAATGAGATCGTATGTGATATGACTGACATGGACATACCCACATTCATGATGCCTATAAATAGTTAGGTTTGAGATCTCATATATCACCTGTGACTAGTGATATCGTCTTTGGCGTACTCTCTCTGAGATCTTTGGGTAAAATCTTGTGAGTAGATTCAGTCTTATACCTGCATAGTGCTAGAAAAATCTGATGTATACCCTTTTGAGAGATAAGGGAATAACACTGTGACACGTATTTCATACCGCGTGTTATAAAATGAATAGGAATAGTGGGAGCTATATTACTTGAAACGATGATTTGATATTTATCCCTGAACCCCACTATGTGAGATCTGAGATCCATTTGGTGGGATCTCTTGTACCATCATTACTTTCGGCCGCTTCTTGATATCCTGGTTCAGTATTTGCTACTTTAATTTGTTTACTTATGGTTTGGAAGATAAATTGAAATCTAAGGGACAAGTCTAGGAAAACAGCTGAGTTGAGGATGATGATTTGAGTTTGAGAAAAGGAAAACCAATCGACATTATATCATCATGTTGTATTCACAAATCGGTCTTTTATGTTTATCTATGTAGAGATCGAACATAATAGTGAATATAAAGTCGAGCAATTATTGGGGATTACTTTCGATGAGGAAAGTGGCTCGGTGGATGTAACTGCGTTGGGTTTGGGGAACAACAAGTTTTTTTTTTGTACTAACAGTGGCTACTTGATTTTCCTAACATATGTATTGAGAAGACTTTGTTTGCAGGTATACTCGTCAATCGCACGACGTCCAATTTTGTATGAAAGTCCAGTAGAGTGATATGGTAAGATCGTATGAGTTGTGATTTTATGACGGACATAAAATACACTCGTATGTAAATGGGAGATGTTGATAAATACTCACGAAAGAGCATTTTACCATAGTTAAAAATTTAAATTTGAAATGAGATAATGAAATAACTCTCATTATCCCATAACTTGTATAACCACCTCTCTCATGATCTAATATTGATACGTGAACTCATTGAGAAAAACAACAGTGACATTGGTTTTTTTTTTTTTTTTGATTGCTCATTGATTCATCCACCGAGGGGTTTGAGAAAATCAAAGATTTGAGAGGGATAGAAAAATTTCGCTTAGGAAAATTTTCATTCATCACTGAGATTACTGGACTTAGAATTGAGACGTTGTGGAATCATGGTGATAGTTCAATTTATCATGATTATCATCTGACTGTGAGTTTATTCGGGAAAGTTTTGTGATTCCAGATTTATTGTAATTTATTCATTGAGGTATACCCTAAAATCATATCTATTTATTTTTTCAAAAAATTGATCTCCATGCTTCCACTTATTTGTTCGTGACAAATAAATCTAACATATATAAAATAAGTATGGAGAGGGGTGGCTTGTTTTATGTTTCCCAAGCAAATATATCTACATAATAAGAATTCTAAATTTGAGTTGTGTCTTTAGAATTGAAGTTAAAAGCCAGCAAAATATGTTTGTAAATATTGAAAGGAAAACCATAGTCAGGAAAATGAAAAAAGAATATAATAAAAGAAATATAAAATATAAAAGGAAAAAAATATTTTTTATTGCCTTTGTAGTCAACAATTTTAAAATTGTGTAACATAGCACAATTTATAACGTTCACTAGAGTATCAAAATTTTATGACAAAATCTTAATTAATATTTTTTATTTACCAAGTAGAGTATCACCTTAGAGAGGGAAAATAGAGACACGAACTCAAGATCTTATGTAACAGAGGAGACTTTCGTAACAATGAATTTAAAAGTTCTCGGTTATAGAAATCTAAATTTTAATATATAGTAATTTCACTAAAATAATTTAAATCTATAAATTGTTGCTCAGACACCCAGTAAATTTACTCATACATATTTGATTACTATTATAAGAAGAAAAGAAAAGAAAGAAAGTTTATAAATGGACCTTTAATTTTGTATATGTTAAGGTTTTAGGTGGGGGTTTTGGAAATCATTTTGGTCCAAGTAGAACTTTAGTACGGATAGAAAACAAGATTTCTTGTCCTACAATTAATAGATTTTCATTCAATTAGAGCAAGTAACTAGTGATAAGCACGCCTACAATAAAAACTTGTAGGGAAGAGAGAAAACAACAAATTTTCTATATTTATCTCTTATTTTGATTTTAATATGAATTTTACGTTGGCTATCAATTTAATACAACTCTCTTTCTTAAGAAAAGTAAACCATTTGTGTCACTCAATTGATTTCTTTTCTTTTTCAAGTTTAATGGTAATTTTCCCCTACGAAATATTTTTTCCTTCTCTCTATAACTTTCTCTCCACCCCCATTCAAGCACTCGTCCAATCTTGGTTCATCTGTCAATGCTTGTGTATAATATCCATGCTTCCCCATGGGCATAGGTTGGCTGGTTCAAGTAGGCGTAGCTGGTGAAGGAGCCATATAAAAGGGAGGGTGGACAATTATCCCTATTAGACTAAAATAATTCTATTAATTTTTATATATCAAATAAATATTATCTCATTTGACTCAAAATATATTGTTTTCACTAAAATCGTCAGTTAACCCACTAATATGTCATTGTATTCGATGAAAATATTTTACCTCCACTATTTTTGGACTCTGAATCCGCCACGGACATAGCCATCCCTAACAAGGTCGTCGAAGGTAAAATACTAACTTTTGTCGTGTACTATTTTTATTATATTAAATACCATTATTTAGTTATATGAGGCATGAAGGTTTAAAAAAAAAATCATTTTATTTTTGGTCATATTTAGGCCATTTGGGATCCAAATTTACAAGTCTAAATATAAACTTTTTCTTAAGGGTTTGATGGGGGTGGGGGTATGGATTGTGCATTTGTCTACTTGCCCCGTACCCGTGGCCTTAATGGGTAAGGCGTGTGACTTCTAATTAGGCGATAGTGGGTTCGAGTCCCACGAGTATGAAATTTTTACAATTAAAAAAAAAAAAAAATTCCGTCGTCACTTTCTCGCTGATAATTCTGATTTGTTTTCCCAAAATTGTAGATCATCACGTTCTCTTTTTGATCTTCTTTTTGGGGAGAAAGAGAGAGAGAGAGAAGTGAAAATGGAAGAGAGATATGGATTTGGGGAGAAAGAGTACATGGCCTGCTGTGGCAGTACCAGATTTGCCAAGCTAATGCTCGCTGCCTCTCCTTTCCCCGATTTCCAACATGCTCTTGACTCTGCTAAAGACATTTGGTTCAACAAAGTACTCTCTCTCTCTCTCTCTCTCTCTCTCTATACCAAATTAATTTCTGATGGGAAAAGATCAATCGGGTTTGCAGGTTGATGTGAATGGCTGGCTGGAAGCATTTTCAGCTCATCCCCAAATCGGTGAAGTTCCATCCTCCAAACATCACAATGATTCCTTTGCCCAGTTGAGCTCTGTTTCTTTTGTTTTCCCTTTTTCTTATTGATTTGAATTATACATGAAAGGTCTGATTGCTTTATGTGTGTTACTTATTTGAAAATTGATTGGTTTTGTTTTAATTTAGTTCATGATTTGTGATGTGTAACGTTTCTTTTGCTGATTAACCGTGTATGTATATATATTGTGGAATTGGTGAATTTTGTGGATACCCTTTATATAAAACTACCCAGTCTTATTGATTGCTGATGTCTAGGTTGTTTAAGGTAGTAATTGAGGTTCTTTGTGTTTCAAAACCCATGGATTTCTCAAATCTTTTCACCTCTGCTGATAACTAATAACCTAATGCTGACTAACTGGATAGTTGATATACTTTGCATGAACAGGGAAAAAGAGAAAAGTAAAGATAGCTTATATATTGCTTGCCATAGGGATTCCATTTCTGGAATTCTCTATCTCCAAGTTTTGATTATTTAAATACACATCAATCTGAGTTGTGGTTCAGGTTGTTTCATAATCAAAGATTTGGGCATCTTGGGAATCTACTATTTTTCACCTTTTGTGAGAACTCATTGCACTTTGGATTTAGGGTTTTGTAGGATGAGCCCCACTGTTGATATTTTCTATTACTGTCGATATTTTCTATTTGCCAGCATTTCAGCCTGCTTATGGTCATTCATCATAATGAGTTTCCTGCAGGGTATTGATATGAATGCTAAGTTGTTTTGACAAGAATTAGGTTATGATGTGCAGAAGTTGGAAACTGTAGAATTATAAATTTGTTGTATGCAAAACAAGGACAATGGAGGAAAATTTGAATGATAATGACTTTGATGAGTATGTGCAGACTCTCATTATGTAAGTGGGCATATTTTACATTGAAAGTGTTCAAGATAAAAGTGGGTAATCCCGTATTTAGAACAGCATCCACAAATTACAGTATAGGGATATTTGTAAAGTATATGGGTAGTTTGAAGCCATGTCTTAATGGATTTTTCTTTTTCTTGCCGAAGTTTATTTATGATATAAAGGTGAGAACATTGTCTGGTTGTAGCCGAAAACGTTATTGATTTCTAGATGTTATGAGTCCCCTATTACAATAAATTTAAAAACTACTATTATGGACAATGTGATACTGACTCTCTGTTTTACTAAGTAATACCCATGTGCTCACACCATGGCATCGGCAATGGTAGAAACCGTGGACTTTTCTTCTGCCTTCGATCTATATGAAGAGACTCATGATCTTAGACATCCCGCATGTCTTTCTTGAATTTGCATGGCATAAGGAGTTTTCATGAAACAACTAGTTTATAAAATACCAAATGCTTTCACCAAACTTGCTATCTAACAATTCAGGAAACCTTTGAGGCATTTTAAGGGGCCATATTTAGGCCAATTTTATTGGACAGTATATATTTTTTTTCTTATTTGTCTTGACCTATCATGATGTTAATGCTCTATATTTATTTTATTTATTTTTTGTGACCATTTGCCCAACGAGGTGGATTTTGACTATTAGAAAGAAATGCAGAACTAAAATTTGTTGGTTCACGAAATGAATAAAGGCCAGGTAAAAGGAAGGGAAACAACAAGAAAAGAAAAGCAGAAAAAAAATGCAGCAGCTTACTTTGATGTGTCTCCTCTATATCTTATTATTTTTTTTCCTTCTCTTGGATTTTATGGATGCTTCTAACGCTCCTGACTTTCTTGTTGCTTCTGGTCCTTTTTTTGTCAGTCGGGGGCGGGGGTTAACACGCTACTTCCCTGATACCAGTTTGGTTCTTTTCAATTTTTCACAAGAAACAGAAACGCAAGTGGGCATGCTTGGTCGTGCTATATGAAGATATACACACACACACATGCGCGCGCACACGTATATTAAGTTGTGTATAAAATAAGGCCTTTTTTTATTGATAGTATACTGAGAAAATGTTACATTTAACTAAATAACACCATCTTTCTATGTCCTTACCTACCGCATTCACTCAACCCTTTTTTGTCAGGTTTTGTGTCAATCAATCCAAAATGCAAACATTGCTGAACTATATTGCCAAATTTAATGTTCTCAGATGCATGTAAACATGGAAGTGATATTGACAAAGAAACAAATGGGGAAAACTTTGAGGATTAACATATCAAAATAACCAAGAAATTCTACAATATTTACGTGCATGATGATAATCTTTCGTAATTCTATGATTTCTTCATCCCCCGTGATCTTTTTCATGCTGAATATGCAAATTGTTTTGTCACAATGTACTTTCTCATTGATAGCTTTTTCTCATGAATTTCTGTTGTGCCTTTTGTTATCAAGTTTTATACTTAAAACACTATCCATATATCAAAAGTATATTGTGCAAGATATAATTCATACTGTAAGGGACCTGCATTAATATGTTGATGCATATTTCTATCCCCTAACAAAAGAATGAAGACTATGCATCAAAGCCCACATATTGTGCATGGGAGAGTTTCTTGATGCCATAACTGAATATACTACTTATTAGGTAACAAATGGTAACAATCTGAGTTACATGAACTTGGATATAGGTGTTGAGTTTGGGGGCATCTCAGACATGGGTAAGTGTCTCATTTTTACAGGATTTCCTCATACACGCACCAACATGGTGCTCTTGAGAGGGGTATGAATGGGTCAAAGTGAAGAATCCATGTGACAGAGTGGTGTAGTTATGTGAGTTTTGTTTGTAAACACATGCATTTTTTGTTTGTAAACCCAATATCTTGAATCTCTCTAGTTCAAATTCTGCTAGAAATATCTTTTTTTCAAATTGATGTGCTCCATGCTCATCCACGCCTTTCTTTAATTTCATTTTAAAATGACCTTTTATATCATTTGAATTTAATTTAAAAAGGATATTTTATTATTAATTTCCTTTTAATTTGCTTGTGTTTAAAAGAATCGAAGAGAGAAAGAGGAGAGAAAACCTATTTAAAGATATTTTCACTTATAAATGGCATTTTACACCTTTTACATTAAAAAAGACAAGCTGGCTGCTCATTTTTTTATGATTCCTTAATGGCTCACTAACAGAGTGAAAAGTGTGATCGAAATTAAAACTTCACGGTGAATAGTGTAATATTTCAAATTGCAGAATGCCAAGTGTAGTCTTGGGGCAAACTTAGGTTGATTTATGTAATTTTTCCTGATATTTATTTTGGGGACATCTGCAGCAATTGTTTGCGTTTGCATCTTGGATTCCCTTTTGTTCTGTTTCTTACTAGTTACCAAACATGCCATTAGAGTAGCTGCTGAACTTGTATGAGATGTGTAAGGGTTGAACCGTATTGCTAATATCTGCTGGCTAGTTGAGTGCTAAGTATATTTAATGCCATTTGTATTATCAAACCATCACAAGTAAGCCCCATTTGTTTTAGCCTTTATAATATGCTCCTGTAGTGGCTTTATATATTTGGCATTTCAAGTAAGTAATTGCGCAGCCATCATTCAATTACTGGGTGCTTCAATTTTCTTCTATTGAGCATCCCACAGTTTAATGGCTTCCTCCCCGAGTAAAATGAGGCATTTTGTAGGTGGAGTAAAGGGGAACAATCTACTGCCTTTGCAACTGCTACTGATTCTACCTTACAGGTTTGTAGACTTGCAGAACTTTGATATGGTTCATGCATGCAACTTCTTATCTTTGGTTTCTATCTTTCCATGCATTTCATTGAAGAACATTTTGCCCTTTGTACAGTCTGAAGAGGTTGATTGTGCGAATGTCTAAGTTGAAGGATACTAGCTACTTGTTGAGTTTTCCTTTAGGACTCATATATTTTCAAGACTTCTTTATGCTCATTGAAGTTTACACTTGAGTACTGTTTTCGTGTGTCAATCCTAGATCAGCACAATGTTTTTCACAAATGAAAATTTTCCCTCTCTTTCCTTTTATCTTAGTGGTAAAATCGGAATTTTTGATATCTTATAACAATATGCTATTTGGTTTTGTTGAATTCCCCTTTTTCAGGAATTGGCTCAGTGGAATGTTCAGTATAGGCAAAAGTTTGGATTTGTATTTCTCATATTTGCATCTGGGAGAAGCTCTCCTGAAATACTTACTGAATTAAAGGTAGCTTAACTTCTCCTTGGGTGCTAGAAATTCTCATGGTATCATCATTTCATTCTATAATAAAATGGTTGTTTTACATTGTATATATTGTATGATGGAAATTTTGTGGTTCTTGTTTTTCAAAGCATATCTATCCTTTTTTTCCATTTTTTTTTTGGGGGGGGGGGGGGTTGGGGGCAGAAGTTTTTATAAAAGGTTCACTTGGTACTTAAGGCATCCCATCAAATAATTTTGGGTTCAGGATAGGCAATATGTGGAGAACCTAACGTTTTCACTTTTCATTCTTTTCAGTTGCTGAAGCTTCGATATATATATATATATTCCTTTGATCATATGAAAGCATATTTATGTGACTATTAATGATTTAGTTTTTGCCTATTAAGTGTGAAGTCAATCTTGTGGCTGTTCCTTGTGAAGGGAACACTCATCATGGTATCAGAATCTGCATAGTCATTCTTAAACATTTTTTTTTCTATTTTAACTTCCATTTTGTAGAGAGCAGGATTGACCAATCAATGACTTTGTGGTTTAAATATTTAAGATTTAGATGTGAAAAACTTGTATTTTCATGGAACATAGTGTCAATCTACAATATTAATGGCCACCACTGCTGTTATTTTGCCATAAGTTCAGCTGGATTATTTTAAATGCTGATTACAAAAGATATTGGCTGCAATGGCTTTAAGAAATTACATTTTTGACTTTGATCAATTCTGCATTTGTAGTTTTGGTTTTAGGCTCAAAAGAAACTCTATCTAGTAGTATATTTTGATTTTCAAACCAGCACCATGTCTTGGAAGCCTCTTGTGCGAATGGTACTTGAGCACATTGTTTCCAAATTTAAAAAATTAGTGTTATGTGATCTTGCAGAGACGATATTCAAACAGACCTATAGTTGAATTGGAGAATGCAGCCCAGGAACAGATGAAAATAACTGAATTACGCCTCTCTAAGCTGTTTTCAACCAAACAAAAGCCTGGTTTGATCAGCACCCAGCTTCCTGCATCAGTTGAAACGAAAGCAGGAGGTAATGTGGAGTAACTGATTTTTCTTTACTTTTAGATAAAAAAGGCTGTCTAAGTCTAGTTTTAATGTTGAATGCTGAAATTTTTAGTTTATATCACTAGTGTAGCAACCTTCTATGCTTTTCTCTGCCCAGCCTCACTGAGTTTTATAGCAAAATCAGTCTTCATTTCTGTGTCTCATAATTGGAGAGGCTTCTGAGGTAAATACAATTGCTTTGATTGTTAACATGAATTACATACCTTGTACTTTAAAGTGGAAAAAGAAATTGCCAAGATGATTTGCATATAACATGCTGATTTCTGCTTGAGCCATGTAAACATGTGTGTTGATTGAATCACAAGCTCATATGTCGAACATTAAAAGAATCCATCATTCACTTTCTCTTCTAATTACTGTATGTTTATAGACCAAAAATTTATCTTCACAGAGACCCTCTCTGTGAACCGGGTGACCCTCTCTTCTAATTACATATATGCCCACCCTCCCTTTATACCCACACTAAGCCGCTGGGTGAGCCCTTTAGAGACCCTCTTTACAAATAACAGTCAGAAAAAAGGTCAGAATCCATCTGCTACTACCTTTTGTTTGATGTTCGTGTTTGTTAATTGTAGAAGATCGTGTAGGCGTTATTGGAGCACATCTCACAGCTACCTCTGAAGCTCCTGCAGGAAAACCATCTGCAATCTCATCCAGGAGTCGTCCACCCATTACAACTCATGTTTTGGATGTTGCCCATGGGTCTCCAGCTTCTGGAATCGACGTACTCCTTGAAATGTGGAGCAGCAACCAATCTCGACCAAATTTTGGTGGTATGAATACAGGCAACTGGGTATTTCTAGGGTCTTCGACCACAGATAAAGATGGGCGAAGTGGCCAATTGATGAGCATAGTTGATGCAATAAACCCAGGAATATACAGGATAAGTTTCAATACTGGAAACTATTGTCCTGATGGGTTTTTCCCATATGTCTCCATAGTTTTTGAAATCAGGGAGCATCAGAAGTTGGAGCATTTTCATGTTCCTTTGCTGCTTTCGCCATTCTCATTCACTACCTACCGAGGAAGCTAGAGTTTGGTGTAATGAATCTTGTCTTGATAAATTGATGTGTTTAGGGTATGTCTATTGTGTACTGCTTGGAGAATAAGGTGGTGTTTGTAAGAGTTGCATGCTTGGAGAATAAGGTGGTGTTTGAAAGAGTTGCATGACTAAGTCATGGTCTAAAGCACGCCATTTGCAATTTGGTATATAGTTACCCTAGCTTTTATTTCTCTATGTAATGGATTCTGTGATGGCATGAGATCCAATACCATGTCTGGTCTTTCGAATTGCCTATACAGGTGTTATGGTAGTGATTGCCTCATAGCTATAGTTGGCTTACCTTTCGAGTAATTGATCATTTTTTTGTGCATTTTTTTTAATGATTTAGTTAATCTATTTATGGGATTTAAGACTATGAGGTTGAGGATTTCACGTCGTTATTGATCATGATAAATAGCTATGCGGTTTGAACTTCAAAAGTTAAAAAAAAAAAAAAAAAAAGAAAAAAAGAAAAAAAGCAGCAGCTTGGACTAGCTCAAAGGAGGGCTTTATAAATTTGTTTGATATTTATTCAAATAAATTATTATTATTATTATTATTATTATTATTATTATTATTATTATTATTATTATTATTATTATAGCTATATGTTGACTAAGGCAACTCATTTGATCAAACAGCTTGGAGGATACAAAAAGAAAAATCTTTTTGATTGCAATTTGTTCTGTCTATGCAATTTTTTGTTATAATGGATTTACAGTTCCCTTCTATGTATATTGTTGGTAAATGCCCACGTTGGGGTATTTTATCTTAGGTAAAATTCATTTTTTGAATTTTAAATGAGATAATGGGATAACTTCCATTATCCTATAATTAACTTCTCACTTTTGATTAATTTCTTTTTGAGTAAAATTGTGATTAATTACCTTCCCTTGAGAGAATTAAAAAGATAAGGAAAGGCCAATATTGTTCTAGAGAGAAGAACAATTTTATACATCTAGGGTTTTTCATCTATAGAGAGCATATTGTACTATTGTATTTTTGAGAGAAAAATACTTGATTGAGAGGGTTAATAAAAATTTCGAGTAGGAAATTTTTATGGTGATTCAATCACCGAGTTTAGAGTTGTGACTTCGTGAAATTGTGGTGATAGTTCAATCTTTGTGATTATCACACCGACTGCGTGAAAAAATGAAACAAAGTTCATGATTCCCGAAGTTTTGTGTATTGCTCACTGAGGTATGCCAATAACCCTAATTTTTTTTATGATTCCGAGAATTTTATTATATATTTTCGCTGCGTGATTGATTCACCATGTTCTAACATTGGTATCAGCGTAATGTTAGATTTATTTTAAAAATAAATTTTTAGAATTATTTTGAGTATAAAAATATAGGGTATAAAATTTAGACTTCAAATCACGGATGAATTTCATGAATCTGATTATACCGCGTTATTACTCATATCACGTAGATCATGAAAATAATTTTTTCGTAATTTTTTAAATATATTTAAATAATGAAAATTTTGATTGAATTTCTCAATTGTGAATAGTGATCGAGATTTTAAACCTCAGATTTGTCAACATTTAGGGTAAATCATTGCATGAATTTGGTATGTATGAGTTCCTGCTTTCATGATCTACGTTTCGGTATATATATTACGTGTTATTATTGTCAAAAAGTAAAGTTTCAAAATTAACCGTGAAGGGCCAGAATTTTAGACTCTAAATTCGCTGAGTTTAGGGCACGATTATTCCAAAAATCGAGTTAAGAATAATTGGAATATGAGAAATTAAAGTTTTTGATAAAAATTCGATAAAAACGAGGTTGAAAAAGTAGATTTCCGACAGCTAAGTCGAACAACCCGGTTGTAGGACCCGTTGGGCGAAGAAGACCCGACTTGGGTCCAAGGAGATGCACGCCACGCATGCGGAAGGCACGCAACGTGCAGGGGTAAAGGCACGTGGAGCTCACGCGTGCTGAGGCGCGAGCTCCCGGGATCCGGTACGGGTCAGTTCTAACCCGAATCCAAGACCCGACCCACGCCTTGACCCGGATCCGTGGCCCTCTGGGCGCGTGACAGACGCGCCACGCATCTATCACTCACTATCACCTCTCCTGCGCATGTGGAGGCTCGTGGGGATGCGCTGCTGACGTGTGGCGGCGCGTGGACCCACCGACGACGCGTAAGACCTTGCTAGGATAAAAATTTTATTTTTTTGAGGGTCCTATATCATTTAATATAACTAAATATGGGTTTTTGTGTGCCGAATCCTAATTCAAATGGTGAGATGCAATTCCAAATTGTGGTGTATGGTGTCCGTTGACTCATACGCTCGTCTTGAGATCTGTACTCGAATAATTTGAGTCCTGTTGATTCACAGGGTGTATAAAATTGTGATATTAAGTATCATTTGTTACTAACGTCTCTTCTTTTCTGTGTGTGACAGAGACATGGCTGTTACAAAAACTATCGTTTTGGATCTCATGAAGAGAGACAAGCTAAACGGTGATAATTATGACATTTGGCACTGGAAAGTTTAATTTGTCTTCGAAAAACAAGAATTTGGGGAGGTTCTTAAGTACGAGATGGTGGACCTCGAGAAGGGTACCACACAACAAGCGAGACGGGATCATGAGGCATATCATGCTTGGAAAAAAAAGGATGGCCAAGCTCGGGTGATCCTTCTTAGTAGCATGTACGATAAGTTGATCCTGGTATACGAGCAGTATCCTACTGCGATGTCGGTCTGGCTTGCTCTGAAAGAGCATTACAGCTCCCGGTCAGCTCCTAAGTTGAGGATGCTGACCTACAAATTTATCACATACAAGAAGAGGCCTAATTATACTATGAAGCAGCATGAATGCATACGTCGAGTATGATTGCCTCTCTGAAGAGTATAGGGGAGCCTATATCGGATGAACTTCAGGTGTTGGGTGTGATCTAATCTTTGTTTGACTCTTGGGATGTTGTTAAGACCTATCTCACACATACTGAGAGTATTCATGCTTTCATGGATGTGAGTACGCACTGTGAGCTCGAGGAGGAGCGCTAGGAGGTGGCAAGGTCTACTTCAGATCATGCTAACATCGCGGAGTCGAGTAAGGGCTCCCAAGGCATTAAGCGCAAGTGGCGGAAACATGAGAAGAAGGCCAAGGGCCAAGGCAAGAAGAAGCTATCTACCAAGACCGATGACAAAGGGCAGCAATGTAAGAAGAAGGAACTCGATAAGAGTAAGGTCCAATGCTATGTGTGTGGCAAGTATGGGCATTTTGCACACGAGTGTGGCAAACGAAATGAACGTCATTCTTCTTTACATGGTTTGAGTTATGTGTCATGTAGTGTGATACTTGCTAACTCTTCTCCTTTCTGGATTATAGACTCAAGAGTCACGGACCATGTAGCTCGTGACAGGAGCGTGTATATTGAGTTCCGTCATTTGAGTCCTCATGCGAGGAGGCTATATATGGAAAACGGAGCATTTGTGGAAATGAGAGGAATTGGTACGTGCAAACTGATGCTGCGAAGTAACCAAATCCTGTATCTGCATGATGTATTATATGCTCCTGAGATTCGTTAGAATCTCGTATCTATCTGATGTCTTGATCAGTTAGGATATTCTGTTTTGTTGGGAAACTCTAAAGTTTCCATTTATAATGACAGTATTTTGATTTGTTCCGGTTTAGTCTATAAGGAACTCTATGTACTGGATTTGATTCTATTTTATGATAATTTTTCTTTTTCTCTTATTATCTTTGCATCTGATAGTATAGTTGATGATGTAATTGTATAATATAATAGATTTGGCCACATAGGGTAAGCGAGGATGGCCCGATTAGCTATGAGTAGCTTGTTGGGCCTGCTAACCAGGGTCCAGTTGGTTTTGTGTAAGTTTTGCCCAGCGGGCAAAGTTACGAGAAAACCATTTGGGAAGGCAATGAGAGCTAGGACTCCATTGTAGTTGGTCCATTCCAATATTTGCAAACCCATGAATATGAGAGCCCGAAATGAAGCCACCTATTTCATTACATTTATAAATGACTACACGCGTTTCGCTTACATCTATCTGATCTCACACAACTCTGAGACACTAAAGTGCTTCATGAGGTTTATTAGCGAGGTTGAGAATCAGCTAGATTTAAGGGTGAAAACTCTTAGAATTGATCGGAGGCGCAACTATCTGTCTGAGCAGTTTAAAGAGCTTTGTTTCGAGAGAGATATTACGAAACAATTGACTATTCCTACTACTTCTCAGTAGAACGGAGTAGCCGAGAGAAGAAATAGGACTTTGTTGGAGATGGTGAGGTCAATGATGACACAGATCAATTTGCCTATCTCCCATTAGGGGGATGCTTTATTGATTGTCACCTACGTCTTTAATCGTGTCCTAACAAAGTCCGTAGTCAGCACCCAATATGAGTTTTGGACAGGAAAACAGTCTGACTTTAACCATTTGAGGTCATAGGGTTGTGCCGCGTATGTTCATGATTCCTCGCATCAGTACGACAAGTTAGGAACGCGAGGAAAAAATGTATCTTTATAAGATATTTTGAACATTCCAAGAGACATGTGTTCCTAAGAGAACATATGGACGACAGTGTCACTGAAATTGAATCTCATGATACCATATTCTTCGAAAATGATTTCCCTAAGAGATGAGAAATCAATCGAGACTACACCTTATATAAGATGGATGAGCCCAATGGTTCAGTTAGGCCCAGTGGCGGCACTCAAGAGCCTGTTACGGATCTTGATTCTATTGGGAGCGGTCCATCTAAAGGTGAGGAGGCTCTCCCTCCTCGTAGGAGTGGTCGGAGACATGAACCTCGTCGTTGTTTCCCAATTGAGGATGAGATCCTCATTGTGACTTACGAGGATGATGAGGAGCCCGGGACATTTCAGGAGGCTCTCGAGGGTTAAAAGCCATACAGGATGAAATGAAATCTATGAGAGTCAACGGGGTCTGTGATCTAGTTAATCTACCTGAGGATAGAAAGGCCATTGGGAACAAGTAGTTTCTCAAAATCAAAAGAAAGATCGACAAATCGATAGAGAGGTACAAGACCCGTCTGGTAGTCAAGAGTTACATGCAGACAAAGGGCATTGACTACGAGAAGACTTTCTTCCAAGTAATCAAGTTTATATCGATTCATTTACTTTTGGCGATTGTCACGAGTATGGATTTAGAGTTACACCAGATGGATATAAAAATCGCTTTCCTTAACGGGAATTTAGATGAAAAGATCTACATGGAACAACCTCCTGGATTCGTTCTAATAGATCAGGAAGATAAGGTTTGTCAACTTCAAAAGTCGATATATGGCCTAAAGCAGTCATACAGGTGGTGGTACGTAAGATTTCACGAGGATGTGATATCTTATAGTTTTACGATAATCGATGAGAATCATTGTGTCTATCTGATACATTCTGATAACTCTTTTGTGATCCTATCATTGTATGTAGATGACATAATGTTTGCTGAGAACAACATTGAGTATCTAATGACCATTAAAATATGGTTGTCATCTAGTTTTGACATGAAGGACATGGGTGAAGCTGATTTTATTCTCGGAGTTAAAATTTAGAGGGATTTCTCGAGAAGGACGTTGGCTCTTTCACAAGAGACCTATATTCGGAAAATTCTCGAACGCTTTGTGATGAGTGATTGTAATTCCATAAATACTCTGATTGCCAAAAGTGACGGCCTGAGCCTGAAAATGTGTCCTAAGATTCAGGAAGAAGTGAGGAAAATTAGTAAAGTACCTTACTCCAGTGTAGTAGAAAGCTTAATGTTGCAATGTTGTGTACACAACTGGACATTTGCTATGCAGTCGGTCTGATGAGTAGATTATCAGTCAAATCCTGGAAGGGTTCACTGGCGAGCAGTGAAAAAGGATTTTTCGATATTTTAAAGGAACTGCGAATTTCTCCTTGTGTTACGGAGAAGGCAATTTGCGACTGGTGGGTTATTCAGATACCGATTAGGGAGGCGATCTGAATAAATGCAAATTAACATCAGGTTTTACTTTCTTACTCAATGGCGGTGCCATCTCTTAGAGCACTAAGAAGCAAACCTGTGTAGCTCTATTTACGATGAAGGCTGAATTCGTGGCTTATTCAATTGCAATTCAGGAGAGTGTTTGGTTTCAAAAACTATTGGATGACTTAAGAATTGTAGTAGATAGTGGAAGGCCAGTGATTATCTACTATGATAATCAGACCACTATCGCTTATACTCGAGACCCTAAGTGTTATAGTAGGACCAAACACATAGACACTAGATATTATTTTGTGAGAGACATCATCGAGAAGGGTGAAGTGACCGTCAAGTACATTTCTACGCACAGTATGGTGGTTGATCCCTTCATCAAACCCATTACTAGAGACTCATTTCTAGGGCATAGAGAGTCATTGAGTTTGGGTATTTATTGACGTTTCTCATCTTGTACTATATTGACGACATTGATACTTTTTGATTTTCTATATATAATTATTGTGTATTATTCAGTCACACTTGTATTATATTTCATTTAATGCACTTACTTTTATTATTAAATATATGCTTTGTGATGTGATAATAGATATGTCAGGCAGACGAAGTCGACTCTCTCATGTGAGTGATTATCTCCACTTCTGAGTGAGCGGGGATGAGACGGTTTCTAACTATAAGAGATTTGAGAGTACTACTAGAATATAAGTAGCCCTGATATGTATTCAGAAAGAATTCATATGCGATATGACTGACATGGACATACTCATATCTATGTTGCCTATAAGTAGTCAGGTATGAGATCTCAGATATCACCTGTGATTTGTGATATTGTCTATGAGATATTTTCCTTGAGATCTCTGTGTAAAGTCTTATATGTAGACTGAGTCTCATACTTGTACAATGTTAGAAAAATTTGACATATGCCATTTAAGAGATGAGGGAGTATCACTGTGGTATGCGTTTCATATCACGTGTGATAAGTCGACTAGGGATAGTGGGAACTGTTTATCTGAGATGATAATTTGACATTTATTCCCGAACCCCACTGTGTGAGACCCGAAATCTATTGAGTGAGATTGCTTGTGCCCTTATTACTTTCGACTGTTTCTTGAGGTTCTGATTCAATATTTGTTACTTTAGTCTGTTTATCTATGATCCAGAAGATAAATTGAGATCTAAGGGGCAGATCTAGGAAAGCAGCTGAGTTGAGACTGATAGATTCGAGTTTGGAAAAAAGAAGACTAATTGAAGTTGTATCATTGTGTTGTATTCACCGACCGGTCTTTTATATTCATCCATGTAAGAATTTGAATATAATAGTGAATACATAGTCGAGCGATTTTCTGGAGATTACTTTCGATAAAAAAAATAGCTTGATAGATGTAATTAGTCTTGGATTTGGGGTACAACGAGCTTTTTTTATGGTACTAATGGTGACTACTCGATCATCCTAACCGGTGTATCGAGAAATCTTTTTTGTCTGCAGGTGTACTCGCTAGTCACACGATATCTAATTCCGTATGAAAGTCTAGTAGGGTGATGTAGTGAGATCATATGAGTTGTGGTTTTGTGTTAATCGTAAAATGCTCTCGTGTGCAAGTGGAAGATATTCGTAAATGCTCACGTAGGGGTATTTTACCTTAGGTAAAAATCATTTTTGAATTTTAAATGGGATAATGGGATAATTCTCATTACTCCATAATTAACTCTCCACTTTTGGTTAATTTCCTTTTGAATGCAATTGTGATTAATTCCCTTCCTTTGAGAGAATTAAGAAGATAAGGAAAGACCAATATTGTTCTAGAAAGAAGAACAATTCTATACATCTAGGGTTTTTCATCCCATAGAGAGCGTATTGTACTATTGTATTTTTGAGAGAAAAATACTTGATTGAGAGGGTTAATAAAAATTCCGAGTAGAGAATTTTTACGGTGATCCAATCACCGGGTTTAGAGTTGCAACAACGTGGAATTACAATGATAGTTCATTCTTTGTGATTATCACCCCGACTGCGAGAAAAAACGTGACAAAGTTCATGATTTCTGAAGTTCTGTGTATTGCTTACTGAGATATGTCAAGAACTTTATTTTTTTTTTATGATTTCGAGAATTTTATTATATACTTTCGCTACGTGATTGAGTCATTATGTTCTAACATATATGAATGACTCTAATTGATTCAGCGACTAAACATTGATATCTTTAAATAAGATTTTGAGTTCGAGTTTTGTGTATAGAAATAACAAATATCGAAAAAGTTTTATTTTTAAAAGTTTTAACTCGTCTTATATTGAATTTATTCATTATTTATTTTTTAAAAAAATTCCCTTCTATGCATGATTTGTGAATTTAACTCTGACCCCTCTCTATATGTAAGGAAAGACAAGCCTCACACTTCCAGCAGGAGAACCGGACATCAAACTTTCAAAACGTCATCTTCGGCTTAGATTAAGCAAAGTGGCCAAATTTGAACCAATTGTCCCACAACACTGGTTCATCTCTCTCTCTCTCTCTCTCTCTCTGTAAAATGAACATGTTCATTCATTGACACATGTCAATTTTTGCACCATAACATAGGAAGAAAAGGAAAAAATCTCGGCTTCTGTCATGCACGTAAATGAGCTCCAGGAGTTGTTATAAATGCTGCAATTGTATATGGTGGCTTCAGACAGATACAGGAGTTGTTCATTAACACAGACAAAAGAAGAGAGGAAAAAATGCAGGCTATTAAGGATAAATTAAACGACATGAGCGCCATGCGCAAGGCCAAGAATGAGGCAAAGGCTGAAGAGAAGGTGAACATACAAATATGTTTATGTGTTATAGAATCACAATCATATGCCAAATCTTCTTTCTTTATTTGTTTTTTTCTTTTTTCATTTTTTTAGGCAGAGAAGGAATTAGCAAAAGCAAGAATGGACATAGCACACGAGGTTAGGATGGCAAAGGAAGCTGAGGCAGAGATGGAGCTGCATGTGAACAAGGCGGGACAAAGGGCACAAAGGGAAATGGCCAAACACGCTGCTCGACTTAGCGCTGAGAATGAGCCCATGGCTCATGCTCCCGGCGGTCCGAACACAGGCGGAGACGGACAGCCGTCGAGTTATGGCAGCTGAAGCTACTTACCCGGAGGCCCTGTTGATTTTTTTTTCCATGATATTTCGCATTTATTTTTTATTCGGTGGGTTTTCTCTTTTAAATTTCTTTGTCTTGTTTGTATGCTCTTGTGATTTACCAGTGTGATGGGATAATCTCTCTTCTTTATGATAATAGCAAATCGTTATTGATATAAGACAAAAATGTGAAGTGAATTGTGTCTTTATGAAAGATCATGGGTTCTGAAGAGAAGGGAAGCAACCCCACTAACACTAACAAAACACAGCTGATCTTCAAATTGAAACCTTTAGACGCAAAACTCACATACTCACCCAGAACCAAACACCACACATAAACCAAAACCATGAAAAGAAAAAGTGTTGGATGATTTATCTAATATTTGATTTATATGTTAAAATAATTATGTATTAGATACCGTTAAATCTATAAGTTAAGTCCATATAAAAGTGATCCGATAAATTTAAAAAATTTCATAATTGGATTTAAATATATCAAAGAATATGAAAATAAATTAATGTGAAGATAGTAATGGATGTTTGCTATTTATAATGTGTTAAACAGGGAAGGTCTAAGAGTGATTTAAGAATAACTGTCATAAACTGAATAGATAGATTTAAAAAATAAAAGTCACCTCATAACTATAAATACGATTATGGTTCTCAGGTCAATGTATCACTTTCTCCCTAATATCCCTATCATATAGAGAGAATATGTGATAATACATTTGACCTAAAAGGTTATATCCAGAATTTTACTCTAGACAATGGTCGTACCCAGGTATCATAGTTGCAGTTTTTGGGTTTTCAATTTCTCTTTTCCAAGTAATGTATTTGGTTCGGAGTTATGTTTTTTATATAATGTAACATTAAGAGAGGCGAGAGGAATAATGATATGATGACTGATGACCGATGAGATCCCCAATATTTCTTGGTTGGCCTTCTCTTTTGCCAAAGATTACTCATTTCTTTACAAGGAAAGGTTGTTTCAAGGATTCGTTCCTTTCCCTATGTGCACCAAAATTTTTGTTTTTGTTTTTAGTATTATTATTATGTTTTCTATTATCGATATTCGAAACTATGTTTCAACTAATCCGACTCGAACATTTATAAGAGTCGTATTTAGGAAGCGACTTTCTCAACATAATTTTTTGTATTCTAAAATTTCAAAACTGAGACGTAGTCAAGAGATTTGATACCTATTACTAGGCGATTGTCTCTTGGTCACCATAATTTTTGTAATGCCATCATAATTGTTCATTCGGGCCTTGACATTAGTCAGTGGGTCCAAAGCATGCTTGTTTGGGGAACCCAATTTGAAGGTTCCTTTCTCTTCTGACCCTGCTTGTGCTACCGATGAAGTGAAGTGCGCAATTGTCACCAAAACAAAATAATGCTCAGAAGGTGAATAAACCGATATGTTCTTCTAGTTCTACATGATCGCAATCCCTTTGGAGCTTGGTGGAAGTTATATTCAGATTGTGGAGCAACATCCAGAATTGTTGGAAGTTAAAAGCTGAGCCTCAAAGCATTGATGCATCAGCCTCAGCTGCAAGGGGTTTTAGGTGGCTCGTATAGTCATCCTTTTGGAATTTGACGTTTTAATCTTGTAGGGAGGTTACTTAACTAGTTAGTATTAGTTTGAGTTAGAGAATAGTTAATCAGCCGAACCTACCAAATAAATACCCTATAGCCATTGAGCACCAGATCCTTTTAACCAAATTCTCGAGTTCAAAACTTGGGAATGAAAAGACAGATATTGGAAGAGCCAACTCTTTAATAGGCCCCACCGGATTAGTCAGGTTAAATCTGGATACAGCTAGTATCCACTTACAAAAAAAAAAAAAAAAAAAAAATCTGGGCGGGTCATTTTAGAGTATCAATATGTATTGACACTCAGGATTCAAGAAATTAAAAAGATATTTAAGGGGTCTTCTCAAGGTACCTTAGGGATCTTGGCTACCTTGAAAGGATCTTTTGTTTACCTGGTGAATGCCTCTTTAGATACATTTTTAAACCCTTGAATGTTAAGGGTATCAATACCCCCATGGCACTTCAGAACATTCCAATCTCTGTGGAATCAAACAGCCAATCAACAATGGTGGCAAATGTGTGCAAGCTCCTCATGGCCCGTTGCAGTTATCCTTGTTATTATGCCACATTAAACTATATAATTTAATACTTGAGTTACACATGAAAGGTAAGTAAATTCAAAATTATATGAATTTCCAACCCTACTTGACAAAAATGTGTACTGGATACGTACTATACTGGTGGATGGGTTGTTTAGGAAAACTCTCTTTAGTTTTTATCTGTAAAAATTTTTTATCAAAGTCAACAACAAAAATTATCAAACTTATAGGTTCTGCAGAAAAATTAAAATGAAAAATCAGTTTGGCCTGATATTAATTTTGATTAATTTATTTTGAGTAATTGTGGTGTCGAATATTGATCGATCGAAAAAGAAAAAAAAATAATTAATAATAAAAAGCAAGTTTAGACCGCTCCCTTGGCAAGCAATTGAGATGAGCATCGGTTCCAGGGAGGCCCAAGCCTTGAGGCAACTCTTCCGCTGAATAAGGGTAAGAAAGCTGGAGGGGTATACTATAACTGTTTCTAGTTAGGCATTATAATTAGAATTGTAAAACAATAATTAATTTTAATGATATTTATTATTTATCAAACTAATTTATCACTTTATCTCCTTTAAAAATATTAATACTCCAACGCTAGTCCTAAAATTTTTTGCTCATATGAACATGTTTGATTTGGAACATCACATAAAGAATATCAGTGTCATTGTATATCTAAACTTACTAAATGGATAAAAACAAAATTAGATCAAGCTTAACTCTCTCTCTCTCTCTCTCTCTCTCTCTAAGGTGTCGTTTGACTGTACTCTTTTGAAGTCACTTTCTCAGGGTAGCTAAGATCTGGTGGAAATTGTGTGCCCAATTACTCTGGTCTAGATACACCACCGTGACCCAAAACTTTTTTTCCAGATCAACAGACAGTCAATATAATAGATAAGGGTGTTAAATATTTTTATAAAATCTTAAATCCGATAGAAAAAATTACGTTAGAAGAATCTCCCCTAAATTGAATCTGATAACATTCGAACCAAAATAGTTAAAATATAATTATGAATACAGATTAGTTATAAAAAAATTAAACGAAACTAAACTAAAAAAAAAAAAAAAGAAAACTTATCTCTCGAGGAATCCATCATTTTTATTATTTTATCTTATAACTCACGCGTCACACCTCACGTGAGAAAGACATGATCCGACCAGAGTGGTTGGATAGCACCTTTCAACCACAGCTTGGCCAACGCCAATCCCCAGTTTCTCATAAAAATTTTCTCATATCTAATTGTGTTTCTAGTGCATATATAAATTGCTTTCACTGCATTAAAAAAAAAAAAAAAAAAAAAACCCTTGTAATGCCCACAAATATTTCTTCTTTTACCCATCTTTGGAGTTACTAATTGACATGTTTAATTAGGGATAATTGCAAAAAATTCTTTATGACCGACGAGATTTTCAATTATTTTATGTGATTTCAAAATCATCAATTATCTCCTCAAATTGGTATCTTTAGCTAGTTGAGTTGTCACGCTGTTGACAAAATAACCCAAAAAAGAATTCAATCAGCCAATCAAAAGGAGTTATTTCCTTAAATATTAAATTTTGAGAGTTAAAGTTATAAAAATATTGATATTTTTATTCGGATAACAAAAATAGTGAAGGTGATTTTTTAAAAATTGATTTCAAAAGATGTCAGAAAAATTATGTGAAGTCATTTATGAGAAATCGAATTCACATAATTTTTTTCCGACTCCTCCCAAACCCACTTATCTCCTCTCTGTCTCTCTTGGGGGAGCATCATTTGAGGATTTAAGCAAACAAGATTTAATGCAAAATCGATATATGCGTTGGTGGTTCCTCTCATGCTACATTGAACCAACCATGACTAGAAAAAGGTAATCTTGCTTTTATTGAAGACCATCTCTCTAGGAAGGCAACATTTAGGAAAAGGAAGGCTGGTTTATTGAAGAAGAATCAAGAAATTAGCACAATTTATGGCGTTGATGCAAATGCAATCATTTATAGCCCCTCCGATCATGAACCAGAAGTTTGGCCATCAAACGGAGGAGTCCGAGATGTGGTTGCCAAGTTTAAAAAGTTGTGTGAGATTGATCAGAGTAAGCAAAAGATGAACCAAGATAGCTTGCTTAGGCAAATGATAAAGATGGCGGATGAACAATTGAAGAAGCAAAGAAGGGTGAATAGAGAAAAGGAGCTAGAACTCTCAAATCTTGTACAGGCTGTTGCATGGCGAAAATCATCCTAACTTGAGCATTAATGATGTCAATGACTTGCAAAAAGCCAAGATGGCACAATCCATCTAAGACATCACAGTAAGGCTTCACTCAAAGAAGCTAAAGCTGATTCAACAAATAAATGGATTTACCATGTTAATTTTTTTGTATCAATAAATCTTTTATTCAATAATAAAGGGCAGAAACTCTTCTTTCTTTAGCAATTTAATCTTTGTGTCACGTCACTCCATCTGAGGGAAGATGTGTTGGCCATTAACCATCAAATCTCTCTCTCTCTCTCTCCCCCCAGACATGATTCTTTCAAATGTTTTTTTCTTTTTTTTTCCCAATATGTTAAAAATATTTTTTACTTTGGGTCTTCTGGTCAAACATATTTTAGAAATTAATATATGGAAAACATTTTTATCAACCATCTTCTTTATAATTAACATCCTAAGCATTAACTCAACTGGATGTGGGGTTGAGTACCTTTAAATATAATCGTGATTGGAACATCAGAACCTCATGTGTATGAACCGATCCCAAAAAAAAAAAAACATCTTACATCAAGAAGAGTCGCGAGGGACAATTAACATAGCTACCTCCTTTTGGCACAGCCATGATTGCCTCCATCTACTGTGTGTGGATTGAAATATATACATATACAAGAACCAAAAGCAACAACATTCCAGAACCTCTCTTTGGTTAATAAGACCTGGTCTTTGACAAAGAAAGATCAAAGCACACAACAATGTTCAGTGAACCACTCTCAGCTATTTTTACCCAACTTCAACGTTGTCTCCAAAGCAACAAGCAATCCTATCCTCTTAAGCATCTACCATAAACAACTCAAACCAAAATTCCAGCTATAAGGTTTTCCTATATAATGCTTGTTGAGAAAGAAAGATCATACCCGTCTTGATTATTTTGCTTCGTTCTTGATAATTCTATACTACATTTTGGGATCTTTTTATCAAGATGGAAAAGGGTGAGAAGAAAGAACAAGTTGATGAAGTGGTCACTGCCCTTTACAAAGTTGATCTAAATTGTCCACAATGTATTCGTGCGGTCCGCAAGCCTCTCTTGAGCACTCAAGGTCCATTCTTTGTCCTCCTGGCCTAATTTCTCTCTTAATATGTTCTTTTTTCTTTAGAAAAAGGATTTTTAGCTCCTAGTGAAATAAAAAAGAAAAAAAAGTTTAGCTTTTGTTATCCTTTTCATTTTCTAAATTGATACGCCATCCTGGCAGGAGTTCATGCTGTAGATGTCGACGCTGATAAGGGTGAACTCAAGGTTAAAGGGAGAATTGACCCAAAAGAAATTCATGCACAAATAGAAAAGTTAAGTAAGAAAAATGTGGTGATGGTATCACCGGCTACAAAGAACAAGGGTGATGTTGCAAACGAGAAGGTAGAGAAGGAAACTGCTGCAAAATCTGAGGAGATAGTGATCAAAGAGACCAAAGAAGTAAGCCTTCTTTAAAAACTATCGAAGAATATACAAGTCTAAGACACATGTCACATAAACAAGAGACACCAGCTATTCATGAGAACATTGTCCGAAACCTAAAATCAAAAAACATACCAATCAAACAAATGCAAATGCTGTTATCCAAAGGCAGAAGTATTTGTTACACACACACGTCGCCAAGAACTAATGCTAAGGGTATGAAAAAACATAGAGCATACTTTCAAATTCAGCATCATTTCCATAAGTCAAAATTATTTATCCAGACATTGGCAAATAAAAACACTCCAAAGCATTTTTTAAAACTCACATCATTGGTAGTGCATATGTTCGCTGATTTTGCACACATATGGAAGTGAGGCTTCTTCAGTATTGGCAGCATGTGAATAATTCCTCTCTTTTATGCTGTCTGAAGCCAACGCTGCGGGTGACAACAATAAAGGTTCATATGCATTGTGAAAGCTGTGCAAATGAGCTTAGAAAAAGATTACTCAAGCACAAAGGTAGTGTCTCCCTCTCCTGTTGATCGCTATGTGTTTTGCCTAGTAGTTCTGGAAGCTTATCTCTTCTATGAATGCAGCCATTTACAGTGTGAAAACCGACATGAAAGCTGAGACTCTCACGGTTGAAGGTCCAATTGAGCCAGATAAACTAGTGGCATACATAAAAAATAAAGTGCACAAGCATGCAGAAATTATTCCACCAAAACAAGAGAAGGATGACAAGAAGGATGAGAAGAAGGATGAGAAGAAGGAAAAGGTGACAATTGAAATAATTAAAGAGAAGGAAAAGAAAGAAGAAATCAAGGAGGAGCTGAAAGAAGAGGAAATCAAGAAGGAGACGAAAGAAGCCAACGTCCCATATATAATTCACTATGTCTATGCTCCTCAGTTGTTCAGCGATGAGAATCCAAATGCCTGTTCTATACTATAGATTATTACCATGTATGTACCATATTTATGGAAAATAGAAAACCCTAGTGTACAAAAGAAAAAAAAAAAAGCCATTTGTTTGTAAGATATATAAAAAAATTCTCTTATCACCAAATCACAACTTAGCTCAAATAAGATATTCTTAAATTATAATTAATTAGAATTAACTAAATAAATTTACTTTCTGTGTTCAGAATTACTTTAAACATTCTGATTAATTCAGAGAGAAAGGAGGTGACTCCCACTCTCGATTGTACTGGGTTCACAAATTTTGGAGCACCATTGATATAAGAAATTTACAGACATAGAGAAGATAGAAGGAATAGTTGGGTTAAGGAAAGTAAACTTGTGAGGTATTAGTAGCTTATTAAGAAGACAAGCAGTCCTTTTCCCCCTTTACCTAATATATGTCTATCCATTTTGTGTACTTTTCCCTGGAAGACGTATCTGCCCAATGTTCATGTTTGGTGACCTCAAACAGGTTATAAAACCCACCTTGTTCCAACCTATAAAAACCTTTTCTAATATGATAACTTGTCTGAAAAAAAAAAGGAAAAAAAAAAATCATTTAGAGCATACTTACTTTGCTAAACTACTCTTATTATTTTAATTACTTATTTTTTATTATGCAGAAAGCACATAATTAAGGATACTGATGGTAGAGATATATAGCATAGCTGCAAGAACAAAGTGAAAGTGAAGGAATAAAAGAAAAATTCAACTCCTATACAAAAAACAAATTATTGAGAAATAAGTAAAACCCTAAACCTAAAATCATAGAAATAGTAGGCAACCAAATTGCACAATACTTGTTTTTTTAATGAAAGAAAAACATAGACAAGGGATATTAGAGAGAGAGGGAAAAAAAAAAAAACCTTAGATTCATGAATGATGATAACACACATCATTTATGACCATCTAAAAGAAAAATTCATATGGTTAACATAGCTAGGGCTACGAAACAAAATGTTTAATTCAAGTCAACCACCATACAATTATAGGTGGTTATGGCCACCCCCCGGGTTTTTCTTGAAAGCTAGTCTGGCAACCGTCGGCAGTGAGAAATGCTACTCCACGAAAAGAACTTTTCTAATGATAATTTTTATGAGTTAATGGGTTAGGAAACAAAACTTTTCTCAACATTTTTCGGAAGTTGATGACACAAAAATTGTCTAATGCTTTGATTGAAATCTAAGCTCATGAACATTTTGTGACCTAAATTTGTTGGGCACTAAGATTGCATTTTAACTACCTGTCTCTCTCTCTCTCTCTCTCTATATATATATATAGAGAGAGAGAGAGAGGGAGGGAGGGAGGGAGGGAGAGAGAGAGAACAATGCAAGAATTGAGATGTTGAGTTTGATTGAAGTACAAGAGTGCATAACCTATTTATAGGGGAGTACCAAAACATACAGGTCTTGTCTAGCAAAGGAAAGGAATATGTCCCCAAGAATACCCATAAAATACCAAAGACTTTTTAATTAATGCTCGGTTAAATTTGTTCGAGCACAAATATTGGGGGGAGAGATGAACCCCCCCTCCCCCCCAAAAAAAAATATTCGTTGTGGAGTACAAATTGCATACAAGATATGGCTATTTTTCTTGGGAAAAGGATTAAAGTTCAGGAGACTATATATTTTTCCCTTAACCTAGTAGGTAAGATAAATCCAACCCTAAACATTTTCTCTACAATGCCAGAATAACTTGTCACACCAGTATGACATGTCAAGGAGCCAGCGGTCATCCATTCAATGAAGCCAAGTGTTAGCTGATCCATTTTGGGATGCTTCCTCAAATTGAAATTTAGCTGTTCAAAGAAATCTTGAACAATTGTGCTCTAGGTGTGCTATAAAAATTATGTATTGTTACACAGTTACTTGCAGTTATCCCACATCGGATTTTTTAAAGTCCTGCACTTGTCCTACATTAAATAAATTGAACAGCTTGCTCTCACTTGAAACCTATAAATAAAGGCTTTAGTAATGGTTTGTGAGAAAAAAAAGTAAGAGAGCTAGTGGGTTATTAGGAGCTTTAGTTCAGCAAACCTCTTGTATTATTCTGAGTTCATGTATTATTTAGTGGGTTTAGGAACACTTTCCTAAGATTTTTGTACTCTCTTCCTTAGAGTAGAAATTTTGCTCCTTCTCCACCCATGAATTTAGGTCATTTGACTAAACCACGAAATCTGATGTCTCTTAATTATTATCATCGTCGTCGTCATCATCATTTTGCATTAGTTGTCTAGAGTTGTTTTGGCGATTCCTAGAGTCTTATCTTGAATTTTATTCTAATTAATTGATATCAGAGTTTTGTTAAAAAAATAATAAAAAAAAAATCTATAGTTCCATGACAATGATGATGGTGATGAAGACCAATGTTGAGAAATTTGACAGGAACATCAATTTCCGTATGTGCTGAGAAATTTGACTATTTTTAGTGGATTTAGGAATACTTTCCTAAGATTTTTGTACTCCCTTCTTTATAGTAGAAATTTTGCTCCTTCTCCGCCTATGAATGTAGGTCATTTGACCAAATCACAAAATCTAATGTCTCTTTGTCGTCGTCGTCGTCATTATCTTCATCATCATCATCATCATTTTATATTAGTTGTCTAGAGTTGCTTTGGTGATTCCTAGAGTCTTATCCTGGGTTTTATTTTAACAAATTGGTATCGGAGTTTTGTTAAAAAAACTTTGCGGTTCCAAGACAATGATGAAGATGATGAAGACCAGTGTTGAGAAATTTGTTAGGAACATCAATTTTGAGATATGGCTGAGAAATTTGATAGGACCATCAATTTCACGATGTGGCTGATCAAAATAGAGTCCATCCTAATTTAGGCGTGAGACGATATAGCACTCAAAAGGGTAGAGAAAATGCCAAAGAACATCAAGGATGAGGATTTTGCCGAGCTAGATGAAAAGACTAAATTGGATATCATACTAAATCTTTCCAACAAGGTTTTAAAGAAGGTCACTTCTGAGATGATAGTCACAGACATATAAGAAAAGCTGAAAATTTTGTATATAATAAAGACTGTTGAAAACAGATTTTATCTGAAACAGTCCATATACATGCTTCATATGACTGAAAGTATATCTACACTCTCATATTTTAATAAATCTGATTCCATTATTATGTATTTAGAGAATATAGATGTGAAAATTGATGAGATGATCAATTCCTTTACTGTTTTGTTCTATTCCTCTGTCTTTTAAGCATTTTTGAGATACTAAAATTTATGGAAAAGAAAATATCTTGTATCGCAAAATTAAATTTTCTTTAAAATCTAATGAGCATATTGATAGGGACACAATCGGGGATATTAGTGAGAATCAAGCTGATGGTTTGTTTGTTTGAGGTAGATCTGAAAAATGAGAATTTGATAGTAGTAAATCTAAATCTAGATCTAAATCCAGACATAAGAATTTTATTTGTAACTATTATCAGAAAGAGGGGTACATTAAATCCGAATGCATCAAATTTAAAAATGGAGATAAGCATAAGGAGAAATTTGAATAGAAAAGTACTGAAACCACCAAGGCTAGCATTGTAGCTAATGAGAGTGATGGAACTATTTTCTTTGTGACTGAGACAAAGTCTAAAAATGAGTGGATTTTAGATTCAGATTATTCTTATCATATGAGTCTCAATAGAGAAGTGTTTTCCACTTATAAATCTTGTACCGGTGGAATCGTTTTGATAGGCAATAATGTTGCATGTGAGGTTGTGGATAAGGTTACAGTTCAGATTAAAATATATGATGGTATTGTGAGAACGCTCGTTAATATTAGACATGTTCTTGATCTGAAAAAGAACCTCGTTTCTTTTGGCATTCTTAAGGCTCTTGGACGTAAGTATACAATTGAAGGTGGAGTTATAAAAGTTTGTAAAGATGCTCTTGTTGTGATGAAAGGTCATATAGGTCTGATATATTGTACATTTTATAGAGATCAACGGCTCGTTCTGTTGCAATCTCTACACCATCTTTGTCATCTTTGTCTGATTCTGAGATTAACAAATTATAGCATACGTGTTTACGGCACATGAGTTAGAAAGATTTAACCATGTTGAGCAAATGAGGTCTTCTTTATGGACACAAACATTGTATCTTTGGGAAGTAGAAGAGACTCAGTTTTAGTTCATTAGCAATATATTATACAAAAGGTACTTTGGATTACATCCATTCAAATTTTTGAGAGCCAGCTCATGATCTGTCTAAGGGTGGTTATACATTTTAACTTTCATTTATGATTTTTCATGAAAAGTTCAGGTTTATTTTCTTAAACAAAAGATTGATGTATACCTAACTTTCAAATAATGAAAAGTTTTGATTGAAAAATAAATATATAAATAAATCAAATGATTCAAAACAAATAATGACATAGAATTTTGTGAACTTGAATTTGATTAATTTTGCAAGAATAAAGAAATTGTGTGACACCATACAACTAGAATGACACCTCAACAAAATAGTGGGACTGAATCTATGAACAGAACTCTTTCAAAAAGAGCACATTGTATGTTCTTTACTTCAGGTTTGAAAAAGGATTTTTGGGTTAAGACAATCTCTACACGTTGTTATATTGTCAACCACGCTCCTTCTATAGCTTTGAATTTAAAACTCCTGAATAAGCTTACCTAGACACTCCTACTAATTACTCTGATTTGAAACTATTTGGGTGTCGAGCATACATATATATGAATGATGAGAAAATTGAGTCTCAAGCTAAAAAGTGTATTTTTTTTTTTTTAGTATGCTTATGAGGCGAAAGGGTAAAAATTGTGGTATTTTTATCCTAAATCTCCAAAATTTGTGATTAGTAGAGATGTTACATTTGATGAACTTCTTATCTTGTCTTTTGAAAAGGAGTCTTGTAGTTCTTGTCATACAAATAGAGATGACAATATGCAAAATCAGGTAGAGCTAGAAATTAGTAGTTATGGTCCTTCTTGATTGGGCTCTTCTGTTCAGCAAAATTCAGTATATGTGCCTAAATCTACTAAAGAAGAAAATTCAGAAGAAAAGCAGTATTCCGTTACCAAAAATAGACCAAAGAGGGAGATTCGACTACCACAGAAATATACAAATTCTGCAAATTTGGTTGCATATATTTTGTAAGTTGTAGAAGAGACCGATGGAGTTTGTGAACCTTCTACATATTCTGAAATGATTTCTCATGATAATTTTGGTAAGCGGTTGATTGTGATGAATGAAAAAATTGAATCTCTCCACAAAAATGGTACTTGGGTTCATGTGAATCCACCTTTGGGTAAGAAAATTTTTAGATACAAATGGGACTTTAAGAAAAAGGAAGGTACTCTCAGGGTTGAAGATGCAAAGTTTAAGACATGATTGGTTGTAAGGGGCTATAGTTAGGTATAAGGTATTAAGGGGCTATAGTTAGGTATAAGGTATTGATTTTAATGATGTGTTTTCACCTATTGTTAAACATAGCTCTTTTCTTGTTTTATTTGTTTTAGTTGCTACGTTGGATTTAGAGCTGAAGAACCATATTCGATCAATTTAAAGGGGGTGAATAGATTGATTGACACTTTTTAGTTTTTTTGGAATTTTAAGAGATTAACAAAGGAGAGAAAGATTCGACACAGCTATTTTATAGTGGTTCCACCCTTCTTGGTATACGTCATCACCTAGACTACACTTGAATTTTCTAATCCACTATTTTTGCTAAAAATAGTACAACAAACTAGATTAAACAAGTACTAGTCAGACCTCACCAAGTGTTCCTCTCAAACATTCACCACTTGTTCACATAGATATTAGCAAACCTAGCTTGTCTCTCCAAGAAAAACTAAGACCTGAGCAAAAAAGACCCTTTCTTCTGGTCAATTATAAGAGTTGAGAGTGAAAATCAAAGATAAAAATTTGAATCTCAAAGTTTAGATGTGATTTTTGTAACTCAGAATAATAAAACACAGAAAAATAAAAATTAGAAAAGATCGTGAATGCAATTGAGCTCAATCTATGTTCCAAAAGTTATTGATCTTCACACTTGATGTCATATTTATAGCCCTTGATAAGTATATAGCCGTTATAGATGATTTAATTCACAAATATAGCTGTTGAGGTGATTGGGAGTTTATTTACTACTTGATCAGCTTTTTTGAATAACAAGTCGGTACATATAGTGAGTCAACTTCTTTTTCTTCATGAGTTGTCTGATATTTTATTTTATAGTCTCCTAGCTGGGATGAGTCGATTGCCCTCGAGTAATAAGTCGACTTTCTCTTGAGCCAATTCAGAAATTTATGCTTTGATTCTCTTATAAATCAGCTTACTCATCTTTCAGTATCGACTTATGTCACTGTGCACTTAAGCTTTTTCTTTAGTACCTCATGCAAGTCAACTTATGCTATATGTCGAGTCGACTTGTCTCCTGTTCTGTTTAAGCATTTGTCCTGTGGAGTCTGGGTATATCGACTTACTTATTTTGTTGTGTTAACTTATGTTACTATCTACTTAGTCACTTTTGCTCCATGTCTTATACAAGTCGACCAGAGCTTCATGATGAGACAACTTATGCTTATTCCTGTTTAAGTGTATGTGTAATGTGGTGCATGCAGATTAGCTTACCCTGTTTGATAGGTCAACTTACTATGTCTTGGCTCAGACTATGTGTCATCGGGCTCAGTCCAAGTAGGTTTGCTCAAACACTTAACTAGTATGGTGTTTTGTGACATACAACCTTTATGTAAGTTGACTTGGTCATGATGTGAGTCGACTTATCTTACTATTCTATGAGTCATGATGCAAACTAGACATGTTGTTTCGACTTAGAAATGTTTGTGTGTTGACTTATGCTATGATTCACTAAAAATTTTCTAAGTCTAAGATCAGTGAATTGACTTAGGGTGTAGTGCAAGTCCACTTATACTTTTTTGTCTTATGAGATATTTCATGAAATGAGTAAGTCAACACAAGCTCTAGATCTCTCAAAATATTCTAAGTCTGGACAATGTAAATCGACTTACTGCAACGAGCAAGTCGACTTGGCCTTGTGCTCTATGTCTTGTGTCATGGCCTATGTTATGCATATGTCATAACTCATGCTGTGACTCATGTTATGACTCATGTCATATTCATGCATTTTCTAAGTTCTCACATAGTGTAAATGACTTGATTAACATGCAAGTTGACTTAGCTAGGTTCATGACTTATAGTTTAGGATCTAGCCTATGTCTTGACACGTACTATGGCTCATAACATGTCCTTGGTGTCTTGTGCTCTATGGTTTAGCATATGAGTCAACTTGATTTTCATGAAATTTTCTAAGTGCAAGTTGACTTATGATCTATGACAGGTTGACTTAACCTATATATGGTGTGTCACATTTTTCATTTTGACAGTTATTCTTCTAAATATTCATTGTTAGGATTTTGAAAATTCAACTTTACTGTTCCATTGAATGAGTGAGTCAACTTCAAGTTGACTTGTGCTCTAGGCCTAACTAAATTTTGTTTCATAAAAGGTTTTATGAGTTCATTGGTCCTTTTAGGTGAGTCAACTTGAGTTATCTACTGTCTAAGTTCAATCTGCTTATGATTCATGGTGAGTCAACAAATATTTCTTTATAAGTTGATTGGCCTATCATTCTGTTTAAACTTAAAAGCATCTATAAATTTAACCAAGTTAACTTGTGCTTAAGTGTACTTGAGGGTGAGTCGACTACTCTAGATCTAAATTTCATGTTTCTATCTTTGATCATTCTTAAACTTATCTTAATTTTTTTCAAACTAATCTTTCATTGATCTAACCTATTTCAAACAAGTTAACGATCGGACTTTCCGGTGTTACCATTTCATTTATCTGTATTTTATATTTTAACAAAATTCTATATTTCTGTATGCTATGGGAGAATAGTTAATTTAAAACTTAAATGTGGAATTTTGCCCCTCGGGCTATCCAGAAACCCTTTAGACACTTGGTTAGTAGACTTTTAATTTTTAAATGATCGGTTATTAGAGTGGTCGACATTTGGTAGAGTTTGATTTATGTTCGGTGATTGGTAAAACTTGAGTTCTCATCAGAATTGATCTTCTCAATAAGATTTGATTTTTTTTGTGAGAGATGGAGTGCTTAGTAGAGCTTTAACAATTGGTGAACTATTTCCTGTATTTTTCAAATTTTAGATTTTCAATTAGTGATCAGCGATTGTTACCTGTCGGTACACCCAATTTCCATATATCTCTCAGTATATTATGCTCAACTCACATTACTTGACGGTGAGTATTTGGATCTGTCGATAGATGTCCAATTTTGAAAACTTGTTGATTTCACTACCTCTTGGTACCTCCAATTTTCCAATTCTTCTCGGTACCATCCAAGAACCTCCTCTCGGTACACTTTTATTCAATTGTTGTCGGTACACTTCAATTACCTATCAGTTATGGTTGACAGTATCTTTATTGTTATACAATTTCCATATATGTGTTGATTGTTACCGATGGCTATCTATCGATATTTCTATTGCCGATCACTTTCTATTTACTCGTTAGCCTTTCCCTTCAATATCTTACCCATTGGTGATGGAGATTCATTATTTTCATATTCCCACACTTGCAATTGCTCCTTGGTTGTCTTGAGAAACTGAATCGACCATACCTCATTAGTCACTTGAAACATTTCACATTAGACTTGCAAATTTTCCCAAGTACTTGTCGTTGCTTGTATCCAATGGGATTTGAACTCAAGTCTCCAAGTCTCCAAAAAGGTTTTACTCCACTAAGTGACTTAAACTTCTTAATTATATAATACTCAATTTATACTATATTCCATGTTTTGAATACTTCATATTTTTATTCTTTTTTAATTTATTTTCCATAACTGGTATTTTTTATCCTAATTCATCGACAAACACCACTACCTCAACAAACCTAACTTTCAATACTCAAATTCATAAGATAACCTTCCCAATAACCCAAGAGGATGTGTTGGATATTTGTGTAATTTAGAGATGGATGAGAGCTACTAGGCAAATAATGAAAATGGGCTTGAGGATAAAAAAGGAAGTGAGACAAGACTCCCGAACACATACACCCCCATTCACTCTCTCCTTCTCAGCTCCCGTTCCTCTCTCTCTCTTTCTCCCTCCAATCTCTCTCTCTAGAACTCACCCAAATCACACTCAAAATCAACTGTTGAAACTTTCAAACACCCAAATACCAATACCAGAATGAAGCCCTAGTAGGAAATATAAGAAATTTTAGAGAAAGAAAATCTAGGGTTTTGGAAAATTGGGTTTTAGACGAGATTGATGTCTTAAAACAAGATAATAAACCCTTCCTAAACATATATTTGAGCTATCTATGCTTGTATTGAAGATTTATACTATTTTTGGAATTTTTTATAGAGAAAGAAGAGTTAGGGTTGTTGTAACTCGATTTTGAGGACAAAATTGGTAACTCCATTTGAGATAAAACATCTTTCTTAACTTAGATATATATTATTTATGCAAGTGTTTGAATTCTAGAATAAGAATGGAATGAAAGTTATGAATATTACATGTTGGACAATTTGAGTTTATTGTGCTTTTCATTCATAACTATTTTTGCATATAGGCAAACTGAGTTGGGTTGTTCTTACTGAAACTAGACTTTTAGAACTTTAAATTGACATATTGCAGTAGATATTTTGATGAAAATTGAATTTTTTGTGATTTTTCAAAGAAACAACTTTTGCAAAAAACCCCCTGTTTTCTGTCTTGTTCTAACCGTAGGATTTGATGTGATTTTAAGTTATCCTATAGACTGAATTAGGCTAAATTTTGAATATGAAAGTTATAGATCTATATCTTATCTTTAATTTAAGACTTGAATCAATTAAATTGGATGTACATAGTGAAAGTTATGGTAATTCTTCTGTGACTGTACAAATTTGGAGTATGAAATTAGGATTGATATATTATGGATTTGAATATTTTAGTGGATTCTTGAGGAGAAGCAAATTGGCCAAATATTGATTTATGATTTAGTAATTTATTGGGTACTTAATGTTTTAGGTTAAGGCATTCAAAACCCAAGGAGGGGTTACATTCTGTTTGATTTGGAATTGAGAGTGGATACCCTCCCAAGAGGTAAGTGGTTGTCTGTTTATATTTAAATAAGAAAATGTTTTCATGAGATTTTTCAAATGTCTTAGGTTAACAATGATTTGAACTTGTTTTATTGAATGAATTTGAGAATGACATGATATTTCAAAATATGTATGCATTTGATATATCCACCACATAAAATTTTATTTTTGTACAACTTGCGTATCACTTACTGGATATTATTATACTACCTCTCCTATTTTTAATTTTACAAGGAAAGTTTAGTAGAGACTAGTGGTTGCTTAGTGTTGGACTTGGAGAAGTTTGTTTGTTGAATTTATTCAAGTATTAGTCTTCTTTTGTTTTAAGGTATTAGTGGATCCAAACGGAAACAACTTTTGTAACTATTTTTGGAAACTTATTTTGATTATGCTTATTTGATCCGTGTTATGAATATGGTTTGATTTATATATATTGATAACCAATTGATTTACTGAAAATTTTGTTAAGAATCTTTTTTGATTGAGTTGGTTTGAATCTCTTGGGTAGAGACTCATTTTATTTTCGATTGATGGATATAAATGAATGTTTTGTGGTATTTCAGTATATGGATTAGGTTTATTCGTATTCTGAAATAACGGGACGGTTATCGCGTGCTCAATTTGAGGGTCGGGGTATAACATGTCCCACATTGGATGTTTTGAAGAGTTAGGCTTCACTTGGATCATATAAATAGAGTTTTACATTTGTCCCACATCAGATAAGTTGAAGAGTTTGCCGTCACTTTAAGTTTATAAATAAAGGATTTAGTTATGGTTTGTAAGAAACAAAACCAAGCCAATGGATTATTAGAACCTTTAGGTCATCAAATCTCTTGTATTATTTTGAGTTCTCTAGTATTTTTAAGTGTTTATAGGTTTAGGAATACTTTCCTAACACTTTCGTACTCTTTTCTTCATAGTAAAAATTTTTCTCCTCCTTTTTCCATTGATATAAGTCATTTGATTGAACCATATAAATCTGGTGTCTTCTTATTATTTATTATCATTTTGTGTTAGTTGTCTAGAATCATTTTAACAATTCCTGTTCTTTTATCCTGAGTTTTATCCTAACATGTATCCCAAATAATGTAGCGCTAATGTGCAATTCACAGAAGAAAAAGTAATTCTGAAGCCTACATAGTGAGCGTGACATGCAAAAGCATAATTTTACAAAGTATGACATATAAGGCATGTATCACTCTTGAGACTTCCAATCAAAAGTAACTAAGTATGTTACATTGCTTTATATCTCTCTTTCTGAATTATTAAAATTTGGAAAGCGTTTATGGTAATAAAATCAATAAAAGAAAAATCCCAAACATATTAAAATATTCTATTAATTTCTAATTTCATAAGACCAATTAGCTGCAGTCAGCTTCTCCACAGCTAGCAATAGAAAAGGTCTGAAAATTTTAAATCCCATCCTTAAAACATCATTTGTACTGCGATCCATAGCTGTAAATGCAACAATATGTTGCTCTAATGAGAAAAAAAATACTTTGAAAATATTTTTCTTAGTAGTTCTCTAATATTATCCGGCCAAGATTTAACTTGTATAGGGGACAATAATCCTTATATAATTAAAACTAGAAATTAAAAAAAAAAATCCAGTAATATATCCCTAGCTTTTCAACAATATGCTTGAAAATAAACTGTACTTTAAATTCATATTTCTCTTTCTTAACAAGAAGTTCAAGTTGACTCTTTTATTTTGAGAATTTGGAAGTAGTAATAGGAGGAAAAAAACATAGAGTTGCAAAAGCTGAAAATCCTCAAATCCATATTTCTTAAAAAAGAAAAAGGGATAGTTAATGATACAAAGAAGAAGAATAACAACAAACACCACGAGATCTAGGATCAAAACAAGAAGTAAATCTACAAAAACAAACAAAAACTAGTACAAAGGCAAAAGGATGAAATTCCTAAAAGAGGTTTCTTTCTGGGTCTCTAACCTTTAAGCAAAGTGAAATTTTTGAGTCAATAAGGATGCCTAGCTGCTGCATTCCCACCCCAATTTCCCTCCACAGGCATCTGACTATTCTGCATATTTAATGGCAAGTTAAAGAAAGGGAGCCCTGATGATGGGTCTGAATAAGGGTGTCCACCGCTACCGCCGCCACTATCAGCACCACCACCCCCAGGCGTTGACTGAGAAACGGACGGCTGAATGAGCGCCTCATCTTCCTCCAAGGGCAGCCGCTCGTAGGCGACATTTGTGAACGAGGAGGCGATGATAATAACAGGCCCCGTCGCAATCAACGCGCCTACAACATTTCCACCAACCACCTGACCTTGTCCACCTGCTAGGAATATTGTCAAGCTAGTTGCACCTTGGGGGGCCGGAGGTGGAAGGAAAGAGCCAGAAAGGGACAGTATCTCAAACCGGCCCTGAAGGGTCAGGACAGCGCCAGCTGCTGCTGGCTGGCGCACGCTAACGTTTGTGACCATGCCGCTTCCGCTCAGCACGCAAATCCCGCGCTGGCGCTTTCGCGCATAGGTCGCCACCGAGTCAAAGACATCACATCCGTTGGCGATTTCAAGGATGTGGGCGCGGAGAGTGTTGGCGCTTTCACGAGTGATGATCACTGGAGGCTTTAGCTTGTTTTTGGAGCCAGTAGGGCGGCCTCGAAGCCTGCGTGCCACCAGATCACCAGAACCAGAGTTTGGAGTGACGAATTCATGGCCGTATTGATGACGATGTGATGATTCATTCTCTCTAGAGTTATTTTCATCTTCGAGCTGGTCAGGTGGAATTTGGAGGTGCAAGTCTGAACGGTGAAGTTGATGAACAAAAGGAGTTGAAGCAGTGCCCAAATCCAAACCAGCCATAAAGACAGCAACAGGAAACACACACACAAAAAGATAAATTAAAATAAAAGAAAGAGAGAGATATGATTGTTTTTTAAAAAATAAATAAATATATTTTTTGGAGAAATGAGAGTGGTTCAAGGGATTCAAACCCCTGGAACTAATAGAAAACAAGGGAGAGAATTGAGTACAGGGAAAGGGAAGAGAAGGAGAAAAAAGGGAGAGAGAAGAGGAAGAGATAAAGTAGCAAAATTATGAGAGGCACACTACTCCTACTCATAAAATTGTTTATAAATTCGATGGAATATCATATGATTTTTGTAATTTAATATGTTTGGTTGTTGCCATCAGTGTTAATTATATTATGGTTTTTTTTTAATCCCACCAAAACCCACCCTCTCTCTCTCTCTCTCTCTCTCATTCTCTCATGAATACTAATTTATTTTTTCCTTTGTTAACTGTTTTGGTCATAACTTCTAACGTCTACTCCGGGTTTCTTCTTCCTCTCCCTTTCTTCTATCATTTGTAAATGTTATAAATTGTTGAGAAATTGTTAATGAGTATCCTAAATGTCAAATTATCTTCCCTCCCGTTACATAATTCTCACTCACATTAAAACAAAACTAATATAGATAAAATTAGAAAAAAAAAATACTGCTTTGTGAATAAAAAAGGAGGAGGAATCATGTTGGTGTGTCCCATCAATTAATTCCTCATCCTCAAGACTATGATTAAAAATTTTCGTTAGAGGAAATAAATGCTCATTTGTATCGCTATAAAAATTTAAAATTTTCTCGACACTTTTTTCTGATATTTAAGTAAAGGATCGCCAATATTTTTTTTGTCAACATTTTTTAATCTAAGCGTACACAAAAGTATATTAAAACAATGTTTTAGACCAAAAACAATGGCACGAAAAGATGAATAGTGGCTGATTTTTTTTTTCTTTTAACTTTGTCGAGGTTTACCGGAGGAAACATCGACCATAGAGAGAAAGGGCCAGTAGGGAAAGGCGATATTTTAGTGCAAAAACATCACACTTTTTCATTGAAATGTCGATGATTTTTAAGTGAAAATGTCAGCAAAAAGTAAAGAAAGAGTAGACATAAATACTACAAAGAGAGGGTGAGAAGGGAAAGGCGACGTTTTGGGGCACAAGCATTGCGCTTTCTCTTTCAATTGACAAAGTTTTTAAGTGAAAATATTGGCATACTCTACTGACTCACCGACGTTTGTTGAGAAAACATAGACATGTTCAGTTATAAACCCTGGAATCTCTTCTCTTTTCTCTCTTCTTTCTCTACTACAGCTGCTATTATTCTCTCACTACTAGAAAACGGGTATCAGCGATAGAATCCAAATTTTCATCGCTGAAAATCACCTCGCTAATTTAACGATAAAAATTTTCCGTCGCTAACAAAATCTGTCACTAATCCATCGGTAATTTGAAAATTTTAGCGACGAATTAGCGACGGAAATTTTCTGTTGCTAAAATTCGTCGCTAATTTTATTTTATATTTTTTCAAATTATTTCTAATTACCAATGGATTAGCGATAGATTTTAGCGATAGAAATTTTTCGTCGTTAATCCGTCGCTGAAGTGAGTATGAGCAAACTCAAGTACACGAACCCGGACGTCCGCCTCGGCTGCCTGACCCGCCCATCCGCCTCGCACGCTCTTGCCCCTACCCAAACCCGCCCGCCCGCGACCCAACTTTTAATTTATTGAAAAATGCTCACACCCTGGTTCGAAATCGGGTGTGAGAGAGAGATCTGGAAAGATTTAACCACCATGTCACCATCACATTTGTATTATTAATTTATTTTTTCTACTTCTATACTTTCTTTCTAATTCTACCCTAATTTAATAAAAACAAAAAATTATATTTAATAAAAACACAAAATTATATTTAATAAAAACACAAAATTATATTTAATAAAACAAAAAATTGTATTTAATATAAACAATAAATTATATTTAATAAAAATACAAAATTAGATTTAATAAAAACACAAAATTATATTTAATAAAAACATAAAATTATATTTAATAAAAAGACAAAATTATATTTAATAAAAATACAAAATTATATTTAATAAAAAAAATTATATTTAATAAAAAATTATATTTAATAAAAACACAAAATTATATTTAATTAAAACACAAAATTAGATTTAATAAAAACAAAAAATTATATTTAATAAAAATATAAAATTAGATTTAATAAAAACAAAAAATTATATTTAATAAAAACACAAAATCATATTTAATAAAAACACAAAATTATATTTAATAAAAACACAAAATTATATTTAATAAAAATAAAAAATTATATTTAATAAAAAGAAAAAATTATATTTAATAAAAAGACATAATTATATTTGATAAAAATACAAAATTATATTTAATAAAAACAAAAAATTATATTTAACAAAAACAAAAAAAAATTCTAAATTTTAGCGACTGATAAGCGACGGAAAAATTAACGACAGATTACGGATTTTTTTCTCACTAAATCAATCGCTAATCTTTTTAGTAACAGATTTTTCTATCACTAAATCCGTCGCTAATTTGTTTAAAAAAGTTTTAGCGACGGATTAACGACGGAAATTTAGCGACGGATTTTTCTATCGTTAAATCCGTAATTTATTTTTCCATCATTAATCCACTATTAATAGTGATGAATTATTATCCGTCGGTAATTTCCATTACTGAAGGCTCATTTTCTGGTAATGTCTCTCCCTTGCCACTGCAATTCACTGTGTTGTAGCTGATGTCATTGCTGTTGTCTTGCTGCTGTCATCGGAGATGCATCTTTTCTTTCTTTCTATAAAAGTCAGGGTTCTGATCTTCTCTCTTTCTTCTCCCTCTCTCATCCTTCATTTCTATCAATTTGATTGATTTATATTGTTGTTTGTGTATTAGGAAATGAATTTTGGTACTGAGACATGATTTTCTACCCAAGTAATAGAACAAAAATTTGGGAAAATTAAGACAAGATTAGGGCACATAAATGTAGGGCAAAATTAGGGATAAGGCATAATTAATATATATTAGGGTAAAATTAGTACAAAATTAACTTTTTTTAGGGTAACATTAGAATTAGAATTACAGCAACATTAATTTATATTAAATTAGAATTAGGACAAAATTTGAGTTACTATTTTGTTGTTAATCACATTTAAAATTACGGTAATGTTTGATTAACTCAGTTTTTGTTACTCATATGTTAATATTTTGATTTGAAAGTTCTTGTAATTTGAAATTGTTACTTATATATTTCTCGATTTTCTATGTTTGGTATGCATACATATTCTATTGATTCCAAAGTTTAATTCTAATTTTACATCTTTTTTTGATCCCTCTTTCTTCATTATTTCAAATTAGAATTTCGAACCCCACGTGTGCCCCTGGTTGGTTGGATCATTCATAACCTAATACATAAAACATACATACAAATATATATAACATATTTTTGTATAAAAACGTTTATTTATGCTAAATTCCATTTGTATCAAGCAGATCTTTATCAGAAATATAAACAAAAGGGAACCGATTATTTTGATAGATTTTAAAAATGGATAAATCTTGGATACAAAAGTCAATGTTAAGTAGAGAGTATGAAATCGAAGCATAAAGATTTATGAACTTTGCATTTAAAAATTCATATGAAAATGGGAAAATCACGTGTTCTTATGTGGTGTTATAATGTTTATTTGCAATCCTGTGAAATATTAAAACAACATTTTATATTCAATGGTGTTCTGAGGTCATACAGTTGTTGGGTTTTTCATGTAGAGTTTCTTTTTTCAATTTTTGCATCTTCGTTGCCTAGTCTCACAGCACGAACCACATCCTTCAAAAGCCTAACATCAAAGCATTGGATATGGAGATATGGAAAGATTATTAAGAGATATATTTGTAACTCATTATGATGAAATTTGTGATCAGTCATTAGAAACAAAGAATGTAAACATGTCAAATCAATATACAGCTGACATGATTCAAGGTGTAGACAAGCTAGACATGAATAATCCAATATTTGCGCAAATGCTTGAAGATACAAGTAAACAACTCTATCCTAGTGCATGTGTGGGTGGAGCACTATGTCATTTACTAGTCTTTTGGGATTCTTGATTATTGTCTTTCCACATGCACATATTGTTAATTTATCTACTAAATTTAAGAAGTTTATTAAGACTTTAGGTCTTGATTATAAAATGATACATCCATGTCCGAATAGTTGTGTGTTGTATTGGGGTGATAGTAAGGATGGTTGCCAAATGAAGGTTAAAAAACAAGGAAAATAATAGTTAAGATATTATGATATTTCTCTTTGATTACTTAACAGGTTATTCATATCCACCAAAATCTCAAGTTTCATGAGATGGCACAATGAAGCTCATACAAAGGATGGGTCATTAAGACATCTTGCAAACACTATTAGAAAAATGGGTATCAGCGACAGAAATATCCGTCGCTGATACTCAAATTTTTGTCACTGAAAGTATTAGCGACAAAAAACTTCTGTCGCCGAAAATCACCTCACTAATTTAGTGACAGAAATTTTCCATCGCTAATTTAATTTTATATTTTTTTAAATTATTCCTAATTACCGATGGATTAACGACGAAAAATTTCCGTTGCTAATCTGTCGGTAAATCTATCGTTAATTTAATTTTATATTTTTTTAAATTATTCCCAATTACCGACGGGATTAGCGACGAAAAATTTCCGTCGTTGATGTGAGTAAATTGCAAACCCAAGTGCTTGAGCTCGGACGCCCTCCTCGCCTGCCCGCACCCTGGCCCGCCCATGACGCAGCTTTTAATTTGTTGAAAATGTGCTCCCACCCTGATTCGAACCCGAGTGTGAGAGAGAGAACTGCAGAGTTTTAACCACCATGTTACCATCAAATTAGATTATTTTTTTCCACTTCTATACTTTATTTGTATCTCTCAAAATTAAAATTACAATACCCTAATTTAATAAAAATATAAAATTTTATTTATAAAAACATAAAACTATATTTAAAAAATATAAAATTATATTTAATAAAAAAACAAAATTATAGTTAATAAAAATACAAAATTATATTTAATAAAAACACAAAATTATATTTAATAAAAATACAAAATTATATTTCATAAAAATAAAAAAATTAGATTTAATAAAAACAAAAAATTATATTTAATAAAAACACAAAATTATATTTAATAAAAATACCAAATTATATTTAATAAAAATACAAAATTATATTTAATAAAAACAAAAAATTATATTTAATAAAAACACAAAATTATATTTAATAAAAATACAAAATTATATTTAATAAAAACAAAAAATTATATTTAATAAAAACACAAAATTATATTTAATAAAAATACAAAATTAGATTTAATAAAAACAAAAAAATTATATTTAATAAAAATACAAAATTATATTCAATAAAAACACAAAATTATACTTAATAAAAATACAAAATTAGTTTTAATAAAAACAAAAGAATATATTTAATAAAAATACAAAATTATATTTAATAAAAACACAAAATTATATTTAATAAAATATTTATATTTAATAAAAATACAAAATTATATTTAATAAAAATACAAAATTAAATTTAATAAAAACACAAAATAATATTTAATAAAAATACAAAATTAGATTTAATAAAAACAAAAAATTATATATAATAAAAATACAAAACTATATTTAATAAAAAAACAAATTATATTTAATAAAAACAAGAAAATTATATGTAATAAAAATACAAAATTATATTTAATAAAAATACAAAAATATATTTAATAAAAACAAAAAATTATATTTAATAAAAACAAAAAATTATATTTAATAAAAATACAAAATTATATTTAATAAAAATACAAAATTAGATTTAATAAAAACACAAAATTATATTTAATAAAAATACAAAATTATATTTAATAAAAACACAAAATTATATTTAATAAAAATACAAAATTAGATTTAATAAAAATGAAAAATTAGATTTAATAAAAACAAAAAATTATATTTAATATAAATACAAAATTATATTTAATAAAAACATAAAATTATATTTAACAAAAAAAAATTCATGTTTTAGTGACGGATTAGCGACGGATTTTTCCGTTGCTAAATCTATCCCTAATCTGTTCAGAAATGTTTTAGCGAAAATTAGTGACGGAAAAATTAGAGACAGATTTTTCTGTTGCTAAATCCATCGCTAATTTGTCCAGAAAAGCTTTAGCGACGGATTAATTACAGAAAATTTCCGTCACTAATTTTAGTGGCGGATTTAGCGATGGAAAAACCTGTCTTTGATTTTTTCGTCACTAATCTGTTGTTAATAGTGACTAATTTTTATCCGTCGGTAATTTTCGTCGCTAAAGAGCTGTTTTCTTGTAGTGAAATGCATAAGTTTGGAAACATTTTTATAAGCTTTATCCTGATTTTGTAACTGATTCGTTGGATTAGCTGGTGATGGTTTGAATCCATTTATAGTGATGAGCACTACCTATAGCATTTGGCCAATTGTCCTTATTCCATATAATTTACTGTCATGTATGTGTATGAAGCAAAACTCATTGATTTTATCCATGATTATTTCCAGTGATAAGGACCTAAAAATGATATTGATGTTTATTTGCAATCACTTATTAAAGAACTGAATCAGAAATGACAATGAGTTGGTGTTTACAATGTTTCCCAAAAAAGAAAAAAAAAAAAAAAGAGTCCTTTTATATGCATACCATCTTGTTGTAGACCATTAATAACATTCCAACATATGTAAATTTGTCAGGGTGGAGTACAAAATGTCATTATGCTTGTGTGACCTGTGGTTCAAGTCTCATGTTCCATGCACTATTTACTTTTAGTATATTAATTTATCTTCATCTTATATCATTTTAGGCTTCAAACCGAGCTACCATTATTGAAGAAATTAAATGGTTAGCTCAAGGGTGTATCATTATTGCTAAGAAATGCACCCGATTTGAATCAATAGTTTTACATTTCTTACTAGAGATTATTAGAATAATAAATGGACTCAAAATTTTGGTTGTGTTAAATTATTGAGTTAGAGATATGAATCCAAGAGAAGTGTGGTGCGGTGGCTCTCCATCTGTACAAGGTGGTCATATGTCTCCAGACGAATTTCATGATGAGATATTGTGTGCAAGTTATTTTATGGGATATTGTGATACATGCAATTGAATTATTGTAAATAAACTTGCTTAATTCAATAAAATAGTTATTTTATGATTTCTTTATTTTGTTAAAATTGAATTTACATTATATTTGTATTTTATAGATATTTGAAATTATATATTATTTTTACGGTAGATGAATATTTGGAGCTATTATTTATGTTTGTGATTGATAGAGTATTATTGTTTGATATTTGAAAGATAGATATTTGTTGCATTATGTATAGATGAAATATGGATATTTGAAATTATGACAGGATTTGAAAGGAAGTATGGATATTATTGTTTAATAAGTAAATTTTTTGGTCCAACTGTAATGAAGCAAAATTTGTTGATAGAAAACAAATTTTTGTCGACATTTAAAGGAGAAGAACGTCACTAAATACACAAGATTTTCCATCGTTTTTGCACATAAAATATCGGCAAATCATCCAATTATTGTCAATGTTTAAGAAATATTTGAATTCGAGATCTTTAAGAGGGAGTGAGACGATACCAGTTGAGTTATAACTCATTGACCCCCTTTTATTTATTTAATCAACTAAAATTTTGTCCCTTTCTATTTCAACTTTATTCATAAAATTGGAACTTTTTTTTAGACATTATAAAAATTGTATTTCTCAAATAAATTATATGAGACTATCTATTTTCACCAAAACTACTAAAGAAAAAAAATGGAAGGAAAGGCAAAAATGATTTCTGCTTTTTTTTTCTTTTTGGATTTATTGGTAGCTCTTGCCCTATACATTTGATATGATAAGTATTTGGATTTATTGGGTTAATTAATTTATGATCTTGCAGTTTAATTAATACACTTATTAAAAATGGCTTATTTAAAATCCTAATCATTGTAAAATGATTTCTTAAATATCCTTATTATACTCATCAACTAGGCAACAAAATCATTAAACCATTTGTCCAATAATTTTACTTAATCTTGTTAGATCAAATGTTCAATTTCACCATAGCAAAAAGTAAAATAAATAAATAAAGTTACCTAGCAAGTGTGTATTTGAAAATTAGGACCATCCCTTTCTTAGAAAGAATCGGTTGATCCTCTCATGCCTTGATCAAGATCGATCTGTGTGTGTCTGTGTTTGTGTACATGCGGAGGCGAGGGATTGTTGGTGACTAAGAAGATAAGAGGATGAAAACAACATACTCTATGCATATTAAAAGTTAATTTTTCTGTTAATAAACTATAATTTAATTGAAATCATCTTTTATTCATAGATTTTGAATTCAAATACTCCCGATAGTTGACCAAGTCAATACAAATACATCTGAGGGTTTGAAGTGGCTCAATGATTTTCATGTTTAGGTAGCTATGAACGACCATATATTGTTAAAATATTATTCAATTATGGACTTTGATATTGAACACAATTAATTAAAGTTAACCACAATTAAGGAAGTTGACTACAGTTGAGTTAGGTTCATTATATATAACACCTTGGTTGCACTGTCGTGTCGTCTATTGTTTAAGACTCCCTTCTTTGTCATTTTCCTATTTCTCTCCCGATAAGCAAAATATTTTATTTAAGAGAGAGAGAGAGAATCCTGGAGACTCCGTTTCTGATAATCTAGTGATCGATACCCATAGATTGACTTGGTAATGATGCATAAGGTTTTGAGAGGATGACACTTTTAACCCTATTGCAGTCTTCTCTATTTTTCCTAGGAGGAAAAGGCAAGAGCATTTTATGCATGTCCGAAGCTATATTCCAGCAAAACTTAAAAATAGAGAGAGAGAGACATTTGGTTCCGGGGCTTGAGATTTAACCATAAAGTAAAAATAGCAACACGAAAGTTAATAGATTTTTTTTTTAATAAACTATCGATATTCGATAATAATGTTAAATACGATTAAATTTGATTCGAGTCGAATTAAGTTTTAAGGGGGGCCATAACTCTCCTGACATCTGTTTTTGTCATACACAGAAGAAAAGTCAATTGATGAGGACATCGTATTCTTGAAAATTTTATACAGAGTTCGGATCTTATGGTCTGCCATTTAATAAAATGGTACAGTTTATAATAATTTAAAACTTTTAAAAAATAATTGATACAATAATTTAAAAATTCTTTTTGTGAAAAATTTGATTTCTATTTACAAAACTCCATATTTAAAAAAAAAAAATCATTTTATTTATAAATTGTTACAAGTGAAATAAAATGAAGGCCAATTGAGGTTAATTAAGAGAAAATGAGATTTTTCAAATATCTTAATGTTTTTCCACAAACATATAAATAGATGATATATTTCAAATTTCGTCCATATAGGTCTGTATTGTATCATCCGATCTTTAGTCTAAATGCACTCGATAGGAGATAGGCAATGAATTAGAAAGGAAGGAGAATACAAAGATAAATATACATTATCAATGACATATGGATCTAATAGAAGTACACTAGGTTTTCTTAATCAAATTTTCGAGTTTAAATATTGAAAATGGAAAAAAAAATATATTGAAAGAGTCAATCTCTAAATTAAGTTTTATAACAATTCAAAATGAATTAGTTGGACTTCAGATACTAATGATCAAATAAAAAATAAATATACATTATAAGTACATGTGCTTTATAGAAAATATGCAGCTTAACATTCTCATATAATTCCCATGTAGAATGTGTGACAAAATAGATTTTTGATGTAATGAATTCAAGTTACTTAATAAACCATGTTTAAATATATAATTTAAATTTAAAAATTGTTTATTAGATCGAAGAATTTTTAAATTCTCTATATTTATATCTAATAGATAGACATAAATGATACTGATATAAATAATTATGAAGAAGAATTCATTGTGATAGTAATAATTATATATAAATTATAGATTTTATAATATATTATCAATCAAGCAATGGATTTATGACTCCAAGAAGCTAACATACTTAATATTTGAGGAAATATTGATAGATAAAAGGACGATATTAGGGGTAATAACATTTTAAAAAAAAAAAAAAAAAAAGAACCGTCTCAAGTTCAAGCATTATTTATAATAATATCAAAGCTCAAACATAAAACTAGATCGAAAAAAGATCAAACGTGAGTAAGGGCGGGGTGGTGAATGATGGGGGTGATGGGATAGGCCATCTTCAAATGGACTTTCACAAGTGTCTAATCCATCCACAAGAAAGCACAAGCACGTAAATCCTTGGAAACTCTGCAGCGGATTAACCAACATGAACAAAGAAACATGGGCACAAGGGAACAGCAACATCGGAATCTCTCTCTCTCTCTCACAGATAGAGAGAGAAGAGAGAGAGAGAGAGAGAGACAGAAGAGAGAAGGGTTCACGTGCGGATGTATTGGTGAAAAGACAGGCACATAAACCGTATAGCTGTTGGCCACGAGGCGGCAGCAGGAGCAGGACTCACTCTTTCTTTGGGAATTGGAATTGAGTCGTTTAGACACTCAGAAGGGCAGGCCCCCAATGGGGACCCCGCCACGTGCCTTCACCCCACTTCATCTCTTTTTCACACACTACCTTCCCCACGCGCCCATCACAACCACTTGTTCCAAATTCCTAGTAAACGATTTCCTTCATTATAAAATTAAGATAAATAATGCCACTAATTTAAGTCTTTCGGGGTTGAATTCCACCGTGCCGCCTACCCCCCCCCCGGGGGGCCCGCCCTATTTTTTTTTTAAAAAAAAATTCAAATTCGATATTTAAAAAAAATAATTATTATAATTCATTGATTTTTTTTTAATCTTTTAATTTATCCATAAAAAATATAATAATATTTCTATATTCAAATCTGTCAAAAGAGAATATGTTTTGAAGTTTAATTTAAATTATGCAAATTTTAGATGATTTAAGAATTGCATTGAGGATGAAACTTTCTTACAAAAGGGAGCTTAAAGGAAGGTATGTGGTATACTTATTTCTTGCAAAACCATCCTCTTGATGTCCGTAAAAATTGTCGAAATTTACAAAATTTGAACCCCAAATAATATTGTTTTTATTCATTAAAAATGGAAAAAAGAAAGTTAATCAAATTAATTTTATAAATTATCTGACAAAACTTGTTATACAAAAAAAAGAAAAATGTAGAAATTATATTGTTTTTTTAAACTCAAATTCAAAATACAAAAAGTATTAATTCTTCGCAAAACAGCTTTGTACAAATTTTCCTCTCTCTCTCTCTCTCTCTCTCTCTCAACTCAAAGCAAACGTGACGCGTATGCACAACAATCTGGCACATTCCCTATTTGTTTGGTACTTTTGTTCACCAGTAAGTCGGAAATATCCCCAATGCTTTGGGCAGTGTTAAGGCTGTGCAAGCTGTCCTCGACCCTCCACGGGCGCCCGCACGAAATCAGGGCAAAAAACTGCCTTCTCGCTCTTTCTCCCCTTTTATATCAAATTATATTTTAATTAATTCAAACTAAACATTTATAATAATTTTATTTAAAAAAATAATTCTCTATACATAATTTTTTATTCTTAAACTTAAAATTTAATTTAAAAAAATCTAATATTTCATTCTATTATATCAATTATTCATTAATACCTCCCTCTCTCTTTGACGCTGGTGTCATAGAAATATTTCCAACCAACCAATACCTAGGGGTGGCAATCCAACCTTTTTGAACTCGGTTTTGCGAAATCCAAGCTAGGTCAGATTATATTTTGATGAGTCCGAATCCGAACCCGACTCAAGAAAACTTGAAAAATCAAGACTCAAGCTCGACCTAAAAATTAGAAAAGTCTCGGGCCTATTTCAGACTAAACTCGGCTCGAAATATAATTTTTATTATTATTTTTGTTACATAATTTCATTTTTTATATTTTTAACTATTTTATAATATAATAAATACAAAATAAAATTATATAAATCATTTAAAATAAAATATAAAACAAATACCACCATATTAAATTAAAAATTACATATTATTTTAAAAATTAACAACAACAATATTATAAAAAATTAAAAAATTACATTAAGAGTAATATATTAAAATTATTAAAATCATCATCTAAATATCACAATATTTAATTTTAATTTAAAAAAATAAAAATAAACGAGCTGAGCCTACTAGTGTCCAAACTTGCCTTGTAATTAAAATGGGCCTAAAAACGAGCCCGAGCTTGGCCTGAGCCTGAAATGAGCCAAACTCGGCCAAAACGGGTTGAGTTCAGGTTGGTCCGATTCAATTGTCAATCCTACCAATACCCGAAGCCATATTCCTATCAATTCAATTCGACTCACGATCAATCTCTTTTAAGAGATAGCTCTCACAATATATATATATTTTTTTATTTCCAAAATTTCGAATCCGAATTTTGATTAACAAACTTAACACACTTTCCATAAGACAAACTATCCTTTGCTTCTCTCTTTTTGTTGCATAAAAATTATAAAAATTACAAAAATACACATTTTCACTAAATTTTAAATACTAAATCTCTAGAAAAACACTTAAACAAAATCTCTTTACTAAATGGGTGTCTCTATATGGACCCTCTCTCCCTTTCTCTCTTCAAGGTGGAAGCATAGTTTAAAAAAAAAAAAAAAAGCTAAAATATAAGTAAAAAAAAGAAAAGAAAAAAACAGCCAAGGAGTAGATATAAATTTGAAAATATGTTACTATTTATTCTAATAATCAATATTTGTACAACAAAAATAGATATTTTTTTAATTAATTTTGACTTCTTGGATTGAATAGGTATAGTGTTTATATTTATAAACTTGAGTTATAGATATGTGATTTGTCCCATGCTTTCATGTCACATTCCACGGGCAAACAAGCCACAGCAAGTCCGGCTGCTTGATGGCAGCGAGTCTTCCTCTTCGTCGTTATTTGCTTTTTTTAAAATTTTAATTCCATACTAAGTGGTGCAGTTGCCATGAAGGCTAATCCCTATCCAATGCTTTATTCACCCTTCTGCATTTTTCACGAATATTATAATATACGACTGCCTGTCCGCATCATTTTTTCTACGTCCACCAATTCTACCCATTATTTTGAAGAAATCCAACCATTAATCCTCTCTCTCTCTCTCTCTCTCTCTCTCTCTCTCTCTCTCTCTCTAACCAAATGTCACATCCACTTACATTAATTGAAGAAAGCAAGGTGGTGAGGCATTTTCTTAAGAAAAAGTTAATCACCTCTTTGAATTCCATAAATTTGAACGAATACTTTTGTCTCCCCCCCTCCTCCCCCCTCCCCTATTTTATTTTTTATTTTTATTTATAAAAAAATACTATCAAACAAAATCAAATTAAAAAAAAAAATAAGAAAACTATACCGCTTGAATTGTTTCTGAAGGATCTCTCTCCTATATTAATCTCTGATAGTCAAACTTTATAAATTAAAATTATCTCTCTTTTATATTAGTGTTTCAAAAGATTAATTTTAAAATTTAAAATTAAAACTCAATTTATTATTATTATTATATATTTGGGCTGTAGCTACGATTAATCCTAACCAATGGACTGAACTACAAGGATTGTATCCTGTTCAATGATCCGAACCTTGAACTAAGTTTGAGTAGTACAGCTGACTTTCAAATTTAGGTTCAACTCTCCAAAAATTGATCTTAAACCTGAATCAATGCAAAGCTGTGATCTCAATCTTTTTTTTTAAAAAAAAAATAATAGAACCATTCGAGGGTTGGAATATTGAAAAAAATTGGAAATTTCTTCAAGATTCTAACATATTGTAGGTGGATCTTGACTCTATAGATCCAGCTCCTTATGACTCGAATGGATGTTTGATTAATGTACTTGAGACCTGTAAAAGACTGCCAGAGAATATTTCGACGGGAATGTTCCGAAACTCAAATAAAAAAGAGGGGTTTCAAAAGGAATAAAAACAGACTGAGATAAAGGAGAACGGATCTCCCTATGACTTGTATGTCTTGTGTCGAGTCAAGAGAACTTATTTGCCTTGATGTGTCGAGTGCTTTTATGCGAGATCCCGCGAGAGCCGTGTACATCCGGAGTGTCATAACCCTAATTTTCTTATGAGGAGATATAAAGATTTCAGATTTCAAACGTTAGAGATTTGAAATCGTTATCATTTAAAAAGTCTAATTATTCAGAAAAATTCTTTCCCTTATTGATTAGATTCTCAAGAGTTTCCTTCATTATTTAAGAGATACGTTTCATACTAAAATATAAAACTTAATCAAGATGAGAGTCGATTAAAGATTATAATCCAGAAGTCAAGCACTCGATGCCTTTAGTATTTGGTGGTCGAATAAAGGGGGTGGTTGTTTGGTCTTACCGAACGCGCTTACTAGTAGGTCGTACTATCCAAATCGACATGTTCATTGCTTGAAAGAGCTCGGCCCTTTGTGACCATGGGTATCTCTTTCAGGCACCCGGATACCGCATTCACTATTGTTTGGATCTCCCATCACAACCCTTGATGATTCAAGAAAAGGAAAAGCAATGGCTTGTTTTAGGGGGCATTCTTTTTTTTTTTTTCTTTATTTTTAGAACCAAAGTATACCTTCGAACCCAAAAAAAAAAAAAAAAGGACCAGCTGGATGGATATTTCTGGGAGAATAAATAATAAATTTTGTAATATTTTATGAAATTTAAAGGATCAAAATTCCCCTCCCTGTTATGGGACATTTACAAAAATCTATAAATTGGGGGCATTTGGCATTTTTTCTTAACCCAATTCTCTCTACTATGCACTACTGCTCTCAATTTATCATATTTGCTACCATCAAATTACTCTTGATTCTACTCCTAATTATTTTTTATTGTTATTCTAATAATATATGTTTTTATTTATTTATTTATTGTCCAATACATAGGAATACATGCAAGGAATATAAATTCTAATAATAGATTTGAAATAGGGGATCGATTTGATATATCAAGATGATTTTACTTTGAGGGTGATATATTTAAGAAGAGCTATTTAAAAAATATATATATATATATTCATAGCCAGAAAAGGAAAAAGAAAAATTCTCATCATGAGTCTTGAGTCCCAAAAATAAAAAATAAAAAAAGAAAAAGAAAACGTCCCCACTACCCTACCTTGAAACAGATATTAATTAATATTGAATTGAACTCAAACTCTCATAAACTTTTCAATACTAACATTTCTTCGTTTTTAAAATATTTTTAAAACAATAAATTAATTGATATTTATATAAAATTTCTTATATTTTTATGTTAACATATTTTTTCATGTTTAATGAATTATTTTTTTATTTAATTATAATTTTTATTTTTATATTATTTATTTTATGATTAATAATTACATATTTGATCAGTTTAGACTTTTATTAAAAAATATGATTATTTTATTATTTTTAAAAAATAATTAATATTTATATAAAAATCATTATTTTTTTATATTTATGTATTTATCTACATTTTTGTTTACCATATTTTTACAATGTGACTATTTTATATTTATGTGTCATTTACAATGTGTCATTTCCCTAGAATTCAAGTATCAAATTATTAGAGTGACATTCCAAGAGGCTATGTTCGTGTTCCTCTTCGCATTATCTAATTTATACCTTTTTGTAAAATATAAATTTCTGTGGTGAGCATTATCCCTATTAGTTTATGCTTGTTGCATTTAAATTCAGATGCAATTCATGGTTATAAATATATGTTATGAAATAAACTATATTTTCTAATCATACTTGTAACTTTGTAAGCCAATTCATTTCATTAGAAAGGTGGGATTTGATTTCAAACATTCTATCTTCTTCAATCAAATAAAGTGATTTCGTCATCTTTTCCTCTTTTTTTTTTTTGGTTTTCTTTTTTCACAATTGGGTTTGAACAAAACTCGAAACTAAAATTTTTATTACTGCTAATAATTCAAAATAATTTATATGATAATTTGAGTAAGATTTCTTAGTTTTATATGAGGAATTGTGTTATACTATTTTTTTCTTTATTTTGTTTATAAAAAATAAATAATAAAAAGTCAACAACGTTACCCTAATCCTAATGCTATTTCCTCTTATGACCCCCAAAAAAAAAAATTGTTAGTTTTGTATGTCAATTTTCCATGAAATAGCTCTCTCTCTCTTCTGGTAATATCAAAATTTAAATTTAAAATCATCTAGTTTGGAGAGAAGTTATAATCATTAGACTATCTTTTTAGATCTCTCTCTCCCCGGGGGATAATCCAAATGAAACAAAACTCTTGTAAACCTAAAACCATCGTTAAGTCAACAAAACCCATCCCTAATCTTGGTTTGAATGAGACATTAGGAGGAACAATTCCAAGGTAATTTGGCATCTTTTCATTGTTCCAAGTATGTGCTCTAATCGAACCTGACGACTTACCCAAATTTGTCGGTTTTCGCATTCATATAATACTTTTCTTGTTTATCTCAAACAAAGACATTGCAATCGACCAATCAACTTGCGTCCACGGACTCCAACAATCACAATTAACTTTCACCAAAAATCTAGGGCTCAAATCCGAGGTCCCCACCCACCCACGTTTATTTTATTTTATTTTATTTTATTTTATTTTATTTTATTTTATTTTATTTTTTAATTTGAGTACTGAAATTCAAAATCAATCCGAATAATTATGACTTAATTTAAAGACCTACTATATCTATACTTATTTTTCTATTTCTAACAAAATCTTAATCAGTCTACAAGTCATTGGTATTTATCAATTTGTTCGATTAAATTAATAAAACTAAGACTTACGTTGGATTGCTGTTTTATTCCATGTCCAAAGACCTGTCATTATTGATTAGAAAAACGATTTCAAGTTCAATTATCAATTGATCGCCACACTTGTTCCATCTTGAATTCTTTGATCTTGGGCTGCTCTCTTTTCCCACTCTTCAAACCATTTCACCCTAAATTCCTTAACCCCATCTTTGGCAAAGTGATGGATATTCATCCCGAAAAAGAAAAAAGAAAAAAAATCCGTCCCCAATGACAAGCATCCATATCAAATTATCATCAACTTGTCAACAACAAGTTGTTGGATTTTATATTAACAATGTTGCTGTAATGCTCATCCTCATAATTCCTTATTGAAAAAAGAACCAACACCTTTTGATCACTCCAATAAGTATGGTTTCCAGTGTTTCTCGATGTTAAGACCCAGCTAAAATCTAGTATCCTGATTAATGAGGTTCTTACATCTACCACCATCAATGGCAAAGTCAAAAATTTACTCCTTTGTCATGCAAAGTACCCAAACAAGTTGGGACAGTTCCCTCTAAATTAAGTGTGACAACACTCAAACTGAATTAGTCAGAATATAACTCTTAATACCAATCGATTATATATAAAAAAAAAAAGGTACCAAACAAGTTGTTTTGTTAAGTTTTATCCTCCCTTAAGAGTCAACATTGCCCTTCCCGCTACACACACCTACCTCTCGCCGTCATATTCATATCTCTCATCATCCTCAAGCTCACAAAACAGTTCCTCTTATGCATCCCATCGTGCTTATCCTTGTCATGATCAATCATGTTTACCGGCTTTTGTAGAAGACACTCACAACATTTAAAACACTTTTCTAATCTTGGTCTAGCATAAAATTGTCCATCTTTCTCAGATTACCCATTTTAGCCATCACATGTGCTTTACTTTTGTTCTCATTTGGCCATGAAGCAATAGTCTTGCACTGAGGATTTGGTGGTAACTAAATCTACTTAGCATTTGCAAGGGGGGTTTTTTCTAGATACCCAACCCTCAAATTTTCCTTTTCCTGCATCATCACCTCAACCTTGATGTTGTATTCCTTCTCTCGTTGACATTGTTTCTCAGAATCTTTTTTTTTTTTTTTTGTCAAAACTCTTCAATATACCTATTACACTGTTGCCCCTTAAATTTCATTTAAATTGTTTCTAGGAGTCGTTGAAATTCAAGCATGTACTTATTAAGGGACTTACTACCCTGACTACATCTCTAAAATTTAATTTTAGAGAAAAAACGATCAAGAAAAGAAATATCATGCAATACGGAAAATATCAACTTAGATTACTCCAAAAAAAAAAAAATCATTGAATATAAAAAGAGTTTCCAATAAGGGTAAGGCTCCATCCAAAATTAAATACAAGAAGAACCAAAAGACAAAACTAAAAAACAAATAGCTTTGCCTATTAGGTTTATTCTGAATCGATTTTGGAAATAAATTGCCGGACAACACCCTTATTATGCTACTCTTTTATATATATATATATGGGTCACAAAAATTGTGGAAATACGCACGCCCACAAAAGCTCAAACATCAAATCTTTGAGTAAGACCATTCGATGTCCCTACAAGGAGCTTATTATCCAACTTTAAAATAATCCTTGTAAGACCTTGATTTAATGCTGTTTGTACCCCTTGTCTTGCCATATGCGCCTTTGCCATTTTGATTAAACAGACATGGCGTTGGTTCTCCACAAGTAACACCGAAGCATCCTCGGATTCAGCACGTGCAACTACCCCAAGACCTATCCCCACTTCCTTTACTGCAGCATTTGTATTAATTTTGACAACAGTGGGATTTGGAGAGGACAGCCTAACCATATTTCTAGTTACTTTGAGTGTTCTCCTTGCCATGTTAAACCAGTGCAATTTCTCGCTTATGTTCTATCCATAAGTAAAGAGCTTTTCACAGAATATGTTTCATCACTATTAACCTAATTAAAGAAAAGTATATTTCTGTCACTCCACGACATCCTTGCCACCATGCAAAATGTCTCCATAGCTTTTTGAACTTAAAACTTACATCAACTCCATACACCATCTTTTAAAATTGGGGCAGCGAAAGGCATTTTTTTATCGATTCAATTACGGAAATAAATGAAGCATGTTTTGCTCTATCATAATCTTTCAAAATGTGCATGGCATTCTCTATCCTAAAGCTACACCAAACACAAGATGCATCCAAAAGATTAACACAATTCACTTAATTTGCCCGAGTGGATAAAGCATTTTGGCATGCTCGCCATGTGAAATTTCTGACCTTTGGAGGGATGTTGATCTTCCATGACAATTTTCACCACAATTTCTCTCCCTCCTCTGAAAAAGAACCAAAAGATCCTATATCATTACAGCCTACAGCTAGACTAACTTGATACCCACTTTTAGTCATATACTGTCATCTTTACTGAAATGTCATATCAAGTTATCCTGCCGCTTCCTCCAATTGATAAGTATTAACCGAATTTGAGCACTTTCGTGAGGCAAGGAAACCAATTGCACTCAAATCGTGGCCTAATGGGCAGAATTTGTACCAAACAATTGTTCAACTTTAACTCAAATCATGACCGGGGACCATATGCCAAAGCCAAGCTGCTTAGGAAGCCATTAGTCATGCCATACACTTATGGATTTACTATCCCCTCAACCCATCTTGAACCTTCTTCCAATACTTTTACCCCCTTCAAATACTTCTCCAAGTATAGCTAGGAGAACAACCAAGTTTAGCTTGCCAGAAATCGGATTGAGGAAAATATATGCACTTTAAAACCCATGATACTAAAGATCGGACTGACTATCTCTTAAATTGTTCTAACATTTAAAATATGATTGAGATAAATTATTGTAAGTTAGGTTTAATAATGATCAATATATATCCAATGTATAAAAGAGATTTAGTACATGTTGCTTACAATCATTTAAGAAATTTGTTGTTCAAGTATTGTTTTGTAATTAAATTCCCACCACAGATAAGTGAATTATTACAGATCGATAAGTTTAGTTGGACTTAAAAACGTAAATTAGCTAAATTGGGATTTATGATTGTAAATTCAGAGAAGAGTAATTTAACGGTTACTCTTTGACAACAAACATATAGTGTATATAATTAGATTTCTTGGTAATGTTTAATCATATATAAGGTTGTATTTATCAATTTACATATCACACTTAGATTTGTAGATTTTAGTTAGATATATCTCTTGTTAATTCTATCTCCTAAATATTACAAATAGTTAGCTAGAAATCAGTTAGGGGTTCTCATGGGAATGATTAATTCATCACATTATTACTTGAATGATATATTTGCAAATTCTTACACCAAAATTTTAGCATTGTTATCAAGGATTATTTTGTACTTGATATTAATTTTAGTGAACAAAATAGTACGTTAAAAACTTAATTTCATTCTTTTTTTATGTTATTTAGGTTTTTCTTTTGGTTATTTTGTTTTAGGTACCCATTTGTATTGTATCAACCCTTTTACATTATAAGGTTTGGTATCGTATAACCCTAAACCATAAAGTCTTTTTAGATGGAGGAACATGCAAGCACCAAAATCTGTCAAGGAGAATGAAACATGGATCACAATGAGAATCATTCTGTTTATGGATTATACCTTAGCAAGTATAGAGAATGCATAAAGTTCCACAATTGTTCGACCCCCTATGAAGGCCACCAACTTCAAGTTAGATACGGGGCTACTAACCATGGTAGGTCATAAATCTGTTTGCAGTGCTTCGAACAGAAGATTTAAATCTCCATATAGCAATATTCCTACAGTACCGTGACATGGTGAAGCTCAATGGAGTCTCCCAATTCAATAAAACCAAGGCTATTTCGGTTTTCCCTTAGAGACAAGGTGAGGGCCTAAGTGTTAGGTTTACTTGCAGGTTCAATCACCGTATAGGACAGTTAGGTGGATGTATTCCTGAAGAAGTTGTTAGGGCTGTGAAAGGCATTTGTTCTCGATGCAATTACAGAAATAAATCAAGCATGCTTTGCTCTATCACAATCTTTCAAAATGTGCATTGCATCCTCTAGCCCAAAGCCACATGTAACGCAAGATTTGTTCTCAAAGCTGGGAAACGCCTCTATTCTCAAAACAATCGAGAAAATAATTCATATCCTGACATCATATATCATTACAGCCTATAGCTAGACTAACTTGATACCCACTTTGTCATATACTATCATCTTTATTGAAATGTCATATCAACTTATCCTGTGCTTCTCCAACTGATAAGTATTAACCGTATTTGAGCAATTTCGTGAGGCAAGAAAACCAATTGCACTCAAATCATGTCCTAATAGGCAGAATTGTACCAAACAATTGTTCAGCTCAAATCATGACCGGGGACCATATGCGTAAGCCAAGCTGCTTGGGAAGCCATTTGTCATGCCATGTCCTTACAGATTTACTACCCCCTCAACCCATGTTGAACCTTCTTCCAATACTTTTCGCCCTTTCAAATACTTTTGCAAATATAGCTAGGAGAACAACCATGTTTGGCTTCCCAGAAATCAAAAAAAAACTTGCACGGTGTATAAAGTGTTCCCCACCTTAACACGGGATAGAGGGAGGGTAAGTGTATTAGAATTAGATTGAGGAAAATATCTGGACTTTAAAACCCGTCTTACTAAAGATTGGGAATCATTGTGAAGTATTTATCCCTACCTTGCTGAAACAGCTCTATTAATTACTGCTAAATTACGAAAACCTATATCTCTTGGAATCTTATTAATAGCCAGTTTCTCTCGAGCCAACCACGATAATTTTGGTGGGTTCTCATCTGATCCCCACCAAAAGAATCTAGGTGCCTTGTCTATCTTATCACAAACAGATTGAGAGATTTTAAAGCAGATCACTGCAAAAGTTGGTTTGGCTTGAACTATCAACCTGATGAGGACCTTTCCAGGCTTTTGATAAGTTTTTTTTCTTCCACCCACTCAATTTTTTTGCATACCCTCTCTCTTAGAAAATCAAAATTTTTGTTTTCACCCTCTTCTGACTGAATTGGAAACCCAAGTACTTAGCATATCGATCTATTGTTCTGACCCATCAGCGTTTTAATACAAGCTCTAAGACTCTCTTGAAACCTCATAGTGAAAGCGAACTTGAATTTTTCTACATTCACCTACTTAGTAGAGGCTCATTCATACTCTAACAATTTTAGTTAATGCTCTCGCCTCTATACACACTTGAGCAAATAAAACAGAGCTGCCAGCAAAGAAAAAGAAAAGATATGTAATTAGGGGAGCAAGCCTACAATTTTGTTTCATGAAGAGCCCTTGCGTCCTTTTTTTTTTTTTTTAAATCAAAGCCAAAACCCCTTTGTAAAGAAATAAAAAGAGCTAAAGGGTATCGAAAGTGTTGATCAAATGCTTGAGGAAAGTACGCCTATACCCGGAAAGCATGAGTCCCTAAGTTGTCTCAACTTGGACACCAACAGAAACACCAAGAAATCTCGGCCAAGTCCAAGATAAAAAAGAAAAGAAATGGCTCAAAGTAACTCAAGCAGGTGCCTAGAAGAAACTGCACAGGACAGGTTAACATCGGAAGGTAACAGGTCAACTTGCTAAAACTAACCCAAGCATCCATTCAAAATCTAGAGAAAGAGGTCGACTTCTGAAGACAACAAGTCGACTTGATATGTTAATAAGTCAACCTCAAGTCGACCTGCCGAGGCTGGCTTCAAAATCATACTCAGAATGCTCCCAGAACATGGCCCAATGCATCCGGCCTATGCAGCACATCTTTGGCCCACTAAATGTAGACTTCAAAACCATTAAAAGAAGCCCCAATCAAGGCCCAAGATGATTGCAAGTTGACTTGGAAAATGATTAAGTCAACCTGTGAAGGGATTAGGTCGACCTGCCCAAGAACATTTCCAGAATTCTGTCCAAAAACCTAGCACACTTCAAGCTCCAATCAAGCCCTATTCTGACCAGCTCGGGCAGCATTCTCTAAGGCCCGGTTGGGGGACTTGAAGACCAATTAGGGAGTCCCAAAATGAGGGGCTACCTAAAAGGCAGCCCAGCCTGGGCTCCAACAGTTAGAAAAACTAGCAGTTGGAGAAGGTACTTTAGCGGCTAGTTTTCTAGCCATTGGAGGAGAGAGCATCAAAGCTCTCTCTCTTCACACTTTCTCCTCTCATTTCACACCCTCTCTTCTTCTATAAATAGAGGTGAAGACTAGGGATGAAATAAAAAAAAAAAAAAAAAAAAAAAAAAAATTAGAGCAAAGTATCATGTAAAGCTTAGAGCAAAAATCTCTCTCTTATGTTTTCTTGGAGTATTGTCTCCGCATTGTCTTGTACTCTTTGAGCATTGTCTCAAGTTTGTCATTTACTATTTCTTTGACAAATCATCAAAGTATTTGATATTACTCTCTCAAAAAATTAGTCACCTTTGTTGTTCTTTCAACACTTTAAATCTCCTTCATAAAAGCCTCCATTGCTCATCCAAAATCACCAATTTTTAAACCTAAAGCTTCCTCAATTATCTTTGAGTTCATCTCAAACCGTTCTTTCCAAAGTCTTTGATCTGGTCTTGGTGTAATTCACCTATGCAAGACTGGTTTGAGGTTTTATGTCCAAGAAAGAGTTGTCCTAGGAAAGTGGTATTTGAGCAAAGACAGATGAATTCCACCACTTTGATGGACTCTTAGCTAGTGTAACCATCTCACCACCAATCGAGGGAGATTAAGAGATTTTCAACATGGTATCCATATTCTTAACTCTTCAAGTTACCTCCATGGGCCACTTATATTCAAAGGCTCCTAAATCTAGATAATTTTTTGAATCAAATCTCAAACAAGCCTCCTGAAGAGTCAAACCCCAACTACAAGAAATGGAAGAGGAAGGATGATGGTGTCTATCTCATGATCCAGCAATCTTTAGAAAAAATGCATAAAGGTATGACGGCCTGCATTACCAATGCAAAAGCCTTGTGAGATACACTACATGGGCTTTAGAGCCACGAGTCAGTCACAAGGAGAGTTTTCAAGGTCAAGCAAGAAATCACCAATCTCAAAAGGGGCAACAAAACTATACCTCAAGCATTTGGTGACCTCAATAATCTATGGAACAAGCACAAGACTTCAAGGCCACTATCATTAGACCTCAAAGTCCTCTAACAAAGAAGGAACAAAGATAAGGTATTCGCATTACTTATGTCTCTTGGAGAGCCGTTTAAGGAGGTTCGGCAAGAAATCTCAAGAATGAAGACTTTATCATCATATGAGGAGGTTAGGGCAATAGTCTAGTGAGCCAAAACCTCTATAAAACTTGAAGAAGAAAGCCAACCTCGAATCGAAGGATATGGCTTCAAAGCAGCACTGAAGGAGCAACATGCTAAGATCATGTGCCCTCATTGCAAATGGGCAGACCAAACCAAAAAAAGGTGTTGGGATCTGCACCAAAACTCAAGTCGAAGCAATTCAAGGGAAAATCCTCCCAATATGTGTCTCACTTTGCAAGGCTGGACACAACAATGAGCAGGCACCCAAATCGAGGTACTTGCCCTAATTCTAACTTGAATGCATTTAATTTAGTGCATTGCCATATTTGGACACCCTTAATGATATCTAGGTGTTGATACAAACACTTTATATCATTTGTTGATGTCGTATATATATGTTTTGATGATGAACAAAACAGACTAAATTAGCAGGGAAATGATTAAGTAAACATGGTTGAAAGTCATAAGTAATTTGCTCTTTAGAATTGTTGATGGATGCCATGAATTAGTCGACTAAATAGTTTAACTAAAGAAAGGACCTTCGACTAACTATATCTACTAGTTGACATATAATATTAGGATGACATATGTTAGCTGTCTAAACCATTGTGGTAGTCAACTAAGTCCAAGAACACATAGCATAAGAACAAATGTAGCTAACTAACTCTTAATTCCTGTCGACTAAAAGGCCTCTAAATAAATAGTCAACTAATTCTATAAACAAGTTGACTAAATATCATTATACTAAGAAAAACTTTTTAGGCTCTGACAAGTTTCCCGACTGATACATAAGAGATGTCGACTAACACCCTCCAGACTTAGAAAATACAGTCGACTAATACATAGAACCTGTCAACCAAAATCATACTTGGAATAAACAGTCTAGTTGACTCATCTTTAAAAGATGTCGACTAAAATTCTACATACTTAAAAAGTTTTTTTGTGGTTGTCTAAAGGGTCAACTAATAACTAGGAGATGTCGGCTAGAACTTTAAGAATCAAAAAGGGAAATTCAGTCAACAAACTAAAGAAGCCTGTCGACTAATAAGACACTGAAGAACTAGGCTATCAACGAAATATAGAGGGGAGTCGATAGACTAACCAATAAACACAAAATTATGAACATAGTCGATAGATATGTAACTATAATTGACTAAATTTGTTAATCGACATATATTTAAGGTTAGTCTACACCTACTTCATTGAAACACATAATAGCCAATCAATTTTTTAGAACTTTCAACTAAGAAGGCAATATTAGTTGACATAGGATTAAGTTTAGTCTGCTCACTCTGACTTAAAACACACATTAGCTGACTAATATATTGAGACTTTTGACTAAGTAAACACACTTAGTCAACATAAGTCTAAAGCAAGTCTGCACCAAAAGGTTTAGGGAACAACATAGTCAACTAATATTATAACACTGTCGACTAAATGAAAATCCCAGTCAACATATGTTCAGATCTAGTCTGCACTTAAAGATACATCAAAATACTATAGCTAACTAATAAAGTAAAGCTTTTGGCTAAAACAAAATATCGGTTAATTAATGATTAAGAGTAATCGATAAAAGCTTAACAAAGTTCAAATGGTAGTCTCTGACAACTAATTTTATATTGCTTCATACTAATAAGGCATCCATTGAAACCCAGTCAACTAATTACCAGCAAAAAAAGAATATTTGTCGACTAAGCTAAACAAACTGTCAACACCATAGGAATAAAATTTGAATTTCAAATTGAACATTCAACAAAACTCTTATATTAGTCAACATCTTGTTTCTAACGTTCATTTCTACAGAAAAACAAATAGGTGGTTGAAGGTATTTATTGTTATATTGATAGCCAACATGCAAATACTCACAAACCATAATAGATCTTTTGTTCAAAATAGTAAATCAGATTATAAATACCTCACAAGTCTTTTAAAAGAAAGATGTTAAATGCACAACTTTGATCTTTGCATCTACTGAACATCCTGAAAAAACATAATTAAGTTATTGTAATCTATAATTGAATTATTGTATTCTTGTATAAGCTACGAAGCACACATCAAACCATTAAAGGTCAAAGTTATACTTTCTTTTTAACTCTAGATCTTATAATCGAATCAGGAGAAGGTGTTCTCTTTAAAGTGGATTTGTAGTTTGATTTGTCAATAGTGTGAAAATAGGTGTATTAAGGTTGTAACACTTGAGAGGTGTGACTAGGACCTACAAAACCTAGTTATCTGTACTATTTAAAGAGTAAATAATAATATAGAAACTCCAAGTTAAGTATAAGAGTGGACGTACACCAGGTTGATGGAACCATTATAAATTGAGAGTCTCATTCTTTTTCTTCTTGTATTTTGATTTTCTGTAAAATCCTTAGAAAAAAAATCAAAAAGACACAATAACCTATTTAGTCTTCCCCTCTAGGTTGTTAGATCTAATTTCTATAGTTAACCATAACACTAGATACGTATGGTTTTATATGCTAAAAGATAAGGCACAACCACTTCATGCATTTAAAAAATATTATCATCTTGTCACTAAAGAATATAACTCAACCATAAAAGAACTTAGAGTAGATGATAAACAGGAAACATTAGCCTAGACTTTTAAAAGTTATTTAAAAGAAAAGGGCATAAATTTTGAGACAGTTAGTTTAGACGCCCTTGCACCAAATGAAGTAGCAAAAAGCTACCACATTTCCATGCTTACAAAAGTACTTTTGTTTGATACAAATTTAACTCAGGAATACTAGTGTGATGTAGTTAGCACTGCTACATATTATTATAATCGAATTCCCAGCATTAAACTCTAAGGAAAATGTCCTTTGGAGATAATTAGAAATAGCAAGCCTAATCTCTTTCATTTTAGAAAATTAGTATGTTTTACTATGTAAATGGGAAGCTATGCATGTTCCTAGGATAAGAGCCAAACAAACTTGGATATATATGCTTTTATCTTAAAATTAACAAGGGATAAACGCCAAAAGATGTGAAATTTATCAACAATGAGCTTTATCTTGCAGAATCTAGTGAAGAAGCATATCTAAGTCTGCAATCAAAAGCTCCAGAATTTAAGGAGCAAGGAGAGCATAATTGTGCACGACGAGCCTAACACTTTAAGTAACTTAAGGGGGAGGCCAACCTCAACCCCAAAAAGAAGAAAAGGAAAAAAGAAAGGCTAAGGAAGTTTCGCCAACACCAACGTTAATGATCAACACATCTTTGGCAAGTTTAGATTATTCGCTGGACTTGAGGGAGAGTGTTAAAGGTGTCGATTAAATACTCGACAAAGTGTACTAATCCTCAAAGAGCATGAGGCCCTAAGTTGTCTCAACTTGGCCACCAATAGAACCGTAAAGAAATCTCAACCAAAGTCCAAAAAAAAAGAAGAAAAGAAATGGGTCAAAATAACTCAGGTAGCTATCCAAAAGAAGCATAGGACATGTTAACCCTCTAAGTCCCTTGTATCCTCAGCATGCATTAGCTGCACTTGTAAGATTGTTGCATTTGCACAAGCACCTAGCCATCTCTAACCCATAATCTTTTCAATGGCCTTATTATACTCTCTCTCTCTCTGAGCTATTGTGTCGCAAAATTTCAACTCTTATCTCCCTCTCTAGCTCACTCATCTACTCACTCAAAATACACACTTGCAAAGGATAGTATGCGCTGGCTGTGTACATGTGCAAGTTTGTTGTACCTATACGAGCACTTAGTCATCTCCAACCTATATTTTTCTGGTGAGCTTCTTATACTCCCTCTGATCCTGTCACAAAATTTAACTCTTAACTCCCACTTTAGTTTCCTTATCTGCTCACTTAAATACAGACATGCACACAGGATAGTGTGTGCTGGTTGTCTGCATGCGCAAGTTGGTTGCACTTGCATGACCACTTAGGCATCTCCAACCCCTGATCTTTTGGTGAGCTTTTTATACTCCCTCTGAACTATCCTATCACAAAAATTTAACTCTGAACTCCCTTTCTAGCTTCCTCATCTGCTCACTTAAATATACTCCCTCATCTTCTTATACCAAAAAGAAGGTTAAGCGTAAAAAGAAGGCTGTGTGTCAATTTGTGAGGTTATAATCAAAGAAAAAGGGATAAAGACTCAATTTAGTTCACTAGGGAATAAGTATGCACGGGAAGGTCTTTTTTAAGATAGATAAAGTGTGTAAACCTAATTGCCCCCATCATATTAATGCATGAATTCATGAATGTGATCTTGAAAAGCATTGCAAAGCAAGTTCTAGAATAAACACACTATGATTGATACACACTCATGAAAAAAAATTAGAGCAAAAATGATTATATGCTCTCAAGGCTCAAATGCTCACAAAAGTGTGTAATATTGTATCGAATCTTGCACATTTGTATCCAATTCAATTGTCACAGTCAATAGGATGCTTAAAACAATTTTTATCCAAAATACAACTAATCACACTTGCCTCTTTCATGGATTCCAACTCAAATCAACAATGAATGCTAACTCAAAGATCATTTTTAGATGAAAATCAAAAGAGTATGGAATTCGAAGGAAAATAGAGAGATGACATGGATTCATGAAATCCTCCCCCACACCTAAGTGCTGCATTGTCCTCAATGAAGCAAAAAGAAGACGCTTAGGCACAATGCAAAAAGAAAAATACCACTAACACTATCCTAGCCCAAAAACTAGAAACAGAAAATGAAAATTCGTCGTAGTAAAAGAGATATACCAACTAAAAAAAACTAACTCAAAAAGGAAGACAATGAAGAAGGGAGAGAGAGAACTCCCCTAAGGTGGTGACGGGAATGGTAGCTGAAATCCTACAAAATCCGCGAGGGCTTGAATGTTTTGCTCCATTTGAGAGATGTGTCGCTGCATGTCTTGCACTATTTGAGCTAAAGAAGGGGGGTGAGATGATTGTGCAGCATCGGAGGAACCTGCAAAAGAAGAGGGAACTCTCGACCGGGTGTCACCCGGTGAGGTAAAGTGATAGATACCATTGAATTTGTACACAACACCCATGCGAATGAGACAATCAAAGTCTAATGGTTCAGCAGGACAAGTAATGTTCATATTGTGATTACTCAAGTCCAAAACTTTCAAATTCATAGCCAAGTGAGTAATCAAAGAGCCTAAAATCAATGGTCTAGCAGAAGATGACAGAACGCTCCGAAATTGAGTGGTCAACCAATAACCAAAATTAATCTTTTGGTTTTGGGTCATTGACCATAGGAAAAACAATTCAGGTTTTGAGCATACGGCTGAACTAGCCTTCCTGCCAGAAAAACTAAAAGCTAAAAACCGATGAATGAGTTGCAATGCATGATCTCTAAGGTAGTGGCTCTTAGAGTGACTAGGATCAAAATTATGAGGGACAGTAGTCAACTCAGACCAAATACGTGAATAATAGGAATTACAATGTGAAGTGTAGTCACAGATTGAGGAATCAGAAGAGTCAATTGAAAATCCTAGGGCCTCATTAAACTGGGTCAAAGAAAAATGAAATGCACGGTTCATCAAACGAAATTCTATGAGACCTGGGGTGTCCACAGTCCAATGTGCAGTGCTGTCAAACCAAAATATAGTGTAAAATTCACAAGTCAATTCTCTAAATGCAGGACACGACAAATTCAAATACGCACTCCAATCAATTGCAGATAAATAACTCTGTATGTTCTCACGAAGGCCCAGAGATTCTAAAGTAGGAATGTGAAAAGATTTGCAGGGAATAATAGTACGGGAGGAGATATCTGGATACCTGCGTTTGTGCTCAGCAGAATAGAACTTGAGGTGTCCACCCAACTTCAGCGGAGCAGGAGGTAGTATGGATTTGCCCTTGGCCATGCGAGATCTTGATTTCGGTCTGCTCGAAGATGATGGGAGCTCTTGGTCAGCAGATGGTGGCTCGGCAGGGGCAATTGAGAACTCTGCAGGTTCCATTGGTGGGCCTGCAGTCGACTGAGGAGCATTGGATGAAGTTGCAGTCGACCGAGGAAGCATCACTCGCGGCTTCTTGCGTGAAGATTCAGTCCTGGGTAGCAGCATTCGAGGTTTTTGAATTGGTTCTTGCTGCTGCGGAAGGTCTTCAGCGGTTGGAGGAGAGGACTGCATAGAGGAATTAGCAGAGGGAGATGGTTGGTCATCTGAAGAAAGTGATATTGGCTCGCCACTAGGGTCTGCGATTTGCGCTCGGGAAGATGAACCTTCAATGGAAGATGAAACACGTGCTCTAAGGCCATACCAATGTTCTGCCACCCTTTTCTTTCCCATGGAGGAATATGAAATACAGAAACGGTTGCGTGAAGATTTGCGGAAGCTTGAGTTGATTGGGGCTTTTTATCGAACAAGTTGTGTACAGCGAGTGGGAGAAAGTGGAAAACGAAGAATAATAGGTTTCTGAAAATGGAACAAGCAGTTAGATGCAATTTCGAAAAGGGATTCGAAATGTTAATCGGAAGGGAATGAAGATGTAGAGGAATGAACCAGAAGCTTCGATCGAATTTGGAGACCCAAATCGAGAATACCCAAAATGGGGAACGATTAGGGTTTCGGCCAAAGGAAGATTTGGGGGTTCGATTGAGTGAGGATTTGAGTCTTCAATCAAAAGGAATAAAGGATGGTGAAGCAGCTATCGATTGATGATGATGGTTTTCGAACAAAATAGGGTTTCGGCTAAAAAAAATCACGAAGAAGATGACGGTGGTTTAGGATTCTTCGAAAGGGGTTTCGAAGGTTGATGATTGATGAGTGAAAATTGCAATTGATCGGTTGAATGGAAGGATTCAAGATAGCAATTGATGGATTTGGAAGGGGGCGAATTCAAAGGATTCGAAAGGAATTCATAGGATTCAAAGGATTCGTAGCAGAACTGAGAGAGATTAGCGGTAAGAATGAAGTGTTCTCTCTCTGCTCCCATTCGATCCCCTTTTTTTTTTTTTTTTCAATACCCAATACCGCGTAATTATCTCTTATGAGTAGGAGTGCTTCTGCCCATTTTTGAATTAAACCTTCAGAATACCGCGTGATCATCTCCTGAGAGTAGGAGTGCTTCTGCCCGAATTTTGACACCCCATTCAGCAAACCGCGTGATCATCTGGTATGAGAGTGACTGCTTCTGTCCGAAATTTGAATATCACTCCATTTGTGACTTGACTTGAGAAAATTACTGGACACAAGTAAAAATTAAAAAGGGGAGATAAATAACATAATAAAACACCCAAAAATAAATAAAATTACTAGAAAATTAAATCAAACTCTTAAAAATTTTGGGTTGCCTCCCAACAAGCGCAATTATTTTAACGTCGTTATGCTCGACGGTCTTCATGATTGATTCATCCGGACGAATAAATTGGAGACTGCAATGTAATGTCCAACATTGAAGAAATCTCCATGTCATCGTGAAATATCTTCAACCTATGCCCGTTCACTTTGAAAACCTTATTTGTGTCAAAGCTTTTGATTTCCACTGCACCATGAGAAAACACATTAGTGACAACAAATGGACCAATCCAACGAGAACGCAACTTACCTGGCATGAGCTTGAGTCGAGAATTATATAGAAGCACTTTTTGCCCAATCGCAAATTGTTTCTTTAAGATCATACTATCGTGAAATAGTTTGGTTTTCTCTTTATAAATCCTCGAGTTTTCATAGGCTTCCAATCTCAGCTCTTCAAGTTCTTGTAGTTGTAATTTTCTTAACTCACCGGCTTCATCCATCTTCATATTGCAACGTTTGATTGCCCAATACGCCTTATGCTCAATTTCCACCGGTAAATGACATGATTTTCCAAAAACTAACCTATAAGGAGACATCCCTATTGGCGTTTTGAAAGCTGTTCGGTAAGCCCATAATGCATCATCTAGACGCAAACTCCAATCCTTTCGTCCCGGGTTGACCGTCTTCTCTAAAATGGATTTAACTTCACGGTTAGAAACTTCGGCTTGTCCATTTGTCTGAGGATGGTATGTCGTAGCGATCCGGTGATGTACCCCATATTTCTTCATTAATGCTTCGATTGTTCGATTACAAAAATGACTCCCTTGATCACTTATGATGGCTCTAGGAATCCCAAACCTGCTGAAAATATTAGTCTTGATAAAACCTACAACAGACTTAGAATCGTCAGTCCTGGTGGCCTTTGCTTCCACCCATTTTGATACATAATCAACGGCCAAAAGAATGTAAGCATAACCACAAGACGAAGGGAATGGACCCATAAAATCAATACCCCATATATCAAATATTTCACAAACAAGAATGGGAGTTTGGGGCATCTCATTCCTATGAGACAAAGTTCCTGTCCTTTGGCATTTATCACAATTTTTGCAAAACAAATAAGCATCCTTAAACAAGGTCTCCCAATATAACCCACTATCTAAAACCTTCCTTGCAGTTCTCCTTGGTCCAAAATGTCCCCCACAAGCATAGCTATGACAAAATGCTAGAATGGATCTATGTTCATTCTCTGGGACACATCTCCTAATTATTTGATCAGAACAAAATTTCCATAAATAAGGCTCATCCCACACATAGTATTTTGCCTCATATCGAATTTTATCCTTCCTTGACTTACTAAGATCATTAGGCAAGATGTGTGTAACCAAATAATTCACAATATCTGCATACCAGGGGGTAATACCTTTCAAGTGAAATAGTTGTTCATCTGGAAAAATTTCAGAAATTGGTATAGGATCTTCTTCCTTTACTAACCTGCTTAGATGATCAGCTACCGAATTTTCAGCTCCACTTCGATCCTTGATTTCCAAATCAAACTCTTGCAACAAGAGAATCCACCGTATCAACCTGGGTTTTGACTCCTTTTTCGCCAAAAGATACTTCAAAGCTGCATGATCAGAATACACAACTACCTTAGAACCAAGTAAATAAGATCTGAATTTATCTAAAGCAAAAACAATGGCTAAGAGCTCCTTTTCAGTGGTAGTGTAGTTGCATTGAGCAGCATTCAATGTCCTTGAAGCGTAGTAAATGACGTGACTCTTCTTATCGATCCGCTGGCCAAGAACCGCTCCCACAGCAAAATTGCTTGCATCGCACATGATCTCAAAAGGTAAATTCCAATCGGGTGGTTGAATGATTGGTGCAATAGTTAACAGGTTTTTAAGCTTGTCGAAGGCTTCCTTGCATTTTATCCCAAAATCGAAAGGTACATCTTTCTGAAGCAACTTGGATAATGGCAATGCAATCTTTGAAAAATTTTGAATAAACCTGCGATAAAAACCTGCATGTCCAAAAAAAGCACGAATTTCCCTAACATTTGTAGGGTAAGGTAAGCTCTTAATCAAGTCAACCTTTGCCTTATCTACTTCAATACCTCTAGAAGAAATCACATGTCCTAGCACTATGCCTTCCTTCACCATGAAATGACATTTTTCATAGTTCAAAACCAAGTTCGTTTCCATGCATCTTTTCAGAATTTTGATCAAATGCCCTAAACAACTATCAAACGAGTCACCGTAAACCGTGAAATCATCCATAAAGACCTCAATGCAATGCTCAATATATTTAGAAAAAATGCTTAACATACACCGTTGAAATGTACCTGGGGCATTGCATAGACCGAAAGGCATCCTTCTATAAGCAAACGTCCCAAATGGACATGTGAATGTAGTCTTCTCTTGATCTTCTTGTGCAATAACGATTTGATAATAACCTGAAAAACCATCAAGAAAACAAAAGAATGATTTTCCGGCTAATCTTTCTAGCATTTGATCAATAAAGGGTAAAGGGAAGTGATCCTTTCTAGTGGCTAAATTGAGCTTCCTAAAATCAATGACCATTCGCCAACCATTTTGGACTCGCATGGGTACCAACTCATTGTCTTGATTTCTTACCACTGTGATCCCTGTTTTCTTTGGTACCACATGGATTGGACTCACCCACTTGCTGTCAGAAATTGGATAAATTATGCCTTCATCTAAAAGCTTGAGAATTTCCTTCATCGCCACTTCTTTCATGATTGGATTCAGCTTCCTTTGTGATTCCCTTACCGGTTTAGTGTTCTCTTCCAAAAGAATTGGATGCATGCAAATTGAGGGACTAATACCCTTTATATCAGCTAAGGTCCAACCGATTGCTGTCTTGTGATCTTTTAGAACTTGTAGAAGCCGATTTTCCTGCTCTTCCGTCAACTCTCTTGCTATAATAACGGGCAAGGTCTCTCTATCACCTAAGTACACATACTTAAGATGATCCGGCAAGGTTTTCAATTCCAATATTGGAGCCTGCAAAACAGAAGGTAACATTTTCTTGTGAGAAATAGGAAGTATGGTACTCGAATTCAAAGACCTTGGTTGTTGTTCCAATATTGACTCTGAAATTTCACAAATCTCGACCGTCTCTTCCTTAGTATTGAATTGAATGTCCAATGCACGATTTGTGTCATTTTCTTCTTCAAAAATTTCCTGCACAATCGAATCAATGACATTAGCAAAGCAAATCGAATGACATTCATTCGGGTACCTCATTGCTTCAAAAATATTGAATTTCACAATCTCGCCGTCAAACTCTACAGAGAGTGTACCCTCATCCACGTCAATCTTTGTTTTCACTGTTCTCATGAACGGTCTTCCCAATAGTAGCGGTGCTGAATTTGTAATGGTGTCTTCGTCCATTTTCAAGATGTAAAAATCTGCTGGAAAAATTAACTCGTTAACCTGCACAAAACATCTTCAACAACCCCTTCCGGATACACAACAGAACGGTCAGCCAATTGAATAATCACTTTAGTTTCCTTTAAAGGACCTAGATTTAGAGCAATATAGATAGAATATGGCATGACATTGATTGATGCTCCTAAATCTAGCATAGCACGTTCAAATTTTCTCAAACCAATAACACAGGGTAAAGTGAACATACCTGGATCCGAACATTTCTCGGGTAGGGATCTCTTGATGACAGCAGACACATTCTCCCCCACCCTTATTTTCTCATCACCTTTCATCTTCCTCTTGTTTGTGCATAGCTCCTTCAAAAACTTTGCATATTTGGGTATTTGCTTGATGGCGTCCAACAAAGGTATGTTTATTTCTACCTTTTTGAAAGTTTCCCAAACCTCCTTTTCATAGTCTTCCTTCATGGATCTTTCAAACCTGCTTGGAAAAGGTGGTTCAACATTGTTAGAACTCGTATGCAAAAGAGAATCGGAATTTACCTTGATTGGATTTTCATTGGCTACTTCGGCTTTTTCCTCTTCGTCTTTCTTTTCATTCCTCTTTTTGGGTGATGGCGGTTTAGATTGCACTTCTTTTCCACTCCTTAACACCATTGCACTAGCATTTTCCTTAGGGTTTACTACCGTTTGTGAAGGTAATTTCCCTGAATTTCGAGCCTCCAAATTGCTAATTGAAGTGGCCAGCTGTGTGATTTGATTTCCCAAGTCTTGAATACTAGCTCTCGTTTCCTGTTGAAATTTTTGGGTGTTAGTCGCGAGAGCTTTCACAATATCTTCTAGGGACATACCTGAATTAGATGATTGTGTCGGTGCTTGTGTTGGCCTATTGAATTGCTGAGGAGGATATCTTGTCTGTCCTCCTTGATTCCCGTAACTCAGGTTTGGATGATTTCGCCAACCAGGATTATAATGAGTGGAGTAGGGATCGTACTTCCCTTGAGGTTGGCCAGGAAATCCTCCTACGGCATTTGCTTGATGAGTAGAATCTTCTTGCAAAGATGGACACGTATCCGTAGGATGTCCGGGTATCGAGCATATGCCACAAACCTTGGTTGCATGTATTTGTCCTACAGCCATCTGACGAACCAAAGCAGTCAATTCAGAAATTTGATTTTCAAGGTGAGAATGACTTACCTCATTGACACGTTTCGTAACTCCATCCGTTCTCAACCCAAATTGTTGAGAATTTTCTGCCATATTTATGATCAATTGTCTGGCTTCTTCAGGTGTTTTATTTACCAAGGCTCCTCCGCTGGCCGCATCTACCATACTCCTATCCATGGGTAGAAGTCCTTCATAGAAATATTGTATCAAGAGTTGTTCCGGTATTTGATGATGTGGACAACTAGCGCAGAGTTGTTTAAATCTCTCGAAGTACTCATACAGCGTCTCTCCGCTAATCTGTCTGATCCCACATATCTCCTTTCGAATGTTGGCAGCCCTAGATGCAGGGAAAAATTTTTCCAAAAATAATCTCTGCATCCCATTCCATGTATTGATCGAACCCGGAGGTAAATAGTATAACCAGTCTTTTGCCTTTTCTTTTAGGGAAAAGGGAAAGGCTCTCAGCTTAATCTGTTCCTCGGTCACACCTTGGGGTTTCATACTCGAACAAACAATGTGGAATTCCTTCAAATGTTTATGTGGGTCCTCACCTGGAAGACCACAAAAAATAGGAAGTAAGTGAATCAAACCATATTTAAGTTCGAAAGCTACCTCAAGATTCGGATATTCGATACACAAGGGTTGTTGATTCAGATTGGGAGCAGCCAATTCCTTCAAGGTTCTCTCACGTTCGGCCATCTTTTCCTCTTCTTCTTCAAAAATAAACCTGTCACAAATTGTCAAATCAATGTTAAAAATTGACCTTCTACGTAACTTACCTTTCCTCTGTCTGGCCTCCTTTCTCAATCGGCGAGCAGTTTTCTCAATTTCGGGAATATATTCCAATTCACCTTCTTGAGAAGAACGGGTCATAAAATAAAAGAGGTCAGCAAAACAAATATAAAGAAAACACAACTAAGAAATCAAAATAGTTCCCCGGCAGCGGCGCCAAAATTTGGTCGGGTTGTCGAAGCCCTCAAATTAATACTGATTTCTCCCAATGCAACAAACTGTAGCAATAGTGGTTACCAGGTCGAATCCCAAGGGAACTAATTAACTTAATCTCCTAGTTGATGTTAAAAATAAAATTGGGGGGTTTTCAAATAAATTGTTAAAATAAAAATTACCAAATAAAAATTAATAACCTAAAAATAAGAAACAAATCAACAATGCAAATTCTAAAATTTAAGGAAGAGAATCAATTCACAAAAAATCCGATCCAAGGGTTCATATATTCGATTGTCTCATTGATCATTGGTTAAAATATTATTCTTGCGATTCAAGCATTTAACCTTAGATCTATTAGGATAGCCGTAATAAATCTTGTGTTTTCCTAATTTAATCGACCAAACCCAGTATCTAATCGAAACTTATCATTAACCGACTGGGCACGATAGCGTTCCATATCAATATAATGATAGCATTACGTTATGTGAAAACAGTTAAACCAAAATATAAATAATTGGGATAGCCGCAATTACTCAATTTTGTTCCATTGATTCCCTAGGTCAATTGATTACCGGTAAAAGACCCATAATAAAAATAACCTAATTACTACTTGTATCATTCGTTCATGACAATTACGGATCACTGAATTCCTGGATAACAATGGAAAAAACCAATATTGAATTAAATTGTCAGATTAACCAATATTAGGGTTCCCTAAAATTAAATCAAGAATCAACGAATACTTGAATAAAAGCAAGAAATTAAATTTAGAACATAACCTCACAATGAAGAACAATCGATTAAAATTCCCCTTGAATCAGAAATAAAAATTAGCCATACATGGTGGTAAGTATCATCACAAGAGAAATAAAAGAAAAATAAAAACTCCTAATTAAGAAAGGAAGGAAAACTTAAATGGTAGCAGCCGTCCACCCTCTTGGTGAATTATGTCTCCTGTAGAATGCAGGCTTCCTGTGTGAAGAATGGTAAGGTGGAGGAGGCTTGTAGAATAAAAATATAAAGAAAGGGGCAGCCGGGTGTGTATGGAATGAAAAGGTGGAGGAGCAGCCGGCCCTTGCGTGTGGAATGATAAGGTATTAAGATTTGATACCCTATTTTCCTTCCTCTAGACTTCTAAATCAATTAGGAGTCTCCAAAATTAGGAGATTACAAAAATTCACTCCTACTAAAAAAAATAGATTTTACTAAAAATAAAAATACTACTAAAATATTGAATTAAAATTCAATCTCCTCTTCTTTAAAGCCCAATAAAATGTCTTGACCCAATTAATCTTCAAAATTGCTTCATTAAGCCCAATGTGCTCCAAATCTTCAAATTCAACCTCCTAAAAATAAAATTCAATAAAAACAATCATTAGAGCATTAAACAATCAAATTCAAACCATGATAACAAAAAATCAATTCAATAAATTGCATGTTATCAAATACACACTTGCAAAGGATAGTATGCGCTGGCTGTGTACATGTGCAAGTTTGTTGTACCTATACGAGCACTTAGTCATCTCCAACCTATATTTTTCTGGTGAGCTTCTTATACTCCCTCTGATCCTGTCACAAAATTTAACTCTTAACTCCCACTTTAGTTTCCTTATCTGCTCACTTAAATACAGACATGCACACAGGATAGTGTGTGCTGGTTGTCTGCATGCGCAAGTTGGTTGCACTTGCATGACCACTTAGGCATCTCCAACCCCTGATCTTTTGGTGAGCTTTTTATACTCCCTCTGAACTATCCTATCACAAAAATTTAACTCTGAACTCCTTTTCTAGCTTCCTCAGCCGCTCACTTAAATATAGATGTGTGCATAGGATAGTGTGTGCTACTCGTGAGCATATGCAAGTTGGTTGCACTTGTGCCAGCACTTGTGCTACTCCTTGATCTTTTTCAGATCCTATTCCCTTGTCTCTCATGCAGTAGGTCACAAAATTTCAAAATTAAACTCCCTCTCAAGCACCTCCAAACCTTCCTTAAACCTAAACCATAACAGGAGAAACCAGCATTATATTGTCCTAGCATGAGCATTTAACTTTTATCAAAAGGGAAAAACATGTATAGCATGCAAAACTTGCCTATATGGGGCTCGAACCATGCACTTCTTCTTAGATTCTTGCACACAACCAAAAGATTTCATAAGCTTCAAAAACAAACAAAAACACTGGTGTGAGAAATGTGTTAAAATGGCACCTTAAGCATGAAGACTCTTGTGTTTTCCTTAAATCCATGAAATTTTTTGGAGATCTAAGAGTATTGAATATTTTACTTCAAAGTCCAAAAGAGAGGAAGTGAAGAGTGTGAGAAAAACTCTTGGAATTAAAGATTGGAATGATGAGGTCTCTTGATATCAAGGGTTAAAATCATCTTCCATGTGCTGGGTTTCCTCTAGAAAGAGAACTTTGGTTCATGGGTGTGTGGAGGTATGTTTACATGGAGTCAATGTTATCAGAACCATATGATTTTTAAAATTATGGTTGAACCAATTCAATCACGGATCAACGTGATCAAACTGCTGATATTTTAATAATAAGTAAAAATTATATAATTTAATTTTTAAATAAATATATATAAAAAATATTCAATCATTTGTCAAATATTTATATATTAATTTCAATCTCAAAACATCTAGCTCTCTTGGTTGTATGTCACTAGGGTCAAAGTTTCATGGTCTCTCTCTTTCTGTCTCTCTCTAAAAAATACTCCATCTCTCATCTCCAGAAGTCATCTCCCATCTCCCATCTCTCTCTCTCTCTCTCTGGTGAAAGGCGAAAGGAACCAAACACAGCCGAAGACACATTAAGCAAAAAGAACACCCTTCTTCTTTCTGACCCAAGATACGCCCCTCAATCCATTCTTAGAAGCTCCTTTAAGGCTGATGATTAATTGCTCACTTCTTGAAAAGCCACCCCTAGCAAACTGCTCACACTAAGTATCTCTCTCTCTATCTCTCTAAAGAATACTCCTATCTCTCATCTCCAGGCTATTCCCCACGTCAGATTTGATCTCCATCTCCATCATACTCACTCTCTTCTTCTCAATCTCCCTCTTTTCAAAACTTTAATTCTTCTTCTTCCATTCAAAAAACCCCTAAATCAAAGAACACAGTTATCAACAAGGACATGTATGTGGCCACAATCAAGAAGATAAATGAGCTAGAGTGAGATCAAAGAGTCGAGTAGAGAATCAGATTTTCTCACTTTTTTTCCCTAAATTAGACTACGGTTTTGTTTAACCAATGGTTCACATAGTTCCCAATTCAAACACAATTGACCCACCAATTTGGTCTAGTTTGATGTACAAATGGTATTTTAAATGGACCAAACCATGAAACTTTTGACAGGAGTTGATCCGATTTGACCGACGAATCAGTCTAACTTTAATATCACTGCATGGAGTTCTATAGATAGAAGAGGATTAGCATGTGAAGAATGTAGAGAGTATGAGCCATTTTTTTTGCTTGGGATGAAGGTGGAGAGAGAGAATATGGTTTGGCGAGAAAAATGTACTATTTTCATAAATGTTCAAACTTGCAAATGTGCTTGGTAGGTCCCATCTCTCAAAGCTTTTTGAGAAGTTTCATTTGAATCTCTTAAGCTTTATTAGAGAACCAGTTACTGCCCCATGTTAACACGTGGCGTGTCCATAAAATATGAATTACATATTTTCATTATACAAATATTTGTTAGATTTATAGTTAGATCAATATCTGAATAAAATTATTGTCTAAATCAATGAAAAATACGACGTATATTAATGATAGAATAAAAAAAAAGTTTAACCACTGGAGTTTTAAAAAAAAATCGATAGATTGGGTAAAAAAATATAATAAGTGGAGTAAAAAAATAATAGAAATAAAGAGACGACCATTCATAACCCCAAAAAACAAAAGAGAAAAAATCTATATAAAAAACGAATGACTCAAGAGGAAAAAAAAAGGATAAAAAAAATAAAAAGAGCATAGATCTGAATGAAAATAAATAAAAAATTGTGGTTTAAAAATAAAGGTATGACCATATATGGGGCCCCAAAAACAAAAAAGGAAAAACTTATATTCAAAAAAGATAAAAGGCTAAAGTGAAAAAAAATGGTCAAAAAATAGAAGAACCTGAATAGACAAGAGGGATCAAAAAAAGACAAACGACTTAAGAGGAAAAAATTGAGTCAAAAAATAAAAATAGTAAAACTCTGAATTAAAAAAATAAAAATTTATGGTCTAAAATAAAGGGATGACCATCTATGAGGCCAAAAAAACAAAAGGGAAAAATCTATATAAAAAAAGATTAAAGATTTAAGAAGAAAAAAATTGGATCAAAAAATAAATTGAGCAAAGACCTGAATGAAAATAAAACTGCGATCTAAAAATAAATGGACACCATCCGTGGGGCCCAAAAGGCGAAAATTTTATGTTCAAAAAAGTTAAAAGAATCAAGTGAAAAAAATTGGGTCAAAAAAGTGAAATGATCTGAATAGAAAAAAAAAAAAAACTAGGTCAAAAAATAAAAGAGCAAAAATTTGAATGAAAAAAAAAATGTAGTCTAAAAATAAAGAGTCGTCACCCGTAGGTCTCAAAAAAAAAACAAAAGGGAAAAAATCTAAATTAAAAAAAAAAGACGAAAAACTTAAGCGAGAAAAAAAAGGGTAAGAATCTGAATAATAAAAAAAGTATAGCCTCTCAAAAAATATGAGACGACCATCAAGGGACATTTGAAAAGTGGTGAATAGTAGTGCCTATCCGCGCTTTATATATATAGGGATGTTTGTGTGAATGATGGATAGTCGGTATAGTGCATAAGGGTATTAAATCGTTTAATCAAATATCTTGTTTGAAATTTAGTAATAAAAAAAATTACGTTGGGTAAGCTGTCTCCTAAAACAATCCTGACAAATAGTTAAATTGGATTAATTGAATATGATTTTGGATTTCAATTGGTATAATGTAAAAAAATATATATATATTGTTTGTGTGGGCTTTTGGAGACATGATTATATTTAAAATCAAAGGTTATTAGATTGAAACGGTGAGCCCAATATGGGAACTCATGGATGTGCATAAACCTTAGCACCCCATACTAATCATTTTATTCACCAAAATTCCGATTAACACTTGGTAATGCTCTGTGGTCTCTCAAATGCATTCCTAAATCATGGGTTCAAACCTAAGGTTCAACTGCCTAGCATACACAACACAATATTGAAATTACATACCCAAACAAAAACATACCACAAACATGCTTATGAGTTATTAACATATAAGGCATTAGACATGCTATGAAATACCTATATTTATGCAATACAAATGCTAATGCAAGGCTTTCTCCTCTCTTGAACTCTCGAGTTCTCATATATTTGCCACTACTTAGCAAAGTTTGATATCTTTTTTTTTTTTTAAATTTATAATCAACAAAATTTAAAATTTCCTTGAGAGTATTTTTGAGAAATATATAAAGAAGAAAGCTTGACTGAGAAAGAAAAGGACCGCAAGTTTATATCCTTAAAGTACTTAAGATCCTCTATTTATAAAAAATAAAGAATTTATTTCAAGCAAGTTTCTCTTTACATTTATAGAAATGTCAGCATAATATATAAAGATACATACACACCAACAAACAATCAGTCTAATGGGATGGGGTGTTAGCTCTTTCAACCAAATCTCAAGTTCAAAACTTGGGAATGAAAAAAACTATACTAGGAGAGTCGTTCCCTGATAGGGTCCCGCAAACGCTCAAATCGAATTAGTCAAAATATAGTTTCAGATATCGGTAGTGGAAACAAAACATAGATATATATATATATATATATGCACACACACACACAAATGGTACATTCTTTTTAATGAAGGGCAAATTGGTCTAGGCAGAGGTGAGATCCTTCTTGTAAAAGGATTCGAAAGTTTCTTTAAAAAGTGAGATTGGCTTCATCTTTCTAGAGAGAGAGTGTGAGAAAAAGAGGGCGGCAAGCTACTATATTCATAAAAGAAAATGGGGAGATCAAGAGAGGGTTTTATTCTCTCTCTTGTGAAAAACAAAAGGGTGGCTGAAAAAGGAAGAAAGTGAGTTCTTTCTATAGAGAGAAAAGGGTGACCAAAGGTGAAAGAAGGTTAAGTAAATTTGGGGTTTTCTTCATAACTTGTTTGCTTGGTGATTTCAGCCTTACATTGTTCCAAAATCTAGTTAGATCTCTCTATCTTCTTTCATTTTTCTCATATTACATGCTTTATAAGCTAGATTGTGTATCACTTGTGTTGACTAGAACATAGATCTATGGTTATAGGCAAAATTTATATTGTTCTCTAGTTGTACTAGAGCGTAAACATTGCACCACACCCTTTGTTGCATAGTGGATTTTTGACCAGACTAGGTCCTATGGTTTTTTCCCTTATTTTGAGAGGTTTTCCATGTAAAAATTCTTGGTGTTGTGGTTTCTTACTTGCTACTATTTTTTTGCTTTTATTTTGTTGTTGATATTGGGTTTATTGGTTATATAGTTGTGAATTTCATTGATAAATAGTTTAGGAAAAATATTACTGTGGTTCAATAAGTTGTTGGTTTCACAGGTATTATTTTAGGTAAATTATATAGTAGGGAATTACTGTCCATTTTTGTCTAACACAGTGATATCAGAGTTGAGTTTTATATTATAGTATAACAATAGTTGAAAATAATACAAGGAGAATGGTGTTTTTGAATGGAGCAAATTACCATATTTGGAAAAAAAATGGAAGAAATGTTAATTGTTAAAGAACAACATTTGTCATTGTATTCTACTATAAGACTTAATGACAAAACTAAAACTCAATGGGATTTACTCCACCGAAAAGGATGTGTTATCATTAAATAATGGGTTGATGATAATGTTTTCAACCACATTTCAGGAATAACACATGTTGGTGCTATGTTGGAGACACTTTAGAAATTATATGGCAGATCTTTTGGGAGTAATAAATTGTTTTTGTTCAAGAAACTTGAGAGTTTGAAATATAAAGGTTGTACTCCGATGACAGATCATTAAAATGAGTTTAAAGGTATTATAAACAAGTTGTCTGCTATGGGAATTACAATTGAGGATAAAATGTAAGGATTGTTGCTTTTAGCTCATTATCGATTTTGTGAGAAATATTCAAGACTTTAGTGATTAATTCAACTCCTAATGGTGTGATAATGATGGAATTAGCTACATCCTCAACTCTAAATGAAGAGACAAGAAGAAATGCACAAAGTAGCTCTTCTCAGGTGAAAATACTTATTACAGAGAGTAAGAGGAAAAGCATTAGTAGATGTCATTCACATAGAGGCAAGAGAAGAAGCAAGTCTAAAAGCAAGTATGTTGATCTGGAGTGTTATCATTGTGACAAGAAGGGACATATAAAAAGAAATTGCTAGAAGCTCAAGAAAGAAAACAAAGGAAAAGGGAGTGAGAAGAAAAATGAAAGTGGCAAGTTTAAAAAGGAAGAATGAGTTATAGCTATGGTTGAAAATCTTCTTCTTATTAGTGAAGATGAGACAACAACTAATGTTGTTGTCGAGTCTAGCTGGGTTGTTAATAGTGGTGTTACCATCAATGTTACTTCTCACAATGAGCTTTTTACATCATTTACGCCATCTGACCTTGGGATTGTAAAGATGGGGAATAATAGTCATGCAAATATAGCTTGTATTGGAGACATTTGCCTGGAAACCAGTAGCAGCACACGGTTGGTACTCAAAGAAGTGAGATATATCCCTAACTTGAAGCTTAATATTATTTCTATATGTAAACTCGATGGTCATGGTTTTTGAAATACATTTTTCAATGGTCCGTGGAAATTAACAAAGGGAAATCTGGTGGTAGCAAGAGGTAAAAGGTGTCTTACCTTATATTATATGCAAGTTAAACATTATAGTGATGTGATTTCTATGATAAAAAATGATGATATGGTTGACTTGTGGTATAAAAAGCTTGGTCATATGAGTGAGAAAGGTATGACTGAATTAACAAAGAAAAATCTTCTCTCTGATTTGAGAAGTGCAGATTTGAGGAGGTATGAACATTGTCTTACAGGAAAGAAAAGTATAGTAAGTTTCAAAAGCCATCATCAGCCTTTTAAAAAATCAAAAATATTTGAACTAGTGTTTTCTGATTTATGTGGTCTTATACAAATAAGGATTCATGATGGTGCATTGTATTTTGTAACCTTTATTGATAACTACTCAAGAAAGCTATAGACTTATCTTCTGAGATCAAAAGATCAAGGGTTAGATGTTTTCAAGTAGTTTCAAGCTTCTGTTGAGAGAGAGACGAAATAAAAGTTAAAATGTGTTTGTACAGACAATGGTGGTGAGTATATTGGTCCATTTGACGAATACTGTAGACAACAGGGTATTAGACACCAGAAAACACCTCCGAAGACTCCACGGTTAAATGGCTTGGTAGAAAGGATGAATAGGACATTGGTGGAGAGAGTGAGATGTTTATTCTCACATGCTAAGTTACCAAAAGTCTTCTGGAATGAGACTTTAAATACTACTGTTCATGTTATTAATCTCTCACATTGCGTTCCTTTGTGTGTTGATATGCCAAATAGAGTATGGTCAGACAAGGATGTCACTTATGATCATTTGCGTGTATTTGGTTGCAAAGTCTTTGTACACATACCAAGTGATGAAAGGTCTAAACTTGATGTAAAGACTTGACATTGTGTGTTCTTGGGATATGAACAAGATGAGTTTGACTATAGATTGTATGATCTTATTGAGAAGAAGTTTATAAGAAGTAGAGATGTAGTATTTGTGGAGGATTAAACGATTGATAACATTGACTAATCAGAGAAAATAATATCACATCATCAAGACTTGTTGATCGATTTAAACTCAATACCTTTAGTTACTAGACTGGTACAAGTGAAAATTAAAGTTCAAAGCAACCAACAAGATAAAGATGATACAAATGTTCAAAAACATGTTGAAAGAGCTGATATTTAACCACAAGTTACAAAAGTTGAACCGATAATTCGATTAAGAAGTCCTCTAGAAATCGATAAACTTCAAGAAGGTATCCCGTTGATGAGTATGTGATGTTGACTGACAGGGAGAACCTAAGTATTTTGAAGAAACTATGAAAGATGTACACAAAAAAGAGTAGAAGAAACCACGCAAAAAGAAATGGATTTTTTGCGGAAAAATCACACATTTTAGTTAGTGAAATTGTTTAAGGCCCAAAGAGCTCTTAAAACTAAGTGGGTGTACAAAATAAAACCAGAGGAGTATAATTCACATCCAAGGTACAACGGCAGATTAGTTGTGAAAGGATTTACTCAAAGGAAAGGGATAGATTTTGAAGAGATATTTACTTCGGTTGTGAAAATGTCATCCATTAGAGTTATTTTGGGCTTGGCTGCTAGTCTTGATTTGGAAGTTGAGCAAATAGATGTAAAAATAGTATTTCTTCATGGTGACCTTGAAAAAGAAATCTATATGGAGCAGCCGGAAGAATTCAAAGTGAAAGGCAAAGAGAAATAGTGTGCAAACTGAAGAAAAGCCTTTATGGCTTAAAGCAAGTACCTAGACAATGGTACAAGAATTTTGAAGCAATTATAGAAAAGTAAGCCTACTAAAAAATTGCTTTTAACCATTGTGTATTTGTTCAAAAATTCTTTTATGATAATTTTATCATCTTATTATCTTATGCGGATGATATTTTGATTGTTCGCAAGAATGTATTTAGGATTGAAGACTTGAAGAAAGAGTTGAGCATATCTTTTACTATAAAAGATTTGGGGCCAATAATTTACATTTTTGGCATGAGGATTACTAAAGACAGAAGTGCTAAAAGGTTGTACTTGTCATAAGAAAGGTACATTGAGAAGATTCTAAAGAGTTTCAATATGGAAAAGGCTAAAGTGGTTAGCTCTCACTTGCTTCTCATTTTAAGTTGAGCGCTAGTCAATGTCCTACTACTAATGAGCAGAAGAAAGAGATGCAAAGAGTTCCATATACTTCAGCAGTGGATAGTTTGATGTATGCAATGGTGTGTACAAAACCAGACATAGTTTATGCTATTAGTGTAGTGAATCGGTTTCTCTCAAATCTAGGAAGAAAAAATTGGGAGGCAGTAAAATGGATAATGTGGCATCTTCGAGACACTTCAAGTTACAAACTTTGTTTTAAAATAGAGAAGCCTGTGTTAGTAGGTTATATTGATATAGGCATGACCGAAAATATTAATTCTCGCAAGTCTATTTCTGGCATTTGATCACCTTTGCAGGGGAAACTGTGTCTTGGCAGTCAAGATTATAGAAATGTATTGCATTATCCACTATTAAGACAGAGTCAATAAAGCTTATAAAGAGTTGTTGTGGATGAGCAAGCTCCTAGAGGAACTTAGCTTCAAAAAACAAGTTTACGTGCTATATTATGACAACCAAAGTGCTATTCATTTGGATAATAATTCCTCCTTCCATGCTAGATCAAAGCATATTGATGTTCGTTATCATTGGATTAGAGAAGTGTTAAATGAGAAGTTAGTACAATTTAAAAAGATTCATACTAATGACAATGGTTCTAATATATTGATGAAAACACTCCCTAAGGAGAAACTTGATACTTGTAGGAAGTGTGTGGGCTTGTTAAAGCCTTTCAACTAAGTTATGAGGGGAGATTATTGGGCTTTCACTCCTTAGTTGGAGTGGCCCAAGCCCTTGTGAGCCTATTCTTTTTAATGAAGGGCAAATTGTTCAAGGCAAATGTGAGATTCTTCTTGCAAAAGGATTCGAGGGTTTCTTTAAAAAGTGGGATTGGCTTCATCTTTCTAGAGAGAGAGAGTGAAAAAAAGAGGGCGCAAGCTACTGCATTTGTAAAAGAAAAAGGGGAGATTGAGAGAAGGTTTTATTCTCTCTCTTGTGAAAAACAAAAGGTGGCTGAAGAAGGAAGAAAGTGGATTCTTTTTAGAGAGAGAAAAAGGTGACCGAAGGTGGGAGAAAGCAAAGGAAATTTGGTTTTTTTTTCATAACTTATTTGTTAGGTGATTTTAACCTCATATTGTTCTAAAATTTAGTTAGATCTCTCCATCATTTTCCATTTTTCTCATATTACATACTTTATATGCTAAAGTGTGTACCACTTGTGTTGATTGGAACATAGATCTATGGTTATAGATAGGATTTATGTTGTTCTCTAGTTGTACTAGAGTGTGAACATTGTGCTGAATCCTTTGTTGCATAGTGGATTTTTGACTGGATTAGGTCTTATGGTTTTTTCCCTTATTTTGAGGGGTTTTCCATGTAAAAATTCTTGGTGTTGTGGTTGCTTACTTACTGTTATTTTTCAACTTTTATTTTATTATTGATATTTGATTTATTTGTTATATGGTTGTGAGTTTCATTGACAAATAGTTTGGGAATAATATTGGTATGGTTCAATAAGTTGTTGGCTTCATAGGTAGTATTTTGGGTAAATTATATAGTAGGGAATTGCTATCTATTTTTGCCCAACAACACCATCAAAGAAGGCAATCTTTGGCCAATTTAAGCTTAATCAACTAAAATATCAAAAGTATTATAAGGTCTGACCAAGTCCAAGAGTACAGAACTATTTAGTTTTTGTGCTGTGCAAACAACCACTATTCCATAAAAGTTGTTTGCTAAGTTAAGGAAATTATTTTATCCCCGAAATTAAAAAAAAAAAAAAAGAAAACCAAGCATAAATGGAGCACTTATCACTAAAAATGTCAAATATCATGTAAAGTAATGAAAAACTTACTTCAAAGTCTTTCAAAATCCAGTTTTCACATCTCCCAAGAGGTTACAATTTTCTTCATTTTCTAAATACCACTCTAATTTTCCAACAATCTTAAAGTATTAAAACTTAATTATTTAAGGAGTGGAGAAACAAGATTGGTATATGACAATCAAAGAGAAGAACTCGACATCAAATTGGATAGATTCGATAGAGATGATATTAATTTCAACAGTTACGAGGCCATGATAAATTTCCTTTTAAGGAATTGAAGATCTATTATGTAATAGATTCAAACCATCCAAATCCTCCTCCACTAAATGAAAGAATTATGGATGAATAAAGATAGCTTACACCAAGTATAATAGTGATAAACAACATTGTAGAGAATATATATTATGGACACCCTCTTTAACCGACTCTAACATGATAGAAGAGGATTTGGTAGCCATAGTATCATAATTATACATTAGGATGATTTCAAATATTTTTATGGCTACACATACCAAATCCTTGAAATGGTGGTATGATTCGGGTGCAACCGTTCATGCTTGCAATACCAGAGCATGATTCAAGAACTTTGAAGAAGCAAGTAAATAGGCAACAATGCCAAACAAAGATTCCGAGAAAAGAAACCACAGATTCTCATTTCTTTTATGAGAAAAAGTTAGCTCTCATCAATGTACCATTTGTTTCATAAATTAAGTAAAATCCTATATCGGCAACAATGTTGTGTAGGGAGGAAATTAAGACTCTTTTAGAAGGTGAAAAATTGATCCTATCCAAAAGAGGTGTTTTTGTTGGGAATCAATACTCGTGTAATGGAATGTTCATATATTGATAATAAAAATTCAGTTTCTATTTATATTTTTGTATTTTGTTTCTCTATGTCATTCACACTCAGGACATATTAATTATGATATATTAAAACTTGTCCAAATATGGTATGATTAATTATATATACGATAAATAATATAAATTTATCAAAAATATCTAAATTTATATAAAACTGTAAAATATATGTTACACAATTTATACATGCGTAAATAATATAAGTTTTCATTCATCTACTTGAATAACCAAATTAAACATTATTTTATTAAGAGAAATCAATATATTTTATGTAAAACTGGCAATATATTCAAAAATAAAGATATTTTAACGTAAAATGAGTCTAAATCAAAAATATCAAATATTTTCTTTTTCGTTAAAATAAAAAATTAGGATCTAAATTTTTAAAAAAATAAATTATAATTTTATTAATATCTTTTGTTAAAATTATAATTTTATTCAAAAATAGAACAAGTAGGGGTTATTTCTTAAAATACCGTGAAATTGAAACAAAATCCAAGAAATGTGGTTCTTTTTTTTTTTATTTTCAAACTAATGAAATCGACATCCGTGATGTTGACTTCAAAGTCGATATCCATGATGTCGACTTCAATACTGACCGATCAGTATTACCCGTAAACCACAAAAATTTTAAAAAAAAAAAAGAAAGAAAGAAGTCGACATCCTCGACATCCTGGATGTCAACTTCAAATATTTGATTTTTTTTACTTTTTTAATTATTATTCTTTTACTTTTTTACTTTCTTCTCTCTCTCTCTCTCCTTCCCCTCTCTTTCCACATATCCATTCATTCATACCATCCTTCTCTCTCTCCACATTATATAAATATAAAATATTTATATTATTTTAAAATATTTAAATATAAATTAAAAAGTTTTTACAAAAGAATATAGATTATTATTTTATAAAATATAAAAATGATATTAAATTTAATAAAATCTTTTGATTATATAATTTAATATTATTTTAATCTTTTGTTTATATAATATAATATAATATAATATAATATAATATAATATAATATAATATAATATAATATAATATAATATATTTTTAATTAGGCATAGGGAGTACATGTAACAAGTGATACTTAATTGCATATGCATCTGCACCTGACCATATATATATTATTAAAATATATTTTAATTCTGATAAAATAATAAATAAGGAGGATTTCAATGCAAGATTTAAAACATATCTCTCCGTGGCACTGCTAGCGTGTAAGTCATTGGTTGTTGTAATCCTTTAATCAGCTTTTATTGACATTTTTCCTTTTTCATGCTGTACTTAGTTGGGACCCTTACTAGAACATCAGAAGTTCCATACTTCCATGATGATTATGCACTTAAATAGAAGCATTTTGGAAATTTGGAACAGAATCATTGGCTTTGATCCCAACCAATTCATTCTACTACAACAAAATAGGTTGATTGCAAAATGTATTTATATCAGGTATCTGGACCTGTAGTGCTTTAACCTTATAACATATGCTCCTGGATATTGAAAACCTCCAAGCATGGCAAAAAGAATATGTGATCACTTTATGTGTTCTGGGATAGATAATATACGTTTCTTTGATGGGATCCATGCCTTCTCCTATCCTTTTCCATTATTATAGAAATTTGCCTAAACTTCATTTAGCCATTTCACACTAGTCTAGTGGTTCATTAACCTGTGTTTGTGTATGGGGGAAGGGGGAATGTACGGCTTCAGAATTGCATATGAACATACGTTCATACATCATCGTACTTATATCCTTCACATTGGTGTGTTATAGTATAGTTTCATGTCATTATTGGGAGTTAAATTAATAAGTTATGAATATGTACGCGCATCAAGAAGGATAAACTATAAAAGTTTAATGAAAGATTGTTTGTTTAAGTGCATGATGTTTGCTTTTCAACCTTGCTGATTGAAGAAAATAATATGCGTCTGTGACTTGTCTGCTTTTACGTTTTGTATATGTTGAAATTCTATGTTTACAGCCGGGGTTCACCAATGGTTTGTTGGAAATTGTGCTTGAAAATATACTTTAACATTCTGGGTATGCTAATTTTTTCTGTAATGCTTCTGCCTCTCTCTCTCTCTCTCTCTCTCTCTCCATCCACATGCATAGATTTTATAAATATTGTGGGCAGTAAATGTTTTATGTCACTATATTGAACTCTATGCAGGTTTTTTGTGATCCTAGATGGAAGCTAGATATTGCTCTACAATACTTCTCAAAGTACACAGCTAAGGTGGGCTGGTTTTTTTTTGTTGTTGTGTATTTTAGATCTTATTCACTGCATACAGTTTTATATATTAAACTCTATGCAGGTTTTTACTTTCCCCTCTTTCCTTCTCTCTCTCTCCCTCCCCTCTCTTTCCACGTATCCATTCATTCATACCACCCTCTCTCTCTCTCCACATTATATAAATATAATATTATATTAATATAAAATATTTATATTATTTTAAAATATTAAAATATAAATTAAAAAGTTTTTACAAAATGAATATAGATTATTATTTTATAAAATATCAAAATGATTTTAAATTTAATAAAATCTTTTGATTGTATAATTTAATATTATTTTAATCTTTTGTTTATATAATATAATATAATATAATATAATATAATATAATATAATTATAATTCTTTAATTTTTCAAAATATTAAATATATAATTTTGTATTCTATTTTTAATTTTAAATATTATAAAAATATATAATATTATAGATTTTATAAATGACATTACTATTTTATTATAATTTTAATAATTTTTAATATGATTTAATATTACAATAAAAAATTATATTATTCTAATGTTATAATCATATTTTATAAAATGATTTAATATTATAAATTTATTTAATATTATAAAAAATTTTACTTTTTTATCTATTTTATAATTTCTTTTATTGTGTTATTTTACTAAATTAAAATTAGACTATAAATATACTTTTTATATTTCAAATACATTATTTATTTTTTATATATTATTTAATTATACATTATTTAATATGATATAAAGATTTGTAATTTTATTGAAATAAAAACCTTGACCAAAGTTGGTGACCTTTCCGAGCAAGACTGGTGGACTCGTGACTTTTTTACTATCGTTATTAAATTTCGGATCTACCAGCTTAAAGATATTAGCTATTACTAGTAGTATTAGTTATTTAATACTATAGAATATTATAATATCAATATAATATAATATTAAAAATATTATATTTTATTATAGATTACAATATTAATAATATAATAATATTTTATTAATTTAATATTACAATAATATAATATTAAAAATATATTATATTATATTATATAAATAAAAGATTAAAATAATATTAAATTATATAATCAAAAGATTTTATTAAATTTAATATCATTTTTATATTTTATAAAATAATAATCTATATTCTTTTGTAAAAACTTTTTAATTTATATTTTAATATTTTAAAATAATATAAATATTTTATATTAATATAATATTATATTTATATAATGTAGAGAGAGAAGGTGGTATAAATGAATGGATACGTGGAAACAGAGGGGAGGGAGGGAGAGAGAGTGAGAGAGGAGAAAGTAAAAAAGTAAAAGGATAATAATTAAAAAAGTAAAAAAGAAAAATTAAATATTTGAAATTTACACCAAGATGTTGATTTTTTTTATTTTTACGATTTATGGGTAATATTGAATGGTTAATTTTGAAATTGATATTATGGATATCGATTTTGAAGTCGATGCTATGAACGTTGAATTTATTAATTTGAGAATGAAAAAAAAGATAATATTTATTTATTTATTTATTTATTTATTTTTTTTTTCGGTTTGACGGCATTTTAAGAAATAACCCGGGAAGCAGACATCGTGTACCTTTTCAGCTAGCAGGTTTTACCCTAACCTTTTCATATTTCTTAATTATTTTAGTCCTAAATGATATTTGCTTAGGGTTTGGCTTCTCTCTAGGGAAGCGGTTGAATTTGGATGGGGAATCGTGGGGGAACAGCAAGATAGTTGAATACAGAAACAAAAAAGTATAAATTTGAGGAGAGAGTGATACGAGATTGGGAGGAAAATGACGCAGTCGCAGACACAGCAGAACAGCAATATTCCACTGAGCGAAGTCTATTGGTCAATGGTGGATCAAGCCGATAAAAAGTTCTCCAAGATTAGGGATTTGCCTTGTTACGACCGTCACAGGTCAATTTCCCCTCTTCTTCATTTCCATGCTTTAACTGTAATTGTTCGAAAGATTATTAGGTCAAATGCTTGATTCACGATAAAGAGGGATGATTATTACCCAATTGCGTGCTTTAATTTATTCATATCAGAACACTCGCCATGGATGTTTGGAACATTGAATTAGGGAAAAATGTGAATACGATTTTGGTTCCTTAAGTTGATTATATGCTCAAAACTTTGGGGTGGGCTCAAGACAACAACAACAACAACAAGTTTATTCATGAACAGCATGATAAAGGATAAACCCGTTTAACAAAACCAATTTCTTGTTTCAGGTATGACTTATACTTTTTCAAGGCATTTAAGGTCTACACACAACTGTGGAAATTCCAACAAGAGAATCGGCAAAAACTAGTGGAAGCAGGACTTAAAAGGTGGGAGATTGGAGAAATTGCGTCTCGTATTGCACAACTTTATTATGGTCAGTATCTGAGAACTAGTGAGGCTAGCTATCTATCTGAGTCGTACATATTCTATGAAGCAATATTTAGCCGGGAATATTTTAAAGAGGGGATGTTTCAAGATCTTAATCTTGCCAACAAACAATTGAGGTTTCTTGCTAGATTTCTGATGGTGTGTTTGGTTTTGAACCGGCGGGAGATGGTGCATCAGCTTGTTAGTCAACTCAAGTTGTTGGTTGATGAATGCAAGAGGACATTCCAGGTCATTTTCTAGCTGAAAAACCTTTTCATTTTGTTTTTCAACTTTTTGTGCTGCAGAAAGATTTACTTTCTGGTCTGATGTTGTGGTGGCCAAATCTGGAACCATTCTGAAATTTATACATATGCAAAATGGCATGGTGAATAGTACAGAAGAAAAGATAAGACAACCAAAGCATGGAAAATATGGAGAGGGGTTTTGACTTGAGCTTATTATTTAGTGGCACAGCAGATGAAAAACTTTTCCCACTGAAGATAAATTCTCTGAGGAGGTTATTTAACCACTGCTTGATTGTTCGGCATGTTTAGGTGTATCTCAAGAGCACAGAATAACATGACAAACACGATAATTCTGTCCTTTCAAGTTTTTCATTTTTCCAGTATTCTGTTCTTTCCTACCAACTTTTTTTTTTTTTTTTTTTTTTTTTTTTTTTTTTTTTTGCTTTGGGACATACCTTTTGTGTATTGATTACAGAATTCTTTCCCACTAAAATATGTGAAAGGTTTGATCCCAACCACAAAACATATACATGGATGCGAGCAATGTCGACGTGGTCACATGCTGAATTTGAAAAACTAGGCCAGGGACATGGTCGTAATATCTTCTTATAAGTATTAAAAAATTAGCAAATAAACAATTCTGGTTGTTTAAATTTAACCACAAAACATATACATGGATGCGAGCCATGTAGACATGGTCACGTGCTGAATTTGAAAACCAGAGCAGAGACACGGCCGTAATATCTTCTCATAAGTATTAAAAAATTAGCAAATAAACAATTCTGGTTGTTTAAATTTAACCATTACTATAATTTCTCTTGAATGAGAAACTCTTATAAGATCTTAAACTTTATAAACTTTTCAAATTTATTAATAATAGTTATGTCAAATATATTCACAAGTGTTCAGGAAGTGTCTGCAGCCAAAAAGAGAAACAAATTGGACTGAACATGTGGCATGTGCAATGTGTCAGGATATTGTCCGGCAATGTTTGAAGTGATTTCGAACACAGACATCCCTTAACAGTTTATTGTTGCCATGCTTCATGGTATTTAAGGAGATGCTTTGGCCTTTCCATAAAGATGACTTTATCCATGTCCTCTTCATCTTTTTTTTTTGGGGGGGGGGATAGAAAGGAGGCTTGCATTATAGAAAGAGACAAATATGCACTAAAAAGCAGTGTTAAGCTTGTATGTCTACATAGAATATTTTCAAGAATAACATGATGTATCAAATAACTCTGAAACAGTTTTCGTTACATTTGATTTGTGTTGACCATGGCGCATGTTCTGGTGAGCTATTCATGAATGGATTTTAATGGTTTTAAATTATGGTGATGATTCTTAAAAGATCAGGTATAAGTTCTTGTGAGAAAGGTACCAATTAGGAACAGGAGACCTTTCATGGTCTTTTTTTAAATTTTTGTTCAAGGTTGTGATTGGGAAATCAGAACGATAAAACTAGGGAAAAGTGATTGAGAGAGACCATTTCTTTTAGGCGAATATATTTTCTTCAAGTTTTGAGGAAGATGAAGGTTCTGACATCCTCTTTCCTTTTAAGCTATCTGAAATGTTTGAGCTCTTGCTAAAGTAGGTTTCTAACTTGAGGAGTGCTTTAAGAGGGGTTGTAAGGGTTGTCCATCATCTTATTTTGCATTGTTGTTGGAATTGAAAGTTGGAGGACTTTGTCTGCCGCCAATATATTTCCTAGGAAGCTGTAGACTTAAGTCTAGGGGTAGTTGTAGGTGTGGAGAGGAGAATGTTAGCATTAGGATGGAAAGATTTGCAATTAATGAAGAGATAAAAAGATTATTTGGGCATTTTATGAGGATGAGTGGTGTTCCATTTCCTTGGACTGGAGACTTGTACATAAGAGGTAAGTGTCACTAGAGAAGAAAGGAGTATATACAACTAAGAAAACAAGGATCAATGTTCTTGATGAACACTATTAAAATCATAGAAAGAAGAAATTACATTGCTAGATAATATTTGACACATATTGGGGCTAGCCCTCCCAAACATACCACTCTTAAAGTAATACCGGAGTCAACCAGCCAAACGGGCAATGAATGGATTGTCCCCTATGGGATGTCCTAGTTCATGCAACTGAAAGAGAAAACAAGAGACTAGGATTCAGAAATAATCCTAACAATAAATACTGTAACAGGTTCTAAGACAGAAGGGAAGTGTCTGTTTCTTAGCTTCTTCTTTCTCTCTCTTAGCTTCCCTTTTCCCATCTCTGTGAGGAAGTCTCATCTTCCTTATAGTAATTCATTCTCTTAATATGTTTCTCTATCTGTGACCTCGACCCCATTTTGACTGTGCTTATGCACATTCTTTCAGTTCAGCACGGCCCTTTTTCTCCATTACAGCAGCAGATAAAAGAAAATCCCTCATACCTTCTGGTCTCTTGGCAGCCCTGGGAGGAGTCCTGAATACAAAAAGTATAGCAAAGAAGTTACTAGTTGATCATATTTGGATGCCTCCAAGATGAAAGGTTTAACTTGAACCTCTCTCTTAATAAACACAAAATACTGATTGTGAATGAGGAGGCAAAATAGTTCATTTTCTCCTACCATTTGATAGTAGAGCAGTGAATTGTGTGTATTCTATTATTTTTCAGTCTCTTAAATTGTGCAAAATCTATGAAAGAACATACATGGACAAGACATGGGACACAAAATAGACTCAGCAGCATGAAAGTTAAAAACTAATAAGACTCAACATGACTTTGACCGGTGCTAGAAAAGATAATAACATTATGATGTGCACATTTAACCTGCTAATATCTCTACAACCCTTATTTATACCTTCATTTGATGAACACTAGTTTTTTTTTTCAGTTGTATACTACACTCTGCAAAGTTTTTCTACAAAGTTTTTTACTTTGTAACTTTACAATAAATGAATCCTTATGTGTACCAAGTGATTTTTAAGGAAGTGTTAGAAGTTACTAGTTGAATACGTGTTATTAAGAGGTTCGGACATGGGTGATGTATGTCCAATACATGTCATCAGACTATTGTGTTTTTGCATCAAATACCACAGAAGCAATTAGAAGTTGCACCTTATTCCAGGCAATATCAAAGGTTCAAACCCTGGCAGTTGCACTAGGGATATTTTGAGCCCATACAAGGGGTTTGCCTTGTGAGCTTGCCAATTGCGTGTGGTTTATAGACTATTGTGCATGCTTGATAGGTTTGCTGGTACACTTACAAAGAGTAGTGGGTGAGCTTCCCATCTTTACCTTAAAAATAAAATGTTTTGTTTTACAAGTGTTAGTGCAACATAATGAATAATAGAATCTTGACTCTTTGATAAATGTTGGGTCTGGTAAATGCTTCTGGAGGGCTTTGTGAAAATTAGAATGTTGGTTCTGCATAAACTAAGGGAGTCAATCTTCTTCAAGACAGTAGGAAGATGTTTGTTATGTGGTGCATTTGGTTACAGATTGCTATATAAAATATAGTTGTGCTAAGAATTTTCCATGTTAATCCATTTGTTCCTTTCATTAACTCGAGGAGTAGATGTTGAATTTCCTCTTACTGTTGATTTTGCTGACTTGTGTGAAATGACCCTGGCATAATCTTGTTTCCAGGAGACTGACTTTAGAGAATGGAAGCAGGTTGCTCAGGAAATACTTAGATTTCTGAAGGCTGATACAGCTTTTATGAATATCAGGCCTTTGAGGTACAGTTTCGTTCTTGATACTCATCCAGAAATTTTACCACATCTCAGCACAGTCTCCAAGAGAAATCTAAGATTACGTGATGCAATACTAAGCAGCTATCATCCTAATGAGGTTGGTTTTCCATGAATTTATATTGTATGTTGTTGTTGGTAAGTTATTTTCTGATCTTGTGCTTAATTCCTTGGTTAGGTTAAGTTCTCGGAGCTCACAATTGATAGTTTCAGAATGCTTCAGTGTCTAGAATGGGAACCTAGTGGCTCATTTTACCAGCCAAATGTTCTTTCAAGTGAAACTGCTAACATTGGTCAGAATGGGGGCATGCATACCCGGGCCAACTACATGCAGGATATTACAGATCCTACTTTGCCATCTAATCCACGGAAAGCCATCTTATACCGTCCATCTGCCACTCATTTTATTGCAGTAAGTGACAGTGCATGTATGTATGATGACAGTGTGCAGTTTTTAGTTTATCAATATTTACCGTAATTTGGCTGTTGTTTTGTGAATGTTGGGGGAAGTTCCATCATTGGAGGTTGTTTTGTCCTTTATTTGCACATGTCTGTTGGGAAACTGAAAGAAAGGAACAACTACTGAAGTCTGCTGAGTCCTGGTTCTGTATATCGTATACTTTTAATTTAAGTTGTCATTTAGCTGTAGTTCTCATCATGTTGGATTATGAGATCAGCTAACATTAGCTGGTAATGCTTCATTGTAATCAAAATTTGTGCACCTATCCTTTAGTGAATTTCTTACAAACGTTTTAATCAGTAAATACTAATAGCATGACTCAAACAGGTCTTTGTAATCTCCAGCCTATGACTCTCTCTCTCTCTCTCTATATATATATATATATACACACATATATATATACACACACACACACATATATATATATATACACATATATATATATACCTGGTGTAAGCTCGTGTGTACCAGAAAGATACATTATCCTCATTTCTCAATTCAAGAGAAAGAAGACTTGACATACCTAATGCAATTTAGATTTACTAGCTTTTTTCTGTTTGTCTCATCATCCACGTATTCTTTGTGAACAGGCTTCTGTTGTGTCAACATGATTAGAGTTTAAAGCATCATGTCTATGTTTATAATAGATTGCTAATCTCATTTAAAACTCAATATAAGTTGTTTTAAGGGATGAAGATGAATGCTCTATATTACAAGTTATCCTTAGCACTCTATATTACAAGTTAACCTTAGCATGTTTTTGTCCCAACTGGCTAAACCTATTTTTCATATTTGGCATGGGGGATACAGGAGGTTGTCTATGTGAAGTAGAATGGCATCTATTATGTATACTGGATAGTTATTACTGAACATCTGAACAATCAAGTTCCCATTGGGAGGATATATATTTTAGCAAGTAGGATATTGATTTTCTAGATATTCCTCAGTGATTATCTTGTGAAACATTTCAGAAATTCACTATTGTTGTCTGCCAGAACTGGAGCTAATGTGTTTGGCACCTCTGTTTTGTTTGTTTCTCTCTAATTCCAAAATACAGCTTACGCATAGAGTTGATTTATGAATGTATGGGTACTGAGCAATTTTTTGGTGTGAAAAGATAAGATTTTGTTTCTGTTTTCCTTTTCTGATTGCTAGTGGCTAAAAAATTTCATGATTTGAAGTTTGATTAGGATGTTAGCAGAATTTTATTAGCTATTAGCATGGAATATATAAACATGGTATTGTGTGAAGGAAAGTAAGGGGCCATATATAAAGTGCTACGCAAAACAGATAGGATTTTAGAAAGTTAAGAGCTATTACATTTTCTTTTTTTTTGCAAGTATAACAGGTTGGGTAGTACCTCTCACTGGTGCTCAGTTTGAATATCTTTTTGCTCCTGGTTTTGGTGCATGAGGATGCAGCTCAGGAGAGATTTGTCTCTTATTTATTGTATTATTTTATCCTTTTTTTTTGGGTAAGAAATTGCGAAAGAGCTTAGGGATTTTGGTCAAAAGGTGCCCATGAGCAAAAAGGCTTTGAAGATAGGTAGTTATCTGCTTTTTGTGTTGCCTTCAGTCAGGGTGGTACTGAAGCTTGTAAGTTCTTCCTTGTTTCCTGAAGCTTAGGTTTAGGTGAGTTGTCCAGTTGAAGGGACATCTAGCATTGTTCAGCTAAAAAATATTACCGTTATTGTTTTCAATCCCTCTTGGATTTATGGGTCAGCTTATAGCGAAAGGAGTTGGGAGCATATTCAACGGGAAGAAAGGCCTTTCTTAGTTTGTTATTTTTTCTTTTTATTTGGGGGCTGGATAATTTGATTTAATGCCACCTCAAGGAGTAGGAGCATATACAGTAAGTTTGATTTTGGAAGCTGTATTGACAAATTCTTTGGTTTGTCATTCTTAGTTTGTGTCTTCATCTTTGATGCACAAGTTGACAGTTATATCTAGCAGTATCATATAAGTGCCGACACAAGACTCGGAACTGAAAATTGTGCAGTTGGGTGTCTTTATTTATTTACTTATTTTTCATGAGAAGGGAACAATTCTAAACAAGTAGTCAATGAAGGACCGCAGGGGTTCTGAACTGTAGTCTTCTAGCCCTTCGTTGGGATTCAGATCCAGATAGATAGGATTTGTGGCGACCGATGGATGCTGAGCTTTTTTGTATGTCTGACATTTGACATGCTATTGCTCACAACATGATTTGAAAAATATGACTTTTTTTTACATCATTTTACTCTCAAGATTACTAAAAATCTAGCAAATTTCAGTGGCTGTTATTCCCCAATAATTTTATTACTAGGCATGGGTTAAAAAACTATGTATAATGGAAATTATATTTTTTAAAGTTTCAACAAATTTATGAAACTTTTGTTGAATAAAAATAATTTTAATATATTAGAGTAATACACTCTTGCAACAAATTTGGCTTCTTATTATTATCTTTGTTCTTTTTCTCCTACAATATTAGCTTTTAATGTTTGTTTGATTTGTAGTGGTCTTCGAAAATTTGAAAATTATTCTCTTGTCAAATACAGTTTCTATGATAGAGTAAGGGTTTTCAGCATTATCGATATATCCAACAAAGAAGTATCTTGTCTGGTGTCACTTAGTTCAACTCCTAAAGACCATTGAGTTGGTATCAACAGATCATGGTGGTATGTAGGTTGGGGTGAACCATCCCCATGTTGTGTCTCGGTCACCATTACACCAAAAACAAGCGAAGAAGAATTCTGGAATATAACCATTATCCTGTAGCTAATTAAGGCTCAAAGTAACTGAATTTAGGTTGTTCTGTCTTTTGTGCTCAACCAAAGATGCTCTTAATGGTAATTTGAAAATTTTTATATGACATTATATGTACTTTTCAAAAGTTGACTTAATTTTAGGTGTTAGAGCTTAGTCGAATATCTACTTTCTATTTTATTGAGTTGGAGTTTTTGGTTTGTTCTTATTTTATAATGTTGTTAATTTTGAATGCTCTGCAAAAAAGAAATAAAATACATTTAAATTTTTTATGGCCCAAATTGCATTTTAATTTTATGACTTTCTAAGGAAGAGGGGGTGGGAGAGCTTGCTGCAATAGTATTAACGTCCTTTTTGCTTTATATGAAGATACCCTCTTTCACATTATTACATCCACTGCAATATTCTCCTTCAGTGAACTTGTACGCCATGTTTATTCAAATAAAGAGAATGTAGTGTGTTTAAGATGTATAAATAGATGGCGAAGCTCTTTTCATTTTATTTCCTTTTCCTTGTTCTTTTTCTCTTTCTTTTGCATTGTAACTGTAAAGTAAATAAGATAATGGAAGGCAGTTGCAGTATTCTTTATTACTTCCTCTTTTTCTTTTTGATAAGAAATTTAGAGAAATATTATTTGAATCAGGCAAAAGCAATAATTACTTAAGATTAGAGATCTTCTAGGAAGAAAGATTATAGATAGAAAAGGAAGAAAAAAAAAGGATAATTTCTTCATGGAGGGAATGGAATAGGGGAAATTTTTAAGGTGTGGAGATTTTTCGATGGCCTTTGTGGATAATTGTTTTTTTGGTTCTTGTGTTTTTCATCAACTGCTAAGCTGTTTGAATATATATATATATATATATATATATATATTTTTTTTTTCGGTTAGAGCTTGCTGATCTTATAGATTCCTTTTTGGTGTGGTTTAACACCTCCTTGGTGCTCTCTCCCTTTCTGTCTCTCCTTTATTGATAACCAATGCTTTCTTTTCTAATAAGACAAAATGAGAGACATGAATCATTGAAGAATGGTTTTTTAATTCCTTTGAATATCTTATACACTCTAACCCTCAATAATAACAACAACCTAGACTTTAATTCCAGAATTTAGGATTGGTCATTTGAGAGACAAATATAGAAGAGATGAATATATATATATATATATAGTTAAAATTTAAAACAAAAATAGAAAAGATAACACCAAAAAGAAATATAGAAACTTAAAATGACAAGAGAGGTGATTTAACTTGTTTGAATTCTCCTATGCCATTCGTTCCTATCTAAAGTCATTTTTTCAACTAAACCCTTAAAAATCATATCTTTACAAATAACTTGTATCTAAATTTTTAATGGATTACTCCTACATTTCACTAAATCTCTTATATTTAAGTTATCATTCCTCCTAACTAATGTTTCTTTGGGTTTTCGTTGTATATGTTCAAACCATTTCAAACGATATTCTCGCATTTTATCCACAATTGAATTTACTTCTAACTTAGTACGTATCTCTTCATTTTTAATTCTATATTTTCTAGTTTTATCACACATTCATTTAAACATCTTCATTTCAGTTACAACCATTTTATACTGTTGTTTGATGGTCCAACACTTGGTGTCATATAATTGTGCAGGTCTTACTTCGGATCTATAAAACTTTCATTTCAAATGTAATGACATCGTGTGATCGCAAAAAATACTAAATGCCATTCTCCATTTCATCCAACCCATTTGAATCTTATGATTCACATTCCTATCTATATTGCCTATCGTTTTGAATGATAAAATCAAAATATCTAAAACATTCACTTTTTGGTACGTCATTTTCTTTTAACTTAATTGTTTCTTTATCATTCTGATGATTGTCATAAAACATACATTTCAAATGCTCAATTTTTTATCGACTCAATCTTAATCTTTTAGATTCCAGTATAAGCTTCCATAACTTCAATTTAGCACTAATACCTTTTCTCGTTTCATCTACTAACATTGTATCATCTGTAAAAAATATATATTATAGTATTTTATCTTGAATACTCTTTGTGATTTCATCTATCACTATTGCAAAAAAGATGAAATTTAATGCTGAATTTTGGTGAAACCCAATGTTAATTGGAAAGTTATTACTTAAACCCCTGCAAGTTCTTAGATTGATAACAGTTCTCACATATATATCTTTAATGAAATTAATGTATCTCAAGCAAATCTCCTTTTTCATTAACGCCTATCACAATACATCTCTAGGAACTCTATCATATGTTTTTTGTAGATAAATGATTACTCTATGTAAGTCTCTTTTCTGTACTTTAAATATCTCCAAATGTCTTAACAATTGAATTGTTTTGGTAGTGGATCATTCTGATATAAATTCAAATTGATTCTGAGATACATTTATCTCCAATTTCAATCTATACTCCATCTTTCTTTCATAATTTCAGAGTATAACTCATAAGTTTAATTCTCCAGTAATTGGAATAATCTTGTATATCTCATTTATTCTTATATAGTGGTAATGCTTGAGGCATTTTTTTTTTTTGCTAGATTTTGTTAAAAAGACCCGTTAACATTATTATCCTAAATTCACTCAAACATTTCCATGTCTCAATAGGAATGCTACCGGGTTTTATGGTTTTATTATTTTTCATTCTCTTTAAGACTTTCTTTACTTAATGGGGACGATCTCTTTTATAGGTATCGTGATATTACTGATATCTCTTGTACAGTCAACGTTAAAGAGATTATCAAAATAGTCATTTCATCGCTTTCTTATATTCTCGTTTCTTACAATTATAATATAGGTATCACTCTTAATACACCTAATGCCATTTAGATCTTTTTCCTTCCACTTCCTTAGTTTGACAATTCTGTAAATCTCTTTTTCTCCATCCTAGTTTCAAGTCTTTTGTATAATTCGTTATAGAGTAATCTTTTTCACTTCTTTTTTTATACTCTTGTATTTTTCAAATGCATCGCTATTTCTGTTACTTTTAAGGTTTTTATAACATTCTCATTTGATTCGTATAGTAGTTTAGATTTTCTCATTTCACCACCATGACTCCTCGCCTATTGGAGCCCGACCCCTAGATACGTCAAGAATCTTCCTATCTATACTCTTAATATTATTAGACATCTCTTTTCACATTGCTTCCGAATCATTATTAGCGGACCAAGTTGTTATTTGAATTAATTTGTTTTTAAAAGTCGTAACTTTTTTCCTTTCAGATTCCATCACTTAATTCTTGATTTTACAAATGGACAATACTTCTTTTCTCTTTTAGATACACGTATATCTAAAACTAACAACCTATGTTGATTTGTTACGTTGTCCCCTGGTATAACATTGCAATCCTTACAGGTCACTCTTTCACCCCTCTTGGTGAGAAAAAAAATATATGTAGCTGACATTCGATTTACTTCTATACGTGATTATATGCGACTTTTTTCTTGAAAATGGTATTTACGAGTACCAAATCAAATATTGTGGCAAATTCTAAGATGGCTTCTCGAGTCTCGTTCCTATCACTAAAGCTAAAGTTTCCACGTACAACTTCAAATCCATCATTATTCTCTCCTACATGTCTATTTAGATCTCTTTCAATAAATAACTTTTTTCTACTAGGTATGGTTTATTATAAATTCATCTAATTCTTTCTAAAATTGATTTTTACTAATTACATCTACACTTATTTGAAGTGTATACACACTGATTATATTGATTATGCTTTTTCCATTAACTAGCTTGACAAGCAAAATTTTATCTCCTTTACTTCGTATCTCTACTGCATTCTCTTATAAGTCCTTATGTATAATTATTTTTACTCCATTTTTAGTTTTATCCCTACCTGTGTACCAAAGTTTATAGCCATAAGACTCTACTACTTTTGTTTTCTCCCCCACCCACTTAATTTTTTGGAAACATGATATTAATCTTTCGTCTATTCATTATTTCTTCCGTCTCTCCTAACTTGCCGGTTAAGGATTCTGTGTTCCAAGCGACAAGACGAATCCTATCTTCATGAACTAACTTCTATACCCGCACCTGTCCACATAAATGCGGGAACCCTTGCCTATTTGACACCACATCCAGGCAGCGATGTGGCGCATCGCTTTTGAGCGATACCCTAGAGTCCTTTGTTTCCTATATTTGTCTCTCAATTTTTTTTTTTGGACAAATGATTTTGTGTTGGTTGTCAACTTGCCACAACCCTACACCTTTACTTAGGTTTGGGACCAGCCATGGCGGAGTTTTGCATACTTTAACCCTCGAATAGAGTAATCGCATGGACCACAACGACATTAAGAACATAACCTATCCAAGTACTACAAATTGCTACAATTTAGCACAACTCTGAAGGATCTTAGTCTTGACATCCATCGTGGTGCTAAAATGTTTAAATTTAGCAGCAAAACTCCTTGTGATTAGGATAGAACCAACATTTCCCAAGAATACCATGAACCTACACCACTTTCTAAGTGACTAAACAAGTGAGAAATGAAAGATTTTGTGATTCACCTCTTCCTTGAGACATCACACATGCTTATGGAGATAAAGCCTAGCATGGCCTCATCACATGCAACAAATCATTAGTGGTGATTCTATCTAGGACAATTCAGCAAAAGAAAACTTAATCTTGTATTAGACCTTTATCTTCCACAATACTAGAATTCGAAAGAACAATGATCAGGTCATTGAGTAAGGTGACCAGAGAATGACTTAAAAAAGTTGGAATCCTTGAGATCCTGAACGATGTCTTTAGATTAAAAGAAAATGGATGGACTGAAGCATGACAAGAGCCTAAGAAGAACAAGAAATTCCAAGAAGTGTCACCCTTGGAAGGAGTCAAGAGTGATGAGATTCGTGTGTGTGTTTTGAGTTTGATTATCTGAAAGGTTTTGGGGGAAAGTAGTAGCAACCTTTCATGATAAGAAATACTTGTGAGATGAATTTCCAAGGGCTTTTGTAAGTGACATTTAGTCATGGCAGTACCACCATTTTCTTACAGTCCATGTGTGTCTACTTTATGCATAAAGAATATGGTTCCAAGGGGAATCTCCTCAACTTATGTCCCAGCCAAACCATCAAGAAGTAAACCCAAGCAATGTTTTTAGGCACGATGCTATCAAGAAGTGAACCGCCATCATATTCAGGTTTAGAAATGGTGCTCTGACTGAGTAAATGATCATTCTTCTCAACTAAAAGAAGTCTCTCACCATTAACTCAATTTGATCAGTAAAGTGAGGTAAAAACACTACAGAATACTCACTAGTATGATTGAATAGGAGTAGTGCTTCTGGCTAAAGTGAATAAGGCACATTTTGGACCATCAAGCCATTCTAGAGATGCTAGCAATCTTTAGGTCCCAAAAAGTAGATCTATGATTACCTTTGAAAGGAGTGAATGATAAAAAAATGGGCCAACTAGTCTTACGGCAGCTATCCTAGATGCCAGATCATCTACCATCCAATCTTTTTCTCGATTATCCATCAAATCGTGTGGTAAGTTATAAGATAATATAAGAAGGCTTTTGGAGTAGGTAAAATAAGGGAATATGCAAGTGCTCCCATGTAATTTGCTTGTTTTGCAAATAAGGCTTTTAGAATATGTAAAATAGGGGAATATGCAAATGCCCCCATGTAATTTGCTTGTTTTGCAAATAACAGTGGGTTTTAAACTTTGGCACTTGACCCCCTTGTGATCTCTGGAATTAGCTTAAGGCCCAATCATGAAGTGCATTGATAACCATGTCCCTTTAAAGCAAAACCCTTTATACATTGTAATCTTTGAATTGACAAGAAATACTTTCATTAATGCATTATAATACAACCAAAAGGGGCCTTTTTAGATGCATTATATGCATCCTACATATTTCCTAATTGTTTTATTTATTGGAAAGAAAAAATAATAAAAAACAAAGAGAAAAAGGTGCACCAACGAAGTGCCCCCACACTACATAAGCAAGTTACAAAGAATCTACAAAAGACACCGTGTCCTCTGTAGAAAGATACATGTTTTTTAATAGTTAGTAGCTAAAGGGGTTGTAGAGATAAAAGTTATACCACAAGGGAATTATTTGCCTTCTAATAGCCAATGCTTTGCTTAGCTGCTAACGTTTTCACTGCCATGAATTAGAATCACCATTTAATCCTGCCATAGACTTAAACTGCCAAGAAATAAGCCCTTTTCCATATGTGTACTAAAATTGGTTTGGTTCTTTAACAGGTTCTTGCCACAATATGTGAGGAGCTCCCCCCTGACGGAGTTCTCTTAATCTATTTATCAGCCTCAGGTTGCAGAAAATTTTCCATATGTACATTTCTTATTTTTTAAGATTGAAGATTGTCACCACTTTTACAATATTAAGGTTGCTTTAGGAAGAGGTGGACAGACTTCTTCATCACCACCAGTTGCTGCAACTTGTAGTGATGGTGCTGAGAAAAGAGTCCATAGCATTCCCAGTCATACCTGTTCCTCAGAAGTTAGTTCGCCTTCTTCAATCTCCCCACCAGTAGATAACCAAGATCATTCTGTTGGGCAAGATAGTGAAGATTGCATGAGTAACCACATCGGTTGCTTGATAATGGGAGCTCGTGGAAATGAAGGTATTCAATATCTCATGGGCAGTCCTTTTTTTTTTCCTGGGTAAAGTTTTGAGGATAATTCAGAAATCATTCTTTTCTATTTTTGATGGGAGAGTCTTGCACTTATACTTGTTGTTAATGTCTACTTCTAATTTTTGCTGCTGTTCTTGTTTTTGTATAATTGTTGTGGTATTTCTTTTTCTAATGGTGTTGTTTATGATATTTGTATTGGTATTTTGCATAAATTTAACTTCTACCCCCTTGTAATTATTCCAGCACCTCTTAAATAGATGTTTGTAGGCCTTGGTTGTCTATTGATGCCGTTTTGAGAACAAGTCTCATCAGAAAACACAAAAAATAGAAGAGAGTCTTTCGGAGAGGTGAAGGTGCCTGTGCCAGTCACAAATGCATCTAACAGGTTAGTTCTAGGAATAAGCTTTGGCATTTTAAATTTTTAATATTTGACATTGGCTGATAAAAAAGTCCTGGTGTAGGATCTGTAGATGCAACACTAAAAGATTAGAGCATGGGAGAATATGCGATTGGATAATAATGAATAATAAACATCTATGAGGATAACAAGTATTTAGGTGCATATGTACTTTAAGAAGTAAAGGCTTTGATGGCAGGACTGCAAGTGATTGGATGCACATTTATTAAGATTTGGGGAAAGTCCATTATTTGGGAGATACTTTTGTAAGATTAAGTATAGGTCAGAGTACATGGATGAGGTAGAGGACGAGCTACTGGATTTGGGTTCAATCACATGGTTTGCCTTAGTAGCACTCTCTTTTGAAAGAGAAAACACCATCTATGAACATTTAGAAGTTAATGAAATGCTAAGCAAATTCACTCGTATTTTTTGGTAAGTGGGTTTGTTTTGTTGAAAGGACAACAAATTGATATCTAGAAGGAGCCTTCAAGGACGTGCTCTATTGATGTTTGATGGTAGGAGATAAAAGTGAGGGACTTAAGGGTAGGAATGAGTTAATAGTTAGTTTGGCACAAGTTGGAAGGAGAATTGTGCATAATGTGGTACAAAAGATTAGGACTGGGTAGATAAGGTGTGATGGGGTTCGTTGGCCATAAAACTTAAGACTGAGATAGAAGATAACAATAATAGATTGAAACACTGTTGTATACAATATAGACTACGGAGTGTGACTTAATAATAATATACACTAGAAATGGTCATGGCGGAGATGAGGATCTTAAGGGGCACGAATGGTCTTCTTGGGATTTTCATTTTGTTAGAAATCTTAACGATAAGGAAGCTAATGAGTTTTCTTCTTTAATTTCTCTTCTTCATTTGGTGGAACTTCTATTCATGATTCTAACTCTAGAATTTGGAATATTGATTCTTGGAGAGGTTTTACTTATAGATCTCTATTCATCGTCTAACTATTCTTCCCCAACGTCCTCCTTTTCAGCCAAGCAATTTTATTTGGAAGGCAAGGGCTTCTGCTGAGGTTAAGAATTTTATTTGGTCCATGGTACTTAATAAAATTAATACCAATGATCTTCCAATGATCTTCTCCAAAAAAGGAGATCTTATAGGACTATCTCTTCTTGGTATTTGTGTCACGTTTATAGCCATTCAGAAACTAGAGATCACTCATTTTACATTGTTCTATTGTGAGAGAATCTTGGAACCGCATCTTTGCTGTGTGTGTGACAATGATTGGCTTTGTCGTAGAAGTCTTTTTGACTTATTCCTTACTACTTTTAGAGGTTTTGGAGGGAAAATGATGCTTGGTGGTTGTGGAAATATACGTTTACCCATCCCATAGTGTACTTAGGGTAGTGGAACGCGAGAACTTTTTGCAATCAGACCATTGAAATTTCTCTTTTGTGGGACAAAGTTGTTTTTATACTTCTTTGTAACTCATGCCTTGGGGATTTAGTAAGATTAAAGTTTAAAAGATTTGAAAAGGGATCGGAAAGCAATAGTACACGAGCTTTCTTTGTTTTTCTTGTTTTGATCCTTCTTACTTCAAAGGATTTTATAATTTAGATGTTTTTGTATATTTTTCCTTCATCTAATACATCATTCTTTTTTCATCAAAAAAAATAAAAAAATAAAAAAATTGGGGTGAATGGTATGACATGAAAAGTCAAAATTGAAATGGGTGTACTATTGTAAGTCAGAGATAGTTCTAATTGTGGATAAGTTGGGGGAAGAAAAATGAACCATTGTGATGGTTCTGTAATGTTCACTTAAAAATTTGTGAAGCACTAATCAGAACTAATAGTTTTTTAATTGAAGGAACCAAAGAACCTAGAAAAAAGGCAGAAGGAAAAGCTAGATTGGTGAGACTAAGTATGTATCATTTGGGTTTACTACTACTGCTGCTGCCTTGAATAGTACATGATATTAATAAATGGATACGTGTATTATCCATGCCCCAACTTTTTTGGACATAAGGTAATTTTATGTAAACCTGAAATGTGAAAAACTGTTGTTAACACATGATTCTGTTGAAAGAGGAAAGTTGAGATTATTTGATTTTGATAGGCAAGAAGTAATATCTAGTTGATTTCAAGTGTTATCAGAATAATAAAAGGTCTATGGAAAACCAGAGGCCAAAAGTTGAGAAATTGAAACCTTTATGGTGGACTGGTCAAGTTAAACTGATGAACAGATTTGCACAAAGTAGGAAAGGACACAGTTTGGCTATGATGGGACGAGAACAAGGTGTAAGCTATTGTACATCAGTGCATGAAATTACTAGTATAGATGTGTATTTCTGAAGAATCAAATAATTTCTGGCTGTGTGGATATATGCATGTATGTATTCTATGACAACAGTGGTGCATTACAAACAATTCAAAGAATGCAGTTTTGATTTATAACTGATTTACCCAGTGAAACTGCATTAGATGCCTGCATATACTTTAGAAAGTTTAAAATTGGCTAGTGAATGTGACATCTAAATTTTGGTGTAAAAAGCAGCTTAGCTGTGATAATCGATGGAAATACTTTGTGTGTCTTCAATCACCATAAGAAAGCAATTTTTACCTTGCTTCCTTTAGTGCTGATCCTCATTCAATTTCTTTTAATGGAGAACCTCTTTTGAATTTTAAAGGTGATGAGTGACTTGTTGCTGCACATTCTTCTCTCATTTCATATGTATTTTTTTCTCCTTCCACTTCATCTTAGATGGGGGTTGTATCATTCTCCTGTATGTCTTTTCTCCTTCTATTTTAATAGAATTTACTTCTTGGCCAAATAAATAGTCAGGGATACAGTTATTGGAAGTGACCATTTTCAACTAGGTTCAATGTTCTACAGAAATGGAAAATTTGCAGGCGATAGACCATATGCCTAGGATAGGCTTCTACGTCATTGTTCAGCTGGTTGGACATCATGGAATAAGCTGCTTAACATCTTTGAGGATGGATGCGTGTTTATGGGTAGCCTTGATGATCTTTTCACTTGTTCAGTTTAAAGGATTTGGATCTCATAAGAATGCAGGAGGCAAAGACACTTCTAAGGCCAACTTGGTTAGCACTTTATATTGTTTATAGAAAGAGCAGTATGCACATATCCTCAGAGCAATTTCACAATACCTCAAACCCAATCCATGTGGATGCACTTCTGACATTTTCATCTCTTGAAATGGGTATGGTAATGTTTTTTCGTCTTGTATCACTCTTATAGTTTTTTTATCTGTACAAGAGATAAGTTTAACACCATCTGATTGCACCTTTTCTCAAACCTGAAACATGGCTTCTTTTCCTAGCTTTACCATATTAGATTAAGAACTGCCACTCTGTGCTCTCTTGAGGCAATCATTTGGCAGCATAGCTGTTGGCATTGATTGGTGTCTTGTATTATAGCTTCCAAACTCAGAAACTCTCAATGTTGTGCTCTCTCTCTCTCTCCCTATCATTCATAGTAGATCATAGTTTAGGTAGAGGCACCAGTGTTCTTACCAAAAGTCGCCAGAATGTTATGATTGATTGTGAGATAATGCCAAGGGAAAGTAGGAATGTAAAAAGGAGAATACAAGAGAATAAGAGGCGGAAAAGCCAGTAGACAAGTAATCTGAAAGAGAGATAAGAGCCAAAAGTTACAAAGTGAGGTGTAGAGAGATGAAAGAGAGAAGAGTAAGAGACAGAAGAGAGATTCTTGATTTCACTCCATGATTCTTGCCTCGTGTTCCAATTTTTATGGGATGAATTTGAACATGTACTAAAACTTTTTATGTCTAAACATTTGGGGTGGCAATTCATGTTCAAGTGCTGTGTTAATGGGTAACTATAACAAGATAAACATTGAAAGAAATCACACAGTTAGTTATTCATGTCAAATCCAAGCATGGATACATGTTTATTATATCGATAACACCACCTGGCAAACATAACATGTTTAACAAATGTGGTTGTTTAAACTAGAATGACTTGTTTTGACTTTTGAGAATACATTGCATGAGGCAACATGAGATGGTAATATGTGAAACAACAATAGTCATACATTAAATGGGTAAAAGAAATAGGAGTAAGTTATCTAATAGGTTGAGATAAATAGTGATGCAGGGAAAAGGCAAGGAGACCAAAACTGAAAGAAGAAATTAACTGAAATTCAAAATTAATTGAAACTGGAACAAAGAAACTAGGCTAGGGTTTGAAACCTCTTAATTATAATTCTAAAAACATTACTCTTGTAATGTGATTACTATCATCGTTTTATACTAGTTAGGACAAATTCTAATTCTAATTTAAATACTTTTTATTTCCTAAATAGTTAAATAGAATAGAAAATAAACAAGAAAAAAATAGAGACTTTCGAAATAGAAACCTAAATAAAGAAAGAGAATTAATATGAAACTAAAAAACTAGAAACTTTCTAATTTTAAATTCTCGTGCATCAAATAGGTTATTTGTGTCTGCATTGTATCATTAAGGTGTTAAGATGACACAATTAAAAACATGTTATTTTCGGGTTTGTCATTGCATCAAACATTGACATGACATTAATTTGCTCTGCTCATAATTGTTCTGGCACAATTTTGTCGTGAGCTTAACTATATAGACCTCATATTTGAGTTAGTTCTTGTGTCATGTCCTATTTTGCCAACTCTCCTCGGCAGCTGTTTAATGTTTTTAACTCCCCATGCCTTGTTTTTGGCTTAGTTTTATCATATCAGAGGATTACCATATCAAACTCTTCATTAGCATGCAAATAGATTTTTTATTATATAAAAAAGCGGTGCATTGAATGGCTCAATTTACACTAGATTTGCTTATATTGCCAAATCAGTTTAGACATTGAAGAAGTTTTATATTGACTTCCCAACCCAAGTGGCATTACAAACAGGTTGGGAAAACATGATTCACTGGTCCTTCAAAATTATCAGTAATCAAAATTTGAAGTACAGCTTTAAATCCTTAAATTTGGGAAAAGGAAAAGTTTAACATAGAAGTTAGGAAAAAAAAAATTATCTTTGAATGGCGCTAACAGCACAGTCAAAATAGACATGGATTAGGTTTGCCAAAGAAGGTAAAATAGGTGAGAGCTTATTGTCCCTGTGGCACCCAAAAGTGGAGAGAGAAAGAGTCAGGTGGCGGAACCTGAGAGGGTGGACAAGTATACATAGAGAGCTTCCTTCTTTCATTCTTGGTATTTGCAGAGATCAGTGGCAAAGAAACATGTGAGAGATTTAGAGGATGCCTTGTCCTAGTTAGAAAGATTACCAACAATGGAGGCCTCTTGCATTGAAGGATGTCTTATCTACCTTTCTGGTTCCTTCTTTTGTCTTTTCTTGTAATGAAATTGTCTTTACCTTTAAAAAGAAAATGGCCAGAGAGTTGGGTAGATTAAAGTATTGTTTCAACAAAAATTACTATCTAAATCTTTTTTTTTTTTTTTTTGACATATTTACAATATCATTGATGTTATGTGGTGAAGAGTATTGGAAAGCCTTTTTACTTTTTCATTCAGGGTAATGAACTTTTTCCTTACAATCCTAACACTAGGGTTTGTAGTCCTGACTTTTCAGGAATTTTTACATGTAGATCTCTCTTTTATCATTTTATCGGTCTTTCCTCAAATCCTCCGTTTCAACTAAGCAATTTTATTCGGAAGGCAAAGTTTCCTACCAAGATATGATGCAAGTAGTAATATCAAAATGAGTGTCTTGTTTTTTTTTTTTTTTTTTTTTTTTTTTTTTGACTTCATAGTAAGGTAAGAACTGCATATTGTCTATTTTGGAGGGACTATGCACAATTATTTTGTGTTGGCTTCCTAGAGCAGCCTTATTTTCATCTAAATATTCTTCTTTTTCTATCCCAAAAAGAAAAAAAAAAAAAAAAAGAATTGTGGCAATCATGGCCATGCCAATGGCTAAAATCAGCATCTTTTATGATCTTACTCTATTGGCCGTTGTTATGGAGACAGGCACTTAAGTGGCGACTGAGACATGTATGATTAATCTTACCAAGGAACTTAAGTCATCTGCTAGTACCATCTATGTGGATGTTTTAAACATCTGCAATGCCTTATTTTGAACATTGAAATGTAGAATCCAACCATGTAGTTGTGTTGTCTTTGATGATATATAAGAGAGAAAATACATATTTTTAGATGGCATGGTTGTATCAATTGAGATAAGCTTTTCCTGTGTAATGAATGGCATGAACATTGCTAGATAGGCAGTGGTGTTGTTATGTCGATCAAAATTGCTACAAGAATGCTAATGTGGATGGTTAATTAAATTCTTTAAATTGTAGGGGTTATCTGTTAGGTATTTCCAGAACTCTAGAAAATAAGATAAAGATTGAAAAGAAACAATCTCAGAATTTCATTGAATTTGTAAAGCAAATTACAAGTTCAATTTCCAGATTCAGAGCCTAAGCTCCACCCACAGCTTACAGCTACCAATAGCAAGAATCATGCCTTCCTTCCCTCTCCTTGATCCCCATTTAAACATGTTTTCTAACCCCCCATAACCTCCCTAGATTCTCTGTTGCAATTCAGTTATTTCAAGCCAAATTCTGGTGCAACTTCTTTTTGCGTTGATAGACCAAAAGCCCCTTAGGCACCATTCTGTCATCCACATGTTCAGCTTCTGCCACATCCTCATCCAGCTGGCCTCTTGTAGCTTCAATCCTCACATTATCTAATTGCTTCTCTTGTATTGGGTCTGTTAACCTGTAATTTCTTGACATCTTTTCTTCCACATTTTCATATGCTATCAAGGGACCGAACCTTTTGTTATGTTTTTCTTCAATTAGTATTGCAAAATTATTAAGATTTTGTCATTCTATGGTGCACTTGTATTTTGCAATCTTGATGTGCCCTAGTATTTAAGATCATACTGAAATTTTTATTTACAGGTCTCAACTGCATTTATCCTTGTGATCTACTTCCATTTACAAGAAGACCCCTTTTTCTAGTCATTGACAGTGACTACAGTCAAGCATTCAAGGCAAGTCTTTTATGGCATTAAATCTTATTCTCCTTACAATGGAAGTCTCAACAAGTGAATTATGTGAATTACTTATTGTAAATAAAGACCACAAACTTGAAAAGGCTCAGGTCCTTATGTTGCCGACAAAATGCTTTCCCAGAAGCTGTTCACTTGTCTTCTACATACACTATTTCTCAGTGCTCTCACAATCTTTTAGTTCCCTGTCTTGCAAGTCAACATGCATCTGACCTAATTAATATAAAATTTATGAATTCATCGACTATGTTGTTATAATTGAAAGAGGGTTACTATTTTTCTGGGATATGTTAAGGACTAAATGTGCCTACCTGATCTGAGTGGGTCATCTACAATGTCAATTTGGCTCTGTCTTGTCAACTTGCAGATAAGTTTAACGTTACCTTCAGCAAAACGAAAAAAAAAAAAAAAAAAAAAAAAAGAAGAAAAAAGAAAAAAAAGAAAAAAGAGTGCTGATAAGTTCATTTTTCTTTTGGTTGTACCTGTAAATTGCATTTCGTATTATTATCAAAGCCTTTCCAAACATTAAGATTGACTGACCCAAAATACCAATGCCATATAGCAGATGACAGCTGTTCCCCTACAACCAAAAGGCCTTGCTACCACTGCCACCATCAGAACCTCTATTACTAACAAATCCATCCTTAAAAAATTGTAAGAGTTGAAGCCTCTCAATCCCCAAGGCCTAAGCCCATACGATTTGAGACTAACCCCATGCCTTTTCATGTACTCAACTCCTTTTTTTTTTTTTTATTCAAATGCATTAGGCTGAAAATGGTTACCACAATCATCAAATCATCATTCAAGATACTGTTGCGATTACCCCCACCAAATGGGCATCATATCATGACCTCTAAAGTAGGGAATTTGAAATATAAAATGATGCTGATTTCCACTTTGAATACTGAGCTTTTTGAACATGTGAATTCTTTATGCTCGAGGGGTTCTCTAGAGCCGGTTTACTCTTTAACAGTCTTATTCTCAAATAACTCAATAATCATGATAGTGGAGATCAGTGTGAGGTAACATCAAGTTCGAATCTCTCCTTACCTGCAGTTGGAGTTTATATTAGCATATTTAGTGAAGTCACACAATCTATATAAACAAATTAAATGCCACCATATTGAAACCTAAACGTTATACTTTAATATGGTTTTGTCCTTATTAAGTTGGATCAATCTTGAGTATCATCATAAGAAGACTGTTAACAAATTGCTATCATGCAGTCCATGTGATCAGATTAAATTGTGACAGATAGATAGTTTCAATGTTTGTCTTCTGATTATGTTCCATTGAGTAAGAAATGAGTAGACTGTAACATGAGATCGCATTGTCCAATGTGTTGGACGCATCCTTCATGACTCGGAGTTTGAGTTGACATATTCCAGGATGAGCTACAGTTCGCGTCATGAAATTCATTCTGGAACAATTGAAACAAAACAGTGAAGCTATATTATATGATCTTGTCTGTTGTCTGTATATTCTCATTGTTTGTTAGATTCCCCCCCCCCCAAAAAAAAAGACACTCATGGCTTGACATCAGCAGGTCATACATGGTTCTGAGAAGGGGGAGCCTGTGGCAATGCTCCTATCTCCCCCTACTTCTCCCACAGCTACTGTTGAATCTTCACGTCACTCCAGTGGCAGCCTATTCACAAGTTTTCTTACGGCACCGCTTCAGGCCTTCTGTCTCTTGCTTGGTTTTCCTGGCTCTGATATTGATATGGTGAGTTTGAATCTTATTCTCTACTGCTAATTACTTTTTCTTTGCTCGGTGAATTTTGGGTTTGGGGAGACTTGAAGCCTTTCCGAGTCCAGGATGTGGTTAAGGCACCATTAGGCCATGAAACCTATGTTTATACTGCTTGTCATGTGGTTATCCTATTTGAATGGTTATCCTATTTTAATATGTAATTGTTTACTTGGTATTGATTTGGTTCAGGATGTGTATAACAAGGCTGATAAGCTTCTATCTTCATCATTATATGACTGGGAAGTAGCTTTGGCAGCATCGGAAAATCTCAATCCTGTTTGGGCTCAAATTCTAAGTGATCCATTCCTAAGGAGACTTCTTTTAAGGTACCTTCTAACCAAATTTAAAAAATAAAAATATGGAATGCTTTTACGGTAATAAATAAATAAGCAACAGAAATCATTTTCTGATCCTAAATTTGGCATATTATTTCTTACATCTGTAGTTATTCATGGTTCAATTAAGTTTGTCCAAGCATACAGAATACACTACCCATCTGTGATGTACCTATCTAGGTGGATGATTAATTTATATTTTGGGGGGGGGGGGGTTGCTTGATTATTGGTTTCTGGTATATTGGAAAACTTCAATAAGTGAAAGTATTAAGTATAGTCTGCTTTTAGGCATATTGGCGGGGTAAATTGAAAATTCGATGGTCATATAATTTTAGATATAGAGCACTAATTCCACATCTTAGATTAGTATGTTGCCCAACTGGATCAGCTGGGGTTCTGTACAATCAATCAATATCTTTGGTTCTTTTTCCCATGATTTTAGTTAAGCAATTTCTTAATGTCATTGAACAAAACAAGTCATCATAGATGTGGTTTTAGCTGATCCACATTTAAATCCTCAAAATCCTCCAGCAGTCTGGCTCAAAGAGTGATTTATGTTTTTCGGGAAGGACTAGAGCCATTTAATGTGATGCATCCCCAGTTGAAAAAGCAGAAGGCAAATATTTGATGAGGAACAATTTGCAAATTATCATGGATTTCATCCATATGATAATTATTTCTAGACTTGGCTTCTGGGGGGTTGAAACTACGGAGTTCAATTGTGTAATCTTCAGCAATATGATAAACGATAATCATAGTGTGAAATTTTTTGATATGGAATCTATTGTTTCTCTAGTTCCATTTAGTGTATATGCAAAAACACCAAGAATAATTGTCATACTCCTCTTTCATCAGTGAAATTGCCCAAGAAATTTCTCCCTCCCATCATTGGGCAGATCATTCTATCTCACATTTTGCAAAATAAGTTTCTTGCATTGAGAAGGGACAGGTAAAAAAAATGTTATCTCTAGTTCGTTGAGCTCAATCACAGTAAAACAATTTCAAGTCAGTTATTCTGGTCTCCCTCTCTTCTTTTGCTGGTCCAATTTGAAAAGTCTATTAAGGCAGCTAGCCAATCAATGAAAGCATGCTTGTGTATTTTATGAGTTTCAGATCAATTTATTTCATTGCAATCAACTTTTGGAGTGTTTTCACAAAGTTATTCTGGAGAATTCACCTGTAGGTTCAATCATCTGAATGATTTTACTTCATTCTGAGTTGGAAAGATAAATTCACTGGAAACGTTTTTCATCTGATAAAGTTGTGGAATCTGCTGCTAGGCCAACGTCAATTATTTCTGCAAACCTCGGTGACACTGGAACTAATTGCAAAAGTTACCTTTTAGCATTCTCTGAAGTTTTCTCAATGGGAGCACCATGAGGGTCCCATATGTCCTGTTTTCACCATTTCCCACGAGATTGATAAATCAAATTTTGGGCTGTACTTTTCAAATTTATGAATCTTCTTCAAATTCTAGGAGAAACTACTTGAATAGGATGCTCCATAAGCTTCTTCCCTTCAAAATTACTTCATAGGTTGATACCACCAATAGAAAGAGCTTGATCAGCATAGAAAGACAAGGTATCTCTTAAGCTGCATTTGGTTCCACTTAATTTGATACCAAGACTTTGAAGCAAAATTCTTGAGGGGGGATTATTTTTTGTCTTAAGCTTGAGACTGGAGTTATAAATGTGAGATTAGACGATGATTCAATCAAATAATAGACTACAAAAGCTACCACCTACTTTTGCAACTGAGTAGTACTTGACAACTTCATATAAGTTGGGCATAGAGAATTTTCTAATTCTTTAGGAGGCGGATGAGGGTAGACATGTGAGAGTTTTCCTACTTCCTATTTTCGTTAAAACAAAAGAGTATGATTTATGCTAGTGGAGAGTATCCAAGTATTTGTTGAGTGTCAGAGCATTACTAATTTTGATTTGTTTCAACTATTGCCCATCAGATTCATATTTTGCGCAGCAGTGCTAAATCTGTATGCACCAACCTTCGGCAAGAAAGAGTTCCTTCCAGAATGTGTGCCTTGCCTTCCCGAGTCTGTTTCACCAACTACTTCTGTCTCGAAAAATGTAGTTCTTCAGTTAGCTTCCATCTTCAATGCCTCTGAACGTTTCCTCACGTCTGAAGCAAATGTTCTTCCTCAGAATTGAAGCATTCAGGAGTAAGTTACATCATGGAGCATTTGCCAAAATAGTTCCAAAAAAATTGTAAAATTATGAAAATAGATGCATGCAATTTCTTTCATTTTTCATCCTTGGGTTGTTATATGGGTTTGCTTTTCAGCTCTCATGCTTTAGACTGCAGAGTACTTTGTGCTTGACCACAGAAAATAATTCCGAGATTTGAAAGTCTAGCTTAAATTATGATCAGGGATCATATTTTCAGAAGAGTCAAAACTTCCATTTCATGATCAAGGAGATCAAATCACATCTTTATTATTTGTACTAGATCTTATATTGTCCTAGAAGCAGAAATTGTACGCATGCTTCTAGGGATTTGGCTGTGCTTACATTCTGTGTACGGTGGAGGAAAGTCCTTCAGAATTTATAAGAACAAATGAGATGTTGAATTTCTTAATATTGAAGATTATACAGGCCTTTTCGTGTTTGGTTTTTGAATCTCTCGCAAAAGCTCTTTTGTGAACGTTCTTTTTTCGAAGTCTCTGAACATTATAACTTTATTAACAACTTACCTATATAATACTCTGTCTAAAACAGCGGGTTACATTGGAACACTAATATGTTGTTTTAGCAATTTTTGCTAGGGTTAGCTTCCCATAATTATCAACACATTTTTGCAAATTGAGGAAATATACATTCGAATGATCTAGTTAACCCCTTATCAATTAAGAGAGGATTATATAATGACAGTGTAAATCATGTGAAAATTAGTTGTCTATGGCTATTTACAAGTAGGGCACAGCAAACCACATTGGTGTGCGGCTTACCCCTTCTAATGTTGTGTAGGATGTGAGAGAGAACTTATCTGCGTATTAATGAAGTGGTCTATCTTGACTCCATTGAGTTAGGATGCTTTCTCTAACCATTCTTTAGAGGAGAAATGTTTGTCAACATCTTGGTCCCCAAAATAATAGTCACGACTCAAGCTATACATTTATTATATGTGAGATAGAGAGTACTTGCAGTAATACTGTTACCAAGAGATAAGGTAATGTTGAATTTGAGAATTTCCAAAAGAAAAATGATGAATTTGTGGGATAAGTACACTAATTGTCAAGTTTTAAGCATAAGATGGCAACGTGCAAAACGGGCAAATTACAAGGAGGGTTTGTGTAGGTTACTCCCAAGTATCCGACATGTTTCAAGCACTGCTCAACCATGTATTTCCAAAGGGTTTCCAATTGAGGGACCAGTTATTCCCAAGTTATTCATAAGCGAAGTGAATCAAAGTGATACTCTGCATATTACATTTCTGGGTCCAAAAATACAGCCTCGACAAAGAAGCATTATCAGATCAAGTTTTCCGTAATACCTTTGTCTACAATTCAAACAGCAAAAATCCTTCAAAGGGAGGCATGGGGCTTCTGAGCAGAAGATACAACGGAGAGAACATGGTGGACTGAGGACATGGAGCTTAAAGCAACCTTCAACACTGCTTCTGAACATCCTGGTTTCACAATTTTCTCGACCTGTTACAGCATTTGCATCAACAAGGAAACAAAGGGGGTCACAAAACACATTTATTAACTTATTCCTCATTTAATCTGGTCAGAATAAGATTCTGCGCTTCATTTTACACAGCGGGTTGAATGAGATACATAGAATGGCGTTCAATATCTATTCCTTTTTCTGCCAACCCAAATCTAGAAAGCTTTACTTCAGTGTAGCCAAACTACAATTAAACATCTCAAAAAGTTAAGAGTTGATGCAATTTCAACCTTTAGGATGCACTCTAATACTGAAGTTTGCAACTCACTCAAATTGCCAAGTTCTAGCATGTGAAATGCTACAAATGTTTTCCCCCTAACTTATAATCTTGCAAAAGGGTCTTCTAAATACTTTGATGCTAGCAGATGCTCAAGATGAAAAGAAATTGAATAGTTTTATCCAAATGTGATAAAACATAAATAGCTCACAATTTCAAAACTGCACACAAACTCTATTTCTAGTTTCATAAAACCAACAAGGGAGACAACAGCTTTACATAATAGTGGTGGCTAGAAGACAATTATGGAAGTGTGTAAAACCAAGAGACCCTATGCACACAACTACCGTCAATTGTTCCAAGTCTTGAAACACTCAAGATGGCAGTACGATGGTCTTCAAGAAAAAATTCTAGTTCAATCGAAAATCTTCTCCCAAGTCTAATTTATACTAATAATTTCAGACCAAAGGATTAAGAAAAATGTGATCTATAGTGTTGTTACTTCAATTTGGTCTAATTCTAGCAGAACACTTACTGGGTGGACCTAAATGATGGTTGCTTTTGTGGATTTTTCAAGCCATTAGATAAACGTCTTTCTAGTTAATGTCCTAGGCTACCACATAGTGTCCTGCACGGCACATGCTTAGAACTGCCCGCCCAAACTAAACATCACTACATGGCCAAATTTTAATTTAATTTCTTGTTTGGCATGGAAAGCGACAAACTTAAATCCGTATGAAAATAAAGGGTGAAAGTGCAGAAACCAAGAGCTTGTTCTCACCATATCCAGATAATCTTGTAGTTTCTTTATCTTCCCAATGTAGTCATGGTCTTCCACGAGCAGACTGATGGTCTTCTCATCAGAACCTGGTCCCTCGAATTGAATTGGTCCTGGACTCCGGTAGACATCATCCATCAAAAACTTTTCAGAATCTTGCTTTAGCATTCTATTGTCAGACCATGAAGAATAGGAAAAGTCAGCTTCAAGAGACAAGTCCAAAATATCTTCCCTCAAACAGAATCAAGTCATCGCTTTGACAATTATGCAGAGTAGATAGACAGCAAGGTTTGATATTTCGCAAATGCAATTAACTAGGCATGTATAAACCAAAATATGAACTTGGATGCATGAGGAGAAATCAAGGTTATTGGAATCACTTTACTCCCAATCAATCCACAATCTAAAATGTAGTACTTTGTAAGCCGCAAAACCAGAAAGCATGGTCCAGATTTACTCTAGATTTTAAGAAACTAATATTTTAGTGAAAGAGCAAATGATTGCCCATGCTTAATTTTTTGTTTCTTTTACCTATATCAATCAATAAACCAACACACAAAACATATGAAGAACTTGGACCTATGCCCCATAACATACCACATACCAGTGAAGGTACCACACTGTTCGTGAACCCATAGGGTTCCACAATCCAGGTAAAGTTAGGAGCCATGCCCTGCCCTGGGATTGGGAGAGTATTCAGGGATAGACGAGAAAAATATTTACTGATGACTGGGTCTGTAATACAACCAATTATGTACTGCACACGTCAATTTCAAAACCTCGAAGGCAAAAACTTTGGTTGTAGCACATTTTGTCCCAGTGACGATTTATTGTTGTTAGTGTTGGTCAGACTCTTCAATACAAATTGAATAATTGGTTTGGCAATGAAAACTGTGAGCTGTGAAAGCTATTTATACCTAAATAATGAAAAGCTAAGAAAGAACAAGAAAAGCTCATATCTGACCACATACTCCTGTGCAGATTCCAGATATTGCTCCTCCAAAGCAAGTAACTTATTCAGGAGCTCGCCAACCAGCAAGGGTCCAGCACCCCTTAACATCTCAAAATCTTACTATAGAGTTCTCAAAAGATGATTCGGACTATAGAAGGCTTTCGTAGGTAATGTCAATTTCATGGAGCTAAGGACAATGGATCAATGAGTTGACTAATGTGAGCAAAAAGTGAGATGAAAGAACTTATGATAATATAAGGCATTGGTCTAAGACCTTATTTGTTCGTCTGGGTAGGAAATATTTTTATCAGACATTTATGTATTATTGTTGTGCACAGTAGTAGTAAATAACAGTGTTTTAATAAACAAGACCTGATAAGGAGCAAATGTGTCATATGGTTCAGTAAAACTAAACAAAATCAATGACATAAAAATCACTTTGAGAGGGACAACATTTATCTGCCACATCTCATAAACAATGATAAGGCCCCCACTCTCTCAGGTCAAATCCTCAATCTAACAAAAAATAACAAACGCTTTCTGAAAACTTAAGTAAATCCTGAGCATCAAGGACACCAATGACTTGCTTTTAGCACCAAGTAGCAAGGATATATCTTTTCCCCGTACTGTCATATTGTCCTTGCAGTTATTGTAATCTGGTTACAAATCTTTGGAATAATCATTCTAGTTTGTTATTTGATTTTATAAGAAACATATTTTTAGCCTCATGATAGTTGTTACACTTGCTATTTTGAATGACTAAGATATTTCCACTTGCTCTCTTTTTGCAACTTCTGGAGACTACAGCAACCCCATGAATATCAAACCCATTCTTCGTATTCTTGCATATTTAACAAGGAAAGAGATTAAAACGAAGAATGATACATTTAAATGACCTCAGAAAAATGATACAAACAGCCAACAATATGATTTCACTCTAATTCCCTGATAACTGGTTGGTCAGCATCATACATCTTTACCGACTCTAAACTTGAAATAAGCCAAAGCACCAAAGAGTTAATCAGTATTGCCTATTTCTTTTAATATGCTTTATTGTTTTATGATATCCACTCATTATATAAAGGAAAAAGGGCTAAGCTCGGGCACTAGGGATTTGGATTTGGGATCCCAGATTCAAATTCCCAAATATATATTCTGGCAGTGAATTTTATAGAATTTTGTTTTATATGGTGTATTCATCAAATATTTATGTTGTAGTTGCCCAACCAATGATGTGATATAAAGATTAATCCTTCAGATTTTAACAGGTTATTAACATGGCAAAACGATCTCATATTTTTATGTTCTGCTGTTAGTACAAGGCAACGGAGTAGTAGAAAAAAAGACAAGCATGCCCCAAATGCAAGGGGAGGTAAGCAACAACATGAGATCTCTCAATTGAGGACCAAGGAACCCACAAAGGGTGCATAAGGGTTATCATATAAGCACAAGGGCTTGCAGCCATTATGGCATGACTGTCATGCGCAGTTACAACCCATGACAGGGCCATTGCAGCTGCGGCACTACCACAACACCTCAACAGTGTCAAAAAGCCAACAATCTGTTATGGCAAAATCCGTTACGCAACACTTCCTACGGCCGATACCATGAAGGCAGTGACTGCGATCTAAATCTACATAGTAGCAAAGAGTCTTTGGTTTCTTAGACAGACGATATTAACTTCCTCTAAGGTCCTCACAGTAAAGATTTTGTCCAACAAATATGCTCTCATGAAATTGTATATGACCACAATTTTGTTATGACAACTCAATAAAGCCAATCTACTCACTTGTAAAGTTCTCCTTTCAGATTCACAGCAGCTGGACAAATAGACGGCTTAGCAAATAAAGATGCACTATTGCCTTCCGGTGACCACCCATTTGCAGTCATCATAGCCTGCCAAGGCAAAAGACAAAAAATTGGCAACAAATCACACATGAAAATGAGAGCAGTTTAGAAGGCATTATTATATTTCTTGAATATTATGTTAGTTGATAATGCATGGAAATGACAAAAACAACAAGGCAGAAATACCGGAGAGAAGATATAGGCTCCGGAGAAATTTCATGACAGGAACCTGGGCTAAAATCTTGCAGAAATTTTATGATCAGAAATTGTGACAGGAAACTGGACTAGCTCAAAACCTTTGAAAAACATCTTTAGTATCCTTTTCATTGGTGCAATTAACAACAGCTTCTTACATTTAATTTAAAGTTGGATCCCCAACATTTTGCACATTCAACAAGTATCCAGAAAAAATAATAATAATAACAATAATTGAAAACTGGACATGCCATATGGCATATCTTAGAGTTATCACATGAACATTGTGTCTAACATTGAGTGTGACATAGAAATCTGTTCCATTTTAAAGAGACTGTGCCTCACAAATAAAGATGTAAGGGTGGGTACCTGATTTTACAAGAAATTGTCATAAGCAAACCTAGAAATACAATGATTATATTTATGTTCCTATATCTGTTTTTCATTCTCTCTTTTTTCGTCCATGCACAAGAGCATGCTTCTACAATTGTATTTTATTTTGGTGACCGTATTAGTCATTACTAGTGTAGTAATTCATGGGTGGTGCTCTGTTGCTGGCAAAGAGTTGAAATGGTTTAATTACAACATCATTCATCTTTCCCAAATCAATGTTCTAGATGGTACCCAAACGGGGAAGGACCAAGAGAGGGACTGACAGGTAGGGAGAAAAATCGATAAGAGAAAGGGAACAGAGATCAGAAAACAAGATAGAGAAACGGAAGACAGAAGAGAGACATACAAAGAAAGAGAGAGATTCCAGATGCATAGAGTTTAAACACTACTCTGATTTCATCCAATGCACTGAACTCCCTTGCTTTGGGTTCTAAACCCTTATTATATCAAAACACTTGCTAAATATTCATACATCAAGCCCCAGATTCACTAATTGTCATTAATCTAGAATTACATTCAATCAACCTAATGAGAATGCCCTTAGAGTTACCAAGTTCTCAAAGTAGATGTCCAATGTAAGTTTCACATTTATTGGCCTCTAATAATTAAGAGCAATGTTTTGAATAGCAAGTTGCCACTTGGATTGAACTTCCATTCTTTAGCAATAGAGGACTATAATAGTTATATTTTTAGCTATCCACTTGAACCAGATCATTTCATTTGGCAGAAAAAAATTCCTGAAACCATGGAACATACATAAGTAACTGCATAGACCTCGTTTCATTAAAAACTTCAATGAAGGAAAGAAATCATCCTGGGAATGCAGGAAGAACACATTATGTATGTTGATGACATGGATGATGAGGAATAATTTTTAGTAGATAAACAAATATCAAGTGAGTATAGAAAGAGATAAATAATTTGTATATTATATTGTGGGGGAGAGAGCTTCATTTGCTAAACCTTCAGCTAATTTACTTATAATGATGAAGATGAAGGCTATTTTCACAATTATTTAAAGTATCTATCTAAAGTGCAATATCATGTTCATTATCTTTCTCTGATAAGAGCTAACTTTGAGTTTGCAGTTAGAAGCTAGTATGTGCAATAGGACATTTTCAGGTGACATTAGGCAGAATGACTCAAATAAATGACGGAGGATAAGTGTGATAATTCTAGAACCACTATACGTCAAGCATGAAAGCATGAGTGTAGTAGGGGTACTTCTAGAACAAGTCTAAGGTGGTATTGCCACAACAAAGTCACCAAGCATTTTTGCTATAATGTTTGACATAGATAAGTTAGAAACTTTTCATAATTGATTCACGCCAGTGTACATAGAAAATTCTAGTTTTGATTTAATAGCAGTAGAAATAACTGAAATGCACAGAGAATTGATAGAAGTTGCAAAAATGGTCTCTATTTGTAAGTCCTCTACAAGATATGGAAGATAAACAAACCGTAAATGGAGTACCACCGCAACACCAATCTGAAATGGAATACTTCAGGTTGGATATTGTGGCCATATAACCGTTAGCACCAACAGCCAGAAGATGATAAGCAACATGACCAAGAGCCTGCACGGTAATAATTGTGAAACAAGGAATTTTCCTAAAACTAAAGATCCAATCAAAGAGGTATAGTTTATTACATATGCATAATCACAATCAAATTTTGATGGAAGAGAACCTCGAGCCTGATATCCAAAGAAATGACAAACAGAATTGAACTTCTTCCCACTGTGCTTAGCACTTCCCTGCAATACTCAATTAATGTCCATAAGTTATGGAGAACTTCTATAAAAGAGGTGGGACAATGAAAATGGTAATGGTTTGTTTAATTTATTTTATGATATAAAAAATAACATACTATGTTCCTTTGCATCCAATGTGTTTTATAATAAAACATAAATCGCTAATACAATCCCAGTTGAAGCATAGAAAAAGAAAAGCTAGGCATAAGATTACATTAACGTATGATTGTTGCATCTTACTTGACTCACTAGTGCAATGGCCATACATATGGCTAACTAGAACATAGGCTGAGTGCAGTGAAGATGCAAATTCTATAACCAGCCATGAGTATTCCAGAAACCATTGCATCTAAAGAGGGCTTTCAGTTGAAAATAATGTTTCACATGAGATGTTCTGAAAAGATTTTTAAAATTGAGCCCGCATCGAATAGATTTCAAGGAACACTTGGGTGAAAAAAATACGAAAGAATTATATCGCAAAAAAGATGCCATACCAAGCGTTTGTTCATCTCTTTTTCAACTAAATAAGCGAAGAGTTTCTCAGTCTCAATCTGCAAAGTAAAACATGTCATAATTGGTACCATAAAAAGGGAAAAAAATGATCATTGTCAATAGATCACCTGAGACAACTGAGCAGAGCCATCCGATTCAGGTGGTAAAAGAAGCTACATGACCCAAAAAAAAAAAAGGTTATAAACCACCTTCTGTATTCAGTATGTACTGGAAGCAGATTTGTACAAATCTCACATCATCAGCATTTCAGATATATGAAGGGAGCAAATAAGGTAAGACCTATGTCTGATAATAGATGCCATATCAATTGTTCTTCTGCCCATAAAATTTCCAAGATTCACTGAAAATTGAGATTTAGAATTATCTTTTGTGCCTATTTAACACAATATATCTCAACACCAAATTACCTTTTGGAATAGAACCACCAAAAGGCAAGGAGGGGACAAGAGAAAGAAAAGTCAGCCAGCTCCTCCAACTTTGATCAAGACCCAACCGAGTACAATAAGTAACATTGGCATTTTCATGCCAATGGGCCCCACAAACGAGGTAAGGTTAAAAGCCAGGTCCAGTATAAGGCAGGTCACATTACAAATCTCATTTCTAGACTAAATGGCATAAAGACAATCCTAAAAATGGTTTACATATTAAGTGCTACTTACCTGCTTTTGGATGGAAGTTGGCAAGAAATTAAACAATGCATATGACCATGGAGTCAACTGAGATAAAACTTCATCAACCGGAACTCCATCGTTGCACAGACCATGAATTTCCTGTGTAATCACATCTTATCTCAGACAAGAAAGTCCAAATTACCAAGTTTACTGTGTCATTGGAATAAACATTTCTCTTCTACTTTGAAAAAATATAGAAAGGGCAAATGCTGTAAGTCCAGCAAATATGTAACAAAGAACTCAGCATATTATCAACATCTACCAAGAGCTAAAGAGCCAAATAATGAACAGACCTTCAATAGAGCATTTACTTCAGGAATGCTTTCAATAAGTCCCTCAGGTAACAGTATCACTCCATGGTATTTATCTGGAAACAGAAGGAAGTTTTTTAAGTACTGGCAGTTCAAATCTTAGTCATACCAGGGATGGGATCCAAAATCTAACAGGATGGATGAGAAGAGCTGGAGGAGAGTAATGGCTATGATAAACTTGCGTAAAATATTAGTTCATGTGCCGAGTCCCAAGTCATCCAATTGTAATTATTGTTTAAAAAAATGAAGCCATATGCATGCTCCCTAAATTCTATGAATCATTTTAGCCTATACATACACTTCTAAAATAGATACCTGACTCCAGTATCTAAGACCACTGATTAATTAGAAAAATAAAAATTTGATTGAGAATTTTGGAGGCTTTCACTAAATACGTAGTTACCAATATAACTACATCTCATTTTATCTATTTGGGAACATCCTAATTGTAAGGTCATCAAATTGTATCAACATACAATTAGTAGAATAAAAGACTTCAGAAAAGAAATCTTGACTAGTAAAAAATACATTTAGAAAATACATAGAGGTGATAAAGAAAATGGATTGTAAGAGGCATAAGGGGAGCATATTGTATATTTAATGACATGACCAATACCATATATATTAGCCACATACAAGGAAAGACACCCTCTTCCAAGAGAGAGAGAGAGAGAGAGAGAGAGAGAGAGAGAGAATCCATCGATGCAAATAGAATGGCCCTCAAGCAATAACCTTGTTCAGCCCTGGCTTGTACAGCATCACAGATTCGTTTTGTTATGTCCAAAAGTGTGAGTTTTGAAGCAGCTACCTCTTCACCAAGTACAACCTGAGGCAAAACTATGCCAACTATTACTTTTGTGACTTATGACCAGAAAATAGAATCTAAGAAAACACAGAAAGAATTAAATGAAGGACGAGAACACAACCATATTTGCATGAGACTGAAGTGCACACTCCAAAGCTATATGAGACGCTTTCTTCCCCATCACTCGAATAAAGTGATAATACTGCAAAAGACAACAACTTTTACCCACACGAGGATAAGATCTTTATTTAATTGATTGAAGTAACAAATAACTATCATAAAACTAGTCAGACTCAGTGTTTCAAATATAAGTTCCTTCTGATTTTATTGGTAAAATATGGCATGGTGAAACACAAAAGAAAAGGAGAATGCCAAAATGAATTTAAATGTTAGACCAGGACCCTCCATGGAACCAGAAATGTACCTTCCCAGCAGAGAGAGCATCCAGACACACATTGCTTATCAACTGAGAATTCACCTAAAAGTTGGCCAATTCGAAAGGTTCAGCTTGTGTCAGTGTGCAATGCGTAGCCTTACCAGGAATAATCTTGTATATTGTTCTAGCGAATTTAATGTTTAATGTCTTTATACATGGAAAAAAGAAAGTTGTTCTTCATATAAAAGAAAAAAAATCAAGGAAACTGAATGGGGTTGTATGTTTAATAAATTCAAATTTTATTTTATAAACCTCTATCCTGTCCTGCATAGAAATTTTAATAGCATGCTACAAATAAATTTTTCAGCGATAGATGAGCATTGAGACTTCCATGGGACAAAAAAAGATTCTTGCTAATCTTGGCCTATTTCCAAAGTGAATAGATAGATGCACAGTCAATTCATGGTTATCAGCACAAGTCTTCCGTGCAAAATATACAATTTGAGTATTATGTCAGTATGACTATCAAAATCCTTTCTCAACAAAATAAGCAAGAGATTTGATAGCAAAATCAAAACATTAAAAAAAAAAAAGGAAAAACTCCGATCTGATGTATGACACAAAGAAACAACATCCAAGTCCAGTTGGCAGAGTAAGAAATAACCTAGATACTCCATATGTTGAAGAGTGAGTCAGCAGTAAATTACACCATACTGTTCCATTCTTACCATAGAGCATGTGGCTGATAATTAGCTAGCCCGTTCCTTAGTTTTTGGGCTTGAGAAGAGCTATGATTTCTAGAAAGAACATTATTAGCCTCTTGCTAGGCCGTTACAGAAAGGTTATATATCCATTGTCCCAAGAATGTAGTAATCAAGATACAATAATGTCTAACCAAAGGCATATCCCAAGGATGTGGCAGGATAAAAGTATCCTATATCAGAGTGTAGAATAGGTTATAAGCATGTCAACTAAGAGGGCCACAAATAAGTGTTGAGCCTTTGGTGAAGGTAACATAATGATGTAGATCAGTGAACAATGTCCATGGTCAGGTGTACAAGTGTAAGCTGAATTACAATCATGAGTGATGACTTGCATGATTTGATATTGTAGGGAATGTTATACAAGTCAAGTTCACTTTCATCTGAAATTCATTTTAGACCATGTTGCCATGAGCTTTGGTCATGTCCCTTTTAGCCAAAAGATGAAGCATGTGTTTGGTGGCAAAGACTTTGCAAGGGAAACTTTGGCAGTTGATAAAGTGTACTTGACCTCTGTTTTTTGAAGACCAAGAAACTAATATACTCAAAGGAAAGGTGTAAGTGGATATCCCTTTCATTTTATGTTTGTCAGGTTGAGACTTGAGAGAGATAAGGGAAAGGTCAGGTAAATGTCCAGGAAGAGCATAATAGGCTCCCACATGACAGATTGGGGTTTGTAAGCAGATAATTATTTAATTCTTTACCCAGGACTTTTCTCTTGCATCTTTTGGACTTCGTTCTGCATCAATTATAACCTTATCCAGCTTTTCTTGTGAAAAATGTGTATAAGAATCTGGATACCTTACTAGGCATAGTAAGATATATTATGTTAGGATTGCAGAAAGATGCATCAGCAAACTAATGAATTACAAGTCAAGCATAATTCCAGCTAAATACATGACCTCAACTACTTGCAAATTGTTGACAAACAAAAACGACCATGACATACTATTTTCTTTGATAGATTTTGACAATTTTTACATGAGAAATGTTGATTCAAGGGTGGATATCAAAACAATCTCAGAAAAGGGAAGTCTTCTCTTGTAATATTTAGAAAACGTAAGTTCTTACACTTTTGGAGGAAGTGGAACTATTAATATTGTACTACATTAAATATCACACCATCTCATTTAGTTGTCATTATTTAACGTTCTTTTCTTCTGGAGGCTTCCCTTCTTGTGTCTTTAGACAGGATATCTTAGTGTAATTTTTTTTTCCTATTAATAGAGATCTTCTTCTTTCATCTTTTAAAAAGGAATAAAGCTTCACACCTTTCTTGAGTTCATACCTATAATCACATACTTCGACCTCACACAGCCCATGCAAATCATTAAAGATAAGAATTAAGATTTTGATACTTGAATACAAACCCTCACACAAATAATGTACAAGTAGCAATACAACATGGATGTGTGTGTGTGTGTGTGTGTGTGTGTGTGTGCACGTGCGTGTGTGTATTTGCAAACATAAGATTCTTTAAAGTTACCTTTAGATGATACAAGCATGAAATCCTGCAGCACCTGCAGGCAAGTATGCTACTGAAAATATTTTATTAATTTTTTTTATTGAAAAGGATATTCAAAAATAAAATTCAAACATAATATGGTTAGAACATTAGAATTAGCCCTAGTAATTGGATGGAACCAAGGGTGTATTTGACATTATTTAGTTTAAAATCTCTTTATATATTTTACAAGAACTATTGAATTCTTTTATCCTCTACAAAATTAAAAATATTAAATTAAGATTTATGCTTTCATAAATTTCATTTATTATACAGGTCTTGGTTCCAAACAATATCGATAATTCATATTCTGGTAAATGGTATGTGTACCACATTAAGTTTTAAAAATTGTGCACTAATTGTGAATGACATTTTTTTAAAAGAAATATTGTTATTCATCATAGTAGTATTCATGAAGTATTGAGTATTACAAGAAAAATGTTTTTAGCATAACTTTTTATAATTTGATGTCACCAAAATTGCCATGCTCATTATACCTTAACTTGATACAATGTTACTTTAGGTTTATGAAATTTGCTGTAATTATTATTTACAAGAATTATTTATTTTTTAAAGACAGAAAAAGGCAGGACGAAGGAGAAGATAGGGAAGGGATGCTTGGGTGGGTCACACCCAATCATATGCTTTGCTTCTTGTTAGTTACCTTGTGAAAGAGAGAGAGAGAGAGAGAGAGGTGACACAGGCACACGACTGTCCTCCACCAATGACGTAAAAAGGCAGTTACATCCTTTTTTGTTTGTATTCTTAAATCTAAGTAACAGTGATGGAAAGGAGGGTAATTAAGACCAATCGACCTATCTAAAATCGCAGAGTCACTTTACCATCACAAAGGCAGACAGCAGACCTACTTTTGATGATGAGAAGTCAACTATACCCTTATTGCTTGTGTATGTGAGTGAGATGAAATGGAGAACAAATATAAGAAGTCCAGAATTTTTAAAACAGCACAGCTCCTTCATTTCGACAAAACTGGGAAAAACTCCACTTTAGATATATATAATTAATGTCTATAAGGCACAGGTCCAAATAGGTAGTTTGCACCAAAAAAATAATAATAATAATAACATTTCTCTGTTTCTAGCATGTAAGTTTAAATCCGAACATGACATTCTTTCAAGGAAGCATGAACTTCTTGAGAACCATGATAACATTTCAACAATAATAAATTCAGTGATGTCTGATTAAAATAAAGACAATGGTGCAGATCACAGATAAGGCGGTTATCAACCAGAAGAAGAAATCTCAGAAGAGGATTATATCGGCTGCAAACCAGGTTAGGTGAGAGAGAGAAACATGCACCTTACACACTGTATCAAACCCAACATTTGCTTCAACAAATTGGTTTTTTAGATCACCAAATATTGTAACAGGCACTCCAACAACCTGAAATGATAAAAAGAGGATATCAGGCCTCTGTTGATATGGAGATTATGCAATTGACATGCATTTAGTCCCACAATAACCTTTCCATCCTGTTGGGACGCAATGGTAAACATATGCCTCCAGGTCTGAGATTAGCATTATCTATGCATCCCTCACGGAACCGTCTCACCCAATAGAAAAGATCACCTAGTACCCATCAGACAGCCTTACCTTCTTTTATTAAGAAGAGACTGCTTTCGCAAATTGAATCCAAGACGTGGACTAATTATATTAGCAATTTTCCCATCTAGATAATGACTCACCCATAATATAGACATAAACATTAATCAAGTTTGAGCATGATAAAATTGCAGGGTAATTAGAATCTAATTTCTAACTTTATACAGTTTAATCAAATTAGAAGAATCGGAATGCCTTGAATGCGAATACAACTTTGGTGCCTGTGTTTATTTTCTTGGGACGAGCACCTTGCCGCCAAGGACATGGAATAGGACACAAAGCCATTTGGTTCAAAACATTCCTGTCAAGGTAGAAACTGCATTTCTTTTGCCATATGAGGCTCAGTAATAAATTTAACTACCTACTAGCACTCTTAGGGTGGTCATCTGTGTCAGGTAGGAAGTCAGACTCATATCCTATGCTCAGCACCCTAGTCTGCTCATGAGCCTGTTGGGGGAAAACTGCCACTTCATTATATCCAAAATCGGTTTTTGGCCTGCTTGATAAATAGAAATTATTTGAGTGAGGATAACTCTTTTTTTTTTTAACAGAGTTAGTTGAAAGAGTAACTTGTTGAGTGAACAAAGGGGGCAAACTTAACAAATCTGGCTATTTGGTAATTCTAGCTTACTTTTTGTCCATGTAGCTACAAAAATTCAGGACTTTAACAGTTTCCTATCAAACCTGATTAATCCTAGATATTTGTAACTTTAAGTCCATCATTTAGCACCTCTAGCATGAAGATCAAATCATATAATCCCAATTTTGAGATCTTTTGTTATGATTTATCTTTCCTTGAAGGAACACTTGACGAGCACTATTCATGTATTGTGATTAACATATGTAATTCAGGAGTACAGAAAGTAAACATGACACCATGTGGAAGCACAGATACTAAGAATACCTTTGTGGGGCACTTAGCCGCAGTGAGAGTCTCAGCAATTCGAGCAGCATCAGAGTTAGATGTAACTCCTTCATATAAAAGAATGAAGTATTGAGAATCTTTAGGTGTAGGAGCGAACTTATCAGAAAAGTTCTCAACTTTTACACTTACCGCCTAAGAAAACTAGCCCGTCTAGCTTCAATTCTTGACATGTTTTTATTGTAGATTTCACTTGATCAAATGTTCTAATCTGGTCTTTTGACCTACCCAGCATGTCATAACCACCTACAATCATACAAATTTGGAGGTTTTGATAATAATATTCAAAAATGTAAGGTTCACGAGGATGGCTCTTGACAACTTGGAGTAGCATTTCACAAAATTAAAGTTTCTACTTCAGTAATGTTCAAAATGAAACCCTCACCCACCAACAAAATTCCAACTTAATGACAGCAGGAAATATTTCTCTACAACAGTAAATCATGCAGGAACTTTTCATTGAGTTGGCAGCTCTGCTTGAAAAGAACCAAAAAATAAAAACTGAAGATCCCAGCCCCAATGCATCAAGATGTAAAACAGGCAACAGCAGACTAAATAAAATAAAGTTCACAAAGACAGGAACCAATATTATACATAAACGCATTGTGATGAAAAGATTTCTGTTATTACAACTACAAAAGGAAAAGAAAAGATCAACAAGGAAAGGCCATAGCAGTTAGCACAGAAGACCAAAAAACACAGCTTTGTAGGACCCAACTGGACTTTTGACCTGACTTTGAGTCTGCACATGCAACGTGAAGGTTTTAAACACCACCCCCCATGCACAGACACACATGTTAGAAAAAGGATAGATTTCACACTAGTGCCTTCTTCCATTGTCAGAATCATACCCTTGAGAGTTAGAACCAGTATATGAAGCTGCATAACAATGGTATCACAAGCAGATTTTCCCACAATTAACAAAAGCATTGTTCCAAAATTAATGTTGCTTGGCTTTTCAAATAGCACCAAAAATAACCTTCCCCCCCCCCTCTCATGCAGCAAAACAAAAATTTCGTCATGGAGTAACCACTCTATTTCAAGATAATGATAGAAACCATGCCCCGTTGCATCAAGATATCAAACAACCAGCAACCTACCTAGATAAAAAAAGTTTAATATCATTTGAAACTAAATTCCAAAAGAATGTCATTTAAAGCTTTCTATTGCACACACACATTCACAAATCCATTAAAGGGCTAATTCAATTAAAACCCTAATGCAGGAAGAAAAAACATATATGTATACTGGTTAAACAAGAATCTAGAAGAAGCAGCCACATCAAGATATTTTTGCAGCAATCACCACCATATGTAAAGATAAGTGAATAAATAAAGTATTGCAAACTAAAAATTCTTAAATAGCTTATGCGGTTTCTTCCTCCTCTACAATGTCCCTCTTTTTTTCAAATAGAAGGGGGCCAAATGAATCAAAAGACTGATCAATATTGACTGCATACACTTCTCTAATCCCAACTCATCTTAACAAACCCGTTCATCACCTGGTTTAGACTGATGACCGGAGAAGGTCACTCTTAAGTCATCCAAACCCAACAGAATAAAGTCAAAGTGACTTGCCACCCCTAGATCATGTTTTCAGAGACATTTAATCATCAATCTATAACATGATCATTTGCAGAATCTATTTCATGTAAGCAAACCTGACTTTTAGTATTGTGATTTCTTTACTTTCATGCTGGTATAACACTTAAACCTTCAATTGTTGAGTTTATATACAATTAGATCCTTCTCACCTTTAGGATAGATTTCAATCCTTTCGAATGAATTATAAAACAAATAGAGCTATAAATTTCTAGAAACCAAGCAAATGTTTAACCAACCAATACAAATGAGTGGGGAAAAGTTATTACACCCATTTTTTCTGTCACTGTGACTGTTTCTTTTTCTTTTCTTTCTTTTTTTTTTTTTTTCCTTTTTTGGATCAGCTACAATTTTACTACTTTGATAAATAACACCACAGTGGATTACATCTTCACATCACTCATATTTACCACTACGCATTGTCAGAAACACAGCCATATTGATGAAGTCATTCTAGTATGTATTTTATTTCCTTTCAATCAGCAACAGAATTATTCTCATTGTACCAATATGCACTAAAACAGATAAGCTTACCTAGCAAATATGGAAGAGAAATGTGTATGGAGTAATGAGAGAGGTGCTCATAATTCCCAAGGTTTTATATCTTGTTTGGACGATTATAAACTTAAGAAAAGAATCCTACGGTTCATTACAGATCACATGAGAAATGCATTTGCTTAGATTTAAAAGGAAAGAAATTTTAAAAAAAAAAAAAAAAAAAAAAAAAAAAGGTTCTGTAGAAAAGAATCCTATGGTTCATTATCATAAATTCCACAGAGAGCCAAATTACAAAGTTTCTGTAGAAATATCTTCTAAGGTACTAATACCCTGGGAAGATGTTACTTGTAAAGATTTCATTTCAAAGAAACATTCATGAACATCGCAGTATACCTGTACAAGTACACATGCTAACCATCAACCCCAAGTAACTAAAATATAGGAGCAATAGGTTGTAATTAAGGAAATATTGACCTTTGAGATCTTAAATATTCTTATGTCTATAAAAGGGGTCCCGTATATATGAGAGGAATTACTAAAAGAAGGAGATTATTATATACCTTGATTACGATATGATGAAACAATGTCCTCACTAAGCTCGATCACCTTTTGTGTAAATAAACCTTCAATGCCATCTTGTTTCATGCATGAAGAGTATCAGTTGATGAATTTTGAGCAAGATAAAGTAATTTATGCTTGAAATAAAAGAATAAACACATTAAATGTAAACAAATCCACACGATTGAGAAGATACAATTGATAATGATGACTTGTTAGTTTACAACAACAACAACAACAACCTAGGCCTTCTATCCCAAAACTTGTTAGTTTGTTTGTCAATATTGATATGCTTGGTTTGCATTACACAAGATGGTGAGAATTTTTATGGTAATCAAGTTATAGGATTATCATCAAGCAATGTCAAGAAATCCTAGAACTACAAAATATTTGCCTTTCCTTTCCACCGTCAAGGTATAGTTCTCAACCCTGTATCTGTGGCCACTATTTCAGTTGTTAGTCAATAAAACACCTAGCACCTAGCACCTAGCATTGTGCATTTGAAAAGATATTGCACGGATTGGAAAAGTATCATATTTTAAAAATATTCTCAGGAAACTGTCCAACACAGTCCATCATAGAGGCCTTCCTCTTGCAAGTAATTGCAAAAGATGCAGCTGAAGCCTCAAAGTATAAGATGGGCACAAAATGGAATACATCTAGCAAGCACGTATTTCCTGTTTCAAGGACGTATATATATAAATATATATATATATATGTATGTATGTATGCATGCATGCATGCGTGTATGTATGTATGTATGTATGTATGTATATATGTATGTATGCATATGTATGTGTGTATATATATATATATGTATGTATGTCTGTATATATATATATATGTATGTATGTCTGTATATATATATATATGTATGTATGTCTGTATATATATATATATATATATATATATATATATATATATGTATGTATGTATGTATGTCTGTATATATAGATATATAATAAGTTTATAAGGGAATCCAAACAGTTACTATCCTTGTGCTGGTTGGAAGCAGGTGCCTTCTTTCTCTCCCCCCCCCCCCTTTCTTTCCAACCTACCCCCAAAGAAAATAATCAAAAAATAAAGTTCTCCAATGGCTGTTAGGACCATCAGCTAACAATCATCACAGCAAATAGCCTAAGACTGCCCCCATTCATCATTGCCCTAGATATTAATCACAAGAGTTTGAATTTTGTACTTCTGAACTAGTTCTAGCATTAAAAGAAGAAAGAATAAATGAAGGAGAGGGGAAAAAAAATCATTCCCAACCAATTTCACCATTTATAAAGATATCACCAATTAGAATAACCTTTTCATGTACTTCGGATGTTTGATTATTTGAAAAATCAAATTTGACATTAAACATAAATATAAACAAATTACCCACCACAAAATCCAAGCAAAGTACTCTGTCGATTATGAGACTTGATGGCATCATAAAGGCCACTGATAACATTATGACCTCCTGGAGACTGTCTTCCACAAAATAAGACCCCGATTCTGCAATAAATGAACTATGAATTCCCTACAAACTACACATTAGCTGCAACCAATATGAAAGAGCACAGATATATGAAGGTGATACAAATATAAACAAGACTAACATATAGAAAATCTCACTATGATTGGTTGGAGCCTGAAGTTTGCAAAATAATTAGAAGATAATGAAAATGGGTCTCACAATTTTTCATGGGTATGTCTACCCTTCACATAAAATGCTACAATTTGTGAATGAGAAACCACATCAAGCCACATGCACATGATAAGAAAGGAAAGGAAATGCAATCTGAACTAAAAATCCAATTAAAAAGTATGCACAATTCAAGCACAAGAACAGGGGCTTCAGTCTAGATGTAGTTCCAAACTTCCATTGAAGTTCCGGTGTGGCACCTAAACTTTAATTTAGTACGATTGACCCATTAGATAAAGTTGTCAGTTGACTAGTTTTTCCTACAGCAAAACACATATAAATGCAGTTTCATCCCAATTTGTAGTAAAACCTGAACGCCGCTAGTGCTGATGACTTTGAAGTGTTGAGTTTGGATGATTTAAACTGAATAAGAGGTTGGCCAAATGTAAAAGGAAAGGATTTATGAACCGATTGGGCATCAGATATGTCTTCAACACTTGTACCTTCTCCATATTCCACTTCAATGCCTCTTCCCTGTACATATAAATATGTATGTTACACAGTTACATCAATTAGGTATTATCTCAGAGAGAAAGCCCTATAATTGTCACCACCAAACGCTGTTGAGGGAGAGAAAGACCGACAGCCATCCCCGGAGCGCTCATATTCCCGGGGTTTGGGTGGTTATGGTTAGGAAGAACGAGTGCACGTGCCGTGCACGTGACTGAGTGCTCTCTCCTCTCCCCCGGAACAGAAATTTTTTGAAAACTAAGCAAGGGTGGAGAACTCACTCACTTGTAAGAAAGGCAGACTTTCTTTTTTAATTGGGCCCATTCTTTGGCCCATCTCTGTATTGCCCTTGCTGGGCCTAATCTCTTTTTTTTTTTTTTTTTTTTTTTTTTTTTTCACCCGGTATCTCAAACTTCGTTTCAACTAATCCGGATCGATTTACTGTCAGACCCTTTTTGGAAGAGATCTTCCAACGTGATTTTTCGTACCCATAAAGAGTCGAACTCATGATCATGATTAAGAAAATTCAACTCCCTTCCAATTGAGTCAATCAACGTTAATCGCCTAACATCTCTCTCGTTTTCCGGACAATGAAGTTGAAGAGAACCGAAAAAAAATTCAAATCATTGGGATGTTACTGTAGATAAAAATTTTAGGGTTTTATGATATTGTAAAATTATAATGTGCTTTGAATGACAATGTGCAAGTGTAATTAACAATGTTAGGCATTTAAAATCAACCCAAAGCAACACAAACTCATTTCATATGTGAAAAGTATCAACTTTATAAAGCACACTAAACTTTAATCTTTTCTTTTAAGGTTAGGTGGAATTCATATTTGGCAGAAAGCATCTAATAGAGAGTGGATTCTCTCTCTCTCTCTCTCTCTCTAAACCTTTTCAAGGAAGGTGGAGTTTCATTTTGAGCAGATTAAAAAGTGATCTCAACCCAACCTTTGAATTTCTTTTGGTAACAATTTTCATTAATATTACTTTTCTTATTACAAGATTTTTAAATTTGTAAAAGAAAATAATAATAATAATAATAATAATAATAAAACAACCACGAAGGATCAACCATTTTTTTTTTGGGATCAACCAAATTATAAGACAATCACGAAGGATTAAAACACTAATTGCAGTTGATGATGATGCAACCATAAGATAGATTTAATTACCTGGAGACAAAGTGGAAGCTCCGGTTCATAAAGACTCCTCTGCTTCTGCAATCCTGTTAGCTCCATCACTACTCCATACTCCATTTCAGACACAGAGAGAGAGAGAGAGAGAGGGGGGGGGCTTAAAACTTTGGCTTTGAAAGTTTGTTCAGAGAATTCAAGGTTTTTAATGTGTTGGGTGCTGGGTTGAGGTCATATTATAAAATTCAAACATTTGAAAGTTGAAACTTTGGTTTTGCAAGAACCTTTGACGAGGGGCCAAGGACTAGAAAGTGAACAACAAATGATAAAAGTACCTCATGGGAGGCTACTAATGGCGGGACCCAGTTGAAACAAAACCTAGAAACCGGGGGGGCACTTGCACTTGTGGTTTTTAATTTGACCAAGTGTCCCATGTTTTGTTGATGGTTTGGACATGACGACCAACATCATTTCATTAGTATTCAATTGGGCCATTTAAGTATCATTCCACGTATCATGCCAACTTAAAATTTCTAGAAGTAATCTTTTTTGTTAATTTTTTTTAATTATTCAAACAAATAATAACTTTAAAATTCTTTTTACAGTAATGAAAGAAAATCGAATAAAATTATAATCATGTGTTTAAATAATTTTTGGCTTAATTAACAAATTTTATGTTATTATTTGTATCAAAATTGACATTTCCTTTGAATCTATTTTTCCTTGTTTGAGAATTTGCTAAACCGTCGACGGCGTAATAGTTTTCATTTTATATGGTGTGCATGCAGGCAGGCGGGCCTTTGGAGCACGGTCAATTTATTCATTTAAGACCAAAAACTATATCTCTAAAACAATTGACATGGTGAAAGAGAATGAAGCAATTTTAGGAATGTATATCTTTAAATTCCATTCAACTTTTCTCTTAAGGATCGCATTTATTTTACAAAGCACAATGATGACCTGATTCCCGACATTGAGATCAAGTTTATCTTTGTGAAAAGAAAAAGCGGTTCAACCCGATTCATCTTGAAAAATCAATTTAAGTGATTGAATTATTCGAGTGAATTGTGCACATCAGGCCTTGCATCATCACCTCCAACATTTTAAATGCATCATCCACATACAGTGCATTGGGCAATATTGCATAGTCCATTGACATTCTGTTGCATAAGACTGAAACTGAACACGTCAATTGTTTCTTTGGCCCTTCCTGCCTTGTGCTCGTCTATTAAGCTCATCCATGTTACACAACCATGATGCGGCCTACCCCATACCACAAAACACAGGCTATTTTGTTCCATCTCCCCGCATTGCAAAGACAATGGTTCAGACAAGTATCTCCAACATCCACCAAAAGAGTATCCTTGCACTGTCCAAGTTTCCAGCTTAGCAAAAACCACTCAAGAATTTGTACTAAAACATCCCCCATCCCCCCATCTAAAACCAGCTTCTTCCACTCGAGCATCCTTGCAAATGCCATCCATGAGAGTCACATTTGGACGACTCAAACCCACCTGCATTTCAAAGTCAAAGCTGCATACTGTATATTTTCCTTGTAGAGTCCATGAATCAAGACCAAAGACGCATCAGGCCTCTCCATCTCCATACCAAGCAACAGCATTGCTTTCATAGTCATCCCGCACAAAACAACATTCTTAACGTATGTATAAGCTCAAAACACCAATTTATCATCAAATACACTACGCATCCCAAGCTTAAACAATGTTGAGCCTAGATTTGCTAACAGATGGAAAAGCACAAAACAATTTAATTAAAGCACTCAGAAAGACATGCTTATAAACCCCCTAGATCCAAATCAATTTGTACAAAGCAATTTAATTAAAGCACTAGGAGAGACATGCATATGAACCCCAGGAGCCAAACCAAACTCGAGTCTTGCCGACCCACCAAACACAAGATTGCATAAATAAAATCCCACAAGGCATAATACCAAATCAAAAGCTAGGATTGCTTCCGCAAATGGCAATTCAAAATCATTACTGGGGTTATTGACAGGTGGGTTTCATGAGAGTACAGAAGAGGAATTGGAATTGGAATTGGTACAATATAAGTATGAAGATACGATTTCCAATCATGGAATATAAAATAAGATATGAAACACAATTGAGAACCTTTTCTAGGAACTCTTCCCCTTTATAGAGGGCATTTGCAGACATAAATAACTAGTAGTTCCGAGCACAGCAGACACCTATATTAGTCACTCCAAGCATGATCCATCACTGTTGATAATGGGCCCTTTCATGATGGCTATGCGTCACGCAATGCTAACACAACGTGTTTTGACACCTTGAGTGATTTGACATGATTTGCCATCTCCCTCGAGGAGGCCTAAATAATGGCAGCAGCCAAATATTTGCATTCAATCACATTCAAGATCTCAATGCTGGAAGCATTTAATCTCACGTTGGGACATATTATGACCACAACCAAAAGAAAAGAATAAATTATACAACACTAACTGAACTGCCGCACAAAAATTCATAACTTCCAAATTGATTTGAAGAGGATTTGGATCATGGAAATAGTGTGCAATGGTTCATGCACTTATTTATGTATTAAAGAATTGAGCCTCGGTGTGCCTATTACTTATCCTCCTTATTTGTACTGCTGTTGAACCTCCCAAACAAGCTTGTCCATAAACTGGCATTTCTTGTCAAATCCCCACCCTGGGTTGCTCTGAAATGCATATATACAAGTGATGTCAGAGAAAATCTTTCACAAATGCTATGAATGACAAACTTAGTAGGAAGCATAGAACTTTTTCCCCTGCTAAATACACACACAAACAGAGAGATCTTGAAAGTATACAAAACATGTTCAACAAAGTAGAGAAAATAATGATATGGGAGAAACTAGAGACTTGTTAGGAGTCAAATGGATCGATCACAAAGAAATACAAGAAAGTCTATAATATGATATACTCAAGAATTAGTAACAACTGTAGAATGGATGGGAAAGGAGAGGTCAGACAGGAAATTGACTCAAAATATTATGCATTCCTATAGCATATGAATCTGAAATGGGAACTATAAAAAGTTTGATCCATTATCAATCGAAACTTTAGGCTGTCTTTGTTCGCTTGAAATATTCTTTGTGCGAAATTTTTAACGAAATATAGAAAATATATATATATTTTTTCCAAGTTTTTCCATATCCTTGGAATCGCTTAAAATATTCCAGGAAAAGGTCCTCTTCTATTACCATGATTGCAGCTTCCCACTTATTTCTCATGCTTGGAAAATAACATCCACGAAATATTCCTTAGTTTTGTTTCTCTAATTTTTATTCATTTTTAGAAATTATTCTCCTAAATTTGAGGTGATTTTCAAGAAACAAGAGTGGAAATTTTCCACTTATTTTTCAGCTTTCCACTTATTTTTCATGCTCGGAAAATAACATCCACGAAAAATTCTTCAATTTTGTTTCTCTAATTTTTCTTCCCTTTAAGAAATTATTCTCCTAAATTTGAGGTGATTTTCAAGAAACAAAAGAGTGGAAAATCTAAAGGTGCATTTAGTTGTGGAAAACAAAGGTGTTCCCAAGAAAACGTTTTCTAAAAAAATGAAACTATATTTAAATACTCCATTTTTCAATTTTAGAAAATAAAAATTAGAAAATACAATTTTTCAATTTTTAAAGAGAAATAGAAAATAATCTTAGGGTTATTTTCTATTATTTTCCATTATAAATTAAACCCATATTTTTCAAAATTATCTAAATTTTTTACTTGTTTCTTTAAAGATAGAAAACAAGAAAATTAGAGAAGGAAAATTAAAGAATATTTTCCACAACTAAACACATCCTAATTTTCCCAGATTTTATTTTCTTTTTGGAATTCTCTGGCAAACAAACACAACATATGGTTTTAAACACAAATTTAGTGTCCAAAATTTCACTTCTACAAAAAATGCATGGAAAAAATTCAAAATATACCATTCTTGTAGAGCATAAAAGCTGTCTCACAAGAATTTATCTTAATACATATCTAACTCTTCTAATTTTTCATGTAATACACCATTTTTCAGATTTTCAAAAGGGTGTCACACGTGGCCAACCATGTACAAGGAAATGAAGAAGAAAGCATCACAGCCATAATTATCAAACTCAACCCATGCATCAACCCGTCCGTTTTGAAATTATGGTTCAACCATTTGAGTCATTGGTTCAACCAATGTTTTTTTTATTATTATTTTAAAATATAAAAATATATCTAATTATTTTTTTTAAAATAAGATATCCACCTAAATATTCATAAAAGATAACATAACTACATAAAAAAATTAAAACCCCATAAGTTCACATTTTCTATTGTTTCAAAAGTCAAAAAAAAAAAAGAAAAATACGAAATATTTTTTAGGCTTTTTAGCATTTTTATTTTTTATATATACAAAATTTCATTATTAACCGCAAGTTTAAGTTTATATTGCAAAAGAAAGGTTAAAAATGTCTTTTAATTGAAAATACAAAACCAGCCCAATTCTCCTAAAAAATGCGGGATAGTGCGGGTCACCGAAAGCCATGGTTCAACCATGGGTTCAAATGGGCCATTTGGATTTGCGGTACCATGCATGAATGAACCCATATTTCTTACAGGTCACTGGCTCATCCGGTTCGACCGGCGGGTTGGTCCGGGTTTCATAACTATGACCACAACATACTTTCTCAACACATGCATTCAGATTAGAAGTCTACCCAATTCTTACAAACACAAAAACAGAAAACAGAAAGACCAAAGTTTTGAACCCAATTCTGTGAATATTAGGAGAGGACCAGGATACTCCCTCAAATATACATTTATCACCCCTTGTCCAAAACAGCCAAAAAAAAAAAAAGCAATAACCGCAAACTACTCTTTCCAGCAGACATATAAAACCTGCACCAAGCTCAAAGTTCATGCTAAAAGGAGCCAGAAACAACCCAAACACCTCTCACCTAGAGTAGATAGTATCCCACTACTTGTTGCCTCATAACTTAAACTGCAGAAGCAAATAGCGTACATTTTCTACATTTTACTAAAACCAGAAGCATTTTGTTAACCCATAATTTTGTCATGCTTTTGTAGATAGTCAACAGTGAGAATCCAATCTATGGAGCAATTTGTTTTACAGAAGTATAGGCAGTATAACTTATTAGTTTAGAGCAAACCACAGGACAATGAGTTTCACAGTTATCCAGTGAAATCCTAATATTGGTCAGATCGTAAGTAGTACTAATCTCAATATAGTTCTGGTTATTTTTACTGTACAGGTACATCATGGCAAAAAGTCTGCCACATATTTTCATTACATGAGGAAGTAAAAGAAATATGGTCCACTCATAGGAGAAGCAAATAGAAGTGCATATGAGATTTTCATAAAAGCATGATGAGGTTGTGTAATGCTTAATTAAAGAAGTAGCCCACAAGGCTAAATATGGCAACCTAAGTAAATCTTCTCCACTTCTTTGAGCACAAAATCCTTATTAATAATATGTGGATCAAGGTTTGAGGGATTGAGTTGGGTGTGCTGCATGTTATTCTAGTCTTTGAGCCGGCTTATGATAGGCAAATTACAAAAGAGAATTAGAACTCAAAAAGAAAGAGCGAAATTATGCCACCCTAGCAAGTGCAACAGATAGCCAGGCTTCAGATACAAAATATAGTCAAGCCAAAATATTCAAAGGGAAAGTTATCCTAACCTGAAGAGAAAGCACAGCACGCTCAGTGAACCGCTTTACTGAAGCCGGGGCACTTGCAGGGAGAGTTTTTGCAACTCTCTCCAATTCTTCATTCTGTTTCTTTGCAGTCACTCTATCAGGTCCACTGTAGTAATCTATAAGCTCTTTTAGATGTGGTACTCTCTCCATAGTTGCCTCCACTACTTCCTGAAAATGTGAAAATGATAAAAAAAACTCTACAACAGTGAGCAAAGGTTCTAATAGGACTCTTCATAATCTTAAAATCAATAAAATAAAAACTAGAAGAAACAAGATAGATTTTATGTCATTCTAGGCAGAAAAGGAAAGGAAGGAACACATAAAAATACCGAAATGGAACATCATTCTTGTATTAGCTATCATTTGAAAGGCAAATCTGTATAAACGTAAAGATATCAAACAGAGATAAGTAGACACTACAAGGATCAACTCCTCAGAAAGACCTGCATGAACTTTATTTGGTTTATTCTAATATATGAACTCGTCCTGCCATAGGCACAGCCAAATCCATCAATGTTGGATTTGTATCTAAACAACTACATTTTAGTCCTGTTCCTTAATAAAACAGAATAAAGACAAACTCAATTAAGCAAAAGCTACTGAATGAATGGCCAAAGCATATGTACAAAAAATTCAAAAATAATCTTTAGATCAATACAACACGGTTTGGCTTTACGAAGCCTAATATTTAAATTAATTATCCTTAATGATATTTTTCTCCACTCTGTTTTATGTTGGGCCTTCATGTTTGATGTCAAAGTTGGAAATGCTCTAATTGTTTCACAGCTCATCATGTTTTCAGGGCTAAAAAATGCTATACAAACTCAGAGCATGATGCGTCTGAAGTCCCTATACATGATTGCCAAGGACGTCTCTCTTTTATAGCTGTCCTATTTTAACCATTTTTTATTTCTCTCAACACTATAAAGTTCAACTTACTCATCAACTTAGAACAACCCCCCCCCATATAATCAAAATGCCCAAACTACTATAATAGTGGATCAATTCAAGCAAAGCAAATGGATGATAGGCAAAGCCAGCATCCAAAGCTCAATCCTGGATCTGTAATGCAATATCAGCAAGACGTGCTAGAAAACAGTGATACCAACATGTGGACATAAAAGATGTGAAGTGCTTAACTGAAATTAAAGGCATTACCTAAGGATGTTTTAGAAAATCTAATACTTGACTTTTGCATTTCAAAAGGAGAAGAAAAGGATTCAAGTTAAGATTGGCCTAGAATACTCATATTGGATGTGAAAAGCTGAATAAGAACAGATGTGAGGACCCACATGGGAGATTAGCAAGGTTCATACATGGGCCAATGAAGGGATGTGCACCTGGAACATCTGAACATAAGCCGATATCGCGGCAGTTAATGGGTGGTGACAGAGAAGACCAATAGAGGGGAAAAAGAGTGGTTGTAGATGAGAGCATTAACAATGGAGGTGATATAACAAATCAAAATAAACCACGTAAAATGCTCAACATGATTAAATATCCTTGGGGGGGATTTAAAATCTGAAAGTACAAGAAAGAAGTCTACTCTATCCTTTACTATTGCGTCTTCTTTTCTGTGGCTAACTTAAACTTGGTGTTAGAAAGGAGGCAGATGATAGAGGTGGGCAAGAAAGAGGGTAGAGCCAACAAGAGGCCCTAATAACCAAAAGAATCTGTTAGAGGTATACCTGGGCACTGGGCAAGGGGCCTGCCCAGGCCCATAAGCACCCATGAAAAGGTGTGGGGTTAGACAACTTTGTAAATTTTGGGCGGGTTTGGACAAAGAAATTTGGGCCTATAATTTTACGGGCTGGGCTCGGACAATGCCTTTAAAAGCTTGGCCTGGTCCAACCTGCCCATGTATATATATATTTATAAGAATACATTTTATTTATTTAGTAATTAATTATTTTAAGAAAATTATTTAGCTTTAGTAACATTTTGTCTTAAAAAAATAAAACTAAACTTTATATTTCTAAAACAAAAAAAAAATAAATAAAACTTTATATTCTCAATTGATGTTAGCCACACATGTAGCTAAAACCCTAGAGAAAATTAGGATTTTTTTCATCCCATAATAGCATCCGCCTCTTACCTCTTCTCTCTCTCTCTCCCTATCTCTCTCGACTCTTTGCTAATCGATCTGAACTCTTTCAAAAGTTCAATATTGAATTTTTGCTCTCTCAAATCAAATCTAAACTCCAAAGTCGAAACCCTCTCTGGTCCTCTTCATCAGAAATTCAGAATCATAACTCCACTCAGTTATCCTGAAGTGGGTAAGTTTTTCTTTTTACACTTGCTCTATTCCAGTCATCGAAATTTGTGGCCTATTTTTGATTTTTCAAGAAATCTAATGGTTTTCTTCATTCTTTCAATTATATGTCATTTTCACTATTAAGTGCAAACACACCCATTGAAATTGAATATGGCCATACAGAGTACAATGCTTCTAAGCACCCAAGAAAGACTTCCAAACTGTGGGATGACATGAGCAGGCTCATAGACACACAGGCTCAATGCAATCATTGTAAAGCTATATTTTTCTGCCAAATCTGCTAGTGTATTTATCATTTGTTGAGACATGTGAAAAATTGCAACAAAAAGAAAAACAGTGACATTAACACTTAGTTTGGGAGTTTAGGGAAGAAAAGAAAAGAAAAGAAAGAAAAGAAAAGAAAAGAAAAGAGATAATGAGATTTTCTTTCCATTCTATTTGGGAGTTTTAGGAAGGAAAGAAAATGATGTAGGATTTATTTGGAATTAAAAATTTTTCTATTATCTTTTTTAAGGTAAATTTGGTATATTCATTAGACAACTTTTCTTTTTCTCTTCTTTTCTTTCCTTTTCTTCCCACTTTTGGGAAGAAAAGTTTTATGTTTAAAATCTTTCCAATTCTTCCCATTTCTTTCCTTCAAAAACTCCCAAATGAAAGAAATAGAGTGATTTTTTACTAAAATCTTTTCTTTTCTCCCCTTTTCTCTCCATTCAAACTGAGTGTAAGCAATTCATGATACAAGGTGGAACAAATAGTGAACAAGTTTCAGTGATTTTAGAACAGTTGAAAAGCCTGGGTTTAGATATATACTAAGCATTTTGTGTCGTCATTGGAAAAATATTAGTAAACAGTTACTAAGGATGCATTGTATTACCATGCTAAGGAGAGGGATATTGTTATAAGAGAATTGAAGATTGCACCTGTTCCAATATGTTTGACTTCTGATAATTTGAAAACTAAGTTTACTAGTGAAACTGTGGACCTTGCTGATCAGTTATGAGTTATTGCTTATTTCACATTTTAATTTTGTATGAATAAGTTCAATTTCATGTTGTGAACTAATTTTCATATTTTAAACTTTAATGTAATTTTATTTGGATTTAAAATATTAAATTTTTGCTTATTATCTTTTTTTTTTTAAATAAATATACCACAATAACTAAACCTTTAACCCACTAAGTGGGTCTTTTCTTGGTCATACGCTATTGAACTCTATTTCATATGGAACCTAGCATTAACACAATATTGTAAAGGGTCCATACATATATTTTTATCTTAATTTTATGATGGCCAGTTAACTAACGCAACTTTCCTCCTTTACCCAGGCTTGGAGCTGGCCATGATGGAGTTTTTATAAATATATCAATTTTTATTAGAAATGTTTAACCCCTGCTTGGATGGACAATAAAATTATGTGGTCTGGCGGGCTTCGACAATAAAGAGGGCCAGTATGAACAGGTTGGGCCGGGTCTAGACAAGGGAAAAACATGTTATTAGTCTACTTGAACCCAGCCCGAGCCTGTCCGAGCCCGCCTCGTGCAACTTTAATTTAAAAAGGAAAGAAAAAGACACAACAAGAACAAGTTGCTCAACAACTTTGGTTTCCTTTTGGTCATCCTTAAGTCTTATCAACAAAATGTCACTTTGATATATTAAGTTTTCTGGGTTTACCAAATGCCAAGAAAATGAGCTACGCTGAAGGTAATAAAAAGTCACGTGGCATGGAATTAGTCATGCATTGTGGGATAAATTCTATAACAGCAACCAAATATGCAACCAATATGACTTTATACATGTAGAACAAACAATTACGATATCAAACACTATGGAGCAGAAAAATGAGCTGGAGAAAGGACACGAGAACTTGAATGATTAACACAATGGCAATCATATGCTTTTATAAATAATATAGAGAAGTGAATATTACACACGTAAAACAACATATCCAACAATTTCGAAGGTAAATGGGAAGAGGTTTCAAAATCTCTCACTAGAGTGTCAAAGAAGTATCAATCATAAAACGAAATCTCTTTCTTCATATCAGGGCCCTCAATATATGGCCAGGTACAACCACAGCTCAATGTACTTCGCATACATCTCGCTTAGTTTTGAACACCCCATCCTGATTGCCTTTATAGTTAGATAAATTGATGTAACTCAATTAAGCAAGTGGGTAAGACACATGTACTCAAGAAGCTTGCAACCATTATGTAAAATAATTGCTAATTTGCATACACAGGATAGAATTACATGCATCAATGTGGGCGTTTGCACAAATTAACAAGCAAAGGAAAAGGATCTGTGAAGTAGGATTAGGTTTAGCTAGGAAAGAAGAATATGAAGCAAATGACATTGATAAGCGAATAGTGAAACAACAAACTAGTGTACCTCCCACTCTTCTTGACTCCTGATTCCTTCATATTGCATTATGAAGGGCTTCACCTTCTCCAGCATATCCCTAAGAGGCATTGGTGGTTTCTCATCGATGTCTGGATTGGTACCAAATTGCTCCATCAAGTACTCGGGCTCAAATTCAATCTGCAAAATTCCCAAACAACAACTGAATCACAACCAAGAATCCATAATCATATTACAAGAAAAAAAAACAACCACATTTCGCAAACACAAACCAAATAATTAGTATGAAGGGCATCAAGATATGCATCATCCAGCGGAGAAGGCAAAACCCTAGAACTCATTTCCTCAAACCCTTCAACCAACTTATCCATAGTCTCCGGCCCAAGCTTCTGTGCCACCCTCTCACCAGAGGCTTCGTCCCCAACAAAAAGCCCGCCCTCATCTTCATCCTCCTCTTCATTCTCAGCATCACGGCCGCGGCCGCGGCCCCGTCCCCTTCCTCCTCTTTCCCTCCATCCCACTCCTCTCTCTCCTCTCCCGCCTCTTCCTCTACCCCTTAACCCTCTTCCTCCTCTGCCCCCTCCCCCACCACCTCCCTCCATCCTATCTCCTCCACCACGTGACAAGATCCCCACTGCCTTCTTCACCGCCTCTTCACGGCTCAATGTCCCCCTCGAAGGCCTCGTCAAATCCTCCTCCTGCAAACCAGCACGACCTTTCTCTCGACGCCGAAGATGCCGATTCTCTTCCTTAGTTGCCTCATCAGAAGTTGTAGGTCTCACCGTTTGTCCTCTCCCAGCACCTCTCAACACTGATATCAGACTCGGCGGAAGAGAAGGAGCACTCTCTCTCCCCCTTAATCCGCCGTCGTCGCCCTCGTTGTCCGGAGCATCGTCGCGGGCGAAAAAGATAGGTTTCTTCGGAGCAGGATCTTGAGATTCTTGTGAAGGACGAGTTATATGACCTCGGCCGATTGAAGTGGTTGCTGAAGGCATGAATGAGGAAAAGGAAGGAAGGATTGGAGACGAAGGCAATGGTTTGCCTCTGCCATGGCCGAATCCAGACTGAGAAGCTTCGTTCGATTCGTTGGAATCGGTTTCCCTTGGAGCTCCGATGGCGAAACCGAACTTCGAAGGCCCTGACCCGCCACGACCGCGGCCTCTTCCTCCGCCGCCGCCGCCGCCAGAGAAGGTGGAGAAAGCTGAGGAAGAGGAGGACAGGGCTAGAGTTTGTCTAATAGGGTTACTGGAGGAAGAGGTGGCGGTGAATTTTCCCAAGCCTCCTCTCATGGCAGTCCTTGTGCCGGTGAACCCCAAAATTCAAAATTGCAGTCTCTACTTTTACTGCTCAGTCATTCTGTAACAAATGAACATTTTCCTGAAGTTCCAACTTTTTCATTTTCCCCCATCCATTCTCTTCCATTTTTTTTTTCTTTTCTTATTTTGGTCCCTTTTTGTTTTTCTAAAAAGTTGTAAAAACAAAACTTTACGTTAATTCTAAATTTTCAAATCTACCATTTGAAAAATAAATATAATAAAAATAAAATTTTAAAATTTAAAATAAAATTAAAATTAAAAGATATAAAATGAATGTTTAAAAATAAAACTACAAAAAATAATACAAAAAATAAAAATAAACTATCTATACAAAATAAATATAATAAGAAAAATAATTTAATTGTTTCAAATTCTTTTATATTTTCCATTCCAATCCAAAAACAAAACTTTTTTCTAGTATAAGAAAAATCACAATCATTAACAAAATTCTAAATACGTTTGAAGTAAAAATAATTTTTTTACAAAAATAAAATACAAAGAAAATATCATATACATATATACTCCCTTCGCCTACTCTGCACTAAATCAAAAAATATTTTATGCATTAAATGAATCCTTTATTAACAAAATCTTAAATGCCCCGGACATTATCTCTCATTCCCAGCAAAATACTGCATAGTCAAAATATTACGCATTAAAAACTCATTTGGTTGCATAAACCATCAAAACAAAAATTTGTGATTATTTTGATTATTAGAACCAGATATTGAAGTGTAGTTTGAAGTTAAATTTTCAATACAATAATAAATTAAATTTTACGTAATATATTGTTTGTATTATAAAAACAATAAGTTGAATTATTAAAGACTACTGATATAAAGAAACCAAAATTTCTATTTAATTAGCACGTACTTGAAAATTCTAAGATGAAAATAGCAAATGAAAACACATAATATTTTATTTATGAAGACTTTTTAAAGATATTTATGCAATATGCAAGCTTCACTTTGATGAAAATACCATATATATTGTATATATTTTCTTTTTTAGATCACGAGTAATAGTCTTACTATTTTTCTTTCGAGTATTCACATTAATAGTACTAAGCTCACTTCCTTAATTCAAACAAGTAATAAATTATATAAGCTGAACAAGAGATATCTTCTACACAATCGAACATACTGACACTTAACGCTCTTGATAACTTTTCTAAAGGAGAATATTTAAATTTTAATGGTGATTTTGTTTAATTATTTAGGATCACTCTAAGTTCATAAGAGGAAGATTATCGAACTCTTTGGATGCCTCTTTTGCTCCCTTCATCTTGTTAGTTAAATTTATTTCTTGTCAATTTTTTATGATATTTATTAAATATAATATTTTAACCTAAAGCATTTAATAATTAAAAGATACCCAAATATAAAATAGAAACAAAATTTGTCTTTTTTTTAAAATTAAATATGAATACTAAAAACAATGAAAAAAATTAGTGAGATTAACAAAAAATTTTCTTTAAATTTTTGTTTTTTTTTTTTTGTGTGCTTAGAGATAACAATGTAAGCTTACATTGCCGACTTATATTAATGAACTATTCCCTTGGAGACAGCTATTTTATATCCACAAGTTTATTAACAAGATTAATAAAATCTTATGATACATTTATGTTTCATTGCCAATACGTTCATATGCATTTAACGTTGAAAGAAACCTTGAGTATGTCCATATGACGATCTCCTATTCACGTGTCGCCTCCCCTAGTACAAAAAGGATATTCCACTTGGCGAAAGTAAACCAAACAATACAATACTACTAGGAATTTTTGGGAAAATTCATGGGCATGGGCATTTCAAAATTACAGGTGGGAAGCTAGGTATGACAGTTTTTGCAGAATCAAATAATTTCAAAATTAGGGATATTTTCTAAAATATTGTTTATTTTAATAAAAATTATTTAATATTGTTATTTTTTTCTTTCTGAAAATATTAATTTCGTACTTTGAGATTGCAAAATCAAATTTTTATTAATTTTTTTTGTAATGCTTTTTTTAAAAAAAAATTAAAATATAAAAGGTTAGGATTCACACTCTGAGTGCAAATTCTTCGGGCTAAAAGCCCTCACTCAGAATGCTATACATATTTCGCATTCTGCCCTCTTTGTGTCCACTCTCCTCTATGACAAAATCCTAAAATATTTTTTTGAGAGAAGAAGGTTGCGGAGATTTAGAAATAATACGTTTAATCTTCCTCCTTTCTTTTCCATTGCTGCGAAATGTGTTGGAGTTAAGTTTGAAATCTATTCTCCCTTTCTTCTCCCTTACTGCGAAATCTGTTGGACATGTTAGGATTTTTAATCCTAGGGTTGCATTGTTTGTTTGAATAACTGATGGATCTAGAGTTTGTATTGAACGATTGGTTGATCTAGGTTTGTGAAATTTTTCTTACTTGCTATGAAATTTCTTCTCCTTTAACCCTATGAACATGCATTGATTGATTGATTGATCTAAGTTTTGCATTGTTTGTTTGAATATGTTAGGGTTTTTAGCCCTAGGGTTTTCATTGTTTGTTTGCATTGGATCTAGGGTTTGCTTTGTTTTTAGTTTAATCTAATATGCACTGAACGATTGATGGATTTGGGGTTTTGATTGTTTATTTGATTATGTTAGGGTTTGTTCTCTAGAGTTTTTTATGAATCTAGGTTTTGTTCTCAGAGGTTTACTGTTTGTACAGATCCTTTATACTCTTTTATGTTTTGTTTTTTTGATTTTAGGGTTTGCATTAAGAAAATAAAAGATTGTATTATGATAGATCTAGGGTTTGCATTGAAAAAAATAAAGATCATGTTATGATGGATTTAGAGTTTGCATTATTTTTGTTGTTGATGCTCTCTTAGAGTTTGTTCTTGTGTTTGCATTATATCTGTTGTTGATATTTTGTTGTTGGTTATTATTGTTATTGGTAGAAGAAAGCAACATGAGTGACTACTGTATGAGACTGGTGCTTTATTGGGTGATTATAATTGGTGGGGTTGAGGATGATTATCGGTATAGTTTGGGTATGAGAGAGAGTATTCATGTTTACCCCAATTAGAGGCCATACTATTGATCTGATATCCTCTGCTCTACATTTGCCTACCAGCCCTAGAGAATCTCTATATGTAGTGTTTAGTTCAATTATTTATATTTTTCTTTCTCTAATCCCCTGACTTTGTTAATTCCACCTTGACATTATTTTATTTGTAAATAGTTTAGATATTCTATGTAGTTATGTATATATGGGACAGTTTGTTCTTAGAACATATTGGGATCAGTTATATCATATGGAAGAGACTGAGGTTAGTATAAATTTAATCTTTGACAACCATTTCTATAACTATAGATCAAACTGACACCATTTTTTTTTTTTTTTTGAAGTTTATTTGGATGTCATATTTTTAAATATTGTTATATTTAGTATTCAAAAAGAGAAATTGTTGCCTAAAACATATTGTTAGTGGAATTTTCCTAAAAATAACAATATTTAGAATAGAAAATTTAATGGAGCTAGTAGAATTGATCATCTTTAAAAAAATATATTGAAAAGAAAATTGTTGAATGTTTAGAAAGGCAAAAGAAAACTCATGAGAAGATCCTAGAAATTTTGAAACTATTGTCAGAAGGTGCAGAATAGAGTGATATTCTCTACTGTTAAAATGTGTAATTTTAAAGTTTGTTTCATTATATTCTATATCAATCTCTATGAATACCTCTATGTACTACATTCAAACTTAATGAGATTTCGGTATTGTTTCTTTCATTTCTGTATGCAGTGTTTGAGGGAGAAAATTTAATAAATCCATAAATTGAGGGGGAGTTTGAAAATGTGCATTCTTGATATTTTTGAATATTTTTTTTTGGTTTTGTTGTTATTAAAAAGGGGGAGATTATTAGGAAAATTGTTGTCCCATTAGAGTTTTGATAATAATAAAACCTTTCATATTATTTTAACATTTTTACTAAGTATGCAGATTAAATTTCGTTTGGAAATCATATAAAAGTTGTTATAAAAATTGTCATAGAGGATACTATAGAGACAACTTATCTTAGATCATAAAAGTTGTTGCAGAGGTAGAAGTTTCGTTCTTTCTATTAATTGAAGACCTAGCTCAGTAATTTAAGTGTAGATTAGGTACTACATTTAGTTCAAAATATGTTTAGACACTTTGATCAAATCATGATTAAAGAGATATTTTGTGGGAAAGAAAAGTTTAAGAGCACCAAAGGAGGAAGTTTTTCAAGTTTAAATCACAATTCAAGAAAATATTTGAATTCAAATAGATTTGAATTCAAACATGACAACTGCAACTAATGACTTCATCCAATAAGAAAATAAGGATTTCTTCTAAGAAGAGAAAGTCCAAAGATAATGTCCTTATCCAAAAAATTTAGAAAATTTTTAAGAAAGGTGACATGACCATTTGCACATATTTAACCCACTATATCTTTGTATGCGATCAAATTTGATCAAATTCAAAAATTGCATATTAAAAAAGGTATGTGAGGCTATAAGGTTAAATGTTTACAACATTAAAAGCATTAAGGAAAACTAGAGAAAATTATGGGTAAAGTTAGCTGGTTACTCAATCTTATCAAAATAGGAGGTATTTTCAGATGTTGATTTTTTGGAAGGATTTTGAATTTTCAATCTTTATCAATTAAAAAAATTTTAAAAAATTAGACAATATTTAACACCTAAAAATAGGAAACTTTTCAGGAATGTTGCTATTCTTTGGATGGTAACATTGTACTGTTACAATAAGTTTTGAAGGCTAAGAAATTGAAGTTAAAATGTTGCACGACATTAGAAAAATGTGGGGCATTAATGAGAGCAATTTACAGCAAATTAAAAGTGAAGAAGTCCCTGCGAGTGAAGAGTGTTGTTTGACTATTATCCTCTGTCATCTTCTAAAATTATTTTTTTGTACTTGTGTTATTGTGAGTTAAGTTTTGTAAGATAGACTTGGTGTGATTTGTTAGATCACCACTATTGAACGAAAATATCTAGGAAAACTAGCAAATTTCTAAATCTCAGTTTATTGACTGAAAAGTGGATGTAGGTATAAGACTGAATTACTATAAGATTGAATTTGTCTCTTTATTCTTATTTTTATTTTCCACTGCATATGTTTAGATTGACCATAAGATTATTATAGATCTAAATGAAATTAGATTAAATTTTTAGAAGTCAATTAAAGACAACCAATTCAACCTCACTTCTTAGTTATTAGAGAGACCAACGCTATCAAGTGGCTTCTCGTTAGGAACCTGAGGCGACCAAGCAGGCTCTCGATCAAACGCTGTGTTGGTTCACACACTCTTAGTAACCTCTCGATCGAATATTCTCGATTAAGTCTCTTGGATACCACCTAGTGGTTTTTTACCGAATAACGTCTCCACCTAGCAAATTAAGATCATGATCACCTAAGATTTGAATCTCTCATAATCTCAAAAGTAATTTCTCCCGATAAGGAAGAAAATTTCCATAATCTCTCCTAATAAGGTAGGGAACTTCCTTGACAACTTGAACTTCCCTTATTCTATAGGATTCTTAATCTCCTAAAACTCTTTGACTATCGTCCCTGTAATTTCAAAAGCTCTGCAATGATCTTGCTATAAGGTAACTAGAATTTTTACACTCTCAAGTAAAACACTTGTCATGCATGCATACGCTATATATTTATATACATATACATACAAGTAAAGGCAATCCACCAAGTATGTTCTTTACATTCTATATACATACATTACTCAGAGACTATACAAGACTAATCCAAGACTTTACTTAGTTTGTTCTCTCTCTTTCATTTCTCTTTCCGATTTGAGCGTCAAAGTTTTCTTTGCCAGACCACCTCCAATGGATATTTGCAAATTTTTCCATCCACAAAAGTTCATAATACATATTAGCACCGATTCCCTGTGCAAGTCAGCAAATCATTTTATCTGTGGAGAAAATCCACCTTCAACAAATCCCAACTCCAACATATAATTATTTTTGTTCTTTTCGTTTAGTTTACAAAAATCTTCTTTTTTGGAAACACTTTCCCAAATAGATTTTTTTTTTCAAATTAAATATTTTAGGGTTTAGTTTAATATAGATATCCAATTTTAAAAATAGAGAATTTTCTTAGATTAAATATTTGCTAACTTCTTAGAAAAATAGCAAATTTAGTTCTTTTCATTTCTTTTGGATTTTTATGAATATGAGGACATGATTGACTTTTTGTAAAAATTTAATTTCCATATTCATAAAATTCAATTCAGGATTGAATTTTAATTTTGGATGGATAATACTTTAAGTGTATGACTTTCTAGAATCACCACGAAATAGCAATGAGACTATCATTAACTCTTTGATAATATCGGAACCCTTTTCTATACATGGATATAATTACCAAAATACTCTTAAATCTCATAAGTCATGAATGACGCCTAACATTGCATATCATCGCTACCTAACTAATAATGAAATTTATATTATTCAAAAGTAAATCCTGATTATGTATAACATTTACTCAAGTTCCTTTGTTTCAAGTTCTATATTCATCTAAGGCCATGGTTACCATCAAACCCTAATTGAAAATTCATATGCACTCGCATAGCAGCTAGTTTTAGTTGACAAGATTTCTATTAAAAACTCTTTTATAATCTTATCTTGCTGCCTTAACCAAGAACTTAATATACCAAGAACTGTCTAAATAATCATAAGATCATATCCTTATTTTCTAGAGAAAACAGATCATATATAAAAACATTTCAATAAATCACAATTTACAAACATGCATCCACATCGATCATCTTTTCAGAAAATCCTGGGATCCTATTGTAAACACTCCCATATTGGGTTTGGCCGAACTCAGACGAAAGCCCGTCAAGGATTTTTTTTTTCATCCAATGTTTCAAAACATACCCTCTTCCTTGGCATTGGGTCGTGCCTCACCGGGGTACGTCCAGATATAGCCCGACCTAAAGTAGAGGGAGACATGTTTGTCTCTCTTGCTAAATATAATCCAACTCTCAACCACGCCACCCCGTCGGGTTGCTCCGTGGGAGAAATGACTATAGCCATTAACAATCAAGCACCCTTCATTTCTCAAACAATCCATTTCACAAATAATGTGCCATAATTTTCAACAAATAATCATCAATCTCATGCTAAATCAATTCATAGAACAATATCAAATAACATATGGCACAGAAGCATTCATAAACACAGTGGATGCATTCATACTTCACAATCCAGTTCAGATAGCCCACAATCAGAAAACAATTTATATAAAATATGTAAAATTCTTTCAAAATCATTTATAAAGCAATTTTAAAACATGTTACTCATTCATGAACACAATGAACCATCCACTCACCATTAGAGAGGATATTCACTCTCTATTTATCAATCTAATTCGAATTGACCTCTTTCAAGTTTCCAAAAGATTAACCTAATCAAACATTGTAATTTATCATCAAATAAGATCTCATATAGTCATAATTTACACATCTACAAATTGTAAACTCTTATTTCATCAACCTAAGACCATTTATTTCGCCAACGAACTTTAGTTCCCCATATTTCCAATTTTGCCCGATTTTTTTCCGAATTTACATAATTATAATTCTTTTCATGCATATTTCAAACGGACTTCCAGAAACGCAATTGAAATTAACCTAACAAGGTCCTATTATCCTCTATCATGTTTTCTCATATTAGATAACCTAAAATCCTATAAAATTTTAGACTTAACTCTAATAATCATATATAGAATTTCATAAATGCATTCTATTTAGATCCAACATACGTTCTAGACATATACAAAACTTCTCACCCTAAATTAATCCTAATTTCATTCAATTTATCGAATAGATTAGAATTTCCCTCACCTAGAGTTTTACAGCTTACAGATCTAACTTCCGTGCGCCTATAATTCAGTCTGGAATCCTGCAATGCGTCCAAATCGAAGCAAAGTTCAGACAATTAGCTTAATCACGAAGAGATATCAAAACCTTAGAACTAATTCATCCTTACCTACGTATAGAAGAATTCGCGAACTAGGGTTTCTGACAGAGTGTTGTTACTATCGGCTTGGAGCTTCTGCGAAGGTCGCCGAATTGGGTTGCAGTGGTGGCAGAGCAGCACGCGCAAGCGAGCAAGGAAGAGAGAAAGAAGCTGTCGTGCGCGAGAGGGAAAGGAGAGAAATAGAGAGCTCTCTGTTCGCGCGAAAAAGAGAGAACAGAGAGAAATAGAGAGAGTAACAGAGAGACGTTGGAGAGTGAGATACAGTGATTCGAAGAGAGACAGAGGGTGAGGTAGAGAAAGATGGAAAGGGGGAAATTGGCCAGGGGGTGGTTGTGATTGTGGAAGGCGTGGCCATGGGAGGTAGAGAGAGACGGGAGAGAGGCGGAGACCGCGGCGGAAAGAGAGAATCGAGCGGGAGGGAGAGAGACTAGAGAGTGAGAGAGATCGATTAGGGCTGAAAGCCCTAATCGATTTGGGGATAGATGGGGATGCGGCGTTTCGAGTTGAAACGCTGCGTCTCCCCCCTTCTTTTTTTTTTTTAAATATGTATATATACATATATATAAATAAATAATAAATAAGTAAATATTCATATATATATTTATACCCACTTTTCACTAGATTTTAAATTTCATAAAAATTTGGGTTCACTATGAATTGCGGACATGACATTTTAAATATATCAAAAATTTCAATTTAATATCCCAAAATCGAAAATCAATAAAATTTAAAATTTTATGAAAAAGATGTTTACAAAATATCCGACATTAATTTTTCGGTATTACAGGTCAGATAGATCGGGTTTTGAATATGGTAAATAGACGAAGAAAAGTGAATTTCGGGATAGTAATGTGTGTTTTTTGTATAGAGTTTCAGAGAACTTACCTATGTTGTGACTGTCCTTTTGCTTATATATCTCCCACTTTGTATAAGGTGGCTTGGGCCTTAAGGGACTTCTTAACCCTAGTTTCCTGTTTGAGTGGATTGAGAAGAATTTCTGAAATTATGGGAGTCATTATTCAAAATTTCATGAAAATGGGATGCTTTTGGTCTTTGAGAGAAGTACATAATTATGGAGATCTCCTTCCTTAGCTGATATGTTTATTAGGGTAAGTTTTTATATTTTGGGAATTACTTAGAGAACAGTGGAGATTCTTATCATCATGTAGGAAGTTTGAATTTATTTGAACATTCATTTTGTTTATGGATTACCCTAAACTGTACTTATCTCTTTGATTGTTTATCTTACGGGTTTAAGGCTATCTTACTAAGGAGTATAGTGATTGAAGAATAAGAGTACCGAGAAAAGAAATAATCGAGAAGCTGTAAGTGATCTTGAGTAAATGCCCCTGATTATGGGGACCCAGGGAGTGAAGTTCTGGTTTGATTGATTTTTTGAGCCAATAGTTGGGCTTTTGATCAGGTATCATCAAAAGGAAATACTGCCTACACTGTCATGATTCGAGCAATGGGTGACACTAAGCATAAAAATGAGGAGAGTATTCAAAATAGACGGAGATAATGTGATCTGTGGGCAAGAAATTGGGAAAATAAGAAACTGAAAGGGAAACAATGTGTTGGGTAGAAGAGAAAGATAAAATTGAAAGAGTGTCCAAAATTTTAGAGATAGAGAAAGGGATAATTAACATAGTTAGAGATAAAGAGTAACTGGGGAGAGGGACAAAAACTGAAGTGGATAAAGGAGATTAATTGAGATTTACATTTATTTATTTTTTGTCCTCGAGTATTAAAATACAATAAAAAGTGCAAATTTATAGATTCAAAAATAGAGGGGATAATTAAATTAATGACTTTTATCATTGTCCTCCTTTCCATTTGGTCTAGTTTGCCTTTTCTTTGATTGCTATTTGGGCAACAATTTTTCTCCTAGCTTTCAAATTTCTTTCGCATGTCTTTTGAAGGGAGCAATTGATATCCTCAATCACAATAATAGAGTCATTTGTGGGTTGTATTAAAGATAAAAGTTGTGCTTCAACATTTCTTTATTCGACATATGGTATAGTCTCCAAATTTTGAAGGCAAGCTAATCGATTGAAAGAGAAAGAGATTCAACCACAACATGTTGTTTCTCTTTCTCTCTTATCGACTCTTTTCTCTCATGCTGCAATTTATTGGTTTATAGCTCTTGAGGGAAAAAATTAGTTTGAAGAGAGAGATAAAAGAAAGAAGAAGAAAAATTTTAAGAAGAGAGAAACCGGAAAGAAAATTTAAAGGAGGAGGAGAGATTTGAGAGTCTTGGGAAGAGGAAGAACGTTGTTTGATATAATGATCTCCCTGCTATAATATATACCTTTGTCCCACCTCAAGCAATAAAACTTTACCATTTTCATCGTCTCTTATCCAATTCAAATGCGCTTGATTACAGTTCCTTACATCAAAAGAAAAAAAATAATATATACCTCTAATTGAATGTGGTTATAGTATCAATGTGTAATTATTGATTCGGTATCGTGTCTCCAATTTATCGATCTTTGAAGTGAAAGCATCGACTAGAACGTTAAGAAATCAAACTACACATACATATGTACACACACACACACTCTCTCTCTCTATCAAAGAGGAGACATCCAAGGGTTTTGGGAAGAGGAAGAAAAAATGTTCAATCATGACGATGCCCATGTTAATATAAACCATCAAACCTAATATAGTCTTGAAAGCTACATTAGTCAATTTTACATCAAGTTTTGAATTCACCAAGTTTTGAAGATAAAATCAGCAATCCAAAGGGAATTAGATCATACCACATAGACATACTGTGTTGTTGTCCTCCTCTTCTTCTCTCCCTCTATCTCAACACACACATTCTCTCTCTCCCTTACTACAACTTTTTGATTTGGAGTTTTCGAGTGAGAAAACAAATTAGATCAAAGAGAAAGATAGAGAAATGAGAATGAAGAAGAGGAATATGAAGTAAGAGAGAAAATCAAGAAGGAAATCCAGAGGATGATCAATCCCATAAATTAAGGACTCAATGTCGAATTAACTAGTGCAGTCACTAGGACATATATGGAAGTAGTGGCTTACTCTCAATTTGAGCCATCGTCAAATCTAAAAGCTAGGAAAAAGAAATCATCATCTTAAAATGAGTTGGCGAGGCGAACAAGACCAAGCTAAGAGGACATGCAACTATAATAGTGGTTAAGTTTCATTAATCAGAAACTATTAGTGATGGGTTAGTAATTAGTGTAATAATTATGGTTTATTTTGTTTGATTTTTGAATGAATATTATACTAATTATTGTATTTTGTGGTAATTAATATGTTAAGAATGATGAAGGGACTTATGAAGAAAAAAAAGAAAAAATGAGGACAAATTTGGAAGTATAGAAGATTTGTAAATATATTGAATTAATTCTTAAATATTTAGAAATAAGAAATTTGAAAATTTCAATCCATATAATCTTTTATTTAGTAGTTACTTAAAATTTAAGAGAGTTTTCTCTTTAAAAATTAGATTAACTCACCCTCTATATATATAATGTTACATGAGGAGAGAAGGAAAGCCGCCCATGGCGGCAGCACACCCCACGTCCAGCAGCATCTTTCATCATTCACAAGAGATCATTTCCTGTGGCTCTAGCACATTATTTGTGAAGCAACGTTTAATTAATTTCATCAATATTTTATTTCTTTTGTGAGTTCCCTTTTTTCTATGTTTTATTTTTAATTTTATTTGATAGTTGAAGGGTTATTAAAATTTTGATTTTCAATGATTGTGAGATTTAATTAGATTTATTAAATCAATATCTCATAGATATTTATTTGATTTCTGTAATTCATGGATCATGATTTTTTAGGAATTGTTAAATAGTGACCAATATTTAATAGTCTTAAAATAATCTATAACTAATTAAAACGACAAATCCGTAATTATTTGTTAGTTTTAATAAAGTGGTGAATAACATTCATGTCATGGAATTGAATAATCTAATATAAATGAACACGCTGTGTATTTGTTAATTAAAATTGGATCTCTTTAAATTTTAATGCTGTTAAGACTTTCAATCTTAAAAATTTCTCTGGGATTGCCTCTCGATTAGGGAAATAATTAACGAAATTCTCTTAATTATCGATGAACTAATGAGAGATTGGTCGTTAGGCGTTTGTCAACAACTATAACCAATTTATTTATGGGTGTTGAAATTTTTAGATAGATCGATAATCAATCACATGAAATCAAGATGGATATAATTCATTTGACTAGAAAATTGATTTTCTATTAGTTTTTTTTTTGAATTCTTTATTTTTATTTAATTAGTTTAGTTAGTTTTCCAAACCTCATATTTTTATTTTTATTTTTATTTCTCTAAAATAAGTAAATCCACCATTTCCTGTAAAGATAACCATATTCACTCTATACCAGTATTTAGTGAAGTAAATTAAATTATTTTTGATTGTTTGACGATACATCAAATTTTGGCGCCGTTATCGGGGAACGGTGTTAAGTAATTTATTTTTTAAAATTTTGTTTTCTCCTTATTTTCAAAACTAACCCTTGCAGTGAATTTGACGGTGACATAGAAGAGAAGGAATTTAAAGATAAAAATATGACCACACAAAAGACTTTAAGGGAATTATTAACTTTTAATGTTAATGAATATTTTTTTTGATATTGAGACTCCCCAACAATTTGGAATATGACAAGATGTTCCAAAAAATGTCAATGAGATAAGTATTTGTTCCATTGATCAAAAATTAGATGCACTAACATATCTTGTGAAAAAAATTGTTATAGGACAAAGGCGACCGGTATAAACTTGTGGAATTTGTTCAGAGATGGATCATCTAAGCGATAAGTGTTCCATTCTTTATGATGACTCATATTTGAACATCTATAATCAAGAATGGTGTAATGAACCAAACTTCAGTTATGAAAATTGGCAACAAGAGTTCCCACAACAACCACAAGACCGATCTCAATTTCAATCTCAACAAATTTCTTCGAATGAAGATACATCTTTAGAAGAGATTGTTAAAAGTTTGACAACAACATTCTGTTAATTCAATAGAAAAGCCAACGATTTCAACAAGAGACAAGAACTAGCATCCAGAATTTGGAGAATCAGGTATCACAATTGATGGCAACTATGAGTCGATTGAAAAAATCATCAAAAGAAGAGCAAAACAATTTATCAAGAGTTGAAGAAGATAGGAAAATCGAGAAAATAGAGAAATTATCAACAACAAATAAATCTACCAAGGAGGTAAGTAAAGAGCCTGATACTTTCAATCCTAAAATATTGATTCCACCACCTTTTCCCGGAAAGTTTGCACAATCAAAGAAAGATGAGGAAGAAAGAGAGATTTTGGAAACTTTTCCAAAATAAGGATTCAACAATCCTCTCTTGAAAACAATAAGACAAATGTCAAAACCATTCATGAAAATAATCAAGATAAAAATTGATACGAGTTTGGGTATTTTAACGCTTGAATTTGATGGTAAAGTTGCTACTTTTAATATTTTTGATATCATAAAATATTCAAATGATTTTAAGTCTATTTTTCATGATAGCACGGTGGATTTCATTGTTCATGATAATTTTGTGCAAAATAAATTGGATTTTGTATTTAAGAAAAACGTGACAGATGAGGTTGCACAATGGAACAAATTTCTTGATGACAAACTCCCACATCGAAAACAATCCATGGTAGATCATAAAGTCTTTCATTTCAATTTAAAATTGAAATTCATGCAAGATAAGTTGAAATCTAAATGGATCAGACCGATCTTCGAATGAGGTTGAAATGAGGAGACAATATTGAGCTAAAGACACTAAACAAAGACGTTTGTTGGGAGGCAATCAAATATTTTTTTTTTATGATTTTTATTTCATATTTATTTTGTTTGATTTTGATTTGATTTTGATTTTTTTCAAAGGAATAAATGTTGAAAAATTTTATAACCAGAAATGCTCTACCATTAGAGTATGCTCAATTCTTAACAAACTTTTATTGCTGCCCAGTTTTGCTAATATTGTTAAGTGACCAGAATTGCATATGAGTTAGGGTGTGCCCACGCTCAAAGAAATGGTTCATTGCTGTCACCATAATTTTTTCTTCAAAATTTGTTGGATTTAACCCTTCATTCACTACTTCACCCTAGGAAAGTCTTATTCCCACTTTATCTTTTTATTTTTGCTTTTATTTGAAATGAATGTTATTTATTTTTATTTTTATTTTTACTCTCTCATTTAGCATGCATTGGGGACAATATATGATTTAGGTGTGAAGGGATATTTCATATTTTTGTTTTTGGTAGTTTTTTTGTTTTTCTACAATAGGTTAAGTTTTGTTTCATTTTATTTAATTAAAAAAAGACAAAAAAATCAAAAAATCAAAATTTCTAAATTGATATGTATTATTTGGTTGGCTAGAAATTTATGAAAAAATAGCTCGTATTAATGGTTTTTGTGCTTGTAATAACTTTCCATATTTTTAATAATTTTCTTTGAATGATAAACATGCAAAATTCAACATAAACCCTATTTAAAAGTGAGGTTTTGAGTCTGAAATGAGCAAATTCATTTTTTATGCTCGGGATTTTTTTTTTCTTGATAAGTGATTATCATACTTGGATTGAACATTTTAGAACTTGCAATGTTATGCATTTCGAGATCATATCTAGGGTTTCATGTATTGAAGTGATAAAGGCAATTAGAATTTATCACTTTTGCCTTTTGTAAAAATCTCTACCCTAATTTTATTCCTCTTGGTGAACCAAATTGAGTCTGAATCATTTTCTTTCTTCACAAACCCTTATTACAACACCAAAACTCTTATTTTTGGCTTGTTTCAACCCTTGTATCAAAAATATATGTAGTTAATTGTACTATATTAGTTATATGATTGCCTCATAAGACATGTATTGATTAGAGGCTTGATGTTGGTATTTGTTATAAATGAAAGACGAAGGGACTTGATACTTAAAAAGGAAAGAAAAAAATTTGATTTTGTTCATCTTTTGTGCTATGGTGTTCTTTATAAGAGAGAGAGAGAGAGAGAGAGAGAACAAATTAAAAAAAATAGAAGTAGCAACGAAAAAAGAAAAAGAGCAAAAAAAAAAAAAAGGAAAAAAAAATGATGCATCTCTGAGAATTTCATTTCGGTCATGGATCATAGAGAAAAAAGTGTCTAACATCTTCATATGCTTTTGACTGTTGGCTATGTTGAGTACGTGTGGGTAGCGAGATCATGTATTTTTAGTGTGCTATTTGTGCGGGGCAAATGTGTTATTGCAGAAAAATTATATGGTTAGTTACATATTTTCTTTGGCACGTTTTAAACTCTTGATATATCCTTTATTCTATTCTTAACCTTATCTCCATTACAACTAAATGAAAGACCTTTTAATTAATACATGGAATTCAAATTTTTAAGTAGTGAAAATTTGATATATTTGCAAACATATGGTAATACCAATTCCAATGTGTTAACTTGAGTGCTATTGACATGTTACACCCCATTTTGAGTAAATTTGAGTAAATCTTTGAAAAGAAATGTTGAATCTTGTAGTTTTGATATCATTAGGAGCTGTTGGGATTTGTAATAGTTGTTCTCATATGAAATACTGTGAAATATTTGTTGTTTTGATTATTTTTCTACTTTAACTCTTATGGTATCTATTGACTTGGTAGTTCGAAAGAAAAAAAATAGGTTGGATATAATAGTTTTAGTTTTATTTGATTTAGAAATACTTGAGGACAAGCATTATCTAGGTGTGAGGGAATTTGATAGGTCAGTAATTAGTGTAATAATTACGGTTTATTTTACTTGATTTTTGAATAAATATTACACTAATTATTATGTTTTATGGTAATTAATATGTTAGGAATAATGGAGGGGACTTATGAAGAAAAGAGAAGAAAAAGTGAAGACAAATTTGGAAGCATTAAAGATTTACAAATATATTAATTTAATTTCTAAATATGTGGGAATAAGAATTTTAGAAATTTCAACCCATGTAATCTTTTATTTAATAATTATCTAAAATTTAAAAGAGTTTTTTCTTAAAAAATTAGGTTAATTCACTCTCTTTATATAATGTTACATGAGGAGAGAAGGAAGACCGCCTAAGGGGGGCAGCACCCCCTATGCCCAGTAGTATCTTCCATCATTCAGAAGAGGTCATTTCTTGTAGCTCTAGCACATTATTTGTCAAGCAACATTTAATTAATTTCATCAATATTTTATTTCTTTTGTGTGTCCCATTTTTCATATTTTTTATTTTTAATTTTATTTGCTAGTTGAATGGTTATTGAAATCTTGATTTTCAATAATTGTGAGATTTAATTGGATTTATTAAATTAATATTTCATAGATATTTATTTGATTCATGCATTTCATAGATCATAATTTTCTAGGGTTTGTTAAATAGTGGTCAATATTTAATAGTTTTAGAATAATTTACAACTAATTAAAACGGTAAATTCATAATTGTTTGTTAATTTTAATAAAGTGATGAATGACATTATGTCATCGAATTGAATAATCTAATTTAAATGAATCTCCTGTGTGTTTGTTAATTAGAATTATATCTCTCTAAATCTTAATATTGTTGAGACTTTCAATTCTAAGAGTTTTTCTAGGGTTGACTCTCAATTAGGGAAATAATTTACGAGATTCTCTTAATTATCGATGAAATAAAGAGAGATTGGTCGTTAGATGTTTGTCGACGATTATAATTAATTTATTTATGAGTGTTGAAATTTTTAGATAAATCGATAATCAATCATATAAAATCAAGGTGAATATAATTCTTTTGACTAGAAAATTGATTTCATTAGTTTTTTTTTTTTTGAATTTTTTTATTTAATTCGTTTAGTTAGTTTTCAAAACTCCATATTTTTAGTTTTATTTTTATTTTCTTAAAAAAATAAATCTATCATTCCCTATGGAGATAACCCTATTCATTTTATACTAATATTTAATGAAGTAGGTTAAATTATTTTTAATTGTTTGACGACACATCAATTAGCATTCAGTGAAAGTAGCATTTTAGGTATTACATGGGCCTAATAGTGTTCGAATATGATTAGTCGAGTGAATTCCAGATACCGATTGATGAAAAAAAAAAACTTTAAAATCTCATATATAACAAATTAAAATTTAGAACTATATTTGTTAGTTTAGTAAAGTATGCGATTTTGACAAATAATTTGCTCATATGCTCATATGTCGTAACACATTGATATCTTCTAATAATATTTAAGATTCCTACTATTACATCATTGATATCTTAATTCATTTTTTGAATAATGCAATCTTAAAAACTAGTTGTATCCATTGCACCAATATTTTTACTAATATTGGATTGTTTTTTTTTTGGTGAAATTTACTGATAAAAACAATAGTATTAAATGCCATTAAGGGAAAAAAAATATGGTCTCAAAATGCTTATATTTTAAGCGACACACATGTTTACTCATAAATAAATTGGTTAGAATAATATTTTTATATTTTTGTCTTGTTGAAAGAAAAAAGAATTCGAGTAATTTTGAAAATAAATTAAATTACACATTTTTTAAGTAATATAAATCACTTAAATTTTTATATTTATCCACGATGGTTCCTCGATTACAGCGCTCCCTCATAAATTTTTCAAACACCCAAAAAAAGAAACAAAAAAAATATGAATCAACCTTTTTTGGTGCATGCAAAATAAATGGGGAAAAAAATAGAAAAGGAGAAAAAGGGAAGCAACTCGACCGGAGACGGATGACATTTACCCAGATCGGAAGGGAAACCGGAGCACATCCGGACCGGTTCACCAATTAGTTTTCTTGCGCAAAAGGAGAAGCAGAGAAAACAAAAATAGTTGGAACTCCATCCAAAACCTAACCTAGTTCTCTTAGTTCCTCAGTCTAGGAGACCTAATCGTTCCATCCCAACATTAACAATGAATGTGAGTATCAATTTCATTAAAATCCTCGAATTTTATGTGTGCTATATATCAATATCAATTTCATACTTCTTGCTTTTGCAGATGGTCGATTCAGCTCAACCTTTCAAAACCTTGCTCGGCCCCGAATCCGATTCCCAAAGAACTCAGTCAGTCTCTCTCTCTATAATTTCATTCTACATAGGCTAGAGAGGACATTTTTAATATTGGGTATCGTAAATTTTGTAAACATTCAAAGTTTAGGTTGAGATCAAATTGAAACCATTTTGAATACCCAAATAGGCCTTAACTTTTTTATTTTAATTATTTAGGTATCCCTATGTTACTGGCACATCGGTGGTTGGCGTCAAATATAAGGATGGAATTCTCATGGCTTCCGATATGGGAGGTTAGAATCTGATTTTTTTTTTCTTTGGAAAATGATCAGTTTCCATTGCTTAGGTTTTTTTTTTTTTTTTTTTTTTTTTTTTGGTTGAATTGTTTTCTTTACTTATGATCTCTTATACACAGAAAAAGGGGTTTATGAAATTACTTAAATCACAAATTCAAGTTATGGTCATGATGTCGATGTGATGGCCATCAGATGTCATGGTTTCTGAAATAAGGATGACCCAATTTAGATTAAGAGGCATTTTGACACAACAGTGGTGATCATAGCTCTGCCGTGACTCTAATGCCCTCTATGAGGTGTAATGGTTCCATGATAGCCATTGCATGGATGTCATAGCCATAACGGCCTTTGCAGCCTCCTTTAAGTTTCTTGGAACGAGTATCGAGAATGGTACATTCAGTTTATAATAATAGAATGCTGTTGATTAGTGTAAAGGATAATTGTTGCTGCTGAGGCCATCCTTGGTTATGGTTACCTTTCTATTAGGGAGTAATACTATAGAATGGTGAAAGGCATAACTTTGAAACACTTTTGTTTGCAATTTTCATTAATTGTCTTCACTGGTGAATATGTACATCTAACAAGTTGATACACATTTTTTTTTGCCTCTTTTGTGGTTGGGTGCAATGCCAAGTGATCAGTGGCCACTGGTTGTGTGAAAATAAACAGGATGTACGCCCAAGTCAAGGACATGAAAACTGTATGACTTTCTGGGTGGCATTATTTGCCTACTTACACTTTTTGAAGGAGTTTCTTAAATGTCTACTAACTGAGATAGCCTTTTATACATGACATTTGCATAACCCCTTTCTCATATTTTAGAGCTCATTAAATAGAAAATGTGATTAGAAAACTCATCTAGGTTCTTAGATTGTGATCCTTTAAGTAGATATTGATGAACCAACAATTAAAAAAATTTGTTAATGGCTCCTACCTATTGATAATTTGATGAACTTGGAGCACTGGCAGCTAATTTGAAGTCCTAATTGTATTTAATTTTTCCATATTCTGCCCCTTTCACTCCCTTTTTCCTTCCATTCCGTGAAGGTTTTCATGTCAAAGCATCTCCATCACAGTGGTTGTCATAATTTATCTATTCATTTTTTATGTTTGAATTTGGTCTTTTGTATGGATACATTTTGAGTTTGCAAAGAGTTTTGTGGTTTATGGCCATTATATGTGGCATTTCTAGGAGCAAATTTTTAGTGAGTACTGTGTTGCCTCTTGAAGGCATGGACCTTGAGAAGTTTCCCACTGCCCCAATTGCATATGGAAGTTGCAGGGTTATAGCATCTTGTCTGCATCTCCCTTCAAGCACATTGGGATCTTGTTGTAAATATTTTGAAGTTATTTGTTTCATGTTTAGTTTTTGCATGCGTGTTTGATTAAGCTAATTGTACATGTTTGGCATGCTTTTGAATGGTGGATTTGACAGCTTCCTATGGGTCTACTCTTCGTTACAAGAGCGTTGAAAGAATGAAGCCCATTGGAAAGCATTCACTACTCGGGGCAAGCGGAGAAATAAGTGATTTCCAGGAGATTTTGCATTATCTTGATGAGCTCATGTAAGTTTCTGTCCTTTCTGATCTGATAGACTGGCATAAAGTAATCAAGTAGTGCACTTGCTGATTGAGCACTGGTGATGATGATTGGCTTTTGGCCTTTGCTGGTTGCAGTTTATATGATAACATGTGGGATGACGGAAACTCTTTGGGGCCTAAGGAGGTCCATAGTTATTTAACGCGTGTGATGTATAATAGGCGTAATAAGTTTAATCCTTTTTGGAACTCTCTTGTTCTTGGTGGAGTGAAGAATGGCCAGAAATATCTGGGAACAGTATGTCTCTCTCTCCCATTATCTCATGCTTGGATTGCGCATGGGGAAGCTGTGATGAATCCTGGTATTTGACTTTCCTAAATTGATAATTTCATATCTTATACAGGTTAGCATGATTGGAGTCCATTTTGAGGATAGTCACGTGGCTACTGGGTTTGGCAATCACCTTGCACGGCCAATTCTTCGTGAAGAATGGAATGAAAACATGAGTTATGAAGATGGTGTTAAGCTACTGGAGAAATGCATGCGTGTTCTTCTGTATCGTGATAGATCTGCTGTCAACAAGATTCAGGTTTGTGCTTATTACCTCCCTTCCAGCCTCTAGATACCAGATTCTTTATTTCTTGACCTTGAGCTTGTCTTAAGCTACCCTAGAAGCAAGAATTGAACTATTGGGCAGATAATTGTTGCAATCCTTAGTATTATGCAAAGTTTCAATGATTGCAAATTAGTGATAAATAAAACTACTGATAATTAAAGCAGCTGGCATTTCTTCTATGGTTTCTTTCTGATGGTATTGTCCTGATTTACGATAAGAAGACAATAAATGTGAAAATTTTCATGTTCACATATATTTTGATATTCTTCTAATTTGTAGATAATTGATAAGTTAATTGAATGTGATTACTAGATTAGTTGAAGTCAGAAGATGATTATTGTGTATCTTGCATTAATTGTATTGATATAGAAAGGTGGGGGGGGGGACTCTTAAAGAAATCAAAGTTCTGGATAAATATAACTAAAAGAAATGTGCTCTCTATCTCTCTCCCTCTACAAGTTCTGAAGGAATCAAAGTTCATGTATTGGAAAAATACACACAAAAGAAATGTGATTTCTGTCTCTTTCCCTCTACAAATTCTGTCTCCTGGTTTGCTTCTTCTTCCTCCCTCTGGCTCCTCTGTATCTATGTGATTTTTCATCTTTCTTGTGTTTCGCTCCTCCTTTCTCCTAGCTCCATTGTCATCACACAATAACGCATGGCAACCTGTGGTTCTGCAAGTTTGAAACCTGCTTTTTGTCTCTGTGAAGCATCACACATGTAATAAGCCATCACTGCTCAACCATCCATCATTACCCATAAAAAAATAGAATAAAATAAAATAAAATAAAAGTAAACAAGAAATGCAAGCATTGTAACCGTCCATATATCATCAAAGGCATTCAACCATTAACATCCATGAAAAACAGCTCAACCATTGTCAACCAACTTGCAACTGTCCTTCACCCTTTTCTGTTAACCTGCATCATTGCATTTCCGTTGAAAAAAGAAAAATTTCTGATACTCTTTACAAATCACAAGGGAACAAGACTATTCAGGTATTTTTGAAGAAGCCAAGATCATATCTGGATCCTACATGCTTTGGCAATCAGAAGTTTACCTGTCTGTTCATGACTCATTGCTGAAACACCTTTGTGCATCATGTGCTTTACTGGAAACTGAAAAGCTTTTCCACCAAAATCTTTTCCACCATTATTTCCAACTTTTTCTCCAATTGTGGTTACCCTTTCTGAAAAGCTTGTTGGAAAATCTTTTCTCCAACCATTATTTCCAACCTTTGACACCACCAAAATCTTCACGGTCTTTGATCTACCACTGACAATCATGGTTACCCTCTTTCTAGTAATTGCGGTTTGATCCCCCCTTATCCTTGCATGTATTTCTAACATCTCTCTTTATTTTCTATCCCTTCCCAAGATTCTTGTAGAAGTTGCCGTGGAAGGATTGAGAAGTTGATGAGAAATATGCTATGGTAGGGGAGTGGTTTGGCTAGGAGGGATCACTTGGTGAGTCAGGAGTAGGTTTATAAACCTATATCTGAGGGTGGGTCGGTCTTGGTAACTTGGTGTCCAAAAGTATTTCTCTAGTATTGGAGATTCCCGTTACAACCCAATAACAAGTATAGCTTGTGATAGAATGGCTGAGATGTCATGGCTGGAGCAATAGTTTCTTATTGTTGCCTTTGAAAGTTCATCTCTCTATTGTATCAGATTTTTCTTCCTTTATTATCATTCAAAGCGAGAGATGGTTCTTGTGTTCTTTTCTGGGAGAATTCTTGGATTGGGGATTCTCCCCTTTCTATGATTTCTCCTCGACTCTATGAGCTATTTATGCTTTGTTTGGCCTCTATCAAAGACTTCTATAATCTGGAAGCTTATTCTGTCTCTTGAAATTTTCATTTCATCAGTCTTATTTCCTAAAAAATGTTAATGATAGAGAAGTCGTTGAGTTTCCCTCCCTAACCTTCTTATTACAAGAAAATGAAGCTTCTCCCAATGCTCCTACTACTAGTTTAGAGCTCTGATATTTCTGGTATTTTCTCTTGCAAATCTTTTTTTCCCCCTGAGTTATTTTATTTGCCTTCCATGCACCTCTCTTTTGCCTCTAATTTCATTTGGAAGACAACGATTCCTGCTATTGTTAAGACTTGTACTTGGTTTATCATGCTTAACCTGATGAATACAAAGGACTTTTCAAAAAAGGAGACCTTTAAAGTTACGTTTTTGAATGTTTGTGTCATCTAGAGCTCACCTGATTTCTACATTGTTACATTGGGCTGGAGATGTAGAAGTGCATCTTGTCTTTGTGCAATAATCAGTGTGTTTGTCCTTGAAGCATCCCTCCGTCCTTACCCGGTGCACAAAGTGCTGCTCGACTTAGTGCGGGGTTAAGGGCCTTGAAGCATCCCTAATTTGCATTTGAATAAATTTAGAGGTTTTGGAGAAGCAGAGATGCTTCTTCACTTTGGATATGTGCTCTTGTGGCTATTCTTTGGTTTGGAAGGAGCTAAATGCTAGGATTTTCAGAAATCAGTGTGTTGGCTCTTCTGTCCTTTGGGGCAAGATTTTTTATTAAAAAAAAAAAATTATTTAATGCTTCTCTTTGACTCATGCTTCATGTGCCTATAGAGACTATATTTTAGAGGAGTTGACGAGGGATTCAATAGTATTTACTAGTTTTGCTCTTTGTTTCTCTTTCCTCCAAGGACTTTCATCCCATTAATTGCCAGATTTGATTTTCAATCATGACTTGGCCCTTGTTGCTTGATTTTTGCTCCTGGTTCAACAGTTCTCCAATTTTGGCATAATCTCTAATGTCTGGTTCACTCACTGATGTAGGGTGGATATGTTCTTCCATGTGCGGTTGTCCTTGAAGCATCCCTAATTCTGAGCCTCACCTGCCATACAAACTAATCCTTTGTCATGGATGAATGAAGTTGTACATAATCATGTTAGAAACATTTTCAGAATTCCAAGCATTTGTGATTACGCTAATAACTTCCGGGCTTTTGCTATAGTGTAATGCTACTTTGACTGAAAAATTTAAATGACCAAATTCTATATGGTGTGGTTCCATTGGTCATTAAAGGGCACAAGATGAAATACTTAGACTTTGTTTCACCAATGGAACCATGACACAGATTTAGTTGACTTGACAATTGACCTTCCTAACAGCAATAATCTTCAGAATATTACCTCTCATACGTTGGCTTGTAAGATATGATGTAAATAAATTTATGTTTGGTTGGATCTTTTTATCTTTAGCTGCAATTAAGGCTGATCCTACATGGCTTGTCCCTTTCCTTGAGCTGGATTATTTGTATGCGATGTGAAACGATGTTGTGCAATATGAGGATATTCCTAATTCTGATTTTTTTACATAAGGCTTTGGGTTTCTGGATTATATGCTTCTAGAATGCATTCTTATGCACCCATCAGTACATCTAAAGAAGAATTGAAAATTTGAGTCTCTTAACATCACTCTTAGACAGGCTCTGATGTGTTTATAACGTTGAAATTTTCAGATAGCAAAAATCACAGAAGAGGGTGTCACGATATCAAGGCCATACGCGTTGAAGACTTTCTGGGAGTTCAATGCTTTTAAGAATCCAACAGTCGGAGCTGAGGGGTCATGGTAGGTGAGAAGCTACCGCTTCAGAATAGTTTGACCTGTGGTAACATTGAGCAGAAGTTGGACTGCAGAACATAACTTGCCTTTGTGGTTATCTGGAATTAAACAATGCTTGTTGAGATTCACATGGCTTGTACAAATTTTATCAAATGCATTAAAAGTTTCCTCGGGTAATAGAGCCCACTTTAACATTTGATTATCTTTCAGAGCAATTGATTTTAAACTAATTTGTTGTGTTCCTTTTTTATTTATTTTTTTTGGGAGTTTATAGGATCTCTATTTGCTGAGAATAGGTTTTCTTCTTGTCATTGCTTACTAGCTATGAATGAGAGCGCATTTTTAACTGTTGCTTGGATTGCAAAATAAGCAATGAAACAGGGACTCTGCCCATCAGATTGAAATTTTCAAACCTTGGAACTCGGATGCTTAGGCATCTTAAGCCATCAGATCTTGGAGTATTTTGGCTTGGTACCCTAAATTCCTGTGGGCATTTAGAGCTTCAGCATTTTGTAAATTATCGGTGACCCTTGTGAAGGGTTCAAATTTCTCAGTTGAGCAGCCAAAAAAACCAGTATCTGATGCATCCAAGAAATTGAAGGAAGATCCACCGTCCACGGCCTTAATACTTCTCTCACAAACTCTTATCCCACCATCGTTCTCCATAGCCCTCCATATTACCTGATCAATTTTCTCAGCCTTCACAATCATAGATTCATCTCCCCACCTATAATCAACTCTCATCTCAACCACTGATCCCAACTTTCAACAATCCAAATGCGATCAGCCGTTGCAAGCCACACTACAATTGGCTTTCCTAACCACGCACTCTAGAAAATGGAGATCCACCCACAATGTGATATTTGTTTTGGAATAAGGAAATGCAATCAAGTGGATCGAATCGGAAAATGGAAGATAGAAACGAAAAGAATCTATTGCTTGAGCTGTAAACAAAAATTGGTTAGTATTAATTGCCCTCTTGGCCTGAGTATCAACAGTATGGGTACCATTATCAACATGTTCAACCAATCAAGATAGAAAGTCAGCCCTCGAGGTCACAACACAACATGACAAGTGTGACATCCTCAGGCCACCCAGAAGACATATATGCAAGTCATAAAGTGTAAGAAAACATGTATAAATTATATCATATCCAAAGAGCACAAAATGGTTGATACAAAAAAGATGGGGGTTTGAACGCCTGGGCTCGGTGGCCTCTATCCTCTGCCCTCACTTTAGTCGGAATACCTGAAAATATATATATATATATATATAAAGCAAATGTCAGCTACCCTTTGTAAACATTGGCGGATCCAAGACCCAAAGGGTAACGGGGCAAATTTCAGGATATTTGGGGGCAATGGGGGCAAATGTTAGGATAGTGGAGGGAAATGTCATAGATGAGAATATAAATAGTTTGAATTGAGACATTTGAGATGTACAAAATAATGGATTATTTTCGTTGGGGGCAATTGCCCACCCTCCTATCCACGTGGCTCTGCCACTGTTTGTATATATGCACATAATATATGAGGCATATATAAATCACATGCAATGCATGAAACTAGTCACTGATAATTCATGAGTCCATTTCAGACGAAATGTCTTTCTCTATACTCATTGTTCCCGTTGTTCTCTGCTGTTCACATATGATCTTTGCTATTCATTATTTCATTAATCTTGCATTATAGAAAATAATAGAATTAGGATAAGTGAAGAAAGGTCTAGAAATCAGACTCTAAAACCACTAATTTTAATTCTGGTTCTGTCTTCTGAGGGAGAAAACACTGATCTGCACCATCTTTTATCCGGAATATGATTTTGTGGTGATTACCTTGCCTCTGGGGTTTGCAACCTGAATGCAAACCTCGATCCCAGTGGGGGTTTTCTTCTCCTCATGCTCGTATGAGTTACATTGGATTGATCCACTATTCCTTATGCTAGTATGAAGCATTGTCTTCCCAATGTGTGGATCTTACATTGAGGCTTAACTTTTGGACATGATGAATGCAATTTGAACATAGTATAATTGATTTATCATGAACAACACGTCTGAAAATTGATCCATATGATCATATAACACACGCCATCGAAGTATGATTTTACTTGTATAACTTGAGCAATTCTCTTAGAGGCATGATTTAAGGTCATGTGAAATTGCATTAGACATTTTCATCGTGTAAAGCACGTATAGAGAAATCACATTGGAAAGAGACTTAAAACGTGTTGGCGTCTAAATGTCATGGTTTAAAGTGAACTATGCAGGAACCTTAGCACCTGTGTTCTTCACCTTTAGAATTGGTAACAGCACCCATACTTGCTTAGCTACTTGATCAACATAAACTATCTCAACAAATACTTGACAGAAAAAGAGGCACAAGGGCAATATCACTTCAACTCAAATTAATTCCTAATGCTCTCTTAATTTGGCTCAAACTGAGTTTTTGAACAACATCAAATACCATTAACAAGGGTTGTAAATATAGAGAAAATGGAAAACATGTGTAGGAACACTTGCCTAACTTCTTCGAATCTTCAACTTTTTTTCTAGGTCTGGACTCCTTGCAAACCTAAGCATAAATCAAACACCAGTCATTCTCAACCTCTAATTTTCTTTTCCTATGGAAACATCAACCTACTAAGATGCTAACAACGACTTATTATTTATTTCTAACAATTAAACATGACTTTCTATATATGAATCATAATATACACAACTTAACTCCTCCACATAATTCTTTTATTCTAGGCTCTTTTTCTTAACTCCCTCTATCCTTCAAAAAGCTGAATTTTGATTATACTTCACTTGAGCTCTTGATCTCCAAGATTTTATGGTGATTTGCAGATTTTTGGATGTGTTTATGCTAAAGGGAGAGAGGAAAACGTAAACAAGTGGAAGAAGATGAAATGAGGTTGGAGGTTGTTTCTCAATCAAGTTGCTCTCTCTCTCTCTCTCCATGGGGCCCTCGACTAAGTAAGTTGTTGAAGACTTTGGGGAGGTGCTTGAGGTACTTGTAAGCATCTTGAGCTGCTCTCTCATCTTCAAGGGTCCTATCACTAACTTGAAGCAGTTGAAGACTTTTCGGTAGCTGCTTGCCTTATTGTGAACTGCTTGGTTGTGTTTTTCCATTAAAGAAAAGTGTTAACTTTAATCTATAGGGTGAGGTGCTTATGATATTTTAAAGGCTTAGAACAAGTCATTGAAGAGCATAGCAAGTTGGGATTTTTAAATATGCTTAGTGAGGTACTTGTGCTGGAATGTTAAATATGTTAGGATGAATTTTTGAACAACAAATCTCCCTCGACAGAAGTTGCATATCCATTAGTATTTTCCAACATCGATCCAGGTAGAACCTAAGAAGGAACCGGGTTTATGGAACTCGGGAGTGTCAACTCTGGTTAGCAATTTCTAGCATACCTACGATAGAATTCACGTACCCTTTTACACATATCTGAGAGAGAAAGAGACAGAGAGAGACAAGACTCCTTTGTCGCAATGTGGAAAAAGAAAGTTGGTCTAGTGATGTCAGCAATGGACATGATTGTGCCTAGCTGGTCTAGTGATGTCAGCAATGGACATGATTGTGCCTAGCTAGCCACTGGTGCGCAACTACGATGGTTACGGCAAGAGGCCAAATATAGGCCTCGTGTTTTTTTTTTTTTTTTTTTTTTTTTTTTCTTTCTTTCTTTGGTATATATATAAAGCTTGCACCATAGATCTTTAAGAAAAAAAGAAGACGATATCAATTAAGTTATAATTCATTAATAATATAGGTCTCATTATTAGGCTTTCTCTTAAGGACCCATGTCCGTATCAAAAAAAAAAAATACTGAAAGAAAAAAAATACACCACAACACCAAAAATAGAAATTCGAATCCTTAATTGTATATATTACCCTCATTTGAACAACAAACTTAATTTCTAAGCCCTCCTCTTATGCTATTGACTTGATTCTTGAATTTAAAGACCCTTTGTTGTACATTAGTCTCCTTACTTAAGAAAAACTCGAACTCAAGTTCGAATTTCCAAGTGGCAGCCACACTAGCTTCTTCTTGAATTAGTTGTACTTGAACTATGATCTTTTCCCATTGTTCAAACCACTTCCAAGACTATTCAAAAGCTTTATAATAGTAAGTATCAAAACCTTTCTTTGTGCACTAACCTTCAAAGGAGTATAGAAAAAATTTGAATACTCATTTCACAAAGTGATAACCTTGATTGGTAGCGCAAATATATATATATATATATATAATTTTTATGATCTCCTGACCAATAAGTTGCTGACCTTTGTATCAACAATGCCGCAGTAGGTTTTGTCCTCATACTTCTGTATAGAAAAGGAACTAAATATATTTTGGTCACCTTAATTTCTAGCATGTCTTTAGTCCAACACCAACTAAAGTGTGACACCCCAACCAATGAGATTATCACAACTATCATTATAAATACAACAACAACAACTTGGACCTTAATCTCGAATTTTGGGATCGATCATTTGAAAGACAAATACAGTAGAGATGCCCTGGACTCCTTTATTATGCATTTAGTGCAAAAAATCTACCCTTGTATAATGCATTTATTGTGAAACAATTTGTCCCGGTCCTCCTATTACGGACTTGTGCAAAGCCATGCGCAATGCATGAGATCGAGCCAGACGACCAGCCAAGAGGAACTAACAAAGCAGGGCAAATGATGCCCTAGAGGTGACCTGAGCACTCGTGCAGTCTGAGCCAAGCATCTAGCCCATGCTTGCGATGAGCACCCGAATAGCTGAGATAGCCTGCGACCATGTCCAAGCAAGGTTTGGATATCTTGGGATTCCCAGACCATCGGAGAGTCCAGGGCCATCGCTAGACCCCACAGTAGCAGCCAAGGAAGAAGGCTCGTGCTAAAGTCTATGCCTAGCATCGAGCCACACTATTGGATCATGGGCAACCGAGAGGGAGAATGAGGTTTTTGAATAAAGGACTCGAGCATTTTGGAGACCTTTGAATGTGCTTTTGATGCAGCATCAATGGAGGACAAAGACACGAGAAGAACAAAGTAAAGATTGGATAAGATACTGAGATAACCGAATATGATTCTTGAGGAGCACCGAGCACCCTTCATATGAACCCAAATCTGCTTTGAGCATACTTCTTAGAATAGGGAAAAACTTCAAAATACTAAAAATTAGACAAAAAGTCAAAGGATTGCTCAATGAATCTCAAATCCCTTGTAAATAAGGATTTACCCCTAATTGCATGCAGGAAGTTTGAAGCTGAGATTTTGATCGAGTTAAGACAAGTTCTGTAGTCTCAACATGTGTCCCATCAAGGAGAGAACTCAAGAAAAACACGTGGGAGGCTTAAAAGATCTTTAATGTTTTATTATGTTTTTTTAGTAATTTCCTTGTTTTAGATTCATTTCCAAATAGGATTCTTGTTTTGATCTTTTGTTTATGATAGAACTATTATTTCCTTGTTAAACCTAGATCTAGGGTTTAGAGTTTTGTCCATGTACAACTCCTTAAGATTTTCCTATAAAAAAACTAAGAGGAATACTATGCTATTCTTGGTTTTTAAGTTAATTCAAAGTGAAGAAATATATCTCTTCAATCTAATCTTTAAGGAGTATGAAGGGACTTAATTCCTAAGTGTTACATCTCCTTTCGAATGAACCTCAGGTGCAGAAAGGAGAGATTCTCAATTAGGCTCAAGGCCTGAGAGAGGCCACAACTATCCCCACAAAAAACCCTAACTCTAGCTGCCACAAAAACCACCATTGTATAGCCACCTTCACACATGGCATAGGTGTTGTATGAAGATTGTTTGCATCCCATTCATCACCCTAAATTCTTCACCAAACAAGGTTCCAACAGTTTTTGGTGCTTTCATTGAAAGCTAGCATTCAAGCCAATCAAAAGGGGCACACAAAAACCAAACTACCAAAATCAAAAACCATTCCCAACATGCCCAAAAAATAGCTCAATCAAAGGGAGAATTTAGATGCTTTTAAGGCACAACTCAAATCTACAAACACTGCTCTATGTGAGAACAAGGGGGAGATGAGTTGCATGGTGCAAAACATATAGGCCATCACTGAATTATTACAAACAATGCGGCTCCATGAAAAAACCAAACCAAGGAAGAGACATCACCGCTAAGTCCTAACCCCTCCACATGTCCCCTAGCCTATATCCAGTGACGAGGAGCTTAAATCTGAGTCAAACAGATCTAGATCTGAGTCCTCTCATGATAAGTAGGAGCATCATGAAGTCCCTTTTGGCCAGGATGATGAGGAGTGGCCGAAAGAAGGGATAAGAGGCAACCGAGAGCCACGACAATGCCAAAAAGCCCATAAACTTGATTTTCCCAAGTTCAATGGGGAGATCCAAGTTCTTGGATAGCTAAAGTTGAAATATACTTCAGTTATTACCTTACGAACCTGTGTGAATGTGTGAGAATCATCGAATTTTACTTGGAGAAGGAGTCCCAATAATGGCTTCAATGGTTAAAGGAGAGATACCTTACCAAGCGTGAGGAAGTCACTTGGAACCTGCTGACCCGTGAAATGACAAGGAGATTTGGTGAGATGGCCTATATGGACTATAATGAGGCATTTTATAAATTGAGGCAAACTAATTCCCTAAGTGATTACCAAAGGGAGTTTAAGAAACTGTCCACCCGAGTGGATAGGCCAGAAAAATCACTCATCAGCACATTTGTGGTTGGACTCAAACTTGAGTTGGCCACCGAAGTGAAGGTATAGTGACCCAAATCCCTAATGTATGCCTTGGAGGTAACAAGGCTTAAAGAAGACCAATTGTAGGACATAAGATACGCAGCCTTAGCCCAAAATGTCAAGGCAACCAGCAGCCTTGTGTATGCACACAACAGCTAGCTGCGACCCTATGGCGAACTGCCTATGAGCACATCAAGGCCTACGTTCACCGAAACCCTACCCCTACCATAAAAAAGATGTCTTACGTAGAGATGGAGGCAGGGAGAGTCAAAGGGCTATATTTTAACTGCGATGAAAGATTTATCAAGGGTCACAAGTGCAAAAACCCTCGGATCTTCATGATGGAGTCTGTGAGTGATGAGAAGTTCGAGTCCATGGAGGATGCAATCGAGTTTGAGCCTTTCCTCTATGAAAATGAAGCTCAAGAAGAGGAGATCCAGGAGGGAGAATAGGCCATGACCATCCATACACTTGCTGGATTCGAAGGGCTAAAAACTATGTACACTAGTGCTCATATCAGTAAAAGGATTGTAACCGTGTTGATTGATAATAGTTCTATCCTCAATTTCATAAACCCTAGAGTTGCAAAATCTTTAAGGTTACCATCAGAAAAGATAGATGAGTTTGAAGTGAGAGTGGCCAGTGGAGAGAAGTTAAAGTGCCAAGAAGTCCATAAAAAGGTGAACCTATGCATCCAAAACCTTGATATTCAAGTCGATCTCTATTCCCTACAACTAGTCGGCTTGGACATTGTTTTTCGGGTGCAGTGGCTAGAGAAACTTGGATGTATTGTGGCTAATTATAAATGTATGGTGATGGAGTTCCTTCATAATGGCCAGTGGATCAAGCTTAAGATGGACAACCACGCACTTGTCAAAGGAGTGGAGATGATTTCAATGCAAGTCATGATCAAGAAGGGTGGATAGGCATTTGCAATCTAGATCCACCCGCAACCAATGGCTCAAAGCATGACCAAGAAGGACTTTCACACCCCGGAGGATGATCCCAACCTTCCCCAAGAGATCCGAGAGCTTTTGGAGAGGTTTGCATAAGTAACCCATGAGCTGAAATCCGTATCACTGTAAAGAGACTACGATCACTCCATTGTGCTCAAAGACGAGTCAAACCCCATTAATATGCCCCCTACTGATATGCACATTACCAGAGGAAAGAAATTGAGAGGAAAGTCTAAGAAATGCTTGAGAATGGACTGATCTACCTGAGTTCAAGCTTATTTTCCAGCCCGGTGTTGCTAGTAAGGAATAAAGTTGGATCTTGGTAGTTTTGTACCGACTATCATGCACTAAATGAGGCCACCATCAAGGACAGGTTCCCCATACCTACCATTAATAAGATGTTGGATGAGTTGGGAGGTGCAAAATATTTTTCCAAGCTGGATTTGAAGGCGAGCTACCACCAAATTTGGGTCAAGGAGGTAGATGTGCACAAAATAGCCTTTAGGATTCACAATGGTTAGTACGTATACTTGTTATGGCTTTTGGCCTTTGTAACACACCTAGCATGTTTCAAGCCAACATGAATGATTTGTTTTGACCTAAGTTAAGAAAGTTTGTTATCATATTCTTCGATAATATACTGGTCTACTCTAAAACTTGGGTGGAATACCTCAAACACTTAGAATTTGTGCTGAAAACCTTAACAGAAATTCAATTTTTTATCAAGTTGTCTAAGTATGTTTTTGGCTAGCAAGAAATTAAGTATCTATGGCATATTATTTCTATTCAAAGTGTAAAAGTAGACCCTAAAAAGAATGAGACTATACTTGCTTGGCCAAAACCCAAAAATCTTACCCAACTTAGGGGATTTTTAGGGTTAATCGGGTATTATTGCAAATTTGTCACAAATTATAGCAATATTGCAAGATCTCTTACTAACATGTTGAAAAATAATAGTTTTTCTTGAAGTGAGACAATTGAATAGGCTTTTAAAAGACTCAAGGTAACCATGATGCAAACACCAATCCTTGTGATGCTAGATTTTGAGTAAGAGTTCGAGATATACTCGGATGATAGTTTGGTTGGAGTTGGAGCTATTTTAGTTCAAAAGGGATGACTTCTAGCCTATCTTAGCAAGGCTTTAAGTAAACAAAAGAGAACCTAGTCAGTCTATAAAAGGGTGATGATCACCATCCTAGAGGCAATCCATCATGGAGACTTCACTTGCTTGGGAGGACATTTAAGATTGTCAATGATCAGTAGCCTTTGAAGGCCTTGTTACAGCAACGAATCACCACCCCCACAGCAACAAAAATGGGTAACAAAACTCTAAGAATATGAGTTTGAGGTTGTGTATAGACTAGGCCGAAAGAACAAAGTCACAGATACACTATCACATCGTGAAGATGGTGCTGTTCTCATAGCAATTTCAGGACCAATATGGAAGATTTGGAAAGAGATCTATACTGCCCTAACCCAAGATGATTTCAGCCAATTCAAGATGGAGAAACTAAGGTCTGCAGATGATGATGTTGGTGACTATGAGGAGAAAAATGGCCAGTTGCTTTGGAAATGCTAGGTCTATGTACCTAAAGAAGGAGACTTGCGGAAGAAAATTGTGGACCACTTTCGTAACTCAAGGGAAGGCGGCCATAGCGAAGTTTTTAAGTCCTTCATGAGGGTTTACAAGCTATTCACATAGGAAGGTATGAAGGGAGACATTACAACACACATCAGGGCATGTGAGGCATGCCAAAGGACCAAGGGAGAAGCAACTAAACCGCATGGACTACTGCAGCCCTTGTTAATTTCGAGCCAAGTTTGGGAGGATGTGACCATGAACATCATCAAGAGCCTGCCTATGAGCAATGGCTATTTTAATATCCTTGTTATGGTTGATAGGTTTTCTAAATATGATCACTTTATTTCTATTCCACAACCTTACATTGCCTGAACTATTGCCAAGTTTTATATCGACAATGTTATGAAACTCCACAGCATTCGAAGGAGCATAGATCGGGATAAAGTTTTTATAAGCAACTTTTGAATCGAGTTCTTCAAGATCCAAGGCACCACACTTGCAAAAAGCTAAACCTATCACCCCCAAACTGTTGGGTAAACAAAAATGACAAACTGAGTTCTCGAGCAGTACCTTGGGTGCTTTGTGCACCACAATCCACGAAAGTGGAAGGAGCATATGTCGTAGGCTGAGTATTGGTACAACATCAACCACCATTCCTCCATAGGAACATCCATATTTCAAGCATTATACGGAAGAGCATCACCAGTCCTTCTATCTTACACCGAAGAGGCCATAAGCAATGATATGGTGGACATAGAGCTAAGGACTCGTGAAAAAATTCTTGTAGAGCAGCCTTGAGGAAGCCCAAGTTCAAAGAATGCATGATAAGAATATGTCCCAAGAAGAATTTGAAGTGAGAGATTGGGTATACTTGCCCTCAAGAAGAAGCACAAGCATTTCAAGAGAGCCCACCACAAATTTTTTGGCTAAATTCTATAGTTCGTTTCAAGTTTTGTTGAAGTATGGGAAGTTAGTGTACCACCTTGATTTGCCACCAACCATCTACATTCATTCTGTTTTCCATGTTAGCTGGTTGCGGAGGAGAGTTGGAGACCCAACCCAAGTCACCACAACCTTGCCCGATAGGGATGAGGACAGGATGTAATTTTGAAACCCCAAAATGTGCTGGATAGTCGTGAGGTAAGGAGAGGAGATCATACACGGCTTGAGGTCCTTGTCAAATGGAGAAATCTTGGAGACGAGGAGGCTACATAAGAGGACGCTCTACAAGAGCCACCCAACATTCGACCTTAAGGGCAAGGTCATTCTCCAAGGGAGTGACCGTTATGGGCTTGTACAAAATGATGTGCAATGCACGAGATCAAACTATACGAGCAACCAAGAGGAACAAACAAAGTAGGACAGTTAATGCCCTAGAAGTGAACCAAGCACCCATATAGTTTGAGCCAAGCACTGAGCACGTGCTGAGCCAAGGTGACAAGCACCCAAACACCCAAGAGCCTACAGCCATGCCCAAGCAAGCTCTAGATATCCAAGGACCCTCAGACTAGTAGAGAGTCCAGGGGCATCACAAGGCCCCACATTAAAAACCAAGGAAGGAAGCTCGTGCTAGAGCCCATGCCTAGCGTCAAGCCATGCTATTGGAGCATAGGCAACCGAGAGGGAGAAGAAGTTTTCGGATGAAGGATTCAAGCATTTTGGAGACCTTTGAAGGTGATTTTGAGGTAGTATCAATGGAGGACAAAGGCTCAAGCAGAATAAAGGAAAGTTTGGACAAGGCCGAGATAACCAGACATGATTCTTAAGAAGCACCAATTTGTGTGATTTCAAATCTTCTTTGAGCATTCTTCTTAGAATGGTAAAATAACTTCAAAATACAAAAAATCAAACAGAAAGTCAAAGGATTGCTTGATGAAACTCAAATCCCTTGAAAATAGGGATTTACCATTAATTTTGCACGAGAAGTTCGGAGCTGAGATCTTGATTGAGTCAAGGTAAGTTTTCGAGTCTCAACACATGTCCCATCAAGGAGAGAACTGAAGGAAAATTAATGGGAGGTATTGGTCAAAGATCTTCATTGTTTCACTAAGTTTCTTTAATAATTTCCTTGTTTTAGATTCCTTTCCAAGTAGGACTCTTGTCTTGACCTTTTGTTCATGATAGAACTATTATTTCCTTGTCAAACCTAGATCTAGGGTTAGAGTTTCATAGTTATACAACTCTTTAAGGTCTTCCTATAAAAAGCCTAAGGGGGAGACTATGCTATTAATGATTTTCAAGTTAATTTAAAGTGAAGATGATTATTCTTTTAATCTATTTTTTATAGAGCACGAATGAACTTAATTTCTAAGTGTTAAATCTCCTTTCAAGGGATCCTTGGGTGCAAAAAGGAGAGCTTCTTGATCAGCCCGAAAACTTGAGAGGCCATAACTATCCTCATACCAATGGCGGAGCCACATAGAAAGGAGGTTGGGCAATTGTCCCCACTAGACCAAAATAATTTTATTAATTTTTATATATTAAATAAATATTACGCTCAATTAATTCAAGATATTATCCCCACTAAAATCGACCATTGCCTCAATGAAAATATTTTACCCCCACTACCCTTGGGTTCTGGATTTGCCACTACCTCACACAAAACTCTAACCATAGCCACCACAAGAACCACCATCTCATAGCTACCTTCACACATGAGATAGGTGCTATTTGAAGATTGCTTGCACCCCTTTCATCACCCCAAATTCTTAGTCAAATAAGACCTAAATACCTCCTTAGTGTCAACACCTCCCTTCTCACCATGCCTATCTCTTGATGTCATCTTCATACCCCTTGTCATTCTTAGGTTCACAAAACACTTTTGCGTAGGCATCCCCATTATGATCATCCGTGTCATAATCAACCATGTTTACCGACCTTCATTGATAAAGATATTCATTGGATTCATGCCATTTCTTATTACACCTATAATAATTCCCAACACTCAATTTGACATACGGATTATCTAGCTTTCTTAAATTTCTTTTCTCAACCATCACCGTTGTCTTACCCTTATTCCTATTCAGTTTAGAAACAATAGCTTTGGGCTGAAAATTCGATTGTGTTATATTCCTCTCTTCAACTGAATTAATGCAAACCTTCGTACTAGGGCTTCTCCTTGGATGTTCAACCCTTCAATGTTGCCCTGGGGGTTTCATTTAAGTTATTTCTAGTGCCTAAATCTCATGATAAAAAATCCCTCTTTTAACATATCTCTCATCACACCCCAAATATCTATAGTCTCCTATCTTCACCAAATCTAAGCCCCTCTTGTCAATTTATTTGCTACCATTTTAACCATCGCGCTGTTAGCGCCCTAGTTTCTCCCTTTTTTTTTTTCAGCCCACTAGGCTTGTTAGACTTGGGTTTACTAGACTTATGATATATTGTAAATAAAATGTGAAGTTTGAAAAAATCCCTAAAATGGAGTTAAAATAATCAACTTTAGTTGATTTGATTTGATAGAATTTGAGGGAGGTAGTAATGAAATATTTTAATATATAAAAAATAAATTATATAAATTTTCTTTATAAATGAATGCAACTTCTGGCACAAAGAAATATAATTCCTATTTTCTGTCGTATAATATATATATTTTGAAATTAGATTTCTTATGAAAAAATTGATAAAGAAAACAAACAATTACCCGCAATAACAAGAAAAAATCTCTTTTCACAAATAAATGTAACTTTTTGCAAATCAAAATCTAAAAAAAAGGGCAAAGTTGAATCTAAAATTTACACAACTAAATGAAACTCCATGCTCAAATAAATGTATTTCATATTTTTGGTTGTATATTTTTTTTTTAAAGTTAGATTTCTTATGAAAAATTAATAAATGAGTAACAAAAATCCACAAGTTAATCAAACAAAAACCACAACAACAATAAAAAAATTCCCAAAAATTCCATTTGCATAAATAAATGTAAGTGATAGGACACACATATGTAAAGTATGTCTTGTAGTGATGAATATAACTTCTTGTACAACTAAATGTAATCAGTCACTTAAATAAATGTAATTTGTATTTTCTATTGTATAATATTTTTTCTAAAATTAGATTTCTTACGGATAAATTAATAAAGAAATAACAAAAATGCACAAAAGAAAACCATACAAACTGCAATTAAAAAAAAAAAAAAACCCTTTGCACAAATAAATGTAATATATAGTACATACAAATGTAAAAGCTACATAAATGAATGTAACTTTTTGCACAAAAGTTACATCTGCGAGCATAAAAATAATATAGTTCATATTTTTAGACACAATTTTTTTAGGAAAAAATATAAAATTATCTCCTGAACTTAGAGTCAAATACAAATAATTTCATAAATATTTTTTTTATTCAATAACCTATACTTTAACCCTCTTCATTTATTGCCCATTATATTTTCCTTCTAAGATTCTGTGTATCAATTTTCACTTTTATGAATTATTCACAAATGAGGATAAAAATTTAAAAATATTTTCAAAATGGGATGTCAGCTTTCAAAACCCGCTATAAACAAAGTTTTTTTTTTTTCCTTTTCCTTTTTTTTTTTTTAAAAAATGAAAATGGAGCATAAAAGTGTCTAAATATGAAGATTTCACAATTTTGCAAATGGAGATCGTCTTTTCAACCTCTATGCTCATTGTATGCCATTGATGAAGAGCTCAAAACTTCGACTCATGGCTGGTGCAAATTAAGCTTCCATCATTTTATTTCAAAGGCTCATTTAGACTCTTTCTGAGTCTATTGGTGAAAGAAAAATCAAATTATGAAAGTCAAATATCTATCCCTCGAACTTGGTCCACTATAGATAGAAAATTCTGAGGTTGTTGAGCTATTCTTAGAGCAAAAGCCCACGCACCTCCAGAGCCACCTCATGTGAGTTGTTTAAGTGGAGCTACAGAGAATGAGTCATTCAAATACGCACAATTTATGGACGAGCCAATTGGAAGCGGGCTCAATGTTAGGACAAACACATAGTTTATGAATGAAGCAATTGGAAGCGGGGTCATTAGAGAAGACTGAGCCAATATGAGGCATTTCTAGCAAGTAATGTCATATTGCCTCCTTCCAACTATAGTGATATGCACCACCATGCAAATGATACTACATTGCCTAATAGTAGCAAACATGATACCGATCCTTTAGAGGCATTTATTGATATCGAAGATGCGAATTCAGGGGGTGATGATGATGATTTGGGTGAAAGTGACTGTATGGTTGAAGGTGATGACAAGGGGACTGAAATTTTATTCTTATCTGACATAGGTGAAGGCGACTGTTGGTTGATGACTTCAATGACTATGACCGACTTACGTGGGAAAATGATCACATCCAGTCTAGAGGTTGGGATGGTGTTTAAAAGGAGGAGGGGGCTCAGCACGTTGTCAAATGCTAGATGATACAAGAACATGGATTCTACATGGTATACGAGATTACACCACGTGATTGATTCGATGCTGATTGGGCATGGAAGAGGTTGCCCATGTTTACTCCATTGAGATGCCATGTGGTTGATTCGATGTCAATTGGATCAAATTTTGTCGAGCAGTCCTAGAGGATCACTATAAGTTAGATCCCATGTTGAAACCCTTTTTTAAAGCTAGGTCTAGGATTAGAAATATCTCAACCTAAAGCTTACCAAAAACACCATTACATTTTGATTCCAACTAGGATTTAGTTGTGAGGATGACAAAGAAGTATTATATACGACAAATTTGAGAAAAACTGAAATAGAGATCATTGAAAGTTGTTAAAGGAGTTCTAAAAAAAATTTTGGGGGGGGGTTATTGGGAGAAGGACCCACAAAAAAATATTTTCCTTTTTTTTTAAAAAAATAAAAATGGAATACTTAATTGTTAAATTCAGTAAGTCCTTGAAATCATCTCATGTGAAATCTGTGAATCTTGGCCATCATTACCTCTATTGGGGAGTTATCACAAATGGGATATCAACAAAATAACTCTGAACCTTGCCTAGTAGAAATAGGCAAGTTGTCACCGGTTGCATTAGACTGTGAGAAGTAATAGAGTTCAAGAGTAATATCTGAAACTGTGTTTCAATATTATTTCTATTTTCATAATGAACAAAGTAATCATTAGTTGATATCAACTTCCTTGAGAAATAGTTCATGCAAACAAAAGACATAAGAAACAAGATAGAATTGGACCAATTGTTGCCCAATGAATAAGCAGATTAAATGAATATTCATCAGTCTGTTGATGAATCAAACCTAATCAAAGAAGTTAGCAGACCTTGTAGATCAACTAAAGTATCTCTTCCTTTAGTGAGATATGGTTTTGTCCACAAAAACTTACTTAAGTTGTTCATTCACAAAGATAACGATTGTGGAGATAGTCCTAACCTACAAAGAAACTATATCAAACATAGACTCTGAAATAGCATGAGGTTATGAAATCTAAAATGGACACCATGTATGTGAATCAAATATGGTATCTGAAAGGGTAATAACCATTAAGAGAAAATAGGTTCTTAAGAAAAATAATTCAGATAGAAAGGTAAAGGCCTTTAAAGCTAGAATAGTGGTGAAGAACTATTGCCAAAAACAAGAGATTGACTATGATGAGACCTTGCATATAGTCATGCTTAAGTTTATTCAGAATTTTTTTTTTTTAGCCATTGCTGCAAACTATGATTACGAGGTCTAATAGATGAGCGTTAAGATTATTTTGTTTAATAGATACATTGAAGAAAACATATTCATAAAACAGTCTCGTAGTTTTGAATCCAAGGATAGATCTATTGTGTATATTTTTAAAAGATCCATTTATGGTTTTAAACAATTATCGATGAGTTGAAATCTTTGGTTTGATAAAATCATAAAGACTTATGGATTTATCAAGATAGAAGTTGAGTAATATATTTCAAGGTTAGTGAAAATGCAATTACTTTTCTGATCACGTAGTTGATGAGATCAAATGTTCTTATTTTCTTTACAAAGTTGCAATGAGAACACTAAATTATCTTAATTGCTCTATCAAGTCGTACTACCCTTATTGTTATATAATAACTTCATATCTCTAGTAAAGATTTAATAACGAACAATACATTAAGAGTAAATTCCTTAATTGATTGTATATGTCACCTCCTAAATCTCTTTTGTGTTTTCAATATATATTAATTAGCTGTAAGTCTATTCGTAACGATTCACTTTATTCAATATTATGAATATTCAATACAGTTTAAAAGATGGCTAGTTAAATAAAAAAACATTAAATACATGATAATCAAATAATTTATGAGAATAAAATCAACACTATTACAATTAAAATTTAAACCAATATAGTTTCTACAATAAAGTCCTAGTGATTAAAGGAAACTAGCTACTCATAGAGTGAAAAATACAAATAAAATCAGAAGAAAACATAGAAGAAACAAAAATAGAAAAATCTCCTTTTGTAACAGAAAAATTAGCTACTCATAGAGTGAAAATTCTTCTCCCATTACCTCATTGCTTTCTTATCCTTCTACTTATATATATATATTCTCCTTATAAAACTAGCCAACTAGGGCTACAAATGAATACATAAAGTTATTAAAAATCTTTTCTTTTAGAGTATCAAAAGAAAATTAGAAGTCAACAGTTTAAAGTTTAAAATATTTCATGTTGGAATTGACAAGTACTCTTCGCGTCAGTTCAATTGCAATCAAATAGTACACTTGTGGTCACAGAATGATATGATCAATTTGCACATATTTTTCTACCTACAAAAACTTCAATCCATGCTTTATCAATTCCAATTTATTTTTAACAATAAATAAATAAAAATATAATGAAATTACTCAAATATTATACAAAATTGAGTTAAAATCAAAATAATAAAATAATATACACACACATGCATACATATACATGCACATCTATAATATTAATGTAATTTATTGAGAGAGACAAAAGCCATTATCCTTTCGTGTGGGAATTAAGATAAGGACGAAAAAGTTCTAAGAAAACATTTACTGAAGTAATTGTACAATTTTCCTAACTTGATTTGTCGGATTGAGATTTGAATTTCAAAAAATTTCTAATAACCATGTTATGAAACTTTTTGCCTTTCCTATAGATAGCTTTGCATTTACCAATATAATTATTATTTGAATAGGAAACTTAAATTAACAATGTCGATGATGGGGCAAATGTTAATATAGGAAAAGTCCCGTCCTTGATATGGAAATCCACTCATTAAAAAAATGTAGAGTGGAAAATCCGGAACTTCCTTGTAGGTTCCCACACGCCTATCACAGCTTGCAAAATTCCATCCTGTATTAAGCTCTGACTTTGATTTTTTCCTCTCTCTCTCTCTCTCACATACATAATATAAATATACATATAAAAGTTTAATATAAACTCCCTCTCAATGAAATAGATAGAAAAACTGAACAAATCAGAACAAAAACACCAACCAACCAACCAAATGGAGTATCCTCAAGATTTCAGATGCCCCATTTCAATGGAGCTAATGAAGGATCCGGTCACCATCTCCACCGGGGTCACCTACGATCGCAAAAACATTGAAAAATGGTTCTTCACCTACAAGAAGAAGACGTGTCCCGCCACCATGCAGCCCATCCAAAATTACCATATTACCCCCAACCACAACCTCAAGCGGCTCATTTTCGCCTGGCAAAATGGTAAGAATTCTCACTCTCTACAACCCTCTCCTTCCTCGTCTCCTTCACGTCCACCACCACGGCCTTCTTCCAAGCATGAGGAAATAGTTTCCATATTCAAGACCATCGAGACAACCCCTTTTAAATTGAGCTCTCTCAAGAAACTCCGGTCCCTCGTAGAGCTAAACGATGAGGATAGAGATGATTTTGTTAGATTGGGTGGTGTAGAAGTGCTTGTTCATGTCATAGTAGTGCAAATTCTTGTAGAGACTTCGGATTTTGTGTCTTTTAGATCTTGTGAAGAGGCTCTAGGAATTCTTCATAAAGTTCCCATTTACGAGGAGAGTGACTATAGTGTAAAGATTTTGTCCACGCCAGAGTGCATGAAAGCTATGGCGATCATACTTCAAAGGGGAAGTTCGGAAGCTAGATTTTATGCTGTTGATTTGTTTAGAAAGTTGGGGAAAGTTGAGTATGATTGGAGTGGATTGATTCAAGATCAAGGCATTGACTTTTTCAAGTCATTGTTAGAGCTTATATCGGACGAGTTGTGTAAAAAGGCAAGTTCATATGCATTGGAGGTGTTGATAGATATATTAAATGCTTTCAAGAAGAGCCGGATAAAGGCGATTGAAGCAGGGGCTATATGCGTGCTAGTTGAACTTCTACCGGACTCATCAAGGTCAAAATGTGAGAAGATCTTGGTATTGATCAAGTTGCTCTGTAAGTGTGCGGATGGGAGATTGGCATTGTTGGAGCATGGGATGGGTGTGGCAGCCGTGTCGAAAAAGTTGTTGAATGTATCCGATGGGGCCACAAAGATGGGAGTAAAGGTCTTGTGGTTGATTTGTAGTTGTCATCCAAGTGAGAGAGTTCTAGAGGAGATGTTGATTTATGGAAGTGTGAAGAAGCTTCTGGCATTGTTACATGTGAGTGGAAGGTCATCAACCAAAGACAAGGCATTGAAGATGCTCAAGTTGCATGGCAATGCTTGGAAGAGATTTCCTTGTTTTTCTAGTGAGTTAAACGATTATTTGGGATAATTAATAGGTGTTGTTTGATATAATGCAAATAGAAGTTAAATGGAAACTAAAAGTATAGTGCTTATAAATGTACACCAAAATTTTCTTGCCAAACTATCCATATTTTGCTAGTCAAATTGTTGGTGTTGATTTTTTTCCCATTTCCCCTTCTCTTGGGCATGATTTATGGTGTTTGATTTGCGTTCTTTATTGATAAACCATCACCATCACAATAAGACTCTTATCTGATTAAGGTTATAGATGTTTTTTAGGCATTCAAATATAAATCATTTGAGGAAATTGCCTTTGTATCAAGTGATGGGCAAATAGACATAAAATTTTTTTTAACCTTTTCCCTATGTTTATTTAACACTGTTCTTGTTTTGTTTTAGTCAATTACTTCTGAGATATGTAAGAAATTATATATACATATATTAGCCTATCTCTCTAGCTTGTTGGATTGCATCATGTCAAGTGATCTGCCTTGCTAAACTCTACAGCAAAATTAAAGAAACTTTTCAATTATTTGAACAATCTTATGTTTTCAATCTTATGTTTTGAGGATAAACAACATTTTCTTTCTCGAACATGATGTGTGGTTCTTTAGCTGGGGATGAAAAATCCCCCCCCCAAAAAAAAAACCCTTTTATTCTAGGAAATTAGAAGCATCAAATGTTGTTCTTTACTGAAAAAATTGAAGTTTGAGACTAAATTTCCTATTTATTGGCCTCTAAAGAATGGGTTGACATTAGCTGGAGTTTATATTAAAGCAACAATCATATGACATATTACAGCCTAAATTGGTAGAAAACTTCAAATTTAAGACATTGATGCTAACCCACTAAATAATTTGTCTTGTTCAATCCTTTTTTTTCCAATGTGGAATAAATAAAATTAGAAAAATTAGAAAAAGGGTAAGCATTTGAGAAAGTTATTTGTCATTCTTGCATAGAGCGGGTCATGCTATTCCTGACCTTGATTTTGCATACGATTTGTAAGTTGAAATCATAAATAGTTGCTCTTGTAGCTCCTCCGAACCTGAAGAAAATCATTTTCCAAATTATTAAAATAAGGTAAGAAGTATAAAAGAGCCAGGTGAAGCAAAAAAAAAAGTTGTCCGATATCTAAAATTCTTACCTTACTAAGAAATCGAATCATTTGTGAGCAGATTGTGTTTTTGCTGATTAAAAACTGATTAGTGTTTGAAAACTTCAATATTGATTAATGTATGATTGAAAACCTCAATATTGCACAAAACTTGTCAAGTGAGCAATTGCACTCTCAAAACGGCAAATTCTTTTACCAAAATTTTCATCTTTTTTTTTTTTTTTTTTTTTTATTCTTATCACTAAAATCTGGAGAACTAATCCAATTTGAGCACATGAGCCCTATTTAGAAAACGGCTATCCTAATGTAATCTTTTCTATTTCAAAGTTTTGAATCTGAGACTTGATTAAGGAATCTAATATCTCATTCTATTAAGCCGACTATCTATTGGAATAAACTTTTAATCGTTTTCCGGTTGCAATTGACTATTTCACAAAAGTTTTAGGAATTCCATCTTTAGGACAAACCGTTGACAAATTCAAAATAGGCACAGCTGTAATACTGAAAATTTCAGGGTTAGAATATTTTTATTTAATTTTCATGAATATATATATATATATATATATATATATATATATATATATATATATATATATAGGGAATAATTGATTTTCAGGGTTGGAGTGTAATATTTGAAATTTGGAATATGAAATTTAAATTTATGTAATTTTTGTATTTTTATGAAAATGGGAAAGAATTTATAAATTATTTGTTGAATATAGATTGAAAGTGTTGAATGGTTAAGTGGTATTAGAATTTTTGGACAAACAATGGGTCATGAGATCAAATCCAAGCCAAAGCGATTCATGAAGGATAAAATTGAATGGATAAATTAATTTGAGGAGTGAGAGTGAAAAAAATAAAAAGTTGTACAATGTAAAGTCTGTGATGAGTGAAACAAATGGAACCGTGGAGAAGTGGAAATAAATAAATAAATAAATAAATAAATAAATAAATAAATAAATTAAAATAATAATAAAATTAAAATTAAAATTAAAAAAAGTGTACATATTGCGCATGCGGTGGAATCGCCTAGAGAGAGCATGGCACCCGCGGTGGTACCGCTAAGTGACAAATGACCAAAATGCCCTCCTGAGTGGAAAATGAACAAAATGCCCTCCAAACCTCCATAAGAACTTGAAGCGAGGGAAAAGTGAAAAGATAATTTCACTTTCCCACTAACGTCAATTAACCCTAAATTCATTTTTATTTCACTTAGTTCGATTCATTTCCTCTCATTTGCAAATGCAAACTTTCGCATCTTCTCTCTGCATCCTCATCTCTCTCTATCACTATTGCTTTTTCTCTCTAGAAATCAATTTGTGCTTTGATTAAATCACCTCCTCCAAGTGTCGTTGTTAGGAAAAGTGTATTGAAAAATCTACAGTTTGTTCAGTTCAACCTTCAGAATCCGACCTAACTCCAAAATTGAGGTAATCTCTTACTCTTACCTTTGAATTTAGTAATTCTCATTCTAAGTTTACATTTATTAATGAGAAATTTATAGAATTTCGTTGGTGAATTAAAAACCATAAGTCCGTGAATAGTGAAAAACTCTAAATTTGTTAATAGTCAAGATTTGGGGAAAAATGGAAATAAAAATTCTATTTACAAATAAATGAGGTGTAATTGATGAAATTAAAATGTACATTCATGAATTGGAAAAATTAAGATTATGTTAATTAGGAAAAATTAGGAAAAATTTGTAAATTCTTGAATTTGAGGAGAAATGACTTGAAAATTGTTATTGTTGGTTTAGGACAATAAATTGGAGTTTGAAAAAGAGATTTCTTTGGAACTGATAGTGTATAAGGAGTGAATACTCTCCCCCAAAATGAGTAAATGGTTATATTTCATATGAATTAGTAAATTATTTTTAATTATGATTTATAAATTGTATTTTGAAATGGATTCAAAATATTTTGTGATTGTGGTGTGTCTGAAATGAACTTATGAAATATCCATGACTCTTGAATTTGATTATTGAATCATTTGTACCATGTTACTTTGAGTTACTCATGTAAACTGTGAAATGTTGGTCCACCTTATATTTAAGTATGTATTGATTGATAAATTGAGTTTGGTAACATAGTGCTAGGAAAAATGACTATAGTCTAAATTTTGTCACTAATCGAACCATCGAGACGGCGTGGTTAAGGCTAATTTAAATTGGGTTTGGTGGTAGGTGGGTTGGAAAGTCTTCTCAAGCCGCCATGATCATGTGGTAGCACCCCGCGGAACTCCGGGCTAACGCCTAGGTGAAGGACATTTTATAAAATTGTGAAAAAATCTCTTAGCAGATCCTACCAATGGTCATTGGTAGGTTATTATTTTCGACAAACCCCAAAATTGTGGAAATGAAAGCTTAATTTATTGAATTGCATATTTGAGTCATGGTGGTTTGATATGAATTGTTATATGCAAAAGATTTCATTTATTGCATTGAATTATATTTGATACTGTGTTTGGCACCACCATCCTCACCCCTTATTTATATGCTACATGTCACTGCACTTCACTCACTATGTATTTATAATACTCACTCATCTCTTCTAAATTTTTTTAAGAAAGCGTAGACTTGGACTAGTGTCAACTGTTCAGAAATCTTTTAGTGACCACAATAGGTATTGGTGGTGAATCATATTTTGGAATTTAATGTAGTTTCATCCATGGAAGGAAAATAATTGTACTATTCTTTTGATTTGGATTCGAATGATACTTGTCCTATCTTTTAGAGCAAGTATTGGTGGAATCCATACTTGATTATTGTGGAATTTATATAATTTTATTTAAAATTTATTTTTACAAAACTTATTGTTTCCATTTGGGACATTTGGATTCTTATTTGAGAATTTTGAGATATTTTGAGTTGTAAATAGAGGTAAATGTTGGAAACTGTTTGAAAGGTCGGGTTGGCCAAAGTGCATGTGTGCATGAATAGGAACGGATCAGGGATGGATCCTTGATTTTTGTGCTAATGCATATTTTTGATACTGAATGATATGGGATGATCTTTAAAATGATGTTGAATTGTTTTCAAATAGATTGAATGTCTTCCGCTATCTCGGTATATAGAAAGATGCTTCCCATATACCGAAACAATGCGGCGGTTGTTACGTACTCGACGGGGTCGGAACGTGACAATTCTATTGGTATCAGAGTTTAACTTCACGATTTTAAATATATAAAAGTTTGAAATGTTTCCAAATGTCCCTAAAGGTTTTTCAAAGGTTTTAAAAGTATTCTTCGTTTGAAATTTCAGATTTGAAAAAGATTTTTTAAAGGATGTATAAAAATCTTCCATGGATTCTTAAGGGATGTGATCAATTTTATTTCTAAGAGGTTAAATACCTAATCTAAATTCTAACTTAGTAAGTTGAGAATAGTATTTTCTCTTTTATCAAGTATATATAGTTTCTTTGTAGTCTTCCTAACACATTTGTACAATAATCAGAATGGCCAACAAGAAAAACAATCCCCTACCTATGAAACAGGAATACACTTGAACATATTTACGTTGTTCAGATCATTTAAATAGGAAAAGCAAGGTGCTTTCACCATAAGAAAACAGTTTTTCAGCGATGGAAATTACCGATGGAAAAAAATCCGTCGCTATTAGCGACGGATTAGTAACGAAAAATTCAGCGACAGATTTAACGACGGAAAAATCCATCGCTAATTGTTTCGTCGCTAAATCTCTCGCTAAAATTAGGGTTTCCGTCGCTAAATCTGTCGCTAAAACTTTTTTGAACAGATTAACGACGGATTTAACGACGGAAAAATCCGTCGCTAATTTTTCTATCGCTAAATCCATTGCTAAAACTTGAAAAAAAATTATTTTAGTTAAATATAATTTTTTATTTTTATTAAATATAATTTTATGTTTTTATTAAATATAATTTTATCGTTTCATTAAATATAATTTTTCTTTTTATTAAATATAATTTTTTATTTTTATTAAATCTAATTTTATATTTTTATTAAATATAATTTTGTCTTTTTATCAAATATAATTTTTTGTTTTTATTAAATATAATTTTTTATTTTTATTAAATATAAATTTGTATTTTTATTAAATATAAATTTGTACTTTTATTAAATATGATTTTGTGTTTTTATTAAATATAATTTTTTGTTTTTATTAAATATAATTTTGTATTTTTATTAAATATAATTTTTTGTTTTAATTAAATATAATTTTGTGTTTTTATTAAATATAATTTGTATTTTTATTAAATATAATTTCTGTTTTTATTAAATATAATTTGTATTTTTATTAAATATAATTTTTTTGTTTTTATTAAATATAATTTTTTGTTTTTATTAAATATTATTTTGTGTTTTTATTAAATATTATTTTGTGTTTTTATTAAATATAATTTTTTGTTTTTATTAAATATAATTTTGTATTTTTATTAAATATAATTTTTTGTTTTTATTAAATATAATTTAATTTTTTATTAAATAAAATTTTATATTTTTTTAAATTAGGGTATTATATTTTTAATATTAAGAGTTGGAAAGAAGTATAGAAGTAAAAAAAAAAAAACTAATAATACAAATGTGATGGTAACATGGTGGTTAAAACTCTCAACATCTCTCTCTCACATCCAGATTCGAATATGAGTGTGAGTATTTTTACAACAAATTAAAAGCGGGCAGGCGGGCGGACGGGCCAGGGCCGGGACAGGTGCGTCCGAGGAGGGGCTGGTCGGGTGAGGCAGCTGGGCCAGTCGTCTAAACTCGCACGCTTGGATTTGCTCTTACTCACTTCAATGACGGATTAGCGACGGAATATCTCCGTCGCTAATCTATCGGTAATTAGGATTAGAGATGGATTAGTGACGGATTTTCTTAACAACGGAAAATTTTCGTCGCTAAATTAACAATGTGACTTTCAGCGGCGGAATTTTTCATCGCTAAATTTCTGTCGCTAATAATTTTAGCAACGAAAATTTGAGTATCAACGATAGATATTTCCGTTGTTAATACCTGTTTTTCTTGTAGTATCTATTTATTTCCGTTGTTAATACCTGTTTTTCTTGTAGTATCTATTTTTTTTTGTTTTGATGTCATCTTTGTTAAGGATTACTGTGGTGATTGAAGATTGAATCAAATAATGGCTGTAGTAATGGATTAGTATGGTGATTGAAGCATAAGTCAAGTAGTGGGTGTGAAAATGGTATTGGGTGTGATAAATGTTATGCTAAGCCTCTTGAACACTTAATTAGGTTGTAGTGTAAAAGTCACTTCAAGGGGCTATGGTTTAGTATAATATAATGGTTGTTATACTAGGGTTTTATAATCCATCAACACAAGTATCGTATGAGAATTTTTATTTGCAGATCCCATGTTGGATTTGAGTATATGTAAATGTTAATGTGTCAAGTTCTTTTCATTCCAAGAGATCTTTAAGTAAAATTGATGTCTGGAGTAGATGATTATACCTATTTTGACTCATGATGATATGATATGTTTATAGCTGACCAATATAAAGTTCCGCCCACTCGGTCCACTCTAATATGGGTGTTTGACTTTTTTAGGTCATCATTCCAGTATAAGTTTCTTTTATTCATCTCTAGGTAATGAAAAGATGACAGAATTAATGAAAAGTATTCACATGAAGATAGAATCATGAACATTCAGCTTATAGCAGATATTAGAACATATGTGTATCCCTTAATGTGTCATACTTTTGGTTTGAGCACGCTTCTTGGTAGTCTGATACTTGATAGTGTAAAAATCCTACAAGTTATTTGTTTTATAGCGTAAGTCAAAATTAGGTGTAGAACACTTGTAATCATTGACTCCTTGTGACAAAAGATAAATATCCCAAGATATCCACTTATAAGAAAATTTTGTTCTATCATTCCTATTCATAGTGTCTAAAAATAAGAGTTGATAAAACTTTTTATGGGTCTCTGGTAAGTGAGACTAAAAGGATTTATTCTTTGCTATCATAGGGCCAATGTACTGTATTGGTAGGCAATGATTCCTAGTAAGGTATAGTAGAAAGTTATCGGTCATTTGCATATGAAAAACTGGAGAAAACTGTTTTTCAAAGCATTTATAAACTCTATTTAAATGAATAGGATCAACATAATTGTTGGGATGAGATTAGGTTGTACTACTTCATATAGTCCCTTATCTTGCAGATGATTATTTGCACTTACGTTCTTCAAGGAAATTGTTTATATATAGCTCTCAATTTAACAGATATAACATGATATTTTTTTTAGAAATAGTATTCAGGTTTAGAGTTGTGAAAATTTGTTGTTATACAATAAATTCTGGAGAATCCTTTGAGCATTTAGCACTTATAACTTTCTGAGGACTTTTCATTGGTGATTTGAAATCAATTATATAAGTGTAATATAGTTTGTAATAATGAAGTGAGTTGGTTCTCTTGACATCATGGACTATTTTGTGATAATAACTTAGAGAGAGTGTTGGTCGTTTTTGAATTAAAAAGGAGATTAGTAGATCAATGTAGAGAGAAATAGAGGCAATATAAATACAGATATATTTAACCTATGGAGATATGCATTGAGAGGTCACGACCTTATATTAGAGGTATATTATCCAGATCCTTTGGTAAGCCAATGATTAGTGGATCACTCAGCCCCATTTGGCTGTGGCTGAGTTGGCATCTTGTAGAAGCTAATGAGTTGCAGGTATAATAATTAGTTGTGAGGTGAATAAGAATCAAAGTGCATTATGGTTTCAGTTGAAATGTGTTGAAAAACTTGATCCATATTAAATCAACTGAGAACTATAGGTAGCAAATATCTTCTTGCCAGTAATTTCCAATATGAAGCAAGAAAAAGCGAGCAAGAAGCAATGATAAAGATAACCCAGTGGACAAATCCATGGCCCTTGAGAATTTGAGTTTGATGTAAATGCCTCCTTAGACTTAGGCATTGACATGGTGTTATCATGGTGAATTGAAATAAAAAAATAAAAAAAATAAAAAATAAAAAAAAAACTTCTTCAAATGGTCAAACAAATCAGCTTGCAAAATCTAGATTTATATAATATAGTGAAAATAAAGTTTTTAGGAGGGTTAAATTAAAAGGGTACATGGTGACAAGTGTTTCAAGAATCATGGAAAAGGGGCACCGTGCACTCTAGTGTTTTCAAGTATAATCTTCACTAAGAGTTGAAAAACATAATTATGATGTGAAAATTTGCAATTGTAAGCATGTGCATGGAGAAGCATCAAACTAGGAGACTAATAAGAGCATTTTGACCCCTTTTTTCTCTATATAGTAAAAAAAGTTTTGATGACTACTAAAGTGAAAGATGCAATTGTAATTAAATAAATTGGAGAACTAATTTATGATCATATTGTAGAATGTCTTCAAAAATATATCAATATGCAATTGATTTGGTTTCAAAAATACAACTTGCTGCTTACAAATTGAACAAAACTGCACATGTTGGATTTCAAGTTGACAAACTAGTTGAAGATATTGTGGACAACAACATTACTTTGGCATATGGAAGAAAGTAAAATGGGATATATTGTACAGTTGTTGATTCATGGAGTTTTCCCAAGTGAGTATCACTTGGCGACTAATTACTCAATGGTGACCGAGAATCCCTTTTTGCTCCAATGTCTTGTTTAGCTTATGGGTGTTAAATCCTATTGATTTGGTAGTGACCTCAAAATCCAAAACTGTTAGTTCTAACATCCAGCACATAAATATGTATAACTAGAGTGATGAAATGTCACCTTGAGACATATGTGCTTCGACGATGCACTATAATCACGGTGTGATGGTCCACGTAGGTAAGTAGGATTTCTATTTTCTGGATTGTTTGAAGTAGGTTTGTCTTCCGTTGATTTGAGTATGAAGTTTGAAGTATTCATGTTCCCTAATAAAAAGTTCTCCTAATTTTATCCTTTGGCCGAATCTAAGATTCTTTGGTTAATGATCTTGCCAAATTTATGAATCAAGATTAACTATAGCTCTTTTATCAAGAAAGCCTATGACTAAGAATTGAAAGTGGTCTGCCGATTGATAATACCTCGAATTTGATAAAGGTCCTCAATATATTCAATGTCTTAATATTAAAAAAATATTTGTCAAATCCATCCCATATATTTGAAGTTCCACCCATTTAAACTAAAGGAAGAGTTAAACTTTGAAATTCAACTCATAGCCATTCTTGATCGACAAGTCAAGGGGTTGCAGAATAATTAAATTCATATCGTTAAGATTAAATGGAAGAGTGATTGGGTTGAAAAAGAGACTTGAAACCCTAGGATACGATACAAAAACAATACCCCAACTTATTTGTTGTATGAGTTTTATTGTTAAATTTCGAAAATGAAATTTCTTTTTAGAGGATTAATTGTTGTAATACCGAAAAATTCAGTGTTCGAATATTTTTATTTAATTTCCTTGAAAATATATATATGGAATAATTGATTTTCAGGGTTGGAGTGTAATATTTGAAATTTGAAATATGAAATTTAAATTTATACAATTTTTGTGTTTTTATGAAAATGTATAAATTATATGATGTATATGGATTGAAAGTGTTGAATGGCTAAGTGGTGTTAGACATTTTGGACAAACAATGGGTCATGAGATCAAATCCCAGAAGCAATTTGAGGAGAAGCCATTCATGAAGGATGAAATTGAATGGGTAAGTTAATTTTGAAGAGTGAGAGTGAAAAAAAATAAATAAATAAAAGTTGTACATTGTAAAGTTTGTGAGGGGCGGTTGAAAAGGTAATTTCACTTTCTCACTAATTTCAATTAACCCAAAAATTCATTTTTATTTCACTTAGATCAATTCATTTTCTTTCATCTGCGAATGCGAACTCTCACGAACTCTTGCTTCTTCACTCTACATCCTCATCTCTCTCTATCACTATTGATTTCTCTCTCTAGAAATCAATTTGTGCTTCGATTAAATCACTCCCTCCAAGTGTCGGTTGTCAGGAAAAGAGGATTGAAAAGAAGGGAAAATAAAAATATAGGGTTTGTTCAGTTCAATCTTCGGAATCCAACCTAACTCCAAAATCAAGGTAATCTCTTACTCCTACCTTTGAATTTAGTGATTCTCATCACAGGTTTACATTTATTACTAAAAAATTTATGAAATTTTATTGGTGAATTAAAAACTCTTAATCTGTGAATAGTGAAAAACCCTAAATCTTTGAATAGTGAAAATTTGGGAAAAAATAGAAATGAAAATTCTATTTTACATATAAATGAGGTGCAGTTGATAAAATTAAAATATACATTCATGAATTGGAGAAATTAAGGTTATATTAATTCGGAAAAATTAGGAAAAAACTGTAAACCCTTGAATTTGAGGGAAAATGACCTGAAAATTGTTATCGTTGGTTTAGGACAATCAATTGGAGTTTGAAAAAGAGATTTCTTTGGAACTGATAGTGTATAGGGAGTGAATACCCTCCCCGGAGGTGAGTGGATAGTTATGTTTCATATGAATGAGTAAATTGTTTTCAATTATGATTTATAAATTGTATTTTGAAATGAAATTTGAAATAAATTCAGAATGTTTTGTGATTGTGGTACGTCTAAAATGAACTTGTGAAATATTCATGACTCTTGAATTTGATTATTGAATCATTTGTACCATGTTACTTTGAGTTACTCATATAAACTGTGAAATGTTGTTCCACCTTATATTTGAGTATAGATTGATTGATAAATTGAGTTTGGTAACATAGTGTTAGGAAAGATGACTATAGTCTAAGTTTTGCCACGAACCGAGTCATCAAGGCGGCATGATTAAGACAGATTTAAATTGGACTTGGTGGTAGGTGGGTTGGAGAGCTTCCTCAAGCCGCTGTGATAACGTGATAGCACCCCACGGAACTCCGGGCCAACGGAGGATTTTATAAAATTGTGAAAAAATCTCTTGGCGGATCCTACGAATGACAATTGATAGATTATTGTTTTTGACAAGCCCAAAATTGTGGAAATGAAAAGTTAATTTGCTGAATTGCATATTTGAGTCATGGTGGTTTGATACGAATTGTTATATGCAAAAGATTTCATTTATTGCATTGAATTATATTTGATACATGTGTTTGACACCACCACCATCACTTCTCATTTATATGTTACATGTCACTACACTCTACTCACTGAATATTTATAATACTCACTTCTCTCTTCTAAAAGAGGAAACATAGACTTGGACTAGTGTCGACTGTTCGGAAATCTTTTGGTGATCCACGATAGGTATTAGTGGTGAATCGTATTTTTGGGATTTAATGTAGTTTCATCCATGGAAGGAAAACAATTATACTATTCTTTTGGTTTGAATTCGATTGATACTTGTCCTATCTCTTAGGACAAATATTGGTAGAATCCATACTTGATTATTGTGAAGTTTGTATAATTTTATTTAAAATTTATTTTTACAAAACTTATTGTTTCCATTTGGGACATTTGGATTTTTATTTGGGAACTTTGAGATATTTTGAGTTGTAAATTGAGGTGAATGTTAGAAACTGTTTGGAAGGCCGGGTTGGCCAAAATGGATGTGTGCATGAACAGGAATGGATCAGAGATGAATCCTTGATTTTTGTGCTAATGCATATTTTTTATACCGGATGATTTGGGATAGTTTTTAAAATGATGTTGAATCATTTTCAAACAGGTTGAATATCTTGTGCTATCTCGGTATACTAGGAGATGTTGTCTATATATAGAGATAACGTGACAGTTGTTACGTGCTCAACGGGAAAGTCGGGGCGTGACAACAACATTCTTAATTCTTAATTTCTTGGAATCTTTAAATTAGTCAACTGCCTAGAATAGGGGGAAACAAAGAAACTAGAAAAACAATGGAGAAAAAATGGTATAAAACGTATTTTTCTTTGCATATCTCATTGATTTAAAATGGAAATTTATACTTTTTTTTAAAGGAAATTGCCTCAAAACTCTCATCTAAAATCACCTTCAATTGAGCATGTACATGGCAAATTGCTCCATCAGACAACGGCCTTAATGCTCTGCTGAAAACAATGACCGACTGCCAAATGTGTTCATATACACATCCACACTACCATGAAAATTGATGTACCCAAAGATTGTTGACCAGAAAATTTGAAATAATCGGACTGACCCTTCTTTGCTTGGTTATTTCTTTTAAACTTCCAAAGCCTTATTATGAAAATAATTTAAGGATGTCCCCCCAGTGGTCAAACCTCTTCCCTTAACGATGATTTTAGATTCAAATCTCCATGTAACAAAAAAAAAAAAAATTTAAGGATGGAATCAAACCTTTTTTAGCATAGTATTTAGTAGAATCCACAAAACCTGCCCAATATACATGCCTAATGCGTGTGATACGAGGGCTATTGAACATATGTAATGAGTTTTCTAATATACGTCCAATAGGTTCTTATCCTTTAAAAAGGAATGAAGATAAAAAATATGCATGAAATGAGGGTGGGATTCCATCAAAATGTAATATAAGTGCCTGGATTTTTTGTTCAATGGTAAGCTCGATTTGCAAGACTGATATGTAACATTGAGACTTTATTTTAATTGCCATATCGTTCTACGAGAAACACAAAATTTCTCCTCATTCCCAAGCCCTAATTATAGTCAACACTTCTCAATTCATGTTTTTTTTTTATATATATAAATCATCGATTTTTTATAATCACATTAAATCTGACTAAATCTGATTCGAGTCGAGTTAAAATATTAAAAAACAAAATTTTTCTTTATATATATATATATATATAATTCAAATTCGAGATATTATTTAAGAGATACCGGTGTCTAACCAATATATCAACTAAGCGTTTGTTAATTTCAAAGTAAGTGATGTTTGAGATTTAGATGCATTTTCCCTGGTACATGTTGGCACATGATAACTATGTAAATTTCTGGGGATTTAATAAATAACCACTTCATCTACTTTTATTATTCTTTTAAAAAAAAAAGAATGAAAAAAAAATAGAGAACATTATCCCTTTCAAGGTCAATGAGTTAACAAAAAGAGTGGCCCTTTCACGGGTCACAATCAAAATTAGTCTTATGTTTGATCAAAAGTGGAAAAAGTAAAAGGAGACGAGGCAAAGCAACGGTAAAGGCATCTTATTACATTAATTACAATTTCTTTTCCCTTTCAGTGGACAAAAGGGGTTTCCTTGGAAGTTTACCAATCTCTTTCTAAACTTCTCAATCAAACGTCTTCATGCTGCAAGTTGCATGGAATGAAAAATAAAAGAAACTCCCTACACTGAAAGCTCCACATGATGTGCGCATGAGATCAATTTTTTTCTTCCCCAGTTAATACCTCACGTCTTAGGTTTACAAATGGCGTTAGATTTGGGGCTAGAAAAGGACACCAAAACTTGGGTCATATCCTATGACACAGGTATAACGTGTGATTTGGATTATGAAAGCTTAGGGACAAGACAATGCACATAAGATATGGTAAAAGTAATGAAATAAAAATTTTGAAAATATACGAAGAAAAAGTTTGAGAAATTATTAAAAGTTTCTTCAGGGTCTTCGTCGTCACATGTTTGGCTTCCGGGGCCTTATGGAAGTTTAGCAACAATACTTGCAGCAACTTGACATCTTAACCACCCCAGTAGGAAACGTACCAAAACCGACACTACCATCTAGTTTCTTTAAATTTCTTAAGCTTGCAAAACAGTTTGGGTGATCAAACTGCTAAACTTATCTGAAATTTCCAATGTTGTTTCTAAAAGAATGGCAAGTGGAAGTCAAGTTTTGTAGAATTAATCAAACAATTACTTATTGATGACAGTAACTTTGCCGATCACATATTTTCAAAGAAACTATCTAAATTTCAGGACTTGGAAAATTTTGTGGCATTAAATCACGCCCAATGGGACCCATTCTCAGGCCTAGTTGAGTACCAGTCGCAAATTTATTTGTGTTTTTTTTTTTTTTTTTGGGATGCCATTATTTCTTGTTCAATGGACATTACACTTCAAATAAAATATCTCATTTAAATTATAAACCCATTGAAATGCCAACCAAACAACCCCATACCTCTTATAATCTTGCAAAGTCATAGATGTAATGTCATATAAGTGTTTTCCTTATTTGGATTTGTATAAAAAATCTCAGAATTGTAAAATATTTGTCATACCCATTAGACAACTATTTCAATAGTATTATTGTTACATTCTAGAATTTCTATACCATAGTGCTCCAATTGAGCAGCACGTGTCACAATGAAGCATCTACTACTTCTCTCCGCTTTTCGCTTTCCACTAAATATCATATGCCTTTCTCTCAAGCGGATTATGCCTTTCCACTAAACTGTCAAGTCTTCTCATCGGTGTCGAGCAATATCTGAGGAATATGATGCCCTAAAAATTGGCATTTGGTCCCTTGTTCGGCCTCCTCCTCACGGCAATATAGTTGGCACCAAATGGTCGTTCTGTATCAAACACTACCTCGATGGTTTTATTGAGCGTTATAAAGCACATCTTGTTGCTAAATATTTTGATCAATCGCCTGGTATGCAACATAGAAACTTATAGTCTAATTGTTAAGCCCACTATAATTAGGGTTATGTTCTCTCTTGTCTTGTCCAGCAGCTTGTCAGCTTATTTCTCATAGACAACTTGATGTTCATAATTCCTGTTTGTAGAGGAAGTCTACGTTCAGCAATCTCCTAGTTTTGTTGATCCTCATTACCCAACTCATGTGTACAGTCTTTACAAAGCTCTTTATGGTCTCACGCAGGCTTCTCGTACTAGTTTCAAAAGTTACGTTCTGCCTTTTAGAATTGGTTTCTCAAGCTCTATCTTAGATCATTCATTGTTCATTAGACAAACACCAGACCATATCATGATTGTGCTAGCCTAAGTTGACGATATCATTGTTATTAGTAGCATACCACGATTGTACTGGTTTATGTTGACGCTATTATTGTTATTGGCAGCCATTCTCATTTCATTTCAGACCTTCTCACTTATTTGAATTAGCATTTTGCCTTAAAAGGATCTCGATTCCTTTCAACTCTTATTGGATATTGACGTTGGTACGACATCAATGCGCATACATTTGATGGTTCCAAGAAATATTCCACTCTAATTTGCTTTGGCTCCAAGTTCTCTTGCACCGATGGTGACCCCATGCCCGATCCAGATCCTACTTTCTACCGTAGTATTGTTAGGGCTCTTTAATATGTGACTATGACCCGCTATGAGATTGGTCGCTCTGTCGGTCAGGTGTGTCAATTTATGCAACAACTTAGCACTTCACATTAGATTGTTGTCAAGTGCATTCTTCATTACTTGAAGGGGACCCTTTCTCAAGGCTTCCTTTGTCACGCCCTCATTTTCCCGTCAAACACGCGACAACCGCCACGTTATCTCAGTATACAAGCAGTATCTTCCCATATATTGGGATAATGCAAGATATTCAACCTGTTTAAAAGCAACTCAAATATCACCTTAATGACCATCCTAGGTCATCCAGTATTAAAGGTATGCATTTTCACACAATTCAAGTATCAATCCGATCATTCCCTGTTCATGCATGCATACAAATGGGCTAACCTGGCTATTCTAGAAAAATTTTCAACATCCTCATAAATTTATAATCTCAAAATAGTTCAAAATTCATCATGAAGTGTCCAAATATCCCATTTAAGCAACAAAGATTTGAAAAATGAGTCTCTAAATCAAGAAAATACAAATTCTTCATCATAAGAGTATAGATATCTCAAATACTTGCCTAAAGAAGGTTAACAAGTATTTAACAAATTCAATCAAAATAAAATGTACAAAGATTTCCTTCCAATGATCATTCTACACCAATTCAAAATAAAGTCTTCATTTCAAATACCTAGCTATATTCAGTAAGTATCTTCTTAAATTTGGCTCCAAAGTAATGTCTTCCACCTAAGATTACTCTGAAAAATTTAGAAGAGATGAGTGAGTATTTAAAATACCCGGTGAGTAGAATACAATGATATGCAATACATAAATGAGGGGTGAAAATAGTTGTGTCAAACAATTATATACAAAATGCATTGTCGTAATTGAAAACATTGATATAAAATAGTTTATTTCAAACCACCATGACTCATATATATAAATCAAACAATTTACATTCATTTTCCACAATTTTGAAATATGTCGAAATCATTATCCTAACAATGGTCATTGGTAGGATCTGCTAAGCGATTTTCTATAATTTTCATAAAATCTCCTTCACCTTGGCGTTGGCCCGAAATTATTTTAGTGGGGTGCCACCACGTTATCCCGCCGACTTGAGTGGTTCTTCATCCCACCTCCTCCAAACCTCTAATTTTCAATCAAATTAGCCTTAACCATGCCGCTCCGATGGTCCGTCTATGGCAAAACTCAGACTATAGTCAATTTCCAGCATCATATTACCAAAATTTAATTTATCAATCAATTCATACTTAATTACAAGGTAGAGCAACATTTCACAATCCACATGGATGACCAAACGTAACATGGCATAAATATTTCAACATTCAAGTTCAAAAGTTATGAATATTTCACAATTTCATTTCAGGCACATTACAATTACAAAACTTTATAAATTCATTTCAAATTCATTTTAAATTGTAATTCATAAATTATAATTGAAAACAATTTACTCATTCATATAAAATATAACCATCCACTTACCTCTTGGGAAGGTATTCACTCTCAATTCCACAATTTAATCCAATAAAATCCTTTTCAAGTCCTAATTGACCTTCCTAAACTAATAATTTCAAATTTAATGTTAAATTATATTCAATTCTAGAATTTATAAATTTTCTCTAATTTTGCACAAACCCTAATTTTTTTCCAAATCCAAGAATCTATATTCATGTTTCTATTTCCACCATTTGTACATCATTTGGATCTTTCTACAATTTTTCATTTCATTATTCCCAAATTTTACAATTCACCATTTCTAGAGTATTTGATCTTCCTATGAAATTTCTATCATATCTCAACAATATAATTCAATCTAGTAATAAAGAAATTAAACCCAAGATTTAGAGTAAGAAATAAACTTGATTTTGGGGTTGGATTGAATTTTGGGGTTGAGTTTCAAAAACCCTAATTTTCCCTTCGTAGAGCAACCCTAAATCTTTCCGATTAATCCTCCATCTCCAAGGTTGATTGAGGATTTTGGAAATCCATTTGGTGAATTTAATGTAGAGAGTGATTGATTAGTGGGAGAGAAATTAATCAAGTGTGAGATGGAGATATGAATGTAGAGAGAGAGAAAAGAGAGTTGGGTCTTTGAACGAGAGAATGAAATGGAATGAAGAATGGAGTCTGTTCATTTGTTATTAATTAAGGAGTCAAAATTACCTTTCTACCCCTTATGAATTTTTAGGTTTTATTGTATTTGAAGGGCAATTTGGTCATTTTATGTAACACCGAAAATCCGATGTTAGGAATTTTTTTTTTTTTTAAACATCATTATAATATACAGGAAAATTTTAAATTTTTATTTTGATTTTCGATTTTGGGGTCTTACTTTTAATTTTGGTATATTTTTAAATTGTCGTGTCCGCGAACCGTAATAAATCTCATTTTTATGAAAATTTAAATTTTAGTAAAAAGGGGTGTGAATATATATATATATATATATATATATATATTTATATACATATGTATGATTGCTATTTAATTTAATATATATATTGTTATAAAAAAAAAGAGTGGGACAAAACGCTGCGTTTTCTCCCAAATGAAGATTAGGACTAAAAGCCCTAATCTTTCTTCTCCTCCCTCTTTCAAACAGACTCTCCGCTCTCTCTCCCTCCCGCTCGCGATCTCTCTTTGTCGCCCTCCCTTGATCAATCAACCACCACCGCGAACCGCCGCTAGCCACCGCATCATGATCTCTCGGTCCCTCTCTCTATCCTAATTTTCCCATCTCTCGCTCTCTCTCACACCATCCCTCTCAGTCCCTCTGTTGAATAGCTCTCTCTCTTTCTCTCTCTCTCTCTCTCTCTCTCTCTCTCTCTCTTGTTTCGCACCATCCCTCTCTTCCTCTATCGAACACTCACTCTCACATCTTCTCTCAGTCTCTCTCTCTCCCACGCACGAATTGCTGTCTCCCCTTCCCGCGCGCGCGATTGCAGCCCTCTCCTTGCTCGCACGCTCGCGCACTTCTTTCTCCTTCTGCTGAGAGTGCTTCTGCCACCTTGCGGAAGCCCCAATTAAAAACCTTAGCTGCGACTATGATCCGCTCTACATAGGTGAGGTTCAGTCCATAACCCTAATTTTAGGGTTTCAAACTTTCTTAGAAATTAGCTTTAGATTACTGAAATTTACTTTAAATTGGGAGCTTTGCAGGTCTTAAAATGGATTGAGAAAGGCATTCGATGAGGGTTACGAACTGCGAAAAACCCTATGTGAGAGAAATTTCAATCCCTTCAATATTCAGACTCTTTTTGGTGAATTGAGGTTGAGAATATGTATAGATATATTCTGAAAATGTGTTAGATTCGAAAGAAATGTAATTTCCTGAAATTTTGTATGAAGTTATTTAGGTTAATTCTAGAATTTGATATAAATAAGGCTGCGAAGCATGATAGAATATCTTAGATAGTAATAGAGCTTTGTTTGATTGATTTGTATAGCTCTCCTTGAGGTTTGAATTGAAATTGGCATGAATTAAATTAAAATTATGTAAATTCGGTAGAAAATTGGTAAAATTGTGGAATATTGGAAATTTAAAGTCGTTGGTGATGGAAATGATCCTAAATTGATGAAACGAAAGTTTAGGAATATGGTTGTACAAATTAAGGCTATTTTAAATAAAAGGAAAATTTAAAAACCCTTTAATAGAGCCTTAATTGATGATTATTTATGTTGATTGGTTTAGGTTGACATTTGGAGACTCGAGAGGAGTCTTTTTGAGTTATTTCGGAAATAGGGAGTGGATACCCTCCCTAGAGGTGAGTGAATGGTTTATTATATTCGTAAATGAGAAATCTGTTTTAAAATTGCTTTATAAATGATTTTTAAAAGATTTTACATGATTTATATAAATTATTTTGTGATTGTGGGCTGTCTGAACTGTATTGTGAAATACGAATACATCCATATTGTTTACAAATGCTTCTGTGCCATATGCTATTGGTATTGTGATATGGATTGATTTGGCATGACATTGTTGATTATTTGATAGAAAATCATGGCACATTGTTGAGAAATTGATTGATTGAGAAATGAAGGGTGTCGTAGACGACTATAGTCCATATTCCCACCACGGAGCGACCCGACGGGGTGGCGTGGCTTGGGGTTTGGATGTGTAGGGGAGTTTGAAGTCCTTCCTCTGTCGAAGTCGTGCTATATCTGGTGCACCCCGGTGAGGTACGAGCCAACACTAAGGAATGGGGTATGTTTTGAAACATTGGACGGAAAAACCCATTAGCAGGCTTTCGTCTGGGTTTGCCGCCCTAAGACGGAAGTGTTTTTCGATGGGACCCCAGGATTTTCTGAAAGGATAATTGACATGGATGCATATTTGTGAAATGTGATTTATTAAAATGATTTTATGTATATGAAATGATTTACGAGATATGTTTTGACTGCCCCATATTCACCCCTTGTTTATGAACACAATTGCACCATTGTACTCCACTCACTGAGTATTCCCCTATACTCACCCCCTCTCCACCTTTTTCAGAGAAGACTTAGTTGAGAAACTACTCGACGGAGCTTGCGTAATATTTTTGCGGATTGTCTAGGTATTTGGCACAGGCAGAATTTTTGGAGATTTATAGCTCTCAAACCATGGAAAGGAAAGTCTGTACATCCCATGCCATGCGGATTTTATTGGTACTGGCCAAGTTGTTGGCAAGTATTGATAAAATCTGACGATTTTTTATTTATACTGTATTATTTTTATTGCTCTATTTTTGGAAAAACTGTTTTATTCTGTATTGGGACATTTGAATTATAATTATTGGTTTTTGCTATTTTCCTATGGTTTTGTGAAGTTCTGTACATCTCATACCGTTAGGATTTTACCGATACTGGTTTGTTTTCTTCGGGTAAGTATTGGTAAAATCCGACGGCTATGTTTTGAGATTTCTTGTTTGTTAAATGCTTTCTTGTGTTGAGAATTCTGAGTGGCTAGGATGGCCATATCGCATGCGTGCATGTACAGGTTCTTACTCCCCGTTGTGTGCTGCTGTGTACTCGTGCATGTACAGGTTCCCACTCCCCGATGTGTGTTAATGTATGATTACATGTACAGGATCCCACTCCCCGATTTGTGCCGATATGTGTGTTTGTACGTCCAGGAATGAGCCGGATGGGCTCCTTGCATGTGTATTGATTTTGTGATTTCTTATTTTTGAAGAATCTTATACTTTTGATGATTCATTTTGAATTTGATAGCCTTGCGGAATCCAGGTAGATGGGAAGGTTCCGCCCGTATACCGAGACGACGCGGCGGTTGTCGCATGGTCGATCCGAGAATCGGGGCGTGACATTTTATATCTCAATTTATTGAATTCCAGATGGGCAAGGCGACCCACTATTTGGACAAGATGACCTACAAGCACAAAATTGTATGGGCAAGGCGTCCTTTGGATGGGTGAGACGACTCAAAATTCAAAAATTTTGAGTCTTGAGTCAACCCAATTTCTCATGTAGGACAACCCAACATGTTCATGACATAGAAATCCTTGCAAACCTTCAGGGCATCTCACTATAAGACCAGGGCGACCCAACCTTCACTCGAGACGTCCCACGCTTCATTTTTCATGGCTTGGGTCGACCACCCGAGACATCCCATGCTTTATTTTTCATGACTTGAGTCGACACAAACTTTGGCACAAGTCGACCCAAGGCATACAGCCCTCTGAATTCTTGCCTGCACTCTGGGTCATCTTTTCTCACTACACAAGGCGTCTCACTCCTTCCTTCTATAAGCATGAGACAACCCATGGCTTCCACAAGGTGACCCATCCCCTTACAATTCACTCACAAACCAACCCACTCAAAGCATGAGACGTTCCATGTTTGCATTCACACACCTACAAGCCAATCCATCTTCTTGGAAGGCGTCTCATGCCTTCTAGACTTGTCTCCTCTCTTTTTTTTTTTTTTTTCCCAAATTTCACTTATCCATTTAACAAGCACTTTGTCTCACTTAGTCCATTGCTCCTAAAGAGGTTTGATCTCATGACTCCAAAGCCTTCCAAAAAGATATAACACCACCAAGCCACTAAACACTTCATGAAAACAAATAGAAAACTCCAACCCTTGATAAGTACATGAGACAAATAAAATTGAAAAATTCAAATATTGAATTTTTTCCGATGTTATATCCAAACTCTAGATCCGATTAAAATCCAATTTCTTCCAATATTTTACAAAGAAAATAAATAATTAAATAAAAATTTTCTAACACCAAATTCTCGGTGTTACATACTTCTTTGCCAGTCTTCACTTCACCTACAGACTTCACCGATTCAAATTGGGTAAGTTGTCCTAATGATCACTGCTTCACTAGTGGCTATAGTGTCTACCTGGTTTATGGCCTAGTGTTGTGGTCATCTTAAAAGCAATTGTGGTCTCTCGTTCTAGCACCAATTCAGAGTACCATGGTATTGCTTATACCACTACAAAAACCATATGGGTACAACTTCTTTCCCTCAATCTCTTTTTAGTTGGTGTGATATTTTTAGTGCTTCCTATCTCACTACTTATCCACATTTCAATGCTTGCACTAAGCATATAGAGGTTGTTGGAGGTGGGTTTTGGCTTCACAGATACTAACTCCTTCTTGACCCGAACAGTAGCCGTCGATGGGTGGATACACCTGTAAAAACCATTGGAGGGTACTCCGACGAGGAGACTCCGACGTTTAAGTCAGTGAAGAGCGGTTTTCGATTGAAAGAAATAGACTGAGAGTTGAGGGAAGGTCATTCCCTGTGTTAGGCTTAGAGAACGTATCTGGTTCTGAAACCTTAGAGATCATTTATATTTCTGAGATGTGCGCCACTAGGGGACTTCAACCCTACCTTCCTTATCGAACTGATTCGAAAATTTCAGAGGTAAATATTATGAGTTGATTACGATCCCTATTTATCGGAAGAGTTACCATTTTCGGAAGTGGTGCTTTCCTTACTTGAAAGATCCGAGTTTGCTGTTATGAAATGGGAGACTGAAGATAAGGAAACTTTGACTTTCCTTAGAATCGCCCGATCGACTGAGGGACTTTCATGATCCGTTCGTTTGATGAGTCGATGTTGGCTTGCCCGATCGGGACAATTACCTTTTGGCTAGTTATCGTTCGGCTGGTGGGGCGACTGAGACCCTATCGTTCGGTAGATCCGGGCGACTGAGACCTCTAGATAGATCATCTGGGCAACTATGGTCATTCGATAGATTATCATGACGGTCGTTAGGTACCGGTCCGTAGGTGTCCTTCGTGGGCTCCTTGAGAGTTGACTCTTTTGGTCTAAGATTTTGGGTCATGTTCCATCACTTGCCCCCGACTCATGGTCTTCTTAAAAAAAGAAGCGCCATGAGTGATAATTTCAAAATGGAAGCTCGAGGGCCTTTTAATACGGTCACCGTCACTTTGGTCTTCGTAAATCATTTCTTACAAATCCCATAAGGACTTTCCTCATTATAGCTTTTTTCATACTAGTCTCTTTTCCACCCTTTTACTTCCTCTGTCAAAAAGTTATTATTGGCGATGAAGATGTCTATTCGTCAGGCTTTTCTAAGCATTGGTAACATCATGAGTATTATGTCTCAGGAGGAACTCCAGGATGTACAAACTGAGATGTTGGTGGGGGATGACTAAGCCTTGGTGTCTGCCATGGAAACTAACAGAGCTGATACAGTGCCAAAGGATTGTGTTCTGATATACCTACAATCAGTTAGGTATGGGCTGAAAATCCCATACACGGGCCCTTTCGCAAAGGTGTTGCGTCGTTGGAACATATTCCCGACTCTTTTGATCCCAAGTGCCTGGCATTTGGTAGTTGCAGTGGTTTCCCTATTAGGGTTTTATCGTCTTCGCTTTGATTTTGATATTCTGTCATCTCTCTTCATTTTGGTGAGGTGTGGCAGCAGTGGTTTGACCAGGGGTTGGTATAAGTTGCAGACTCGCCCTAAATCTGGCTAGAAATTCTACTATAAGGAGTCCATCGATAAAAATTGGATGCAGAAATTCTTTTTCATAGAATTCTTGGATAGGGACTGCTTGCCTCTGATAACCAGGGCCGATGGAGTGCCTTCGATGGGGCTGAAGCCCCCATCTACTTCGAGACATGGTCGCTTTATTCGATCAATTGGTAGCTATTGCAAATCTACCAGTCGGAGTGTATGGGTCGAGTCCTTACTCGATAACCAAATGCTGTCCCTGGCTGGTTTGCTGATAGGGAAAAAGAGGAAAATTGATAGGTCCCTTTTGTTGGAGAGGGTGAAGATCGAATTGGTCGACTCCTTGAATTCTCCTGATGACATCGTGTTAAAGAATGTCACGATTGATAAGCTGGTTTGATCAGGTGTGAAGAGGTTCCTTCAAGAGGGTATTGGGGCGTCTAAGGCCCTTCAAGGATCTTCTGTTGGGGTGTCTGAGGCCCTTCCAAAGTGGTTATCTTCTTCAGTGAAAAGGAGGGCAGCTTCTTCTCCTTCGTCTGTATTAATGGTTCTGCCTGACCCTTCGGCTCCAACGGGAGGCGTGCCAAGGGAGACTGTTGTCTTAGACGAGAGCACTCTACCGGATAAACTGAGTGTTGATTTAGACAAGCTGGAAGAATCAAGAGGTGGTCTTTCATCTGAAGCCACAATGGGAAAGAATATTCCCAGGGCCGAAAAGGGTAAGATGGCAGGGCCCTCCTCTGCTGTTCCGGTTTAGCCTGCGCGTAAGGGGAAACACAAGATTCTTGAAGGAGCGGCGTCTTCGTCTGTCATTCCCGTCCGATCCTTCGATGGTAGGAAGGGCTCAAAGGAACGCGGAACCGTGGCCGTCTATGCTGAGGATATGCAATATAGTTACATAGACTTGGCGGAGGCAGACCGCATTGTCAGCCAGTTTGACTTCCATCGTTGTGAGCTCGACTTCCATAGGATATCCTATGAGCGAGTCAACGGGACTCTCAAGTCCTTAAGTTTGATGGTACTGTCTTCTATACACTTGTCAAGTTCTTTCTCGTTCATGTCTTTACGACTTACTTCTTTTCTTTCAGAACATGGCCCTTGCCGAATTTCAGGAACGGCAAGGGAAACAGGTGATACGTCACTTGGAGGGGCATCTGTCTGAGTTGACCCATCCAGTTCAGTCACGGGAGAAGATTCCCACTTGGGAGGAAAAGGCCGTGGTGATTAAAAGCACATCGGGGGCATCGCTTAATCAAAAGGAGGAAGAATTGAGACAACTTCAGTCAGAGTTGGCCCAGTGTTACGGAGAATGTGAACAGTTGAAATTAGAAGCCTCGGTGCGCGAGATGCGTTTTTGTTCAATTGAGAAGCTGGCCCAACTCCGGGAGGAGTCTCTTCAAATGGCGAAATGTAGGATAGTTGAGTTTGAGGAGTTTCGTGCCAAGGATATAACTATCTTTAGAGACACTCAACATAAGCTGACCATGAAGTTAAAGTGTACCGAAGAGATAATCCGGAGTATGGGTCTAAGTGATGCTTTGCCCCCGATTGAGGAAGAGGCAAATACTCAGAACCCAATTGTGTAATTCTTTCTATGACTCTGTACCCAGCAGTTTTCATTTGCTCAATGAGAAATTCTTGTTTTTCATCATTTTAAACTGTAACTCCAATTATGCTGCCTTGGCGGACTCAAGGAGACTTAAATCCGCTGTTAAGAAACCTTTTTGGTAGAATAGTCATGTTCGCCTATTCGGAGAGTTCCACTTCTTATTGTGTTTGAATGATAGAGGTTAGGCGACTGAGTTCTCCGAACAATAGGAAATTCTTTGGTTATGGGCCGCGTCCACCTGTTTGGAGAGTTACATCCCCTATTGACAACACATACGAACGATAGGAGTTGGTTGACTGAGACCCTCCAAACGATAGGAAATTCTTAAGTTGTAGGCCATGTCCACCCGTTCGGAGAGTTACATTCCCTATTGACGACGCGTACGAACGATAGGAGTTGGACGACTGAGACCCTCCGAACAATAGAAAATTCTTAAGTTGTGGGTCTCGTCCACCCATCTAGGGAGTTACATCCCCTATTAACGACACGTACGAACGATAGGAGCTGGGCGACTAAGACCCTCCGAATGATAGGAAATTCTTAAGTTGTAGGCCGCGTCCACCAGTCCGGAAAGTTACATTCCCTATTAACGACGCGTACGAACGATAAGAGCTGGGGGACTGAGACCATCCGAATAATAGGAAATTCTTAAGTTGTAAACCGCGTCCACCCGTCTGGGGAGTTACATCCCCTATTGATGATGCGTACGAACGATAGGAATAGGAGGTGAAGATGTAAAAGGTCCGCTAACAGATGACTTCAACAATTTGAGAAATACCCTTGCAGCTTAGAAAAATACCAGCAATAGAATCCGATGGCTACTTAGAAGCGGAAGGAAAAGGTTCTTGCTCACATGATAGAGTCTCGATCCCCGACGATGTCCTAAATTTGATCTTCATATGTTCGGTGCTGGGCAAAGCCTCCAGGGTGATGAGACTCAGTCTGCCCAAGATAACATTGTAGAGCAAAGGGAGGTCCACCACATTGAACATGACGGGAGCCGTCGCATGATTAGGGGGTGTTCCAAGGGTGACCGGGAGAGAGATAATACTCTTGGGATATGTCTATTCACCTGAGAGCCCTTTAACTGGACCTGAGTGGGGCTAGAGATCGGCAGAGTGAATCTCATTCGTCCAAAAGCATCCTGATATAGTAGATTGCAGTCGGCCCCTTGATCGACAAAAATCCTTTGGACCTCAAATTGTCCAATCTTGACGGTTATCACAAGGGGATCGTGTCAGTTCGGGTCAATCCCAATGAGATCTTCGTCGATAAAATCGATGATGGGCCTCTTTTCACCTTGTCGTTTAGTGGCGCTCGCTTCTAGGACTTCTTGCGATACAGGGAGAATTGTCTTCGGACAATAGAAAATTGGTGTGATTAGGCATCTGACCTCATTTTCTGTCGGTCTGCTACAGACCTGGAAAATCACCCTATCCCTTCTGTCTGTCGAAGGTTGAGCAGCTTGGCATTCCTCCTCTTGATTGCGTCGTGGCGGTTCACGCCGATGGTCAGTGGGGGGACCTTTTTCCCTCCCGGTGACGAACTCCCATAGCCTCCCTTCACGCACTAGGAATTCCAATTCGTCTTTTAATTTCTTGTAATCATCGATTGTGTGACCATAGTTACGATGAAAGTGACAGTATTTTGTTCTGTCCTTGTTGGAATCATCCTCGGTTGATCGTGGGGGCCATCGAACATATGGCTTATCTCTGATGAGGGCTAAGATCCGGCTAGGGGTTTCATTCAACGGGGTATAGTTGTTGTACCTCCTCGGAGGAGGAGGCTTTTGTCCAGTTCTTCTTGGGCGAAGACCTCCAAGGTGACTGGTTCCGTTCTTTATGGGTGAACCGATCTCTTCTGCGATCGGATGCTTCGACATCCTCGGCAGCAATATACTTCTCAATCCGAGCGTAAAATTCTTGGATGGTAGCAGGGGGTTTCTTCGTGATAGACACCTTTATATCGGAGGGTCGCAGGCTTGTCAATAGAGCGGCCAGTGCGATTGAATGATTCAAAGAAGGGACCCTCATCATCTCTTTATTTTGGTACAGTGATAACAAGGCAGTGAATTTTCTCTTGACTCCCATGTTTATCACAAAATGTGACTCGAACTGTTCGCGTAATTGAAAGAAGGTCTTTATACTCAACGGTGGAAAAGAATTAAACCAAGTGAGTGCATTTCTTGAGAGAGTAGTGGGAAAGCACTTGCACATGACTGCGTCGGGCATATCCCTGGAGATCATCACAGTTATAAAATGGGCTATATGATCTCGGGGGTCTGTTGTCCCATTGTATCTCTCCATGGGGGGCAAGAGCATATTGCGAGGCATAGGCTCTATGGAGATCTTGGAGTCAAACGGTGAAGCGTGAGAGTAAGAGTGGATTTGATCTCGCCCGTTTTAGTTCCTCGGCCACCAATTGCTCGACCTACCTTCAAAGATCGTCAGGGACTGGTCTTGAGTTTTCAGATGCTTCACCACGTGGGGGCAACGGTCGTCGCTGGGGACGTCTAGATCCCCCAACAGAGGATTGGTCTTCGGGTCTGAAAACGCGGCTAAGATTCTCCAATTGTCTACTCACATCCTGAAGTTTGGATTTTAGTCTCTCCATCTGGGGGCGATTGACTCGCTCTGGAATGAGGTCGACAATGGGTTGAACGGGGATTGCGGGTTGTAAGGCCTGTTCTTGATGAAGTGGTCCCATGGGAGCTGCCTGATCGCGAGTGGCATGATCAAGTGCCGCAAGAGGAGCGGCTTCGGAAAGTGTGGCGGTGCGTCCTTCGGCAAGAGGGGCGACTTTTGATGATGCTTTGGTTCTCGGAGGCATGATTGTTAGAATAACAACAGCAAATTATTTTAGTCTGTTTCCCACAAATGGTGCCAATCTATTGGAGGTGGATTTTGGCTTCACAGATACTACCTCCTTATTGACCCGAACAGTAGCCGTCGATGGGTGGATACACCTGCAAAAACCATCGGAGAGTGCTCTGGTGGGGAGACTCCGACGCTCAAGTCAGCGAATAACGATTTTCGATTGAAAGAAACAGACTGAGAGTTGAGGAAAGGTCGTTCCCTATGATCAGTGAGCCCCCTGTATTAGGTTTAGAGAATGTACCTGATTCTGAGACCTTAGAGATCATTTATATCCCTGAGATGTGCGTCGCTAGGGGATTTCAACTCTACCTTCCTTATCGAACTGATCCAGAAATCTCGGAGATAAATATTATAAGTTGATTACGATCTCTATTTATCGGAAGAGCTACCATTTTCGGAAGGGGTGCTTTCCTTATTTGAAAGATTTGGGATTTGCCGTTATAAAATGGGAGACTGAAGATAAGGAAATTCTGACTTTCCTTAGAATCACCCGATCGACTGAGGGACCTTCATGATCCGTTTGTTTGAAGAGTCGATGTTGGTTTGTCCGATCGGGGCGATTACCTTTTGGCTAGTTATCGTTCGGCTGACGGGACGACTGAGACCCTATCGTTCGGTAGACCCCGAGCGACTGAGGCCCCTCGATAGATCATCTGGGCAACTATGGCCTTTCGGTAGATTGTCATGACGGTCGTTAGGTATCGGTCCATAGATGTCTTTCGTGGACGCTTTAAGAGTTGACTGTTTTGATCTGAATTTTTTGGTCATGTCCCATCAGAGGTCAATTTTCATTTTATTGGAGTGAAGATGGCTCCGAAAACTATGTTTGATACATTTCCTCTCTTGATCAAACAATACTGACATCACTAAAGGCATTTCATCAAATTGTTTTCAGTTCTTAAGGGACAAGCCTATGGTCACTCTTGCTCCCATTCGCTTGTGGGGGCAGGGACATGTAGAAGATAAAACCAAACCGGCCAAGTAAAGACTCGATTCAAATTCAATTTTGAAGATTTCAATGCCTTCCCACCAAGCACCTTGTATCTCTAGCATTTATCTTTGTAAGTAAAACACGTATATAATTTTAAGCTTGAGATTGCAACATGATACAAGGGAAATATTTGCTAAAACACTTACGATTATTTCTTATACTTAGAATCCCGCTGGATACGAACCGTACTATCAATTGTGAAAATATATGTTCTCATAAATATTTGAACACTAAATCTCGAGAAAGATATTAAACAACAATTCTTTATTACTTGAATATTCCTACAAAAACATTAAATTGTTATAGCATATAAACCTATGGTAAACATAAAATAGACATATCTACTCTCTTTAGTGTTATAATATATTTATTTGGTTGATCATTTATAAACTTTATTAAATTAATTTAATGTTGTATAGATTTATTGACATAGGTTTAATAGATTTATTATAATAAATTTATTGTATTATGTTTCCTAATTGATACTATATTAATTTGTTGAATTCAATTGTTTTGTGTTGATTTTAAAAAAAAAAAAAAAATTATCTAATATACTTATTATCATAAATTGTTATTGTATATTTATTAATTGACCATATATAGACTCATCGAATTAATTATTTTAATTTATTTTTTGATTGATCCTATAGTTTGTTGAAGTAATTATTATAGTTGTTGAATTAATACAATTGCTTACTTGGTTTAGTGTATGGACACCGATATTTTTTAAACAAGTCTCAATTTCGAATCTTATGGAAAAACGAAACAAGGGTCGAGAGAGTTTTATCTTTCAAAGATTTAAGCCGACTTGAGACAGATTATTACGACATGTTGTAAATGATCAAATGAATTGAACCGAAGTTTGGTTAACTTGGCTTCAAAATCGCAAATATGAACTTGAACCTAAAAAGTACACGTTGATTGCAAACCAAACCTAATTTTTATAGGCGTGTATGTGAACAGATTTTCCGGTCGGTCATTGTTTTCGGCTGAGTTTTAAAGGCAGTTGATCGTTGGAGCAACTTGCAAGGTAGATGGTCAAATTGAAGGTGACATTGGTGAGAGTTTCCTGCTTTCTTCCTTTTAGAAATCATAAGAGCTGATAAGTTGCACTTGAAAAAGCAATAGGACATGCAAAGAATTTTTTTTTTTTCCCCCTTTTTTTTTAGCATTTCTAGGCACTTTCTTTCACTTTTTCTCTATTGTTTTGCCTAGGATTTTCCCTTTTTTCTTTTTCCCCTTGGGTAGGAAGTTGCATTACATTAGTCAAGCACCAAAAAAATTACATTAGTCATCTGGGTTTCTTCTTACCTTTACGTATCTAGAAAATGTTTTTCTTCAGGTCTTTAGGACCTACAACAGCATATATTAAATATTCCAACTTAAAATTCTTATGCAAAAACAAGGTCAGGAATAGCATGACCCGCTCTTTAAATGCCCATATGCATGCAAGAACGATCAATAACTTTCTCAAAATCTTCTTTTATCATTTTTTTTTCCTTGATTTGAATTACTCTACTTTGGAAAATGAAAAAAAAAAGGTTGAACAAAACAAATTATTTAGTGTGTTGTCATCAATACATATATATATATATTATAAACCTCTGGTATCCAATAATTATGTTGGGTTTGATTAATTTCGATTCAAATCGTGTTGGCATCTTCTGTAGGAAGACTCGATTTTTGTTGTACAGAAAATCAAATCCGAGACTTTACTTAAAGGTTACCGATACCAATGCCTAAGATTAAAAATTCTCTGCACATTTAAGATTTAAGTCGGTAAATAAAAATAAGGACTGATTTCTCCAAAACTGATCGATGGGTTGAGTGGAAAATGAAAGGGACTAGTGGATATTATCTGGGGGGAAAAAACAAAACTCTCATTTTGAAAAAATAATTATTTGGAAATAAAATTATGTTATTCTTGCTAGTAAATTATGTCTCACATCTTAAAGCCCATAACTATGTTTTTATATGATAGTATATTTTGACCCATATATAATTATATATCGAATTTGTTAAAATATATTAATAATTTAATTAAATATAAATCAAAACATGCTTTTGTAAATTATCATATAAGATTTGGTTCATTCAGTCCAAAATCCATTTGGTCCATCTAGGGTTACTCCAAAGCACACCTTAGCATGCCAGGGTTGGTCGGCAAGAATGAACTTGGTCACTTAACATGTAGCAGAAGTCACATGGTTGTAACTTCAATTATAAACTCCAGCTAATTTCAACCCATTGTTTAGAGGGCCGACTAGGCTTATGAATAATTAGCAAATTTGATTTCAACAGACTATTAATTTAGTGGAATAGATTGTTAGATTTCTTAACCCAGTCTCAGATTTGAAATTTATGAATGAAAAAAACTACGCTGGGAAAACAGTCCCCTAAATAGGGCCTCGTAGATATTCGAACTGAATTAGTCGGAATATGATTTCAAATATCAGAAGTGGAAAAAAAATATGACTTCAAATAACCCAAAATTCAGTTTTTGCAATAAAGAACAACATTTGATGTCTTTAATTTCCTTGGGCAAAAAGGATTTTGTGGGAAATTATTGATCCCCAAATAGGTATCACATCATGTTGGAGGAAAATAATTGTTGTTCATTGAGATAACCGAGGAAAGGTATTATTTGTTATGGCCAGTTTAAAATATGATAAATAGCATTTAACCCCACAACAACTACTAGTAAAATTTTCATGTTGTTGAGGTCAGTGAGGCAGATCACTTAACATAATTCAATCCAACAAGCTAGATAGAGTCTTATTGTTATAGTGATGGTTTATCACCAAACAATGCATATCAAACACCACAAATCAAGCCCAAGAGAAGGGGAAAAGGGGAAAAAAGGCAACACCAACAATTTGACTTGGACAATATGGATAGTTTGGTAAGAAAATGTTTTGTGTATATTTATAACCACTATACTTTTAGTTTCCATTTAACTTCTATTTGTATTATACCAAACACCACCAATTAATTATCCCAAATAATCATTCAACTCACTAGGAAAACAGGGAAATCTCTTCCAAGCATTGCCATGCAACTTGAACATCTTCAATGCCTTGTCCTTGGTGGACGACGTTCCATTCACATGCAACAATGCCAAAAGCTTCTTGACACTTCCATAAATCAACATCTCCTCTAGAACTCTCTCACTTGGATGACAACTACAAATCAACCACAAGATCTTCACTCCCATCTTTGTGGCCCCATCCGATACATTTAACAACTTTTTCGACACGGCCGCCAGGCCCAGCCCGTGCTCCAACAACGCCAATCTCCCATCCGCACACTCACAGAGCAACTTGATCAATATCAAGATCTTCTCACATTTTGACCTTGATGAGTCCGGTAGAAGTTCAACTAGCATGCATATAGCCCCCGCTTGAATCGCCTTTATCCGGCTCTTCTTGAAGGCATTTAGTATATCTATCAACACCTCCAATGCATATGAACTTGCCTTTTTACACAACTCGTCCGATACAAGCTCTAACAATGATTTGAAAAAGTCAATGCCTTGGTCTTGAATCAATCCACTCCAATCATACTCAACTTTCCCCAACTTTCTAAACAAATCAATAGCATAAAATCTAGCTTCCGAACTTCCCCTTTGAAGGATGATCGCCATAGCTTTCATGCACTCCGGCCTGGACAAAATCTTTACACTATATTCACTCTCCTCATAGATAGGAATTTTATGAAGAATTCCCAAAGCCTCTTCACAAGATCTAAAAGCCACAAAATCGGAATTCTCCATAAGAATTTCCACTACTATGACCTGAACAAGCACCTCTACACCACCCAATCTAACAAAATCATCTCTAACATCATCGTTTAGCTCTACGAGGGACCGGAGTTTCTTGAGAGAGCTCAATTTAAAAGGGGTTGTCTCAATGGTCTTGAATATGGAAACTATTTCCTCATGTCTGTTAGAAGGCCGCGGTGGTGGACGTGAAGGAGACGAGGAAGGAGAGGGTTGTAGAGAATGAGGATTATCACCATTTTGCCAGGCGAGAATGAGCCGCTTGAGGGTGTGGTTGGGGGTAATATAATAATTTTGGATGGGCTGCATGGTGGCGGGACATGTCTTCTTCTTGTAGGTGAAGAACCATTTTTCGATGTTTTTGCGATCGTAGGTGACCCCGGTGGAGATAATGACCGGATCCTTCATTAGCTCCATTGAAATGGGGCATCTGAAATCTTGGGGATACTCCATATGTTTGGTTGGTTGGTGTTCTTGCTCTGATTTGTTCAGTTTTTCTATCTATTTCATTGAGAGAGAGTTACATATTGAACTTTTGCATGTATATTTATATTATCATGAGAGAGAGAGAGAGAGAGAGAGAGAGAGGAAAAAATCAAAGTCAGAGCTTAATACAGGATGGAATTTTGCAAGCTGTGATTGGCGTGTGGGAGCCTACAAGGAAGTTCCGGATTTCCCACTCTACAAGTTTTTTTATGAGTGAATTTCCACATCCAAGGACGGCACTTTTCCTATATTAACATTTGCCCCAATTGCCGACTTAGTTGATTTTAACTTTCCTATTCCTATAATAAATATATTAGTAAACCTATCTATACCAAAAGTAAAATTCGATAAATCAAGTTGGCAAGATTTGTACAATTTATATAGGGAAAAATGCAACTTACCCCGCAGTTGTCATAATTGGCAACTTGCCCTCTATAGTTTACTTTTTTAACAATGTACCCCCTCATTAGCATTTTGTCTCTCAGTAAATATTTTTTATGAGCTAGTTCGCATTCTCAATTTATTTGATTGAAATATTAAATCAGTTTCAACAATTTTTTTTTTTTTTGGGTTAATTATTTGCAACATTGCCTCGAAAAACAATTGGCATTCTTGATTTAGTATCTTTGCAATTTCTACTTTCATGCATTCTTAATTTTCTATATTTTTGAAATTCAAGGAAAACAACAACGTTATGTTACTTAACTCCAAAAAACAAACTGTGCAAACTCTAATATAATTATCAATTCTATTAACTAAGCTAGAAAAAGCTTCGACTTTTTAGTTGGTTTATCTTTTTTCTTTTGTTTTTCCTGTATTAGTTGTTCTTTTAAAAAAAAAAAAAAAAAATCAATAGTACACACAGTTCTCCAATTGAAAATTTATTTCATGTACTTTAATGACATTTAGTGACAAAAAATGCAATAACTAGGCTTTTTCAATTTATGTAACATCACTCCGTATTGTGGTTTGAATATTTTTCATTCATATATATTGTTGCCATCATCAAATATTCTTATTTGTTTGACCAAATTTTTTTCAACTCTATTTGGCTAAGTAATATCAACAGGATGGTAGAATTGGAGGAATATATTGAGTATTCTATGTGATCGAAAGGTATATCTAAAATTTAAAAAAAAAAATTATAAGATAGTAATTATACATATTTTGTTATATGGATCAGAATGTTAGATAATAAATCAAAAGTATGAACAAAAAAAAAAGAGTTACGGAGATAAGTATATTATGGTGGATGCGCGAACACATAAAAATAGACAAGAAAAGAAATGAATGTATTAGGAAAAAAGTTGGGATTGTACTTATCAAAAAAAATTGAAAGAAATACAATTAATATGATACAGGCATTTACATAAGTGTTGGAGGTGGGTTATGGCTCCACAGATATCAACTCCTTCTTAACCTGAACAGTGGCCATCAATGGGTGGATGCACCTGCAAAAACCGCCAGAGGGTACTCCGGCAGGAAGATTCCGATTTTCAAGTCAGCAAATAACGATTTTCGATTGAAAAAAACAGACTAAGAATTGAGAGAAGTCTATTCCCTGTGATCAGTGTGTCCAGAGTGTTAGGTCCAGAGAGCGTATCTCATTCTGAGAGTTTTTGGGATAATTTATACCTCTGAAAGACATGCGCTGTTGGGGGATTTCGACCTTACATTTCTTATCGAACTGATCCAGGAATCTCGGAGGTTAATATTATGAGTTGATTACGATTCTCATTTATCAGTAGAACTACAATTTTCGGGAGGGTGTTTTCCTTACTTGAAAGATTCGAGATTTGTGGTTATGAGATGGGAGACTGAAATTAAGGAAATCCTGACTTTCCTTTAGAATCGCTCAGAGTGTTGTGTATCATTCGGTCATATGACCGATAAAGGGCCTTCGAGACTCGTCCGGTTGGAGGGCTGACATTTGCTTGTCTGATCGGGGCGACGACCTCTGCTCGGTGAGTTACGATCGGTTAACAGGGTGATTGAGATCATATCGTTTGACAGATCGATCTAGACGACCCTTCGATAGATTATCATTACGATCGTCAAGTACTGGTCTGTAAGCGTCCTTCGTGGACTTCTTGAAAATTCTTTCTTTTAGTTTGGGTCTTGGGTCATGTCCCATCAATAGGCAACCAATAGAAACTCTAGTCAGGCAGATGTGAGATTATAATAAATACTCATATTAACCGAGAGAAAGAAAATTTAAGAATATTTAGATAACGACAATAAAATATGAAATAAATTATTTAAATATAGATAAAAATATAATATAAAATGAAATATAATGAAATAAAAATATCCAAATGAATAACCCCATTTAGCAAAATAAAAATATGATTATTGCTATCGTCATCGTCTATTTGGCCCATAAGAAATCAAGCATGGATACATTGAATATGCCATGGACCAACTGCAAAAATATTTTACCAGAGAGAGATTTTATGATAATATTGAGAGAGGATGGAAAATCTCATTCAATGGTCTTTGAACGAAAAAGGAAATTTTAAAAATAAATGAAAAGATAACAAAAGATGTCATTCATGTAATGTCATTCGCAAAATCTTAGTTGAAGAAAAGTTTTCTTGTCTATAGAGGAAGATTTAGTAGAGAATTACTTCAATTAATTAAGGGTGTGTAGTGCAACAAGTTATTTTGTTTTGGGTACGAATGCAAATAGTGAAGTTTCACACAAAATGTCAACGATTGTTGCGCTGTTCACAAAAAGCGACCTGCATGTTTGAATAACAATTTAATGAGGCTGACTCTTTAAAGTATAAGATTTAAAATCTGAGTTGTGCAAGACATGCATGGCCTTTTCAATTTTCAGAACCAAGAAAGGTTGATTCAACTGTTGCATTACATCTCTCTCTCTCTCCTCTCCTCTCTCTCTCTCTCCTTTCAAAATTTGTTCGACTAATCTATTTTGCATATTGAAGAGTCCAATTTGAAAGTGAGTTGTTTCAACATCTACTTTTCTATTTTCAAAACTTAAATTTAAAATTTTGATTAAACGGGTTTTGTATCTCATAAAATGTTGGTCATTTTATATATATAAATATATATACACATAAGTTCAAATAAAAATTGTAATTATTATTTTTTTGTGAATATTGATAAATCAGAAATGAAACAAATCAAGAAACTTTCGCGTAAAACCGAAACTTTCATAACAAGGATTATTAGTAATTAGATTTTAAATATTATGAAGAAAAATATATTTCCTACGAGCTAAATTGGGATTTAAATGCTATATTTAAAATGTTTTTCACCCCTTTCAATTCTGCTAATAAAAAAATGCATAAAATTTAAAATATATATATATATATATATATATACAAATAGTGACAGGGCGAGATGGGTTTGGGGGGAGGTTTTATTACAAAGTTGTATAGTTGAGAAATTTAATTTAAATAAATTGAGGGGTGTGCAAGGAGGTTGAGCGGCCTCTTTGACTCTCCCTCCTCATGTGATAATCTTACTTGCAATGAATCTAATCCATTATTTTATGTCATAATCCTTAAACCTAAACAATTACCCTGACATTATGAGACATCATCATTTACCCTTCACTATTATCTCTTCAAAATTAATAATTTCAAAATTAAAAGAGTCAAATACAAAGTCCGCTATCATTTTGTAATAATGCCCAAAACTTTTTTTCCGTAAAACAGTGTTGAACTTCCAGGTTTAGTGCAAGCGTAGGAGAAAAGTGGGCGTATATGTACGCAGCCTCTAATCCGTGGTCTTGAAATCACCAAAGAAACAATTCTATCGTTGCACCAAAATTCATCTTCTGCACATGTACAAAGCACACGTAAAATAAAGAAATTTGGCCAAGAGACGTTACGTGGTCTCAACGCCAAGGTTTATTTAATAATTATATGAAAAATTAATAATTATATCTCTTTTCCCGGAAGAAAAATTAAAGTAGGAGGGGCTGTAGTTTTTATAATTATCCTTAAAGATTTAGATTCTTTATTTTTGAATTCAGAGGGTTGACATTGTGGCATGGACTAAGTTATATGTAATAAAAACCGAAATAGTCATAAAAGGAAAAGTATTTTTTTTTTTTTTCCATATCTTGGGCAATGGACATCCCATGGTGGATAGGCTTATACAAATTCAACGACTTCAAATTTTTTTTTTTTTTTTATCCCTTGAAGAATTGTAATTTTCGCACCACTTTCCCTTTCTTTTATCTTGCATGAGATGTTAGTTTAGTTCAACCAAAGCTAAAACTTTTGAATTGCTATATATTATTAACAATTGAGAGAGAGGGGGGAGAGAGAGAGAGAGAGAGAGTATAAAACCATCGAGATGAACAAATATTATTTGAAAATAAAAGATGTGATGGTTTAAAGAGTGTTTATCATTGTCCTCCCCAAGCAATTTTTATCATATCAAGTGGTTCAGATGGCATATGATATGCCTCGAGTTATGTCATATCCATGTGGAGCTATATTAGAGTCAGACAATAATTCAATTTTTTTAAAATAAAATTGTCTGACTCTTCCATCCAAAGAACACTACTCAGTATTCTTCTCCTTCAATCCACTTCTACTTAAATATATATATATGTATGTATGTATGTATGTATATGAAAGATTATAACAAAGTTAATTTTTTATATTATATTCAATCACTAAATTAATATAATTATTAAAAATTAAAATTATTTCATCAAGAAAACTATCGATGCATAACTGTTAAAATATATCTATCTAACAATATCTACCCGTGTATTCCAATAGATTATATCCACTTGTATATTTCACTTTATATATTATGAAATTAAATAAATATTTTTAATAATTAAGTTGTTAGGATTATATTCGGTCATGATTGGCCTATCACTTGTCTAAATAATTTTAAAGTTTTGTTAGGTTTAAAATTTTCCCAACCTATAAATTATAATAATTCTAGCACAAATATTACCGCAGGATCAATTCCTTTACAACTTTGAATGAAATTGGGAATTTTGGACTTCAAACTCTTATCACAACCCTCTTAAAGTACCAGGCCAGGCCAAGAGCCTGGTGCTTTATAAACTCTCTCTTAAGAGAGACTCGAATTTAAGGCTTCTAAAAAGAGGTAAATAGTCCCAATTGAGTTATAGTTCATTAGCATAAGAGTTCTCTTTTGTGTAAAGAAATAAATAATAATAAGAAACTACTTATAAATTAATATTAAGGCGATGTGGAAATTAACACCCGCCTGATTTTAGGATTTGAATAGATAAATTCAACTATACTTGGGAAATTTTGAGGAGTGTTCGTGTGTTATTTTTATATTGGTTGTGGTTTGAATCATATAACTTTTATGAACAGTTGTTTTGCCAACTTTATGTGCTAATTTTGTCGAGAAATGTACCTCTATAACTCCAAAAATTAAAACAACGTTATAGGAAAAAAAATCCATTTTTAGCATCCATATGTCGGGTTTTCAAAACCCAATATGTACCGTTCATGTGAGCAATTTCATGTCGGGTTTTGAAAATCCGATATTAGAAATAGATGAATAGTATTATATCGAGTCTTCAAAATTCAATATGATACTGTTTATATGTACTATTCACATGAACAGGGTCGTTCATGTCAGGTTTTCAAAATTCTACATGCACTGTTCACGTGTACAATGCATGTCGAGTTTTAAAAATCCGACGTGTAGGTGTTATTTTGGTGTTATTTTTGAAATTTTTTTGAATGAGGTATTATTTAAAAAAAAAAAATTAATTTTTTGAGTTAAAACGTACATAACTCAATTTTGTCAATGTTCATCGTTAGAGTTACGCGAGTTTTGGTCAAAATGATATCATCCCATATGGAAGTCAAGTTCTGAGAATCATAGTACTTTTTTTATTATTATTATTTTCTTGTTGAATTCACTGTAGTGTAGTGTATTTTTTAGATATACTGACCAGATATAAACAGTTTTTGACGTACATATATAAAAATTTATTCAAAAATCTAACTAATTCGATTTAAATGATTATAAAATTTAATTTAAAAATTGATATTTTTTTATTTTCAAGATTTCGATTTAAATGATTATAAAATTTAATTTAAAAATTGATATTTTTTTATTTTCAAGATAAAATCAAAATCTTGATTAAAAACATTTAATAACCCAAAATAGAAGACAAAAAATTCATTTGATATTTTATATGGGCCGAACAAGATCCAAATTTTGATGTGATCTAATCCATGAACGAACCAACTACCTTGCTTGGATGGGATAAGGGAACAGATCCAAATATAAAGGTGTGACGCACTCATCCCGGACCGACCCCAAAAGAAAGCTTATATAGGGCACCAAATTGAATAACTTGAAAAGCTTCTCAGAACAAATCTCCTTTGAATTAAATGATCTAAACTTTGAATCTTAAAAACAAGAATAAAAAAATGATTTGAAAAAACTAACCCCTTAATTGACCCCACAATATTCAGACCAGATTAATCAGATAAAATCCAAATATCGATTAGTAAAAAAAAAAAAAAAAAAAAACTCATTATAATTTCTTTTTCTTTATTTTATTTTACAACACCAAAGGGATGTTTTGTTGGATGTTGTCATCCTTGTCGACTTGCTTGGTTCTAATAGAAATACCAAACAATTTTCCAAAACAAAAAAAAAACCTTAAGTTTATAAACTTTTTCCTCTCAACACAAATACCAAGTGTATACAGAAGTTAAACGTATTAAAGACAAATTACACATGTTTGCACAAGTAATATAAAAGTTCCTACGGTTTGGATATAAAATAAATGCCTCCATAGACCAAGGGGGGAGGTGGGTTTGCCAACAGCTTATATAGGGCCCAAGTGAAAAACCCTCCCATGCAAAATTTACTTCCTGTCTTACCTCTACCTCGATAACATATCACTCTTCTCCGTCTAAAATGAAGTCTATCTTCTCATCTGTGTGAAGAGCTCTGACGGGGGTCTTCCTGTCCCTCCCGCATTGCCACTGAATGCGGAGAAGCCACCACCACCTTGCTGGTTGCTAAAAGCCCCAAATCCACCACCTGTACAAATTTGAAAAGCAGAATTTATTTACCTGTCTTTTCAAGGTATCAATTGTAGAATATGTAAACAACTAACTTGTAAGTCTGAAATAAGATTAAACGCTAATTACTCTCAAGAGTGTTATATGTTTTGTTTCTCTGTTTTATGCCATATTCTTCTTGTATCCCTTTTTTTCCAAAAATTTGTCACATTTGTTTCTGTAGTATCCATATCTATACTCACGTAGCCCACCTCCTCCCCCCACCACCGTTTTTCTATTTAAAAACAACGGACTCTTTCTACTTATGCAACTTTAGGCCATTACACTACAATCCCGCTCCCTCACCTAGAAGAGAAACAAAACGAAAATGAAAATGAAAATGGTAAACCATAGAAAGAAGAAAGTGTAAGAACCTGCAGCGGAAAATCCACCAGAGGCAGCACCTGCAAAGCCGCCAACACCAGAAGCCGAACCAGCAAATCCACCAGCTGAAGCCAAACTTGCAAATGCACTGCCAGTAGAAGAAACATTAGCGAATCCACTGGCGTTAGATTGTGTTCCAGTAAAGCCACCACTACTAAAACTGCTTCCAGAAGAAAAACCAGCTCCTGGCAGTCCAAATCCAATCTGTCTTGATTGTCCAAAAGAACCAAGAACTGATCCCAGAGCTTGCTGTCCTTGTCCAATTTGTGCTGGCTGGCCAAACCCACTGCTGGCTTGGGCTTGAGAGTTAGATCCAGAAGTAAAGCCACCAGAGAAACCCAAATTTACTTGCTGAGGTGTTTGGGAAGATTGTGGAGGCTGGAAGCTGAAAGATGCAGGCCGAAATAGCTGCCCAGTAGGAACAGTCATGGTAAAAGAAGAACTGGCCGTGTTTGCTGCATTAATAAATGGACCACCAAAGGGATTTGACTTTGGAGCAGTTATACTGGGGGCTGATCCGATTCCAAACCCACTAAGGCTTCCTAAGCCAAGGTCTGGTGTGCAATTTGTCTCAGGGGCTTCCTCCTCCATGCTGTCCTCCTGGGTAGGGGCAGGATCTGAACTGACTGCACTTCCAGTAAATGAGAGAGGTGTTGGCAACAGAATACTGGCAGCATGCTGCTGCTCTTGTTTGGTACTCGATGTCATTCCAGATGCAACCATAGAGATGTTAAAACTGGGCTGGCTTCCAAATGACAATCCAGCTGAAACATTTGCAGTTGAAGGTTCAACTGCTTCCTGCTTTAGCATGATCCCAGAGGTGGCAGGGCCAGGTTGTGCAGGTGGGGCTTGCGTGGTAGAAATTATTTGCGTCTCTAAGCTAGGCTCTTTATCATAATTCACTGGTTCTGAAGTTATGGGGGAGGACTGGGATACTACAGTATGGGGTGCCTTAAAAGAGAGGGAACCAGAAGAAATAGAGGATGAAGATGGCAATGTACTGGTCTTGTTTACATCAGCAGTGGCTTTACTACTGTTTAAAAAATTCCCGAATGGTATGGGAGCTAATGTAGCAGTAGTTGGAGTAGGTAATGAAGGCAGGGAAGCAGATGTCAGAGGCGATGATATGTTTGAATGTGGTATTGAGAATGTTGGAGATGAGGACACCTTGTCACCAGGCTGCGTTTTTCTTGTTGCTGTCAGTAGTGGTGATGAATTAGAATGAGGTGCTGAGAAAGCAGGCGATAAGGATACCTTGTCACTAAGCTGGATATTGCTTGTTGCTGTATCGAGCTGTGAAGCTTTGCCATGTGAACTTGGTGTCTCGGTATTAATCTTCATGAGTGGTGGTGATTGTGCAAGTGTTCTCACAGAGGCTGACGGAGCTAGATGCGGCTGTGTTTCAGACAGCAACATAGTCTTTTCCCCATTAATTGAAATTGATATGGAGTTCTCAGAAGCAGTTTCAGAAATGCTTGATCTCTTTGCATTTGCATTGGAAATTTCTCTTGTGCCAATTTGACCAACATGAGATGATGGCTTGGATGATGACTGTAATGAGAATGCTGAAAGATTACCTGTTGGTGTAAATTCTATTGCAGGAGCTTTCAGTGGAACAGATGGTGACGTCCCTAACACATCATTAGGCTGTGTGATCAAAAAAGTTGATGCCTGAGAGGCCTGTTGGGTTGGTATATTTTGAATGCCTGCAAAATTATCAACACAGAAATGATTACCAAGATTGAACAAACTTACCGCTCATTTTGTTGATGCATTTACCACTTCCATTCATTGTCAAGCATGCTCACCTTTGCTTTTTGATGAAATCGAGTTTGAAGGAGATAACAGATTCTTAGTTTGCCGAAACAATGATCCTTCCAACATGCGAGTGCTGCTATGTTGCCTCCACATCACTGAGGACGATTCATCAACTCTTGCCTTCTGGCTATCTTCTAGAAGTATTCTCTTAACAACCGTTTTTTGCGGCTCAAAACTAGCCCAACTCTACAAAAAATCAATGTTTACAGATCATTTTTCATGTACTTACATAATCTCAGCTTTATTGGATAAATATGAAAGATAACCAAACATGATCCATCAAATTTGGGGTCCATAAACTAAAATGAACTAATAATATGCTTAGGCAACAAAAGGAAACCTTCACATATATCTACACTGCAGAGGGAAGCGAAGTATGAGAAAGAGGGAAAAAGTGCAGAGCCCACAATGCCAGGTCATCAAGTGAATTACTGAAAATTTTGCCTGAATTCCTTACATTATAAATGGGTGCCATTATACTGCATCCTCCACTTGTCTCTTCCATAGAATATATCACTTGGTATTACACAAATCATTGATAGGTTTTAGTTATCTTACACGCCAGCTATACTCCCATCTTATCTTAATAAAATGCACTACAAAAGACAGTTCTTTTTTCCTTCTCGCTTTTTTGCGGTTTGCGTTCCCTTAAAAAAAAATGTTAAAATTAGATCCTGCCATTATTTCTTACACCAGCATGCTTCAATAAATGTGGTGAGTCATTTCACCTCATAGGATGTTTGAACATCTTTTTTATAACATCAACGCGGGACGCTAAAAATAGGGGAAAAAAATGTGGCCAAAATTGTAAACAAGAAAGGAAAACTAACACAACAGAATAGCTCTCGAAAATCACTTTGAAGTTTAACCCTGTGGCCTAGCAAAGTGCTACAGTCACATGCATAAAAAAGGCCAAAGCCCCTCAAACATTAAGTCACAGATTACAGCCTAAGAAGCAAGACCGCTTCAAAATCAGAGCCATATTCATATTCAAGACCACAGTAGACATGACTTATCTACATGGCTCTCATCCGAGACATCTTAAATAAACAACATGGTATGCTGCATTTTTATTATTTCCATAAAACACCAATCACTCCTTGAACAATCGACAGACAGACACCATGCATAGTGACCATACAAGAAGGATATTTTTTCCCCCTTTTTTTCTGAAAACCTATAAGTCTCTTGTTCAAGAGGTATGATAATGCACATGGAATTTTATAGAGATTGTATGTTTGCTAACTCTGAAATATTTAAGGGTAAAAAGGTTGTCATTCTTACAAGAATCTTATAATTACCCACAGAAACAACATTTTTCCAGTCGCCTGTCCTATTTTATCAAAAGATGCTTTTGCTATTTTGCCTCCCAAAAAACAAAAGAAGTTGCCGAATGTGACCTTTCAAGCATTTTCCTCAATTGCCATGGATAAAAATTAAAGTGCTCACAAGTTGATCAGCAGATCAAAAAGTATAAACTGAATGTGCAAAAGATTATCAATGTACTGTTTTCTATGTTGCTTTAGTATTGATGATTAGAAAATTCAGATGTGTTGTCCCAGAACCATCTGTGGGATGCCATGTTTTCTTGAATATGCTTTCTTTTCATACTGATGGCTCATAAATTAAAAACAAAAATAAGACAAAGAACAATACAAAGGAAAATTACCCTATCCAGTGAGTCTCTTCTCCTCCTTGTGGTTTCTGATTCATTGTTCTTGGTAACACTTGCTTGCTTTCTGTTAGAATGATCTTTAACAGTGGCGGAATAAGATAAAAATGGAAGATTCTTGATTGATGGCATGTCACTAGATTTCCAAACATCTGGAGAATTGAAGGAAACACCATGATAAGGAATCCCAATGGTGTCAAACAGTTCCTTCTTTACATTTTGCTGTCTTGTAGGAGGCGACTTGATACTAAGCAGTGACATTTGGGTTGATAGACATTCAGAAAGTTGTTCTGCTGCTGCTAACTGTGAACTCATTGTATTTTGTAAACTATGCAATGACTGCATATGCCTGTAAATAAGAATCTTCAATCAGCTTGATTAAAAGCACTGCAGGCTGAGTTAAGTGTATTTTAACTCTAGTACTAGTATTTGCATAAACATAACAACATAGCATAACAATTCTTTTAAATGAGAAATGGATTCCAAAATATTAACACATTAAAAGGTGGTGCAAAGATGTTGAGTTGCATCAATAAACGACTGCCAGCAAGTTAACAGGAAGTTCAAATATTAGTGATCCAGAGTACTTTCTTACCTAGAAGGTCCCGAGCTTTTTCTTGAAGCTCCTAGACTAACAGTTCCCTCATTCTCGCCAAACTTATTCATCTCAAAGGCATTAAAATGCCTTTCCAACTCAACTAGCTGTTTTGTCAAATTCTGAAAGAGGAAGAAGATTTAGGGATGCACCAGACTTAAGTAGCACAACATGAGTAACAAAAAAATAGTTCATAATTACCTGACTTATTTCCAATACATGATCTCGCTTCAAAGCAAGTTCAGAGCTCAACTTTTGCTGGGCCCAGAGATCCCAATACTGCACATCAGACGCTTGTTTGACCATCCCATCCAAATATATCTTCCTTGCCAGAACTGTCAACCAGACAAATAATAATAGACACTGATTAAGCATACACATAATTTAAATGAAAATGATTAAAATTTATAAGAAAGATGACACATCTAAAGCAGTGTCATCAGATTCTAAAGGAAGCTCTGCTCAACACAGAAATCAGTGAACAAAGGGACGAGATAAAGTTTATATATTGTCAAACAAACTGATTGCTAACTTTTTACCTGCTTAATTTTTTTAATTAAAAAAAAAAAGGAAAAAGTACATTGGCTAGTGCAAGTTCAAGAAGCTCCCTGTGAAGCAAAAATACTCCAAAATGCAAATGGTATTCATGTACTTTTTGGCAGATTCTGACCCGATACATGTTACATTCTCAGACATCGCATTTCTTATTTCTTACATTCCCATATATTTGTAAGATGCCAATGTACCCTATGGCATGAAAAACATTAAAAGCTGGACCCAAACAATATCCTCAATCTGATTGCTAATTTCCAACTTGCTGCAATAACATGAAACAGAAAAAGAAATATCACATCCTTCATAATTGTAAGTGCAAGTTCAAGAAGCTGTTCATGAAGCAAAAATACTTCTAAATGCAAATGGTATTCATGGACTTTTTGGCAGATGACCAGATACATGTTACACACTCCACATGGTAATCAAATCGAGATTTAAATCATGAATTTAAAAGCTCATTTTCCAAGTCCCGAATCAAATCGAATAATGAACCAAAAGACTCAGTGTTGTGTATAGCCTATATAGATACATCTTTGAACATGCATACATAATATATTGAGATAGAATATTTACAAATAAAGTACTGAAAATCTAATATTTAATTATTTAAAATACTAAGTCTTTAAAGGTTTTATGTATTAAATAAATACAACTTAATTGTATTGTCTAAATAAAAGAAACACAATAGTCTATTGCATCCAATGGGATGATTCTATTCCTAAAACTAATAATAATAATTTAAAAGAAAAAGGAAAGACTGCCTTGTTGATTGATACTAAAATACTATAATTATACAACAACAACCTAGACCTTCTATCCCAAAATTTGGGGTCGCCTATATGAGAGACAAATATTGAAATCAAAAAAAACAAAAAAAACAAAACAAAAAAAACAAAAAAACAAAAAAAAAAAGAAAAGAAAAGAAAAGATTTAGTTTGTACAGATTCTCCTACGTCACTCATTCCTATCTAAGACCATCTCCTCAACTAAATCCATCACTATCATATCTTTACGAATGCATTGCATCCAAGTTTTCAATGACCTACTTCTACGTTTTATTAAATCTCCAGTATTTAAGTTCTCTACATTCCTAACAGGTGCGTCCTTAGACTTTCGCTGCATATGTCCAAACCATCTCAGACGGTATTATTGCATTTTATCTACAATTGAGTTAACTCTCAATTTATTATGTATCTCGTCGTTTCTAATTCTATCATTTCTAGTTTTGCCACACATCCACCTAACCATTCTCATTTCAGCTACAACCATTTTTTGTTCTTGTTGCTGTTTAATGGTCCAACATTCAGTGCCATATAATAAAGCGGGTCTTACTGCGATTCTAAAAAAATTTTCCTTTAAATGTAACGATATCATTCAATCACAGAGAACTCTGGATGTCTTTCTTCATTTCATCCAACCCGTTTAAATTCTTTTATTTACATCCTTATCTATATTTCCATCATTTTGGATGATAGAACCAAGATATCTAAACCGTTCGCTCTTTGAGATTTCTCTTCCTTCTAACCTAATCATTTCTTCATTATCCTGATGGTTGTCACTAAACTTACACCTCGTATACTCAGTTTTAGATCTACTCAATTTAAATTCTTTAGATTCTAATATGTCCATCCATAACTCTAATTTAGTACTGATACTCTCTCTAGTTTCATCAACCAAAACTATATCATCTGCAAAAAGCATACACCATGATATTTCATGTTGAATATTTTTTGTGATTTCATCTATCACTATTGCAAATAGTAAGGGACTCAATGCCAAACCTTGATGGAGCCCAATGTTAATACGGAAGTTATCGCTCAGCCTCCCGCAAGTCCTTACATTGGTCACAGCTTCTTCATACATATCCCTACAAAAATTAATGTATTTTAAAGAAATCCCTTTCCTCATCCCACCACAATAGTCTCTTGGGACCCTATCATATGCTTTCTCAAAGTCAATGAATACCATATATAAATCTCTTTTTTACGTTCTAAATGTCTCTATCAACTGTCTTAGCAAGTGAATTGCTTCAGTGGTGGAACGTCCTGGTATAAATCCGAATTGATTCTGAGACACTAATCTCTCGTCTTAATCTATTCGCTATCACTCTCTCCTATAATTTCATCGTATGGCTCATGAGTTTAATTCCTCTATAGTTGAAGCAATCTTGTATATCTCCTTTATTCTTATATAGCAAGACAAGTGTGCTCTCTCCACGGGTGAGGCATTTTCTTTGTTTGTCAAATTTTGTTAAAAAGAGCTGTTAACATTGTTACTCCAAATTCTCTCAAACATTTTCACACCTCGATAGGAATGTCATAAGGTCCTATGACTTTGTTATTTCTCATTTTCTTTATGGCCTTCTTTACCTCATGGGGACGAATCTTACGTTTGAAATCTCTATTAATCTCTTTTATAGACATCTCTATATTTTTTATATTTATTGTACTCTCAATATTAAATAGGTTATTAAAATATTCCATCCACTTCTTTTTTATATCCTCGTTTCTTACAAGTATACTATTTGTTTTACTCTTAACACATATAATCTCATTTAAATCTTTTCCCTTCCTCTCCCTTAATCTTGCAATTCTATAGATCTCTCTCTTTCCATCTTGAGCCATACGATGTGATAGTAAAACATGTGTGCTGTCCATTATATTTACAAGAAAGCATTTGTTTCCATTTTTTTTTTTTAATATTAAAGGAGAAACACATGTGCTGTCCAGACTCCAGTATTCCCTCAATTGTGCTTCTTGTCGACTGTTCATGTTCTTCTTCATCAACAACTACTTCGACAACTCCATCCATATCTCCTTCCTCGAAGGCATTCCATCCTACTACTCCTATGACTTCAACAATCAGCACCAGTCCTTGATCTCCTTCGATTCCAATCTCAGATCTGCGACAAAGTCCTTGATCTCCTTCTTCGACGGTGATGGCATCCTCGATCGACTTCTTCCTCTTCAACCTCAATCTCAATCAATCAAATCATGCAATTGCACGATTCGGTACAATTCACATCAAATCATGCGAATCGTCAACAGTTCTTAGCAATCCACAATTCAGATAATCAATCTGAATCGATAAAGCTATGGATCAAATCAAATCCCACGATTGGAAGCACAAATCATGTTATTCCAATTACCATGACTCCACTTAGCATTTCTTAATTCTTATTGCTTTTCCAAGTACAAGATATTTCACATATGCTTTTAGAGCAATGTACTCTATGTCATGATAACCATTAAAAGCTGGATCCAAATGCCAAGATGCAGTAATTGGAATAATATACACCTCTATGTATATATTTCAATGTTTTCTATAACCAACTGGACAACAAACTGGAAAGCGAAGTGAGGCACATGTCACTGTTTCAACATGGATGAAATGGGGACATCACAAATGACTTCGAAAAATTTATAAATAACAAAAATAATAAATCATCATAATTATTGGGAAGAAAAGTAGTTTTATACCAACGTTTGGCTGGCTCAGTGAGAAAGGACGCTGAGACCCCTTAACCATGCTCGAGTTCAACTCAACACGGGAATGAAAAAAACCACATTGGGAGATCCCCCGGGGAAAGAGGGTCCGACCACAAATCGGTCTAGTTTAGTCGAGATGAAACCTCGGATACTGGGCGGTGGCCCTGGTAGCCAGGGTACCCAAACAAAAGAAAAGTAGTTTTATAATAATCACAAATTCAATTCACCAAATAATACAGCACAGATGTTGTCAATCCATGTATTCTTTGGGACAAAAGATTCAAGGATAGAAAAGCTATAAACTACAAAATACCCTATACTTTTTGAGATAATGAAATTTCAATCTATATTTCAGTTCTTATATGTTTCGAACTTCAAGGCCAAATATCAATGTTGAACAAGTGGATCATCTAGTTCTCCAAAAACACACCCCTTTTTTCTTTGCAATAATCCGATTCTTTTAAGTTTTTAAGGGGCAAAAATTTGTACCAATCGGCATTTGAACAGGCCAGCCCAGTCTGGTTAAAGAAAAGTGAAAGAAAAAAAAAAGCGTCATTCACTGGTGAAGATATAAAAGACTATGGGGGTAAAGGGTTTGATAGCACAACAATGGAGTATGACTTTATCACAGCTTCCTAAACTCCAGAACCTTATGAATATCAAGTTCTATAGAAATTTTATGAGGGTGAATTCTTATCTAGGATAAATGGCCCTGCAATTTGCAGTAAATAATTTCTGCACGAGGAGATCACCTTAGTGCTTAGAAAAGGCCATGTTCCTCAGCAATCAATTCTGCATAGAAGCATCTAAACATTATATGTCTATCAAACTTCAAAAGAACTTCAATGTGCCCACAAACATTTGATGAATCGGAAGGCAGTTTTTAGGCCAGTGGTTTAGTTCTTGGTTATTTGGTGTACTCACTTCTCTTCTGTGAAAATGGTATGGAGAAGTCCTTTCAACCCCCACATTCAATTCCATAACGACGTTGGATTGGAGATTCCCCATTTTTTGTTGCTTTTCTGCACCATCAAATTGCTTTGCTTCCTAATGCTTTTATCACTGCTTTCAATTCTTGGATGCAAACAGTCTATTGGAATTTTCATTTCTTTAGAAATCTTGAAAATAGAAAATCCTTAAATCTTCCCTCTTTGATCAGCTACTCTATGGATTTCATCCTCTTCCTTTGACACCCTAAGAGAGAATCTGAAGTCTTAATAGATTAGGAATTTTCTTTCTTAATTTTTTTTTTTCATCGTCTTATTCGGTTTACAAATGCTTTCCCCACCCCCTCAAATTCTGATATTCAAATTTTATTTGTACATAGACTTCTTTCAAAATAAAGCATATATCTGTTTCATGGCTCATAATAGAACAAACATAACTGATTTGTTGCAGTGGTGGAGACCTCTTAAAGCCCTTTATCACTACATCTATGTCATGTGCGAAAAATTTATTGAAGTAGTCTCAACATGTCAATGATAATTTGGAAAGTAACAGTACCTTGCACAGTTTTATCAAGAAGGTGTTGGATCTTCCCAAGATGTTCGCTCATTAGACTCTACAAAGCAAAATTACTTTGAAACGTCAATAGCCTACTATGATACTTGGAGAACTTAAACAGACAAGATGATTAGCAAGTTTCAGGGAATGCACAAGCACACTAAAACAATGCCACCACAAATGCTACAAAAGAAGGGCAACAAATGGAGAAGGAAAAGGCACAACTACGTTGTCAATGTTTTAGCTACCTAGAGTCCACTATAACAATTGCATTCCCACAGCATCACAATACAGCGGGTTAGAGACTAGAAAGTGGATAGATCCTTACAAACATAAGAAATTCCAAATATATATATACATATATATATATATATATATATATATATATCTGAGTCCACACATTTGACGATGCTTCTTACAGCAGTAGCCTCTAGTCTCAGATTATTGTTGTAACAAAAAAAGTATCAGAATAATAGCATGGCAGGACATAATGCCTTCATTCGAGGGCATTAAACTAGTAGAAATTGGCTACCTCACTGGTAACACAGTACCAACCCCCCCCCCCAAAAAAAAAAAACAAAAAACAAAGGGTCAAGTGTAAAAATCATTCCCAAAACATCCTGATAAGGTAGCAATTATCTCTTTTGGAATGACAGCTGATGTACATATAATCTGACTTGCTTCCTATGAGCAGATAATGACGGGATTGAGATAGGGTTGAACTTCTATAAGAAGAATGGAGCAAATTCTAATCAAGGTAACATGCAATAGGCTAAGATAATAGTTCTTTCAAATATGCAACAAATTACTTCGTCCTTAAAAGCACTTTCTATTGATTTCCTGCCTGCACCAGTGACTTGGCCCTGTTCAACAAACTTAGCTATTTTTTTCAATCTTGATGGCTTGGAGAAATAAAGAGCCTGAACTCTTCTTTCTCGATATAGTTTGAATGACAGAGACCGCTTTTATGCTGCTTACTTTAAGTCTGAAGCACATCAAACAGGAAATACATATCCAGTTGAACATGATGAAGACAGTACATTCAGCAGTACATGATGATGATAACAGTAGAGTAGCAAATGTTCTCTCAATCTTAGTGCAACTGAATTTAAATCAGAACAATACATTACTGCAAAGTTAACAAGCCAAGTGCTATAGTACATTTGAAGATAACAACAGAGTAAAGACTCTCTCTCAAACTCAGCGACACGGTTAACAGCTGAGACAAGGCTAAAGAAGTGAGGGGGGAAAAAAGACAGAAGTTCACCTTCCAGATACTGCATCTGTCAGAAAGAGCATCCACACCCTGATCCAGAGCTAATAATGAATTTCTTTGATTAACAGTGCAAGCATCTCTAAATCCACCTTCTTTTTCTATACACTCTAGAAGAGTATCCAGCTCTTTAACCATCTCTTTAACCTGAATGAAGTTAGAGACTAAATTTTAAATAAGATACACACTGCACATACATACATTTCCACCAAAACATACAACTTTCATTCCCAAGTAAAAAGTGTAGCAATAAAAAATAAAAATAAAAAAAAGAACACTACAGGCACCAAAAGGGTATGAATACATAACAACATCATCAGCAGAAAACAGAAAGAATGTCCAAATCTTTAGAAATGTATGGCAAGAGCTTATAATATTGGGTGAGGTCTACACCATAAGATATGTACCAGTTTGTGAACAGCTCAAGGATAGAAAAACAAATTCACTGTAACTTCCCTGCCTGCCCATGAAAAAAAAAAAAAAAAGTCCTATGTCTGCTCCTATACATAACCCAGACCCGCCACAACAAAGATGCATAAAAAAATATAATACAAAGTACGTCTTTCTATGGTCTTCACTAATTTTTTCAAATTGTCATGTTGCTTTGTGTATGCTAAAGTTTCCGCCATTTTCCTCTGTTTCCTTCACAGCAGGTGTAATGAAGATATTCCCTGGGTTCTTTTGCATTTTTTCTTTTAAAACATGTGATTAATAAGGTAAAAAGGCCTCCACGATATGCATGTCATAAAGTGTCAAGGCCAAAAAGTTAAAATTTGCAGTACTAGCATCTTAGGATCAATGTGTTCACAACCATAAAAAGATCCACCAGAACAAGAAGCTGAAATGCAACTAATAAGTCGGAATACAAGAACTGATCCAAACCAAATTAATGAACTACAAAGTTATGGACTGCATTCATGCATTTCGGAATGAGATGTTAAAAATCGAAGAGGTGGCTGCCATGAGTAAGAAAGTATTACATTGCCAAACTTTTTTGACAAGTTTGGTTCAGTATTCAGCATCACGGCTGGTGTTTCTGCAGAATCTTCTTTTATGTGTCGACCCACAGAGTGGGAATTTCTCGCTGCTTGCAATCCTTCTCTTGAATCTCTTTGTCCTCCACGTTGGACTGTTCTACTAGAAGCGAAGGCAGGAGCAAGTGAGCCAGAACCAGACTTTAAATTGAAAAGCTTTCCAGCAGGGACTACAGAAGCATTTCCGGCTCCCTCAACAGAAGTATCTTCAGATTTTCTACCATAAAGTGAAGGTGAAAATAGAGGTCTAGCATCATCATCTTTTGCAAGTGTCACTTCCCCACCAAAAAGTGCTTGAGTTGAACCAATTTGAGAAATAGAAGGTTTTATATTCCCAATAAAATTTTTACTCGCCTCAGAAAACTCATGTAGACCTCTGTTATATGTCAAAACTGATGCATCGGTTGCAGCTCCCATCATGGAAGATTCGGATGAAGATCCAACTCCTGCAGTTCCTTGAGTTTCTATCTTGCTAAAATCACTAATGGCAGGACTAGATCTCTCTCCAAAAGTATTCAAAGATGGCTGCAGCATATTTGCAGCTTCACCATTGATGAGTTCAGAATTTGTCCCTGGCCCGCCTTCAACCGTTCTTGAATTTATCAAAGCCTCTTTCTGAACCAATGTAGTGATCGCCTTCGGAAATGTTTGATCAGCTATAGAACTGGCCTTAAGAGACGTGCTCAACTCAGAAGGCATAGAAATATTCTTTATGGAAACTGTACCAGATTCATTAAGATTAAGTTCCTTATTGTCTAACTCCTTCGAGGGGAGTCTCAAAGCAACCTGTTCAACTTGCTGTTCCCGCAATTCAGATGTAACTGTCAACAGCTCAGAACTCTGCTGTCCCACTGGACAACTACCCTTTGCCACATTGGATAGGGAAGAAGCAGCCTTGGTTGAAACTGGTGCTTCTTTGTTGCTATATCAAGGTCAATCCAATATGAATATAGTTAAAAAAGAAAATTTTAGCAACACCAACAGAGCTTAGAATTTCACATAGGAAAACATACGCACAATTCTAAATCCTAAGGCCAAAAACAAGAGCACTAGAGATAGTAGAAGTACCCTGCGACATGGAACACGCAAAGTTTTCCATCACATGTAAGACATAAAAGGACGCAATATGGCCAGAGCTCTCTAGGATCCTCAGTTCCAACTGTAACTTTCACTTTCTCATAAACGGAAACATTGTCAACGCAAAGCCCCAAGACAAAATTATCATCACCATTATCTGAGGCAAAAGAAGATAAATTAAGTAAAACTTTCAGCAAATCTAATAACAAACAGTTGGACAAATAAAATATATATATATATTTGTGTGTAGTTGCATGCATGTCACCAAATTCATTCAATTTTGAAAAAAAAAACAATTAACTTAAAATTCGAGGACAAAAACAAAAGTAAGTTTGTTGCTTGGATCTACTTGAACTGTCCCCCCCCCCCAACTTGATGAAGACACCATCAAATAATAAGTATATTCTATGTCAATTTGTTTCCTGCAGGAGGCAAAATATAATTAGGCAACAATGAAAAACACACGCACACGCGCGTGCGCACACACACACTTGATTTCAGTATGTCATCCAGGGAAGCACCTTGCAGCTCAATTCTCGGATTCCACTTGTCTAACCCAAATTCAAGCATCATGGCATCCTTATTCTCATCATCCACTGACCAGCCAAACAATGCAATGTGCTGATCTACGTTCTTCCTGTTGGCAGTGATTGCAATCTCGCTGTAGTAAAAGAAAACAAAAGGTTCAATTAGATATTAGCATTATTTGTCATTAAGGTCAGCAACAAAAGAAAGCACTGATCATTAACAGGATAACTTCCGATGAACTTGTTCAGAGCCAGAAGAGAGAGATGGCACATAACAAGTTCCACATGCCATGTCTCATTTAGCAGCAGCGTAAACTATTTAATTTAGCACAATTTATTGGATATTTCTCTCTATCTCACTCTTTCAACGAAAAGAGGCATCAAGAAGGTGCAAATTACAGAATCAGAAGGGAAAAGTGGGGATCTACTAAAATGAACTACATCAAATCATCAACAAGAATGTAAAAGGCCGCATATCAACGAACTCTAATGGTGTTTTCTCCGAGATGGAAAAATTCACCCAGCCTTATCCCTCCAAACTAACAAAAGTAATTAAGCGGGGAAAAAAGAGCTTCTTCAGCTGCATGACCTAACACCACTACAAGCCCATAACCAATCAAACAAGGCCTAGCAAGAACATATAAGACGTGGGAGAAGAAAATGTGTCCATAATCACAATTCTTACCCTACCCTGATGCAGAAGAAAATTATCCACTATTTTCAGAATTTTGCATAAAAGGCTTCAATTAAGCCACACAGCAACCCCAACCCCAAAAAAACAAAAAAAATAAAATAAAATAAAATAAACCTGTAAATTTCCAAGCCAAAATCCTCACCTAGACAACCACCCAAACTAGAAGCCCAAACCATAAATTAACAATGCCTACAGAATAACTTTCTGCAGAAACTATCAGTTTTCTTACCTGTTTATAAGAAATGATAATAGTCTCAATGCATGCTTCAAGAAATCAACATTCCACTGTGCATCCGCCCCAAGATTCTTATAATGACCTAACATGTGATTTCGTGTCTCAGGCCAAGGCAAAAATCTCTAGGAACTTGTAGGTGTAAAGAGTTACATCAGGCATCAAAGCTACAACCAACAGATCCATTGTCAAACCTAAAAGCCAAAGGATACATTCCTACCATGGTTTTCCACTTGCCAAAGCTATAAGCCCTCTGGGCTCCTTTGAGACTCAAGTTCAATACCTCTACAAATGTCTAGCAAAGCCCTTCAAGGTTGATCTCTCTCCACTATAATTTTTCCCAGCATTTCCACAACAAAACTACAATAAACTCAACCAAGCTTCCACTCCTCAAGGCTACCTCCTTGAAGCACATTTAGTTCCATCACCACTCCCAATTAAAGTAGGTATAGTATCAAAATCGGTCACCAGCGAGAAGTCCTCACTCTAGGGACAAAACCATGAGGCCTTCAGGCCCGAGAAGGCAATACTTTGATGCATTAGAGTTCGGCATTTTATAAATGGTACCAAAATGATACGCCAACTAAAAATGGAAGACTAAGTGCTGTACAAGGCAAAATGTTAAATTGTGCATACTATCTCTTGAACCCATACGGGACAAAAGTGTTATAGAGTGGCATCCACCCATTGAGCTTGTAGGAATCATCTTTAGAGTATGCATCTCTTAGTCATGGAATCTGGAATCATATGTAACAATTCTGATGAGGATTTATTATTGTCAGTGGAGGAATTTTGATATTTTCCAAACATAGTTCAGGTCCACTCGCACAAGTCACATCAAGGCCTATTCTTTATAATATCGACTAGTGATCCAAAAAGAAGCCTATAGTTGAGTTCTCAGATGAAAATAATATCAAGATAGATGACCACCTTGGAATTAATACCAAGAGAGGTGACCACCTCAAACATCCTCAGTTTGAGTTTCATTGGGCAACTGTTTAGCTAACAAAAACAATACTTAGATGAATTAGAGTGCGTGTTGCTAAACCAAGAGCTCTCTCTCTCTCTCGCTCTCTTCTTTTTGAATTGCATATACTCTTTCTCTTGGTACATGTGTTATGTGTCATCAAACATGATTTTTAATAAGTAAAAAGGGGGGAAAACAGAGATTTAGTTTAAAATATTCTGACAACTTCTCTTTTGGTTAGAAAAGTCATACTATTTATGTTAAACAATATGCATGCGAAAAAAATTAGCCATTAGGTCAGACTAAGTAAATTTATTCCTAAACTAATGGTTGAATGACAATTTATAATTATGATAACTGACTACTGCTACTCCAGCAATTGATATGAAGATCAATTCTTTTGCTATCAGAGGTCGGGAAGGATGAAGTGATATTAGGTACATAAGTTGCATTTTGATCTCATGCTTTGCATTGATGAAGCCTGACTTCCACTATCATTGTTATGTATTTAATTGCCTAAGACCTCTTGGCCTAATGGTACGTTCCCTAACTCCCTAAAAGCCGGACAGACTTTGAAACTCCCCTATTCCCAAAATCAACCAAGCATTAATAATTTTAAAAAAAAGTGTTTAATTGAACCTTCCAATCCATTTTACAAGATACTGAAAGGGACAGATCCAAGGGATGGACAACTCAAATTTCTAGGGATGAGTATGAGACAATCATTTCATTCATAAAATCTTGAGCTTTCCTGAAATTTTTGGGAATGATTCAGAAAGGGAATTGGAATGAAACATTAAATTAACTTTTAATTTTAAATTAGAAAACTATGTTAGATTATACTTACCAATTTTATAATTATTTTATAGTAAAACATTAGACAGGTTTACCAAATTAATTTAAATTACTTACCTTTTTAAGTTTTCATAAGTAAAAAATTAACAACGTTTACAAAGATATATATTAACATTATATCATGATTCTCTTGCAGAAGAAATATATATTTATAACAAAGAAAATGCTTCATATTTCAATTCATGATTTTGAGTTTGATTTTGATTTTGATTTTTCTCTTTTATTGTTTTCTTGACTCAACAGTTTTCGCTCCCCCTCATTCCCACCTCGTCACTTGGAAAGCCACAATAGCAGCATCTGATTCCCAATAAATGCACTTTTCTAAAACTCATTTGACACACCCAAAATGTTTGGAATCAGAATGGACTGAAATGATTCCAATTCCTTCGTCCCAATTCCTGTGATCCAAACAAGCCCTTAGAATTTTCACGTCCATAAAAAAGTTACATAGTTCACCCCCTCGAAAGATTTATCCTTGCACATGCACACTTTAAATCCTATTCTAGAGCTGTCTCTGTATACACACACACACACACACATGTATATAATCGCATGCATGTAAGCAACATACATAATAGGGTACAATGTAACATTATATTTATACTAATACACAGACAGAAGCCACCTTTTTAAATCCAAATTTAAAATTTTTAAAACTCAACTTAGTTTTTCCTAGAACTTATTCCCTATTACTTCTCTTTCTGTGGGCTCCGAAAATACACTAATACACAAATACACACACACACACACACTCCCTCTCTATTGGCCTTCCCCGTTTTTCTGGTTGGCAAGTAAATAAAGAAAGCTCCCCTATAATTTCATCGCTCTCCCACAACCCCCCCCCCCCAAAAAAAAAATCTCACTTTCCAACTTTTTGTGCACTTCACATTTCCCTCTCTATTCTGCCCTGTCTAACTGGTCACTAATATAAATTTAAATTTTATTTCTTTCAACAATTGTTTGCTCTCTCCAGACAACCAGTCAACCACATCATTTCTTCTTCATCCCTTTAAAAATCCAATCAACTGAAGAGAAAAAGAAATAGCAACATAACAACACTTAGTATAATCCAACCCTTATGGGCACCCAATCAACAACTTCCAAATCTAGCACTTTTTTTTTCCTCACAACAAATTAATTGATAAGTCTCACTTTCTTTTTGATTTGGTCTTTTGTTTTTTTTTTTTGGTTTGCTTATCAGCATTTTTCTTTTTTGTTGATTGATGCTAAAATGAATGCAATTACTGTATCGGAATGATCAACTATTTGCAAGATGGAACACAATGCAGATTCATAGCATGTGCCTAGTAATTTAGTATCATATATATGAAAACTCAATAGCATAGGTAGGAAGACAAAAAAATGGAGGAACAAGAGCGAAAGTAATACTGACAAAAAGGAAGCAAGTAATATTGAATATAGCACAATGGTTACCATCGGTCTAAGTAGCTCAAAAGCAAATACGGGCCAGATCCAAAGGGAACACTGTCATCAAGAACATCTGGATACACATCACTAAAGGATAACACAACTGGCTTATTTGAAGCCTGCAAAGGAAAAAGTAAAAATATGAATCAGTATTAGAACAGATATACTTGATATTTGCAGGGAATATAGAAAGAATTTTGTTTTTGAATTGTTTACAGCATATAATTATAAAGGTTCCCAAGTAAGTCCGGTATGAATCCCACTCGAATTTTCAAACTTTGAAAGGTAGACCTGTTTATTTAAAGTTCAAAGAACGCATTACTGGCCATAACTACAAAAATTACTTTTGGTTAAAGGGTCCATAATCCATTGTCAAAATGCATTCTTTGTTTTACACAGTAGAAGCTGATTCCATAGAATTAGCTTTTTGTTAGTTTTGAATTCACAAAATTCACTAACAGGGATACTTACTATTTGATTGAAAGAACCTCTATTTCAATCATGAGATATGAATTCCCTTCACCTTAAGCTGGCAAAGAGTATTTCTTCTCAAACCAAGGAGTGGCAGCACCAGAACTCTAGCTATATTCCTTAAGTATCAACATGAATATATGGGCTAACTATAACGAAAATGCAATGGCCAATAAAGCCTTGAAAAGGTCAAAACGCCTTTCAATTAACCAATGAATCCCATGTACCCCATGTACTTTTGGCCATCCACTTTTGCAGTTCAATACATGTCAGCAATTATAGAGGGGGAAAAAACAAAAAATTAAAAAAAAAAAATGCTATAACAAATGACAATACATTTTGTCATGTGCAGCTATACTTTACTTACATCTATGTCTTTGCCATCCTTGCTTGTGATTATTTGGACTAGGTAGCTTTCCTCTGTGCCATCTTCAGTAAGCTGAAAGGATCCAACAATAATTGAATCACGGCGAACCCACCTGACAGAATCCACTATTGGAGATTTTAAGAATGAGTTAATGTAAATATAAATAATAAAGGTGTAAAGACAAGAAATATCAATTCCAAGAACATAATATTAACATGTAACAAAAGTATGGTGTCAAATCAACTCCATGTACAGTATTATTGTCAACAAACATTCTCCCACTAACAACTGGATTACTGCCCCTTGCAACCAGATACATGCAATTAAAATACAATGTAAGTATGCACTAAAATAGTCAAACACATATTTAAGGATTGCCAATCCATAAGTCAACGTAAGGACAAACATTTTGGAAATAACACAAAGGAATGCTGAGTGCGCATAGAAAGCCTTGACAATTTAGAAAAAGTTCAAAGGTTTTCTGTTCTAGCAATTGTTAAGATATAATATAATAGAACAACTTGCTCCCCAAGTTTGAACTTTCGGAATAAATAATTGTTTCAGAAATTAAATATGGTATTTGATCAGAAGATCCACAGTTCGAGACCTACCAAGCCTCTTTACACCCCATTCAGTATTTTATGTGTTTGCCACCCTTTTATAAGTTGTGTCCACACCATGTATGACGAGGAGCATCTAGTTGAGGTTTTGAAGTAGAGGGTTGTTTTCATAAATTTAAGAGCAATGATGCTAACTTTTGTCAAAATTGCTTTAGGATGGCTATTTTGGTGCACTTGACTGGAAAGAACTGCTTGAATTCTTCAAGACAAATGCCCTTCTTTTCACTTTATTTTAGTGGGAGACAATTGTTTTATTTCCCTGTTTTCTTCTTTGCTGAACCTTATTTCATATTTTTAAACATCTAAAGTTGTTTCCACCAGAAATATAACTCAAGCATTTCACCACTCAACAAAAGAACCATGGGGCATAGTTGCTAGATCAATCAATATAGCTCAATTCAGCAACGTTGTAGCAAGCCAATAGCATTTTTTCAGTTGGATATTGGAGCCCAACATGGCTAGGCTCACATCGGTTTGATAAGCAATGTTTGAGTATCGTTTGGTGTGGCAATACGAAAGAGATTTGAGGGGATCGAAGGCTTTTTCTATTTGGCTTTTCCTTTTTTCCCCCCTCCCAAGATCTCCTTTTGGCATGAAGCTTCGGGTGACACCAAATCTCAAAATATCATTTCCCCAAGATATGAGTGTCAAAAGGGAGGGGGAAAGATATGATGCATAAAAATATTTTTCCCAAAATTTCAGTGGGGACAGATGTCCCCACTCTCCCCTTAATGGCTTCACCACCGGAAGGAACCCAACTGAAGACCACCTTTAAAGATTAGGGTCAATGGTTAATCAATGCATTCTTTGCCAGCACAAGCTCAAATTTGTAGATCATTTACTTCTTCAGTGCACCTAGACGTAGTGTTTTGAGACCAAGTTCTTCAGATTAGCTGGGTGACTGCAAACTTGGTGGAGAGTGGTCTTTGGGCATATTGATGATTCCTCTGGCAATTCTATGGCTGGTTCGAAAGGAGGGAAAGTCAAGGGTTTCTTTTTTGGGATCAGATTCATTGATAGTTTGCTGAAAATTTTGTTTTTGTTGATGGCTCTATAAATGCCCAAGTCTCAAACAAGTGGAGGTTATGTCTTCCCAACCACTACATACATCTATATAGGTCACAGAACATCTCATTTGACAAGAGAGAATAAAATATCAGTTCTAACCCAAATCATTAGTAAGCCTTGTAAAAGTAATATTCAATCAATTCCTCTCACATTATAAATACAAATAATACTCAGCGCAATTTACTGTGCATTGGACAGTAGCTTAAACATCATCACCTGGTTCTCATTAGGCAAAAACATACTCCATCACTCTCCATCACAATCAAAACATCCACCACTCATCTTACCCTTTATCTCCGGTGGTCTTATAAGACCCTCTTGGCAATAGGTCCCCTACAATCACAAGTGTTGTTATCTCCACCATGATGGTCAAATTCTAATCTTTGGGTAGATCCATGAATTCTTTCTTCCCCTTGTCTTTATAGGTTAACCTGGCTCCTGATTGAGATTTCTATAATTGGGAGGGGAATTCATCATCTTTTTTCAGATCCCCATTTCCTTAGAAATCTTAACGATAGAAAAGCTGTTGAGTTTTCTTCTTTATTTCCTCTGCTTCAAGGTTATGATCTTTCTCCTCCATATTACTCAAACTACGGTTTACAGTTTTGATTCTTCGGGGTCTTTACGTATAAATCTTTATTTCAACATCTTATTAGTCTTTCTCAACATCCGCCTTTTTAATAAACAATTTTATATGGAAAGTAACAATTCCTAGCAAGGTTAAGCCTTGTATATGCCCTGGATGCAGTGTCGTGTATTCTATCAATTTTGAAACTGCAGATTACTTATTTTTACATTCCTTTATTTCAAGGAAAATATAGAAATACCTCCTTCTTGTGTATGACAACAACTGGTTTGATTTGTTTTCTACAAATTTTAGAGGTTTTGGAGGGAAAAAAGATACTCATTTGTTAAGGAATTGCACATTTTTAACCATCCCACGGTATATGACAGGAGTTTTATAATCACATTCTTAAAGCTTCTCTTGTATCAGACAAAATAGTCTTCTATGTTCCTCTATGGACTCATGTCTTGAAAATTTTTAACCATAACAGGGAATAAAGAGCAATTGTGCATTAGTTATTTTTGGCTTTATATTCTTTTGTTTTTCCAAGGATTTCTTATTTTTAGAAAGTTTTTTTATATTCTATCTTCAGCAAATATATGCTTCTTTTTCTATCCAAAAAAAAAAAAAAAATTGACATCCAATTTTGCTTCTGAACAATTCTAGGCCTATTTCCTAGACATCCCAGTGGCCTTCACCTCCAACCTTTGCAGCCTCAGCAATTCCATTGCTGCCAGAGAATCTCAGAAGAAGAAATGATGATATGAATTATGACATGGTCTTGCTTCAAGTGGGGGTACTTGAGAAGGTCAATGATGGTGGGGCTCAAAACACAAAGGCGGTGATGGTAGTGGCTCGGCATGGTTCTAGAGAGAGAGAAGTGATGATAAATGTGGTGGTGACTGGTGTTGATAGTGGCGCTTAATGGTGAGGTGGCTGAGTTTTGGCTTTGGGAGAGTTTGGGCAAGCAATTCAATTTATGGAAAAAGAAATATTATAAGGAAAAGATAGAGTGTACGAAGACTCCAAAGAAAAGAAATCCTTTAAAAAAAGAAAAGCAAACAAAGCAAAAGGAGAATTATTCCCCAAACCAGAATAAAACCCTGGACCACCATCCAAACCAACAATCAAAACTTGATCTAAACCCATAAAGAATTGGAACAAATAATTTCTATCAAGGTTAGCAATTCCCTTTTCCAAACAGCCTAGCTTGCCATTCTGTAACCACATACAACTCACTTGAGCTGCCGCGATGTGAATCTGAAAAAGACTCCTTACCTCCCCTCAACTATTTATTCCCTTTTCTCCAGGTTACATAGAGAAGAAGATCGGGCTTCGCTTCTATGAGGACAACAGCTTCAGACAACTTCAAATCTAACTCGTCAATAGGAGATTATTCACAGCTTCCCCGTATTATTTTGTCTAGCAGTAACTACAGGTGGTTTACCCAAGATTGAAACATTTTGGGCAACATTCTGAAACTCCTTTCCCAAGATTGAATCAGCTAACTGAACCTCTTCAAGAAAGCCCCCATAGTCCTATTCACTTGTGATATGATTCCCAATTTCCATAATTTCTTCCAAAAGCATTTCATTCTCGGACCCCATGAAACTCTGTAAATCACCCTCTGTTTTACAACCCAAACCAAACCCAGAAAACCTCTCAAACTCATGTTCTAACCCTACAATCGGATTCACCAACACATTTTTTTGATTCAACTGTTCACTGCGAAGACCGCAATATCAACCCTTTCAGACAAGCGACTGCTTAACACCTCCCTTTCTAGATCCACGTTTTAACATTAGCAAACCTGCTCCGATTTCATCCAAGCATTACTTTTTCGCTACTCCCAGGACCTTTTGTTCTCCTCTTTGTATTCAGAACACCTGTGGCAACTAAACCCGAATCTTCAACCAGCGTTGATGTCAAATAACAAGCCTCCTCCAACGGAAGACCTTCACCTACAACCTTTTCTACCCCCTTCAACTGCATTTCAACTCCAAATTGAGCCTCACACCGGAACTCAACTACTAATGCATCATTCCTATCATAAGCGACAAGAGAAGACTGATCCAACCTCAGCTTCTCCACTTTGGACCCAGTCAGACCCATCAAAACAGAACGCCCATCAGAAGACCGATTAGTCTCCTTCTCCCTGGACAAATAATCTACTGGAACAACAAATCCATTTCTGCATTTTATTTTTTTTCCTGCATCTGTTTAATAGATCTATTTCTATTTAAAATGTTTTGATCTAATAATATTTTAAAAAAACTATTTTTATAAATTTTTCAAAAGAAGCAAAATAAAGATGAAATATAATATCACGGATATTTCAATTCATGAAATTTAGGTCCAATAATGAGTCTTTTCTTTTTATTTTTTACAAAAGGACTTGCTAAACAAGCATTGAAAGAGACCAAAAAATACACCATTTAATTTTTCAGTAATGATAGTTTTTATGCTTATCCAAAAACAATTTTGAAACAAAAGAAAAAGAAAAAAGAGCACAGCTTATTTTGATTAGACTCTAGACAAATAGGCCAAGTGAAAAGATGGGGAATCAAACGTGTGACAGAATACTATATCATGTCAAGTACCATGCTTCCTAATAATGTAAAATGGTAATCAAAATTTGTTTGTTGTCATCATTTTGTTTTAGGTTGATATTATTTCTTATTTTTTGATTTAGCATTATGGAAGTTTTTTATGTAGTTCAGTGATAAAAACATTTTTTTTCCAACGAAACAAACCATGCAAAATCAGAATGGAGACTGAGACCTGCAGCTTAGCATGAGTTAATATTGCTTTTAAGTAAAGATAAAAGAGAACCAACACCTCCATAGAGCTTGCAATTACGAAAAGATACCAAAATGGGAATAAAATCACAACAGGCATCCTTCAACGATTCATCTCTTTCCCATCTTTGAAGGTAATACTAGAGCGAACACCTCCCAATATTTCCTAATGTCTTTCCAAACTGCAACATTAGTTTTCCAAAGATGATCTACTTCCATTACAAACCTCAAAAGCCATTTTCGCAACAAGACTTTCTTGATCTTAACTAAAGATTTGCTTTAAAGAAGATGTTTTTGGGGTTGATGATCTCTCTCTTTCCACTCTATTTCCTAGAGTTCACAACTTTTCTTCCCTTCATCCTACTCTTACCTCCACAGTTTGGAGCATACACAGCTGGTCAATTCTCTTACAACTTTAATTTTGTTAGTTGTAATTTAAATGATAGGTTGGGCCTTCAGCTTACAAACTGATTATCTTTTGGTTGATTCTTTTCGGAAAACCAGTATCCCACATACCATGATTGGACTCTTAATAGCTGTTTTTCTTTTTCTTTTTTTTCCCCCTCCTGTAACTCTCTTTTTAGTTGTCCCACCCATAATTTTCCAAACCAAAGATTTCTCCTTACCATTCTTATTTAGAAGACCAAAAATCCCCCTGATGATCAGACCTTTGTTGGAACTGCTGTTTTTTATAGGATTAATAATAATGATTCACAGCAGGTGAGGAAGTCAAATAGAGCTTTGTCTCTTAATTTTATGTCAACTGTAATCAGTGTGTGAATGACACATAACCACCACTTTTGCTTATTAGACTTCTAAGGTTTCAGTAAGAATACTATGAAATAATCATTTTGTACAAAGGTTTTAACTTAATGGAGAAAGGAATTATTAATGTTTTATAACTTGACACTCCTCTGTCACGTGTGAACCCATGACAACTTGTACGAGGGTCCCAACAAGTAGAAAATTTAATAGGGTTCATAAATGAATTAGGTAACATGAAGTTACAACCTCTACCTCTAACACAATAAGAAACAACCATTTGCTCCAAAAGTTTAAGCTAGTGGAGAAAAATATTTTTATTATTTTACACTTGACAAGCACTAATATTTTTGGACTTGTGTGATTTGGGGCCCCTCCAAATCTATAATGTACGTTCTTTTTCTCTGAAAAATAAAAACAGAAAAAAAGATACTAGCCTCAATTCCATCAAATATGAGAGATATACGACTACCTCCAATTAATCCAAGATGAATTTGTGAATGCCATTTCAATAAGCATCGTCCCCCAATCCACCAAAAAAGAAAAACCCTTCTTCCCCCAAATGCAAATCAACTCCTTCCATCTCTTCGTTCCATGTAGCTTTATCTTAATGCTTAGCTCCAACCAACAAAGCCAATAACCAAGAGGCAGGCTCCAAGGCTTGCAACTAAGGAAGCCACCTAGCAAGTCGTAGTTAACAAATAAAATCCAACTGGGGCAAGCCTTCATATAATTTCACTCTCAGTCCACAAAAGGCTAAAGAACGCAGTTGAATACATTTTAGACAAAGACTATGCTTGACACTAGCACCATAAAATTAGACTTTGTTATCAAACAAAAACAGAAATCCTGAAAAATCTTCTTACCTCTACCCATGCCCCCCCCAAACAAAACCTCTCAATGACTCCAAGTCCACTGACCGAAGCCACATGTTGATCACCTCCATCGCAATAGTGAAAAATATGTTCTGTAGGAGGATCATTTTATCCTCTGTTATACTACATACATCTTTCGTATGATCCTTCCTTTCCTATAAAAATTAAATAAACAAAAACAAAGGATGTAGATTATCTCCTTGTCTGCAAAATACTGGAAAAGGCTACAAATGGCAAGGCATGAGACACTAGGTGTTGGATATTCACAAGAATGCATCATAGTGCCATTATGTAAGTCGCACTGAAGCCATAAGAAAATTGACCACAGATTCTTATCCCATCGAGCAAGGCCAAGGGGCTAACAACATTATGTTTCTCATTGTTTACTGATCAAAAACCCAATTCCATCAAGCTATGCGCAAACCACATATATCTTAACCAAGCTAGAAGCAGAGGAGCCACCAAATGACCTAAAGTTATTACATTCAGCAACATCAAGCAAATATCACCAGTGTCCTTGTTTTATTATTCCTAGCTAAGCACCAAGTGGAAGCTGACAACACAATGGACATACTACCTTTGCAAGAAACCTCAAAAATTTTTTTTAGAAATAAATAAATAAACAAAAACAATATCAAGAAGGATCGAATTAATGTTTCAACTTTGAAATGCAGACCAAGAATTTGAACATAGAGAATTACCTTTTACAACAGTTTTGTCATCAGACTCATTAGTCCACGTTTTGAATAACAATGTCAAGCAAGACTTCTCCTCAAATTTTGTTGAAACAATGCTCAGCATATTCTTCCTTGCCACGGCAACAAGATCGCCCGTAATATTCCAGTCAACTATTTAAGAGAGATACGTATCATCAACTATCAGGTAAAAAAGAAGTAACAGCATTCTGAAACAAAATATTTGCAGCAACCAAAAAATTCAATATTCAGAAATATAATAGATAGCATTGCATAATACAAAATGATGCCAATATGGATGATAGATTCTGTTCTTGCTTCTTTTTTAGAATGATCCTCTCTTGATTTGTACATTCATCTTCATTAATGTAAGTTCTCTCTCATCCCAAGAAGGAAAAAAAATAAAAAAACCCATTATGAAACTAAATATTTTAGCATGACCATTGATAACAACAAGGAACACTCCACTTATTTCACATGAAAAATTGTAGATTAAATAGGTAGTGACAAAACATGTGCATCATGACACTCGTATGCTTATCATCAATTGGACAGTAAATTTTAAATCTCACAAATCTGGGCATAAATTAGACTAAAGAAATGAAACATACCAGCATCAACATTGTCCATTATATACTTCGGATGGCCTTCAGTAGATCCAAGGTATAGCTTCCCCTCACTTGTAAGAACAATGTAAGAGTTTTCCATTTTCTTAATCCATCGCAAGTCTTTGACAGTAGTTGAATCATCAAGGGAGCAAGACAAAAATGGTTTTTCCTCCTACAGCCAAAGGCACCCAGACACGGATATGATTACATAGATATTTTTAACCAGTAAGAAGTTCTTTCAGAAGAAGAAACAGGGCACGCAACCTTATAGCCTAAAAATGAAGCATCTTGATTTACATACTAGTAAGAATATCTCCTTATCATGGTCATCTAGATAGAAAGGAATGCAAAGATTTGCAAATATCAATTCAGTCATACCTCTCTCCAATGAAACAAGAACATTTTTTAAGCTTCCTTGAGGTCTTCTGCAACAAGGACTTTCAAGACTTACAGTTTTGGGGATTGTTTGGCATACTAAGGAAAGGATGAATGAGACTGAGAAACGGAAGTTAGAATGCATGTCATTGTGAACAAATTTCACCAGATGAAGTGTTTAACACTCACACCCATGAACAGTCTGATCAACACAGATAAAATAAAAATAGGCAAAATGAAGAATCCAGCTAGTGTAGGATGACAGAAATAAGATTGAACCAAATGCCAACACTATTTGGCTGCACCTAACAACTTCATTTTGGCAAATAAAACTTGCTGACCATCATGTTATAGCAGCCAAAGTAATCCCCCATATCAACTTTCTGTCTAGAAATGTATTGGGATCTAACTACCATCAAAAACAAGAGCACCACCCTAAATGACCTAGTCGACATCACCAAAATTGTTTAGGTTAAACCTTGACAAGTCATAATAGCGTGTATTCTTGGTGCCTATGTCTACCAAAGACTAAGGTGCCTTTCCAAAGTATCAGTGTGTCCCGGGTTCCCGAACAGATCCAAATGGAGTAAGCAGGAAGTTTAGGCAAACATCCATGGATGTGTGTATCGCTATGATGTGAGTCAAGGGTACCTGTTCAAAATTTTTTGTCCCATAGTGGACTTCTGTATATTTTCCACTAAAGATCAACATTCTAAGAGCTTGGGAATGTCATTACACTTCATTATTGTCATTGTTGCATGTTTCCATGTCAACATGAAGTTGCTTAATAGTTTGGATAAGCTTCTTTAAGTTTTCCTTAATAGAGTTGACTCTAGTTTCAAGGAAAATGTGACGTTTGAAGAGAATTCTGCAAGGCCTAAGTCACATATAAGTGGTACAAAAATGCAAGTTGGTGTGCATGGCAAGAGATGAATGCTGAGGATTTGTGCTTCCAGCCATCCAAATATGCACAGGTCAGACACACAAGTAAATAATACAAAATGGGCTGGTTTTTTTTTTTTTTTAAATATAGATTCAATATAATAGACTGAAAGCGGGGAAGTGAGTTAACCTACAAATGGGAGTTTTTTTTTTTAACCTCAGTAGAGGATTAGCACTGGGAATATTTGAAGTCCCCTATTAAATTCAGCAAATGATAAGGCAAAAACACCCACTAAATAGTGACAAGTTATAGCTTCCAGCACAGAAAGAATAAAATGCAGGATCTAAAGGGGACAATTCGGTGGGCATTATGAATGGTTAGGATGGATTTAACACAAAGCAAAGCCATAAATTGATATACTATAATCATTTGAAACAGCTTTGTTACCGAGAACAAGAGCAAGAGTGTACCTTATTGAGGAGCGAAGAAACAGAGAAGAAATGAATATGAGGACCAACGGAGGCAGCAAGTGTGGATGAGTCAGTGGACAATTCAAGGATGTGCACCCTACCAATTGCAACCTCCACGACACTTAAATCTTGAATGGAAGAACCATGCCCTTTCTGCTTAATTGCCTTGGCCGACTCAATAGCATCCTTGGTCTTTGCAACAAAAAACCCTAGAAAAACCAGAGCCAGGAATGGAAAACGAAATCAAATGGAGCCAAGAAGAGAGAGAGAGAGAGAGAGAGAGAGAGAGAGAGAGAGAGAGAGAGAGAGAGAGAGAATGAGAGAGAGAGAGAGTCACCATCAGAATGGGCAATGAATAAAACTTGAAAGCGTTCGGAAACAACCAAGGGCTGAGTGGGAGACGTTTGAAGATCGAATTGAGAATCTTTGTCAGAAAATACAGGGACAGACGCCCCAATTCGATCGAAAAAGTAATCAACAGTCGCAACTCTTTCTCCTTCCAATTCGTCGTCCAATTGGAGACGAACGATAGCATTATCAGCACGAGAAGACGCCATTAGTGTGATTAAGCCCTAGCAGCAGAAAAACCCCAAACCCTAAGATGCGCCGCAAAACCTTGGGAGTTTCTTTGCCTTGCAGAATGAAGGAATGCCCGCTATCTGTTTGATTAGTTGAATGTATAGGGCTTATCATTAAAAGTTGAGTTCAGACCCTCTTTATTTTTTTCGTGAAAAAGCAAGAAATGAAGGATTAACAAAGTAAACCCTAGATTACCCGGTAATTGTACTCAAATTGGTGTCTTGAAACGGTCAAATTGCTAGGTTTAATTCGAAAACCCTTTGCACACGCTCATGTGGCTTCTTCTGCTACTATTACTACTGCTACTTCTTTCCGCTCCTGATTTGTTCGAAGCTCCCACCGATTAACAGAGCTCCTTTATATATGTCGGACTGAAGATCACTGATATTTGTACGGAATTAAACTTTTTTATAAAAACAATCGGTAAAACAACGTCCACCAAAAAAGATTTCGATTAATGACCTATGATAATCATGTTTTTGAAAAACTCGATCAACAATGATCAAATTTTCAAGAGTCGACTATTATTAGCCGAGTTCCCATAAGACGACCAACTATGTTGGTCGATGGTCGACTTCCCAACACACGATCAACGGTGTTGGCCGCGTTGCGAGAAGTCGACTAACACTGTTAGTCGACTTCTCAACACGCGACCACACACCCATCCCAGCCCGTCCTACTTGTGTTGATAATCCAAAAATTTGTATAACTCAAAAAACCAAACAATCGAAACCAAAATTTCTGCGAACACCAAATCTTAACAATTCCACTGCAAATCCCTAACACCAAAATGCAGTACAGAAACTGTGTTGGTCACGTTGCGAGAAGTCGACCAACACTATTGGTCGACTTCTCAACACGCGACCAACACCACACGCCTACCCCAGCCCGTCCTACTTGTGTTGATAACCCAAAAACCTGCATAACTCATAAAAAACAAACAATCGAAACCAAACTCTCTGCAAACACCAAATCTCAACAATCCCATTGCAAATCTCTAACACCAAAATGTAGTACAGAAATTAAATTCAACCTCCATAATCCAAATATATCAAAAACCAAATTCAACATCCACAATCCAAATACAACCATAAACAAAATTCACATTCAAACTGATCTCAATTCATAGATATCGTTTCAAAACAAATTCTTACCCTCACAAAGAAAACAGTAAAACATGAGTTTCATTAATATAACGAAAAATTCGATATACAAAGTCCAATAAATCAACGTCGTCGTCTTCTCCTATTATAATGTCTAACATCCGGTCTACCTACACTAGGATCGGGATGTATAAGTCCTTGATCATCTATCTGTGTAATCTAAGAATGACCCTCATCGTCCTGGAGGGCAAAAGGAACCGGTGCTGCATGGAAGAATGGTGGGCCACCTCCTCCCTGAATGTGTGTCACCCCCTCACTCATGTGAATATCCGGACGAACTCCCATGTATAGAGCACCCGGAGTGGAAGTATAGGGCAAGTCATCAATCTCAGGTGTGAAAAAAGGTGAGGAGTATACATACTCGCTCGAAAGCCCTGCATCGTCAAGCGGATGCTGAGAAAAGGAGGGCTAAGAAGGTGGTGAATCGTAGGTATGTGAAGGCCCTGTGACATCAGGTGCTGGTCTCAAACGACGTACTCTCCCTCGTCGTCGTCGATGCTGTCTGTCATCATGCTCACCCTCATGATCGCCCTCAGGAAGTACGGCTGGTCCTGTCCTCATAGTCATGATCTCGTCTATATCATCAGCCAAGGCAGAAAGAGCCGAATCCGCCATGTGATATATATCCTCGATGTCATCAGAGTCTCGAATCTTGTGCAACCTCTCCCACTACAAAAACATATACATGAATAAGTTAAAAAGATAAATATGATATAGATAATAAATAAATAAAATTAAAACTTACCACGTGACTCAAGTAAGCTCCTCGACGGCCTATGAAATGTCATATAATAGCGCGAAACCACGTCGGATAGGAAGGGTCAACTGTCGGTCCAAAGGTCGTGTCGAACTCAACTAAGTAGTCCTATCGCGCAGTCCAAATCTCTATATACTGTGCGTGCTCCAACGACCAATCAATGTCCTGCGGACCGTGTGTCGTAGTATCGTGGAGACGATCCTCTGTGTCACAAGGAATGAGAATGAACTGGATAGCTCCAAACTGGCGGATAACTCTATCGGGAAAGTGTCACTCAACGATACTAAAGCAAATCAAAGGTACTCGTGCATGCCAAACATCTCTACCATCATGACAGTAGTAGGGTAAAAAAGATAGTACCTCCTCAGTATATGGTACTCAAACTATCTGATAACCTCTTTGTCTATCAAACGTCTCCCTAAACTGTCTAACAACGTGCGTAGGAAGCGTAGTGACATCAAATCGCATCCTCCACTGTAAAGCAAGTGAACCATCGAAATCTACAACATCCCGTCTAACTGGAGCAATATACGGAAACCTCTCCCAAACCCAAATCTGAAGAAGAATCAGAGGCCCAGCTATCTCACGTGAACCAACGTGCAAAGCTATACACAACTGTCTATACAAAAACGCAAAACACGCTGATCCCCAACTATAGTGACCAGAACTACCGAAATCCTCTAAAAGTAATAAAAACTATAAATATACATAATATGTTGTTTTATCACAAAACAGCATACCCCCTATCAATAACATGATATATGTCAAAGTCCACTGTAAAATACGAACCTCATCAGCATCCGCAGGCAACTCCGCAAACATCTGACTCAACCAGGGCATACTCAAAGATCCGCTCTTAAATGCGGATCGTGGCTGCCTAACGCCCAATAAGCGCTTTCACTTATCAGCCCACGACATACTCTTTGATCTACCCACCACAGGTAACCCATCGACGAGCAACCCCAAAAGAACCTCAACGTCCTGGAGGGTGACTGTAAGCTCACATTGTGGGAAGTGGAATGTATGAGTCTCGCGTCTCCATCTCTCAACCAATGTCGTGATCAAATGCCAATCGAGCGAAACAAACCGTTGACGAGTGACTCCTATATACCCCGACCGCTCAAGAAAAGGGATAACCCGATCATCAATATGACCGTGCTCTCAACGTCGTAGAATGGCCTCCCGACGATGACAAACAAGGAAGCTGTGGGCGTCTCCCGCCCAAACGCTCGACGAACGGTGAGCTCGCTGTAAATGTAGAACGGTCTCGTCAGAAGGTCTAGGATCCATTTGCATGCATTAAGGAAAAGGTTAAAAGTTAAAATGTTTGAGTAAACACCTAAAAAAATAATAAATATAAAGACAAAGAAGTGAAATACAAATAAAAATGATTAACAAAAAAGACAATGTTAAAATTTAAATACAATGATAAATATAGGGACGAAAATATGGAATACATTCACAAGAAAATGTACGTCAAATGATTAACAAGTACACGATGATATCGAATACGATAAATAATACATGAAATAAACTTAAAAGTGAAATACAATCAAGATTCATTGTTTTGGGTCGGATAATGTTGTCTATTGTGTCCCTCTCTGTCATAAATACTACATCTCATTTGTCTCGTGCATTTTCTCCAATTGTGACCACAACTCCCACAAGATGTGCCGATGATGATTCTCGAATATCCATCTCGTTATGATACCGAGATGATTTAGGTCTTCCTTTTTGACGTCTAAGTGATACGTCGGGAATAACAATTGGATAGGAACTCACTGGCCAACCCGTTGCATCTCCAAGCGGCATGAAATGGCGCTCATAATCCCTTAGTTGATGCTCTCATGTATACCATTTTCCTATAATCATATGGACATCGATCATCGTCCGTGATAGTGCAGCAACTGCATGAGAGCAAGGGATTCTATAACTTTGCCATTTCTGACATGTGCACTTCTCATCCTTAACATTTAAAACATGTTTATTTCCTCCCTTGTGGCCAAACGGTGTTTGTTGATGGCCGGTCTCTATCTCAAATATCTCATGCTCTCGGATAAAACCAACAACAATATGGATATTGGCCGTACGTATCCACCTCCCTAGCATAGTCTGGGCATATTTTGTATACCTTTCTCCTCTTACAATTCCTGCTCTTGCCTCATCCAATCAAGTCTCAAAATAGTTCACTGAGTTGTAAAAAGTTTTAAGCACTAAGGCTGAAACAGGTAGATTTCTAGCACCTTTTAGGACGACATTATAGCTCTCACTTATGTTTGTGGTCATATAACCGAAACGGAATCCACCATCATGAGAGAGAATCCACTATTCTGGAGGAATATTTGCAAAGTAATCAGGAGCATCTTCTTTTATCTCTTTTATTCTTGTCGTATATGTCACAAACTTTTTGGGTTGTGGTTGTAACGCAGCAATAGTGGCAATTCTCTTACAAGCTTGATTTTTATAATGTGTGTTAAAATTGCTAACCACATGATATACACAAAATCGCTACATAGTATTTGGAAGTGCCCATCCAAACTGAGGACGAGCAACTGTTGCTCTTATCCCCTCATGCCGATCCAAAATTAAGTAGATTGGACCCTCTCTATCTCCAACAACATGCTCTCGTATGCAATATAAGAACCATGACCATGAGGCAAGAGACTCTCCATCAACCAATCCAAAAGCCAATGGGACAATCTGGTTAGCACCATTCATACTACATGCAATCAATAACTTGTGTTTGTATTTTCCATAAAGTTGAGTCTCATCTACACTGATCAATGATCTACAATTTTTGAAGGCTGCGATGCTAGGAGCAAATGCCCAAAAAATAGATTGAAGTACCCTTTCACCACCTGCATTTGGTCCACCCAACTTCCAACTAATTTGTGTCCCTGGATTTTTTTGTGCTATAGCATCCAACAACTGAAACAGTTGTTTGTATGAATCATCTCAATCCCCATATACCATCTCTATGGCATTTCTCTTTGCTTCCCAAACTCTTCTCCGTGAGATTGCATATGTGGTTTTCTCCGTCAAAATTGTCCGCAAAAAAGATACTTTAACACTTGGATCTTCCCTCACATAGTTAAGAATATGTCTTGCAATCAAATTAGAATCGAGTTGCCTATGATCCTGCGTCAAGCCAGTATTGACACATGTGTGCGGACCGTCAACACGGGAAATCACAAATGCACTGACAAATTTTGTTTTACGAGCACATAATCTCCACGGATAACCTTGATTCATTTGTAAGCATATTGCAGTCCAAAGTGTTGGAGTTGATTTTCCAACATGAAATTAGTAGTGATGCTCGACATGGCGCATTTTCACCGCATGAATAAGTTCATCATTCGTCTCAAATCTCATCCCATTCTTCAATTCATTAGTAAAACTAAAATTATCGCCTCTTAATCTACTTTCTTCCTCGAAAGTCACATAACCATCACTTCTGAGTGCAATGGTCATAAAGGGGATTGACTCGTCTATTCGGATATAAGCATAAAGAATAGATGATGTATGAATTTCTTCAACACCATCATTACCACCACCACCACCAACTTCATCATCATCTTCATCATTATCCTCTTCCTCCGCCTCTTCTTAGGCCATTTCCTCCTCATTTACATCATTATTCATTTCTGCCGATAAAAAATCAACTCAAGATTCGATTTGTGGATAATCATCGGTATAATCACATCCTTCATGCAATAGCATTTTACCTGCAACTTGATGTGAGGACATTCCACCATCGACTTGATGCAAAGACATTCCACCATCAACTTGATGCAAAGATATTCCACCATCGACAGTTTTTACGTATAATTTATGTGTAGAATCCGATCCCATCGTTCCCGCAAACTCCATCAAATTAACAACATCATCATCATCACTAATCGGCACCAATTCATACCATGCATTCCCAATTTGAGTGTTTGACATTGCACACCGATGATAAATCTCCAAATGTTGTGTCGTAAAATTTATCTGAAAACCCTTACTATCGCATAAACCAACTCATTAAATGAGACATTATTTTTCACCCGAATCAACTTAGAAGCCCGACAGTTATAACCAACTCCATTCACACCCATGACAATATCACCATCAATATAACATAACAATCTCATCATTTCCGTCATTTTGTTCTAAACAACAAAATCAAATATATCATTAACATACTAAACAATCGTAAATTCAACAACTATTATAACAATTTCATATTTAATAGAACAATCCTAATTTTAGAAACCCTAATTTCACAAATTCTAATTTCAAACAAATATCATTCAGAATACTAATAATTTCAGAAACTATAATTTTAGAAACCATGCATTCCTAATTTCAAAACCCTAATTTTAAAACTCTAATTTCAAAATTCCTAATTTCAAAACCCTAATTTCAAAACCCTAATTTCAAAATTCCTAATTTCAAAATTCCTAATTTCAAAAACCCTAATTTCAAAACTCCTAATTTCAAAACCCTAATTTTAAAACCCTAATTTCAAACAAATATCATTCATATGCAACAAGAATCATGGTCAGCCCAAATTTCTCAATAATCATATGTAATTAATCAAATAAACATCAATGAGGTGAGGACGAGCAAGAGAAACTACCTTATAATCATAAAACTACTGATGATGCGAAGCAGATAAGGCGCACTACTGCTATGAGGGACCGAAGGAGAGAAGGAGAAGGCGCTGCTATGAAGGACCGAAGGAGAAGAAAGGAGTGAGCAAGGAGGAAGAGAGAATAACAGCCGAATGAGAGCGAACCAGAGAGAGCGGAGGAAGAAGAGAGAGCAGGCGGAGAGAAGAAGAAGAAAGAAGAAAGAAGAAGGAAGAAGAAATAAAGTCCGCAAACTAGAGAGAGCGGAGGAAGAAGAGAGCGCAGGCGGAGAGAAGAAGAAAGAAGAAAGAAGAAAGAAGAAAGAAGAAGAAGGAAGAAGAAAAAAGTCCATGAAATCGTCACGTTCTGGGAACTCGACCAATGATGGTCGAGTCTTGAAAACTCGACCATTGTTGGTTGAGTTCCCCAAACGCGACCATCATAGGTCACAAACCGAAATTTTTTTGGACGAAGGTTGTTTTACAAATTGTTTTTAAAAAAAGAATTAATTCCGTACAAATCTCGAAGATCACTAGTGAATTCAATTTTAAAAAAATAAAAAAAAAACCTAAAGAATATAATTAATTATAATTATTAACTTTATGAAAATTTAGTAAGAGTATTTTTAAAGAATACGTCTTCATCCAAGAAAAATAATCAATTTTATTCGATTAATTTTGATTTATTCTAATTATTTAAATAAATATAAAACTATTAAATAAAATTGTGAATTAAATTATAAATCTAAATCTATAAACACTCAAATGAATAAATAATTTATGAATTAAATTTAAAAAATTACAAAACTTTAAAAATTATACTTAAATAAATTAGAGAAATAAAATAAAAAAAATCTAAAACTCTCAATCCAATAAAAAAACAAATAAATAACCAATTTAATTTAGCTAAACACAAACCCTAAAATAATCCATAAACTAAATTATAAAATAAGAAAAAATAAAAATAATCCTGAAACTAAAAGAAAATATTAAATTAGCCTTAAAATTATTAATAAGACCTAAAAATATTTATGAATTTTTATCTTATTTTCTAAAATTGAAAGTATGATAATGAAATTAAAGTCTAACATAATAAATCTAAAATCTAAAATCTAAAAATTAAATAGAATAAGATATGAAAATTAGACCTAAAAATAAACACAATATAAGACTTGGAAATAAAATTAAACAAACCAAATATGGCATTAAATTAGAAAAGTCAAAATTGAGGAAAGAGCGAACAGAAGTGTGCTATGTTCACCTTCGTGCACATGAATACACAAAGCTCATAGCTTAATCAATTAAACGTGCTTTTTTACTATATTCTGTGCACAAAAAAAGTTTTCCCCTATTATAATCCCTTACGCATTGTATTGTCTCTAAAAATATAGTATTTTAAGAAAATGAGAATTTATTTGTCACTCTTCGTGACTATCCTTCTTTTCAACCTTTTGTTTTGTCCTTGTTTATTAAATCTACTATAGGTCCCTCATAATCTAAACCTTTCATGGTGTATTAGTGATGTTGATCCACCATATCTAACCATACTTCCGCACTTACTAAGCCCCTTCAAGATCATTCCCTAGTTATTAATCCTATTCCAACAACTGAACCTGCTCCTCTTAGTCACAGTACCCAAGTTTGTAAACCCAGAATGGTTTGGTTTCACCTTTCTTTTATCCTTGACAGCTATCTTATCTTCTACATTTATTCCTACTTATAAACAAGCAATGAAGCATGAGTGTAGGCAAAAAAGCTATGGAATGAGAACTTCTTGCACTTAAAGAAATCTAGACTTGGATGTTGTTGTATGTCCCTCATCTGTGAAACCTGTTGGTAGTAAGTTTGTGTTGCTTCGTTTCAATGGATCCATACACTTTTACAAGGCTTGGTTAGTTGTTCTTGGAAACAAGTAAGAGTATGACCAAGACTACAATAAACTCGATTGGTAGCCAAGATAACAACTATATGAACCACTCTAGCCCTTATTGCATCTCAGTCGGGGTTGTTACATCAAATAAATGTTAAGAACGCTTTTCCCCACAGTGATCTCAAGGAGAAAGTTTACATTAAACTTCCCTATGGTATGCCCACTTCATCTAATGTTCTATGTAAATTAAGATGCTCATTCTATGGTTTAAAGTAGGCACCAAGAGTATGGTTTGAAAAATTTTGATCTATCCTCCTTGGATTTTCATTTACCCAAAGTCAACATGATTCTCACTTTCTTTTTTGGCAAATGATACCAAAAGATATAGTGATATTCCTTATTTATGTGGATGACATTGTTGTCACTGGTTTTGATATAGAGGCAATCATTGCGATTAAAAAATTGTTGTATTCTACATTCCACATGAAAAAACTTGACCAACTCACTTACTTCTTGAGGTGGCCTCAAATTATCTTCTTAAACCAATATAAGTATATTCAAGATTTGGTTCAATTAGCTACCCAACGACGCTACTTTTGTTGGCACTCCATGGAAATTAATAGGAAATATCGATATGACGAAGAAGAGCTTATTAATGATCCCGCTTTATATGAGAAGTTGGTTGGTAGTCTCATTTACCAAACCATCACTCGGCTGGACATTTCTTATATTGTCAGTAAATTCATGTAATCTCTTTGGCATCTCCACCTATCTGTAGTATGACACATCATTTGGCATATCCTCGGCACCCCCAATCATGACTTTTTTTTCCTGCTAGTTCTCAACTCCGACTATAAGTTTACAATGATGCTAATTAGGCTAGTTGCCTAGATATATAAAATCTACTACTAGATGCTGTGTGTTTTTTGGTGATGCTTTTCTCTTGGAAATTCAAGAAGGAGAAATCTGTCTCCAAGTCATCCAGTGAAGCAAAATACCGTGTCATATCTACTATATCTTCTAGAATCACTTGGCTGCATAGTCTTTTTATAGAGCTTGGTTTCTCTCCAGTTTAACCAACCCCACTACATGTTGACAACACTAGTGCCATCCAAATTAAGCCAATCATATCTACCACAAATGCACAAAGCACATAAAAGTAGACCAATCTTCAATCCATGAGGCATTCACCAAAACCATGACAGATTAGTGCGATAACTTTTTTGTTGGTTAATTGATGTTTATAGACTTTCCAACATCAATTTGAGGGGGATGTCAATGCATTAGCTAACCATTTAAAGCATCAAATTTTGTGGAGTTTTGTATGGTATTGAGTGTTATCTTCTTTATTGGTAAAATTTATATTCTTTCCTTGATCAAATGATATCAGCTGTAGAAAATATTTATATATAGTACTTTAACTATTTTAGAGACTAAAATTCATATCATAATCTATGCATATAATGATAATTCTTTATTAAGAGAGCAAATTTTTCTATCCAAAATTCTGTGAAATTCTCACATAATACATAATTTCATATAAATAATTAATATCGTTAACTAATCATAATCTTCCCAAGTTATAATTGTTTTCTAGATTATTTATTTGCCTCTTATATATATAATGATACTAGATGGTTTATGTTTCTTGGTGATACTTTTTCTCTATTTTCTTTTTCAAACTAAACCTTCCTTATTATTGGTGTGAATAATAGTGTGGAGACTATAAATGTGGGAACAATGGTAATTATTACATTAGAGAGTTGAGTTCATCCAAAAGCTATTCAAGGTATTTCTTGCTTTGCATTCTCATTTTCTCATAGTACTAAGCCATTTCTAATTCTTAATCATTCACAAATCTTAGAGACAAAGTAGGTCACAAGCCCTTTGGGATTTGCCCAAAGCCTGGTGAATCTTATTGATTGAATTCTAGATGACGCTTCTTCCAGTTTTATGATCTAACTGGTATGTTCATTTTATAAGCCCTGTTTCCCTATTTTGGTCTTAGGGTGTATTAACAGACTACATTGAGATTTTGATTTAAAGTTATTGGTAGTGGGCCCTCTTATATCAACGGACAGTCAGCCTAATAAGTAAGGTTACTAGATCAATTAATCAAGTCTCAAGTTTAAAACTTGAAAATGAAAAAAACTGTATTAAGGGAGTTATCCCTAAAATAAACCTGATAATACTCAAATTAGATTAGTTAAAATATAATTCCAGATACCGATCGGTAATATACCAAAAAAAGTGGGTGCCTCATTATTGTGACAATATTTTTTGGGGGGGTAGAATAGATAAATCATTTAACACATTACTCAAAATCAAAATGTATTTTTTCATAGCTCTAGTTACATAGGCATAACAGATTGAAAAACACATGTTACCTATCTAATAAGTATTGCATTAAGCCCCATGCAAGATGACATTTTGTGAAAGCACTGGCCCACATCTAACCAATTGATTCATTAATAACTTTATTTCTAATATAACATATTTCTTAATCTTAACTTGAAAAATCAAATTCGAAATTATCTTCCCATCATAATATGGAATCTAGAGAGAAGTTAAACATAGGAACATGTACATGATTGGTGAAACTACTAGAGGAGAGTAGTAGAGAGTTTAGTAGAGCCCTTGATCTAGGTTAAAAGGTTTTAAAAGTCTAAGAATGCTAATTATGCTCTAATTGGGCCCCACATATGGGAGAGTCAGTTTCTAATTGAGTCTCACAGCTGCTCAAATTGGCTTAATCAGATTTTCAAATACAAGTGGTCAAGTAAAAATAAAAAAAGATCTAAGTATGCTTATACAAGTTTCAAGGTGTGAAGGAAAGCGACATTGTCATACTATTATAATACTGATAGTCCTCAAACTCAAATACTAGAACTAGTCTTTAAGGGCCTTAAAATAATAATTTTTTTATTTTATTTTTAATACTTCTCCAAAATTTTTTTATGTTACATTTTGTTGGAGGTGGGTTTTGCTCCACAAATAACTATCTTACTGATCTAAGCAGGAAACCTGTACTGATAAATCTTCTGGGCGTTCATAGATTACAAGACCTACAAATACCATCGGAGGGTGCTCCGACGAAAAAGACTCCAACGTATAGCCTAGTGTAAAGCTGTGGAACAGCCCTGTGTTGTCTCTATATGATAAGTGTAGAGTTATTGAACGTCTCTGATTGGTCGTCTATGATTAGTATATATAACATGCATAGATAGCAAGTCTCGTATAAGTTTATGGGTGTAGAAATCATAGTTTTCTTATAGAGAGACTATTATGGATCTTTCGAGATTACAAAGACCGTAGTCAAAGATTTTTAGAAGATTTAGAATCATACTGATCAATGGAAGTTTAAGTTATCACAGAAATTTCCTACCTTATTGGAAGTGATTATGAAGTCTCATTTCCTTATCGAGAAAGATTACTCCCGAGATTAAGAGAGGTTTGAATCTTGAGTGATTGAGGCCTAGATTTTTCAAGCATTATCCATCGAAAGGCCTTTTGATAATAGTTGAGAGGGTAAAATTGAGAGGTGAATGAGCAGTTTTCACGAGAGGGTTTAGCCGAGAATGTCGAGAGTGCTTAGCCAAGAGAGCGTTCAACTGAGAGCATATTTGGTCATTTATAGAACTTACAATTATGGCCTAGTGGGCTTGACAATTCACAGGTTTTGTGATAATGGTCTGTTAGATTATATACCATCATTTGGCTCCGCTCCTAATGTTAGTTCGAAAAAGTGACATAAGAGTATGGTTGAAGAGGAATTGGAAATGATGTGAAGATAAAGCATTTTGGGGTAAGTGGAATGGGCATAAAAATAGAGCAATTTTGAGTAAATGGAAAAGACACAATAGTGGATCATTAAATGCAAAAATGTACTGCTTCAGTTTTGTAGCATGTTGCTTTGATTGCTAGGAAGCATGCTTCTATGGTTATAAAGAGGAGGGGCAGGTGGTGGAGTTTCCTCGGTTCATTGAATGAGATGAAATTATAGACTTATGTTTTGATTCATGAGTGATGAATTGTGTGAAGAAATAGGGATGCCTAGGGAATGTGAGAATAATTGTGATTTCAAAAGATAGTTATGAAACTGTTGATGTAGGGTTCCATCAGTAGGGAAACCATCGATGCGAGGTTCCGTTACGGCATTTGAAAACCCACTACCATGTTGGCTCGGCATGGGTGTTTCAAGGGGTCTTACATTAGGTGGAGACATTTCCCCTTCCTTTTTGGAGAGTCCTTTGGAGGATGGAGGCGTTTCTCCCGCAATACCATAGGGAAAGGGCTTAGGAACGGGTAGCTAATAATTCTCTTTTTTAAGCATTTCTTGGGCCTATCGGTGAGAGGAGATGAAATATATGAAACTGGAATCGGGGGAATGAACCTGGTTGGTGAGGTATTTACTCAAGCTTGGAGATATTTATTGGCTGTTGAGTTATCCTCTCCTTTCCTCGGAATCATCAATGATATTGACTACTATACAGAGGAAGGGGATGAGGGAGGAGAAGCACCTTGATGTAGTTGCAGAGTCGTCCTTTCCTTTTTCCTTGTAATCTCTCCCTTTGTATATTTTATTTTCATTGTATTTCCTCCCTTCCAATGATGTACTCTTGATATGTAAACACTACATTATGTTGTATAAAAATTTGAATGAATGAAAAATAAAGTGCTTTTTTTCTTGTCACTACAGTGTTCTTTTTGAATTGTTAGTTATATGTCGAAAGATTTGAATATTAAGTTTTCCAAAGGTATTACAACTGAGAGATGGTTGTTCTCCATTTGAGGTGTATAGTCGAGAGAAAGAGTGTCGTATTCTATTAGGACCTGCATATGACTTAGAGCTGAGAGAGTGTAGGCACTGGTAACTACATGAGGCACGTGAGAGTCACAGAGCCAAAAAAACCCAGTCGAGGTGAAAAGCCAAAAGGGGGGATGCAAATCAGAATCCTTTTGAGAAGTTAGTCAAAAGGGTGGGTTACATCTACCTAATTGAGTGTTGGAACCATATTAATGATACGTTTCGAGGCGTAGGGTCAAGAGTGTGGGTCACGTCTACTTGGTTAGGTTTTAAAACCTATATTGACGATGCATTTCGAGACGTATAGCCGGGAGGTGGGTCGCGTCTACCCAGTCAGGTGCTAAGACTCATATTAATGACACGTTTCGAAGCGTGGAGTTGAGATAGTGGGCCATGCCTACTTGGTTAGGTACTAGGATCCAGGTTGATGATGCATTTTAAGGCATAGAGCTGAGAGAGTTGGTTGCGTCTATCTGGTCAGGTGCTAAGATCCGTATTAACGATGCATTTCAAGGCATATAGCTAAGAGAGTGGACTTTATCTAACTGATTCGGTATTAGGACCTGTATTGATGACGCGTAGAGTCGAAAGAGTGGGCAGCGTCTACCTGGTTAAGTGCTATGATCCATATTGATGATGTGTTTTCAGGTGTAGAGCCAAGAAAACGATAGACTAGGGACCTGTAAGCACGAAGGCCCGGACCACTTGTTAATCCATTATATAGATGATGATACATAAAGAGGAATAATATTATTGTTGACAGGTTAATAGATGACAAATATCACAGTTAGTAAGAATGATAAAGATTATTGGTAGTAAATTCATAAGTTTTCTAATTTCTATGTTCTAAATACAGTAGAACCATCTAAGTGGTCGAGGTGAGATATTCATAGGTGGACTACAGAGTGGATTTGATAAGGGTCTTCCTAGTCGACGCAAATTTGCCCCCCAATTGAGATTGTCCTATGGCCTCCACTATTCCGAGAGCCAAATCTCTCGATTTGAATGTTCTAACTTTGACTCTCCTATTACAGTATCAGGCCATTCGCTATTGGTAACTTGCCATTCTAGTGGATGCAGTGTCCCATAACTTTGGGAGGAGATCCAGTCATTCACGTAGTACAAGCTCATAGAATCTGGTTAATATTGGTCTATGCGTAATGAGTGGATTCCGATTTCCACTAGGATTATGGCTTTACATCTATAAGTAAAGTCGAATGGAGTCTTTCTAGTGGCTTTGCGGGGTGTAACTCGCTAGGCTTATAAAATTCCGTAGAGTTCATCTACCTAAAAGCTCTTCGCTTCTTCTAATGCCATTTTGAGCCCTTGTATGATTGTTCGGTTGGTCACCTCGGCAAGGCCGTTGGCTTGTGGGTAAGTGACAGAGGTAAACGATGTTGGATTTTGAACTTACTGCAAAATTTTCAGAAGTCTTTGTTATTAAACTACATACCGTTATCAGTAATGAGAACATGAGGTAGGCCAAACTTGGTGATGATAGACGTCCATACAAAAGTTTGTATATTATTGGCTGTGATTTAAGCTGGTGGTTTGCCACCTACTTGGTGAAGTAATTTATGGCTACAATGAAAAACTTTCGACGTCCCATAGTTTGTGAGAATAGTTCTAGAATGTCCATTTCTCATTGTGTGAGTGACCATGGATTTGTGATTGGACGGAACTCAGAAGGTTGGTGTGGCACCATAAAGAAGCATTGACACTTGTTATATTTTTTAACATAAGCCTTGTCATATTTTTAATATAAACCTCTCCATCGGCCCTCATAGTGGATTAGAAAAACCATTAACATAAGGTCATATTTGCCAAGTTCCAATTACCCAAATGGTTACCACATACCCCTTCATGACTTTCTACAAGGATGTAATTCCCCTCCTCAGACGTTAGGTATTTGTGGTAAAGATAAGTGAAGAACTTCTTGTAAAGGGTCCCATTGATGATAGCGTAATGTGTGGCATGGCATTTGACCTTTGTTGCCTCCTGTGGTGAGTTTGACAATTGACCATTCCTTAAGTAGGCTTGGATAGGGTCTTTCCAGCTCGGTGAGTTATTAGTTGTCATGATCTGCTCTAGTTTATCAATGGTCGAAAATGAAAGGCTCTCGATATAGATTGTTTGACTGATAGCAATGAGTCAGAATTGGCAAGTTTAGAGAGCGTGTCGGCTTTAACTCAAAGCTATGAATTTGCTACAAGTCGACCTTGCCGAATTTGCCTATTTCTTCCCCGAGTTTGGAGAGGTGCTTCACTATCATCAGCTCCTTGGTTTCATATGTCCCCTCAATTTGATAGACCACGAGTTGACTGTTGGTAAAAACCTGGATATCTTTGAATCCCAATGATGCTATGATCTGTAGTGTTATTAAGAGTGTTTCGTATTTGGTCTGGTTGTTGGTGGTTTGGAAATCAAAGCAAAGTGCATATTCTACTTTAAAATCGTCGGACCTATCAGGATGAGTCTAGCATCACTTTCTGATGAATTAGAGGAGCCATTTACATACAGGGTCCATGATGGTGGCAGACACCCTTCCAAATGGTCGTTAATGGCCTATTTAGCAAGGCTTGGGAAAGTGCATTAACAAATGAAGTTGGCTTAGGCCTGACACATGATGGTAGGGCTCGGTTGGTATTCAATGTCAAATTCGTCAAATTCGATACTCCATTTGATAAGTCGACCATAGGTGTCCCTTTTCTACAGGATCTGCTTCAAAATTTGATTAGTTAGTACCACAATTGTGTGTGCTTGAAAGTATGGCTGAAGGCGCCGAGTGGTTATAACAAGAGCGAATGTTATTTTCTTGATAGTCCTATAGTTAATTTTTGACTCTTGAACCACCTGGATAACATAATATATCGACCTTTGATTGGCAGCATCTCTGACTCCTAAAGCACCTGGATAACATAATATATCGACCTTTAAATGGCAGCATCCTGTCTTACAAGTGTAGAGCAGAGGGCCCGGTCAAAAATAGATAAGTAGAGATAGAATTTCTCATCGGGAATAGGCCAAGAGAGTAATGGTGACGATGAAAGGTACTCCTTGACCTTTGTCGAAGGCTACCTAATATGCTGATGTCCATGCAAATTTCTGAAACTTCTTCAAGGTATCGAAGATGGGTTTGTATTTTTTCTACTTTTGACATAAATCTGCTCAAGACTGCAATCCGCCCTATGAGGCGTTGCACCTCTTTCAATCTTCTAGGTAGCGTTATGTCTAGGGTGGCTTGAATCTTCTCCAGGTTGGCATTGATTCCTCAATTGGTGATCAAGAAGCCTATAAATTTGCTTGATGTAATCCCGAAAGTACACTTGGCCTGGTTCAACTTCATGTTGTAATATTCCAATGTCTGGAACGTTTCTTTAATATCTGCCATGAGGCTTTCTGGACTGATGCTCTTGATGAGCATATAGTTAACATAGGTCTCAACATTTTTGCCGAGCTGTTCACCAAAGACATTGTTAGGTCACTCTCGCGTTCTTCAGATCGAATGACATGACCTCGTAACAGTAGGCACCCAATTCCATGATGAAATTTGTTTTTTCCTGCCTTCTGGGGCCATGCGCACCCGATTGTAATCGGCGTACACATCTATAAAACCCAATAGCTAATAAACCGATGAGTTGTCTACAATGTTGTTGATATTAGGGGGTGGGTAGCTATCCTTTGAACATGTCTTATTGAAATCAGTGAAATTGACACACATCCTCTACTTGTCATTCGCTTTTTTGACCATAACAATGTTTGCCAGCCATTCTAGATATTTTACTTCTCTAATAAAGTTTGCTGTAAGGAATTTTTGCACTTTTTCTTGTATCGCTCATTGGTGTTTTAGTGTAAACATCCTTTTCTTTTATTTCACAGGCTTATGACTTGGGTCCAATGTTAATTTATAAATGATCACTGATGGATAAATCCTTGGCATATTTTCGGGTGACCACACAAATACTTTATAATGTTGCCATAGGCAGTTGACGATGGCATCTCAAAGAGGTATAGGTAAGTGGGCTTCGATTTGAATAGTTTGACCGGTCATATTCATAATCGGGACCTCGACCACCTTTTCAGCGTGTTTGGGCTTAGCAATCTATTTGATGTCTTCTTTGAATTCCATGGTTTCTATAGAGAGAGTCTTTCGTTCCTATTGGTGTGACGGTGTATCGAGGACCAGGGTCACAACTAAGTGTTGCAATACTAGAAACCGTTTTGAATTTGACTTTCATATGCTTAGTGTTTGAAAAGACTTCCAAACCATCCAAACTGCAGTGGCCCAAGATGGCATTGTAAAGAGATGAGAGTTTAACCATGTTGAAGGTGGTTGTGGTAGTAGCATGATTGGGAGGTGTTCCTAAGGTTACTGGGAGCAAAATAGCACCTTTGAGGTACAACTATTCGTCAAAGGGTTCCTTTAGAGGTCCGAAGGAGGGTTGAAAATGTGATTGGGTGAAGTCCATATGTTGGAAAACATTCCAATAAAGGAGATCATAACTTACTCCTTGATCGACAAAAACTCTTTTCCTAAGATATTGGCTTATTTCAGTGGTGATAACTAGTGGGCCATGTCGATTAGGATCGATCCCCACCAGATTGTCATCGTCAAGACCAATCATTGGCTTTTTTTCTTTTTTTCTTTTTTAACGGCATGGTGATAAAAAAGAGAAGGAGGCAGGATGTGAAATATGTTTTGTAGAAAAATCAGTCTGTTCTCATAGAAGGCGCCCAACTGTTAGAGGTGAATTTTGCAGCACAGATAATCGTCTTGCTGACCTGAGTGGGGAACTAGTGCTGATAAATTTTTTGGGCCTTCGTAGATCACAAGATCTGCAAATATTGTCAGAGGGTGCTCCAATGGAAGAGATTTCGATATTCAAATAAAAAAGAGTGGTAATGAAAGAAAGTGAAACAAACTGAGTAGTGCTGTGGAATAGCCCTATATTATTTCTGTACGATAAGTGTAAAGTTATTGAGTGTCCATTATTGGTCATCTGTGCTTAGTATATATAACATGCATGGATGGCAAGTTTTGTATGAGTTTAAGGTGTTAAAACCCTGGTTTTCTTGTGGTAAGACCGTTGAAAATCTTCTACGATTGTTGGGATCGTAATCAAAGATTATTAAGAGATTTAAAATCATATTGATTAAGAAAAATTTAAATTATCATGGAGATTTCTTTTTTTGTTAGAAGTGATTACGAAAACTCCTTTGTTTATCGGAAAAGATTACTTTTAGGATTAAAGGTGGTTTGAATCTTGAGTTGCAACCAAGATCTGTAAGTGATGTCTGTTGGAAAGGTTTTTGATAATAGTCGAGAGGGTAAAATCGAGAGGGGAACGAGCGGCTTTTTTGAGAGGGTTTAGTCAATAAGGGAGAGAGAGAGAGGTGAGGGTGTTTAGCTGAGAAGGCATTCAATCAAAAACATACCTTTCGATTATGGCCTAATGGGCTTAATAAATTTTGAGTGTTGTGATAATGGATCATTAAATTATGTATCATAATTTATTACTTATTTATTATTTATTTATTTTTAATGCTATGCATGCTATGATTATACAACCGGTGACACATTTCAAAAAAAAAAATCATATTAACAATGATCAGTTCAGGCTCGGCTGGGCTTAGTTCAGGATCATTCTATCATGAATTTCACATTGACTTTCAACAAAATCATAGAATGGTATTTAAATCTAATAGACTCTCTCACCCAATAGATCGATATTTTAGGTTGAGTTTTTTATTGGGTTTGAGTCCATCAAGTGGATTTATGACAAATTGGTTTCAGAGTCAGACTAACATGAAAAAGAGTTATCTGAAAGATGGATACCTGATACTTGATAAAGTCTAAAATGGAGCCATCCAAAGGGAAAAAGTTACCTATCACCAGAGTGCGAACCGTCCAAAGGAGAGAAGGGTTACTTGGTATATAGTGAGAGCCATCCAAAAAAATAAAAAGTGCTATTTGATGTTAGAGTGAGAGATGTTCAAAGAGTAAAACGGTTATTTGGTGTCAGAGTGAGAGCCATCTATAAGAAAGGAATTTTTTGGTATTAGAGCGAGAATCGTTTAAAAAAGAAAAAATGGTTATCTGATATCAGAGTAAGAGCCATTAAAAAAGAAAAATAACTATTTGGTGTTATGAAGAGTTCATAGTGAGAGTCATTTAGAATGAAAGTCATTCATAAATATTTGATTTTTTAAAAGACGAGTAATATCATGAATCTTATATTAATTTTTAACAAAATGATAGAATGATTGTTAAATTGAATAGGGTCGCACACTCATTGGTTAAGTTTTCTGTAGGGCCTGAGTCCAGGGCCCAACACATTTCTCCCGCTGTATTTAGCCAAGAACCCCAGGGCACGAGCAAGAAGGCTGCTTCTGGACAATGAATGCGAGGAAGACAAAAGGGGTTCGTTTTCTCAGTCAGATTCAGACCTGACGCGGTACTTATTGATGCCAACATAAACATAGATATCTAATGATCTAGCGTGCAGATTTCAGATCTTAGCCGATTGATTTGAGTGGAATGGAATTATCGTCATTGATGGCTATGGCAGATGCTGCCATGGAGTGGCTAACAACGGCGTTTGAAGCCCCTTTTGCCCGTGCTGTTGTGTTTGGTGTCCATATTGGAGGTACTCATCTTCCCTCATATCTCTCTCTCTTTCTCTGTTACAATTACGATTCATTCAACCTTAACCTAATCTCGTGTTTTTGTGTTACACGTGATTTTCTTTTGAAGGGCATTTATTTGTGGAAGGGCTGCTTCTGGTAGTCATCCTTTTCTTGCTTTCTCAGAAAAGTTACAAGCCCCCTAAACGCCCACTTACCAAAAAGGTTCCTTTCTTTCCCCAATCTCATTAGCTACGATCATATATGGAATGCTACCGATTAGATCAAATCAATTGACCATCCGAATGATATTAAGAGCTTTTGAGTGCTTTAGGTAAAAGGGTTTGGTCTTGTTCTCTCAAAAAGTTTCCCTCTAATATAATTCTGGGTGGAGTATGATCTGGTTATTTGTGCGCTCTTTATATAATGCAGTTTGGTGAAGCAGCTGAAAGCAGCATGGTCGGGGGGCCTGTGTTGTAATATAAATCTGTTCGGATGTTCAATGTGATTCGACAATTTTATTATGCTGAAGTTATGAAAGTTGAGGGAGTTTTCGTCCGTGCTAGTATATGTGAAAACACATATAATATCTCTTAAAAAATGTTAGCTTCTGATCAATTCAAATAATTTCCTTAAATGTTGAGATATTCATTTTTGTTAAAAATATTAGGAAGGTCAAATTTGGTAATGAACATGTAGAGAGCTATCCTTTATTTTTGCTCGACTGCAAAATTTGTATCCACAACGTTTATTACATGCATGCGTTTCAAGTCCTTTAGGTGATCATTTGAACCAAAACTCGGTGTCACATATGGATAGCCATGAGGTAGTTCTTGAACAGTCTCCATCTCCCATTTTTATATCCTCTCTCTCTCACAAACACACATGGACATACAAACACGTGCCACCATATTGTGTACAAAATGTACTAGAAAGAAGGAAGCTTGGAGGCAGTTGAGCAGGTTCCATATTAGACCGGAAACAATTGTAGCTTTTTAATTTGAACATCAAATTTGTGATAGCAGACAAAAATGCCATATTGTCCGGATTTCTAAGATGCATGGACATCAACATGAAGCTGTGGTGACTTTCCGAAGATCAGGATGTGAAACAACTAGGATATGACATTACTTTCGTACATAATTTTGTAACTTATCTAGCATTTTTTTCCTTATAATATAGGTCAATGTGAGCAAACTAGCCAAGAAAATGAATGCAACTAGCATAGAATAGGAAAAGGGTGCTCAACCTTGTCAGATCTTATTTCATTAAACAAGATGCACAACCATTCTTGAAGACTACATAACTAAACTAATAAATGTTACTCTCATTAATAAGTAACTCTAGGGATCACATATTATGGCTCACAGTAAGCTTGCCATTCATCGATAGAGAGCCACTAAAATGCAGTTTTTGAAGTGCATTAATTAAGCTTAGAAGTGAAGGTTGCAGGGGCTTAAGCAATCTACTTAGTTCAATGTCAAAGCTATAAAAATTTTCCCTTAAATGAGAGAGTTAGAAATTTCTGAAACCATATTAAGTGTTTCAGTTGTATTGATTATAATCACATGAAGTATCTCTGAAGTGTTTAAGAAGTGTCTGAGGGTGAGGAGTGTTGAGTGTCCACTGTTCAAAGAGTTGGAAAAACTTAGACATATCATGTGATGAGCCTGGGGAGCGTTTGATGCATGTATAACAGGTATCATTTGCTTGCTACGTCTGAAGTCATCAATTTTGAGATGTGCATGTTTGGAAGCTTGAATTTTTGAGATGTCCATGTGCCTGGGGAGTGTTTGATGCATGTATTATAAGTATCATTTACAAGTTCTGTCTCATGTCATCCTTCTTGAGATGTTGATGTATGGTAGCTTCAATTCTTGCTTAATTTCAAATGCTATTGACAATTCAGGGTTCCTTTCTTTGTAGTCCTTTTTCCCTCATTGGCCAGGCATGTGGATGATTCCCAACTCTATTCTGAGTGATGTGATTTGGAGAGCTAAAAATTAACTATAATGTTGTAGCTTTTGTTTAGTTAGTTGTACTCAATGAGGATGCTTCCAATGATTTGTTGCAAGCTAGGAGACCATATTTGACAGTAGCCCCAAGTACTTCTGTAATGTGTCGTTTGAATTGGTGAAACAACCTATCATCTATTTTTTCCATTTTGAGATTTGCTTAGTGGTGTGAAATCACCTTTTAATCATTTTGGGTGAGACACGAGTTTCTTGGGAATGAGTTGAGACTTCTTTGCTTTGCACTCTAGAGGCTTTTAATGCAAGTAAGGATGCAAAAGCACTTTGCATCAGTGTACCATGATGGTGGTGATTTAGTGTATTTGGTTAGAGGAGGGAACCGGGATTTGGGGGCAAAATATCCCATTTTCTCTGCTGTCGGATAAGATTGTTTCATAACATCCCCTTGGTCTTCAATTGTGAGTCTGCTTTGGAGGTTACTTCTCTTTAAAATATTCAGAGCTAGCAGAAAGCTAGCCTTTCTTGTCGCTGTTTTTGTCTTTTTAGTTGTTTCTCTTTTCAGGGAGGATATCTTATACTTGATATTCTTCGTAATTTTTTTTTTTTTTAATTCTCTCCTAAAAAAATGTCTTTCTTTTCCTGCATAAAAATTGACTGTAAGCTCAATTATTTTAAATTATGGTCATATTTAAAGATGTATTTCAGGTTTATAATTCCACATTTGAGTTTACTATAGTTGAACTAATAACAAAAACTGAAAAATTGTAATTAGATAGGAATATATTTCATAAAATTACAATCAATTTGAGTTAAAGTACACGGCATATGCATACATACTTGGATATTAAATATAAAAACATTTGAGACTCATAACTTGAAAAAACTACATCAAGATTTTAAAGGAATGCGTATTAGGGATTACGGAGAAACTTGTGGCTCTTTGGCCAAAATTGCTAGAGGATCAAATTGATACGTGCTTCTCCATATCTAGTTGTTGATGCGAACTCATGAAACACTACGGCAGTAGATAATTTATACTGCCGTACTTGAGAGAAAGTAACTCAAGACTTAACTTGTATCAATGAATATTGGTTTCCAATTAACATTATGTATCTGCAGCAAACGTACATACACATTATTTGTGCCACTCACAAATAAATTGTTATGAAAGTCAACGTAAGAAAATTCTTTTTCTATAAAAAAAAGTCTACATGATGCATGTTTCAAGTATTTTAGAAGTATAAGGTATTTCAGAATTAGATATGTTTGAGTATCCAATATGCAATGTATGGGTAACTCTCATATTTAGTTCATGCCTTCTAAGATCTGGTTTTCTGCCTTTTCTTATGTTATTTTCCCGCTCTTGAGACTCATCATTGTTAAATAAATGATCAATGTAAGTAGGATTGTTGTCTCCTTCCTGTTTTATTAGTGTCTGGTTTCTTTGGATAGTGCTATGATATAGATTGTACTGGGTTTTCCTACCGGTGATTGCAGCTTTCAGAACATCCAATGTACTGTATAACATTGTCTTTACCTAGAAGTATTGATTAAATATGTGCTTGATGTTCATAGGAAATTGATGAGCTATGTGATGAATGGGTACCTGAATCCCTTATCCCTCCTCTTCCAGAAGGAAAACAATTTAAAACTCCAGTTCTAGAGAGGTATACAACTGTTACTGTGTAGGGGGTTTCTGTGCACAAAAATTAATGATCTTGGCCATGTTTTGTTTTTCTAGTGTCCCTTATTAAAACCGTTAGAAGTTTTCACTGTATTATGATGGCATCCATGCCCATATGTTGTTCTTTGAGCAGTGCTGCAGGACCCCACACAGTGGTTGAAGGCAAAGAAATTATTAACTTTGCTTCTGCAAATTATCTTGGATTAATAGGGCATCCGAAGATATTGGTAAGATTAATATTACTTTTTAAATAATTAAGGAAGACTTTATGAAGCCACAAGATTACCTGTGTAATATCCTAGTGCAAGATAAAAATATTTTTAATATAAGAAAATTACTACTTTTTTCTGTTTCTTTATCTTAACACAATTGAGCTGACCATTTAGGGCATTTGCACATGTATCTCAGGATTCATGTACTGCTTCATTGGAGAAATATGGTGTTGGATCTTGTGGTCCTCGTGGGTTTTATGGGACAATTGGTTAGAAATAAAAATCTTATTAATGCAACAGTTATCCTTTTTTTTTTTTTTTTTTTTATAAATAAAAAGTAACTTTAAGATGCATCTGTTGTATTGCTTACTAACTGGGCAATGTTTTTGTTTTCTCCAGATGTCCACCTTGATTGTGAAGCCCGAATAGCAAAGTTTCTAGGAACTCCTGATTCAATTCTCTATTCTTATGGACTATCCACCATGTTCAGTGCCATTCCAGCCTTTTCTAAGAAAGGAGATATAATTGTTGTGTGAGTTTATTATTGTTGTTATTGTTGTTGTTGTTGTTATTGTTATTTTTATTTTTGCTTTTATTTTGTATACATCTGATGTGCAATTATATTTGCCCTTGTCAAACTGGTAAGACTTGTGAGAGATAATGAAGCTGATATAAATTCCTCTGCTGGCCCAAAATTGACAACCAAATTGTGGAGAATTATGACTGATAAAACAAGAACCACCTCAAAAATGTGTAAGAAGATAAGAGAGAATTTTTACTAAAGAAAAGAATTTACAGGAGGACTTTTTTGGACTCTGCTGTCACAATGGCATCACATCCATTGTTATCTTGGAAACTGGGAATTTAGACTGATTTGTGGTGAGATGATGCCTGCAACCAGAGTCAACGATCTAATCATCTTTAAAGTTGATGGAAGCCATGACATATATGTTTCTTCTTTCTGCCATGATACACTTTCCCCACACTTCTTCATTGGCAACTTTTGTGGTTTTGCCACATAACCCTCTTAGCTTGGCAATGTTTTTTTTTAGGTGCCCTGTTTTGTAGTTGAGCTTCAACACAAATATTTCATGGGCTGTTTTTTAGGTGCCCTGTTTCTGCCTGGTTTTTGCCACATGGCAACTTTTGCCATATTTCATGGGCTGATTTACATCACATAATATGATCGAACAAGCCATAAGAGATCGATCTTTTGAACACAAACTCGGCCTTCACATTCAGCTGCTTCCATTTCTTGAATGCATCAGCATTCTCTACTGTGTTGGCAGGAGTGACTGTGTTATTTCCATTGACTAGGCTCCATACAATTCCTCCATACCATGTAGTTAGATTGGTTCAGCAGCTCCATGCCGAGTCCAATAACATGGCTACTTGAATCCATTTCTGAGCTACCAGTTGAATCCTCCACCAAGGGACTTTTTCACACAAAAAATGTCAAAGCCCTAGGGCTCTAATACCTGGTGAAAGATAATGCAGTGGAGGAATTTATATGAACTGCATTATCAAGACTGTGATCGGCAGAAAGCTCATATAATAAAATAAGTTGATCAATCGATTTATTTTGTATTGTCCCTCATAACTCTGATTGATTCCTTCACTTATACAAATAATAATGAGAAGATTGCTCATAATTGATTTGGTATGCATATGATGCCAAAAGGTTGACAAAGTCACTATATCAATCTAGGTTGGCTTTTAAATCTGCATCGTGGTACCGGGGCTTATCTTGCATATTATGGCTTAAGTTAATTTTACTGGTCCTGATTCAGTAAATGAATGAACTTATGTTTAGTCCTATTTGTGCCTTAAAGAAAGGACGTGAAACAGATGGCTGAGTTTTGTGGCAAGTTGTTATGACAGATAAGAAGTTTGATGGATATCTTGATAAAAAGTTGAAAATGATAGTGCACTGTTAAAGGCCCTAATCTGGCTATATATGTGTTTCTTTGCACAGAACTTGGTAAAAAATGAGCCCAATCTTTATTTTATTTTATTTATTTATTTTGAAATGTCAATGGGGTGTGGGGGGAAGGGGGAAAGGTTTTAACTTCTAATCTACCACCAATTTAGGGGAATTCCCTACATTTCCTGTCTTTGTTTAATGGAAACTTCAGCCAGGGGTTGGGGGAATGCTGGGTCTCACATCAATATATTTCATAAATTGTGGCTTATGCTTGGATTTGCAGGTCCCAATCCGTTCTAGAGTTTGTCCAGTATATTAGATGTCATTTATTGTATATCAATCTATATGTGGCTTTTCTAAATTTGATGATTATCACCCTTCGTCAAAAAATTTAATAACTCTGAGCAGATTTTTTTTTTTTTTTTTGGGCAATATATGTAATTTGATTGGGTCTCTTATAAGTTTATGCAACATTGCATCAATTTATAGGCATTGATTTTGTTGCCAAATAGCTTCCTTAGAGAGCCTGACTACTTGGCGCATCTGCTGAAGTTCCTTCTTTGCCCTCTTTCAGGGATGAGGGTGTTCACTGGGGGATCCAGAATGGCCTTTATCTTTCCAGAAGCACAGTTGTTTATTTCAAGCATAATGACATGGAATCTTTGCAAAGTACATTAGAAAAAGTTACTCAAGCAAACAAGCGAGCCAAGAAGGTGCGGCGTTATATTGTGGTTGAAGCAGTGTACCAGGTATATTGCAATTACATTTGAGTGTCTTGTGATTCTTTTTTTTTTTTTTTTTTTCATATTTGTATATGCATCTATTAATGGGCATTCCTACGCACATCTAATAGATGTGTCCCTGCAGGGGAGATGCTGATAAAGCTTACTGGTCTCTGTTTGGACTTGTTTACTTATTCATTCCTGCTCATGAACCACGGTTATTGTTTTAAATAAAAAACGTTGTATTAGTAACGTCTCTCAGTTTTGCCCCCAGTATAGATTATGGTTCTCTCTTTTATCATTACACAGAATTATATTTTCTAACTCAAGTACGATTCTACCAGGAGCTTCTACCATTTATTGAGAGTTAAAAAGAAAATATTACTTAGCTTTGGGTCTCTATCTGTTCTTGTAGAATATTTTCTAAAAAGAATATTTTTTGGAATTTCACTTTCTGGTAATATTTTTTATTCTTCTTGTGGATCTTTATTTTGGACATGTTACTATTCAGTTCATGAACCCTGAAGTCCATTATTTTCTATCTGTAATCTTGTTCACTGCTGTCAATTCTCCTCTCGTCCTTATCTTTACACAAAATGATATAATTCCTTATTCGGGTCTATATTAAACTTCCAGCATTCTTATGGTGTACTTAACAATTCCAGCAGAGGGTGTACATTAGATTTGAGAAGCATAAATTGGTGGTTTTTTCCTGGAAATTCCTCGTGTTGCACCCCCCATTTTCTTTAAAAGAATATCTAAGTTGGTCTTTTTTTTTTAAAGAAAAAAATTGTATGGCTGTTCTGTTTTGTGCAGAGTGTTTTCTGATGGGAAAACATTCATGAATAATGTTTCTTAGGAGAAAGTTCCTAGTTATTTCACTTGTTTTTCGTTCGATTGTATTCTTTTGCAGAATATTTACTTAATTAAAACATGAGATGAGTCATTTGCTAACCTGCCGATTTTCACCAACTTGTTCTGTCAAGGGGAATAACATCTAGTCAGATTTCAGGATATAATTTTCCCTTGATTTTTTGTCAATACTCCTCCAACATGTTGCCAGAGAGTGTTCAGATCTTGGGAAGCATTACTTAGTTTTGGTCTTTGCTTTCTTAAACCTTAATGTTAGATGGTCATAGTCTGAATGACATGTTGGCTGGTTGTTAGAATTAAGTGGAGACTAAGAAGTGTTCACTTTTGTTACCTATTGTGGATAAAATTAAGAAGAGATTAGACAGGTGGAAGGGAGCTTTTCTCACATTAGGAGGCTGCATCACTCTTATTCTTGCTTGTTTGTCCCTTTCTCTTTTTAGAGTCCCTTTTGGGGTTGCAGATAAGATTAAGAAGATGAAGAGAGATTTTCTTCGGTTGGGAGTGCATCGGATTAAAGGTTACTCATCCCTCTAAATTTTGCATTGTTCAGTTGTTCGAGAGATGTGTGACCATCTGTTTGTTGTGGGTGGTAATGATTGGGTTTGTCCTAAGAGTCTCTCTAATTATTCTTATAAAATTTTGAAGCTTTGGAGGGAAGGAAGATGCTTATTTACTTTGGAGATGTGTGTTTGTGGCTCTTCCGGTGTGGATTTGGTGGAGACAGCACAACACCAGTATCTTTAACAATCAGCTCATTGACTCATCGCTTCTTTGGGATAAGGATGTTTTTTATACCTTTGTGCGGGTTCATGCCTCAGTGACTTATAAAAATTATAACTTAGAAGAATTGAGGAGGGATTGGAGTGCTATTATCCAACTGTGCTTTTTTGTGTGGATCTTGTTTTTCTTCTTCTAACGATTTCTCATTCTTGGAGTTTCATACATTCTTCTTTTCATCTAATACATCTTCTTTTGCTATCAAAAAGAAAAAGGGCTGGTGCTTCTCAATACAGAGGGTTAATGCCAAAAAAATTCTGTAGAGGTATTTTGCTTAATACTGGTGTTTGCTGCAATTGGCCTTCAGCTCAACTGTGGATGTGTTGAAGTTGCTTTTACCATTTCCAGTCTGTTGCATAATAAATTAATTAGGACTTTTAAGCTGCTGTGTTGCAGTGGAATGACTGTATCACTTAAGCCTGTACTATTGGACATCCTTTAATCTGTCTGGAGATGGAATTATAGATCTTTTAATGTTTATGCACAGAACTCGGGCCAAATTGCTCCATTGGATGAGATCATCAGGCTGAAGGAGAAATACAGGTTTCGGGTTTTGTTAGATGAGAGTAACTCATTTGGTGTCTTTGGCAGTTCTGGAAGAGGTCTAACGGAGCATTTTAGGGTTCCAGTAAGTGTTAAAACCGTGCTTGTATATATATTGCTTCTACATATAGTCACTGTAGTTTGGCTGTGCAGGTTGATAAAATAGACATTATTACTGCTGCTATGGGGCATGCATTGGCCACAGAAGGAGGATTCTGTACAGGAAGTGCAAGGGTTATAGATCACCAAGTATGCAATGTTTTATTACCATTGATTGTTGGTTGATCCTGTGTCAAAAGTTCAAATTTCTGTATAATTCCCAATTTCCTACTGTTTATCTATCTTCTTTTTGGGTATCAATTGTGCAGCGTCTGAGCAGTTCAGGTTATGTATTTTCTGCCTCATTGCCCCCGTACCTTGCAACTGCTGCGATTACGGCTATTGATATCCTAGAGGAGAAACCAGAGCTAATTAAAAGGCTGAAGGAAAATGTTGCTGTACTTTGGGCAGGTTAGTTCTCAGAAACTGTGATATAGTTCATGTGCGCATATTTAGCTGAAAAAGTTGCTAGTTAGAGGAAAATGGCCATATTTTCGTTCACTTAATTAATAAAACACAATCATATATTTTATTAATACCCCAAGACAATTTTCTACTAAGGACAATGCTTGTAATTGCAGCCGGGTTTGTAACTCAGTATTTTTTTTTTAAAATCAAATTACATACTGTAGATGGATGATGAAAAACCATAGGATTTGTCTAGGACTGAAGGGAGAAATTGATGCTGGCAGCAGGCAGTAGAATGCCAGTTGAATATAGGTCACTGAGGAGTACCAAGCTTTCTCGCTCAACTGGCATTCTGCTGCTTGGTATGACTGTTAATTTCTCTCACTCTGGAGCTATTCATCAATACTAAAGCATCATAAGAATTTGATGATTTATATTTTTATTTAGATCAGATTCTTTTTTGGTTCCATCAGCAGCATTTGATTGGACTGAAAAAATAGTTGCGCACTTGGCTGCATTTGATTGCATGGCCATTGGTTGGGAAGAGTCTTGATCTTAAGATAATATTTGATTATTTAGGTTTTGTTAACTAAGTAAATGAAAATATGGACATTTGTGAAGTGAGATAGGAAACATAAATTGGGCTCCAAGAAAGTTATCCTTTTTTTTTTTGGCACTAATAAAAGCAACAAGAATAAGGAACACAAATATTAAACTAATAGATAAATTGCAGAATAGTAGAATGTTGGGCCAGGAGCTTTGGAATGATGTGCAGATCAATTCCACTCTAGTAAAACTACCCATAGTTATTGCCCAAGAGAATAACAAGGAAGCCAGGAACATGCTCTTTGTAGTAAATTGAACTCGAGGTTGTTTGAACCTAGCATTGCCCTAATGGAAGCCAAATCTTTTAGCATTTGCAACCAGAAGAAAAAGGAATAAAAAAGGTGAGAGAGGTGAGGATATTTTAGAGTTTTGTTATGGGGTTGCCAGGTGGATTGAAGGTTTTTAATTGGAGATGGGCAACCTTGGGCTATTGGAAGAAAGCAGGTTGACAAACATACTAAATTTGGGGTTCAGGTTGTGCTCATTTTGCCTTTGTGGTATGTTGTCGGGGGATTTTCCCCGGATTTAGTTTTGAAGTGTGGATGTGTCTGGAGAATAGTTCTCCTTCTGCTCTTGTTTTGTTTGCCTTTTTGAGGGTTTTTTATCGTTTGTATCTTTGTGCATTCTTCTTTCTCCAAGTATAATTTCTTTTTCTATCCAAAAGAAAAGGGGAAAAAAGATCAAAACAAATTTCTACTCTTCCTTTGCTATAAATGGGCGTGTGCTATGTCTTTCTTTTGTACAAGATTGCTTGACAATGGTGTAGATTATCTGAGTGTTGTTCCCAAACTTCAATATACATATAAATAGCTTTTCAAATTTGTATGAACTGACTGCTTAACCAGTTTAAGATTACCTTTTCTCTTTCTTTTGAAGGAAATGATGATGCTTTTTTATTGGAAAATATAAGGAATAAGAGATGTAGAAATATGATTGCTTTTAAAACCAACTTCTTGGTGATAGCTGGCTGAGTTTGGTTATTACATTTATCATTGCTGCAAAATTTGATAGATGCTTAACATGGTGCTTTTTTCAAACACATTGGTTGCCTATTTGAGTTATTTCCATTTTTTTTGTTTTGGTTCTTATAATCAACGTCAACACTATTAGTCTAAGTACTCCAGGCCAGAAAATTTATCAAACTTGATCACACATAATCATTTCACTTGAGTTTCATCAGATTATGACCAGCATCCCATCTTGTGAGTTTTCAACAATGTCATAAGGTGAGGTTAAGCAGTAACCGTTTACCTAAGTTTGTCGAAAACAAGCTTATGTTCTTGTGATGGGCTCTTATTTGGGACATGAAGAGGTAAAACTAATTGGAAGGAAGGAAAGATGCTAGGTTTTTTACCATTTTTGTAAAATTGAATTCGATGCTTTTCACTTCTCTACATTTGCCGGAGCCTTTTTGAGCAAGTCAGAGGTATCTCGAACCTGTTCTTTCAACTAAGGTCCATTTCCTTCTTGAGAAAAAATGGTATAATGCTGAACTTTCAATGATGAATTCCTTTCTTGTGGATACAAAAGCTGCTATAATAATCTTCTCCTCAAATATTCACGTTGGGCTAGAAGACCTGTTGGACTAGAGTTCCTCCACACACCATGTGTACATGTGCGAGTGTTTTTAGTGGGGGAGGGGGAGAAGTTTTGGGAGATATCATAAACCAACTAATGGTTGTTTATTTGTGGTTTAATGATGCAAATTGTCCTTTTTGGAAGAAAAATATTTTAAACTTAATAAGGTTTGGGGAACAAAAAAGTAATAAATTTCAAGAGACCAGACTGATGGATTCTCTTGATTAATAGAGGTGAGCAAGATTGACATGCTTGTGGTTACTGTGATTGAGGTCTTACTCACCTAATGGATTAATACCATTTGAGGCAATACGAAAACTGGTACTTTTACTGAGAAAATGGATTTATGCTGTTGCCGTTTTGTGCTCATATATGGGTCATGTTAATCATTGTCTCTATTTGATCTCATGGTTCTACATAAGGAAGTTTGATTAAGTGTCTGTCTGAAAGTTTTTCAAGATTTTCTTAAGGCTTTATGATGTTATAGGATCTCACACACAGAGACCCAATAAATTACTACTGAAAGACCCGAACAGAAAGCTGAAATGCATGAAAACTGAATGTGTGCCAATATATTTGCTTGGTACTCTTTATGATATGATAGGCACTTATATTGTTCTGTTCTTGCCTTGTATTTCTTTTAAGAAATTCTGATGTTTGGAGCCAAGTTAGGACTTACAGACATAGAAGATCAGAAACTTGTTGCTTCTCTGCCTTATACTTCACATTTTTAACAATATTTGGCAATTGCAGGATTGTCTGGTATAGATGGCCTTTCAATTGTAAGTGATGCACAGTCACCTATTGTTTATCTCAGACTCAAGAAGTCAACCGGGTCCATCAAGGATGACCTGCTGCTCCTCGAGGACATTGCTGATCGTGTAAGTTATTATGATCATTGACCTTGTCCAAAATCAGACTTAGAAGCTGATCTTCAGCAGTAAAATCCTTTTGCTACTGTTTGTGCATGTGCAGGCCTTGAAGGAACATGGTGTTCTAGTGGTGACATCAAAACGTTCATTCCTTGATAAATGCCGCCTGCCTGTGGGGATCAGGCTTTCTGTTTCTGCAGGACATACTGAATCTGATTTGCATAAGGCTTCTGAAGCCCTGAAAAAAGCTTCCACAGCTGTGCTGTCTGGACATAATTGATCACCCGTTTTTTTTCCTCTTTTGTAATTATTTTAAATAATTTCATATCTTTTGGCAATTATAATCAACAGTCAGTCTAGTAACTTGTAATATTGTTGATTGACAATAAACTACAGTTTATGCAGAATGTTTTACACATAAAGATTGGGGAGCCATCTTAATGTACCACTAAAGGAGATTAAAATGTGTGTGAATGTGTGTTTTTTATGTTGAGAGGAGAAATTTTGAGACGCCATTACATAAAATCCACACATTTTTCTTGTAGCTCTTAATATGGTGAAGAATTCGTTTGGAGCACAAAGACGTGGGCAATGGTTGAGAGGAAGCTTCATGATATTACCCCAATTTGCAACAACACCGAGTTTTCCGGCACGGCCCCATTTGCCGTGAGGAGGCATAAAAGGGGAAGAATGTAGACTCACATGTTTATTTTAATTTAAGGATCCTTTAAAAACCAAGTTCTGCAGACACCTGAGTGACATTAGAAACCAAGAATTCATATGCTGGACAAACATAACCTGGCATAAACGTTTTCACTAGTAAATGCCTGATAAAGCAAGTCCTGTTTGCAGGTTGAAAAGCTCCTCACAGAAAAAACCCAAACAACCTCCTCCGTATCTCCATATTGTTAGTAGTTTGCCTTAACCGGAAGTTGTAGCAATTTTATGGATAAGTATCCCTCAAAGCAAAATACGTGAGACCTTTGGTGCCAAAGTTCTCTTACAAGCAATCACATGAGCTAACCTAACCCTCAAATTATGCAGAATTCCGAAAAACCTCCTTATCATATGTTCCTGGACACTCCTTAATCAAACCTACTTTAGCCTGGCCAACATATTCCCTACCATTCTCCCTACTCGCTACAAACTCTTGAAAGTCCTCATTTTTCATGGCTTCTAGTTTATTAGATCGAACACCTTCGTCAAAATAATTAGGCCACAAAATGCCTCTAAGTACTCCTATGCTTTGTAAAATCATAGTTGGAATATTGAATATCATCATATCTGTTTCACATCATTTTCTTCTAATGGAGGAGATAAAACTGAAGAAACCTTGATCTTAAGTTTAATATTTAAGATAGTAATAACAATCAACAATATGTATCTGTTAAAGAAAATTTCAGTGCTTGTAAGGAAAATGAAAGCACTTCAGGTCTTGCCCATCCTTCCAGGATGTAATTAAATCTCTTTAGTTCAGCTCACACCATGAGCAACGGCTCTGGCCGCAATCCAGGCTCTGCAACATGGGCATGTGGCTCCATGAACGTTATGCTGATTGTCAGACCCGTTGATGCATAAAGTTTATTGGACACATGCCAAGGAAAAACGAAGCTACCTCCTTTATGCAAACATACAGTTCCTACAGTGGGAATCCCCCTCTTGTGATATGAATGCATTGCCTCAAACGTTGCACGGGGTGAACTAAAAAAATCATTCCCATCAATCGATAGAACTCTGGAAATTTGTTCGCGTTTAAGCTCTTGGTGAATATATCAGCAACCTGGTCTTATGTCTTGGTTGATTACATCTCGATATCTCCCCATATCACTTTTTCTCATATGAAGTGACAGCGAACCTCAATGCGCTTTGTCCTTGAGTGAAATACTGGATTTTTTTACTACTACGACAAATGTTGTAGGCTCCTTTACTTCTTCAATAGCCACATTTACATACTTTGGGTTTGGTCGCCTTTTTCCGGTAGATCTCCTAAGTGATAGCCCAACTTCTTCCTCTTGCTCTTTGGTTTGGCTTGGCTGTTGTTCTTTTACAGTCTTATCATGAACACCTGTCTTCCAAGGGCTTTGAGATTTATTCTTTGGTGATTCCATTTTATCAATTAAAAGATGATGCCTTCTCCTCCACTGTCTCGTTTATATTTGGAGTCTGAAAGTAGTCGTTCTTGAGATGGCTATCAAGATGATGCTTCATTAAACACTACATTCCTTGAGACATAGTATTTTTCAGAAGTAGGATCACAACATCTCCAACCTTTCCTTTTGCCATTGAAGCCAACGAATATGCATCGAACCACCTTCTTATCGAACTTGCTCCAAAGTTGATCTGGAACAAATACATAACATACACAATCGAATACTTGGAAATGTTCACTGTTGGCTTGACATTCCACAACTTCTGGAAAGGTGATAGAAAACCTAATTTCACCCGAGGTAGTCTATTAGTCACATCGACTACCTTCTTCATACATCACTATTAAAAAATCGAGTTTCAGCGACGGATTATTATCCGTTGGTAATTAACGATAGAATTGTGACGATTAGGAACAGACCATTTAACGATGGAATTAACAACAGAAAAATTCATCGTAAAAAATTCTGTCACTAATCTGTCGGCCTGAAATTACCACGAAATTTTACTCACAAATTAGCGAAGGAATTAACGACAGAAAATCCATCAAAAATAATTCCATCGCTAATCCGACGCTAATTCTGAAGGATTAGCGACTGAATTAATTCCGTTGCTAAATCTTACCATCGGTTTTTTTTTTTAAATTAGATTATTGTATTTTTATTTTTATTAAATATAATTTTATATTTTTATTAAATGTAATTGTGTGTTTTATTAAATATACTTTTGTATTTTCTATTTTTATAAATTAAGGTATTATTTTTTATTAAATATAATTTTGTATTTTTATTGAATAAAATTTTGTGTCTTGTACTTTCTATTAAATTAGAGTATTGCTTTATTAAAAAAACCTCAAAAAGCAAACTAATAAAAAAAGAATAAAAAACAAAATTAAAAAATAAAAAAGAATAAAAAATAAAAAAATAAAAGACAAAAAAACAAAAAAACAAAAACAAAAAAAATAAAAAATAAGGGGGTTCCACCGTGCATGTGGGCGGTGGAACCGCCATTTTTTGATTTTTTTATTATTTTGTGTTTTTTTATTTTTTATTTATTTTTTATTTTTTATATTTTTGTCACTACCATTATATTATCGTTAATTACCCTGAACCACTACATTTTAGTTACCAGTAAACTTATCATTATCATAAAAAAAATAAAAAAGCAAAAAAACAAAAAAAGGTTATGCGTGGTGGAACCGCCCCTTTTTGTTTTTTATTGTTTTTAATTATTTTGTATTTTGTATTTTGTATTCTTTTGTTTTTTATTTTTTTATTTTTTATATTTTTATCACTACTATTATATTACTATTAATTATACTAAAACAAACTTACCATTATTATAAAAAATAAGAAAATAAAAAAATAAAAATACAAAATAAAAAAAAAATTAAAAATAGGAGGACGGTTCCACTATGCATGTGTCGCTGTGGAACCGCCCTTATTCTTTTTTTTTTGTTTTTTTGGTTTTTTTCTTTTATTTTTTTATGTTTTTATTAAATATAATTTTTTTATTAAATATAATTTTTTTATTAAATATAATTTTTTTATTAAATATAATTTTTTGTTTTTATTAAATACAATTTTGTATTTTTATTAAATATAATTTTGTGTTTTTATTAAATATAATTTTGTGTTTTTATTAAATATTATTTTGTGTTTTTATTAAATATAATTTTTTACTTTTACTAAATATAATTTTGTATTTTTATTAAATATAATTTTTTGTTTTTATTAAATATAATTTTTTGTTTTTATTAAATATTATTTTGTGTTTTTATTAAATATATATATTTTTTGTTTTTATTAAATATAATTTTGTATTTTTATTAAATATATTTTTGTGTTTTTATTAAATATAATTTTATATTTTTTAAATATAATTTAATGTTTTTATTAAATAAAATTTTATATTTTTTTAAATTAGGGTATTATATTTTTAATATTGAGAGTTAGAAATAAAGTATAGAAATAGGAAAAAAATAAATTAATAACACAAAGGTGATGGTGACATGGTGGTTAAGACTCTTAATATTTCTCTCTCACACCCAGGTTTGAATATGGGTGTAAGCATTTTTACAACACATTAAAAGTGAATGGACGGCCAGCGGGCGGGCCGGGCCTGGACAGGTGCATGTGAGGGCGGGCGGGTTGGGTTGGGCAGCCGGGTCGGTTTCTCGGGCACATACACTTGGGCTCTTGCTCATCGTCGCTAATCCGGAATAATTAGAAAAAATAAAAAATTAAATTATCGATAGAAATATTTTCATCGCTAATTAGCGACGGATTAGCGATAGATTTTCTTAACGACGAAAAATTTCAGTCGTTAAATTAGCGAGGTGACTTTTAGCAACGGAATTTTCCGTCGCTAAAATTTTAGCGACGGAAATTTAAGTATCAGTGTATTAGCGATGGAAATTTGAGTATTAACGACGGATATTTCCGTTACTGATATCCATTTTTCTTGTAGTGCATTTAGCCCAAAATCATGGTGCTACGTTCATTGCATGCAACTTGCTTCTACATATCTCTGCCAAATGTCAATTCTTCCGCTCAGCTACATCATTTTGTTGTGGCATCCTTGGGCAAGTAAATTGCCTTTGGATCTCATGATCCTTGTAGTAGTTGATAAACTCATTTGATGTATACTTACAAACATTATCTGTATAGAAGCATTGACTTTTCATCCAATTTTCCTTACCACTTTTTCTTTGAAGGCCTTAAATTTCTCAAGAGTTCCGGATTTCTTCTTTGTGAAATCCACCCATACATATCTTAAGTCGGGGTGTTCATCGGTTCGGTTTTCGAATTTTTCGGTTATTTCAGTTTGGTTAATTCAGTTTAGACTTTTTTAAAAAACCGAACCGAATTCGATTAAATCCGAATTCAATCCGAACCAAATTCAAATTCGATTTTCGGTTTGAATTCGATTTCGAATTCAATTTGAACCGAATTCAAAATTCGGTTTTGATTCGAATTCGAATTCGAATTAAACCAAATTCAAAATTCGATTTCGATTTGAATTTGAATTCGAATTAAACCGAATTTGAAATTCGATTTTGATTTGAATTCGAATTCAAATTAAACCAAATTCAAAATTTGATTTCCATTAAAATTCGATTTCAAATTAAACCGAATTCGAATTCAGTCCGAACCGAATTCGAAATTCGATTTTGATTTGAATTCGAATTCGATTTAAACCGAATTCGAATTCAATCCGAACCGAATTCGAAATTCGATTTTGATTTGAATTCGAATTCAAATTAAACCAAATTCAAAATTCGATTTTCATTAGAATTCAAATTAAATTGAATTCGAATTCAGTTCGAACCGAATTCGAAATTCGATTTTGATTTGAATTCAAATTCAAATTAAACCAAATTCAAAATTTGATTTCGATTTGAATTCGAATTCGAATTCAAATTTTCAGAAATCTCTATAGATTATGCCTACCCCAATTAATATTGCTGTAAGATTTCGAAGAGACTTGAGATGCATTATCATAACCCTAATCAAAAGTCTTTCAAAGAGATAAATTCCTACACCATAAAAATTAATTCCCATAATCCTACAATTGATAATGCAAGCATCATTAGGCAAACCAAACATGCATTTGACAATTCCTATATTGCTGATTAGCCTCTTTAAAAGATTGCAATACCTGTACCAAGCATCATCAAGGCTCTCTTACCTAATGCTAAGTAACTACATTGATAGGTAGGGCTAGGGGTATCACGAACTTAAAGTTAATGTGACAAGTATATTCAAACCACACAAATAAAATACAATATAGGAAATACTTCTAAGACCAGAAAATGACATGAGAATACATGTAGATAACATAATTGTATACAATCACAATAAGAAAAATCTAGCTCCCTCCTTTGTCCCAGCTTCAACAAAAGTCTCAAATTTTTCCCATTTGAAGTTTTTGTTAGAGCAAATGCAGTAAAATAGAGCATCTATACAGCCCCCATGACAATCACTAATAATCCCAATGAATGGTGCAGCCTGCAGCCAAGGTAAGCAAAGTGTTTAATAAAAAATATAGGCAAACGACATTAGGTAACCTATATCATTGGCACCACATTAGAAGCATTGCTTTTGTTGTAACAGAAGCACAATTCATACCAACATAGGCAAACACGGGCATCCTTCCAAATTCCATATATCTAAAAGCCAAACCATTCAATCTTTCTCAGGCTAAACATGTAACTCTATTTTTTTTCAGGCATTTGTTCCTCCCAAATGCCTCTTCAAGTTTCAAACATGTAACTTTATTTTTTTTCTGGGTTCAAAATAATGAAATAAAATTAGATTCCTCTTATAATTTATAATTCAAATAAACACTAACTATATATATTTTTTTAATTTATAGAACAAATCCCCCTTTTTATATGGAGGCTATTAAAAATTTTCCATATTTTAAAACAAAACCTTATAGTTCTTAAAATATTGGGGGAAAGGAACCTAAAACCTTTTCAAAATTACAATGGGGGCACTTGCCCCAAGTCCCCCAACACAAATCCAACCCTGCAACGACTAAAATTATACATTCGATCACACATGACGAGGACAATGCAACTGAAGTTCTTTGTCTGTAAAATGAATAAGTTTGGCAAGAGAATTATCATGAGTCAATGTTAATTCAAAAATTATGAAAAATCAAAGTAATGGTGAAACATATTCTTAGAAGAAAGTAACATTTCAACCATCAACCAACTCCATCAATGAAGAAGAAACAGTTTAGCCACATTCAACAAAAAAATATGCTCATTGATAGCTCAATTTCTAAGTTGTAAAAACTTAAGTATGCTTTTAAAGATTACCACATAGCAAAACCAAGTGACAACAAAGTCTCCTCTTTCAGACCTACAAATGAGCTGACTGAGACTCATTTTATGATGAATCATATTCAGATCCTTTTAGTTCTTCTTGGAATGACTTGTGAAGTTGATATGCCCTATTACACATAAACTTTAGCCTTCAACCCTTAAATTATACTCAAGATTTTGGGTCTTTCTTAATGAGCAAAGACGAAAGAGTGTACTTAGTCTTTGAACTGAGCTTGGGCTTGTCTACAGATAATCAATCAGCACTTAAACAATTCTAGACTTGGTTCAGCTCACATCTGATGCAACCTTTTGTAACTTAAGCTTCTAGTTTTACCATTTCATACTGTTCATATTAAAGTATATCAAATGTAAAACTGCTGCAAGGCTAAAATAGAGAAAACAATAAAATGAAGTATACCGAAATAGGGAGCTTTTGACAAAGTATTCTAGTTGAGAAGATCTCTGAATTTAAGACATCCACTAGGAAAATGCCATAAAATTCATGACATCCTCTTGACACAAGGCTGCCTAGCCTAATTTACAAGTAATTCTACCCAGCTCAGTAAAACAAGGCACATGACTCCCTGTAGTTCCCTTAGTCAGTGGCAAAACAGAAAGGATTAGGCCTATCACTTCAGATCTCAGCAATAGAGCACAGTCTGTCAAATTGTCAATAAATTGATGATCAGAACCTGACACCTCACAAAAAATGAGGATGACACAAATATTACGTGGCCTTGAGAGTGTTCAGAATGTTCCTATCTCACTAAAAATGAGGATGTCATAAATGGTCGCTATAGAACAAAAATGTCACTAGAACAAAAATGGTTTCTGCAAAAACCAATATTCACCGGATAACAAAGATCATTTTCACATTGCCTATAAGATATCAAACAGTGGAGGAACAAATGGTTTCTTAATTTAATACCATAGTAATGCATAATGTAAGAAATAAAGCTTTAACTATGAATACCATTACTTCCCAAATAAGTCTAGCTAACAGGCAAAAAGGAAATTCATGTTATAGACAATTGCAAAAGTTACTAACCTTAAGAAAATCAAGGGTGCTAGGAACATCCACTCCTGAAATCCTTAAAAAAAATTGTATTACATGATATTAATGTATACACATAATATAGATGCTAGATCATCGGTAAAAACGGTCCAACTATCTTTCCCTTTATCCATTCTGGTACAGATAATTTTCTTTAATTTTTTTCTATAAAGGAATGTTAACTAAACCAACAAAACAATTGCAACAACGCTTTATTTCGCGGTTAACAACATTCTATAGTTGCATTTGTTTTGCTGACATGAAAATGGTATATACTAAAAGGGCCTACTTGTGATCATGGAAAATGGTACTAGTTTGTTGCCTATTTTCCATGTTTGACAACCTTCGTAGCAGAAATTGTATGAATTAATTGGCTTTGTAAATGCAGGAAAGAAAGGAGCTTTTTAGAAAAGAACATATAATTTTATAAGTTGAGTTTCTGTAGTAAACTTACCAAGATTAGCTAGCAAACAATAAAATTACCTTCTGCAGTAAAGTTATCAAAATGAGCTAAACATCAACAACGGTTGATTCAGACATTGATTGTTTAACTTCTGCAATAAATTGCAAAAAAAGGCATTACTTTTATATTATATTGATTGTTCTACTTTTGCAATAAACAAAGTATTACCTTCTTCAAACATTTCAAGATCCTCAATGTTTTCTTCTACATTAACCGGAGATCCACCTGAATGGAGCCAATCTTGAGTACATATTAATACTTGTATAATTTTAGGAGTTAAAGAACTCCTAAAAAAATCAAGAACTCTTCCTTCAGTACTGAAAGCAGATTCAGAGGCAGCCGTGGAAATTAGAATAGCTAAAACATTACGAGCAGACAAAGATAATATAGAAAATGCTGGACTCTTTTTCTTCTATCAGCCCAAAACAGTAAATGTTGGACTTTCAAGATTATCTCTGTCTTCTTCATCATCCTCAGTCAAATATCTATCCAACTCTGACTTAGAGTCCCTCATGGCACCAGAATCTGCCTTTCTCCTTTTCAATTCAGCCATGTGTTTTTCTTTTATTCTTCATATAGGATCACTATCACTAGCATTATAGTACAAATGTGTATCTGCTGAACTTGGACCCAAAGAAGTGGAAGACAATGAGGATGAAGAAGATGAAAATACAACTCTCCTAGAAGGATGATCCGAGTGAATTCTCTTATACTCAATAAACAACTCATACAATGCATCATTCACTTTTTCAGCTAATTTTCTACCATCTTTTTCACCATACATATTACAAAGTACAATGTCACAATAATCAATTTTGCTCCTAGGATCAAGTATACAAGCAATAAAAACCAGCAAGTTTAAATTTTCAATATTGCCCTAATATTTATCAAATTTTTTCTTCATTTGTGATGCAATGTCTCTAAAATGATCATCTTTACTTGAAATACATTCTTTCAAAATTCTATAAATACAGCTAATGCCATCTAAATAAGAGTTTGTAGTAATATATTTTGTATCGAAAACTCTCAAAGTGAGAACATAAAAATGCCGAAGAAAAACAACCAATCTTTTGACATTCTCCCAATCCCAAGATATTGGAACCCCAGACTTAGTGCAATGATTTTCAAAATCCTCCCGAAAAGAAGAATTCTCTGTATCTAACCTGTCAAATTCCCTTTTATACATCTGAGCCACACTCAACATCAAATAAGTAAAGTTCCATCTTGTAGCAACATCCAAGCATAAAAGATTTGTTGCAGTCACATTTTTCTAAATCAGCAAACCCCATGAACTTTTTCATCCTAGCAGGTGATTGTCTAACATATCTAACTGCTACCCTAACACTTTCAACTAACCTACCAAGATCCCTTAGGCCATCTTGAACAATTAAGTTCATCCTCCCCAATTGACACACTTTTTTTTTTTTTTTTTAGATATTCAAATGCTACATCATTAAAATTTGCATTATCAACTGTAAAAGTGAAAACATTTTGCAAACCCCAATCAACCAAACACATTTCAATCGCCTTTCCAATGTCTTGACCCTTATGACTTGATATAGGACAAAAATTTAACACATTTTTTTTGCAAATTCCAGTCACTATCAATAAAATAAGCAGTAAGACACATATAATTAATTCTTTGCAGAGATGTCCAAGTATCAGTGATTAAGCAGACTCTGAGAGTTGTATGTTTGATTTGAGACTTAAGTTTTGCCTTTTCATCAAGAAACAACTGATAATAATCCTTTGTTACTGTACTTCTAGATGGAATTACAAGTGTAGGCTGAATTGTTTTCATACAACATCTAAAACCCACATTTTGCACAAACTTAAATGAAAGTTCATCAATAGTGATCATTTCAGCTATAGCTCTCCTAGCAACTTTTGATCAAATTTTCATGCTAATAAATTAACCTTTGTCTCTCCAGTGTCTTTATTTATGGAAGTATTATGAGACAGTTGAGTCTGGTTGGTAGGGTTTGAAGTACAAATTCTCATGTGATTCAACAGAGTGGAAGTCCCATATGACTTGGATGCACAGTTATACTCTCTACCACAATAATTACATGTACACTTTTTCCTACCCTCAACATCTACAAATTCAGTAAAATATTACCAAACAACTGACCTCTTATTATATTCTTTGCATTTTTCAGAACTCTTCAATGTAGTTTTGCTTCCTGTAGACCTTTGGCTTTCACATTCGGCGCTTTTACTTTGGCCTTGGCATGTTTGAACTATAGGATTGATCTTATTTGATTGAGACATCCTAACCACCACCTGCACCTCTACAAAACCATAAAAACAATGTTATTAGAATCTGCCAAATGCAGAGTACAGAGAGTGAAGATTGCAGAGAGTGAACTAATACCTGATGCTGATAGTTGAGTCGATATGAGAGCAATGAGTGCAGAGTGTAAAGAGGAGATAATGGCCAAAGATGACAGTAAGACCAAGATGATATATCATAAATTCAGAGAGTGAAGAGCAAATGCAGACAAAGGTCAAATCGAAGAGGAGATGATAGATGAAGACTGAAGTGATTTCGTGAAGGGAAAAGGTGAGTTCGCGAAGACAGATTAGGGTTGGGGTTTGTGAGTTCGTGAGAGCTAAGGTTAGGGTTAGAGGAGATGAAGGTCGAACAGTATATGAGAGTGAAGATAAGATGAGGGTGAACAACGTAGAGTGAAGACGAGAGTGAAGATGAGAGAGCGAGAGACTATCAGATGACAGATCAGACAAAGATCGAAGTCACACACCACACTATTAAATGAGAGTATAGGTGAGAGAGATGGAGATCGAAGAGGATATGCAAAGAAGATGAAGATGGAAGATGTGAAGAAGATGCAGACAAACACGAACTCATGAACAGATGCAGACGAAGTTGAGGTGAGATGAAGACCGAAGTTAAGTGACGAACTAAAGTCAAAGATCGATTGATCGAGTTTAAAATCAGATTGGGATCGAAGTTTAGATATAGATGAAGACTATAATCAGATGAATATGCAGATGCAGGGGAGATGATGAGAGTGAATGAAGAAGGGAAAAATGGGTTAGGGTTTCATTCGGTTGATTTTGGGAAAGTGAAGTGAGACTTCGAAATTCGATTAAGATTCGATTTCGAGAGATTTTGATGTTTTCCTTTTGTTTTTTTAATAAAAAATTGTAAAAGGACATTTATGCCATTTCATATTTGACTTACATCTCAGATTTTTTAGGGACATTTTTCGTACTTTTGCTGGAATAAAAGAAACCCTAATTTGAAGTTTGAATTCAGTTCGGATGAAAACCGAATTCAAAAACCGAATTCGAATTTAAATTCGGTTTTCGGTTCGAATTCGAATTAAAAATTCCAATTCGAAAACCGAATTCAAAATTCGGTTTTAACCGAAAATCAATTCAAAATTCGAAAACATAATTCAAATTTGAAGATTTGAATTCAATTGAATTTGAATCGGTCGAATATTCGAGTAAAATCAAAAATTACACACCCTTAATCTCAAGAAGTCATCGATGAATGTGATCATATATCTCATGTTACTAATTGATGGCCGCTTAACGAGTCCAAAGATATTCGAGTGGATCAATTCCAATGGTTCTTTGGCCTGATACTTCAACTACTCGTATGGAAGTTGATGTGCTTTGCCGAAGTGACATCCAACACAAATAGTATCTTCTCGACACACCAATTGAGGGAAACCTTTAAGCCTGGACTTTTTCATCATCACCTTGAGCTTGTGATAACTTACGTGCCCTAGGCGAGCAAGCCATAAACCAACCATCTCACTTTTCCTTGTCTTGTTGACATATGCTTCCTGGGCTGTTATGACATGGACCGACTCTATTTGTCATCCTACCGTTATTGGCCCACTAATGATTTGAAAATTGTGGTGTACCTTGACATCTTGCGATCTGAAAAGCACATGATTGCCTTGTAGAAATTTGTAATTCTAACTTAAGTTCAACCCCGACCATTCTGTAGTAAAGGACACCAGGAAAGTTCCCAGGAAAGAGGTGGTGTTTGTCTGTCCTCGCTTAAGTATTTCTTTCCTTGGATAAGTATTTGTCACTAGACAGAACTTTCCTAAACATGCCATGCCATTGCATACTAGTGAATGAGTATTTCAAAAGTTTAGAGCACAAATTTATAAATGGACAAAGAGAGATAAGAATATAATCAAATATAAAAGAGAAAAAGAAAAAATATTTATTGAGAGGAAAAAATTGAAGAATGAAGACAATTTCTTTTATTGAGTGTGAAAGAGAGATTATCTTAAATATTACAAAGATAGAGAAAGAGATAAGAGAGAGATTTTGGAAGAGAGATTGTATTCCAAATTGTATATATAAGTTTAGAGAAAGCCTTATTTATAGAAAATGAGGGAAGAGAGAAAATAAATAAAAAAGGAGTGAAAAATAAAAAATAGAATGAAAAATAAAAAATAGAATAAAAAATAAAAAAAGAAAGAGAGAGGGGGGGAGTGGACATTTTGTTCACTCTCCAACAGCTATATAGCCGTTGAGATAGCCGTTGGGGTTTCTGGGCCCATTTGGGCCACAATTCTTGGGCCCAAATGGATCTATTTGTTTTCAACACTTCCCCTCAAGTTTGACGAATATATGTTGATGGAGTCTAACTTGTTGAAAATATTGTTCATATGACTAGTTGTAGTTCCTTTAGTGAAATATCAGTAAACTGATCAATGCTCTTTACATGAGGAGTGATTATGGTCTTGTCTTCAATCTTTTATCGTACAAAATGATAATCCATCTCAATATGTTTGGTCCGTTGATGAAACACTGGATTTGATATAATGTGAATAGTCGATTGGTTATCACAAAGAAGTTGAATTGGCATTGAGACCTTGAATCCTAAGTATTTAACTAGAGCTTTAAAGCACACAATCTCACTTGTTAATGCTGCCATAGCTTTATATTCCGCTTCCGCACTAGATTTTGACACCACTAATTGTTTCTTGCTTCTCCAAGATACTAGATTACCTCCCACAAACATGCAGAAACCTTTTGTAGACTTTCTATTATAAGAATCTCCGGCCCAGTCCGTATCACAATATCCAATGATCTCAGAGCTTCGGTTACACTTCATCCATATTCTACGTCCAGGAGAACCCTTTAGATACCTCAAGATCCTTTCGGCTGCTTTCCAATGTCCCATTTTTGGAATGTGCATATGTTGGCTGATTTGGGTAACTGCATATGCTATATCTGGTTTGGTGATCGTCAAATAAATGAGCTTTTCAACAAGTCTTTGATATCTCGAAATATCGACAAATTGTTGATCGTTATCCGTTCTTTCTTCATAGGTTGAGACTGGGCTACAAGCAGATTTAGCTCCCAATTTACCTGTTTCCTGCAAAAGATTAAATGTGTACTTTTTTTGGGATAAAACAAGCCCCTTAGAGGAATATGCAAGTTCTATACCTAGAAAGTATCATAATTTCTCCAAATCTTTAATTTCAAATTTAGACTTAAGAAAATTTTTAACTTGATCTATTTACTTTACGTCATTCCCAGTTATAATTATGTCATCGACATAGATAAATATAATCATGACTTTTTCATTAAAAATTTTTGTAAATAAAAAGGAGTCACTATTGCACTTAGAAAAATCATAACTAAGAAGAGCGGAGCTAAGTTTAGCATACCAGGCTCGGAGAGATTGTTTCAAATCGTAGATTGCCTTCTTAAGCTTGTCGATTGTTCCATCACTTTTATGCTTGACCTTGTAAATCCACTTGTATCCTACCGCTTTCTTTCCTTTTGGAGGAGTGGTGATCTCCCAAGTTTGATTCTTGGTAAGAGTATCCAATTCTTCCTCCATTCTTGATGAGCATTAGATTCTTCATAGCTCAAAGGTTCCTGCACTTGGTCAATGCCATTCAAGAACTCTTGATAACTAAAGAAAACATTGTTAATTGTATAAAAATCAGAAATAAGATGAGATGTAATTTTGAAATTATAATAAATTTCCTTGTTTAACTATTCTGAAAGACGTCTTAACCTAGTGGATTTTCTAAGTGGAGGAGGTGGTGAAGATGGTTCCATAAGAATTTCCTCATTAACTTGCTCTCCCCCTTGCTCATTTGGCTCCTCATTTTCTAATGAATTTTCTTCTTCTCCCCATTATTTCATATTTTGTTCTATAATTATTTCTTGGGAAGATTTATTTTCAACTCTTGGGAATTTCCAAAAAAAGGTTTGGAAGTCTCTTTTTCTGAAATCTTTATCTTTATTATATTCTTTAAAATAAAATTTATCTTCAAAAAATATTACATCTTTAGATGTATAGACTTTACTAGTTTCAGGTTCATAGCATAAATATCTCTTTTGAAATGATGCATAGCCTATAAAAATATAACGTCTTCCATTTCTTTCTAACTTATCTCTCATTTGAGAAAGAATATGAGCATATCATGTACAACCAAATATTTTAAGATGAGATAAGGATGGTTTTTCTTTTCTAAGTATCTCTAAAGGAGATTTTCCCTTGAAATCTTTATGGAAAGTCGATTAATTATATGTGCAGCTATACTAATTATATTACTCAAAAATATCTTAGGCATGTTTGCAAAACACATCATGGTTTTTGCTATTTCTAGTAAATGCCTATTCTTTCTTTCGACTACTCCATTTTGTTATGGAGTATAAGGGCAAGATGTTTGATGAATAATTCCCTTATTTTCTAAATATACTTTGAATTCATTACTCATGTATCCATCTCCATTATCAGTTCTAAGTACTTTAATATGAGTATCATATTGTTTCAAGATAAAGTTATTAAAGTTTTGAAATGTTTTGAAAACTTATGCCTTAGTGTGAAGCATATATATCCATGTGTATCGAGATTTATGATCTATAAAAGATATAAAGTATTTTAAACCTCTTATAGATTCAATAGGAGATGTCCATATATCTAAATGCACAAGATTAAAGATACTTTTATAAATAGTTTCCAAAATTGGATAAAATACTCAAGTTTGCTTCCCAAAGATACATGCTTCACAATGGTTATTTTTACAAAATTTTGTTGGAAAAAGCATTTTCAAGACTTGATCATTTGGATGATTTAATTTAGCATGCCATAGTTGATTATCTCATTCATATGCTACAAGAGCTCGATTGTCTTGGTCCAAAAAATATAAATTGTTTCTTCTATATCTACTATCAATCACTTGATTCGATTTGAGATCTTGAAAAATAACAATATCAAGATCAAAAGTAACATTACAATTTTGGTCCTTAATTATCTTACTAATTGATATAAGATTGGAGATGAATTTAGGAACATATAAGGCATTTGATTTTTTTTTTTCAAAAAATTCAACTTCTCCTAGTTCTTTAACTTTCAAATTTTGTTCATTAGCTACTTTGACTATCTTATGATTGATAAGTTAAACGTTTTATCTTTTCTTTATTCTTAACCATATGTAATCACATCCCGAATCTATTAATCAATTTTCAGAATAATGAGTGGAGTTTGAGAAGTTACCAGAATTATTGGCGACTTGATGCCTTCAAGAGCTGTTTCCAATGCTATATTTTGCGCCACTTTTGGTGTTTCTTGCTCGGTTTGAAATAAGGATGAAGAAGCCAACATTTTTTCTTGGTATGGTTTAACCTCTTGCAATGTGAGCATCCTTTCTTGTAAGGAGGCTGATAAGTTTTGTTGGTAGTGGGTTGTTCTGGTGCAAAAATAGGGATTTGGTGCTCAACTTTAAATCCATAGACTTCAACTTTTGATTGTGAAGTCTCCTCAAGCCGCATGCTAGCATCAGCTTTCTGAATTAAGAATCGAATTTCTTAATACGAAGGGAAGTCTTTCATCCGAAGAATTTCTTCGCGGACATTTGAGAAGCGTTCGCCAAGAGAGACAAGAAGGCCGAAGGACTTATTTTTATCCTTCCGTTTCATCAATATTTTCGGGTCACATGTGTGAGGTCTCAGCATCTCCAATTCATTCCATAAGTCTTCATATTCTCTAAATAGTTGGAATAGAATTTTTTCTTCCTTCTGAATATTGACAATCTTCCGCTTGATTTCAAAAATTCTTTCCACATTAGATTCTTGCCCATATAGATCATACATTTGATCCCATAAAACTTTAGAGTTTGGGCAAGATGACACCATATTTTTGTGAGTTTGATCCATGGCATTAGAGAGGAGAATGAAAACTTGATATCTCTTTCTTTGCATTCTTCATATGCAGGGTTGGTAATATCAAGAGGTTCACTCATTATAAATTTCAAAAGTTTTAGAGCATTGAGTAACCTTTTGTTGTGCCCTACCCATTGGGAATAATTTTTGGAGGTTAGGATTGTGGAAGAAAAAATGTGGGTTTGAAATGAAGTAAAGCAGGGTAGAGAATTTGCTATAATAGAACTCTGCTCTGATATCATGTAGAAATTTGTAATCCTAACTTAAGTTCAACCTAAACCATTCTGTAGCAGAGGACACCAGGAAAGTTCCCAAGACAGAGGTGGAGTTCGTTTGTTTTCGCTTAAGTACCTCTTTCCTTGGACAAGTATTTGTCACTAGACAGAACTTTTCTAAACATGCCATGCCATTGCATATTAGTGAATGAGCTTTATAAAAGTTTAGAGCACAAGTTTAAAGATGGACAAAGAGAGATAAGAATATAATTGAATATGAAAGAGAGAAAGGAAAAATATTTATTGAGAGGACAAAATTGCAGAATTGAGAGAATTTCTTCTATTGAGTGTGAAAGAGAGATTATATCAAATATTACAAAGATAGAGAAAGAGATAAGAGATAGATTTTAGAAGAGAGATTGTCTTCCAAATTGTGTATACAAGTTTAGAAAAAACCCTTATTTATAGAAGATGAGGGGAGAGAGAAAACAAATAAAAAAGAGTGAAAAATAAAAAATAGAATAAAAAATAAAAAAGAAAGAGAGAGGGATGAGTCGACATTTTGCCCACTCCCCAAAGACTATATAGCTGTTGGGGTTTTATGGGCCCATTTGGGCCACAATTTTTGGGCCCAAATGGGCCTATTTGTTTTCAACATGTCTTTCTTTGCAATTTGTGATATGAATACCAAATTCTTCTTTATCCCTGGCATGTGATAGATGTTTTGTAGCTCTATTTCATTGTCATTGAATTGGGATATCAAGATTGTCTTCCCAATATGAGTTATTGGCAACTTTGAATTGTTTGCCATAACCCTACAACTCGCTCACCTTTGTACTCTGACATGTTTGGAAATATATATATTTTTTTCCTGTGATTAAAGTGGCCAGAATCAATGATCTAATCTTCTTCATAATTTATTTTATCGCGTACCATAGTGAGTGATGACTCCTCTTCTTCAGCTAACATATAGGAGGGATGCCAGCTTTTCTTAAAGAGTGTGATCTAGCATTTGATCTTGCTCTTTTAATGCGAGAAAAACTTTGACATCCTGTTCTTACTCACTATGCTCCTCGTTCCAGGTAGAAGTCGCTGCTTTACTTTTGACTCGCTTAAATCGACAAACTCATGCGAAATGTCGTCTTCTTTTGCAGTTGAAGTATCGATCATCTTGCCTTCACTCAGGTTTGTTCCCTTTGGCTTTGTCTCGATCTTGTCTTGCTCCCCTTGTTGAGAGCTCCTCCACTGCCTTCTTCTCTGTTCTTGTTGCTTGTTGGTCTCTCTTTCATCCTTGGATCTCATAGCTCTATTACGTTGATTTTTATAGACTCTCCTTTTACTTAAGAGAGCTCCTTCCTCACCCTTTATTGAAACTTTGGACATTTTATCATCCAAAGTTTCTTCATTTGCCAATAAATTCTCCAACTTCGTTAGAGTTGGTGGATTTGCCCATCCACGATCCGCAGTGACGAAACCCTTGAACTCGGGTCTCAATCCGTGGATTGTTATCTTCCTCATCCTCGTTTCACTCATTACATTCTTTGGATCTAATTTTGAAATTCACCCATTGCAGGTTTTAACTTATCTTTGCAACATTTTGTCTTATTGAGTTGGATGGTCTAGAATTCTTTCCTCTAGCATTGGTCTCACAAAGATTCCAATGCTTACTGGTACTAACTCTTAGTTTTCTTGCTAATTCTAGATGATGCTCTTGTGGTGATCCAATTTCAAAGGCTTGAAAGAGAGTTGTTGGCTTTATCATTCTCAACATAGTCTTAATATCTTTTCAGACTCCTCTAATGAAGCTAGAGATGAAATAAGACTCAGTGAGCCATGGATTTTTATGAAGCATGACTGACCAAAGCTTTTAAACCTCTCCTGGCACTCAGCTAGAGAGCCATTTGTTGCAACGTGTTGAATTCTTCTACCTCATCTTGTAATCATTTTGTTTCAAATCTTTGACATAACAGTTTTGAAAATTCTTCCCATCCCATAGCCTTCTTTATCAGTTTTAGACCTTGGTACCAAGCTTCAACCTCCAAATATATTTCTACTGTATCGACCCATTAATGATTTGGTATTTGATACACAATAAAGAACATACTACATTTCCTAAACCATACATAAAGATTTTCCCCCAATGAATATTGGAAGCTCAATCTTGGGAGGATTAGGAACTAACCAATGAACAGTAGGATCCTTCTTGATTGCTTGAGAGTCCCCATCCACTCTCAATCTTCCTTAATTGGAGTGGGCAACAGAGGAGAGTGTAGGACTCTTTCATTGCATGTCTCTTCAATTTTTTGTCTCATTAAGCTGCTTTTAGAAAAGCGTTAAATTTGGCCTTTAAATTGGCCATGAATGCTTCCATCTTTTGGTTTTATTCATTTATTCTCTGGTTTAACTCTTCCAGCTTCTTGTCGACTTGAAAATTCATTTGCTAGTTCTTGACATCTTGTTTCTTTAATTGATCCTCGTTGATCTTTCGATGAGTGCCTTCTACCATTTGATTCTTTTTGGAATCAGGATTGGTGACTTTGATACTAATTTGTAACAACTCAATTCAAGAAAGGTAAAGAATTGAGCCATGTGTGCTGTTTCACTTCAAATGGAAGAAAAATAGAGGGTGTGAAAAAACAGGGGAGGCAGAGATGGAATTTGCAGTGGAAGGTAATGGAGGCATTGTGGATGGTTAGAATCGATAGAGTAGAGATAGGAGAAGTGAAAGAGAGAGCTATTGGGAGAGAGATAAGAGAGAGAGCAGGGTTAGAGAGAGAGAGAGAGAGGGAGAGGGAGAGGGAAAGGGAGAAGGAGAGAGAGTGAATTCAACATCAGTTAATCGGTTTCTAATCACTCCCTAAACTAACTAAACTAACAATTCCTCCACTAAGCATTAATTTTTTAAATTCTTTACTAGCCGTTACAGCTGCATGAATCCATCTTGTGCCCATACTTGCCAGATCCGCCAACCTCTCGGAAGCCACTTGCTGCCGGTTAGCTCCAACCCCCATTTTAGGGTTCAAATGTTTGCGCAAACCCACCTCCACACAAAGACGAGCACACCTTCCTTTTGTTGCAAGGGTAAAGGTTGAGTCCGTACCAACAATCCTTCCAACGAGACCTCCTGAAATTCCCAAGACCATCGTCTCGGTAGCTCGCTGTCGAACATCTGTTTCAATTTATTGGCCCAGTTTATCTTCAGCATATATGACAATTATGGTCTAACAAAAATTTTTGAAAGTATTGTATTTGGTATTCTAGAAAAGAATTGCTTATGGCCTCTCGCCGACGAGAAACTACAATCAGCCATCAAGTTGAATAATTTCAGAAGTCATGCATCATGGGAGGTTTTCTGAAGCCGAAAGGGAGCATTGTAAAATCAACTCAATATTTTGTAAATTTTCATCATTATCAGCGTAGGGATCTAACCCCACCTGGTGTTCCAACGGTCGGAGCTATCGGTTTAAATTTTATAACCCTTTTTCTGATAAATTCTTCTCATCATGGAACACATTATAACCCTTTTGCATTCTGTACTTCCTGTTTGAGTTTAATTGATAATGTTTTCTTAGGATTTAATCCTCATGTTTAAAGAATTCTAAAACAACCCATTTACTGATGTGAACCACAACTTTTCTAATTTAGTTTTAAAAACTTAGGAATTGCCCCTTTTTTTACAAAGCCATGTCCCCCCCCCCAACAAAAAAAAGAAAAATCTTATAATTGTGTCCTAAAACCAAATGTAATACCGAAAATTCGGTATTTGAAATATTCTGTAAAATATCTTAGTAATTATAAAAGAAAATTTTAAATTTTATTAATTTTCGATTTTGAGATTTTAATTTTTAATTTTTGGTATAATTAAAAATGTTGAGTCGCAATTCCTAGTGTATTATATTCTAGGTAAATTTAAAACTTCATCATAATAAAAATATACAAAGAAATATATATATATTTGCATATATAATTTAAAAAAAAAAAAGAGAAATAGAGGAGATGCTGCGTTTCAGCGTGAAACGCAGCACCCTCCCCCTTTCTCCCCTAAGTCGATTAGGGCTTTCAGCCCTAATCACTCCCTCTCACTCCCGTCTCTCTCTTCCTCCCGCTCGCGATCTCTCTCCGTCGCTCTCTCTCTCTCTCGATCGATTTGCTCCTCCGCCGTGCACAGCTGCGTCCGACCACCGCAAGCTACAATCGCTCTCTCTGTTTCACTTTCTCTCTCTCTCTCTCTCTCTTTCACTTTCGGTCGAACTTCTCGCTCTCCCTACCTCACTCAGTTTCTCTCCTTCTTTCGTTCGATCGCGCTCTCTCCCTTTGCTACCCACTCAGTTTCCTTCTGGTCTCTCTCTTTCCTACGCGAACAGAGAGCTTTCGCTCTTTTCCTCTTCCCTTCGTGCGCGATAACTTTTCCTTCTTTCCCCTCGTTCGTTCGTGCTTGCTGCTCTTTGCAAGCACCACCCTTCTGCAGTCTTTGCAGAAGCCCTAGCCGCATGATAGCAGAGCCTTGAAAACCCTATGCCGCGGGACTGTCAATCTTTCTTTGCATAGGTAAGAAGAGATTTTCTGATTTTAGTTCTAGGATTTGAATATTCTTAGTAGTTAGGTTTAATTCTAATGATTGCTACAATTAAAAATCGTTACAGGTTTGAGCTTGAATTCACCGGCGACTGGAAGCTAGGTTTGCAAACTGAGAAACCCTAGGTGAGGGATTTTCAATCCCTTCAGTAATTCAAATTATTTTTGTTGAATTAAGGTAGAAATATATATTCTGAAATGTGTGAGACTTGAAAGAAATGTATTTCCCTAAGTGTTTGTATGAAATTATTGAGGTTAGGTCTAAAATTTGATGTAAATTGGACCGTGAAGCATGTGAAAAGGTCGTAGATAGTATTAAAGTTTTATTTAATTGAATTACGTAGTTTTCCTTGGGATTTGAATTGAAATCGGCGTGAATTAAATTAATATTAAGTAATTCGGGAGAAAATGGGTAAAATTGAGGAATATTATAAATTTAAAATTGTTGGTGATTTGAAATGATACTAGCTTGAGGAAACGAAAGTTTTGGAACGTAATTATGCAAGTTGAGGCTATTGTAAATAAAAGAGGAAATTGAAATCCCTTTAATAGAGCTTTAATTGATATTTATTCGTCTTGATTGGTCTAGGTTGACCTTTGGAGACTCGAGAAGAGTCGTTTTGAGTTGATATCAGAAATGGAGAGTGAATACCCTCTCTAGAGGTGAGTGGACGGTCCATTGTGTTCGTAAATGAGAAACCTGTTTTAAAATTGCTTTGAAAATGATTTTTAAAGATTTTTACATGTTTTATATAAATTATTTTGTGATTGTGGGCTGTCTGAACTGAATTGTGAAATACGAATGCATCCATTGTATTTATAAATGTTTTTATGCCATATAATATTTGATATTGCTCTATGAACTGTTTTGGCATGAAATTATGGATTATTTGTTGAAAATCATGGCACATTGTTGAGAAATGGATTGATTGAGAAATGAAGGGTGCCGTAGATGACTATAGTCATATTCTCACCACGGAGCGACCCGACGGGGTGACGTGGGTTGGGGTTTGGATGTGCGAGGGAGTTTGACGTCCCTCTTTCTGTCGAAGTCGTACTAGATTTGGTGCATCCCGGTGATATACGAGCCAACGCCAAGGAATGAGGTTTGTTTTGAGACATTGGATAGAAAAACCCTTGGCGGGCTTTCGTCTGGGTTTGGCCGCCCTAAGACGGAAGTGTTTTTCGATGGAACCCCAGGATTTTCTGAAATGATAATTGATATGGATGCATATTTGTGAAATGTGATTTATTGAAATGATTTTATATATATGAAATGATTTATGAGATATGGTTTGACTGCCCCACATTCACCCTTATTTATGAATAAAATTGCACCATTGCACGCCACTCACTGAGTATACCCCTATACTCACCCCTCTCCCTCCCCATTTTTCAGAGGAGACTTAGTTGGGAGCCTACTCGACGGAGCTTGCGAAGTATTTTTGCGGACTGGATAGGTATTTGGCATGCAGGGTTACTTTTGGAGATTGATAGCTTTCAAACCATGGAAAGGGAAGTCTGTACATCCCATGCCATGCGGATTTTATTGATACTGGCCGAGTTGTTGGCAAGTATTGATAAAATCTGACAATTTTTTATTTATTTTTATTTCTTTTGATTTCTCTAGTTTTGGAAAACTGTTTATATCTGTATTGGGACATTTGGACTGTAAATCTTAATTTCGATACTTTTTCTTTAATTTTGTGAAATTCTGTAAAACTCATACCGTTAGGATTTTACCGATACTGATTTGTTTTCCTCGGGTAAGTGTTGGTAAAATCCGACGACTATGTTTTGGGACTTCTTGTTTGTTAAATGTTTTCTGAGTGACCAGGATGGTCACATCGCATGCGTGTATGTACAGGTTCCCGCTCCCCGTTTTGTGTTGCTGTGTACTCGTGCATGTATAGGTTCCCACTCCCCGATGTGTGCTAATGTATAATTGCATGTACAGGATCCCACTCCCCGATGAGTGTCAATATGTGTGTTTGTACGTCCAGGAATGAGCCGGATGGGCTCCTTGCATGTGTAATGATTTTGTGATTTCTTGTTTTTGAAGAATTTTACACTTTTGATGATTTATTGTGAATTTGATAGCCTTGCGGAGTCCCGATAGATGGGGAGATTTTACCCGTGTACCGAGACGACGCGGTGGTTGTCACGCCCCGATCCGAGGATCGGAGCATGACAACTTTATTGGTATCAGAGCACTAGGTTTACGATTTCAAGAGTTTGATGATTTTGAAATGTTTTCAAATGTTTTCCAAATGTCCCAAAAATTTTCAAACTAGAGAATGTACAGGACTTTCCATGGTTTTCCTAAGGAATTAGGAATATTATTTTTAGGGAGTTAAGTCTTAGTCTTTGCTTAACCCTTGACTTAAATATAGTCTCTTATTTTGTATAGATTGCAATGCCGCCGCGAAGGAAAATGAGGAATGTGAGTGAAATTCTTCCACAGGAGTACGAGGATGAGTCGTCCTCACATGCTCTTCCTCCTCCTACGTCCACACACCCGGCTCCTCCTACCGGGACTGCTCCTCCTCCTGTCGCTGCTCTTCAGGAAGTGATGGAATGGTGGAGTACCTTTGGAGCGTAATACTGAGCTCCGCAGCCGACTACAGTTCCACCACCTGTTCCTCATTCGGTGCCAGCTGCTGCACCCAGTGCCCCACTAGCACCCACTCCTCCGGTTGCTGCTCCAAGCAGCCGCTCCCCAATTCAGTTGTCCAAGCTGATAAAAGAAGCAAGGCAGCTTGGCTGTGAAACCTTCTCAGCATCTAGTGATCCTGCAGAAGAAAAGAAATGGATCAAGAAGGTTAAGAAAGTTTTGACAGACATGGGGCTAGAGGACAGTTTGAAGCTCCTAGTAGCAACGAGGTTGTTGGATGAGGATGCCAGCACATGGTGGGATGGATTAGAGGAAAGTGCAGTTTCACCTCTCACTTGGCACGACTTCCTTAGGGAATTCAATTAGAGGTTCTACACCCGCTTTGATCGGGATTTGAATAGGCGAAAATTCCTTCGGTTTCGCCAAGGGAATATGTCTGTCACAGAATACGAAGCCAAGTTTAGAAGTCTATCCTCCTTTGTACCTGAGTTGATCACCTCTGAGGAGTACAGACGTTTTAAGTTTGAAGATGGCCTGAATTTAAATATCCGAGAAAAGATGTCTGTTACAGATGAGCACATGTGTCAGAACGTGTTGCAATTGGCCTTGAGGGCTTAGCAAATGGTAATGGAAAGGGAAAAGGTTAAGGACTACTGTGGGAAGAAGAGGTCCGACAGGTTCACACCGGGCCAGAGCTCTAAGAAAGTTAGACCTACAGGTTTCCAAAGTGGTGGATTTGCTATGGGATCGGTTGGATTTCCTCAAAGCCAACCAATTCGTAGGCCGAATGCTCATAGCATTGGAAATGTTGGACCGGGAGCTAGACCAAGAGGAAGTGGACCGCAGACTTGCCCTAATTGTAAAGGGTATCATACAGGTCCGTGCAGAGGACCTAAAAGGTGTGATCACTGTGGAAAGGAGGGACACGTTCGTTATTCTTGTCCTGAGTTGACAGGAGAAGGGCAATGGAGTCAGCAGTTAGAGGTCCCTCTAGCAGTCCCAAAATTGGTCCAGCTGGTTCGGCGACACCTTCTACTAGCACCAACCCTAGGACGGGCACAGGAGGCAATGTGGTAGCTACCTCCTCTCAGCGACCTCAGCCGAGAGCTCAGGCTAGAGTTTTTGCTATGACGAACGAAGAAGCTCAGGTTAATTCCGACCTAGTCACAGGTAATTTTCATTTAAATTTAAGTTTAGAATTTGAAAATGTGATATCTGTGGTTTATAACTATGATTTGATGATTTGTGATTATGAATTAAAGAGTATGATGATATAATTGTGTTTATGGTTTACATTCATAGGTATGATGGAAATTTTTAGAGTTGATGCTCATATACTCATTGATACTGGATCGAATAATTCGTTTGTGAATTCGGGATTTGCAAGACACTCTGATAGGGATTTAGTTCCTCTTGATGAAGAGCTGTTGGTCATTACTCCATTGGGAGAGCATTTGATTCGGAATTCTGTATATAAGTCTTGTGAGATGAAAGTTGGTGAAACAATCCTTGAAGCGGATTTGATTCCGTTGGATATGAAGGACTTTGACGCCATCCTGGGCATGGACTGGCTAAGTCTTCACCGAGCTTCAGTGAACTGCTTCACTAAAGAAGTGGAATTTCGTAGGGCAGGACATCTACTACTTGTGTTCACTGGTGAACGGATGCTATTGCCGAACTGTGTGATTTCAGCTCTTGAAGCACGGAGATTAGTGTATAAGGGTTGCGAAGCATATTTGGCTCATATCATTGATACTACGGCGGAAAGCCTTGATTTGAGCAATGTCCCTGTGGTGAATGAGTTTTTAGACGTCTTTTCGGAAGAGTTACCTGGGTTACCACCGATTCGGGAATTTGACTTCGCTATAGATCTTATTCCCGGCACGACACCAGTTTCTACTCCTCCTTATCGAATGGCACCGGCAGAATTGAAAGAGTTGAAGGTCCAACTCCAAGAGTTGTTGGATAAGGGATTCATCCGACCAAGCATTTCACCTTGGGGTGCTCCGGTTCTCTTTGTAAAGAGAAAGATGACACTCTTCGATTGTGTATCGATTACCGGCAATTAAATAAGGTGACCATCAAGAACAAGTATCCCTTGCCGAGAATTGATGACTTGTTTGATCAACTCCAAGGGGCGAGTGTCTTCTTCAAGATCGATTTGAGGTCCGGTTATCACCAGTTGCGGATAAAGGAAGATGATGTCCCCAAGACTGCGTTTAGGACGCGGTACGGGCATTATGAATTCTTGGTGATGCCTTTCGGCTTGACGAATGCTCCGGCAGCTTTCATGGACCTTATGAATCGAGTTTTTCACTCCTATCTCGATAAGTTCGTCATTGTTTTCATTGACGACATTCTTGTGTATTCCAAAAATGATGAAGAGCATTCAGATCATCTTCGGATTGTGCTACAGACTCTCCGAGATAAGAAATTGTATGCAAAGTTCTCAAAATGTGAATTTTGGTTGAAGAAAATTGGTTTCTTGGGACATGTAGTATCCAGAGAAGGGATATTTGTTGCTCCGAAGAAAGTTGAGGCAATTTTGAGATGGGAACAACCCAAGAACGTCACCGAGGTGAGAAGTTTCCTCGGATTGGCGGGTTACTATCGAAGATTCGTAGAGGGTTTTTCCAAGATTGCAGCTCCATTGTCTGGTTTGAAGCGGAAAGGAATTAAATTTGAGTGGACAGATGAATGTGAGCAGAGTTTTCAAGAACTCAAACAGAGACTCACGTCAGCTCCCATACTTGCCCTTCCTACTACCGGTGATGATTATGTTGTTTACAGTGATACTAGTAAACAAGGGTTAGGATGTGTTTTGATGTAGGGCGATAGAGTTATCGCCTACGCTTCTTGATAGTTAAAGAAGCATGAGTTGAATTATCCTACCCATGATCTAGAATTGGCTGCAATCGTATTTGCATTAAAGATTTGGCGCCATTATTTATATGGAACCACTTGCAGAGTCTTCACCGACCACAAGAGCCTCAAGTACCTGCTCACCCAGAAGGAGCTCAATTTAAGGCAAAGGAGATGGTTAGAGCTGATCAAAGACTATGATTTGGTGATTGATTATCACCCGGGCAAGACGAATGTAGTTGCGGATGCTTTAAGCCGCAAGTCTTCATCTTCTTCTCTGATTCAGGGAGACTCTTACCTCTCATGTCTAGTGCGATTTCGTGCTCTTGGAGCCAAATTCACTTGTGACGACAATGGTGCGTTATTGGCGAAATTTGAAGTTCGACCAACCTTGGTGGACCGTATTACAGAACTCCAAACCATTGATGAAGAGTTAAAACAAATAGTGGAAAAGGTTCGCAAAGGTGAAACTAGTGATTTTCATGTTCGGGAGGATGGTACAGTCATGTATGGGAAACAGATTTGTATTCCCAAAGATGATGGGTTTCGAAAGGCCATTCTTGAAGAAGCACACTCTTCGGCTTATGCTATGCATCCCGGAAGCACAAAAATGTACCGAATCATCAAAGAAACTTATTGGTGGTCAGGCTTGAAGCGGGAAATAGCCGAATTTGTGGCAAGATGTCTGGTTTGTCAACAGATCAAAGCCGAGCATCAAAAACCAGCCGGAACGTTTCAACCATTGCCTATACCTGAATGGAAATGGGAGCATATTACTATGGATTTCGTGGTAGGATTGTCACGTACTCCGAGTCGTCATGATTCCATTTGGGTGATAGTGGACAGACTCACAAAATCGGCACATTTCCTTCCAGTTCAGAATACTTATTCCTTGGAAAAGTTAGCAAGGCTGTACCTTGATGAGATTATCCGACTTCACGGGGTTCCAGTATCGATTGTATCAGATCGAGATCCCCGATTCACATCCAGATTCTGGCCTAAGTTGCAAGAGGCCTTGGGTTCCAAGTTGAAGTTCAGCACTGCTTTTCATCCGCAAACCGATGGGCAATCTGAACATACAATTCAAACGTTGGAAGATATGTTGAAGGCGTGCGTTATAGATTTCCATGGGACTTGGGATAGGCATCTCTCGCTGATTGAATTTGTATATAACAACAGCTACCAAGCTAGTATTGGAATGCCTCCCTATGAAGCTCTCTACGGAAGAAAATGTCGGACTTCATTTTGTTGGGATGAAGTTGGAGAACAGAAGATTGAAAGCATAGAATTGATCGAAACTACTAAGGAAAAGGTGAAGTTAATTCGGGAAAGAATGAAGGCAGCTCAAGATCGGCAAAAGAGCTACGCCGACAAGAGGATAAGGCCCTTGGAATTCGAAGTGGGAGATATGGTATTTTTGAAGATATCTCTTTGGAAGGGCATAGTTCGATTTCAAAAACGAGGAAAACTAAACCCTCATTATATTGGACCCTTCAAGATCCTTGAAAGAATTGGAATGGTGGCATACCAACTTCAATTGCCGTCAGAATTGCAAAGGATCCATGATGTCTTTCACGTTTCGATGTTGAAAAAGTATTTGCCGGATCCTTCGCACGTATTGGAAGTTCCTCCAATAGAACTGAAAGAAGACTTGAGTTTCAAAGTGCAACCTGTGCAGATAGTAGATAGACAGCTCAAACAGTTGAGGAATAAGCAGATTCCTATGGTAAAGTGCTGTGGAAAAACAATCAAGTCGAAGAATAGACTTGGGAAACCGAAGAACTAATGCGGAAGCAATACCCAGAGCTCTTTGATGCATGAGTTGTATTTTGAAATTTCGAGGACGAAATTTATTTTTAGGGAGTTAAGTGTTGTAATACCGAAAATTCGGTATTTGAAATATTCTGTAAAATATCTTAGTAATTATAAAAGAAAATCTTAAATTTTATTGATTTTCGATTTTGAGGTTTTAATTTTTAATTTTTGGTATAATTAAAAATGTTGAGTCGCAATTCGTAGTGCATTATATTCTAGATAAATTTAAAACTTCATCATAGTAAAAATATATAAAGAAATATATATATATTTGCATATATAATTAAAAAAAAAAGAGAAATAGAGGAGATGTTGCGTTTCAGCGTGAAAGGCAGCACCCTCCCCCTTTCTCCCCTAAGTCGATTAGGGCTTTCAGCCCTAATCACTCCCGTCTCTCTCTTCCTCCCGCTCGGATCTCTCTTCGTCACTCTCTCTCTCTCGATCGATTTGCTCCTCCGCCGTGCACAGCTGCGTCCGACCACCGCAAGCTACAATCGCTCTCTCTGTTTCACTTTCTCTCTCTCTCTTTCTCTTTTGGTCGAACTTCTCTCTCTCCCTACCTCACTCAGTTTTTCTCCTTCTCTCGTTCGATCGCGCTCTCTCCCTTTGCTACCCACTCAGTTTCTCTCTGCTATCTCTCTTTCCTACGCGAACAGAGAGCTTTCGCTCTCTTCCTCTTCCCTTCGCGCGCGACAACTTTTCCTTCTTTCCCCCTGTTTTAGGTCTAGAATTTAATATAAATTGGACTGTGAAGCATGTGAAAAGGTCGTAGATAGTATTAGAGTTTTATTTGATTGAATTACGTAGTTTTCCTTGGGATTTGAATTGAAATCGGCGTGAATTAAATTAATATTAAGTAATTCGGGAGAAAATGGGTAAAATTGAGGAATATTGTAAATTTAAAGTCGTTAGTGATTTGAAATGATACTAGTTTGAGGAAACGAAAGTTTTGGAACGTAATTATGCAAGTTAAAGCTATTGTAAATAAAATGGGAATTTGAAAACCCTTTAATAGAGTTTTAATTGATATTTATTCATCTTGATTGGTCTAGGTTGACCTTTGGAGACTCGAGAAGAGTCGTTTTGAGTTGATTTCAGAAATAGAGAGTGAATACCCTCTCTAGAGGTGAGTGGACGGTTCATTGTAGTCGTAAATGAGAAACCTGTTTTAAAATTGCTTTGAAAATGATTTTAAAAGATTTTTACATATTTTATATAAATTGTTTTATGATTGTGGGCTGTTTGAACTGAATTGTGAAATACGAATGCCTCCATTGTATTTATAAATGTTTTTGTGCCATGTGATATTTGATATTGCTCTATGAACTATTTTGACATGAAATTGTGGATTATTTGTTGAAAATCATGACACATTGTTGAGAAATGGATTGATTGAGAAATGAAGGGTGCCGTAGATGACTATAGTCATATTCCCACCACGGAGCGACCCGACAGGGTGACGTGGGTTGGGATTTGGATATGCGGGGGAGTTTGACGTCCCTCCTTCTGCCGAAGTCATACTAGATTTGGTGCACCCCGGTGATATACGAGGCAACGCCAAGGAAGGGAGTTTGTTTTGAGACATTGGATAGAAAAACCCTTGGCGGGCTTTCATCTGGGTTTGGCCGCCCTAAGACGGAAGTGTTTTTCGATGGAACCCCAGGATTTTCTGAAAGGATAATTGATATGGATGCATATTTGTGAAATGTGATTTATTGAAATGATTTTATGTATATGAAATGATTTATGAGATATGGTTTGACTGCCCCACATTCACCCTTATTTATGAACAAAATTGCACTATTGCACTCCACTCACTGAGTATACCCCTATACTCACCCCTCTCTCTCCCCATTTTTCAGAGGAGACTTAGTTGGGGGCCTACTCGACGGAGCTTGCGAAGTATTTTTACGGACTGGATAGGTATTTGGCATGCAGGGTTACTTTTGGAGATTGATAGCTTTCAAACCATGGAAAGGGAAGTCTATACATCCCATGCCGTGCGGATTTTATTGATACTGGCCGAGTTGTTGGCAAGTATTGATAAAATCCGACGATTTTTGATTTGTTTTTATTTCTTTTGATTTTTCTAGTTTTGGAAAACTGTTTATATCTGTATTGGGACATTTGGACTGTAAATCTTAATTTCGATACTTTTTCTTTAATTTTGTGAAATTCTGTACAACTCATACCGTTAGCATTTTACCGATACTGGCTTGTTTTCCTCGGGTAAGTGTTAGTAAAATCCGACGGCTATGTTTTGGGACTTCTTGTTTGTTACACGCTTTATTGTGGTGAGAATTCTGAGCGGCTAGGATGGCCTCGTCGTATGCGTGCATGTACAGGTTCCCACTCCCCGTTGTGTGCTGCTGTGTACTTGTGCATGTACAGGTTCCCACTCCCCGATGTGTGCTAATGTATGATTACATGTACAGGACCCCACTCCACTATGTGTGTCAATGTGTGTGTTTGTACGTCCAGGAATGAGCCGGATGGGCTCTTTGCATGTGTAATGATTTTGTGATTTCTTGTTTTTGAAGAGTTTTATGATTTTGATGATTTATTGTGAATTTGATAGCATTGCGGAGTCCTAGTAAATGGGAAGGTTTTGCCCATGTACCGAGACGACGCGGCGGTTGTCGCATGGTCGATCCGAGGATCGGGGCGTGACACATATTGCATGTAATTTTCATGCTGCACATCCACATCATGATCCATGTCATTCGGTTGTATTGACATACGTGACCACTATTGGGTCGAGCTACGATAAATGTAACAAAGGTTTCTCTAATCCTATGTTAATATGTTAACAAAGGTTTCTCTAAAATTAGGGTTAGGGACTGAACCTCACCTATATAGAGCGAATCATAATCGCAACTAGGGTTTTCAATTGGGGCTTCCGCAAGGTGGCAGAAGCTGCTCACAGGAGACCGCGCGAGCAGGGAGGAGAACGAAGGCTCTTCGCGTGCGGGAGAGGGAGACTAAGGGTCCTTTCGCGTACAGAAGAGAGGGACTGAGAGGATATGAGAGAGAGCAAGAGATGGAGAGATCGGATAGAGAGACAGATCAAGAGAGACTGTGGTAGAGAGAGAGGCCGAGAGAGAGGCTGTGAGGGAGAGATCAACAAAGAGATATGGCGTGAGACCGAGAGATGGTGACCCGCGGTCGTTCGCGGTGGTCGTGGTGGTGGCGGGTTTGGTTGCGCACGGTGGAGGGAGAGTGATGGTGAGAGATCGCGAGAGAGACGAGGGAGAGAGAGCAGAGAGTGAATGAGAGATTCGATTAGGGCTATTAGCCCTAATCGATTTGGAGAAAACGGGGGGTGCTGCGTTTCACTCCGAAACGCAGCATCTCCTCTTTCCTTTTTTTTGTTTTAATATATATATATATATATATATATATATATATTTAAAACTTATGTTAAAAAATGACGAAAAACTATAATGGAAAAAAAATTGATGAAAAAAAAGACCTTAATGGACAAGTGAGATCAAAAAAAAAAAAAGAAAAAAATCCTATGTTTAAAAAAGACGAACAACCCCAAAAGTGGGTGAAAAAAGAGTAAAGACTTGAATAAAAAAATAAAAAAACAGTGATCTAAAAAAGGGGATAATTATCCGTGAGGTAAAAAAAAAAACATAGAAAAAAATCTATTTCCAAAAAAATGAAGCACTTAAGAGGGAAAAAAAGTTGAGTTAAAAAATAAAAAGAGTAAGGATCTGAATGGAAAAAAAATAAAGAACTATGATTTAAAAATAAATAGACGACCATCCGAGGGGCCGAAAAAACAAAGGAGGAGAAAACTATCCTAAAAAGACAAAGGATTTAAATTGAAAAAAAAAAGTTAAAAAAGTGGAAGGAGCTGAATGAAAAAAAAAAAAACAAAATGTTGTCTCAAAAAACAAAAGATCTAACAAAAAAAAGGATAAAAAAGTGCAAAGATTTGAATGAAATTAAAAAAAAAAAAACAAAGTGTGGTCCCAAAATGAATGAAGGATCTAAGCAAAAAATAGAAACCAGATCAAAAAGAAAAAGTGGAAGGAGCTGAATGAAAAAAAAAAAAAACAAAATATAGTCTCAAAAAAACGAAAGATCTAACAAAAAAGGACAAAAAAGTGCAAAGATTTGAATAAAATAATAAAAAAAAAACAAAGTGTGGTCCCAAAAAGAATGAAGGATCTAAGCAAATAATAAAAACCGGATCAAAAAGAAAAAGTGGAAATATTTGAACGAAAAAGAAAAAAAAAGTGGGGTCTTTAAGATATGGAATGACCATATAGGAGTGTTCGAAAAGAAAGGAACAGTAAAAAAGGGGTCAAAAAAAGAGGAAGGAGCTGAATAAAAAAAGAACCTGAATGAAAAAAAGGACCTAAACGAAAAGGGAAAAAAAACAGTGACTAAAAAATAAATGAAGGGCCATATGAGGATGTGAGGATTTTTTTGTGAATAGTAGGAGGGATGTGAACGAAAAAAAAAAGAAGCTATGGCCCATTGTGAACGGTAGAAGAAGGTGAATGAAAAAAAGGGACGTGAATGAAAAAAAGGAAAGAAATAAATAAATAAATTATAAAAGAAAAAAGGACGTGAATGAAAAAAAAAAAGAGGTTGTGGCCCAAAAATGGTATGTGCCTTCGACGCTTTATATATATAAAAATATATATATATATATATATATATATAAATAAAGATTGCTATGAAATGTTGAAAATTTTGAATAAAGTAATAATGATTTTTTTTATATATATTTCATATTTATAATAATGAGTTTTGTTATATGAACTCAATTTGTCATAATAGTTTAAACGAATTACTAAATTATTAATTTTTTATATTTTATATTACTTTTATACTCAATTTTTATAAGGAAGATAATAAAATTGGTTTTATTAAAAAATTAAGAAAAAAGGAATTATTATTTTGGTCTGTGAGTACTAAAAACAAAAATCTTATTAATCCTGGTTCAGCCCAAGGAATTGAAGGCTTGATTAATTTTGTTGCTCAAAATGACAAGTCATGGAGAACCGAGCAAGAGTACATGTTGATGCAGCTTACAGGATAGTGAGATATTTAACAGGGACACCAGGAAAGAGGCAAGGCTGGTGTTGAATACATTTTCCGGCAGTGACCGGGCCAGCTTAGTTGCAAAGAAACAAAATCAGTCCCCAGATTTTGTATTTTATAGGAGAAGAAAGGACATACCGGTGAATTTGTAAACTTGGAAGGATATATTAGTCCATACACATCTTTTTTTTTTTTTTAAATTCTTTTGTTCTTACCACTGGGATGTAGAAATATATTTTGACTATTTTGATTCGAACGTACCATATTTCGGGGACGACTCTCTTTGGTAATCTTTTCTATTTCTAAATTTCAAACCCGAAATTTAATTAAAAGATTTAACATTCCATCCTACTAAATCGACTGTTTATTAATATTCCATTCTCATCTTAATTAAGAATTACTTACTAGAGTAGTTAAGAAAGTTAATCAGCTGGGGCCTGTTTTGTATAAATGGGTAAGCTTTGTCATTAGAAAAGAGGGAACACTAATATAGGTTGTCTTCTTAGTCACTTCATCTACAATATCTTTCTTCTTTCATTCATAAGCTCTAAACTTTCAAGAGATGGTCCCAGGAGAGTCTCTTCATGTGCCCAAAAAGAGGGATTAGGAAATTTGTTATTTGAATGCATCGGGCACATCTTTTCTCTCTCTCTCTCTCTCTCTCTCACCAAGACACTAGTGCGCAAGGGACTGAAGGACTTAAATCTCAATGTATTGTTTTGAGAGGAAAACTAAATTGCGTCCTTCTCTCTCTCTCTCTTTTGATATATAAGAAAAATCAAACTCTAGACCTTTATAAAAATAGGAAGAACGATGTCAGTTGAGTTATAATTTATTTATTATAAGAAAAATCAAACTCCAGACCTTTATAAAAGTAGGAGGAACGATGTCAATTGAGTTATAGTTCATTCACTTTTATTTTTAAATGTAAGATGACCAAAAGACACCAATAAAGAAACACTAAAAGAAATAAGAAGTCCATTTTCTATGTAAAATCTCAACTACTTAGAGATTGAAAAGGAAAGTTCTTCATTAAGGTGCTTTCAACTCTTTCTAGGCTCAAGGATTTTCAACTTTTATAATCCTTGCCAAACAATTGTCCATGGGCCTCGTATGAGGTAAGTGCCTCAATGGACACTTTGGATTGCTTCTTTCCACCCTGCCACAAAAATAGTGCATTAGTCCCCATATAAATAAAGGCATCATAAAATTCCTAATAACATAATCCATTTTGTTATAACATATACAAATAACAACAATAATCTAACTTTTATCCTATTGAGTGAGGTTCGTTATATAAATCTTTTTACGCTATTGTACTCTATTTCATGTTATATATTCACCTATACGATTATTTTCAGACCATGTACAATCAAAAAATCATAAAGGATGCAAATGAATTCTTTGTAATATAATTTTGTCACTTAAGGTCGTGAAAATATATTGCAAGAAAATTATCATGGATAATATTTTTCAATGTAAATAATGGTAATTAACCAAACTTACTTGTAACCAAGAAGAAAGTGGTGAAGGAAAATGGCAATCTCAAGTTTGGCTAGATCATTTCCTGGGCACAAATGGCTTCCTCCTCCAAATGGTATGAACATTCCAGCTTTGGGTGGTGGGCCCTGTACCACCACACACACACACACACACATATATATAGAATAAGTTTTTAAAAATAGGATTAACAAAAAAAGAAAAAAAGGGGACATGCAAGTAAAGGGCACTCACATCCCATCTTGAAGGATCAAACTCTTTTGGGTCCGGATAATTTTTGGGGTCCATGTGAACATGTCTAAACCATAGGAGAACTCTCCATCCCGTCGGAATGAGATATCCTGTTACCAAAATATCAAATTTTACTTAAAATATCAAATTATATGAAAAAATAACGTACAAAATTATCGTTCTTTTAACAAAGTCATAAAAATCTATTTGAATTTTACTTATGATGAATAGCATTACTCTTATAGAAATTGAGAGATTTGAACTCACCATTCATTTTCACATCAGTTTTGGCTTTTCGAAAAACAACCCATGAAATATTAACGAAACGAAGTGTCTCATCGATCACCTTCGCCAAAAAAAAAAAAAAAAAGTTTTAGAATATCTTCGGTCAATATTTTAAGCAATAATGTAACTCAAAAAAGTAAATACCAATGAAAATCAAGGTTAGGGATCACTAACCTTCGACATATATTCCATCTGCCTATATTCCTTCAGAGTTAACCCTTCTTGTGTCAGTGGCCTGTTCTTCAAAATTTTCTCTTGCTCTTCCTGCAAAACAAGCAAGCAAATAGTACAGCGTAATGTGCCTTTCTAAATAATATATATATATTTAAGAATTTATGTTAAAACAGAAAAATTGCACACCTTGGCCTTTCTAAAGATTTCGGGGTGCTCCTGCAAGAGGATGGTAGCCCACATTATAATATGCCCTGAAGATTCATGGCCTGCATTCAAGTACATTAGTAATATGTCAATGATCTCCTCGTCATCCAATTTCCTGCCATTTTCATCTTGAACATCAACCAGCAGATCCATCATGTCTTTCTTTACTATTGGCTGATTTTCCCGTCTTCGCTTCCTTCGTTCATTCACTACTTCTTGAAATTTAGCAACTAGGTTTTTCCTTGCCTGCAATAAAAAGAAAATCTTGTTTCAATCTCTTCTGCAAAGATTCTTAGTCGAACTAATGCTTTGGAGAAGAAATAGCAAATTGTTCTTGACCTTATGTTGCATGGTTGTGCACAACTGAAGTTTGAGCAACTTTTCTATCTTCAATTGTGTTTAAGCTTTTGTAGTTATGTGCTCACATTAACCTCAGGATTTTTAAGAAAAAAAATTAGGATAACTAATGACTAGTCATATCTTATGAATTAGAATTCTGAAACAAAAGTAAAGATAATTGGAATTTGATAAAACTTACCCTGAGTGCTTTGTGATAAGCAAATCCAGGTAAATCGATCGCCATAGCTCGAATACCACCATTAAAAGCAGTGTATTCCCTCTCCAAACTCTTCACAACATGCTCATCCTCTTCACTAAGAAAAATCTGAATGATGACCCTAAAAGTGAGCCTCCTAAGCTCGGTCAAGAACTCGATCTCTCCCATTGTAGTCCACATATTCAATGCTGACTTGACATTTGCTTCAATATATTTCATGTAGACAGTCAATGCTTCAAGACCATTAACTGGTGCAGATGTAATCTTCCTTAGACGCTTGTGTTCTTCTGACGGAATAACAATAAAAGATTTTTTACCCATGAGTGCCTCGGCGCTAATAGGCCAACCAGGTTCAAAAGCATCATCGTCTGTCAAACCTCTCTTGCAAGTATCAGGCGTTGTTAATAAAATGCTAGGGCATCCAAACATGAAGCCCTTGTAAATTCCTGTGCGCCCAAATCTGAATTCATCATGTGCGACATAGTATCAATATCAAACTTATTTACAAACCTCAAATCAATAGCATCAAATAACTAGTTTGAGACATTTGCTTGCATTTATTTCAAACAAACACAAAATAATCAAGTGTTCTAAAACATAACTCAAACCATCTTTCTGTAATAACTCTATGTCTTTATAACTAAGAGTTCTAGTTCAAATAGTCGATTGAATGACATGAATTTCATACTAACAATGAAGTCCTGCATCCAAGTCTTTCCCCTACCCATTGCCGAGCCCAATGGAAAGGGTGTCTCTATGCATACTCATGATGACCTTTTTTTTTTCACGTTAAAACCCTACCCATTAGCTAATTTCGACATTGAGAAAAAAGTATAAAACAAAAAACATAACTTTAAATTTCTAGAAATATTAGAAAAATGGACACAGAGATAGCAATATTTTGATATTTTGATATACAGTCTCAAGAAACATAAAGGACCACACCTATTTTAATGAAAAGTAGTGGTTAAAAATAGATTTAATTAGAATCATTAAAATCTTCCCCTATCAAACAAACAAACTATTACTTAAATCTCCCAAAAAATTGACCTTATGAAATGATCATATGGTCTAATTTGAGGCTCAAAATCAGATTGAAATATGGACAATGACTAAGACAAAGCCTTCCATGACTTTTCAAGTGTGGTTTTCTTAATGGTCTTCAAATCAGATGTGGGTGACCTATCAAACGAAAAATATGTCTAGAAAAAGAAGAACATGATAGATGGTTAGGTCCTCCTATTATTTCTATGGCCTGCAGTAGAGATATTGGAATTAATAATTATTGACACAGTGGCATGAAGGCTCCTTCACAGCCACTCGATTGGAGATTACAGGAGTTAATTATTGGTTCATCTTGTAGCCAAATCAAATGAGAGAAATCTATTTCACAGATCAAATCTTTCAAATGGGGTCAATTCAACCCAAATATATACCACTTGTCAAGCCCATTTCTATAAATTTGACAAACTGACTGATATCTTACAATATCCAAAAATGTTTCTTGGGGACAGTTTTCTCAATCATATTAAACTCCACTAGTCCTTGTCTGGAAAGGCATTAAAAAGAATACTATTTTCTTCGGAAAAAAATAAATATCCGAAAAAAAAAATTCACGGTTGTTTTTTATTTTTCATAAATCACTGGTACCCAATATTCACGTTGAATTCAATTAAATCGAGTTAGAGTCAAGTTGGACACTTGAGAAATAAAACTTTTTTTATAACTCTTTTCTCCGTATACAAAATTTAAATCCAAAATCTATATCAATATTCAATTACTAAACCAATTAGGTATTGTTATATTATCTTTTAATTATACTTATTCAAACAAAAATACTGTTACGTGATAATTTTATATCAAACGCACATAAAAGGGGTAAAAGATAGGTTATTGATTAGACAAATCACAAATCATTCTATTTGATTAGATTATTGCACATTAAGAACTTTGCTCCACAATAGAATTTCTTTGAACTATTATATTCATGTTTAATCTACTCAGTCGACACAAAATTTCAGAGGCATTTTGGTCGATACAGGCCAAATTATATTGGTAGAAAACCATGGTCAGCTTTTTGCATATTACCGTCGTTGAAAGCAATAGAAGTAATTTTTTTTCCTTTTTTTTTTAGAAATCACCTGTATTCTGTAATCATGTTAAATTTGAATAAATTCGGTTTGACTCAAATTAATCTCTTAAAAAATAAAAATCTCTCGACATACATTTCCGCCATACACAAGTTTGAATTCGAAATTTTATTTAAATCGTAACTATAACCAAATGATCTTTACTAATGAAACAAAAGTAATAGCCCAATATTGGAAGTACCTCCAAAAAGATCATTTTATTTTTAAAATAAAATGACCAAAATACCCTCCATATATGAAAAGCTTTAGCCCTTTCAAATAAAAGTAGGTCCTACACCCACCAAGTAAAAACAGAGATAGGATTATATTTCTTATTTATTACTTTGTCATATAAACAGTCCTACTTGTTGTTCTTTGTCTGCTAAAAAACTGCATCAAACTGCCGAATTGCAAGAAAAAGAAAAAACTTGTACTTCAAAATTGTTCAATACAAACAGAAAGAATGAGTCCGGACTGTCTTATGTTCTAAAACTTAAATAAAATAAAATAAAAATTTAAAAAAAGAAAAAAGGTCCACAAGTTACTTTTAAAGAGAGAGAGAGAGAGATGGAGATTTTGGGAAAACATTAAAATAAAGAGGAAAAGAGAAAAAACCAAAAAAATAAGACATAAAAAATGACAGAGTTGTGCAGCTATCTGAATGAATCTGTTTGATGGCATATTTGATTCTTCAAGGTTAGATACCTTCTTTCCACTGAAGTACATCACACACTGACACCAACCCTTCTGCCAATTCCACACCATTTTTCAAATTTATAAGAAAAAACCCAAAAAGATAAAACCAAAATATGCAATTCGTCACAAACCCATCATCAGAATCCTGAGAATTCCACTAAAAAACTCAGTGAAAGGGACTCTCAAAATTATACTTGGAGAGAGAGAGAGAAAGAGAGAGAGAGACAGAGAGAGAGAGAGAGAAGAGAAACCTGGAGACAAAGTAGTCGATGAAAGCGTCAGGATTGGAAGACTTGAAAGCTCTGAAGAAGGAAAACATGTTGCCAACAAGAGGCCAACCCATATCACCTGGTGGCAACAAATACTTCTGTAAAGAATATTGGCAATTCCTAAATTGAAGAGATTTTTAGAAATATCTTGGGAATTAATATTGCAAGTATTGGGAACAAATTTTGGAGATTTCCAAATTAAAGAAGTCTTAGAATATTGACTTTCTAAAATTCCAATATTGTAATTATTTAGTTTATTCTTTACAATCTTGTAAATATTCTATATATTCTTTCTTTTTATATTTCTAGGGTTTAGTCTCATGGAGTCACCCTATTTATAGGGTTATTGTACAATCTATTGTATATACAATATACACAAACAATTTTCTCTTAGTCTGCTTTTCTTTATTTTCTTAGTTTTTCTGCTTTATTCTGCTTTTTCTAACATGGTATCAGAGCACTAGGTGTTCGATCTGATTTTATTTTATCAATTAAACATTTTTTTTTTTTTTGCCGTGTTATGGAGAAATTAGATATTTCTCAACCTATATCAATTATGCTTGATGGATACAACTATCAGGCATGGTTTCAAGGGATGAGAAGTTTTCTTAAGGGAAGGAGGCTATGGCGTTATGTTACGGGAGATATCAAATTGCCTATAAAATCTGATGACGAATCGGATGATGATTTTGGTAACCGTCTTGAAGATTGGGATAGCAAAAATCACCAAATTCTTACTTGGTTTCGTAACACATCTGCACCTTCTATTCATCTGCAATTTAGTCGTTTTGAGACGGCTAAAGAAGTTTGGGACCTTCTTGCAAGTCGCTATACTACATCAGATCTGGCTCATCAGTATCACTTGCTCACAGAACTTCACTCTTTGCGACAAGAACGAGGTCGATCAATCAATGATTTTCTTGCCCGTATACGGATCAATATGGGATCAACTTGCTCTCTCTGAACCCCATTGGCAATGCACAACTGACGCAAGTAAATATGCAATATATCGAGACCAAGGACGTCTGGTCCAATTTCTTATGGCTCTAACATCAGATTTTGAGCCTGTTAGAGCTTCTCTGCTTCATCGACATCCTCTCCCTACTATTGAAACTGCAGTTTCTGAGTTGATATCAGAAGAGACTCGTCTGGGATTACTCAAACCTCAACATAGTGATGTTGTATTGGCCACCACTACTCGAGGACCAAAATTTCCAAATTTACGTAGAATCGTCAGAAGTCAGGTCATATCCTTCCTAATTGTCCCACTGTTGAATGTAGGTTTTGCAAGAAGCGAGGACATATTTCTAGTCGATGCCTTGCTAATCCTATGATTGAATGTAGATATTGCAAAGAGAAAGGTCATTGCCCAAAGAAGGTCATTCAATCCCAAAATCGTTCTGCTACAGGTTCTCGACATATCTCACAATCTTCTTATTCTGCCACTGAGGATTCTGCTACTACCACCTCTTCTTCTCAGCCAACAATATCTCTTGGTGATCTTCAAACCTTTTTACAACAAGTTCTTTCTTTTGATAATCACAAACATACTGCACTTTCTACCGTATCAGGTACTTCTTCTTGGTTTTTTGACTCTGCTTGCTCTAACCATATGACCCATAATTCCCATTCTTTTACTTCTTTATCCGCTCCTAGTACACCATCAATGATTCATACAGCTGATGGCTCTACCATGCCAGCCACTCAGATTGGTCATTTTTCTAACTCTTTTTTAGATTTACCTGATACATTTTTTGTCCCTACACTTACCTTAAATCTTATCTCTGTTGGTCAATTATGTGAACTTGGATTTGACATAATATTCACTTCTATTGGATGTCGTGTGCAGGATCCTCGGGACCGGGAAAGATCTTTGGGACAGCCGTAAGGTTGGACGTCTATACGAGCTTACTTCTCTTCACATTCCTATTAGTCGTTCCTCACTCTCTTGTCTTTTCTTGTTCCTTCATCCTTTCACTTATGGCATCTTCGTCTAGGTCATCTATCTCTTAATAAACTTCGTTCTTTAATTTCTTCGGGTTCACTAGGTTACATTATTGATGAATCTCTTCAATGTATTTCATGTCAAACTGCAAAACAACCGGCTTTATCCTTTAATACAAATGATTCTATTTCTAATGCTCCCTTTGATCTTATTCACTCTGATATTTGGGGACCATCTCCTACACCAACTATGGGTGGGTCAAAATATTTTGTTGTGTTTATTGATGACTACTCCCGTTTTACATGGATTTATCTGATGAAAAACCGCTCAGAATTACCTCAAATATACAAAAACTTTGCATCAATGGTTCAAACTCAATTTTCTCAAACCATCAAGATCTTACGCACTGATAATGCATCTGAATATCTTGAGTCTACTCTTACTATATTTCTTAAACAACATGGAACCATTGTCCAACGTTCTTGTCAGTACTTCCCAACAAAATGGTAGAGCAGAACGAAAACATCGACACATTCTTGATATAACTCGGTCTTTACTTTTCTCTGCATCTTGTCCATCACAATTTTGGGGTGAGGCAGCTCTTCAGACTATATATGTCATCAATAGAATACCTTCTTTTACAATCTCTAACATCTCTCCTTATGAGCGGTTATATGGTTCTCCACCAGTATATAATTCTCTCAAAGTCTTTGGTTGTGCTTGCTTTGTGTTACTTCAACCTCATGAGCATAATAAGTTACAACCTCGAGCACGATTATGTTGTTTCCTAGGGTATGGCATTGAACACAAAGGATATAGATGTTGGGATCCTGTCTCCAATCGTCTTCGAGTTTCTCGACATGTCATCTTCTGGGAAAATATCATGTTTTCTTCCTTATCTCCTTTTCGTACCATATCTCCATTACTTACTAATCTATCTTCTGATTTATTTCCTTCTAGTTCTGATACATTGTGAAACTTCAACTCTTACGGCTTCTCCTTCAGATTCTCTCCCAAATGATGGACCCCCGCACCCTCTTCCATTGAAACCGAGTTGCCTCATGAATCCACTTCTCGACCAACAAGAGTAAGAGCACCTCATGTTCGTCTTCTTGATTATCATTGTTATTCTACAATCTCCACTCTACATGAGTCTCAATCTTACCGAGAGGCTAGTACTAATCCTCTTTCGCAGCAAACTATGCAAGAAGAACTTCAAGCCTTGGAGAACACACATACTTGGGATTTAGTTGATCTTCCTAGAGACAAAACTCTTATCGGATGTAAGTGGGTTTATAAAATCAAAACTCACTCAGATGGGACTATTGAACGATATAAGGCTCGGCTGGTCGCAAAGGGATTTACACAAGAATATGGCATTGACTATGAAGAAACATTTGCTCCTGTTGCTCGTCTTACCTGCGTACGTAGCTTGCTTGCTTTTGCTGACCTAAACAATGGCCCTTGTATCAGATGGATGTTAAAAATGCTTTTCTCAATGGAGTTCTAAAGGAAGAAGTTTATATGAAACCACCTCCGGGTTATTCACATCCTGCCAATAAAGTCTGTCGTCTTCGTCGTGCTTTATATGGCCTAAAACGACTCCCGTGCTTGGTTTTCTACTTTCAAAGAAGCATCTTGTCAGTGATTTTGGTTTCTCTCCTAGTGCTTATGATTCTGCACTTTTCATTCGTAAAACCGATCATGGTACTGTTTTTACTTCTTCTTTATGTTGATCATATGATTATCACCGGAAGCGATACTGCTGCAATCTCCAAATTCAAACATTTTCTTTGTGGCAAATTTGAAATGAAGGATCTCGGCCATCTTAGTTATTTCTTAGGACTGGAAGTTACTCCTACATCTTCTGGTTATTATTTGTCTCAGGCAAAATATGCCTCTGACCTTCTTTCCCGTTCAGGCATTTCAGATAATAAAATTGCTTCCACCCCTCTTGAGCATAATGTTAAACTTTCTCCTACAGATGGCAACCTTCTTTCTGATCCTACCTTATATCGGCAATTAGTAGGCAGTCTTATTTATCTTACTGCCACTCGTCCTGATATCTCTTATGCTGTTCACATTGTCAGTCAGTTTATGGCTGCACCACGATCTCCTCATTTTGTTGCCGTTTTACGGATTCTTCGTTATGTTAAAGGCACCTTATTTCATGGACTTCATTTTTCTGTCTCATCCTCGTTACAGCTACGTGCCTATTCTGATGCTGATTGGGCTGGTGATCCTACTGATCGACGGTCTACTACTGGCTATTGTATTTTTCTTGGTGATTCTTTAATCTCTTGGCGTAGCAAGAAACAAACTTTTACAGCTCGCTCTAGTACAGAGGCAGAATATCGTGCACTTGCTGACACTACTGCAGAGTTATTATGGATTTAGAGACTTCTTTGTGACATTGGTATACCTACTTCTTCTCCAAGTCCTCTATATTGTGATAATCAGAGTGCTATTCAGATTGCTCATAATGATGTCTTTCATGAACGAACTAAACACATTGAGATTGATTGTCACTTTATTCGTCAACATATAACTAATGGTGATCTTCAAATATTCTTTCTTCGCTCTGTCGATCAACCTGCTGATTTTTTTACCAAGACTCATCTTCCTGGACGTCATGATGATCTATTATACAAACTCAAGATGATTTCTCTACAACCATCCTGAGTTTGAGGGGGGGTGTAAAGAATATTGGCAATTCCTAAATTGAAGAGATTTTTAGAAATATCTTGGGAATTAATATTGCAAGTATTGGGAACAAATTTTGGAGATTTCCAAATTAAAGAAGTCTTAGAATATTGACTTTCTAAAATTCCAATATTGTAATTATTTAGTTTATTCTTTACAATCTTGTAAATATTCTATATATTCTTTCTTTTTATATTTCTAGGGTTTAGTCTCATGGAGTCACCCTATTTATAGGGTTATTGTACAATCTATTGTATATACAATATACACAAACAATTTTCTCTTAGTCTGCTTTTCTTTATTTTCTTAGTTTTTCTGCTTTATTCTGCTTTTTCTAACAACTTCTTTTCACCCAATTTAGATTCATGAATCCAACGATTCACATTGCTTAGAATCCAGTTCAATGCCAACAAACCAACTGCTATCACAATTGAAGCCACCCACGAAAACCCCATCTCCATTTTCTCACCAAATTTCTCTGCTTCAAATTCACCCCCAACACCTGAAATTTATAGACAGACTAATACGTGAGATGGTGTAGGTAGAGTTCTAGAGAGAGAGAAGAGCCAGAGTTTGAGACATCCTTCTCAGTCTCTTTCTACATACCACGTTTGGATTGCCAAATATTTGTTTTCACTTATATCATACGTTAAAAGTGCGTGGTGCGCGTGCGTACATATTGTTTGTCCAGCTCTCTGGAACGGGACAATATTTGCAAAATTTTTATTTATTTACTTTTTTAAAAATAACCTAAAACTATGGTATTTATTATACTTGACACAATTTGTAATTTTGGATTAGAGTAACCTAATCCAGTATAATTTGTTTTAAATTAAGAAAATTAAAAATCACTTGATCTACACGTTGTTACTAATTCAGACTTGAAATAACTGATGTGCTATAAAATTTTAGTACTAGAACATGATTTAAATACGTTTTACTAGCTAGATACTCAACTACCAAATTTGTCAAATAGCTTAATCAAAAGAGTCTCGGACTTGAAATTTAGAAATAAAAAATATTACATTAAGAGAGTTACCTTCTAAAATAGACCTAACAAGCATCCAAATCGGATTATTCAGAATATGATTCCAGATACCAAAAACAAGAAAAAGCATAATTAAAAGAGAATCAATCATATAATATAAAATCCAGCTTAACTAAAGATTCCTAGTAAAAAAAGGAAAAGAACTGTTTCTTTACTACTTAATTATTTTTGTTTACTATAGTGGAGTGACTCGAACTTAAAACCTTTATAGGAGAAGAAGATGATATCAATGAGCCATATCATCCAATTTTTATACAAATAAAAACGTATATCATAAATATTATTAACTCCAACATAATCTGACTCCATTTATTAGAATGAGGCACACAAATTTTGAAATTCTTCACTTTAACCTGTCATGAGATTAAAGTTTTCTTAAATATTATTGGCAAAATCTCCCAACTCCATTTCATAGGATTGGCTTGTTCTAATCGAGCACAATATGTAAATATATCTTCACTTTAATAAGTTAGGACAACTACATTACTACCTACTAAAGGTTGTATTTGGTATGTAATATTAAAAAGTGAAACTAGCATGGGGTGGTGGCCATAATATAAAAAGAATGAAACAAGGGAGGATGAGAGGAGGATTTGTCTTGTCATATTGTCCATAACACTCGAATGTCACTCGAAGCATCTCTCTCTCTCTCTCTCTCTCTCTGAATTTGCAAGTCTTTTGGGCTCCCTTTGTCTGTTCTGACTTTACTAGCAATATTATATATTATGGGCTTTGGAAAATGAAATTACATAACAATGGAGGCCAACATTTTTTGGATTAAGTTTTGGATTAGAGTTTATAGTATTTTAAACTATGTTCTAAATACTTCTTTTCACATTATTTTCTAACTTAAAAAAAGTTTTATTTCTTAATGCAAATCCGTCGATATGTATGTGTACATACATACAACAACTAGTAGTATGTGTGCATGTGCGTGCGTGTATCATACATACATGTGTGTGCGTAAGCGTGAGCGTGTGCTAATCAGATTGCTGTCAAAAAGATACTGTCCAATTGAACCAGCAAAAACATACACTTTTGAAGAAGTGATCAATTGACACTCATGTAGGCTCGAAATCTTGAAATGCTTCAATGCTCTTCGGAAACATAAAGACTGATTTATATAAGAGTAAATTTTATTGCCCATGTGTCCATCCCCTACCGACCCCTATTCAATCTTAAAACAAACTTAATTATAACAAAATCTCTGTATTTATTTTTAGGGTATGCAAAGAACTTACATATAAAGAAAACAAAGACCATTACTCTCATAATATGATAACATATACACTGAACATGAACCTGACCAACAGATTGAAACACTGCCAGGTATAACACTGAGGGAAACTTAAAAAGAGTTTGGTTAATGTCGACAAATTATAGAACATAGGATGGAGAGAGGTGCAGTGGAAAGTGGTAATTGTTATGAAAAAAAAGGAAAAAACCAATCATATACAAAGTAATTAGATTAATATGGCTGAACATGAACAAGGGTAATAATGGAAATTTTTGTTTTTTTTAATTGTTCATATTTTCTTTATTTATTAATTTATTTATTTATTTTTGGAGAAATATCAAATAGAAATAAGATTTCAGTGTTATTGGACCTAATACCTTGCATGGTTCAAAATTTTCAATTTTGGGGCACAAAACTCCCCATAAATAAATAAATAAATGAATAAATGCAGGTTATCGGATCTTTTATTAATATCAATAAAAATAAAATAATATAAATATAAAAAAGGGATGAACATGTTTGTGATACTATATTAGAGATGAAGAATAATATAATAATATGAAATTTAATATTCAATTGTTTCAATGAATAATTTTAATAAGTTGAATTTATATAAAAAAAAACTTATTACAATAAACATAGAAATAGTTGTTATTGATTAATTGGAGTTACAATTTGTTCAATTTTGATCAATTGATGTTATAATTATGTCAATTTTGATCAATTAGAGTTACAATTATGATAATTTTGATCAATTGAAGTTACAATTATGTTAATTTTAATCAATTATTCTTATAATTATTCCAATTATGTCAATTAACATTGCAATTATGTCAATTTTGATGTTACAAATACAGAAATATAAAAATATAGAAAGTTAAATATGTATCATTGATTTGATTTTAGTATATAATATATTTTTTAATATTCTCTCAAACTTAATATAATATAATGAAAATCACTTTATGTTACAATTATGCCAATTATGTCAATTAGCGTTGCAATTATGCCAATTTTGATGTTACAAATACAGAAATATAAAAATATAGAAAGTTAAATATGTATTATTAATTTGATTTTAGTATATAATATATTTTTTAATATTCTCTCAAACTTAATATAATATAATGAAAATCACTTGAATTTGAAAAAAAATATTGAGAATACAAAATCCTAAAGGGTGTTTTTGTAACCCTTTAGGATACAAAATCACTTGAATTTGCAACCCTTGCGTTCACTCTGAGCTCTGGCTCCTGGCTTTAGGCTTAAGATTTAACTCCTGGCTGAGGCTCTTGGCCCTTGGCTCTTGGCTCTTGACTCTCGCCCTTGGGTTTGGTTTTAACTTTGACTGATTTGGTTTTAGCACCGGTTCTGACTATCGGAGGTGTGTGCAGATGCGTAAATAACCTTTTTTGCAAAAGGAGTTATAATAGCATAATAAAAATATAAAATAGTATGAATATGAAAAATAGATAAATATGGTTGTGGTACGATATTAGAGATAGAAATTTATATAATAATATGAAACCTAATATTTAGTTGTTTCAATAAATAATTATAATAAATTAAGTTTATATAGAAAACTCATTATCATAAATATGGAAATAGTTATTACAAATATAGAGATATAAAAGTATAAAAAATCAAATATGCACTACAAAAAAATACCGAATTAGTGACAGATTTAGCCACGAAAATATCAGAAAAATTCGTCGCTAAATTGTTTAGCGACGGATTTAGCCACGAACTCATATCCGTGACTAATAGCGCGTTGCAGAAATTCGTGACTAAATTTAGCCACGGATTCAGAAATTCGTGAATAAATTTAGCCACAAATTCAAAATTTAACCACGGATTCCAATTCGTGGCTAATTTTAGCCATGGATTCAAAAATTCGTGGCTAATTTTAGCCACGGATTCAAAAATTCGTGACTAAATTTAGCCACGAATTGATGAATTCGTGGCTAAATTTTTTATTTTTTATTTTTAATTTTAAAAGCCGTCGGCCCACTGCCGGAGGCCGCGGGTCCAATCGTCGGCCCCCGCTCTTGTATAAACCAACTTTCTTCTACTTTATATTTTTGTAGAAAATGTGCATTTATCCAGATTCGAACCTGAGATTAAGAGGATATCTGGAGCGTTCTCAACCACTATGTTATATTAACTTATCTAATATACATTTTTTTTTATTTCATTATTTTCTTTCTAACTTTTACCATTAAAAATACAATTTACTAATTTAATAAAAATATAAAATATAAAATTATATTTAATAAAAATACAAAATTATATTTAATAAAATTAAAAAATTATCTTTAACAAAAATACAAAATTATATTTTAAAAAATACAAAAATATATTTAATAAAAATCAATACTCTAATTTAATAAACATATAAAATATAAATTTATATTTAATAAAAATATAAAATTATATTTAACAGAATTTCAAATTAGGGACAAATTTAGTCACGAACATATTTCGTGGCTAATTAGCCACGAATTTAGCCACAGACAAAAATTCGTGGCTAATTAGCCATGAATTTTGAATTTCATGGCTAAATTTAGCCATGAATTTATATTCGTGGTTATTTAGCGACGGATTATGAATTTCGTTGTTAAATTAGCGACGTATAATTATTTTCGTCGCTAAATTAACGATGAAGATGGATTTGTGGCAAATTAGCCACGAACAAAAATTCGTGGCTAATTAGCCATGAATTTTTGTTCGTGGCTAAATTCGTGGCTAATTTGCAACGAATTCTATTTTTGTCGTTAAATTCGTGGGTAAATAGCGATGAATTTTTTTCATGGCTAAAGTCCGTGACTAAAATCATGTTAAATTAATAATTGATTTAATTATATTATGTATAATATATTTTCTAACAAATAAAAAGGTAAAACATTATATTCTTATTATTTATCAGTGAAATTGCTTGCTCCTATCCCATTTGCTAAAAGGAAAATGTATGTACATGATATCTGTAACAAATTTATAAACTATTGAACAATTGTTCTAAAAGTTATGATATGTTATGAATATTGAATAATTTGGTGGATATCTATTGAAATATACAACTTTATAAAGACACGAGTACATGATGACTCAACAGCTTACATAACACATGTCATCAACCAATCATTGTAGATAAGTATCAACCGATCATTATGGATAAGCACCAACCGTCCAAGACACGTGTCAACAACTGAGGAGATGATTTATCACTTTTCTTGCATTGAATCTAGACACCTCATGCCACCATATGACATATGTCTAGGACATGTGTCATTTTCCTTGCCAAGTGTCCAACAAGTGTTAACTTGATGCAACAAGACGCTGATTCACCACACTAACTCGCCACGCTGACTTGCCATGCTGACTCACCCTGCTGACTCATCACCCAAACTTCCTTATAAATATCTCATTCCCTTCTCAATTCTCATAATCAGGTCATCCAAGAAAGGAGAATAAATTGAGGGAAAAAAAAAAACTTGAGGAGAGAAAGAAAGAACTTGAGAAAGAATTTGAGAAAATATCTATTTTTTAACATAGATCTTTGTTTTTATATTAAATTCAATTTTATAACACGTTATCAGCAAGAAACTCTGTCAAAAGCACAAAACTAACATCAACCAAATACAAATCTACCTTTGTAGTAGAAAAGGAGGTTTCACTGTTCAAAAATTCTAAGGTATGTTTTTATCGATTTCTTCCTAATGGCAAATCTTGCTAAACTTTAATTTCTGCCTCTCGATATTTCTGAAAAGAGTTATTTATCATGGGCTATTGATATTGAAATGCATCTGAATGCGATGGATCTTGGAGACACCATCAAAACAAAAGATATTACTGTACAAGATTGTGTAAAAGTAATAATTTTCATTCAACATAATCTTGATGAAAGTTTGAAAACAAAATATCTTACTGTTAAAAATTCTCTTAAGTAATGAAAAAATTTGAAGGAAATATATGACCACCTGAAAATGGTTGCTCTTCTTAAGACACGATACAATTGGATACATCTAAGGCTACAAGATTTTATATCCATTGGTGACTATAATTCTGTAATGTTCAAAATCACACCCCATTTGAAATTGTATGGAGAAAACATAATTAAAAAAGATATGTTAGAAAAAACTTTCTCCACATTTCATGTCTCAAACTTGCTCCTACAACAGCAATATCGAGAAAAAGGATTTAGTAAATATTCTGAATTGATTTCATGTTTTCTTATAGCTGAGCAAAATAATGAATTGATGAAAAATCACGAGACTCGACCAACTGATAGTAGTCCATTCCCTGAAGCGAATGCGACTAAATATGAATATGGAAAAGGTCGAGGTCAAAGTCGTGGTCGTGGACGCGGATATGGTCATGGACGAAATGTCCATTATAATAATGATGTGGTCGATCAAATTAAAAGGACAAAATCACCACCAGAAGTGGGATAATACTGATGGAAAAGAAAAAGAGAAACCCTCAAGAGGTTCTGACAATGTCTGTTACCGATGTGGTGCTAAAGGACATTGGCCACGTGTATGCCGAACTCCAAAATATCTTGTTAAACTATATCAAATCTCTTTAAAGAAGAAAAATAAAGATGTGAAAATAAATTTTATCAACTCATATAATGATACTGATATAGATATAACTCATCTTGATAAGACTGATTTCTTTGAATACCCTGAAGGAAAAATTGATCATTTGATCAATGATGGAAATATTTAAATGTATGTTATAAATGAATAAGTCAGTTTTAATGTTTTTACAATATGATGCACTTTATTTCTGATTGATTTATTTGTTTATAATTCTATACAATCAAATTAATAATCTCTTTTATTTTCTTCATAAATAAGATATGGATATTGCCGACAACTTGGAATGTATGAAAAATGAAGAAGATATATGTTTAATTGATAACGCTACAACTCAAACGATACTTAAAAATAAAAATTATTTTTCCAACTTGAAGTTAGGAGAAACAAATATCAATAGCATAAGTGGTACTACAAAATTGATCGAGGGCTCCGGCAGAGCAAATATATGTCTCCCTGAAAGAACAAAATTAGTTATACATAATGTACTATACTCTACCAAATCTCATAGAAATTTGCTAAATTTTAGTGATATCCGTCAAAATGGATATCATATTGAGACAATGAATGACTATAATATTAAATATTTGTGCATTACAATTATTGTTTCTGGAAAGAAATATATAACAGAAAAAGCACTATCTCTTTCCTCTGACTTATATTATACTAAAATTAATACAGTCAAAATATACCATTTAGTAAACTAGAATTTTACTAATCATAAAGATTTTATTATTTGGCATGATCGACTAGGGCATTCTGGATCAATTATGATAAGAAAAATAATTGAAAATTCTCATGGTCATACCTTGAAAAATCAAAAGGTGTTGAAATCAAATGAATTCACATATACTGCTTGTTCTCAAGGAAAATTTATTACGGAACCTTCATTAGTCAAAGTAAAAACTGAATCTTCTGGATTTCTGGAAAGAATTCATTGTGATATAAGTGGACCAATTCACCCATCATGTGGCCCATTTAGATATTTTATGGTACTAATTGATGTATCCACAAAATGATCACATGTTTGTCTACTATCAACTCGCAACCTAACGTTTGTGAGACTTCTTGCTCAAATCATTAAATTAAGAGCATAATTTTTGGATTATCCGATTAAGACAATTCGGGTAGACAATGCTAGTGAATACTTGTTTCATACTTTTGATGACTACTGTATGTCAATTGGTATTAAAGTTAAACATCATTTAGCTCATGTTTATATACAAAATATTTTACCTGAATCGTTTATCAAAAGATTGCAATTGATTGCTAGACCATTATTGATGAGAACTAAACTCCCAACATCGGCTTGGAGACATGCTATTTTACATGTAACAACACTTATACTTTTAAAACCAACACACTACAATGAGTACTCCCCTCTATAATTAACTTTTAGTTATGAACCCAATATTTTTCATTTAAAAATTTTCGGATGTGTGGTTTATGTCCCTGTAGTGACACCGTAACGAACTAAAATGGGGCCCTAGAGAAGATTGAGAATATACATTGGGTATGAGTCTCTCTCTATTATTCGATATTTTGAACCTTTAACAGGTGACATTTTTACTGCAAGACTTGTAGATTATCATTTTGATAAAACAAATTTCTCAACATTAGGGGGAGGACAAGGACAATTGAAAAGGGAAATTATATGGAATGCATTACCATTGACATCTCTTGATTCTCGTACAAAAGATTATGAACTTGAAATTCAAAAAATAATCTATTTACAAAAAATTGCAAATCAATTACCAGATGTGTTCATTGACTCTAAAAGAGTCACAAAGTCACATTTTCCTACAGAAAATGCACCAATTAAACTTGATGTTCCAGCTGGACAATCCCCAAATATTGTAGCAAATGAGTCTAATACACGTTTGAAGCGTGGAAGACCTCTTGGCGTCAAAGATAAAAATCCTCGAAAGAAAAGAGAATCTATTGATTATGACCATTTAAAGGAATTGAATGATAAAGAATCTTATGAAATTACTGATGACAAAACTCAGACTCCTGTAGAGCCTGACATAGCTCCTGAAGAGTGCAAATTTTAAACTCCTGAAAAATATGTAAAGGAAAGTTCCATAAACTTCATCACAACAAGAATATGTTGGGATAAAATTAAAATAGTTGTGGATGATATTTTTGCATATAATGTTGCACTCAAAATTATGAAAAAAAAAAATCAAGAATCTTAAATCAAAATCTATTGAGAAATATCAGAAAAGAGATGATTGGCCGAAATGGAAAGAAGCAATCTAATATGAATTGGATTCATTGGCTGAGCGTAAAGTTTTTGGACTTGCAGTCCAAACACCTGAAGGTGTAAAACCTGTTGGATATAAATGGGTAATTGTGCGCAAACAAAACGAGAAAAATAAAATTATGCGATATAAGGCACGTCTTGTAGCATAAGGATTTTCACAAAGATTAAATCTTGATTATGATGAAACGTATCTCCCTGTAGTGGATGCAATTTCATTACGCTTTCTGTGGCCTTGGTAGTATATGAAAAACTCGAGATGCGTTTAATGGATATAGTCATTGCTTACTTATATGAGACATTGGAAAATGATGTCTATATGAAAATCACTGAAAGATTTAAAATGTCTAAAGTATATGACCAAAATTCTCAAGGAATTTACTCCATTAAATTACAAAGATCATTATATGGTTTAAAGCAATCAGGATGAATGTGGTATAACTATTTAAGTGACTTTTTGCTGAAAAAAATGTTATACAAATGACCCAATATGTTTTTATGTTTTTTTTAAGAAATTTGAAATTGATTTTGTAATCATTGCTGTATATATTGATGATCTAAATCTTATTGGAACTTCTGAAAAGATTTTCAAAGTTGCTGAATATTTGAAAAAGGAATTTGAAACCAAGGATTTTGGGAAAACAAAATTTTGTCTTGACTTACAGATCAAATATCTGAAAGATGGAATATTCATTCACCAATCAAATTATATGTCTAAAGTTTTAAAACATTTCTACATGGATAAAGCATATCCATTAAGTACTCCAATGGTTGTTAGATTACTTGATGTTGAAAAAGATCATTTCAGACCACAAGGAAAAGACAGAAATTTTTGGTCCTGAATTACCATATCTTAGTGCCATTAGAGCACTTATGTATCTTGCTAATTGTACAAGACCTAATATATCATTTGCTGTAAATGTATTAGCAAGATTCAGTTCTTCCCCAACACGACTACATTTGAATGGAGTCAAGTATATTTTCTGATATCTCCAAGGAATGATTGATCTTGACTTATTCTATTCAACTAATTTCAAACCAGTATTAATCGGATATGTTGATACTGAATTTTTATTTGATCCTCACAAAGCATGATCTCAGACTGGATACTTATTTAAATATGACGGTACTGCTATTTTTTGACGATCCACAAAGCAATTTATAGTCGTCGCCAACTCCTCAAACCATGCTGAGATTCAATATTTTCAATTTATCAATGACTTATAACTCAATTGGTATCGTCTCCTTTTTTTTAGAGGTCTCGACTTCTAACTTCTCCCATATATTAAAAAAAAAAAAAAACAATTCAAAATTAATCATTCTCATTTGGTGATAGACATCTACCTTTAATTTTTGCATGTTCAATAGGTTGAAGTCAAGTAATCATATGACAATGGTTGTCAGCTTCTTTAAATGAAAACATAGGTTTTTCTCTTATTTGTTCGTTTTCCTTTTTTGTTTTAATCGTCCCTCTTTAACATCTTATGGGTAAAATTTTCCATTATTTGTAAGTATTTATTTCATGCATTGGGTTTCTCCAATGTTGGATGGTATGGCTAAGTTTGTTTGGGACTTTGTTAATCTATTTGACATCATTTTTTGCTATGGTTTTTATCCTTAATGTCGTAATAAAAGAATTCAGATTTCTTGCGAATATAGAAAATATATATATATACATGTTAAACAATAAAAAATAATTATCTATTTTTATTTGATTTTGTTTTGATCGTGCATGTTTTGCTGCGTTTGTTAATTTTTTGAAGTATTTTGTATTTATGCCTAAAGCTTCATATACTAATAGAAAAAATTTTGTACTTGTTTTTTTTTTATAATAGGAATCGAATATCGGATCACAAGATCGGGAAAAGGGGGCTGTTGCACTGGTTGTCGCCTTGGGGATAAAATTTTGTATTTGTTTCTGTGCTTTTCATAGCCTTAGGTTAAAACTGAAGAGGGATCCCATAATTTGCGATGAGGCAAAGACACATGCTCCCAAAAGTGATAACAGAAGATGGTTACATTACATCACCTTACCTTGGTGAATTTTTTTTCTTTTAGTATAAAGAGATGTAATTAAACGGAATCGAACTGAGGATAAATGTTGAGAGATTTTATCAAGAAGGGAAAATAAAAATGGAGAGAATCTAAAAAGGGGAATTGTGATTGAAGGTTGAGGTGGTAATCAACCTTCACACGGGTTTCCCCAACAACATTAGTCGTTCTATTTCATCTTGACTCAAGAAGAAAAGAAGAGGCAATCACATCCTCCCATGCACAACTTTATAAGATATTTAAGTAACAATGAGAAAGAGACAAAAAAAAAAAAAAAAGAATAAGGCAAGTGAGGATCCATAGACAAACCACACAGTTTGGATTCTTTTGAGTTCGGGTGTTGTGCCTCAAAAGCCTAACGCTTGCCATCCCAAGCAAACAAAACAACTAAACACCATCCACAACAATGTCCTCTAGGCGCATCCATGCACCTTCTTACAAACTATGCTTGATAGGAAAGCATTATTTTGAAACCCGGACCGAAACGGACAGTTCGACGGATCGGACCGGACCGGACCGGTCGGTGAACCGGTCCGACTGAAAACCGGATCGGTGGCCGGTGCGAGTTATTTAATAAAATTGGATTATAAGAAAATTAGTCAAAATCGATCAAAACCCGAATTAGACAGGGAACCTATTTGAACCATTCAACCCGGGGTTTTTACCTTTTTGTTGAAAAAATAGAAAAACTGTACTAGTCGGTCAGACTGGTCCAACCGGAAATCGGATCGATGGCCAATTCGGGTTATTTAATAAAATCATATTATAATAAAATCGGTCAAAATTAATCAAAACCCGAGTTTGACAGGGAACATGTTTGAACCGTTCAAGCCAGGTTTTTTACCTTTTTGTTGAAAAAATGGAAAAAGTGCACTGATCTGGGCTCAAACTCAAGAACAATGCACGTGCATGAGCGTCTGCAACCACCAGGTCACTGCTCTTTGTTGTCTTTTCTTTTTTTTTCTTTTTTTCCTTGTTGAGAAAATACAAAACCATGGCCCTTTTCACCGTACCTTAATTTATTTTATTAATATTATATATTTTAAATATAATTTTATAAAAATTTATGATTAGATATATTTTTATATTATTAATATATTATTAATTAAATTTATTTATAATATCATGATGATGTCATTCAGATTTTTTATTTTATCTGATCGATTTGACTCGGTGACCCATCGATCCCTTGGTGTGATCGATTTGTATTATGGTTCGGATTTCAAAACATTGTAGGAAAGTAGGCAAACAAAATTAATTTTAAAATTCGACACAAATTAAAGTCGATTGCCTAATGACTCCAAATGGGGCACTGATGTGATGCCCTATCATCTCTTGTTCGTATTCGTTTTTCCCTTAGCCAACCGACCAGTATCCAGATAATTTAATTAATCTAGTTTGAACTATTAAGCTCATGAAACATTGGTACAATCTCTTGTTTGTATTATGTTCCTAAAGAGATAGCCTATGATCACAACCTTTTCTTTTAAGTCGGTGATTTAAGTTTAAATCTTGATGTAGTAATCGTGATAAAGCCGTCACAACTTTATAAGTTTGTGTCCCCGTTTTACCTAAGCCCATCCCCAATATGAACGCCCAGTTAGAATAAAGCCCACGCCTGCCTACAATTTTTTGTTCATTATGTGTGGGATATGGTGTTCTGGGTTTTTTTTTTTTTTTTTTTTTTTTTTTCTACAGAAACCTCCATTTGAGTCCACAGATTCACAATCTTGAATGAGAAAAAGCAGAAGTGATAACAGAAGACACAATGACAAAACCATCTTAAATTTTGCATTTCTTTTTCTTTTCAAGTTTTTACATTACTGAACAGAAGCCCTATTTAGAGAATGGAGGATAAATTGAGTAGAGAATGAGTTAAAAGTTTTCTATATAAAAAAATTTATTAAAATAAATTGACAGTATTAGTTCTTTTTATGAAAATTTAGTTTCTATTTGTGAAACCTATATATTTTATATAAAAATTTCTTTTATTAAAAAATATTACAAATAAAATAAAATAAATGATAAATTAAAATTACCGAAATATGGTCATACAAGAACAAGTTGAACAACTCTGTGCAACTTCCTCATCAGTGACCTTTGGTTGCACGGCAGAGTTACTTTGTTCTAGTATGAATGACTGCACGCCGGAGTTACTTGATAATCTACCGGAGGCCAAAACTCAATACTCCTAACAAGTTGCGAGCTTTTCGGACATTGTGCTCTGGCACAACTAGCATTTTTCCTGACCTAGTGAAAAGGGGTGCTAGTTCTAGCACAAGGGGAAACTCAGGCCTGCTATATTCACCCAAATATGGTAGATCAAAGTGGAAAGAACACCCCTCCCCCCCCCCCCCCCAAAAAAAAAAGGTGAAAGCCAAACACTGGAAATGGAAACGGATACTCATAATATGCACGAACAATAAGGAGATCAATCCTTTTGAAAAGGCATTGCTTTCACATCCTTGCTGTGCTAGGCTGTGTGGATCAACAACCCTGGCTCAAATTCAACTGATCCCCTTTCACAGCTCCTAATCACAGTATCCAGAATTCATCCACAATCCTGTAAGCAGATGACTAAAGACTGAGAATAAGGCACCTAAACATGCAAATATAATGCACCATCAAGTTTGCAATCCTTCTTCAATTAGAGACTTCACAAGAAATGAAATCCAGGAAGAACCAGAAGACAACAATATACCTTTCACAAACATATGAAACATCATTTTATCCATTCGAGCCTCAGAGCTAGCCAAAATCCAAAACAAGCTGTAATTGCATGAAGATCAAGGAGATTTTTATGTTCTTCTACATTTGTTCACTGATGAAACTTTAGTCTGTATTATTATATTGTTTATCTCAATAAAAGCACAGGAGATACAACTGGTGAAGTTTGAAGGCCACAGCATACCAAATATATCATACAAACAGTGCTCGAACACAATAAGATGTATGAGCTAACCCTCAAGCTTCCCGGGCATCCTGGGCATTGCGGGTAAAGTTTTAGTATCTGGAGACTCTAAATAGGAGATCGAAATTAGCTCAGATCTATACTTTTCTGCAGCATCACCAAGTATGGCGTTAACCTGATTTTCATTTTTCGAAGTTTTTGGTAAGAGTTTTGGAGGACAACAATTTACTTCTGGAGTTTGTGATATGGCAATAAGTGAATCCCGCACAATCTCTGCAATATCCGCTGTAGGTGATTTCTTATCCATGAGTAGTAACCTGCCACCCAAAGAAGACGATCGAATATGTGACCTTCACATGATCAGCCTAATAGGGAACATATCCATATACAATTGAATTTTCAAGCCACAGTTTAATAACGATGAAAATTTATCAGAAACCATGAGTGAATGATAGTTTAATCTCTGGTGAAAATAAAGAATAATATTCTAAAAATGTTTGAGACAGCCACATCTATTTCACTCTAATTAAAGAAACAACTTTTGCAAAAATCATAGTATATGATAACACATTTTGTTACTATCTCATGCAATGTTCTCTTATATTGATCTTTGGTTTTTGAGCCACCAGTGCATGCTATTGAGTCTATTCATGCAGTCAAAAATTTTCTTACCAGAGCATCTTAGCCAAGCATATGCTGATGATATTCCTATCCATTTTAACTAACCAAAATCATGATAAATTCGTTTGTAATCTGATCTGCTTCTGTTAAATTACTCATCCACCCTAGCATCTTCATTATGGGTATCCATCATTTTGCATATGATGTTCTTTTCGAGTGCAACATTCTTGTTCCATAACACTGCAAGTGCTCCAAGATCTTATCCTACACTCCACATCCTAGGCACAACTCGATTCACAGTTAGCCCAGCATTCCATGACTTCTATCCCGCTGGTTGTATTCAAAGGATTTCTAAGGACTGAAACCTCTCAGTAACCATCCTTTCAAACCATGTATCCTAGGCAACAAAATTACCCCTCATGTATACATCTTGCTCACCATTTTTTACTATCCTTGTATATGAATGATTTCCCAATCTGCTAATTGCTATCTATATGCCACTTAAGTTCCTTTACTCCTTCATTTCTATGGTTTCTGAGCAGTCCCTCGACTATTCAATATCGAATAAGACACTACAACCACCAAATAGCATGCATCAAAACATTTTTCAACAATGTATAATATAGGTTCGTGTGGTATCAAAGCAAACACAGAAAAAACATAGTGGCTACATGTTTGCCAAAAGCCTTTCCCTCCATTTTCCTATTATATGAGACTAAAATGTAGCTCTCCACTTACACAACTTTAATAAATGCATTTATATTATCCCTTTTTTCATTAGCCAAGGTCAACAACAATATGAATAAGAAGATCTTTTAAGGAACACACAAAGGCCAACTGAACATTTTCTCAAAATCTACTCTTTGGCTTTGTCAAAACATAAACTTAGTATTGGTCCTTGGCTTCTTTTAGTTTCATAACCTACTTTCATTAATTGCTACATAATTTTAAGCTGCTCAACATAGTTCAAAGAACAGTTTCCTACTTCAAGATCAAACAAATATTGCAATTTTGTTTCTCCACACCATAAAATTTCTGATGAAATGGTTAATATCTTCTTTCTTTAAAAAATAAGAATAATAATAATGAGGAAAAGAAAATACAATCACAACCTGTTAAAAAATCCAAAAAATACATTATATTTTTATTTCATGTCTTGATGTAGACACTATAATCCCCGCCAGCTTACTGCTCTACAATTCATTATTTAAACAAGACAAACTGTTATTACCTGAGGCTCTCACCAATATGGTAATTGGGGAGGGTTTGGTGCATGCATCCTTACAGCTGCAAGCAGAGAACTTGTTTTCTTAATTTAAACTGATGAAATCCAAATCACAGTAGAGCAACCTTATATCTCCAGCAAGGCCCATCCAAAAACATATCTAGTTATATTTTTTGTCCAAAAACAATTAAATAACTTTTTGAGTTTATTTTTCCCTCTATAGTCCAAAACCTGGCAAGGGACAAAGAACACAGCTGAATGATGTCACACTTCCTAAATCTCTCCAAATGAACATGATATTAAGACTACATTACCAAAAGATATCCACTGATGCGAACAAGGTTCTAACATCATAAGTTTGAACTTATTAGACAAAGAGCTCAAAAGGCTGATTTCCTCTTCATTACATTCTAAAGCACAACTCAGTACAAAAGTTGTTATGACCCTAAAATATGTAGAAACCAACAATAACAACAACCACCTATGCCTTAATCCCAAACTCTGGGGTTGGCCATTCAAGAGACAAATATAGGTTAGTTAAAAATAAAAATAAATAAATAAATTATTATTATTTACCTTATAGACTCACAATGACATAGCGACTACTTAACTTGTTCTAATTCTTCTACGTCATTCATTCCTATTTAAAATCATCTCCTCAGTTAACTCCTTAATTATCATATTTTTACACATACATTGCATCCAGATTTTCAACGGGCTATCTCATCATTTCACTAACTCTCCTATTTTCAAGTTCTCAGTCCTTTTAACGGGTGCGTCGTTGAGTGTTCATTTCACATGTCTAAAACATCTCAGATGACATCTTGTCTACAATTGAGTTCGCTCCCAACTTATTACGTATTTCTTTATTTCTAATCCTATCTTTCCTCGTTTTCCCACACATCCACCTGATTATCCTCATCTCAGTTACAGCCATTTTATGTTCTTTGTTGCTGCTTAATAGCTCAACACTCGATACCATACAATAGTGCAAGTCTTACCGCCGTTCTATAAAACTTTCCCTTCAGATGCAGCGACATTGTGCGATCACAAAAAACTCCAAATGCTTTTCTCCACTTCATCCAACCTGCTTGGATCCTATGATTCACATCCCCATCTATATTGGCATCATTTTGAATGCCAAGTAACTTACAAGTAACAAACAAAAGCGAAGAAAAAAACTAGTAACAAACAAGTAACAAACTATGTTGGCATCCTACGATTCACTCTCCGATATTCTTCTGTAGAAACCAAATAACAAACAAAAGCGGAGGGAAAAAAAAAACAAGTTATATTCTATGCTACAACCTTGCTTGAAAGAAAGCCCAGTCTAGATCATTCAGAAGAATATCGTGATACACATGGAATCCCCAGAACAGGTATTTGACAAGCAGCTGGATTCAGATATATTAACCCAAAATAAGATATGGAGTAAGCAATGAGCTGAATGCCCTTGCTGAAGTTTCAGCTGCTCATAATGAAGCATCATTTCCACCTCTGCCATGGCCACTATTAGGGGGAAAGAAGCATCTTTTTCGGCTCAATTTAAATGGTGTGCCTTTTCGCAAAATTTCCATTAAGCTGGAGAATGCAAGTATTATGATTGTTACATCTTCCCTTTTTACATCCAAGCCCTTTTTATCATAATATATTCATTCTGAAAGGGAAAAACCTTGGCTAGCACATAAGCTGAAAAACAAGAAAGCCAATTATGGAGTGGTTGACAACATTGAAACTAGTCTCAACTGCTATGGCCCTGGATTGAACTTGTAATTATTCAAGCTGCTGAAGCAGGTGATCAAGATTGATCAGTCATTGATAATCAACCATGCAAGTTCTTAATTCTAGTTGAGTCTGTTACTCTCTCATTCATCATTGGGATGAACGGAGTAATGAGCCACTTCCTTCTGTTCCTAACCAGGGAATGAGCTCTTTCTTGCTAGCTTATGCCAAAATTTACTCTCTCCACAACAAAGGAGGGGACAGATTATTCTTCCAGACTCTGCATATATGTTCTAGCTTCCAATTGTGCAAATATTTTGTTTCCCTCTAGTTTCACCAACAGAGCATAGAACACCCCAATCCAAACTAGAAAGTAGAGGAGAAGAAAAACATTTCAAGAATACCAAGAGAAAGAAACTGGACCTCAAAATAGAAAAGGAGGATACTCAAAGAAGAATATTGATTTTCTAGAGAGAGGGAAACTGAGCCCAACCTTTAGATTATTAGAGAGAGAGGGATTCTGGATCCAGATTTTTGAGGTAGAGGACCAAGAGAGAGAGAGAGAAGATACCAAGTACAGATAGCAAGGAAAGACGCATAGCATAACTTTTGTGCTTAAATTTCAGATTTTGGGCCAACTCGCTGCACCATGGCTTTGAGTGAGTTTACTATTCTAAGATCGGCAACATCAGAATTACCTTGACGGAAAATAGATTGCATGGGGCCACAACTTAAAAAAGGCACAATGATTTTGACAGAGTTTTATGACAAAGTATCAACATAAACATTTTCTGAGTTTAAATTCAAAATGAATCAGTGATGCTCTTCATTTAGCTAAATCTTAAAATTTGAAAATAGGACAATTTAAAAATGCCAGAAAATTGATCTTCCATGCCTATGTCATGTCAGCGGCTGGTCTGAGCCATGTCCAGATTATGTCCAAGATCAACATTAATCTTTTTGTATTTGGACATGTGCAGGATACCTGTTTGACATATTCAGACACAAGCTATGCCATATTTGGCCTGTTTGGGAAAGCTCGACTTAGTTCATCTTGCTTCTATGTCTTATTCTATTTGTAATATTTTTCAATTAAAATGCAAAATTTTTTCCTGAAAACATAGGGACTTTGTGAACAGAAGTCAAATTTCTTTACAAAAAAGACTAGATTTTATCAATAACCTTTTACATTGAAAACCCCATAGGACCTCAGAGCCTGATCTCAACTTTTCCCACATGGGTTCAACTTTCCAACTATTTCAATTCCATTTCTTAGAATCTGTTAACAGAGCAAATTTCTTATGGAAATCCAGAGGAGGCACAGCAGCCAAGTTCTTTAACATCTTTATCACTTCTGAAAGTGCTACCTAAACAAGGGACAACACTTAAAAACCGGTGGCATTGACCATAGTCATCTTTTCCTGAAGTTTCCAAAACTATAAGCATCAGCCAACCCATCCCACATTCATAGTATCCTGCCTGTCATAGAGCAAACTTCCACCACACAACGTTAATTTTATAAATGAAGTTTTTTCTTCAATTTATCAAAACAATAGTTTACACTCCTAGAAGCCTTAGTTGACAGTCCGAATTCTGTTCACCAACATTGTTAAACTATATTTCTAGCTAAAAAAAATCCTTGATGGTTCCTAGGACCTATACAATTAGACCGTGACACTGTTTAAGTTCTACTTTTCCATGATTTCTGGATTGCAAGTAAAAGTTCAATCACAGAAATGCTGTACATATTAGTCAATATAACAAGCTGCAGAAGTGGTGGACCAAAAATAAGGTACATTCTCTCCTACTAATTGTCCACCTAATGATTCAAAATGTACCAAGCTTTTTAACAATAGGTATCAAACCACTTGACCATAACATGTATCCCAAATCAATGGTTGCAATCTCTCAAACCTATTGCTACCCAGGGACGAAGCCAGAAAATAATTTCAGGCGGCGGAGTACAAGACGCAAACCTTGAGCACTTGCATTCCATACCTTGCATACTCCGCACCTCCATAGTGGAAATTGGCACGAAAGCAGGAGTATGGGGAAGAAAGCTTTTTTTTTTTCTTCCCAAAGTAAAGACATTCTGGCACGAGTCTCGCATATTGCTTTACCTGTTGAAGTACAGCTTAAATGATAACATCTAACCAAAGACAGCAGCCACACTCACCTCACCTCTATGTCACTCCAGAAATACAACACTCAAACATACATCATGGGAGCTTGAGTTCCAAAATATTGCTTTACTACCCCTTCCCACAGCTATATGCCATTGAGTATGAGTGATTTCAAGCACCCATTACCTAGCATGATTTGTCCTTCATTGAAACATAACAAACGTGAGCCTTCCTTGCCTTCTAAGAATTCCATCACCTTATTTCACACCAGCATTACTCTCCAAACTAGCTCTCCTCACTGAATTTAGCAGTAAGGCTGAAATTTCAACTACTCTACTTCCAATTCCAAGATCACCTTCTTTTTCTTTTTGCCCCAACATTACATTGCAACCACCTTCTTTCAAATTTTTTAAATTTTCTCTCTCCTCTCTCCTCTCTCCTATATTGGTCTCTTAAATGGCCGACCCCAAAATTTGGGATTAAGACACAATTTGTTGTCGTTGTCGTTGTTGTTGTTGTTGTATCTATATGACCCCATAAAACTTCTAAAAGTTTTCCCTACTTCATTTATCACCAGTTTTGGCATTTTGGACAGAAAGTCATCTTTGTGAGTGTTCTTTATCAGCATTATAATAAATCTTTATTCACACAAGCCGCCCAACCTTGCTTTAGCTTCATTTATATGGCATCAAGATTTTTCACAAAAGCTGTCTGTTTCTGTACTGTTACTAAATAAACCACAATCCTAAGCCATTTGGCAAGAACTCTCTCCAAAATCTTGTAAACACTACCTGTATCCACCAATAAAATTGGCTTGAAATCTTCTTCCACTGAGGTTGCACTTACCACTTTAGGCACCAAAGCAAAGCAAAAGAAGAAATATTCAATAAATGCAAGAGACTGACAGCATTTACACGCGAGAAACTCATTACATCCACTTTTATCATTCTCCATTTTATGTTTATCAAACTAAAATTCAAACCATCTGGCTAAGGGTGATTATTACTTTCCACACATGAAAGAAACAGAGAAATCAGACACAAAAGAGCAAAAGAAAGAAAGAGACAGGGTGTAGAGAGAGAGAGAGGTACTTACAAGTTACAGCACAGGCAGGACTAGATGGCCTCAAATCAAGGACAGGAGAGCTGAGAGAGCTGTTGGTTGTCGGTTGGGGTCAACGAATCAAAGAAAGGAGAGAGACAGGGGGGGTTTAGATGGAATCGAGGATGGGAATTAGAGAGTGAGGAGATAAGTGAAGTCAGTAACCGGTGGGATCAATCCTCGGTGAAATCAATCCTCGGTGGAGTCGAATTTAAGAGGGGAGAGCCGACCGAGGGTTTAGAAGGGGGTAGGTGGGAAAGAGAGGAGAGAACTCCAAGGCTCTAATCAATGTAATGGTGTTTTTGGTTCATAATAAAACCACCGTAGGCCGTGTTCGGTTGTCTTTCCAATCTGGGAGGCAAATAACATTAAATTTTAATTATATAAAACGGGAGAAAATTTTTTCCTAAAATTTCAAGGGGCAGATTATAACCTTTTGTGGAGCCAGGACAGATATCATTTCGGGTTAAAATTTTTCAAATTTTACACAGTAAATTTTAAAGAAAAAATCCAGGGAGGGGGGACATGACACCATGTGTACTAAATGCATGTTCATAAAGGTTTGGTATCATAAAAGCGTTTGCTTTATCAGCAAAGCTCTATCCATACTTTAACCCCATAGATGTAAAAGATACTATTCAAATTAAGAATTTACCAACAATAACATCATCCAACAAGAAGCTTCTTTCAAATTCTTATTTAAAAATTCAAAAAAAAAAAAAATCCAATTGAATCCTGAACTAATGCAATGCACAAAATTATACAACATTATGAGGCCCTTCTTCCCACTTTCAACAGCGATTTAAACAAGGAGTAGAAAAAAGAGACAAGAACACCAGGTCAACTACTAATATAAGATGGATAGGATACCTACCATTCTCCACAGGCTAGATGAATCGAACTTGAAAGGAAAGAAGAAAATGTTTTCATATAATAGGCTGATCCAACTATTTTTCTTTTTCTAAACTCATTTAACTTAATTTGTGGTAGTAAAAGCTATCAACAATCATATAAGCCTGATATTTCAGACGCTAAATGTAGAAGAGCTCCAAAAAGAGATATAGAAAATCTTAAAGCCAATCACAATATCTATGATACAAACTATTTTAAATAGATAAAAGCATACGAATACCGTAGAAATTCCCCAATATAGGGGCATTAGGTCATGCAATTGTACACCGAAAACCACTAAAGTTCCTTGGCCTTGTAGTTATGGAGAAAGGGATTTTTCTTTGCATTTTGGAAGTCCAAAGGGCATAGATGAGTTATTCTCAGATGTTTTGGTGTGTGACTAAAGTGTGTAAAGAGGTCTAAAGTCATAATTCCAAATGAATCTTTCATCCTTTTAGCTCAATTTGGACTGCTCAAAGGGGAAGAAATCATGGGATATTAAGAGCATAGAGATCTCCTTTTGTTGTGATCCAGCTCAAAATTCTTTGTATTTCTCATTTGATGACTGTTAATTTAAGTACGTGGACTTTCTTTCTTGCATTCTACTTGTTTAGTTGGTTGTGAATGAATTCTTTTCTAATTAAAGAATCAGAAGTCTAGTTAACTATGGCAAAGAAACCAAACAATTGGAAAAAATATGGTTGTAGGTGCCACTACTCATGTAACAGGCATAATACATATCATGCGTAGATTCGTCTTAGGCCTCCGGTCATGAAACAATATGGTCAGCACTTATCTTGTTGAGGACTAAAATATGAAAGCAAACAATTGATTTTGGAAACCCAAGCAATAAAGGTTCCAAATTCTACTCTCTAGGCCATGGAAACACTAAGCATTTAGGATTTGGGTAATTTACAGGGTGTAAATCATTTGAAGTTATTATGTAACATCATTTAAGATGGATTTCAATCACTATATCCAAAAACATCCATCATGATGAATTCATCTACAGGAAAACACAAGGACAACATGAGATAACGGCTAGAAACACCAATTAATTATATTTCCATCAATGATTACTTTCTCCAGAATATTGCTTCAAGCAGCAGCAATCTGCCTGCTCTTGCCCTACTCACAAATAGTTCTAATCACGGTCTGTCGGCAATGGCAACCTAGTTGCATTTTATTGCCCCAAAAAACAAAACTGACATCCTATAATAGTTCCATAACAATTTCATTTCCATCACTATAAGTTTCATTCACTTTCACAGCAACAAACAGCAGCTCAAATCCATCTAAAATTTGCACCACAAACAGATTGACCTAACTTATGACTTAAGGTATGTTCATCTTGAGATACGTTCTCATCTGCCCACTTTAGGAAACCCTAATATTAACTAGGTCCTAAATAAATTACCATAAAACTTCTGGTCAAAAGTACCCTAAAAAATCCATTCTCTTTTCTGAAAAATTTACTAACTCCTAAAACCCCGAACTAGCAAAGTTTCCTTTAATTCCAATTAGATACCACCCACAACCGAATAACAGCTAATTCAAAGATGAAATCATGAAACCCTAACACAGTCAAGCCAAAACCAATCAGCTCATACATCATACAACAAATATTTCCATCACTTGAGAGATTTAAAAAAAAAAAAAAAAAAAAAAAAAAACTATATGACATTAATTTAAGAGAGAGAGAGAGAGAGATGATTGTACCGTGGAAGGGTTTTGCAGTGGGGGATTGGAGAAAGCTGTTTTCCCCCGTCTTGGTTTCCGACAAGTGGTTTAGGGGCATTTTTTTTTTTCTATATATAACAATACAATCAGACCACCATTCATCATTACACTCTATTTTTGACTTGTCTTTACTCATTGCTGACCTTCCCTAATTAGTTTTTTAACCTAATTACCTCTGCTTTCTTTACATATTATAATCTGGTTGGGGGTTATAGAAGCAATATATAACACATATATGATAAGTATATTTGTGAGGATTTTTTCTTTTTAAATTCAAAGCTTTTATAATATAATTTTTTGTTATTAGATCTTTTAAATTTTATGAGAATTTAAGATTTTCTCATTTATGTCATATTTTCAAATTTTATCCGATAACCAAAAATAACAGATTCATAAATATTAGATAATTTGTATTGATTGTTATATATTAGTTTAAATATCAAAATTCTTATTAATTCTTTATAATGAAAATTGAATAGCTCAATTTATTAGAGGAAAAAAAAAAAAAAAACCTTTGCAGACCGCTATTAACTAATTTATGAAATCTAATTGATTTTTTTTTTAAACACCGGAGAAACTCATATTTGAAATTTTTAAGAGAAAAAAGATGGTATCAGTTGAGACAGATTTCGTTGGCATCTAATCAATTGTTTTATGCATCCTAAAAGAACAGTCAATGTCAATTTCCAAAACCAATTTGTAAAATATGGTATCTTAAAAGAATAATTTAATGATCACAATTTTCTCCATAATCTGAAAATCTCAAATTTAAATCTGACGTAGTAATACTTCCCTTATAAGTCTTTCATCATTATTTTTAAGCCCACAAGATTTTATGTAGTTTTCATATTTTACATTTCCTTCGGAAAATTTGATCTTTTTGTAAAATATATAATGTAAAACTAGCAATAACTTTTAAATTATACAAATCACATTTTTCAAATCAATTTTCTTTTTTATTTGACAAGGTAATTTATAAGCAATAACGACCAACCATCCCCTAGAAAAACAGAAAGCCCTTAGCACTAATATTTAGTATTAGGGTAACATGCAAATTAGTGTTTGATAATAACACTTATATTCACAAATTCATTTTAGTTAATAGAAATAATGGGCTTCCATGGCATCATAAAAATCCATCCTAAGAACCAACTAATGTTCCTCACAATAAATCTAAACGCTTCAATTCCACCTTAGAAAAATCAAGTAACATCTTAAAACATTCTAATTAAATGTTTATCTTTTTAAGTTGGCAACTTATTATTATTTTTTTTTACATAAGAATCATAAAAATTACGAAAATATATGTATTAATAAAAGTTTAAATATTAGATCTTAAAAAAAAATATTTGAATAAAAACATTTTACCAATTATATGTCGTTACAAGGACTTATTAATATACACAATACCGTAGAATCCATTCAAGGCATCAATTGCTTTGTTGACTCTCCATAAATCTAATACACTTCGTTTGATTCCATAAACAAATTTTTCATGAACAAGTTATCTCATTTTAAATTATTATTATTATTATTATTATTATTATAAATTATCTCATTTTTATTGAAATATTCTAATGGGACATAGCACGATACCCATTTCGAAGGATGAGCGTTTGAAAGGCCCACGCATGAGACTCGCACAAGACAACTATCGACCGATAGGCGAGCACAGCCCAATATTATCAAACGACTACTCCCTATGGCTATTCAACTGATCTACCGAACGGGATTAGTCATCTCATCTTCTGAACGATAGGGGTTTAGTCACCCCGCTTATCAAATGAGATTTACCAAGTGGGATTTACCTCCCCGATCGGATAGTTAACCTATGATTCACCAAGCGAACAAGCCTAAAGGCTCCGCATTGGCTAAATGACCGTCTAGAGGCCGACGACCTTGATCCTACGGAAAAGTCAAAACACCCCAACAATTCTGATTTCCTACTGAAGAGCAGTTTCTCCAAAATTCTTTAAATAAGAAAAGGATCCCTCGAATAACGAAATTTCTCATACGATAAAGATCATGAACGTTTCGAAATATTTAACTTCTGAGATTTTCAGATCATCTCCATAAGAAAAGTATGGTTATAACACCCCGAAAACATATGGCTCTTTCAGGTATAAAAGACCCTCAAATCTTCTAAATCAGGTACGCTCGCTTGTCTTTACACATTGGGTACACTAATCACAGAGAATCTCTCTCTCTCTCTAAAACTCTCAATCTATTTCTTTATACTCAAAAACCGCTCTTTCTGACTTGAGCGTCGAACTCTCATCCATTGGAATAAACTCTGACGGTTTTTGTAGGTCACACATCCCATCGACAGTAACCGTTCGAGTCATCAAGGAGTCAGTATCTGTAGAGTCACAATTCATCTCCAACATACTCCAACACACTACACTACAAGTCTGAAATAAGAGGAATTGTCCTTATTTATGACAATTGCACGTATAAAAAAGCATTGTTTTACTCCTTAATAAAGTTTGATTCCGAATAAAAAAGAAAAGAAAAATTGTTGGATTCTGATTTAACATTTGGAGTTAAAAAAATTACAAAAATCTTAAACTCTGTTTGATTCATGCCAAATATAACCTTTGAAATTATGTGCTTTAAAAGTGTAGCCAGAAGCACAATTCTAATATAATTTTATGTAAATTATCGGAAATCTCATTTTCATATGCATTTTCATACTTTATCGCGTGACATTCATCATGTTTTCATATTATTTTTTCACTGTTTATAAGTTTAAATTATTTTTCTCTTATTCACAGGATGAATAGGGTGAAAATAAAGATAAATGGTCCAAAATTGCAAGGAAAAAGAGCAAAGAATGAAAAATAAAGAGAATATATATATATATATATATATTTTGTTATAATAGAAATCGAATTCTAAATCACAAAATTAAAAGAAAAAGTTACTGTTATTGAGCTGTGGCCAGAGGACAAATAAAGAGAATATGGTTGTTGATGCCCCTGTTATGTCCCTTCCGATTAAAAATAAAGAGAATAAGGTGTTATCAGCCTTGCCTTGAGCTCAACCGCCATGCCCTTTCAAGGCCAGCTGTAGACAGGCCACGGTTCACATCATGCTCATGGAATTGGAATAAACCAAATTGTGGACAATGGTTCATGATCCTAGAAACATGTCTAAAGATTCGGTTTCGGTTTCTCAAAATTCCATTTTGAAGAACCAAAAATTGAGAGTTTTTGATTTGAATAGTTGATTCAAATCTATGTTTTTCTAAAATAATTTTTTAAAAAAATAAAACACTAGAAATAAAATATTAAAACTATGTATCAAATATAGTGAATTGTATGATATTTCAATTTCACAATCTATTATGCTAACTAATATAGCTAAACCTTTAAGTAATGCTACACGATACTTACAAAAATTACAAAAATGACCGAGAGTTTCAAGTACATCTACTGAATTCGATTCATATCTAATGACTATTTTTGAGATTAATGACATATATGGAGAAAAGATTCGACATTTTGTATTGGTGGAAAGATCATATATATATATATATGTAAATCAATTTCCAATGTTATCGTTAATTATTAAGAAATTTTTTTAAGAAAATTTTGATTGTCCTACGAGTAGGGTTACGATAGAACAATCATTTTAGAAGTAATAGCTTAATATTACATGAGCATCGCTCCAAATAGACACAGACAAATTTATAAGCTCAAACAATGACAACTATAACAATTTAAAACTTAATCTTAAAATTTGGAATCAATCATTTGAGAGACATATATAAGATGATTAAAAAAAATAACGTATATACACTATCCAAATATATATATAATACGAAAAGTAATGATTTAATTTTCTCTAATTCTCATATGTCTTTCGTTCCTATCCAAAATCATCTTTTCAGTTAACCCTTCAGTTATCGTATTTTTGTAAATACATTGTATCCAAATTTTTAATGATCTATCTTATCATTTTATTAGACCTCCTATATTTAAATTCTCAATTTTCTTAATAAGTATATCCTTGAAAAATTTATTGGCTCAAACGTGTGATCAAAACTAGTTTACAACGGAGTATTGACAAAAAGAAAATTTCCAATCAAAGGGGTAAAAGATAAACAAGCTACATGAATTTTGATTCCCCTACTCCTACGAGTATGCTGAGGCAGCTTAATTTTTAGAAATAAAAACTCAGTTTAAATTCTTCCTCCTTTTTTTAATTTTTAATTTTTGTTATTTATTTGATTTTATTTTTTTAGTTTCTATCAATGTTATCAAAATCATACCGTATATTGACCAACGAATTTCAAAATTATGGTTTAACCAACTTAACCGTGAGTCAATGTGGTTGAACTGCTGGTTTTCTAATACTAATTAAAAATATATAAAATTATTTTTTAAGATAAATATATATTAATTGTATATTTTCATAAATAAAAATTAGAATGAAATTTTAATAAATATAAAATCAATAATTACTCTGAAAATTCATATTAAACAAAAATTTTAGTTAATTGATTAGTTTGAGAAATTGAGTACAAGTGAACTCAGTTGTAGTGAACTCAATTAATCAACTTGGTTTCTATCAATGTGTACCTACAATAAAATTGGTTCAACATGACAAACCCAATTGTAGTGATTTCTAGTGAGCTGATGATATCTAGTTTAACAACCCATATTTATTCATGGTTATCTGATAAGAAAGAAAATCTCCATGACAGTGGAAATTTTTCTTATTCTCTTTAGATCTCAATTCTTTTATAATTATCCAATAAGGAAAGAAATCCCTGAAAGGTTCAAACCTTTCTTAACCCCGTAAGATTCTAATTCTTTTGTGCTCGCAATAAGAAGGAAAACCTTTTTAAAATTCTAAAACTTCCTTAATTTTGAGGGATTCTAAATTTTTTAAAAGCATTTGATCATTATCTCTACTATTTTGGAAGATCTCATATAAAAGAAAAGTAAGGTTTACATACACAACCCATAACGAGGGAGAGGTACGACTTCAAATCAGAGGTACAATTTCATACCCCATTCTATACACCGTCAAAGTTACAATTTTATTCTCAATTATACCCATATAATACGTTTATCATCCTTCTCTACATACATACATCACACATAGGGTGAACTCTACATACATAACACAAGGCCGTATTCGAGACTCCTCAATCTATCACTCTATCTAACTTGAGCATCGGAGTTCCCTTGCTACGCCGACCTCGGTGGGCTTTTTGTAGGTTTCTCTATTGATGACAACCTAGTTGACGTGTCGGTACTCATCAACTCTACATATGATACACAGAGGGAATACAGAGCTATAGTTCAGACTCTCTTAATCTTTTCTCTTTCTTTTACTATTCTATTTGACTTATGCGATGGAATCCTCCCGTCAAGTCAGCCTCGATAAGGTTTTTATAGATTTCCATCAATGATGATCCAACTGACATATCGGCACCGGTTCTCCACTCGAGACGAAAGAGCAGATCTTCTGTAGAGTCAAAATTTGCTTCAACAGATTGGCGTCATCTGTGGAGACGACTGACTGATTAGCCAAAAAGGTTTCACACTCTTTTTCGCTCTGCCTTCCATATTGTCAGGTATGAAGTGGAGGAACGAATGTCCAACCCCCTAGATTGGTCACACATGCATTATGCAAAACCAAAGCCCCCCGCTTTTAGGGAATTCGCCACCACCCAATACTACTTTGTTAATGTTTTAATAGTCGTAACTGGTTTTTTTGATCTGGAATTTTGCTTTATACTTCTCGTATCAATAATATTTCTATTTTACATGTTCTGTCACTCCTTCATAGCATTTGATCACATCGAACGCATAGCAACCAATATTAATTCCCAGCCACAACCACCCTCAATGTGGTCAAATTGCCATGCCTTGCAATGCCAATTTGGTCGACCTGGCCTAGACATTTTAGAAACATTACCGAATGCCAAATACATGAAGGACAAATTCAAGATGCCTTTTAGCATCAAAGTGCACAGTTGTGATCTGAATCCATCGAATATCTTGGTTTAATAATTTCTACTCACAGCCTATTATTACTGTGACAGTGTTTTAATACTCTTAACCAGTCGTTCGAGTCTTGAATCTTGTCTTGTCATTATCATACCAATAATATCTTTATTTTACATGCTCTGACTCTTCTTTGTAACATTTTAATCATGTTAGCCAAGCAACAATCAAAAGCAATTTTTAGCCGATGATAACGCAGTTACGAGTACCCTTTTGCTAAGCAACTATGAAGATCAATCTTGTTGAGCTGCTCCCAAATTCGATTCTGTCGAGCAATCATGAGACTTAGCCCTTATGCCCAATAGTCAACAGCTTCGAAAGGCAACATTCTCTTGGCACTGGAGTGATCAACTGTGATCTGGATCCATTGAAAGCCCTGGCCCAATCTCTTGGCCTTATGTGGGTATTCTCCCCGCTATACGCCTCATGCTGGTATCCTCTCAGATCTACACCTCAAACACATAAACAATACTGGTCCTAGCACCCGATCAGGAAGACGCGGCTCACTCTTTGACTCTATGCCTCACAAGGGTTCTGTACCCACTTTCTTAACTCCGTGCCGCATATGGGTTTCACACCCATCCTATTGGCTCTAACCAATCTAATCGCCAATATATGGGGTGAAACTCCCGAGCGGGTAGCTCCGACACTCTCTTGACTCCGCATCTCACATGGATTCCACACACATCCTCTCGGCTTTACACCTCTCCAATTGTCAATGTATGAGATATAACTCATGAACGGGTGGCTTTCAAATATTCTCTCGGCTCCATGCCTAACATGGGCTCCGCACCCAACTTCTCGGCTTTACACCTCTCCAATTGCCAATATACAGAATATAACTCCTGAGCGGGTGGCTCCCAAAGATTTTCTCAACTCGGCACTGCATTTGGGGTCCACACCCACTTTATTGGTCTTCTGTATTATATGGGCCCCGGCTCTCTGACGACATTCAACTCCCTTTCTCTCAGTCTTCTATATTATATGGGCCTTGGCACCCAGACGGAATTTAACTCCCTTTCTCTCAGTTTTTTATGGTTATCATGGCACCCAGATGGGATCTAACTCCCTTACTCTCGGCACGACTCTATACCAGTTGCATTATTTACTCAGGTATATACTTTCGACTCTAGCGTCTAATATTCTCTCACACAATAATGCTTTTGAGAACAACTCAGTGCTCAAGGTACTTTATCTCAACGCCATCTATTTTCTTATTCATAAAATTTTTATATAATATGCAAGTATCTTTTGATGTCAAATAAATCCTTATATATCGTACAAATGAAATACAATCAATGGGGCAACATCGACCTCTCGTACTCACCGAGAGTCATCACACCAACAAAACACAAACTTTAGGTCAGTTTTTAGATCTTCTACTTCTATTTTTCATAACACAAGTACTTTGCACTCTCAGACACTACTCGGTCAAACACTCTCGCTTAAGTCTCTCGACCTCTCAGTCTCCTGACCTCTCGGCCTCCGGTCCCCCGACCTCCAGATCTCTCTGTCTCCCGACTTCTCAATCTCTCGACCTCTTGATCTCCAGATCTCTTAGTCATTCGACCTCCCGGTCTTTCAACCTCCTGGACACCTGATCTCTCGATCATTCAATCTCCGAGTTATTCGATCTCTCAGTCTCTCAACATCTCGATCTCCCAATATCTCGGTCATTCAACCCTTGGCTATTCAAGCTTCCGGTCACCCGATCTCTTAATCATTCGACCTCTCGTTCTTCCAACTTTTTAGTCTCTCAATCTCTTGATCATTCGACCTCTTGGTCATTCGGCCTCTCGATCTCCCGAATTCTCGGTCTTTCGACTTGTCGTCTCTCTATCTCCCGGTAATTTGACCTCCCAATTACTCAATCTCGATCTCTTGACCTCTTGATCACCCTACAAATTTCACAAACCCTAAAATCAAGATTTCTCTTAAGAATTCTCATAATCTATCATTGACACGTTTCACATTTAATGCTCCACATTCGTACCTCTTCCAATTCACCAATTTACTCTACTCCTAATACCATTTTTCCAAAATGTCATTAGGAGTGAGGGCAAATGATGATACCTGATTTAATAGCCCAAAATTATTCATGGTTATCCAATAAGGAAGGAAATCTACACAACGGTGAAAATTGTCTTTATTCCCTTGAGATCCTAATTCTCTTATAATCATTCAAAAAGGAAGAAAATCCCTAACAAGTTCAAACATTCTTTAACCCCGTAGGATTCTAATTCTCTTGTGCTTTCAATAAGGAAGGAAACCTTTTTAAAATCCTAAAACTTCCTTAATCTCAAGGGATTCTAAATCTTCTAAAAGTCTTTAACCACAATTCATGTTATTTTAAAAGATCTCATATAAAAGGAAATTAGAGTTTTTTATACCCCTTAGAAGGCTATATATATAGGCAAAGACAACCCATCATAGCACGTCTACATACCCACTGCATAGGGGACACGACTACAACTACATATCTACACACTCAACCCACAACGAGGGAGAGGTATAGTTTCATATCTACTTCTACACCATCAGAGGTATAATTTTGTATTCTATTCTATATACCGTCAAAGGTACAATATCATATTCAATTATACCCACGTAATACATTTATCATCCCTCTCTATATACATACATAACACATAGGGTCGTATTCATGCCTCTTTACGCATATAACACACAAAAGCAAATTCTATAAACATAACATAAGGCTGTATCCGAGACTCCTTAGTCTTTCTTTTATCAATTTTATCTAAATTGAGCATAGGAGTCCCCCTGTCAGGCTAGCCCTATAGGGTTTTTATAGGTTTCTCCACTGATGACTACCCAACCAATGTGTCGGCACCGGTCAACACTATATACGGTACACAAAGGAAACATAAAGCTATAGTTAGAGCTCTCTCAGTTTTTTCTCTTTCTTTTACAACTCTAATTGACTTAGGTGTTAGAGTTCTCCCTTCGGGCCAGCCTCGAAGGGGTTATTGCAAGTTTCCCACCGGCGATAATCTAAGGGATACATCAACACAAGATCTCTGCTTAAGATAAAAAAGCAGATCATCTGTGGAGTCAAAATTTGCTTTAACAAAACTTAAACATGTAAAGGTGCCAAGTAACTCTTTATGTATCCAAAAATTGATAATTAGTGCACCTTTTATACGAGTACCAACTTTTATCCAAAGTTGATTTTCGGCAAACCCTAAAAACTATTGCATCTTTGCAATAAATTGGGTGTAATCTTTTATTGCCTTGGTAAGTTTTATCTATATACCCAAACCCTATCTTCTTTACATTTTTTTTTTCCTAAATATAGTTTTAAAGCTAAATAGTATAATAAAAAAGGAATATCAAAAGAAAAAAGCAGCATAATGTAATTTTTCTTTTTTAGAAAAAGGTGAATTAATGTGTTAGGGCAAGGGAAACAGTCATTTAATTAACTCCGATCACTTTTCACCACAACTCACACTTAGTTACTCTTTCTCTATGATAACCCAGCCCATGAGGGATACAAAAATTGTATGAGATACACACAAGTGAAACAAAAGGATAAAATATTATGTTATATAAGAGTCAATAGACCTCACAAGGCAAGCCACCACTATAAATTTGACTACATATAATCTAATTTGATCCATATCTTTAAAGTTTGTTAGATCAAGGGGTCAAGAGATATTAGATTACAACAAAAGTGCCTTTTTGAGTAAAGGTTACCATTTACTAAATCTAGTGGTGAACCTAAAACCCAAAGGCAAGGAGTGCAAAAAAATTTATAAGATATTTGTTCAGTCAACAAATATGAATCATAAAAACTATATTAGAACATTTAAAATATCAATAAGAAAATAATTTAACCATGATATTCTGAAAATCAAAAGTTTTAATTGAATACAAGATAAGATCTTCAAAAGTACATAAGTATCAAGTATTTTACTAACAAGTACATTACAATTGTTCTCTCGACTCTTCATGTTTTGGAATTTCTGCAAAATGGCCTCGTTTTTTACACTACTAAATACATCTCTCTCAATGTATGTCATATGATAATTATTCATCCAAGTGTCTCCTATTTGATTTCACAAATGACTTTTCATAAAGTTTATTGTTGATAACGCTCTTTCACCTGTCGCTATAGTAACAGGTAAAATCCAAGTTAACTTTAAATAAACAAGTGGATAAACCAAATACCTTCTAGTCATAATAAGTTTTTCTGCAAACTTAGTAACATGTTTCAATCCTGAGAAATTAGTACTTTGTCTCATATCTGAAATGAAATTCTTAAGTTGGTTATCTAATGCCAAAATATCAACTCCAGAAAAATCAAATGGATAAAATTGAGCAAGCTGAATCAACTTACGTTGATCAAAAGCGATGAAGATATTTTCAGGATTAAAACATGCCATGCAAAAAAATAATTCATTTGTTGTCTCCGTGAATTGATCATTCAACTCTTGAAGTTATATATTTATGACATTATAAAACAACTCCACCCAGAAATGGTGCTGATTAGTAACATCCTTTGCTTTATGGTGAGATCTTCCTTTAACACACAAATCATCCATATCAACAAGTTTAATTCCATGAGCATTACAAAATAAGCAAACCAACATAGAATCACAACCATTGAGTCTTATATCTTGCAATCGATCTTTTGAAAATTTTAGAACCTTCATAGTATTGATTATATCTTAATCTTTTCTTTGTAATGCTTGAGATAGATCGTTGATAATCCCTAAAACCCTTCTTATCAAATGCAAAGTAAACACAAAGTGAAATGAATGTATTGAATCTAGAAGCCCCATAGCTTCAGCTCTTTGCTATGAACTAACACCATTTTTCTATAATACTTTCAAAAACATCAACCACTAAAGAAAACAAACCAAGTAAGCAATGAGAGTATTATAATATGATCTCCACCGAGTGTCACTTGGCTTTTTAAGACTTTGTTCTTGATCGAGTCCTGTACCACCCAAAATTTCTCTTTCTCCCAATACCTGTCCCACTTTAGTACAATGGATATCTCGAACATTATCATCCTCTCTCACTTCAACACAATGGATGTCTCAAACACTATCATTCTATTTGTTCTTTTGTTACTACAATTAATATGAGTTGAAGTTGATGAGCAAAACAATGGACATAAAATGTGAATGAATTTACTTTCAAAATTAGGCTCTTCAAACCATTGAATTTACCTCTCATATTACTAACACCATCATAGCCTTGGCCACATAACCTTAATATTGTTATTTCATGTTTGGTAAGTTATGCTTCAAGAGTAACCTTTAATGACAAGAAAGCATCTTTAACATAAAGTATACCAAGGAAGCAATCAATTATCATGCCACTTTTATCCACATACATTATGGCAACCGCCATGTGCTCTTTATCAGAAATGTCATGAGATTCATCAATCATCAAGACAAATAATTTTTCTCCAAGATCATTAATTATTGCATTTGTTGTCTCAATAGCAGCACTACTCACAATATCTTTTTGTATCTTAGGAGAAGTTAATTGGTTATTCTCAGGAGCATTTTTGAAAATTACCTTTTTCATATCTTAGTTGTGATCACCAAGAAATTTAATAAATTCAAGAAAATTAGCTTGATTTAAAGAGTTCTCAGATTCATCATGATCTCGAAATACAAACCCTTGATGCAAAAGAAACCAAATGCAATCAACAAATACAGACTAACATGTTCATATAAGTTGCGACATTGCCTTGATTGTTTTACCAATTGAATGTGCTGATTTTGATTCATAAGTTCATGACACTTCAACCATGCTATATTGTGAGCACTGTTTGGACCACCAACATGCTTAGAATCTTTTTTGTTTCAATTTTTTAAATCCTTCACCAATAAATGTTTCTCCTCCAACTTTTGTCTATGACTAGGCCAAAAAAGATAGCATGAAAGACAAAATGCTAGATCTTTGGCTATTGTCCAAAGTCTCCACCCAGATGTGTTTTTCTGATGTGGTTTTCGGTAAGTCTTCTGCTTACATCTTTCACTATAAAATCAAATAATCTTACCACATATTATCGTGTCTTGCTGTAGTGTATAATAATATTAATCTTACCTTGAGTTACCTTATTTTACTATAATGCAGATGTCTATAGTTTTTGCGTCTGGTTGGACACGAAATAAACGAGTCAGCAAAGCAACTGGGATATTTCCATGGTGGAGAGTTGTCTATTTGAAAGAATACTTGAATTCCAGTTTCAATTGTGCAAATTAGTGAGTTTATAGTAATCCCTCACTTTAGCATTACATACTTTAGCATTAATATACATTTCTATTGTATTTCCACAATAGATTTTTGTCTTTGTCAATTTCAAAGAACACTAGTTTTGTTACGCTCTTCATTTGAACAAGCAAATCATGTACCTCCTTGACTCAAATTCTCGCTTCAAAGGTAGTGAACTTAACCAATTGCGAACTTTGATGGTAATTAGTTGATATACTTAAACATCAAATTTTATCCAATTATAACCTATAATATTTCCATTAATTTCTCCTATAGAAAGACTTTATTGAGAGGACTTTTGGAAATTCCTTGCATACCTCCAAAATTGTGCCTATTGAAGTTCCACAGCACACTAATACATAACTTAATTCGTACTCATTCTTTCATGAATATACCAACACCTATAATACAGGATCAAAATGACATAAAATAATTTCTACGTGTCAGGAACGATTGTAGAATATTCGTTATGAGATTTTTGGAAATATGTGAATTGAGAATGTCCATAAATCCACAAACTTAAGAGGCATGTTGTTGGAAACTATTGTCATTACTGTATTGATTCTCACCTTATGTTATCCTCATGCTCTTTGTATTGTAATTACTAATAGTTTCAAATGGGATTATTTCAGAACATTAATTTCTTGAGGAAAGAATATTTTCTCAAACTTCTAACATCAGAATATAATATAGTCCATCTTGAAATCATGTCCATGATGAAGGAGATGAAAGAGAGAAAGAAAAAAGTAACAGAACCAAAGTCTGAACGAGGGCAACAGAAAATTGTGAAAAAGATTTCATCTTATCCCTTGAGAAGTAAAACCAGTTAACTATGATATACTAGGTTTCCTGTAATGTACGATAACAATCTTATTCAAAATATTTTTTTGTAACTTCTTAGAAACAATAATAATCTATATTAATAATTTTACTATAATGAGTAAAATTCTTACTATTGTGCACAGTGTTACCATACATTATCAAATCTTACTATAATGTATATTAACCATACAATTATGCACAGGGTTACAGTATTTCACTCTAATGTATAATAATATTACCACGCAAACTTACCACCAGTTATCTCCAATTTACACCCCCTGTTTCACAACTTTATCACTTGTTAGTGCTAACTTACCACTAGTCATCATAAATTTATCACATTTTATCGTAAACTTACTACCTGTTATTGCAATTTTACCACTAGGTATCGTAACTCTAATGTAAAATAATATTATCGTACTTTACCACCAATTACCATACTTTACCACCTGTAGGTGTTAATTTAGTATCTGTTACCATAAAATCACTACACGGTATTTCACTCCAATGCATAATAATATTATCACATTATATTATCACTAGTTATCACAAACTTATAATAAGTTATCACAAAATTGCCACCTGTTATAGCAATGCACTAGCTCTTATCCCAAATTATCCTCTGTTATTGAAACTTACTATCAGGTATCGCAAATGGTTTAATACCTTAACTCTTAAATTTTTAAACCATCCCTAAAAACTATACAGACGGTAGGGTTCAGTAGTCAGTATAGATGGCACATATAGAGACTATTTCAAATAGTCCCTAAAGAGTATCACATTTATTGACGAAAACTAATAACCGTTAGAATAGTATATAGTATTTACAAACGGTACAATATATAAATTAGTATAGTCATAGACTTATACAGACAGTATAGTTTAGCGGACAGTATAAATTACCCATATAGAGTCTGTTTTTAAATCATTGTTAAAGGTCGACACATTTATTGACGAAAAGTGATAACAGTCAGAATTGTAGATAGTAATTACTTATGGTGTAATCTATAGATTAGCATAAATATAACACTTACGCAGACTGTATGGTTCAACAATCAGTAAAGACGATTCATATAGAGACCGTTTTCAAATCATTCCTAAAATAGTACAATATTTACTAACGATAACTAATAACCGTCCTAATTGAATATCGCTTTTACAGACGATACAATATATAGATTAGTATAGATATAAAACTGTATAGACGGTATGGTTTAATAGTCAATAAAAAAATTTATATATAAACTTTTTTCAAACCATCACTCCACATTTATTGATGACAAGTAATAATTGTCCAAATGATAGATAACATTTACAGAAAGTGAAATATATTTTAGTATAGATGTAAAACTTATACAAACAATATAATTAAGTAGACAATAACAAAGAATCATACAGAGACTGTTTTCAAATCGTCCCTGAAGATTGCCACATTTACAGCCACAAGTTATAACCATCAGAATTGAACACAATTTTTAAAAATGGTGTAATAAATGGGTTAACATAAATGTAGAAGTTATGTAAACAGTATGATTAAGTAGACAGTAAAGAATAGTTATACAAAGACACTTTTCAAAACGTTCTTAAAGATGACCATATTTACTGACTACAAGTGAAAGCTGTCAAAATTGAATATCATTTTTACAGACGGTTGTGTTATCTTTATTGATGGTTGATAAACTTTTCCCAATAAACAATTTATATCGTTGAAAAATGTATATATTTCCTAATTATTTCGTCAAAAGCGTTTCTATAAGATATAAAAAACTATAACTAAAAGTCAACGATAATAAAAATTATCATTAACATAACATTTTAATTTTGTAGTGGATTATTCAAGAAAAAGTTTGTATAAGGGTAAAAGCAAGAGGTTGGCTAGTGGTTCAAGCAAGTGACATCAAATGACCAAAGGAGGTAAAGTTTGTAGAGCTAAGATTATGTAGAGCTAAGATTAAGACTCATGTTGCACCTTACTTGATTTTCGACTCAAAATTAATGGTTGACATGGTTTCGCATTTTCAAGATTATTTATTTTTCAAAATATATTACACAATTAAATTCCTAGAGTTTATTTCTCAAAATATCCGTTGGATTTTTTTTTTTTTTTTGAGAATTTGTAAAGTAACATCTCAATTTTTTTAATGTTGTAGGAAAAATTAATACTAACTTTATATATACTTTTTGAAAAGAGTATAAATATCTTCATTCGAATATTAGAGTTATTATATCATCACACTCGCAAGTATTTTTTAAAATAAAAAAAAAAAGTCTAAACATCAAAAGAAATATCAAATTTCTTGCAACAGTGCAAATGAGAAGTCAATTATGATTGCTTGGATTCTTAACGGGAGGTACATGTTATTTGGAGTCATACTCTGCCCTAACTTCGCTCCTCGGTTTGACTGATCTTCAATGTTGTGGTATAGAATATAAATGCTTTACAACCAGTTTAGAGCTCACTCATGTCAAAAGTCAAATATGGCTGATTCCTTGGGTACGGCGGGCGTGGAAACTGCATCACATGATAAGCACCTCGGCATGCAGACAAAGGGTGATAAACAGTCTGCTGATACTTACTTGGCCTTATTGGGTAAAGCGCCCACCCTTCCCACCAACCTACGGTATCAATAATGATAAGTTCTTTGAATTGAAAGTTCGAACCAAAAGTTGAGCCGTGATTGAATTGAATACGTGCACTTGCTTTTCACATTTTCCTTTTGCTCCTTGGATTTGGAGAAGTGAAAAGGACAGCTTTACTTAGCCATTTGACAAACCAACAACTTTAAAGTCACGAGATAGGTCCCAAAAAAATATTAAAAAATTATGGGGAAACAAAAGTAGATAAGTTTGGCCCAAGATTTTGAATTTTTCAAGAGTTGATAAGTTACTTTTATTAAATTTTTTATTAATTAATAATTTAAAAAATTATCAATTTGATATCAAGTAGATGCCGTACATGTATGTCAAACAGTTTCTGTAATCAATTGCTCATGAGTTTGAAAACGAAGGAAACAAAGCGGAGAAGACAGAGGAAGAGCAAGGAAAAGAAAGGGAAGAGAAGAAGGAAGAGGGAAATATAGCAGTATTTTTTTTTTTTTAGTTTTATTTTTTATCATCTTAATTTTTCATACGGATAAATCGCATATATTTTCATCTTTTAATACATTGTTTAAGGCTTTAATGTGTATAATCTACTCGATGCTAATGATTTATATTTTTAAAACGACTCCATACACTAAATTAATTAATATTTATATAAAAATTTTTATATTTTTGTTTTATTTATATTATAATTAATGATTACATATTTGATAATTTTATATTGATATTATAAAAGATAATTATTCTATTTTTTTTTATAAAATAACTAATATTTACATAAAAAATTTTATATTTTTTATATTTCCATATTTTTCTCACATTTTTTGTTTTCCATATTTTGCATCAATTTTTCATTTACTTGTTAACGTTTTGGTGCAGTCTAGATATTTTGTTACTCTTGAAATCTTGGGAATCAATTTGATAATGGGGGTGTGTTGGAGCTGTGGGGTTGATCATGGCGTTGTGTCGGAGCTGAATTTTCAGTAAATACATTTGACTAAATTAGGCTATGAAACAAGCGAAAAACGTGCGAGCCATCATCACGCCATTAGTATGGGGAAAATTGACATGAAATCTCCTTTTTTCTTTTTTGCTTGGTGATTCTTCCTTTTCTATATATCCTTTTATATATATATATATATATATATATATATATATATGTATATATGTATATATATGTATATATGTATATATAGAAAGATACAATTAAAAAAAATCAAATTAAAAAAATAAAAATAAAAATAAAGAGACTCTGTCCTAACGGACACAAAGGTGACCCTTTCCCGAGGACAAAAGTATCCTATTTCTGGGTCTAAATTTTAGACAAATTGATAGTGAATGATAAATTTTTTCAAATAAAACTTAAATTTTGAATTTTGATAATTGTATTGGAGAGGTAAAATTTGAGCTCTTCCCACTATAATAAAAATAATAAAAAATGTGTGCTATTATCTACAATGTTTTTGTTTTCTTTTTTTATTAAATTCGAAGTTGATGATTGTGAGTATTGGCGAAATGAAAATATATATTTGAAAGCGAGTTACGAAATAAGGGGCAAGTGATATAATTTTCCAAAAAATTGTTATCATTCAACTCAAATACATAAAATGAGAAATGGTCTTTTATTGAAAATAAAAATCGTTAAAATTTTAGGTCGATTGGAAAAGTGAATTAGGATCATTATTAAGCAAGTTATTCTCCTCTATAGAGTAGAATATTTAGACATCAAGGATCGGTGGGTTTAGTGTCAAAACACTAAACTCTCTTAACTAAGATCTTGTTTTTAGATACCGATAGTCAAGTATCAAAAAATTTGCGTCGAGAATTTGATTCTTTATACAATCAATTATTATAATCTTTGTGGTAGTTTGTCATAACAAAAACAAAGAACAGCAGATTGAATTTTGGCAACATTCTTAAGACATTCAACTAAACTTTTAGCCATATTTGCTCAAATGCTGCATATGAGTTTTTGAACTTATATATATATTAATACTTTTCCTTAAAATATTATTTTATAGAAAAAAAATCCTGGGGTGGGTTGTTATGTCATAGATTTTTTTTTTAATGTAATAATATGTCAGTCTCGTAAATCATCTCAATTTTTGATTATGAAAAATAATCAATAGCTTTTATAAGTATAATTCTTTATTAAAAAAAATACAAAATAAAATAACCCCATTTCCCAGTAGGCTGAAACTTAACCTAGTGTTGGACATATATTTTGTCAAAGGTTGCTCCAGCCTGCACCATTAAATTGGTCTCTCAATTCCGTTTGATAACATCTTGTCGTACCAAAAAAATATATATATAATTCCTTAAATTGACTAGCTAGAACCCTAAATTTCCTGTTTCGTGTCTTCCTCCCCACTCAATGACCCTGGATTTAGGCCCTGAAACTCCGCTCAAATAATACATTGCCAAAAGGGAGTGGAAGGAAAAAAAATGATGCAATCATTAATATGATTATAATAGAAATGACTTTTTGGTATGCCCACATGAGATTATTTAAAAAAAAATTATCATAATACATTATTCTGATAAATAACATTATTTTTAGCTAATCTACTTATAGCATAGGCCTCATACTATACAAAAATCTTAAAGTAAAAATATTTTTGCGATATATAATTTTGATAATCGATTGCGCTCTTCAAACTACTCGATAAACTATAATCGGGTATGTTGGTTTATGAAGAAAAAGGTTATATTTTTTTGGTTGTTAAGAATATTATTTATCAACTCTGATATCATATAAATTACCACATGATAAGGGTATGGAAATTATATTTTTCATTAATGAGTAAAAATGAAAGGAAAGCACTTAAAATCAAAGAGTGTGTGAGAGCTCAAAGAAGTCATTTTCAATCCAGCCTAATCACAGCAAAGCTCCTACTAATGTCATAGCCATGGTATCCAACCCTTTCACGATTCTTTTGGTCCTACCATACACGTCGCATCCAACACACATTTTAGTTAACTTTATCTCACTTACTACAACTTCTGTACTCAACCGAGTTACGCATGCTGCTATATATATGCCACTTCCTCATTCATTTTATGTGCTCTCTCTCTCTCTCTCTCTCTCTCTCTGAACTTTTCTTACACCCACATTTTGTGTGAAAGGAGAGAAAAATGGCTTGCTTAAATGGTTGTGAAATGGTTAGTGAAGTCCAAAGTGATTTTTCTTTTTTGGTTTAGCTTTATTCTCCTTGATGGTCATCTGGCTAATAAGCTATGTCAAGTGAAAAGCTTTCATTCAATTCTTTTTGGGGATATTTTGGATGAGTTACATGAGAAAGCACATTCCATGTTTGAGACTTGTAGATTATGTTTGAATACTTTTATGATCTTCTTCCATTTCTTTGCATTTCTTTTCAAAATACTTAGTTTTTTGGACGACACTCAATACCAAATTTGGCATAGAGTGGTGCTGGTGATTTTATTGTTTATAATATCATCAACTCTTCAAATTTACCACAATAATGAGTGTCACAAGAATATACTAGAATTTTGATTTTGGGCTGGATTTAGGCTAAATACCAATTTTTTAAGCTTAAAAGCCCCACCAAAAAGAAAAGATTTATGCAATAGAAATAAGGTTTTTTCCCCATTTTAATGTAATGTTTCTTTCCCAGTTGTCAATTTATCTATGCCCACCTTCTGGGGAAGGTAAGGTGGTAGATAGCCCCACCTCCATAACTAAGCAAACATGATGATGTGATGGTGAAGGACTCATTTGTCATACTGTCGATTTTGCTATGCTTGTGTTGTGGTTGTTGTGAAGCAATTGGGTTTTCTTGGTCCTTCCATTGCATTGTAACATTAAAAATTCTAGTGTTACCTTAGTGAATATTTCGTTCATTCTTTTTGTTTCTTTTAACACAAAAATTTCAAACTTTCGCTTTAAAATTTACGAGACTCTTATTCGGCAAATCTTAATTTATTTTATTTTATTTTATTTTATTTATAATAAAATAATTTTGTTGTACAAATAGATGTCAGATGTATTTATGCAAACGGCTAAAATATGATTTTATAAAAATTTTATACGTTATAGATATATTTATCAACTAAATCTAATATCAATTATTATAAATTCCCCACAAATTTACATTGATTTCCCAGAAAAATTTAAGTGATAGAATGGATGTCCTCTCAGGTTAAAACAAAGGAAACTTGCAAAAGAGCACAAGAGGAGGGGACTCTTGATGGAACAGTGGATCGCCATGGCCGCCCAGCCGTCCGTGCAAGAAGTGGCACTTGGATGGCTGCAGCTTTGCTGCTTGGTAATTTCTCAACCCCATCTCTTTCTTTATAAAATTATCCATATGTTCAAAAAATTAAAAATAATTTTGTAAGATATGTTGAATGATAACACATTTACATTATTAAGAAGCAAATATATATATATATATTTATTTATATATATATATTCTATGCGTCAATGTGCTTGTTTCCCCAAAAAAAATATCAGAAAAATTTTATAAAAATGAATTTTTTTTCTTTATTTGTTATTTTTGGAAATTATTTTAAATTTGAGAGTATTTTCTAAAATGGATATGAAGAAAATACTTTGAAAATTTTGCCGATGCCTCTTTTGAGTGCAAAAAAAAAGAAAAATTATGGTTTCTGTAATAATAGAGAAATATTATTATGACAAATATTACGATTTCAATAATAATAGAGATCGTATTTTTATGACAACTTAAAAAAAAAAAAAAACCCAAAGATGTGGACAAAATTCAAAAATAATTTTCTTTCTTGGAAATATACTTTTGAGAGCAAAAGAATAGTACGAGTTAAAAATAAAAAATAAAAAGAAAACTTTTGAGGTGATAATTTGGAAACAATAAATTTAAATTGGATCAACAATATTAATATGATAATATTTCAATTCTTTTTATGAAAAATTTTAGAATTTAATCACTAAACTCTATACTGTATTTTATAAATTTTTGCTAAACTCTATATTATATTTTATAATTTTTTATTTTAATTTAAAAATATTAAATAAATTAAGACAAAATAGAAATAAGTTGGAGTAAATTAAGCAGGGTTTCCGATCAAGGCATGCTCACCGCACATTGACTTGGTAAAAAATTTGGTATGCTGACCCCATGAAACATCATACCCCAATTTTTGTAAGGAGAATTCACTTTATTAGAGCTGTTTCCCTTCAAATCAAGTAAAAATGTCAAGTCTCATTCGAATCTCATTCTCATTTTCATGATTCAGTGTAATTGCATTCTAACAAGGACATTGTGATGAATCAAAACAGTGAATCAAGGATTGGCTACGCTAGCATTTTTCGGTGTAGGAGTGAACTTGGTGTTGTTCCTCACCAGGGTCCTAGGCCAAGACAATGCAGATGCTGCCAACAATGTTAGCAAATGGACTGGTACTGTGTACATCTTCTCTCTCCTCGGCGCCTTCCTAAGTGACTCTTATTGGGGCAGATACAAGACGTGTGCCATCTTCCAAGTCATCTTTGTCATTGTAGGTTGCTACTTTATTGTGTTCTAAAACCATTGTTTTTCTCTTTTTTAAAGATTTTGGCTCCTTATTATTTGTTAATTCTGGTGCGTGATCGAAGGGTCTGGCGTTACTATCCCTATCGACACACCTCTTTTTGCTAAAGCCAAGAGGTTGTGGCGCGGAGCAATTTCCATGTGGGTCGCACTCCAGAACTGAGATCGGATTGTTTAATCTTTCCATATACCTTATAGCTCTAGGCAATGGAGGGTATCAACCAAACATTGCCACATTTGGGGCAGATCAATTTGATGACGAGCATCCAAAGGAAAGTCACTCAAAAGTAGCCTTCTTCAGCTACTTTTACTTGGCATTGAACTTGGGATCTCTATTTTCAAACACTGTATTAGGCTATTTTGAAGATGAAGGAAAGTGGGCATTGGGTTTTTGGGCATCTACTGGCTCTGCCTTCGCAGCATTGGTTCTGTTTCTCATTGCAACTCCTAGGTATAGACACTTCAAACCCAGTGGAAATCCTCTTTCAAGATTTTGCCAAGTCATAGTAGCTGCTACTAGAAAATGGAAGGTCAAATTACCAAATGGGGAGGATTTGTATGAAGTTGATGGGAAGGAAAATTCTCAAAATGGGGGTAGAAAAATTCTCCATACCGAGGGATTCAAGTAAGTTCAAACATCTCATCAATGAATTATGTTTATGACTTCACCTTAAAGTTTCAAGTCCTAACTGAAGTTAATGCTAGGTTCTTGGATAAAGCAGCAGTCATTGGATCAGAGGAAATAGACTTGGAAGACAAAAGTAGTACCAATCCTTGGCGCTTGTGCACTGTGACGCAAGTGGAAGAAATAAAATGCATACTAAGATTGCTTCCAATTTGGCTATGCACAATATTGTACTCGGTTGTTTTCACTCAAATGGCATCTCTTTTCGTGGAGCAAGGGGCTGCAATGAAGACTAGTATCTCAAACTTCCACATCCCTCCGGCAAGCATGTCAAGCTTTGACATTCTGAGTGTTGCAGCTTTCATCTTCATTTACAGGCGCATACTCGACCCACTTGTTGCTAGGCTAAAAAGGATGGGCTCAAGAGGGCTCACCGAGCTTCAAAGAATGGGCATTGGACTTGTTATAGCAATACTAGCAATGATTTCAGCGGGAATTGTGGAGCTGTTTAGACTGAAGTATGCAAACAAGAACTGCACAAACTGTGAGAGCGCTAGTTCTTTAAGTATCTTTTGGCAAATTCCTCAATACGTGCTCATTGGAGCTTCAGAGGTTTTCATGTATGTGGGTCAATTGGAATTCTTCAATGGACAAGCACCGGATGGCTTAAAAAGCTTTGGAAGTGCACTCTGTATGACATCCATATCTCTAGGGAATTACGTGAGCAGTCTGCTAGTGTCTGTTGTCATGAAAATCTCCACCCGCGATGATATGCCTGGATGGATTCCCGGGAACCTTAACAAGGGTCATCTTGAGAGGTTTTATTTTCTCTTGGCCGCTTTGACAACAGCTGATTTCGCCGTATACATTGTATGCTCGAAGTGGTACAAATATATCAAGTTCGAAGGGAAAGCGGAGGAGAATGTCAAGATAAAGAAGCCCATGAGCTCAAAGTCTGAGTCCTAATCCAACTTTGTCAAAAGTGCAATCCTTACTTATTTTTTGCTGGGATACTTGAGAAACTCCATTTTGGTTTCCCTAAGTTGAGCATCAAGTTTTTTTAATCGTTACAGACTACTTGTGCCCCCTGCAATATTGCAATGATTTATTATAATATATTTGCTCTTAAATATATATATATAAATAGAACCAATTGACAGTCGGTTTAGTGAGATGGGTGTTAAATCCTTTAATCAAAATTTTAGATTTGAAATTTAGAAATAAAAAAAATTATGTCAGAAGAGTTATTTCTAATTAGAACCTAATAAATATTTAAATCAGATTAATTAAAATATGACTTTAAATACGAATGATCATTTACGCACAGATAATAACAATCGATCGACAATCTACATAGGGTGATGCTAGAATTTAGTGCCGCAGACAAACATAATTATTTTATGTTATAAAAGTCTAAAATTAAGAAATAATATGGCTAGACTTTTGGTGTCTTTCTCAGTTAATCAATTTAATACATAAATAATAATTTTAAAAAGAAAATAACTTTTGTGGTAAGATATTTTATTAAAAAGCGGCATGTAATATAATTGATTTAATTGAAATCACATATTAAACATTAAAGAGATATATATTATCTCCCTAATTTGATATTAGGTGTTCTCTGCAAAAAAGATAAAAAATATATAAAAATGATATTAACAGTAATTCAGTAATTGATTCGTTAAATTTTTTATTAATTTTATTATGTTTTTTATTTAAAATTATATTTTATTTATAAAAATGGAAATTATTTATATACATTTATATACAAATCTATTAGATGTCAAGGGAAAATATTTAGGGTAAAGGGCTGCACGAAATATTTTGAAAATTCTACAATTTTCTTTCATTAACACACACACACACACACACACACACACACATATATATATATATATATATATATATATATATATATATATATATATATATATATATATATATGAGGGTGATCGACTATTTTCCACGTATATTTTCACCATCCTCCACATCTTCCTTCAACTTGACATGGTTGGACCCACTTAGGAGCACCCCTGCCATTTTTTCCCTCTCCCTTTTTTTTTTTTTTTTTGTTACATTTCTCGCTCCCTCCCTCTCTCTTTTTCAAGGTAAAAGGGCTGTACGAAATATTTTGAAAATTCTGTAATTTTCTCCCATAATTGTAAAAGGGTGTAACAGTCCTTCGGACTTTTGAAAGAGTGTATAAAGTGAATATTTAAAGTGATTTCTATTGACAAATGACAATAATTCAGTGATTCAAAATACAAATAATATGGTATTTTTTGGGTACGGAATATTTTTTAAAGTGGGGTGAAAGAATTAAAAAATAAATAATATATGGAACAGGAAAGAGAAGAATTTGAAAAAGAAAAAAATGTAAATGTAATTATAAGAATCGATTTTTTTTTTAATCCATTTGAAGAGTCAGTCTTTCTTCTAAATATTCCTTGTTACGGATGGCATTGTAGTCGCACCGCATGTGTTTTCATAATTAACATAAGATGGGATGATATATCCAGAGTAATGTATGGATTTAGCTCCGTTTAAAAAAAAAAATTAAAACAACATAATTTGAAAAAAAATTCAAATATATCACCCATATGTCGGGTCTTGAAAACCTAATATATTAAAAAATAACGACACAGTACATATTGAGTTCTAAACACTCGAATTGTAAAGTGTATGTTTTTCAAGACTCGACATATTCGTGTCCTAAATTGTGCAAATCCCTTTCTTCTTCTTCTTCTCCTTCCTTCCTTCCTTCTCTTCTCTCCCCCTCACGAGCAACAAAACCCTAACCTTCGATCACCTCTGCCTGTGTAATCTCTACAACATTTGCACATTCCAACGAACTTAGCCTATTTGGGCGGCTTAAGATCCAACCTTTTGCACATTCTGAAGGTACGTACATTGTTTTCCTTGGTACTCTTTGGTTCTTTGAAATTGAAATATTTGAGTTGATTGTGAATGATATTTGTTGGGTAATGTATATTTGTTAAGAGATTGAAATGTTTGTTGAGAGATTGAATTTTTGGGTGATGGCGAAAATTGGGCAGTGAAGTCAGAAAAAATTTAATTATAAAATTAAAATTTTGATATAGGTTTATTGAGAAATTGAAATGTTTAATTTGTAGTGGATTTGTTGAGAAATTTAATTATAAAATTTAAGATTTAGGATTTGTTAAGAATTTAACACTAATTTAGGGTTTAGGGTTTGTTCAATTTTAGTATAAATATAGGATTTATGGTATTTTAGTCAATTGATTAATTGGTAGTTTTTTAAAAATATTTAAATAATATAACTTTAGTATTTTTATTGAATATTTGTTGAATTGTTATAATTATAAATTTAGGATTTAGGATTTAGGATATAATTATAAATTTATGTCTATGGTTCAAATTGCAAAAAGTGGTTTATTTGAATAACTTTATGACAAGTTGATTTTTGATGTTTAGAAAAAATGACGGATATGATGAGATTGTTATACTATTGCAATGGTGAAATTGTCACGGATGAAAATGGAGTTGGTTATAACCGTACACCTTCGAAATTAATTAGGGTGAGAAATGATATATGTTATAATTAGTTGGTGTCGGTGATATGTAAAGGTGTTGAGATCAATTTAATGACATGACATGTGAAAATTTTTTATCGTTGTCTTTGTGTCATACATACAATGTGAGAATGCACGATTTGAATTGGTGTCGATTAGTGATGATGACGACGTTCTTAACTTGATAGAGTTTATAGTGGACATGGGATTGAGTATTACTCGTGAGTTGTACATCAAATTATACAAGAGTGAAACGTCCATGCAACAAGATTATGATTATATGAATGATTATTCACATATCGAATTTTGAGTGGAGTTTGCTTTAACAGATATGGATAACGATATTGATGAAAAAGAAATGGCGAAAGAAGAGGAGGATGACGAAGAAGAAGATGATAGAGAAGCTGGTGACAGTAGTGGGGGTAGTGCTACCAATGAGTTAATGATTAGATCATCCTCGACCCTTGCACTCATTAGTGGTGGTCAGAGATTTGCATATGGCCGAGTAGATGACTCAATTCCCTTTATGATCACGGCACTCGGAGGTGATGACTATGTGACTTTTGAGCAAGATTGTACATTGACAAATGATAGTTGGAGTTGCAACGATAAATTGAAGAAGAGGATGAGGTTTGAGTCGAAAGAGCAGCTTATTCATGCTGTCAAAATACATCAAGTGAAGTATCACTATTAATTTCGTGTCGGGAGATCAACCCATACACTTTGGACAGAAATATGTACTCAAATGGATGAAAGTTGCAGGTGGAGATTGCGTACTCATAGGACAAGATTAGTTGGTACATTTGTGATTACTGTTATTGAGGGATCAAATACATGTGTGAATACTGGGTTGACACAGAATCATAGGCAGTTAGATTTAAATTTGATATAGGAAGATCTTAGTATCAAAGTTTTTTCCCTCCGAACTGTTATAACTGAGAGGACCACATATACAGTTTTCGTAGAAGAGTTTTGACAACGAAGAGAAATGTTATAGATATGGTATACAGGGATTGAGATGATTTTTACAAATAACTGTCTCGACTCTTGGATGCAATAGTGCAAAAAAATCCAAAAACACAAATGAGTTGAAAATTGGGTCCGCCAAATGCAAATGATGAAAATGGTTTCTAAAATTTTCTTTTGGGTATTTGGTTCTAGTATCATGACATTTAGAAATTGTCAACTATTAATAAGTGTAGATGAGACTTACCTCTACGAAATATACAAGTACAAATTATTGATAGAATGCAATATGAACGGTGCGAATCACATTATCCCATTGGCATTCGGATTGATTGATGGAGAGTCACTTACTTTATGGTCATGGTTTTTGACCTGTGTGTGAGAGCATGTTATTAGAGTAAGAAGGGTCACATTTGCTTAATTTCAAATTGACATCAAAGAATAAGGGCAACAGTTGCTCGTTTAGAGTTTGGATGGTCACCTCCTAATACTATGTGACAATTTTGCATGCGTTATATTGTTAGTAATTTCAACACGCATCACAAAAATCAAATTTGTAAGAGAGTTACTACCATTGTTGTACTACATGCACAACGTAAGAAATTTGACTTATATATGATGAGAATGAACAAAATAGAAGAAGATATTTCCGATTTTTTTGTAAATATTACCCATGAGCAATGAACTCTTTATCACGATAGTAAGTTTCATTTTTAATATAAGACGACAAATATAAGTGAAAGTTATAACACCGTATTAAAGGGTATAAGAAATCTACTTATTTCTGTCTTAGTACTTAAAGACATTTTATAATGCGGTGAATTATTTTGAGACTTGATTGAGTGAGGCAAAAGCGGAAATGGGAAGAGGAAATGATACACAAAATATGTCTTGGTTCCCAATAAATCACTTAAACGTGAGGAAGGAAAATCTAAATCATCTTGATATCAAAATAAGATGGATTTTTGAGAATAATTCTCGCGGATATCATGTGAGAGTTGTAATGGAGAGGGTTATAATAGAATGAGATGCACAAGGTAAATGAGATGTAGACTTTGTGGCAGACAGGGACACAATTGAAAAAATTTTCCGACCCAAATGAATTCAAATGTTTAATTGTATTTGTATTTTAAATGTTAATGTAATTCTTGTATTTCTTAGTAAATCGAATATCTTGGTGTTGGTATTAATATACTAAGTATTGATGTATTTGGTATACATATAATATATCAAGTGTTAATATAATAAGTATTGATATATTTGAGATATTTTTAATATACTAAGTGTTAATGACCGTTAACGGAGATTTGGTGTTGAAATATCTAGTCTTTTTTAAATGAATTTAAAATTAAAATAAAATCTAATAAATATGTTGTATTTAGATTTCAATACTTGTTGTATAAGTACAAATAACAAGTGAAATATACAGGCTGATGTCCTTTCATAGCTTGTCTTTTGTTCTTGCTTATAGGGTGTGGGAGCATTCATTACGAATGCAAATGTTTATACTAAGTGTTAATGTTTTACTCATTACGAATACATTATATGCTTATCTTTTGTCTTTTGTCTTTTGTCTTTTGTCCTTCCTTAGTTGAATAAGTATTAATATTTTATTTTTTCATTTTATCGTAAATGGATTCTAGACCTTTTAATAGGAGCACTCTATGATCGTAGGACCTTCTAGTACAAATTGTGAGTTTTTATCTTTCTACACATCTGTATTTGATGGTATTTCTCAGATTTTCACTCTGAGAACTTCACAAAGATAAGTTTATCCCGATATTCATATAGATGAAGAACTAATATAGGTTAAGAGAGATGATATACCATCCATGTATTATGTGTCCCCTCTTGTATTTTTTGAGCCATACCATAAGGATGTAAGACCCTTCCAAATCACATAAATAGATGATCTGGATTTAATATCTCGTGATGATTATATAAATAATAGAGCTAATTTAGGAGTTAAACAGTATATTAAGCGAAATCGACGATGTTAAAATTTATATATTTTATATTTTATATATTTTGTTATATTAATAAAATTTATATTCTATTATACATCGATTTTGATATTTATATGTTATTATATTTGATTTGATTTATTTTTTGGTTTTGTTATGTTGATTTGTTTGTTGATAAATAATTGGATATTATGTGTTGTTAAGAAATTTGAGTATGAGAATTGATATAGTTTAAAGAATGAATATAAGTTGATTTGTTTGTCGATAAAAAAATAAATATTATATATTGATGAGAAATTTGAGTAGTGTGGAAATTGTTATGATTTGAAGAAGGGATATAAAAATTAAAAATTATATATATATATTGAATGGATATAGGATTCGAATCTTGTATGGATGAAGGGGCTGCAATGCACATGCACTTTACCCTTGTTCTGATAACGTGTAAGATTTTCAAGATTCGATATATTGGTGGTACATTTAGAATTTTTTTTTATTGTTTAATTTTATGTTTTTCTTAAACGGAGTTAATTCCGTACATTACTCGATATATCCTTATGAAAAATTTGCGGGGAGAGAGAGAGAGATGGGTGGGAGACAGAAAGCAATGGCAGCTGCAACGATGCTGCCAACATGCATCAGAAGTCTTCGGCAGCAGCTTCCATCAAAGGCGCCCAACCAGCCGCTGCCTTCTCTACGAAGAGCTTTCTCTCTCTACGATCAAATCAATCTCATCGACCAAGTCCCCGATGACCAACTTCGCTTTCAAGGGTTCCCCAACACAAACCCTAATTCTCTTCTCCTGAATTCAATTTCATTCATTTCGTCTTCTGTTCTGCAATTCCCCAATTCATGGTCATTTTGTTTGCTCACCCAATTCAGTTTGTTCGGTTTTGGGTAATGCTGTAAAGATTGCAAAAGTCAATAACCTAATTTATGAAATCTAGGATTCCGTAGTGTGCTTTTGAATGACTAAGGAAATCACATTACATTGAACTTAGTTTTTGGCAAACTATAATGCATTACTACTACACGTAGCTAACTGTTTCGGTGAATGTGAGAAGTGGTTGGTTCTTGAGAAGTGAAATTTTTATGCATTGTTTCGCAGGTACACAGACTCCGGGTTTACTGTGAATCGTGTTCAATATGAAGGGAGCTTACTCATTATTGGGAACTTGTTGACATCATGGAGCCCAACAAAATTTTCAGAGATAAATGAGGAGAGGTAATCGCACTTTTGTTTCATACCCTTAACTGAGCTCCTATGATATGGATGACTAACAGTAAAAGGGTTATCAAATTAGATGTAGCTGCAAAGTTAGATAAATCCCCAAGATTGTGTTTAGTGGTCCGAAAAACATGGTCGCTTACAAGTTGACATGGATTACAAGAAGCTATATAGGAAAAAACTGGTTCCTATGAAGAAGGAATATGCGTTGTTATCCATGCATCGGAAGGGTTACTTTGCCAGTCCACTTGTCTAGTCATGAATGATGCCCCTGTTTCTTATCTTGATAGAAAATAATGAATGAACAAATGAATGGACAGCACAAAGATTGAATCAAGCTGTATGCTTGGAACAATTTGTGCTGCAAAGGTTGAATATGCTAGCACCCTACCACATTGATATCACTGGTTGTAGAAAATTCTAGGGTGAGAGAACATTGATAGGGGCTGGAGAGGACATAAGAGGAGGATGTGAATAGGTATGTCACAAGTGGCATACAGAAAGGAGAAGGATTTTTTATAAAATAAATAAGTAATCACTTCTTGGTTGATTCACTTTATCAACCTTGAAACCCAGAGCAACTATAATTATTTAGCTTAAAAAATTCTTTTATCACCTACAAATGACCACCATGTTTAAGAATCTACCTGCAAAATGTGCCTCCAATCGGTTTCTGCTGGTTCTTCATTTGCATCTCACAGTTGCCCAACTTCCACCATTTAAGGAATTTAGTCATCTGAAAGAAAATGGATTAATGCATGGATTCTTCTTACCCATACTTATACAGTATCCTAAGCAAATTAGTCTCCTTCCTGCACCAGGACTCTCTCATATCTCCATTATTTCTTGTCATGTCCTCTTCCATTTTTCAGTTAGTTACAGTTTCTGATCCATGCATAATTTTCTATCATTTTTTTCTAAATGTTCTGCCTATTCTACAATGTGTCTTTATATAATCAAGCTTCTCAGTGACAAAAGTTTTTATTTGTTGGAGAAGACTATAGGTAGAAAATTCTTTAGAGTGCATTACACTTTGTGCTGTTTCCTTTGTTTGGGAAGAATGAATTAGTCAAATGATGTGTTTGTCTATTGAAAACTATTATCATTGTTTGAACTACTACTTTAAATATTGTTCTATATTTATAGGTCCTTGCACCTTTTTCTTTCATAGATTTCTTGGACTCATAATTTGTAGTCTTAAAAGTTTAATCGTATGCACACCTTTCTTCAAGATCCCTTTTCTCAGTGACATTCCCTTGAATATGCATCATCACAAGCCCAAAGAGCTTGGAGCATGAATTTTGTGGAAGTGCTCTCTTGCTAATGATAAGAAGACTAGCATGTTGAAATGTTGTTGATTTGGCCATTTCACTAATGTAGAATATAAATCAATCTTAAATGCAAGAAGTTTGAGCTGTCAAACCAATATATTGGTCCTGTAATATGATATTTGAATGCCTACAACTAAACCCGTTAGCATCAATTACACAAGAGCCTAAATGGTTGATTGTGATATTCCGTGCCACCAGATTTGGAACTCAAGACATCAGATATGAAAGAAAACCAATTGATTGCATTTACCTATACCAAAACATGTGTTGGTCCCTATGGCAATCAAGAAGGGAGGTTGAATTGATTGTCCAAAAAAACCTAAATTAGTTTCTGATTAACCTAACTAACAAAAATGTTTGCAAATGTGTAGGAAAAATAAAAGTAAGGGAGAAGAAAACAAGCTAGATTTATAATGGTTCGGCCTTATATATACGTCCACTTTTCCAACTCAATAAGCTGGGATCCAGCGATAGCTAGTTTTCACTATGCAAAGAGAGTTATGAATATGAGTACAATCTTCCTTTGTTGACAATTTGTACCTTTCCCTCTTGAAGATGACTTAGTCCAACAAAGAAGCGGTTTTAACTCTCACTCAACTAGTCTATCTACCCAACAAAGTGTTTCTTACACTCTCCCAAACTTCTGAGACTTTACAGACTTGAAACAACAGGTTGCAGACTCAAGGAATCAAAGCTGAACAATATTTTACAGAAAATTTTCTGACAGACAGGCTGATCTTGAAGGGTAGTTTCAGATCAGATAACTCTGAATTTGTATATCGAATAAACTCTGTAAAAGGCTCTGAATAATGTTTGAATGGTGCTCTATAAAAACCACTTAGAGTTCTTGCCAAACAGGTTACCATTGTGTAGATTTAGAGGCTCAAAGTAGGCTTCAAAAACAACTTGCAGCAGAAAAAAATTAGATGAGATCCAATTTTCCAGCATGTTTTTCTCCTTCGAATACTCTGATTTTTACCACTGTTATTTTTCAAATTCAAAGACTAACTATCACCTTAATTTGTGGAAGTTTCAAATTTCAAAATGCTTGGGTGTTACACTCAGTCTAGATTTCAACATGGTAGACCACATGTGAGTGTAGATTGCGTGCTACAATTTTCAAGTTTGTGCAGACTAACTTAAATAAGTCTAGATTTGGAAATTAAGTTTGTGCAGACTAACGTAAATATGTAAATAAGACCTAATTTTATTTCAAAATAAGTTGATTTAGAAACATGGTAGACTACCCTCATGTGAGGGTAGAAAAGTCTAGATTCTGCAGGTTAGGTCTTATTTACGTTAGGTTGGAAATAAAATTTCAAATTTCATGTGAGTCCTTGTTGAAATGTGCAAATCAAGAGTTCGTTGCCTCAAAATCACGTTAGGTCTTATTTATGTATCTGAATGCTTCTGCATTTTTTCTTGTCAGCTGGTTCTCTAGGTTAGAATCATCTGCTGATATTGCAAATGCAGATTGAATTATGGGATTCACGGTTGAACATGCATGAGACCCTACAACAAATTAAAATAAATGAAAAGAAACAGCTTGACTTGGAAATCATTGCAAATATTGTTCGGAAAATCCTTCGAAGTTCTAGTGAGAGGGAAAATGTCTTTGTAGTTAACCGTGTGTATGCTCCAACACAGCATATCCGGATGGATGCTACCCACTCTTTCCTGCAAGTTTCTTCTCACCGAAGGAATTTTTTGTTCATTGATCACGTGATCATCTTATACTGACATGCTTAATATGATGCCATCATGCAGCTTATCAATCTTCCGAGTTGTGCGACCTGTACCAGGTGAGAATTTGAATAAACTATTTAAATTATCCGGGATGCTTGTTCATACCACGGAAGCTTTCTCAAATTTTCAAAAGCTCAGTCAGCATATTTATTTTCAATTCATCTGTATACAGCTAGTCAAGCAATTTCAGAGAACTGGTTTCTTCATATTGCAATATTTTATTGGATTTTGTTTTCCAGCTTTTTTAGGTTTGCATGTTATTATATCGTAGTAGTCCTTCCATGTCTGGTTGTTTCTTTCTTTAAGGGGTGGCAGAATGTTTAAATTTTCTTTCTTAAAAAAAAAAAAAGAAAGTTTCAAAAGCCTTTAGCTAATGAGTGCTCCACAAGAAACACTCCAAGACAAGGTTTACCTCTGCTTTATTGTCTTTTGCATCAAAATGTGGCAGATACGCTTTTAAAAACAGCAGGAGTCGTGTCATGATATTTTGTAATTTTGGAAAAGACTGATGCAAAATGACTTGGGTCTGGTGTTTTAGAATTTTTGTTACACAAATGATGGGGGTTGAATTATTTGGGAATGTAATATTATCATAGTTAGGTAACATACATATATTTATTGATGTCCTCATATTCTTATTAGTGATTCATTGATAGATTTATTAATTTCTTGCATTTAGGAAGGATATATTCAATTTTTAGTTGGATAATACGGATTAATTGACAAGACACGATTATTTGTTCCCAGGAATGTTGAAAACTGCCTCTTGAAGTTTCATTTCTTTCCAAAATAGGCAAAAATATATGTTAGATATGGCGGCAGCATGTGCATGCTGTGCTATTGCCCAAAGTAAATGTAAGGAATTTGTGGCATGATCATCCATTAGTCTTATTAGAATTGTCTTGCTAGCATGGTTCCATTTGTACATGTAAACAAGGTCTGCCTTGTGTCTTGAAAGATGTCAATCTATGTGATATATAGAACGGTGCTTGTCACATGCAAATTATGTTTTGTTTGACATTTATGAAGTTAGTTTTGTGCTTTTGGAAAGACTAAATAGTTCATTTTACTTCCACAAATTGTTGGGGTGGACTTTATCATAAGTTAAATGACATAGTATATGCTAACTGTAAAACAAGTTTTTACTTTATGTTGCTGGCTGCTATTGTCTCTGTTTTGTTGTTGTTGTCTACTTTGGTTGATACCTTTGGTATTTCAAAAACTCCTTTTCTTTCTTCTCTGCATGTCCCCTTTAGTGATGTGTTCTGATTATGCAGAGATTCTGATTGTTGGCTGTGGAAAGTACATCCAACCTGTAGATCCTAAACTTCGAGAATTCATTCGTTCCACTGGCATGAAATTGGAGGCAATTGACTCGGTATTTATTCTTTATATGTTTCTCACTTCTTTCTTTTTATTTCAAGCTCCATTGAAACCTAGAAGGCATATGTAGGACTAAGGACTGTCAATGGTGGTTTTCATGTTTGGTAGCTAGATTTTCCATACAGTGAAAAATGGTTTTCCGTGATTTTTTTTTTTTTTTTGTCTTCACAAAATAAGTTTTCTTGAATAATGTTTTGCTTTGCTTATGTGAGTGCGAGTCCCCTCAGATTGGGGGTCCTTACATTGTAGAGGCACTTGGTGCCTTTAACAACACCGATTGAGCAAGCCTGGCCCCACTTCTTGCCTCAAGTAGTGTAGAAAAATCATCAATTCTATAACTTCTGTGTCTCAGGTTGAAATGGCAAACCTTTTTTATCCCCTAATTTGGTCTCAAATGCACATCAAAAGCTGCATGATCATCCCAATAAAGGTGGCGCTCAAATTTTTACCCTTCAAAATTAGTTGAACTTGTATTATTTCAGATTCCTTTCTGCAAACAAAGTCAAACAAATTGAAGTGCATTTTTGTATATATATTTTACAACTTTAACATTTCATGTGGGTTGTGTGAAAGATTCTCTTTTTCCTTATTGAAAAGGATTATCAATATGTTTTAGAAATGCAAAATATGTTAGCTTGTTAATAATCTCTTGGCTCAAAGCTTCCATTCTTTGTAAGCTTCACCCTAACAACATGAAAAGAATATTATAGCATAGAATAGTAATTAGTAGTTATGCTGGACTTTATACTCTATGTTAGGAGTTTTGGCCTATCTTTGTGAGAACTTCCCCCATTAGCATTACCAAATCAGCTACTGAGAATCTTCTCTAAAGGAGTTATGAATCACTTCCCAATGTGGACGCAAATTAACAAACTTGAATACAAATATATATATATATATATATATATAGAGAGAGAGAGAGAGAGAGAGAGATTGAGAGAGAGATACAATAGAGTGGATACATATGTCAAAGAAACATATGCATATACGCTGCAAGATATGAAAACAAGTTCTCAACCAGTATTTCAACATGGCTTAGAGCTACATCCACACAATAACACATAATTGTGCTTTCAGGCAGATAAATGATGAATTTTGGTCTAGTATAATGATGATGCCCATAAAATATGGAATATTATTTATACTTTTAAATTTTGGACTCTTTTACAAGATGAACTGAAATTGGATTAGTGTGGTAACACCATTTCCAATCTATGCTGATCATGGAACAGTTTCTTATTATTAGTGTGGATATTCATGAATGCAGGTCTAACATGTCTTTGGTGCATGTGATTATAGGGTTCCCACCAAAATTTTGTGCCTGATGTGTTTTCCATGCACTAATACTCCCCCCCCCCCAAAGTTAATTTTCACTTAATTCCCACTCTCGTGATACTAATTTTACAACATGTTTCCATTGAATGGCTATTGAAGTTATTCTCACTATATTTTTAACAAAATTCTTGTGGAAGTGAAGAACAGACTGAAGCATCTGATAAGAGATCAACAGTATCTGACTTAGCACCTATATAGAGTTATAGCTATTATGCCTACAGAAGCTATTATGGTGAAAGCACAACCCAGAAATGCTTGTAATCACTGGATCATGATAATGGCAGATCAGTCTACCCTATGGAAGTCGATGAAAACACTTTCTATAGGAAGTTATTCACAATGTTGATATAATTTCTACCATTTCCTACCACTTTTGGATTGGTTCTCTTGTAGGCTGCATAGCAATAAAGGAAAATAAAGCCTGTTGATTGAGAGGAATCACTCCATAAAATGTGCAATCAATATCAGAAATGTCATCTGGTTGTTTACTGAGCTCTTTCCCTTTGGTTGCAGAGAAATGCTGCATCAACATATAACATACTAAATGAAGAAGGTAGAATTGTGGCAGCAGCACTTCTCCCTTGTGGAATCACTTCATAAATCCAAACAATCTATATGAAACTCTTTCATGGTCGTCATCTCTCGAGGTATGATGGTAATTATCTGACATGGTATCACCCTACCTGATAATAGGGAAGTGGCCCTATTGGGCAGCAAGGAATTGAAGACTTTCCCTTTTGTTCAGTTCTGTGTCGGATGACAATAAAGCATGTTTAGTGCAGTTTTGACTGTAAACGAGTAAAGTGCAATGGAATAGAAATGTCTTCTGTTACAGAATAGATAGTAAAGTGCAATGGAATAGAAATGTATTGTCTGGTACATAATTCATGACAGAACAAGTTCCATGGAGATCACCACAGGCATAATCACTTCATGTTAAGCTCTCGGGTTGATAGGATTTAGCACTTTAAAAGTGCTTGCACATAAATCATAAAACATGTACTAATTTTTGTAGTAATGGTCGGTTTGGGAATCTAGATTGGGCCAATATAAATAAATAAATAAATAAATAAATAAATAAATAAATAAATAAATAAATAAAAATTATTGGTCTGGCTGTTGGGTCTGTTTGGAAGGATTTGACTCCACTCGACTCGATTCAACATAGATTAAATAATTCAATATAATGATAATTTTTAAATTAATAAAAAAATATAATAAATAAAATAAAATAGAGCCAGATTAACACGAGTTAAGTTTTCGAAACGGGTTCTTTTATCCTCTTTCAAAATCAAAGCTGCACATTTCTAAAACAATAGTTGAAGTTGAAGGAATTGTAATAAGTCTCTCTCTCTCTCTCTCTCTCTCTCTCTCTCTCTCTCTCTGTGTTTGGATTTTTTTTTTCAACTTCTATATTTTTATATTATTTCATTTGTAATATTTCTCTAATTTTTAAAATAAAAACATAAACTTCTTTTTGAGAATTATAAATCTTTTACATATCAAATATTGAACAATTCACATAGAAATTATAGGCTACCTCCAAGAGTGCTCCACCCCGATGACGCCTTTTGTTTTGAGTACCTAGGGGTCTCCTTTTCATCTTGGAAATAATTGCAATTACAAGATTTCTAAAGCTTCACCATTCTATTAAATTCTTTTGAATTGAGTGATCGAATATTTTACTCGTTTAACTAATAGTCCTAAATTGAAAATAAAAAAAAAATAAAAAAAGTTAATCCTTAACTAGTTTCATAATATTCAGATTGGATTAGTCAGAATAATCTGGATAGCGACCGATAAAAACCCAAAAAAAAAAATAAAAGCTTAACCATCCTGAGAGAGGCCCAAAAGCATCTGCCCAATTCATTTCAAACCCAAAATCTCAAAAATATGTAAGGAAACCACCACGCCTTTTGGTTTCTTCTTTCTTGTTATTTTGTGCCTTAACTATGCTTTAGCTCTAGCAATTGGCTTTTTTTAAATAGATTATTTACCATCAATCGATATTTAGTTTTATCTGATCAATCCAACTTGAGTATTGTAAGATCTATTAAAAGATTATTTTTTTAAAATCTTATTTTTTTATTTTTATAATTTGAATTCAAAATTTATAATTAAGAGTGTAATGTCCTGCTATTAAATTCAACAGACTTGAGTTTAGTTTTAATACCTGGTTGGCCTCATGATCTTTTGCTTTGTTTACGCCCCCCCCCCCTCCCCAGCCCCCATTTTTATTCTGTCTATTTTTCTCATATCTCCATATGGTATAATCCTTTTTGTGTGCTGCTTGTGGTTTTGTCTTGAGGCCACGAGGGACAATTTCGGGAAAACAAAAATTGTGTTTGGCGTAAGATGGTATACGGTAATTATCTATTATTTATATAAGTATTAATTTTATAAAATTAATAATTATTAAATGATAATTTAACAATCATTAACTTTACATTAATATTTATAAAAATTATAAATAAATTCACTAGAACATGTTTTGTATAATTAAATATAATAAACGGGTGTTTAAATTTTAATGAACGTTTATTATGTGATTTCTCAAGAAGAATTATATTTAAAAATTTTATATATTTATATAATATATTTTATTTTATTTAAAAATATTATATCTAAGATAAAAATAAATTGTGTTAAATTGAAATAGATGGAATTAAAAAAAATAGAATTGAAATTTTATAATCTTTTCTTGATAATAATAGAGTGAGAAATTAAAAAAAAAAAAAAATCTCTTGAAATGAGGAGGACTTTCGTTGAAAACGGTAAAGCAGTGTCCTAAGTGGTAGAGTGTCATGAATCCCATTTTAATTTTCAATAGAATCATAAAATTATATTTAAATTTAATAAATTTTTTCACCCAATAGGTTGATTTTCTAAATAAAGTTTTCTATTAGATTTGACTCTATCAAGTGAGTTTATAATAAATTGGTATCAGAGTCAGATTAAAATAGAAAATTGTTACCTAAAAGAGAACTATTTGATGCTTGATAAGATTTACAATGGAGCCATCAAAAGTAAAAAGGGTTACCTGCTACTAGATTGCGCGCCGTCCAAAGAAAAAAAGAGTTATCTAGTGTAAAGCGAGACCTGTCTGAAAAAAAGGAAAAAGATTATATGATATCAGAGTGAGAGCCGTTCAAAAAGAAAAAAATAGATTATATTTAAAAATTTTATATATTTATATAATATATTTTATTTTATTTAAAAATATTATCTCTAAGATAAAAATAAATTGTGTTAAATTGAAATAGATGGAATTAAAAAAAATAGAATTGAAATTTTATAATCTTTTCTTGATAATAATAGAGTGAGAAATTAAAAAAAAAAAAATCTCTTGAAATGAGGAGGACTTTCGTTGAAAAAGGTAAAGCAGTGTCCTAAGTGGTAGAGTGTCATGGATTCCATATTAATTTTCAATAGAATCATAAAATTATATTTAAATTTAATAAATTCTTTCACCCATTTTTTAGATTAAGTTTTCTATTAGATTTGACTCTATCAAGTGAGTTTATGATAAATTCGTATCAGAGTCAGATTAAAATAAAAAATTATTATCTGAAAGAGAGCTATTTGATGCTTAATAAGATTTAAAATGGAGCCATCAAAAGTAAAAAGCGTTACCTGCTATCAGATTGTGAGTCATTCAAAGAAAAAAAGAGTTATCTAGTGTAGAGCGAGACCGATATGAAAAAAAGAAAAATGATTGTATGATATCAAAGTGAGAGTTGTTTAAAATAAAAAGCTATTTGATGTCAAAGTGAAAATTATTTAAAAAAAATAATTATTTAATATCAGAGTGAAAGCCGTTAACAAAAATAATTATCTGGTGTGATGAATAGTTTAAAGCGAAAGTTATTCATAGTGGTTCGTAAATATCTAATTTATTAAGGGATGAGTAATACCATAAATCTTATTGATTTCTAATAAAATTATAAAATTATATATTTTTTTATCCAATAGATTGACTCCATTTATCACATGGAGCCTCTCCACCCGATTCGATCGTGCTTGCTACAATAAAAGGTCAAGCAGTGGGGCCCAAGCGTTTGCCATTACCGCCGCACCAGCAGAAGAGACGGTTGACGTGGCAAGATTGGGTCCACCGGATAAAACGGGAAATAAGCCACGTGGCATACTATTACGCCAAAAACAGTCTTTTCCGTTGCAGTTTGCTCTGCTCTGCTGCACTGTTCTGTGGAGAGTAACTGATGTCACTCTGGTCCATCAACAACACACCTCTCTCCCCCCCATGCGAATCATCAAACCCTGGAAGGCCCTTCACCATTTTCGACTTCTTCTTCCTCAGGTATGTATGTGGTTGCAGTCCATAGCCTTGATCTTCTTCAATAATTCTCTATCTATGTATGTCTTCCAATGTCGCCTCTCTCTCTCTCTCTCTATCAACTTTTTCTTACGGGAATTTCTATTTATTACTGAATGTTACAAATTTGTAGTTACTAGGAATTGTCGAAAATGTCTGGTTTGTCTTTTTTGGGGATTGGGTTTTTCTGATGATAATTATCAATTTTGGCATGACGAATTGAATTCTGATATAAATAAAAGATTTTTTTTTCTTTGAATTTGTTCGATCTTCGATGGCATCATTTTCTCTTTTTGATGATTTGGGTTCACCATGGACAGAGTGGCCCTGCCCCGATTTTCTAAGAGTTGAATATGACTTTTTTTTTTTTTTTTTAAAATTTGAATGGCTGATGCCCAAATAAAAATAGGGTCACCTCATGAAAAAAGTATGCCACAATCAATCTCTAAGAAAATTAGGTCACTTTTGGTTGGAACGAATAATTTTTTTTGGCCTCGAATCTGTTACTCTATTGATTGGCTGCTTAGTTTGGGTTTCAACTTCGGGACATGTATTGCATCATTAGAAAACCTTATAGATTAGTAATTTAGGCTTCTGGGTGTAATTTATGAACTCCAAATACTTTGCTGATAGTAATGAGAACTCATTTATGTGGAAGATTCCCATTCTCATCTTCTCTGAAGTGGCATGGGGGCATTATGTTTTGCTTGCCTTGATCCTGCTGTGAACTGGTCCAACCTCTTAGTGTAGACTTACCCCAAACGAATGTAGTGGACTTAAATGTTAGATTTTTTTTTTTTAAATTGAATAGAACTACTTTTTTGTAAATCACTGCTTCCTAGCTGAATCAATGCTCTTCTTGTTCTACAGGTGTTGTTTTGAGTTGCAGTTTATGTCCCATGCTAGGGCTTCAGTGTTCATTAAGATATATAATGCTGAAGATAAAGCGCTTGTTATGGTGTCAATTGTAGAAATTGAATTTTTTGTATCTTTCCTTTTTTTTGGGGGGGGGGGGGTTGAGTGTTGATGCAGGAAAGAAAACAAGAAGGAAATGAGATGAAAAGAAGAGTTGTCTAAGCGAATCAGCAAGTCTGAGATGGCAAGTGAGCTGGCAAGTGAGCTGAGTATGAAATGATACATAAGCTGAAGATGCTCTGAGATGGCAAGTGAGCTGAGGAAGTGAGCTGAGTATGAAATGATACATAAGCTGAAGATGCTCTGAGATGGCAAGTGAGCTGAGGAGGAACTCAAGTCAGCAAGAACGAGAGGTCAAGTAACTCAAGTCAGAATAGGTAGTTAGAAGTAATAAGGGAAGTGGTTAGAGTTAGTTAATCAGTTAGAAAGCTGAGTTAGATAAGAAAGGAAGGTCAGGGTAGTTAGACGAATAATTCTGGATGTTTTCAATGTTCTACCTCTCTCTCCCTCTCTCTCTCTCTCTCTGTAAAACTCTGCATTCATCAAATTCAATGAAGTACAATTCATTCATGGTGCTCTCCTTCTAAGTTCGATTGTTTTTCTTCAACATATGTCAATCCTACATAGAAGGTTTAGTTGAGATTTTCTTTCCCTGCAACAATTGGTATCAGAGCTAGGACTGAATTTCATAAATGGCAGAGGGAACTCGATCTCAAGATGTAAACAAGAAGTTAGAAGAAACAGTGAAGGCCTTATTCAAGGAACACAAAGAAGCCCTTGACAAGGAGTTAGAGGCTCTCAGAACATTGGTTATAGAGAATCATGCAAGAAGCAACAATCCATTCCATCGACAGAATGGGCAAGGACAGGGTCATACAGGAACAGGAGGGGCTAGTGGTGCAGTAATCACCAGGCTTCCTAGGCTGGATTTTCCAAAGTTCCAAGGGGAAGACTTCCGTGGATGGTTATACAAATGTGAACAGTTTTTTGATGTTGATGAAACTCCTCCAGAGATGAAGGTGAAGCTGGTGGCCATGCATTTGGAAGGCAAAGCTCTTCAATGGCATCAAGTATTCATGAAATCCAGGTACACACGTGAATTGCCCAACTGGGAAGAATATATCAGAAATCTAGCTGCTCGATTTGGAAACACCTTATATGATGATCCTATGGGGGAACTAATGAGTCTTAAGCAAAGAGAAACAGTAGAGGAGTATCATGAAAGGTTTGAAGAGCTCCTCAATAGGGTGGAATTGCCAGAATCATATGCTGTGAGTTGTTTCCTAAGTGGGTTGAAGGAAGAAATTCAGATTACAGTAAGGATGTTCATGCCAAAGACTTTGTCTCATGCTGTGTGTTTAGCCAAATTAGAAGAAAAGAAATTTACTGCAGCTTGGAAAAATTGGAAAGGAGTTTCAGGGAAGGGAGTAAATGTACCTGGAAATAATAGGATTTTCACCAAGAATAGTGCTGCAATCTTACCCACTCCAAGAACAAGTCAACAGGAAACTGCTAAGAAACCATTCAGAACTCTCAGCTCGTCAGAATGGGAAGAGAAAAGGAAGAAAGGTCTGTGTTTTTGGTGCAATGAAAAGTATGAAGTAGGTCACAAATGCAAGGGAAAACAATTGTACAGAGTAGAAATGTGGCCAGAAGATGATGAGGAAGAAGGAGATTCAGAAGAAGATGCTAGTGAGTCATATGAATCAGCTACCAATGCTCACATTTCAGTACATGCAATGTCCTGTTTTGCACTTCCCAACTTTCACACAATGAGAGTATATGGTCACCTAGGGAAGAATGAATTCTGCATCTTATTGGATGGAGGAAGTTCCCATAACTTCATTCATCCTGATATGGTATCTAAGTTTGGGCTGAGAACACAAGAAGTAGGGGTAATGTCAGTAGCATTAGCTGATGGTGGAAGACTTCAAACCTCCACTATGTGTACTGAATTTAGGTGGATCATGCGGGGACAAGAGTTTTGCACACAACTTATGGTGTTACCAATTAAAGGATGTGATATAGTTTTGGGAGTTCAATGGCTGTCGACACTGGGAGATATCATTTGGAACTTTGGAACCCTCAGGATGGAATTCAATTACAACGGAAGGAAGGTGGTATTAAGGGGGTCAACAAAGCTAAAAATCATTAAAGGGTCAAAGATGCAGAAGATTCTGAAGACATCTTCACAGGCAACCACAGCTCGACTATGTTTAATTCAGCTGAATCAAATGAAAGAGAGGTCGATTACAGAATCTGACTCCTCTCTACAGCTCCTGTCTGCAGAGGTAAATTCTGAAAAACATATTGAAGTTGGCAGTCAATCTCATTCTTTTATACAGCAACTTTTGATAGAATATTCAGATATATTTGAAGAAACTATGAACTTACCCCCATCAAGAAGATGTGACCATAAGATTCTTCTTAAGGAAGGGGTAAATCCTATAAATGTGAGACCATATAGGTATCCCCACTTCCAGAAAACTGAACTTGAAAAACTGATCAAAGAGATGCTTTCAATTGGCACAATCAGACACAGTACAAGTCCTTATTCCTCCCCTGTGGTATTAGTGAAGAAAAAGGATGGGTCTTGGCGTATGTGTGTGGATTATAGAAAGCTCAATGAGGCTACCATTAAGGATAAATTCCCCATTCCCTTGATTGAAGAGCTGTTAGATGAGCTAACTGGTTCTCAAATTTTTTCTAAGCTGGATTTAAGATCCGGGTATCATCAAGTTAGAATGTATGATGATGACATAGAAAAAACAGCATTTAGAACTCATGATGGGCATTATGAATTTTTAGTCATGCCCTTTGGATTGACCAATGCTCCCTCAACTTTTCAAAAACTTATGAATGATATATTTAGACCACATTTGAGACATTTTGTATTAGTGTTCTTCGATGACATTCTCATTTACAGCAAAAATGAAAGTGAACATTTACAACATCTCAAAATGGTCTTTGATCTTCTGAGACAAAACCAGCTGAAGGTTAAGCAAAGTAAGTGCTCATTTGCTGTCACTCAGATTCAATATTTGGGGCATATTATTGACCACTCTGGGGTTAGAGCTGAATCTGAAAAGCTGAAGGCTATAGAGCAATGGCCTCAACCAAGATCTGTGAAAGAGCTGAGGGGATTTTTGGGTCTCACAGGATATTATAGGAAGTTCATTAGACATTATGGAATAATAGCCAAACCTCTCACGGATATGCTTAAGAAACAGGGATTCAAATGGACAGAGGGGTCAATATCTGCTTTCCAAAGATTGAAAGAAGCTTTATGTAAATCTCAAGTCCTTACTTTACCAGACTTCAGAAAGGAATTTGTGGTGGAAACAGATGCCTCCAGCAGTGGAGTGGGAGCTGTGCTATTGCAAAACAACCAACCAGTATCTTTTTTTAGCAAGGTCTTAGCTCCTAGACACCAGGCTCTGCCTGTTTATGAGCTAGAATTACTAGCTGTAGTGCTGGCAGTTCAGAAATGGAGACCTTATTTAGTTGGAACTCACTTTGTGATAAAAACAGATCATCAAAGTCTGAAATATATTCTAGAACAAAAGATATCTACTCCAGCACAGCAGAAATGGTTGATTAAACTCTTGGGCTATGATTTCTCTGTGGTATATAAAAAGGGAAGTGACAATGTGGTAGCAGATGCATTATCCAGGAAACCTATAGAATCTGAGGAAGCTGAAATCAAAGCCTTATCAACTATTAACACTAATCTCATGTCGGAAATCCAGCAAAGTTGGCAAGCTGATGTTAAAGTCCTAAAGGTGCTGTCACAACTACAAGGTGGAGAATCTGTCAAAAATTATTCCTGGGACAATGGAATATTGTGCAGGAGAGGAAAAATTGTAGTAGGAAATGTACCTCAGTTAAGGAGGAAACTAATTCAACTATGGCATTCTAGTACCATTGGAGGACACTCAGGTATAGAGGTTTCTTACAGAAAACTCAAACAATCTTTTTACTGGAAGTATATGCACTTAGAAGTAGCTAAAGTCATTGCTGAATGTGAAGTCTGTCAAAGGTCTAAACCAGACAATGATGCATATCCAGGTCTTCTACAACCCATACCCATTCCCACCTCAGTCTGGAGTGATATAACTATGGATTTTATAGAAGGACTTCCAAATTCCTATGGAAAATCTGTCATTCTGGTAGTGGTGGACAGATTAAGCAAATATGCTCACTTCATTCCATTGTCTCATCCTTACTCAGCAGTGGCAGTGGCTCAAGTTTTCATGGACTATGTGTTCAAGCTTCATGGAATGCCAAAGACTATTATAAGTGACAGAGACAAGATATTTCTCAGTCAGTTTTGGAGAAAATTATTCAGATTGCAACAAGTAAAACTGCAGTTCTCTTCAGCTTATCATCCACAATCTGATGGCCAATCCGAAGTGGTGAACAGATGTTTAGAGCAATATTTAAGGTGTATGGTTAGTGATAAACCTAAGGAATGGGTGAAATGGTTATCCTTAGCTGAATTTTGGTACAATACTAACTACCATACTGCCACAAAAACAACTCCTTTTCAGGTGTTGTATGGACAAACTCCTCCTATCCATCTTCCCTATCTTCCTGGTTTTTCCAATATAGAAACCATTGATAGAAGCCTAACTGCTAGGGAGTGTCTCATTCATAACCTTAAACATCACCTCAGTCAAGCTCAGAACAGGATGAAACAGTTGGCAGACAAGAAGAGGACTGATAGAGAGTTTACAGTAGGAGATTGGGTTTATGTTAAGCTCCAGCCTTATCGACAGCATTCCTTGAAGACTCACCATTGTCAGAAACTATCCCCAAGATACTTTGGTCCATTCTTAATTCAAGCTAGGATAGGTAAAGTTGCATATCAGCTGCAATTACCTAGTGATGCAAAGATTCATTCCACTTTTCATGTATCATTACTTAAAAAGAAGGTTGGAAGTGAACCAGTTACCTCTCAGCTGCCTAAGGACATTAATGATCAAGGTCAATTATTATTGGAACCTGTGGCAGTGCTGGACAGACGTGTAGTGAAGAAAGGAAATGTTGCTGTGACACAAGTACTAGTTCAATGGAGTAATAGTTTCCCTGAAGATGCCATGTGGGTCAATTGGCATGAACTCAAGCAAAAATATCCTGCTTTTAATCCTTGAGGACAAGGATTGTTTTGAAGAAGGAGGGATTGATGCAGGAAAGAAAACAAGAAGGAAATGAGATGAAAAGAAGAGTTGTCTAAGCGAATCAGCAAGTCTGAGATGGCAAGTGAGCTGGCAAGTGAGCTGAGTATGAAATGATACATAAGCTGAAGATGCTCTGAGATGGCAAGTGAGCTGAGGAAGTGAGCTGAGTATGAAATGATACATAAGCTGAAGATGCTCTGAGATGGCAAGTGAGCTGAGGAGGAACTCAAGTCAGCAAGAACGAGAGGTCAAGTAACTCAAGTCAGAATAGGTAGTTAGAAGTAATAAGGGAAGTGGTTAGAGTTAGTTAATCAGTTAGAAAGCTGAGTTAGATAAGAAAGGAAGGTCAGGGTAGTTAGACGAATAATTCTGGATGTTTTCAATGTTCTACCTTTCTCTCCCTCTCTCTCTTTCTCTCTGTAAAACTCTGCATTCATCAAATTCAATGAAGTACAGTTCATTCATGGTGTTCTCCTTCTAAGTTCGATTGTTTTTCTTCAACATATGTCAATCCTACATAGAAGGTTTAGTTGAGATTTTCTTTCCCTGCAACAAGTGTTTGGTGATACCACTGCCCCAAGCAGACTGCAAGAAGGACAATCATGGTGTAATTTGAACTTTGGTGTTTCTGTATCAACCTTGACATTTAAAATCAGGCCCATTATGATGGTGCCATCCCAAATGGCAATTTTTATCTCCAGATTGGGTAGAGTTCATAGTCAGCCATCCAGGAACCACAGAACATATTTTAGAGACTTATTTTAGTTTTAATCATAAATTTTAATGATTTCTTTTCATCAAGATCAGTATCAAAGGATTGTGCAAGTTTTAATGATCAGATCACTTGTCATAAGAAAATATGCTCTATCTTTGTGTAGTAGTACTATTAACTCTCCTTTCTTGATGAGGGAAAGTTTGAACTTTCATATTTAGGGCAACGCTTGTAATGAAATTGCATTTCATTGTTGAGAACAGAAAAGTCTAAAAAATTTACCCTGCAAGTCTCAACATGCATTTCGGGGCCCTTGATTTTTCGGGCCGTTGATCAATTGAGGATCACTTGGTAGACCTATAATATGTGATGAAATTTGATAAAACTAAATATAAATTAGACCCTACCTTTGTTAGACAGAAAATTATGTGATAACATTCCTTCCTGCTTTAATGGAAGTATCATAAATGCTATAAATCCACTAATTGTAGGAGACAGAAATGAATCTCGATAAATGGTAGTTTTCTTTGAAGATGGGTGTATGGTGGAGGAGGTCATATTATCTGTTGAGAATTAAGATCCAGAGGATCTTGTACTCTAGTCTCAGTTACTATTCTAAATCAAAAGGTTTTGGGAAGGAGACTTGGATCCTACTCACTTGTTCTTTAGAATACACTAGCTATCATTTTGGTTTTGTTGAGGAATGCTGTAGCATATCTAACAGAAATAGCTGACAGCTATGGTGGATCTGGGGGCAGTATGGGTGTAGACTTTATTTCCTGGTACTGAGCTTTGATTGAACTTGAGGACCTTTATTGTTTTCTCTTTTATTTTTGTTTTCTCAAAGCTTTTTGCAATTTCTTTTCACATAGGACTGAAGAAGTTAAAGGGGCCCGCAGTTTGGTTGTTGATAACATTCACAGTGGGTGCTTGGGGACTAGTGTCATATGCTAATGAAATAAGTCGGATTAGAATATTGAGTGCATGCATGAAGGAGTGCATACTTTTAATGCCTTAGTTGATATAGTATATCTGCACTAATTTTCGGTCTGCCATGATTTATAAACTTAGGTTTTTCTGCCTTTGCGTTGCTTTCTAATAGGACTATATTCCTGTTAGCAATAAGCAATATTAATTGATCTATCCTGTTTGTATGCCAATGTTTATCTACTGATTTTGAGTTGTTAATGAAACTTGTTATTACAGGGTTGTCCATGCAAAGACTGTTAAAGAGTTTGCAGTAACCAGCCTTTCTTCGGTTCATGTTGGTGACTTTCTAGAGTACTGTTGATGTGCTGAGTTATATTTCTTATGGCTTCAAGTGAAACTATCGATGTCCGTGAGCATGGCAAAATTGTTGATGCAAAGAAGGGGAAAGTCCAATGCCGTTATTGCGGGAAGGTAGTGAGTTGTTGATTTCACCGTCTAAAGTACCATCTGGGAGGCATTTGTGGAGATGTAAGACCATGCATAGAAGTCCCAACAAATGTTAGTGAAACATTTAGAAGCATGATAATGAAAATGAAAGGTGAGCATCTGAACAAAGAGCAAGGTGAGTTAAATGGTGCTTCACATAGAACTGTTAATAGAATGAAGCGTACTCTGCAGCAGGCTGAAAGCTCTGAAGTGGAAAGAGAACACGCATATTTGTCCAGTGGAAGAGGGGGATTGAAAACAACCATAAACAGGAATAAAGTTGGTGAACCACTACCAAACCACTACCAAAAGACATCCAGAAATTGATGGGTAGATTCTTTTACATAACAGGTGTTGATCTTAGTGCTGCTAAATAATTGATGGTACAATTGCTTTTGGTTACAGAAAATACACAACTCCTGGTTTACAAGAGCTTAGAGGTGAGATTCTCCAAGAAGAAGCTAATGAGATGGAATCATATGTGAGGCATATTAAAGAATCTTGGCCGTGCACTGGCTGCAGCATTGTCTTGGATGGATGGGTTGATAAAAAGGGTCGAAAGCTTGTCAATTTTCTGGTAGATTGTCCGAAGGGCGTGATTTATCTGCAATCGTCTGATATTTCCGACTTAGTTGGAGATGTTGATGGCTTGTTGTTATTTTTTGAGGGAGTTATTAAAGAGGTTGGATTTGAGAATGTGATTCAAATTGTTACAGATTCCACATCAGATGATATGGTGGCAGTAGGCAAGCAGTTGAGGGAGAAGCATCACTTCGTCTTTTGGACTGTAAGTGCGTCTCATTGCATAGAGCTAATATTAGACAAAATTGCTGACATGGATCTCACTAGACAAATATTAGACAAGGCCAAGTCTATTACGAGGTTGATTCATAGAGACGAAGCAGTTTTAAAGCTTATGAGAAATCATACTTGTGGCCGTGACCTTTTCAAGCCCTCCAAATGCAGGTCAGTTATGTGCTTCTGTACTCTGGAGAACATGGTGAGAGAAAAGCAGAGTTTACAGAAGATGTTTATCTCCTCTGAGTGGGTAACTATGAATTTGGCTTCTACAACTGAGGGAAAGAGAGTAGCAGCTATAGTGGACGATTCTTGTTTCTGGTCTGGAGCAAAAGGAGTCTTGAAAGCAACTGTTCCATTAATACATTTGATGCATCTTATTCACAACAGTGATAGACCATTAATGGCATATATATATGAGATGATGGATCAAGCGAAGGAACGGATAAAAAGGAAATTTAATGACAAGGAAACTGACTATAGTAAGTTTTGGGAAGTGATTGATGGGATCTGGAACTCCTATCTCCACAGTCCTCTCCATGCAGCAGGTTATTATCTAAATCCCAGTTATTTTTATTCTGGTAATTTCTTCATCGATGCAGAGGTAGCTGCAGGCCTCTTATGCTGTGTTGTCAGATTGACCGTGAATACTAGGATTCAGGACATTATAGCAAGACAGATAGATGAATATTGAGAAGCTCAGGGTTCCTTCAGAGAAGGGAGTTCTGATGATCAAAAAAATGTTTTTCTTCCAGGTAAGGCAACTACTTTCAACATCCCTTAATTCATTTACATCATTGATCTCATTTTGAACTAGTCTTTGGCCAACTCTCTGCTATATATTTATATTCCTAAGTATTAAATTGTAGCTGTGTGGTGGTCCAAGCATGGGGGACAACATCCTGAATTGCAAAAAATGGCCATTCGGATTTTAAGCCAAACTTGTGATGGTGCCTTGAAGTACAATCTGAACAGGACTTTGGCTGAGAAGCTGCTTACAAAGGGAAGAAACCAGATAGAGCAGCAACGGCCGATGGATGAGGCTCGCGTTCATTATAATCTTCATTTGCGGCACTTTGAGACTGATATCAACTGTGACACTCTGTTTGCGGAGATTGAACCTATGGATGATTGGATTGTCAATGAACAACCAGGGTTTCACCAAAGTGATAATAATGGAGGGACTTAGATTGTGGAGAAAAGCAGCAAAAATCTTCCCATTAGCTGAAGCTCTGGCTGATTGACAACTTGATGATGATATTCTGAGCAAGAGTGGACCACCTCTGAGGTTCTAAATTATGGAAGCGAGAGTCTGTTTTCTTCTATGGGAAGGTGTTCTCCCATTTCATGCTTATATCTGTTAATGGTCCTCTAAAGGTATCTTTGGTTAGGGAGATCTAATCACCTGTTTCTTTTTCTTTTCTTTGCCTTTGTAAATTTCATGGTTGGGTTGGCAGATTATGTGCCTGATATTAACTTCAGACTACAAATATAAAACAAAAAAAAAGAGAGACATAAATCATGAACTCCTTTTTCCATATGGTTCTGTGCATTTTTATGATTCATATCTCGGAATCATTATTAGAACTTTTTTATATAAGATGTTTGGTTTAATTTTTTTTTTCCTTTCAACTCTATGGTGCTTGCATCCTTACTGGAGGTTTTAGGTTTAATTTTTGGAAGCAACCTCTTCTTAATAAACAAAGGTAAGGTTGTGTACATATTTCCTTTTGGACACCATGTGTTATTGGTATGCTTTAAGCACCAGGTGAACCTTTTTCGAATCGTAAATGATTTCCATGAGAACGAACACCCCGGAGAGAGGCTTCTGTATCGGTTCTCCTTCATCACCAAAATAATTGTTGGAATGATCTTTTTATTCCCAAATCTGGGGGATGTAGAACAATCAGGACTTGGGGAGTTTATTTTAGAGGTTCATTTTTATTTTCTTACTTCTTATACCACATTTAGTATTTTTTGGTCAGTGCATTGCAATCAAACAACACTTAGAAGCAGTCTCCTTTACCATCCTTTTGTGTTATGGATCCCAACTATTTTCAAAGATTCGAGTTATACTCTTCTAATTTCTGTCATTTTGTTCATAGACTATTTCTTAGTTTCTCTAGCTCTCATTGACCTGTGTTTGCAGCAATGAATTTAGTAAATCAGAGCAGTAACCTTTTTCAGCAAAGAATTAAATTCCAGGTTTTTCTAACAAGTAGTATGCATATCTATGTGCCCAATAAAAAAAAATAAAAAATAGACATCCGTATGAAGATGAACCCTAATAAAGTCATGACAAACGTGGCCTTGAAATGACCTGTCTTGTTAGAGGGTTATTTAAAGAAAAGAAAAAGGTTAGAATAACAATAAGTAGAAGCAAAAAGAGGCAAATTCTCTAATAGCTTCTCATATATATGTATCATCTCTTGTCCTGCAAAGTTTCAAAAATCTACATATATTCGTTGTTGGCTGCAATTTATGTCATCCATATCCTTCAATACACCCCCCCAACAAACCCACCTAGATTTTAGTCTTCAAAAAAAGGCTCCTCGAAGGTCTCTCCTTAAATCTATCCCTGATTTGATAATTTTTAAAACATCCACAATTTTTTTTTTGGGGGGGGGATATGTCCTAATTGCCAAATTAAGGCTCAACTTGGAGTATTTAGGGTCATTGCTTGGGTTGCATATGATAATTTTGTTAATTAATTAGTAGGGGGTTATTTGCTAATAGTGTAAATCACCAGTTAGTTCCAAAATGTAGGAGGTTAATTGGCAAATAGGCTAAGGTGCAGGGAGTTTGTGCAGTTTACCCATCGTTAAATTGGCATAGACTCATTCCATTAATTTAATATTATCAACTAAGAGTCATGTTCTTGTGGTTGTGTTATAGAATCATCTTTTGGTAGAAAAAGAATATACACTATTTAGAGAGAGAGAGAGAGAGATCACTGGTATATTGTGTCTTGCTTTTGCTGTCCTACTCATCTCTTTGCCATGTCCCACTTTTATGGCAAAATCCAAGAAGCACAAATCCTTCTAATTGGAACTTGTGCCAATGTGGTATACAAACACTTGCTAGATACTTGTTGAACATGTGTCAAATACTAATGAAACTCCTAATTAGATACTTAACATATACTTCTTGTGATAATTATTTTTGCCAAATGTGCTTATATACTGATTGACAGCATAGTATGTGGATGAGATCATCATGATTTTTCTTCCTTTAATGAAATGCTACCCAAGTTGTACACCCCGCGTGTTCACCAGTGCCCACCAGAGTTATTGGGAGTGAGCCTCTTGGATCCCAAAGGTGGGAATATTTATTAAGCTGCTAAGTTACAGCCTGGGGACTTCCTTCCTTGCTGCTCCTGGTATCAGGGGCAAAACCCCCTGAAACCCACAATAATTTAACATTTAGGCATAGCATTAGGAAAAATCTTTAATTAAACAAGTCCCTTTTAATGCTGTTCTTTCACCTTTTAAAACAGGAAAAAAGAAAATAGATTGAAGATTGATGTATTAATTAGAATACAGAAAAGTCTGCCCAAACATGGCCATGCTTGGATTGTGTTGGCTATGGTGGGATATGGCTGGGTAGATATGTCTAGTATTTTGAAATTGCCTGCTGTGGTTCAGCTTTAGAAAAAGTAAAAGCAAACTACATCCACTCAGTTTCATGAGCAAGAATGCTGAATTAGGCATTCTGGTCTGTCTCAGGACATAAGTGAGATGATCGCTCACTATTTCTTTTTCTTTATTAGACATCTACTATAAAGTAATAAATTGAAGGCTCTCATTAACTAACCCCAGCTTAAATGCTACTCCCAGGAAGTCATTGTTGTAAGAGGCATAATCTTACAGCACTTATTGGCTAACTTTGTGCTTTCCTTGGAAGCATAGTTCCGTGAACTCTTTTAATCCATATTCCAAGTTCTATTAAGAAGAGTGTGAATTATTGCCTTGCTTTATTCAACCCCTAAGAAAGGTTTTGAATAGAAGCATTTATAGAGATTTACAAATCCATTTCCGAATACTGAAATGAGATGGGATAAACATAGTCTGTAGGTAATTCAATCTCTATCCTCTCCAATCTGCATAACTAATGCCAAAAGTTGTCGAGATTAGTCATTCTCATCCACACAAATCTAAGTAAAGCAGTCTATTATGCCAAAAAGCGAGGGATGACCAATCTCTTTCTTGTTTCTCTTGCCCCTCTGGCACAACAAGGAGGGACACATGGACTTAAAAGAAGCTTCCAAATCAGAACCAGATAAATTCAACCAGAAAAGCTTACCAAAGGGATCCATAATTTCTTACAATACCTGGCTTGGCCAAAGATGCAAGTAGAGGAGTAATTGGAGGAGATTATCTCTTATTTAAATCCCTTTACCTAAAGCCCATGACTTGACAGACCCAAATCCAATTATTTAAAACCGTCAAAGAACACACATAAAAATTAACATCCATAATATATGGGCTAATGGCCAATTGCCCGAATGATAATTAGGAAATCAGCCTATAACTGCGGACACTATAACTGGTGGTCCAGGACTAGATTTGGAACTTGCACCTTCTTTTATTGGCTGTTACGGCCATCATTATCCAGTTTGCCAATTTCTTTTTATTCTTGTCTTTTTAATTTCCTTTTGTGATTATGATAATCAGTTTTAGTCCAGTGATCATGATCACTATTTTTGCTGATATTATTGCATTCCCCATAATAAAAGCAGCATTTGTCTAGGGAACCAACCAACCCATATATTAACATTTCCATATTATGTCCCCGTGTTAATTATTGATCTGTTTTCGTATGAGCTTCCTTGTCACAATCTTGAATTTTACATTTGTCAACATGAGTACTTGCAAATATTGAATTTCTTACAACTTGGAAATTTTCTTTGAAATGGTATGTGTACTAAATGAAGGTTTCAATTTTTTGATAGTAGCGTTCTAATATTGGGGATAATATTTGCAATGGAGCAGGTGACTGATTTTTTCTTTTCAGCACTTTTTCTTTTTTATTTTTCTTTTGCTAGACATTATGGTACTTAATATGACACTATTGACTAGTCCGTTTTGGTAATTGTCAGATTTAGATGAACCTTGTATTTGAGTCGCTGAGAATTTTAATCAACGTTTCCAATTATGAGAGCCGGAAGCAAAGTGACAGTGAGAGTGGATTCTAGGGTAAGGGGTGATGGGAGCATGTAGTAATGGTTGTCCAAGGATGAAGTTAAGCACTAATGTATCACTTGTATGTCTTAAGTCTGGTACTTCCAGTTTAAGTCATTTGTGTGAATTCAAGTATTGATAGGCACTCTGCAAATAATGTTGGACTTGGGAGGAGTTCATCTGATGAGAGTTGCTCAACCTTGTTTAGGCAAGCTCTGTCTTGTTTACTTGTTTAGGCTATTTAACAATTTTGAAGTTCTTCTTTACAAACTTGTGAACATTGATACCAAAGAAAATAGTTTAGCTTGGAAGAATCTCTACCTATTGTCATTTTAACTTCATTTTTTTTTTAGTGATAATATCCCATTATCCCACCTACTATGCAAAATCAGCTACATGGATCATTTTCTCATGTTACTCTCTGCTTCTGTAGTTTTAACTTCTATGGTTGCTATATACATAAGCCCTGTTTCTTTTTGCTGTGTTCACATCTTCAATTGGATGGACTACATCTACTTTGTCTCATGTTATCCTCAACTGGAGCAGCCTTTAATTTTACTTTAGCACATCAATTTTGATTTCCTTATGGTTCTATAATCATTTATCAATCTCTCTTTGTTTTTTCCAACAGTACTAATTTATCGAAGCTTTCTATATTCTGCCACATCTTCTATAATAGAAAGCATTAGTAATACATATACTAGATTTTTATGTCTACCACTTCTCCTTTGGAGAATGAGATTTTCTTTTGAAAGAGTATAGTTTGGAAGTTCAAAAAGGGGATTGGAGACTTGCGCACTTTCTTTTCTAGCTCTAAGAGGATTCTTTTTATGAACTATATATTCTTTTTCTATACTAAGAGCGAAAAAAAAAAAGGATTCTTTAGCTCACCTTGGTTCCCAATCATGACTCATGAATAGCACTCTAAATGCACTCTGCTTCATTCAGTCTATTCTATGTTTGTAATCTATAACAACAACAATAATACGTTGAATCATTAATTTAATATTGAGCTTATATATTAAAATAATTATGTATTGCATACTGTCAAACCCATAAGTTAAGCCCATATGAAAGTGATCTGACAAATTTTGAAAATTCAGTAATTTGGTTTTAAGTATCTCAGAGAATATGGAAATAAATTAATGTATAGATACCAATGGATATTTACTATTTATGATGGGTTAAATAAGGAAAGTCTAAGGGTGATTTAAGCACAGCTACCATAAGCTGAACAGACAGATTTGGAACTTAAAAGTCACCCTACAACTATAAATAGAGTTATAGTCTCCGGATCAATGTGTCACTCTTCTCCCTAATACCCCCAACATGTAGAGAGAATTTGTGAGGATACATATGACCTAGAAGGCAGTACCCAGGATTCTGCTCCGATGAAAGCCGAACTCAAGACTTGGTCCAGATTAAGATTTCACTTTATTCAGTCTTTGGCTACGGAATCAGGTATACTTTTTCAATCCGATCTAAGTTTTCAGTTTTAGTTATTAAGTTTTAATTCTGATGATTTAACATGATATTTGGTATTATTTTATATTAAGTTATTTTCCCAACAAGTGGTATCAGAGCCTCTCGTGCTTGAATCATCTGGATTTTTTTTCCTGCATATTTTAAGATTTAATGTGATTTTAGTACTCTATGGATTTTTGAAAAAAAAATAAGTATGAATTTTTTTTTTTGGATATTTCGGTTTTCGGCAATATATATATTTATATATATATTCGGGATTTTTTTTGTGTGGATTTCAATAAAGAAAAATATTATGGAAAATTTTATTGAAGTCGATTTTCAGATCTTATTAAAAGTCGACATCCAGTGTCTTAAAAAAAATAATAATAATTGGGAAGATTATTTTTTTTATCAAAGTCGACATTAAATATTTTATTAAAGTCGACATTCGGTATTTATATATATATATATTTGGATAAAAAAGAAGAAGATGCCAAGTTTTTTAAATGATTTAAGACTCTTAATATTTTGAAATATTTTCTTTCCTTCTCTTTTGATTATTTTTTTAAGAAAGTTGATTTTTTTTATCTTTTAAACTTTCAAACAAAAAAAAAAAAAAAAGAAGGAAAGGAAAGAAAATTGACATTTTGAGCAAATATATATATTTATGAAAGTTGACATTTTGTCTTTGGAAAGCAATCTTTAAGATTTCTCAAAATTGACTTCTTTTCTTTTGAAAGAAATATTTTGGATTTTGTCTTTCTTTCTAAAGATTCTTTTAGAATTTGATTTCTTTTAAGAAATTTTCATATTTAAGTATTTTTTGCAAAACTTCTGGTTTTAAAAGAATATTTATCAATTTAGTTTATTTTAAAAAACTTTCAAAATTTGGAAAAATAAAAAAAGAAAAATTTCAGATTTCAATTTTTCCTTTTTTTTTAAGGGTTGACTTCCAAATTTTAAAACAAAGTTTTCTAATTAAAAAAAAAAAATCAAGGAAAATTTTTGTTTTGGGAAATAAAAAAAAAAAAGAAAATTTTCAAATTTTAATTTTCCTTTTAAAGGATGATATCCCAATTTCAGAAAAAAAAATTACAATTAAGAAAATTTCTAATTTTGAAAAAAAAAAAAGAAAATGAAATTTTCATATTTTAATTTTTTTTAAAGGCTGACTTCCCAATTTCAGAAAATAAAAATTTTCCTTTTATTGCAAATCCACGTTACAAAAGAATCAATATTTTTTTTTTCAAAAAAAAAAAAAAAAGGAATACGGGTCATTTTAGGCCCAAATAGACCCAATCCTGGGTATAAAGTTATTGGAACTCATTGGACTCAATCGCACCCATTTTTCATCCTTATCATTTTTTAATATCCCTTTTATATTCAGAATTGGTCATTTTTTTAGTATGCATGGCATGAGACATGTCTAGGAAAGTTCTGTCAAAAAGATGGGGATAAATCTAAGGTTAGCTGGTTCTTAAGTGGTTTTAAATGAACTCACCACCTATCTGGGAACTTTCCTGTTGTCCTTTGCTACAGAACGGGGATTGACTAAATTTTGGATCAGTTGTCTGCAAAAGATGGAGACTTTGGTTTTATGCCGACAACGAAAGTGTAGGGACGGAAAAATAAGATGAATGAGGTAGTTTCGGTAAAATTGGGTTTTTATAGGCCCAATTTAAAGTTAATAAAATTGGACTTTAAATAGTCCAATTTTTAAGAAATTGAGCCCATCAGATGAAATTGAAATTTTTTCAATTACGGATATGATTCAAATATGAATATGGTTTTGTATATATCTCGAGATAAATTAATTAAAACAATATGTCACCAAAGTGATCTCTGTTGTGAAAATTAATTTATTTTGGAATATAAAAGGTTGTGCATATAATTCATGTGAGTACCGATCGGCCCAAAGAAAGATCCTTACTTGACAGAATTGCATGTACACCATGTGGTAATAAATGCGTGACAATTATTCGGTTTTACATTGACCAATTTATCGACCCAAAGGAAGATAATTGATCGACATGCTCTTATTGTCAACATTTGATTACAACACCTATGGTTTTGTATATAACTTAAGAAATTGAAACAATATGTCGTCAAAGTGACATCTCTTGTGGAAATTAATTTGTTTAAAGATGTAAAAGGACTGGTGCATGAAACTCATGTGAATATTGATCGGCCCAAAGGAAGATCAGTATTTGATGGAGTTACATGTACACCTTATTGTAATAGATGCGTGACAATTTTTCAGTTTTACATGTGACCAATTTATCAAGCCAAATGAAGGTAATTGGTTGATATGTTCTTATTGTCAGTATTTGATTACTACATCAAGATACCACTTATAAGTTAATTATTTTGTCCAAAGATGAAATATTAATGGAGTAACCAGTATTTTGTGATGAGGATTATACATATTTGAATCTATATGGTATTTTAAAGTTCCATGTGAGTATATATAGATTACTGCTTTCTGTTTGACAGTTAATGCTATTTCTACTAACATTAACGCCTAATTCATATTGATTTTAAAATTGAATGGCTCGAATTTCAAGTTTGAATTTAAATCTTGCGTTAAAGACCATTTCTTCCCACTATTTATAGATGAGAGTACCTTTAAAAAGAGGAAGAAAAAAATGTGGGAGATGTTGAATCGCATGTATTTAATAATGATAAAATGGGTCATTCCAGAAACATTTAGAGACACTACATGTAAGTCGGTTATGACGACCGAATCTTTTCTTACGGACATTGAGAAATAATCTGTTAAGAATGAAATGATTACTGATACATTCTTGACAATTCCTATCTCTATACGGTATAATGGTTAAGAACTTTTGACCACTAAGGACAGAAAGAAAAGAAAATAGAGTAAAAATGCTACAGGTATAGCATCACAAAAAAAGTAACGAAAGACACCAATTGAATCGGGAAAGAATAATTGCGTCTTCTATGGTGCTAAGGGTACAAGAAAATGAGAATATACCAATTATCACGTTTGAGATGAAAAGAAAGGTATATTCGTTGATTTGGTTTGTTCTGAGGTTGACTTAATTTCGGTATCAGGACATACTCGGTGGTCAGATTCCGCTGCAACTATTCACATCAGTGTGACTATGCAGGGTTTCCTAAATTGTCAATTGCCAATTGATGGTGAAAGATATATCTACGCGGACAATGACAATAAAGTTTCAAATATAGTGATAGAAAAGTTTAGATTATCATTGAAAATCGATTTATATTTGGTTCTTATTGAAACTTTTATTGTTCTATCTTTTAGATGGAATTTGATTTCTATTTTTGTTGGACAGATCAGGTTTTATCTGTTCTTTCAAAAATGGAAAAGTTGGTTAGTTTCTTGAGTCCAAATAAGTTAGTTTCGCTTTTTTATCAGGATTTGATAATTTATATTAGGTTGATACTGTTACTTTAAAGAATCCCTGCAATATAGTACTTGAAGTACACAGATTAAATCAACTAATGAGAATTTCTCTCCATTATGACACAAGAGAGTAAGTGATATCTCCAAAAGGAGAATAAGGCGACTTGTGTCAGAAGAAATTCATGATACCTTTAATTTTACAAATTTCGGTATTTGTGTGAATTGTATAAGGGGAAAACAAATCAACAAAAGGAGATTGAAGTCAATAGGATTTCAGACGTCTTAAAACTGATATATACAGATATCTATGAGTCATTCCTTATGGTTTTTTGGAATGATCAAAGATATTTTATCACGTTCATTGATAATTATTCATGATATGGCTTAATCAAGATTGTAGCATATATTCTGAATAGAGTTTTTCTACTAAGATAACTACCGAAACCCCATAAGAATTTTGGACTGACACACGTCCTAATCTAAGGTATCAGTGCATTTTGGTTATCCAACTGATTAGGTCTATTAGACGTAATAAAAGAAATTGGATATTAGGATGGTTAGTTGATTAGTAGTGAAATTTTGAAAAGGTTTAAGGGGTATTAATTTTATCCTCGGTTCTTTGAGAATGTTGAGTTTGCGGGGGGAGATATGGTTATAAACATTGTCTTTTAAGAACAATATATTAGGTGTTATTAGACAATGTTAGAATACCCTCTATTTCGGAAGAACAAACTCAACTACCTCCAAAAAAATCGATACCCTGAAGGGAGAGATAAAATTCACAAAGATATCCCGACAGTGATATTACAAATTTCATCAAATATTTATCTCATTAGGTTTTGAGATAAAATTTGATTGATAATTATGGATATCACAAGTTTTGTGGGAGCAAGTACTTAGGAAATGCCCCTATGGTAAGGGAGACAAGTTTAGTCTCTACCAGTGTCTCAAGAATGACTTTAAATATAGAAAAATGTAGAAAATTCCTTACACATCAATAGTATGGAGTCTGATATATATTTTGATCTGTACGCATTTGGATATTGTGTATATTACGGAAATGTTATGCAGAAATTTAAGTAAATCAGGAATAAAGTATTGAAAAGTAACCAAATAGGTCTTGCAATACTTACATATAGCAAAAGGATATATGCTCACATATCGGAAATCAGATCAGTTGGAGATCATTCGGTATACTGATTCCGATTTTGTGGGATGCCAAATTAGCATGAAGGATACAACATGTTACGTGCTAGTAGGAGGAGTCATTTTTGGAAGTGTGTTAAACAGTCTTATATAACCTCTTCCATCATGACGACGGAATTCATAACATGTTATAAGGTATCTAATTATGAAATATGACTATGAACTTTTGTCACAAAATTATGGATAGTAGATGGCATTAATAGGCCACTCAGATTATTGTGTGATAATTGTTTGATAGTCTTATATTCCATTTAAGAAAATGATTCAGAGTGGATATTTGTCTATAGAATATATTGATACAAACTCCCAAATTACGGATCCATTTATTAAGGGATTGCCACCCAAGAGGCTCATGTGTGCACTACTCATACGGGTGTCAAATCATTTCAAGATATTCAGTTTCAGTGGGAGTTTGTGATTTTAGATGCTGATTCAATATAGAAATTTTCGGTTATTTCAATTTAAGTTATTTTGATATTATTTTCCGCGGAAATAAAGATTCAGTTTTGAATCACTCTGATGTTGAATATAGTTGATCTCATTAAAGAGAACCAGTTGGAAATAGCCATGTTAAAGATCACATTGCATGATACTTCCATGCTACGCATCCATATCATGATCCATGTCGTTCGGTTATATCAATTTACGTGACCATTGAGGGTTGAGTTACGAAAGAAATGTAACAGAAGCCGCCTTGATTCTAAGTTGGTATGATTGATGGACGAGATTGATTGTAAATACATTTTAGTATTGACAGAAAAGTTGAGCTCATTCAGTTGTTTCACAAATACATAATTATAAAGTTTCATATATAGCCCAGGTGAGAGATTGTTGGATCATTAATCCAAAATTGAGCTTATATATTAAAATAATTATGTATTGCATACTGTCAAGACCATAAGTTAAGCCCATATGAAAGTGATCTGGCAAATTTGAAAAATTCAGTAATTTGGTTTTAAATATCTCAGAAGATATGTAAATAAATTAATGTGTAGATATCAATGGACATTTACTATTTATGATGGGTTAAATAGAAAATGTCTAAGGGTGATTTAAGCACAGCTACCATAAGCTGAACAGACAGATTTGGAAGGTAAAAGTCACCCTACAACTATAAATAGGGTTATGGTCCCCGGGTCAATGTGTCACTCTTCTCCCTAATACCTCCATCATGTAGAGAGAATTTGTGAGGATACATATGATTTGGAAGACAGTACTCAGGATTCTGCTCCGATAAAAGCCGAACTCAAGACTTGGTCCAGATTAAGATTTCACTTTATTCAGTCTCTGACTATGAAATCAGGTTTACTTTTTCGATCCGATTTAAGTTTTCAGTTTTAGTTATTAAGTTTTAATTTCGATGATTTAACATGATATTTGGCATCATTTTATATTAAGTTATTTTCCCAATATAGTAATCTAAATTTTAATCTTAACAATTGAAATCGGTAATTTGAGAGATAAATATGGAAAAGATTAAGAGAAAGAGAGAGAGAATAAAAAATAAAAAATAATAAAAGAAAAAGAAAGATTGGTTTAATTTGTACGGATTCTCCTACGCCACTCAATTCTATCTAATGACATCACTTCATCTAAACTCTTAACTATCATATTTTTACGAATAACTTGTATCCAATTTTTTAATGGTCTACATGTACGTTTTATTAAATCTCATATATTTAAATTTTTGGTTTTTCTAACCGGTGCATTTTTAGATTTTCTTTACATATGCTCAAACCATCTCAAATGACATTCTCGCATCTTATTAATAATTGAACTAACTTCCAACCTATTGTGAATCTTTTCGTTTCTAATTCTATCTTTTCTAGTTTTATTACACATCCACCTAAACATTCTCATTTCTGTTATTGCCATTTTTTATTTTTGTTGTTGTTTAATAGTCCAACATTTGATACCATACAATAATGTATGTGTTATTACGGTTTTATAAAACATATACCATAATATTTCATCTTTAATATTTTTTGTGATTTCGTTTATCACTATTGCTAAAGGGATGAGACTTAATGTTGAACTTTGATAGAGTCAAATGTTAATAAGAAAACTATCGTTTAGACCCCAAAAATTTTTACATTGATTACAACTTTTTCATACATATCTCTAATGAGATTAATGTATTTCAAAAATATCTCTTTTTTTATCAGCACTCACCACAATATTTCTCGAGAAACTCTATCATATGTTTTTTTAAGGTCGATGGATATCATATATAGATCTCTTTTTTGTACTCTATATTTCTCCATCAAATGTCTTAATAGGTGGGTTGCTTCCGTGGTGGATCTTTTTTATATAAATTCAAATTGATTTTGAGACACACTTATCTCTAATCTCAATATATGTTCTATTATTTTCTCCCATAGTTTCATGATATGACTCATAAATTTAATTTTTTTATAATTAAAGCAATTTTGTATGTCTCATTTATTATTATATAGTGATACAAGCATGTTCTCCTTCCATGTTTGAGACATTCTCTTGATTTGCTAGATTTTGGTGCATTCTCTTGGGGCATTCTGCTATATTCTATATTTGTAATCTAAGTAACCTTAAAAGTATATGAAGAAAAATAATAGCATGTTGAAGTTCCACTAATGTGATTTTCATATCTAGACTTCTGATGACTTCTGATGAAGATAAGAGCTTATGGAACAGCTGGTCATCATTGCAAGAATCATCATTTTTGCTTGTGGTTAGTGAGATTAGTAAGTGTCAAACTTGAAACCACCACGTGGAAGTACCATGGTTAGAAGGCAACAAGAGTACCTTCTATATTTTTCTCAGTATTTGCATTGTCATTATGCTCATGCGTCCATTGTTGGGACTTCATTGTATCAGACTATCAGTACTAAGGCTTATGTAGATGGTGAAACTTTATAACGTTCCATCAAAACATTTCAGGCTAAAAATAAATCAGCCAGGAGTATGAATCATGCAGCCTCATTCCAGTCGAGTGGAAAAAACAAAGAGGAACTGAAGTCTAAGATCATTGAGGCCATAAAGTTCTTACGTGTGGTTCTATCCCAGGCTGTTGGAGCACCAATCTCGGGTTAGAAATGTAATTACATTCGCATTTGAGGTCAATACGAAAGTTAATATAACGTGACCAACCAAATTTGTATCAAGTTTTATTTTATTTTTTATATTATTATTGTTGTTCCTTCACTAATACTTAAAATTGTTGTATAAATAACTGTTTTATACGGTTCTTGCTTCTCAAGACTAAGGAATTTTATATGGAAATAACCTTTTTTTTTTTTTAAAAAATAACCCTTTTGAGAAAAAAATTCTTAAATTAATCTATATTTATCAAGTTTTTAAGACTTGACAAACGTATGTCTAGTTTTCAAGACTCAATATCTATGAAAACAAGTGTATATAGAGTTTTAAAAATTTGACATATTTGAATAAATGTGAACAGTGTATGTCGAGTCTTGAAAACTCGATAAATATGGATTAACTTAAGAATTTTTTTCCTAATAGGGTTGTTTTAAGATTTTTTTTTAAAGGGTTATTTCCATACAATGCTCTTACAAAGGTTTTAGTACTTATAATTTAATTTAACTTTTAAATTTAGTTTTATTGATCACTGTTGAACAAAAGTATTAAGCAAAATGTGTGAAAGGAAAAAAAGAAAAAAACAAAAATTTATTTTATTAATATATGTAATTAAAAAAAAAAAAATTAATATTTAAAAAAAAAAAAAAGAAAAATATATTTAAAAAACAAAAGTATCAAAGGTGAGGATTTGTTCGGATTGGTCGGCTCAAATTTTTGGAGCTCAAAACTAAACTAATCAAATCATCAAAATTCAAAAATCAAAAATTAAAAAAAAAAAGGTCAAAAATTAAGCCTCAACTGATTGAAATATTTCGATCGGTTTGGGTTTTTTAATTTCTTTTAAAAGAAAAAGAAGCATGCACAATAGCTGAGAACAAAATTTGTAAAAATTAAGAATTCAACACTGCAAAATTTTTAAATACTATTATTCATAATAGTATATAATTTATATTTTGATTATAAATTTGATACTATTATTCATATATATATATATATATATGATCAATTTGATTATCAATTTTCAAAATCATCAATTGTTTGAAAAATTAAAATTTTTAAGATTTAAAATAAAAAATCTATCAAAAAATTATTTAGTTAAAATAGAATTAACTAAACAAATTTGATTCAATAAATTTATTTGTTTTGTTTTTTTAATCCGCGGCCTACTCACGGAATTTTCCTAATTTGGTGAAAAATGATCGAAGTAATTTACTTTTAAAGAGAAATTATTGATATAACTTTAAAAATTAAAAATATTTTAAAACATCACACTAAACGGAAAGAAATTCTATTTCTAACACTCATATGTCAGGTTTTAAAAATCTAACATATATTATTTATGTGAATGGTGTTATGTTGGGTTTTTAAAATCCAACATTAAAAATAAATGAATAGTATCATGTCAGGTTTTTAAAATTCGACATGACATTATTTACATATACTATTTATATGAACAGTATCATTTATATCAAGTTTTCATGAATCGATACGTATTATTCACGTGATATCAAATTTTGAAAATCTGACATATGATATGATATATGGGTGCTAGAAATAAAATTTTTTTCTATCTTGCGTTCATTTAATTTTTTTTTTAATTTTGTAAGTCATTTCTGTACAAAGCTCGCTTTCCTAATAACGAGAGAAAAATATTGTTGTGCGCTGGTTTTGCTTCTCCCTCTCATATTGGAAAGCGGAAAAGGAGGAGAGAGAAAATAATATATATATATATATATATCAAAACCTAGACTCTTTCCATTGAGAGATTTGAGTTGTCTGAGATACTTGAAGTTTTTAAGACGACAAGATGACGACCTCTCTGCTCTACACTCCGCCTTCTGGTTTTTCCTCTACTTCTACTTGTACAAGCATCAGCTCTTCCAGGTCCTCTTCTTCTCTCTCCTCGTTTCCTTTCGCGCTTCGCCAGTCCCGCTCTAGAATTCTCACTGTATGTTCATTTTCTCTATCCTCAACTTTTGTCCAATTGCTCGTTCATGAAATTCGAATTGGAATTAGAATCATTCTAGGGTTTTGGTTTTTCAGAGGTGTAATTTGCTGGAGCCGTTGAAGTATGCGAATGGGAAGCCATGCATCCCAGTAGTGATTAACGAACCTACCCTCCCTGGTTTCTTGACCTCTAAAAGCGCTTTGGAGCACTCACCTAGTAACAATGATACTAGGCTTCGGATTTTTTCCGGCACTGCAAATCCTGCACTTGCCCAGGTAATTTCCATTTTCACTAATCCCTCTTCACTTTTGAGCTTTTCCCTTCTGTTGATAAGAGATACACAGGCCATGTTGAAATTACGGAAGTGGACTCTCTGCTTCTTCATCCAGTGGTTCCTTTTTGCTTATTCTTGGACAAAAGTTACAGAATTAACTATTGGGTTTCGTACCTTATTGGTGCTTTTGACTGATGATAGATTGTTGTTAACTTTGTAATTTTAACTTAGTTGTATGACTGACATTAAGTGTTGTACAAGTGAAATAAAATGGTTGAATCTCGTTTTAATATTGAACTTTGAAGGACCATTGCTCTTTTTGGAGAGGAAAAAGAAAAGAGGCAACAGTTTTCTAGCTTCGTGTTTGAACAAGGTTATCGAGTTGATGTTTACAGACATATCATACAGGGCCCAAAGTTAAAGTAAGATAAACAGATTACCTTAGTTCTAAGTCAATCGGCAATGAAGTAAGTTGATGTTGATCTCTGTGGTTAACTTTCTGCTAAAACTGCATACTGTTTGAGCCAAGAGGTGAAAGCCCTAGCTTCTAGAGTATGCTTGGCCAATCTTAAGGAAATGGTTATGAGGTTGTTGGAGTAAAAAGTATTGCTATATATAAGAAATGGAAAAAAAAAATTATTGATTCATGCAGGAATGAGTGGCGTAGAAGAATCCGTACAAACTAAATCAACTCTTTTTTTTTTTTAAATATATATATATTATTTTTATTTTTATTTTTTTATTTCCTCTTATTTTCTTCGATATTTGTCTCTCATATGACCGACCCCAGATTTTGGAATCGAATGTCTAGATTGTTGTTGTTGTATTGATTCATACAGAAAGATTCATTCTTGGATGTGAAATAAATCCTTAGGATATTTGTAAAAAAATAAATAAATAAATCCTTAGGGCAGTCCTTGGCTCTCCGAATTATCACATTCTTATAAAAGTTTGCACCTCCTTGGCCTCCCTATGCTTTCTTGTCACCGATCATTTTCTTTTTTCCATGATTAGATGAATTGGTCCTTTGTTTTTCTTCTTGGCAAATTTCAAGTTGATTAGTTCATTGTCCAAGCTAAATATTCGGTTATTATGCTATCATCGGTATATATTTTCGATGGAAGGAATTTGTATTTAGGGAGGTCAATTTTTCATCCTTATCTTTGTGGTGAGGCTTATAAGGATAATTAGATTTAGTTAATCAAATCATCCTTACAAATTTGTGCTGTAATTTGCAAGTTGTTCTGATTGAACTCATCATCCATTCACACGGTGAAGTTTAGTGCATTGGGAGTGTTTCAGTTGCTAATTTTTGTAATTGCTACTCTTATCATGTATCTGTTAGTAGCTATAAAACATCAACACTTTAAAATGGAAACGGTATCCATATTTGACAATACTTATCGCACACTTGCTGGACACATGTTCAATAACCCAAGTATCATGCTCAATTTTCGATTACTCTTTAAACAGTGGCCATTTGTTAAACACTTTCTTGGACACCTCTAAGATGCTTGGAACAATCTAGACATATTTTATGTAATTGTCAGTAATATAATTCAAATAAGTCTATTGTTGAAGTTATATACCAATGTATCTCATTGATACACTTGGACTTGCTCATTGGAGGGGGTAGATCCTCTCCTTTTGCTCTTGCAATGGGTGGCGGCAAGCTTTGTACTCCTAAATTGTTGGCTTGGAGTGGTGTGAGGATTTGTACAGCCAGAACTAGGGGAATAGTCTTTAGGATGTTCCCTGTAGCCATGTTTTGTTTAATTTGAAGGGAATGAAGTAGAGGGGTTGTTGAGGGGCGTGGAGAAAACTTTTGGGTGTTTGTGGATAATTTTCTTAAATGCTTGCACCTTCTATCGCTAGCCAAGTTCTTTGAATCTTTTGTAGAGGTTGTTGGTTTCACAGATTCCTTGTCCTCTTGGGTATATAGCACCTCCTTGGTGCTGTTCTTTTGTTTTTGTTGCTATGAATTCTTTTTATTTTTTCTCTGATAAAAAAAATACTACTGTTGCATTGAAGACTAAATTTTAATAATAAATGTGTTTGAACTAAATTCTAATAATAAATGTATTTGAACTGATCCTTTGATATGTTTTTTTTGCTAAAGAGGCAATATTTATAGGCAAAACGTTTTATCATTATATGCATTTACAGCTACATAAATAAATGTACCAATATCTCAGTGTTATATTGTCTGTGTCCATGTTGTGTCCTTTCACTCTCCTTGTGTTTATTTTTGTGTTTCACAAATTAGGAGTACATGCTACTTAATTCAATCTTTTGATGGATTTTCTTTCCCTTGGAGACCTTAGTATACGGGGATAAAGTCTAAGATTATTCGCTGTTGTATGACTATTGCATTAGGTAGCTTATTTAGTTTTTGGGAAAAGAGGTTATATTTTCAAATCCATGGAATTAAAAAGAAAGACTACATTTTTTTTGGGGGGGGGGGATAGCAAGAAAGATTACGATATTAAGAAGTAGTTGATTATTTAAGAAAATATTAAGAAATTTATTATGCCATTTGTGTCTGACATGTATCGTGCATGCCTTACCTATTGTGATCACAACTTTCATTTGATGTGTCTGTCCTTACAATGTTGTTGCTGAAGTTTTCCTCTTTATAGAACCATCATTAGACAAAATGAACCTTTGTGCTTCTGCTTGATAGCTTCCCATGTTGTTGGTTCATTGTCCAAGCTGCAGATTAGGTTACTGTGTAATCATCAGTACCATCATTACCTCCCACTGAAGAATCTTGTATCTAAGAACAATGCTTTTCTCCTAATTTGTGCAAATTATCCATATTCTCGTAGGGATGATGAAGTTTAAGTTTATCAACTTGGCTCTGCAAATTTATGCTTAAAGTAAGTTGCCCATGATATCATATTCCTGATTAATCATACGGTAATCTGATTCTTTGTCTGATGGGGTGCATTTAGAGAGTTTTGGTTCCTAATCTTTAAAGTTTTAACTTCATACCATGAGTTTATTTCGTAATATTGGCTAATTAGTTGAAACTTATGATAACTGCAAAGCTATTTGTGCAAGTTGTTTTCCCATAAATGCCTTTAATTTACAGAGATTTGCATTTTCTATCTTGCTTATTTGCACAGTGACATGCACAGTCAAAAACATATTAGCTGATCTGCTTTCATTTCCTTTATAGGAAATTGCATGCTATATGGGTCTTGAACTTGGGAAGATTAAGATTAAACGTTTTGCTGATGGGGAAATATATGTTCAACTGCAAGAAAGTGTCAGGGGGTGTGATGTGTATCTGGTGCAACCAACATGTCCTCCTGCAAACGAGAACCTTCTGGAGCTTTTGATAATGATTGATGCTTGTCGGAGGGCATCAGCTAAAAATATCACTGCAGTTATTCCATATTTTGGATATGCAAGAGCTGACCGCAAGGTAAATTTCCTCGAGTTGAGCACAAAGATTTCATGTTGTACTTACAGAGGTCATCACTGAATACGCTGCAAGGGATTAATCTATTAGATGCCCAAGGATTAATCTATCAGATGCCCAACGTATATGAATCTATTTATTGTTAATGTGATAGGAGATATTAACTTAATGTTATGTCTTATGCTATTGACTATGTGAGATATTTCACTAGATAATCTCTCTGCTAAGATAGGCACATTCCTCTTGTGCGTATTTATCCCATAATTGATGATTACAATACATTTTCTGTGGAAACTGTTCTTGTCAGTGAAGTTGACATTTGTGTTGATGCGAACACTGCATATGAAAAAACTAATATGTATGAAACTTTCTTTTGGATGGGGAGGCATAAAATCATCTGTATGCAGCTCACAATGTACTCCAAACTAAAATTTCTTTCGATAGAGTTAAAAGGCAAGCAAGTTTATGTACTAAATGCAGTTTAGTTGCAATTTTTTAGCTTATAACTTTATTGGTGTCTTCAGACACAAGGACGTGAATCCATTGCAGCCAAACTGGTAGCTAATTTAATTACAGAAGCAGGTGCAAACCGTGTCCTTGCTTGTGATCTTCACTCTGGACAGTCCATGGGTTATTTTGATATTCCCGTGGATCACGTATATGGTCAGGTATACCCTGCACTTTAGGCCTTTCTTTCAATGAGGATGTCATGTGATTAAAACAGTTATGAGATGCCTGGATTCAGTAACAGTGGTGTATAGCCTATAGTAATTATGCCAGAACTAATAACGGTACTTTGGTTATTGCATATGTAGCCTGTGATACTTGATTACCTTGCAAGCAAAACAATATGCTCCGATGATTTGGTTGTGGTCTCGCCAGATGTTGGAGGAGTTGCAAGGGCTCGTGCTTTTGCTAAAAAATTATCTGATGCACCTTTGGCCATAGTGGATAAAAGACGTCATGGACACAATGTGGCAGAGGTGAGTTTCACTGTGATTTTTTAATTTTTTTATTATTAAGGTTCCTGCCATCCTTGATCACACTGTTGATGTTCTTCCTACATGCCATTAGCCTTCCTTTGGACTTTCTTTGTAAAGTCTGATCATGTGATTAATCTGTTCTTAGTTATTTTGTCTATGACTATGATTTTTTGCTTGCCTGCCTTCTTGAGAAGATAGTGAGATACTGACATGTTAATCTCATCATTGCTCATTTGTATTAAAGTGGTATCCTCTAAATCTCAGTGGTGCATGTGACTTTGCAGGTGATGAATTTGATTGGTGATGTAAAAGGAAAAGTAGCTGTCATGGTTGATGACATGATTGATACTGCTGGTGAGTTTGTTTTGCTATATTGATTAATGAGATTTTCTCAATAATTGCTAGATAAATGCTGCATATTGTTTTAGCATTATGATTATAAATTACATGATTGGTGTATCTCACCATGCTCCTGAATTGTAGGTCTCTCTGGTTCCAAGTTTTTCTTAAGTAATTGCCCAGAACACATTCAAAATAGAACAGTTACCTATGAATTATACAAATGAGGCTTGGCATTGGTGTTTCCAAACTACTGTTTGGAATAATTCTGTGTAATAGTAGCTTTGAGAGTCAAGGCATGGACTTTGGATTGTTCAAGTTTGGAGCATTTGCAGATTATACCTGAAAGTTAGCATGTTTCTTGAACCAATTATTTCTTGATCAGTGTTCCAGTAACTTATTCCGTAATATTTCTGGAATCTTGTGTTGAACAAGAATAATATATTGTATCCCCTGTATTTCAGAGTCAAGGCATATTTAAATTTAGGTTACACACTTGATATTAAAGGGTTTCTTCATGGCAACTTTGAATGTACTATTTGTTGGCTTTGTCTAGGCATTTTTCAAAAATGTATCTCTCTTATGAGGTTAAATCAGATCAGGATATGCACTTAGTTGCTCATGCTCAATCATATTCCCCCCCCCCCCCGAGCTCTTAATCATGCATACTGTAACTAACTCCTTGTTGGCTGCTCTTTGGGTCGGATATCACTGTCTTGGTGGTGGGTTATAGGAACTATTGCAAAAGGCGCAGCACTATTACATCATGAAGGAGCAAGGGAAGTCTATGCATGTAGTACTCATGCTGTTTTTAGGTAAAGACATTTCGTTCCATCCCCGCTTCCATCTATAAAGCTGTGATCTTGTTAAGTTTTGTTGGAAAATAGACCTTTGATGTTTCCTTTTACTCCCCTTACTGGAAATTTGGGGTTTAACTTTGTCTGCACTTTTCACAGGAATAAGCAAACTTGGTGAATCATATTCTATGTCAAACATATAGTTTCCATGTTGGCGCATAACTCATTATTTCTCTCAAGTTTCACAAATCCTTGGCAGTCAATATATCTGCTACTAGTTCAGCAACTGCAATGAAAGTGCCTCAATGAGACAAAATAGTTGCTGAGAAAGATTATTTTCTATATGTTCTAATTATTTAGGATGCAACACTTCATACACATCATCCATGTTGCATGGAAATATCACTCTGCTTATCTCTAATTATGTCAGAACAGCACTGTGGATATTGAACATTTCATTATGGTGTAAAATTCATCCAACAAGGTGCACACCTACACCCAACACATGTTCCCAAGTTCATGTAACATAAACATTTAGTTGGTACTGGTTCCTCTTGTTTCTTTGTTGATCATTAATATTTTTATTTTTCCATTAACAGTCCCCCCGCAATAGAGAGGTTGTCCAGTGGCTTGTTTCAAGAGGTCATCATAACGAATACCATCCCTGTTTTGGAGCAGAACTATTTCCCCCAGCTGACAATCTTATCAGTAGCCAATCTCTTGGGCGAGACTATTTGGCGTGTTCATGATGACTGCTCCGTGAGTAGTATCTTTCAGTGAAATTGAACTAATAATTTTAATAAAATAAATTATTTGTTTCTTTGGTTTGCATACAGCTTCTTTTCTTTACTTTCTTAGTTTGTGATGTATCTGCCATCCAAATGATGATGTACATTCTGGAAATATAAATCCTCTTTGATAACCGGAAAGTAGCATCCATGACATGGTTAGAGATGATTGAGGTTTAACTCAGATGTGAATGGGGTTACAGAGAAAATCGTAACCTATCCTTATATGTAGTCCAGGATCAATTGGCTCCCTTTTGTCATCTTTAGTTTCTTTGGCTAAAGTATATCTGAGTTGTTCATCTGATTCTTGGAAGTCACTTTAGCTTTGTATAGCTTTTTATTCACGTTGGTAGTTGGAGGGTCATGAGATAGATTCATCTTGGATATTTTTTGATTACCAGGGTGGCTTTGAACCCTATTCCAGCTTGGGCATTGATTGATCACTCTTCGATGGTGTCATTTCCGGTCTCAGCCTCCGTACTGCAACTTAGCTACCTCCTTGGTATCATGATTTTTCAAATCGTAGTAATCTTCTTTCTGATGAGGAAGCCCATACTTCTCTGTATCATGTGTGTAAGTTTGGTGGTAGACCCATAGATTACACGAGCTGCGTTTTAGGCTTGGAATTTCCCCCACTTTCCTGACACTGATAAAAGGAGGTTCTTTTCTTGATATCCTCATTCGAATGTTGCTGTATCATCTATATCATGTGTGTAAGTTTGGTGCGAATGTTGACACTGTATTATCTGAGTTGATGTGCTGTAGACCTTGTGTTGGTTTTGGATGCTTATAATGGGAAATTGTGTATCCTTGTGTGTATGGTGGACAGATAACATGTAATGTGCATGCACACTGAGGACACATAACATAAATAAATGACACCGTTTACCATGCTTTTGCTGCTATTGTTGCATCTGTTTATATTGCTAATGCTTACAGTATTGAGGCCATTAGAATTCAGTTTCTGTTTTCCAGTAAGGATCTGGTAGTTGTAATTATTTTGTTCCACAAATACCACTTGGCCGGTTAAAAGAGCACAAAAGGTAAGGGTTATGATCTTTTGGTTAATTTTGCCTGCCCAGAGCTGACATCCACATACATTCTTATTTTGCATTGGGGAGTATCTTGGCTAGTGATCAAATTTAAGGAGCAGTTTCAGAAGTGAAATAGACCATCGTCCTGTGAGTGTAGTAATCAAGCACCGGACTTCTTTAATCAAAATCTTGAGTTTGCGAGTTTGAGTCTTGGAAATGAAAAAACAGGTGTTGACAGAGTCAACCCTTCTTAAATGAGTTCTATAATGCTCGAATCGGATTAGTTAGATAACCTGGATATCCGTTGATCAAGTATAAAATAATAATAATAATAATAATATTAATAAAATAAGTGAAACCGGTAATGCTGAGGCTGCCATTCCCTAATCTCTTATATGAATAAATGTGATATGTGCTGAGAAATTGAAGCTCTGACAGAGGTGGTGGTAGCTAAAGACTAATATACTTCCACAACTCTGGCACTTCAAAGAGCAGAGTAATGTTTCCAAGGAGATAATCTAATGGTCATGACTTTCTTTTTCATTTCTTTTCCAACGTGAAGATTTCAGGTTCAACTTTCTGTATAACTAAAAAGAGAGAGAGAGAGAGAGAGAGCAGAATAATAATCTCAAGCATTGCTTACCATTTTGGCCACCGTCTCACCAGATGCATGCAATTTGTCCTGCCTGAAATATTAATAGCTATCAAAAGGTGAAGGGCAAACTCATTTCGGGATACAAAATACAGATAAAGCAGAACTGAACAAGTGATGTTTATTAATTTATTTTTATCCTAACACAGGTCATAAACTACACAAGAAATGCCTGAACCTATCAAGAGGTTGAGTGGTCGGACACTCTATCTCTTAACATTTGATAAATGATGTGTGCTGCAAAAACCAATGTTCTGGCAGGAGGGCATCTTCTTATAGCTATGAGATCAAAACGACAGCAAAATCATGCACTAATTACAGCCATAGCAAGGCATCCCAAACAACACGTACCACCAAACTCTCAGGCATAATCTTGTTCAGCCATACGATAGGCCATTTAACCACCGAAAATACACAAGATTAGAAACAGGTTTTCTATTTTCACAGGGACTTCATTTGGAGGTAAATCTGCTTCTTCTATTGCTACAACTTTGACCCCTCAGGAAAAATTCTCGTCCTTCTCCATGAAGCGAAAGCCCATTATATACCTGTACTCCCCAGTACCGAGACAGCGGGAGCAATAACTAAGACCACTTCCACCACAACTCCGGCACCTTCAAGAACAATGACAATCCGCATGTAAGTAACAGGAGAGGCCTATAAGGTTGATCAACACGAGGCAAGAAACACAATATTCACTCTCATATGACTCACCATTCTGGCCATTCTCCCTTGGGAAGCATTACCAGATGCATGCAGTTTGTCCTGCCTAGAAACGAATAAAAATTGATAAAATAAAATGAAGAATCTTATTACCAATACCATTTGATCCGCCATTCTTGATAGTGCACGAACTCAGGCAGCAAATACACAGGCAAAGAATATCACAATGGGGCCCAGAAGTATAATGCACATAAAGGAGTTGTAGAATGTGACCCCTAAGCACGATTGGAAGGTAAATGGTTTAGAATTTTAGTGAAACTTAATTACTTTGAAGCTGGTTATCCAGGTCAGAGTGATAATGAGTGTTCAAATTCAATTGAGTACATCCGTACTCATTGTGGACATGCAATTCAGTTCTGAGAAGACTTGATTTAGGCCAGTTTCTGCCATCAGGCCCCAATTAGCAAAATGATCAAGTGATTTTTTTATAAAAATAGGAGATATTTCTGAGTCAAATTTCAAATTATACATTAACCCTTTAAGTTAAAGCAGAATGAGTTATTTGATGCAATGCAAGGAGCCTAAGCTACGTGAAACAGTGGAAGAATGTTTAACACTATAGTCAAAGTTACCATATTGTTTTCCATTATTCAATATGCATAGTTATTTTTTTGAGCTTGCTAACGAATCTGCATGACAAATCGTTCAGTGCTCATAGTGGAATAAATTCAAGCACATGAGTGTAGCGCATAATCTTATCATGTGGCAACACCAAGATAGAAGTCGTTAGCCAAGTGATATGTACCACCAAATGGCTATATATATCTATAATAATCATAATAATAAATTTAGTGATGAAAAAAAAGTTTCTCTTTCCATATAAATTTCCACAAATACTAGGCAAGAGTAATATCAAACTTAAAATCAGCCTGTTATGTGCATCTAACATGAAGGTCCACATTCCACCTCAAATTCACGGGCTACTTACAGATGTAAACCGTAAGAGGGTTGAGCCCCTACAGAGCTATATCCAGATTGTGAATTTGCAAAGATACTGATGACTATGAGATGTGCTTTTTTTTTTGGGTGGGGGAGAGTAGAGAGAGAGAGAGAGAGAGAGAGAGAGAGAGAGAGACCTCTTCCATGACAACTGTAACAATCAACTCTTCCACTCCCTCTGCAAACAATACAGGGAGGATCTGGCTTCTTTCTTGGTTCTTTATGAACATTTGACTAAAAAAATAGAATTTTACAAGATTATTAGAATCTAACAAATACGAACAATCCAACAGTATAGTCCGACAGAAACTATAATAGGATGCAAAAAGGAGCAACAGTAACTAGTGTTCTTCTGAAAGATGGAATTAAATTACTTTTCAAAGATAGAATAAGTACTCTGCTCTGTAGTCAGGTGTAGATATTCAAGCTGAGGAGGATATGAACCATCAAATATGATCAACACTAATAATGGTGTTTATCAGAAGGAAATTATCAACAGAAATATTGAAAACGTCAATCATGCAGTATATGGTAGCAATTGACAATGAAGCGGCAGTGATGAGGCCAAAAAGTCTAGAAAAATAAAAGAGTATTTCCCCCTAAACAAAAGTCCACCTATCCATTTAACATCCAAAATAACAGAACGTATAATATAGGTACGACATGAAAGAACATATTTTCTCTCATTTGCAGAAATTTACAAAACTTCCAAGCCCAAAGCCATGCAATTGAACCTGCCACAAGCCAATATTAAAGAAAAAGTACTGATACAAGTCAAAATCCAATCATTTATCAAATTCTCAACTTTATGAAGAATACAAGTAGTACCGGGATGTACTTTCTTCAATTGAAACATGACACCATAAAAGCCCCATTCAAGGTCTAGCCTAATGACCTGCTCTAACATCCCCACCCCACCGCCAGCACTTCTCTCTCTGTGTTAGATAAGGCAACAACAACAACAATAACAATCTAGGCATTCTATCCCAAAATTTGGGATCGGTTATATGAGAGACAAATATTGAAATCGAAAAAAAAAATAAATTGATTTAGTTTGTGCAGATTCTCCTACGCCACTCATTCCTATTTAAGACCATCTCCTTAACTAAATCTATAACTATCATATCTTTACGAATACATTGCATCTACGTTTTCAACGGCTTACCTTTACATTTTATTAAATCTTCTATATTTAAATTCTCTGTCTTCCTAACAGGTGCGTCTTTAAGCGTTCGCTGCACATGTCCAAACCATCTTAGATGGTACTCTCGCATCTTATATACAATTGAGTTAACTCCCAATTTATTACGTATCTCGTCGTTTCTAATTCTATCATTTCTAATTTTGTCACACATCCACCTAAACATTCTCATTTCAGCTATAGCCATTTTTTGCCCTTGTTACTGTTTAATAGCCTAACACTCAGTGTCATATAATAGAACAATAGAACAGATGTTGCTGCGGTTCTATAGAATTTTTCCTTTAAATGTGATGGCATTGGGTCGTAATGGCCCAACAACTGCCATTATGCTCTGTGTTAGAGAAGGCAATTTTTTATTTTTTTTTGGATGCTCGTCCATACTTTCAAGGAATTAGAACCAAAAGGTGTTGGTCAAATTCTTTACAAATTTGCTCTTATTGTATGATAGCAAGGCCAGCAGTATTCTTTATGCTTTAAAGGTATAACAATCAACAAGGACGGCAAAGTTATCAAGCATAACATAATGGCAGTTGTTCCTCTGTGCTCGACATCAGTATAACCTAAAGATGAATAATGTTTGTACTTTTTATGCTTTAAAAGGTAGTCTAGAAAAAATAAGATGATGAGGACAAGAAGAAGAAACCAAACCTAGAAAAGAAATAAACAATTGCTTATACCATGCTATTAAATCCAGCATATATTCTTCACCCTCAGTAAATTTTGAAATTTGAAAGCATTAACACTGTTTTAGAAAAGATTGAATCAGACTCAGCCAAAGACCTTCACATTTGAATTTGCAGAAACAGTAACAATCTGATTTATGGTCGCAAATAGGAATACTCAGGTTTAATGGAAAGGAGGTTGTTCAAAATGGGATTCCACTTCGCAAGATTCAATTGTAAAATCATAAACTCTGATTAATAATTGTTTTCTTGAAAAAAAAAAGGTTTAGATTCTGTGATAGATGTTGCAAATTTTGTGGACTTTCCTATTATGTAGCCCTTTGCAAGTGCACTCTTTGGTGCCCTTTCGTGAATAAATATCTTGTTCCAATCCATAAAAAAAAAAGACTGACGTTTGCAACAACCAGGTAAGACAGTAAGAGTCCAAAATTAATTTGAAGGCTTCGACAACTAGGAACATGAATTGTTTTTGGAATGCATGGCAGCTTAACCTATACATCAACATTTACTCAATTATGATAAGAAGCACCAAAATTGATAGCAGACAGGGACATCAACCAAATCAACAAGTTGTACACCCAAAACATCCAACACACATGCATTTTATATGAAGGTGGAAATGGTGGTTCCAGCACCAATATATCAAATACCGAAATGATAATAATGGTAGAGATAGCTATGACAGTTCACGTTATTAATAGTCAAATATCATGTGGGAGGAATCTGAAGTATTTGAGGTACAATAAACTTGGATTTTTTATTTTATTTATTTTATTTTTTTTTTCAGTTTTCATTTTGGACATGACATTGTAGATTCATGAAAACAACAAAAAATAGGTCACATGGCATTGAAATCTGTAAATTAGTAAGACAAAACAGAAAATAAGAGAAGAATAACTCATGATTTTGACATAAATTCAAAATTGATTCATTTGGAATAGGATAGAGCTCCACTGTCCATTGAGAATAATAGAAGCATTAATGTAAAATGAACCCCAGCATTTTACTTTTTATTAACTCTGCCATGAATAAACAATAGGAAAGGATGGGACACTGCAATTGATTTTGAGTTTTGCAGGAATGCAATGTGCAGCCACTGCAAGAACTTGAATGAGGTTAAGTGAAAAGGAAATTCTTTCTGGACTCAAAACATACTAGTTCTCCATGTTGAGGAATCACACATCAAGATGTTGGGGCTTAAAAGAAAAGAGGCAGCATTGCTCAGCAACAAAAATAATCCATAGGTAAAATAATTAAGTTCCACAACTAAACCATGCCACTTTGGACTACCAACTTATCCCAACATTAAAAAAAATTGCCTTTCTCAAAACTAAATCTCTCTTCTTCTCATGATTAATCATTTTATGCGAGTATCTTGCTATTAAACTCTGGAAAGAATTCGACAAACTTAGAAATATCAACAAGCTGCTCTTTACTGAATCCTCTGAACTGTTTCTCAATTTGGGGACTTAATTCTATAAATCTTACTTTACGAGGTCAGCTACAAAGGTTAGCCCTTTCAAGTTAGCGAAAGAACCAGAACTTTAGATTCAGCAAATAACAATATGAATTCAAAAAAGTTAGTGCAACCGTTCAAGCAGTTGAGGAAAGGAACTAGAACTATTTACTAAATCAACCATGTCTCATTTTGCGGACTTAATTCCATAAATTCCATTTTATAAGGCCAACTACAAAGCTTAGCCCTTTCAAGTTAACAAAGGAACTAGAACTTCAGACTTAGCAAATAACAATATGAAGTTGAAAAAGTTAGAGCAACCTTTTAATCGGTTGAGCAAAAATATTGCTTTTTAAAATCTATCACTTTTAATTCAATAATCTTGAACAAATATTGACAAAGAAATTCGTATAACAAGTTATCATCTCATACCAGTATATACCATCCAACATAGGAGGGATGGTGATTGTCAAATGTTGGCTTCAAACTTTACCAATAGTCGCCACAAGAACATGCACCATTACTAAAATGGTGAAAACGGCTACGATCCCTAATAAGTATGACCCGATTATATACCTTCGATACTAACTTCATGAATGAGTGGCAATCATCACAAACTCTTAGATTTTTGACAATTCGAAGCATATTCCCTTTCCTTGTGTTAAGCAACCCAAAAGCAACTGCCAACTTCTCACTATGTTGGAACAGAGCTTGCTCTTTCTCCTCCTCGGCTATGTCTAAGGAAATGTCCACTGTACGAGGCACATGACCCTCAAGAGACAGGAGACCTTGAATCTCATTCAACATCATGTGTATACGATCTATCTGTGAGTGTGAACAATCTCCAGCTATAAACTCATGGACATCACCTTCTAGCTCAATCAAGCTTGATCCAGGTGGCTTCCTAATACCTTTTTCTTTCATTGATGCTCTGAAATTTTCAACTTCTTCCCACCTACCAGAGGATGCATACACATTGGATAAGAAAACATGGGCACCACAATGATGGGGATCAACTTTCAGCATCTCTTTTGCCACCATTTCACCCATCTCAACATTTTTGTAGGCTCTACAAGCAACAAGAAGGGCACCCCACAAAATAACATCGGGCTTTAGTGGAATTTTCCTTATCAAGGATAGTGCCTCATCAAGACGCTTAGATCGGCCAAGAAGATCTACAATGCAACCGTAATGCTCAATGGTTGGCTCCACATTATACTGTTCTCTCATCTCATCCAAGATTTTAAGTCCCTCATCAACCATGCCTCCATGACTACAAGCCGATAAGACACTAGTGAAAGTAACAGAGTCGGGATGAAGCCCAACTTTCTGCATTTTCTCAAGGAGGGTAAGGGCCTCCTTTGCAAACCCATGACTGGCAAGCCCACCTATCATTATGCTCCAGGTTCTAACATCCTTTAATGGCATCTCATCAAACAATACTTTTGCAACCTCAATGCTACCACACTTGGCATACATGTCTATTAACGCAGTCCCTAGGCTTATACTCATTCTTATACAGTTTTTGTCAATGTAGGCATGTATCCATTTACCCATGTCCAAAGCACCCAACTGGGTACAAGCCAAAACCACACCCAAGACTGTGATCTCGTCAACCTTAATGTCCGTCCAATGCAGCATCATCCTAAAAACACGTATAGCATCCATAAACCTATTACTTCTAACATATGCTTTTATAAGGGCATTCCACGAGGTGACGTCTTTTTGAAGACACTGATCAAATAGTTTCCGTGCAATATCTACATAACCACAACAAGCATAATAATTCACCAGTGAAGTTTGAATAAACGGATCACAATCTTCAAGCCCACATTTTATTACAGTCCCATGAATACCTAACCCTAAACTTTGGTTTCGGTCCAAGAGTTGAGCACAAGCCTTTAAAACAAAGGGGAAGGTGTACTTATTGGGAAATAAACCACCTTCAAGCATTTTACGGTACCAAAAAATCGCCGCTTCAGGGGTAGGGCTATGAGCATAACCTCTAATCATTGAATTCCACATGAACACATTGGGACGGTAGCCTAGTTGGGAAACCACAGATTGAGCATAACTAAGATTGGAAGGATTTGAAGTGGCAATATCAGCCACGAGTTTACCGGCAGTCAAAATGTCTTCAATCCCACCATTTCTAATCAACTGAGCATGAGTTTGCCTGAGGTGTTCGGTGCTTTTGGAAGAAGAAAAGGCATAATCCTTAATTGCGAAGGATGAAAAATTCAAGATTTTGATATGAGCAACACAATTTGGAATAAATAGTTTCATCATTAGTCCTTTTCAAGAATGTAGCCCAAACTCTAGTCATCTACAAAGTCCAAAGCGCCGCCATTAGAACAAAATGGAATAAAAGAAACCGGGGATTGGGAATTAAGAGAACCCTCTAGCTCTACCTCTAGCTTTTCGCAATCATACATGTAGTGATACTAAAAGAGAGAGAGAGAGAGAGAGAGAGGAGCTTGCCTGGGTTTTGACGAGCCAAGAGGGTTTAGAAATGGAAAAAGGAGATAAATTGTTGGGCTTTGGGAACGGAGAGTGGTAATGGTTAGAGTTTGTCAACTCACACGCGATGAATGCTGGCCGCCCACTAACGACCACCATTTCCAGTCTCTCTCTGGTTTCTGATTTTTACATCCAGAAGCAGAAGCAGAAGCAGAAGCACATCTATCTCTCTCACCGTCTCTCAAGTAGAAGGAGATTTGAGCAGGCCCGGGTTTTCACCCGTTTCAATAAAACCGGCCCGTATGAGGGTCGTCACTGCAGAGACAGCCACATGCACATGTCAAGATCCCAAAATTTTGGACAATGATTAGCATTTCAGCGTATCCCACAATTCCTCTACGCTCATCAATTAGTGAATTTTGGGAGCTTCTACTTTTAAATACGATTAGGGTTTTGGGGGAGGGGGGATTTCTATTTTTCTTAGATTTTCCTCAACTTTCTAATTTAGGGTTTTCAGTTTTCTGGGTTGCTTTTATTTGATCTTGATTATATATTTCTTTTTAACCAATTCGTATCTCTCTTGTAATCTTTTTCGATGAATAGGGCATGACAGAGAGAAACACCGTAAGTGCATTTTAATGAATTGTGCTGCTGAGGTTTCGGTTTTGCTCCATTATTATTATTATTATTATTTTAATATAAAAATAATATTTTATTTTTATATTACTGATTAATAATTATATATTTAATCATTAAATTTTTATTATAAAATATAATCATTCTATTATTTATAAAATTAATTAATATTTATATAAAAAATTATATATTTCTTATATTTATATATTTATTTACATTCTATTTATTATATTCTTACACGTTATTTTTTTTTTTTTTATCTATCGTTTTATATCAATTTCTGTGTTTTTCTTTACCTAATTCCGTTTCCCAGAAATTTAGGTTGATTGGGTTTGTGAATAATGCAAAAAAAAAAAAAAAATTCCCTGATGGGTAGATGTTAAGATAATCAGCATAGGGAGTTCATGTGATGAGGGTAAAAAAGGAGAACAACTCTGTAGATTTAGTAGCTGATTATGATCCCCAATTTACCTATGGGAGAAGCTTGAGCCCCAACATGCGACACGACATGGCAGACAATCGCATGGCAAAGTTTGCATTACTTACAAGATATATATATATATACTATATATATATATATATATATATATTTTATTTGATTAATCGATATTTTGAATAATATTTTGATTAATTCAGTTTAAAATTTATAGTGATCTATTTTGAAGGTTACTCACCTAATATTGTCTTTTTTAATTTTAAGAGTCAAATCTAAGATTTTGATTAAGAAATTTAACATCAAATTTTACTAAACTTACGTCCGTTCGTATAGTTACAAGATATCATATATCACATAGCGGATATTTCGTAACAAAGTAAGCCCTGAAGCCCCATCGCGGTGATGTCTAAAGGTAATATCACTATCATTTAAAGATTTTTAATTTTGAATCATTGTTAGAATTATAGTATCAAACTTTTTAATAGTATTTAAAAAATATGTACAATGTGACATAATTGTTACCTAGCAAGTCCAAAACATATGTAAAACATGAATATATGCTTATATATGTAAGTCTCCATTTAATTTAGGAATTTTCTATCATGAATATACATGCGCTTTTTACAATTTAAGGACCAACCCCATGTCATCGATTGGGATGTTTTAGTGATAATGGTAATTTTTAGGCCATCAATCTAATTATTGGTAGAATACAAATTTGACTAATGGTCTATCTAGATTGGCTCATTCCTAACCCATATGTACAAATTTATAAAAATCAGTTTAAATTAGTCGATTAGGAATTTAAGAGAAATATTAGGCCTGGATCAAAACAATTAGAGAACAGTTGTGCAGATTGGCCAGGTTAATGTAACTTTGAGATCTCATATAGTTGTGGAGTCTAACAGATAGTTGAACTAGTGAGTAGAGGTGTTAGATATTTTAATAAATCTTGAATTTAAAACTTGAGAATAGAAAAAAGTATGTTGAAAAAGCTATCACCTAAAATGGGACTGACAAGTACTCAAATCGAATTAATTGAAATATAATTTCGGATATCGGTTGCTATAACGCGAAAAAAAAAAGGGTTGTTTGATTAGGCATAAAGTTTCTCTCGAGGTCCATTCCTAGCTGAGCCGAAGCTAAGGATCCCACTGGGAAATGACACAGGCGGAGAGAGGAAGGTGTTCATTATAACGCATATCGGAGATGTAACCAAAAAAAAAAAAAAAAAAAAAGAGAGGAATGCACATCCGAGATGTAAGACATAGACCTTACCTTATATGGATCATAACAAAGTTATAAAATTTCTATATTATTCTATATGATAAACCATAGTACCATGTCATGTCCAAAATTCGTGGCTCGCATGGACATGATAAACTTGTAGAATTATCTGTGCAATATAGCTGGCCATGCCATGTAGGAAGGACAGACATGGTATTTAGGCTTGTATGCTAAACACAATTACTACTGTTGCTTATAAGCACAACAAAGATGAGTATATAAGCAATTTATGTACTTCAAATATAAATTAACTATTTTGTTGTGTTATTTATCTGAACTTTTTATGTTCATAGTATTTAAAAAGTGTTAAGTATACGATGAATGTCAAAGGGGTTTTACCCCAAGATGTGCTTGATGTTTAAAATTTTTGTAAGTATTGAACCCTCCTAGAGCACGTATCAGACACATGCCCAACGTGTTAGGCAAGTATATGAATTGCATTTTGAAATGTCCATGCTTATCACATGGTGTGTGTGTATTTTAAGTGACCTATTAAAAGTAGTGATACAGTGTTAGTTGATAAAATTAGAGAGGATATTAGTGTTAAATTAAAATTATAGAGGATTATACTAAAATTTGGAGGGTTTAGATTGAGTAGATCAAAAACTAAGTATATGAGATGTGGATTTAGTAATAATCATCAGTATAACAAATAAATGATTGTGTTAGAAGGAAAAAATATATAAAAAATTGAACATTTTAGATATTTTGATTCTATCATTCAAATTGATGGCAACATAGATGTGGATATGAATTATAAGATTCAAGTAGGTTAGATGAAATGAAGAAAGATATTTAGAATTCTTTGCGATCAAACGATACCGCTATATTTGAAAGAAAAGTTTTATAAAATTACAGTAAGAGCTATATTATTTTATGGCACTGAGTGTTGGGTTATTAAATAACAACAAGAGTAGAAAATAGTGGTAACAGAAATGAGAATATTTAGTTGGATGTGTGATAAAAGTAGGAAAGATAAAATTAGAAACGAAAAGATTAGTAATAAGTTAGGAAATAATTCAATTTGGGATAAAATGTGAGAGTGTCGTCTGAGATGGTTTGGACATATACAAAGAAGACCTAAAAACGCACCAATCAGAAGAACTGAGAATCTAAATATAAGAGATTTAGTAAAATATAAAGGTAGATTATTGAAAATTTAAATGTAAATTATCTATAAAAACATGATAGTTAAATGTTTAAATAATGAGATGACTTTGAATAGAAATGAGTGGTATAAGAGAATTCGCATAAATTAAATTAAAGAATTAAGAAAAATTATATTTATTTTTTAAATGACCGACTCTAATGTGTTGAGATTAATACTCAACAACTTCTTGTTATTTTGTTATTTTGTTGTTGACCCATTTGGAGATACATGGCTGCAAAGTAATGGTGATAAAATTCTTGTTTACACTTTCTTTATTGGCTCAATTCTAGAGGTTTCTGATGAAACCTTTGAGAAGAATTTTATTATAAATATATTTCTCAGTTTACATTAATGGTCATACTAGGCTGAACAAGCATCTCTTCAATATGGAAACTACTGACCCCACCGCAGTTGATTCCATGTATCATGACATGGATATGTTAAGAGGGTCCAATGGCCTCTTAGACTATGTAGGGGTCTGATCTTGCACTTGGAGTAGTGATTCAAGCAGGAATTTTTTTGAATTGGGATTCAATGGTGTAGATTGGCCAGGTTGTTGAAACTTTGAGATCTCATAGAATACTCCCTTATTAATTTTGAGAAGAAAGAATCTCCTCTTTCCAGCAGCTTTGTTGGTGTGTCAAATTCAGCAATGCGTCCTGTATAAAAGAAATGAAAAATTGAACTTGTTTCAGCAGAATGGATTTTGGGTGATCAGTAGTTCTAATGTGCCAGCAAAGAGTACTTACCATCACTCAGTACTAAAACAAGATCACTGTCTATTACTGTGTGGATTCTGTGAGCTATTGTGACCACAGTCCGATCTTTGAACTCTTGACTAATGATTTTTTGTATCACCCCGTCAGTAGCTGAATCAACTGATGCTGTTGCTTCATCTAGAACAAGAATGCTACTTTTCTTTAGGAGTGCTCTTCCTAGACAGAATAGTTGTCTCTGTCCTGCGCTCCAGTTCTCTCCATTTTCGACCACTGGCAGTGCCATTAACATTATCAAATTGCAGTTTCATGTAGATGGAAATAAAGATAGCAGCAGAAGTGTGTGTGTCTGACCTGTTGAATCCAACTTCTTTTCCTTTTCACGCACCAAGTCACCTAATTGACATTTATCAAGAACCTGGATAGTTCCACAGCACAAATTAAAACTCTGATATCAATTAAATTTGACAGACAAATTCCCATGATTGATAGGTTGAAATGCTGTTAAAAAGACAAAAAAATAAAAAGGGATTGCCCGATGCACAAAGTGTTCCAGGTTTAGTGCGGGGCAAAGTGAGAATGGACGTATATATACGCTATACGCAGCCTTCTTCTTATATTTGTAAAGAAACCATTTCTACGTCTTAAATCCGTGACCTCGAAATCACCAAAAGAGTAACTCCGCGTATGCACTCAGACTCACCCTCAGAAAAGACGAAATATATATATATATATATATATATAATATAAAAATACCTCCCATATTTCAGTGTCACTGTATTGCTCTAGTGGGTCAAGGTTTCCTCTGACTGTTCCCTCAAACATGGTTGGGTCTTGGGGAATGATGCTAAGCCTTGATCTCAAGTCATGCAGGCCTATCTGGGTAATGTCCACACCATCAATTCTGATACTTCCGCTTTGAGGTTCGACAATACGGAAAATTGCCTGTATGAGGGTTGATTTCCCACTTCCTGTCCTTCCCACCACTCCAACTTTCTTTCTTCCTGGAAACGTGCAGCTGATGTCTTTCAGGACGGATGGTAAATGCTCTGCGTAACGGATCTGCAGCAGACAAGAATTACAGAACTAAAAGTAAGAAGAAGAAGAGAACTAATCTCTCTCTCTTTCAGCCACTGGATCATATTCTAACAATTCTTAGCATTTATGAAGCATGGACCAAAATATAAACTGTCCATATTTGACATTCAACTCATCTGTCACTCACCACACACACACATTAAACACTCTGCATAGCATTCTAATAATGACGCTTCTTGGACACTATATTTTAAATAATGGAACGCCTAATGGTGCGTCTTATTTTCTTAAATTTCCATATTGATGTGGCCGTCTTAGTGCTTCAAAGTTGGATATCATTTTTTGCTCTATTTAAGTCCAGAATAGTGTTACTGAAGCTTACCCGCAAATTTTTAAAAGAAATTGTTCCTGTTTCTGGCCAGTGGTTTGCTGGTCTGCAATCTTCAATCACAAGAGGTGCTTCACTGGCAAGTTTGGAGTATTGAAGTATTCGTTCTACTGATATCATTTTGTTTTCTGCATTGCATATGTTCCATATCACTGATGCTTGGAGAACATTCAAGTTCAATCCATATGTTACTGCCAGCCCTGCAATGCCTGTGAAACATCCAGCTTATTAGCTTTCCTTGCAAAACTAATGAGAAGGTATGTCCAGGGAGATGGGATGTTAGCTTAAGCCAAATAGGATATTATCGACTAAAAATCATGTTAGCCCATGTAGATAATTTCAGCATACATCCATCTAAGATTATTGGCATTATCATTCTTTTCATCAGTTGCCAATTTTGGGTGCTCACTTGGGTTGATGATTCCTTCAGGAAGGGAGACCAGCAAGACCAGCGAGAAGGCGAAAACAAAATTAGATAACAGGTTTAGTCTAAAAGAAAGCCATTCCATCGCCGATGCGTTATGAAACCAAGGCCTTGAGTGGTTGTCAATGAGGCCAAGGTTTGCATCACTGAAGCGATCTTCCTGTTCAAAAGCCCGGATTGTTGCAGCTCCAGAAAGTGATTCTGCAAAGTGGTGAAGTATGGGAGCTCTTTGTATCGCAGTCAACCGGGCCAGTTCTCTTGCAGTCGGTATGTAATATTGCTGAAATATTAACCGTGCAAATGTCAGCAGATATGATTTTATTATTCTTCAGATCCCACATTTTCATTTGAATTGGTGCGCAAACCATGGCTTAAAATATTCATTTCTTAGTACGGGATATTTAAACCAAGGAAAAACTTACTTGATACCATATGCAGACTGCTGTTACTGGAACAAAAATAACAAACACTTCCCATGCCACCTGTGACATAACTGCAATGGTTCCCAGAATTTGTATTATTGAAAAAGCACACCAACCTAATCGGTTGGCTATTTCTAAGTCGAGCACACTTTGGTCCGTGGATGCCTGCAGACAAGATGATTAAAGGGTATGAGTAGTTTAAAAGAATTATAGTGTAGAAAATTGCTGGCGTATTTGGTTCTCTGAACTACTCATTCAGTCTGCAAGGAATGAGTTTCTCCCACAATCCTGTTATGGAATACTAAACTCAACATTTGAATTGTCTCTTTCTTTTCCCCATGATTTAAAGTAACTTCAGTTCTGCCTGGTCTTTTTTTCTCTTCTTTTATTATTATTTTTTTTTAATTTTTTTTTTCCTGTGGTGGGCAGCTAAAGGAACAAACTTTTGAGTTTCTTCCTCTGAGTAGGCAACTGTGTAATACAATATAAGATAAATTATCACAAGAAGATCAGCCCCCTCCTGATCGCATATTCAAAATGACAGAGTGTTCTACTGGTGGATTTTATACATCATGTGTAGTGTTAAAATGGAAAATGCCCTCAAAAGGTTCTTCCTGTTGTTTAACTTACTGATCCGTGCCTATGTTTGAGCTAATTTTAGTCAAGTGTTCTGATTGTAAAAGGTCAATCTATATTGAGCTGGCAAGTATTTCATAGCACTGAAGTCGAGTATCAACTAAGCTTGACTTCTTTGTTGCTTCCACGTTTTTCCTGCTATGGTTAATCAACTGTAAAGTTCCAAGTTTGCCTCACTAAAAAATTACCGACAGTACGATTTTTCCCCCTTCAAATTTGCCCAATTTGATGCAGAATAATCATAAGAAGACTTACCCGATTCAATATTCTTCCAGTTGGTGTCGAATCAAAAAATGCCATTGGAGCCCTGAAAACACTATGAAGCATGTTTGAGAAGAAGTTTTGTGCTGTTGAAAGACCTGTTACCGCTACTAAGGTGGACCGCACCAGCACACAAAGTGAACTTCCAGCAGCTAGAAGTATATAAACAAGTAATACGACATTCATCTTTAACGTTGGCTCAGCCTTGGTTGTAGGAGGAGTAGCCCATGCCATCCAATAGTTACTGGCTATATATAGTACTTGGAATGTTGACTGCGCTAAGAGTATTATTGGAACTAAGGCTCCACCTCTCACAGCAGTCAGGTAAGTCCAATAAATTTGTTTACCAATTCTTCCTTTCTCTCTCTCTTCATCCTGCAGCAATCTCCCTTCCTTTTCTTTTATTTCTTGAGAGGGATTATTTTGTGTGTGATGTTTTGTCCGCAGAAATTCCGAATTGGAGGTAGGATCTGAACCGGTTTCGTTGTTGGACATCGATTTCTGCAGCACTCTACTAGAACCTTCAACTGTAAGTATTGATTCTAGAGCTTGGCTATGGGCACCAACCAGAACTTCAAACCCTATATTTTGTTTCAGAAGTCGTTCAAATTTACCAGCTTGTGCAATCCTGCCATTTTGCATCACCTGTTGACAGTTTGTATGTTATACTTTGATGCCATTTCTTTAGTAACAAATTTCTCTGTTGATTTAGAAGTCATTAACAGGGTAGTCAAGTACATGCAATTACTCCTTGTGCATTTGAACGTTCCATCATTGCTCGACTAATGAAAAAGTATAAAAATTTCTGTGTGCTGCTAATGCACCTCTCGTTTGTTCAATTTTAGTTATAACATACCAGAATGAGGTCTGCTGCTGGGAGAAATTCGACTTGATGGGTGACGTAGATTACTGTTTTGTCCTTGAGAATGCCCATCAAACAGTCCTGCATAAGGTACATGAAGAAGGAAATGCTTAGTCTACTGCTTCATAAGATAGGGGATCAGTATTCTAATTCTTATATCCTTTTATCTTGTTTCATAGGGCAAGCGAATCTTGACGCATCGGTTGAGATCATGGGTTTGAGGCGTCAAAACAATCTCTTTGCAAAAAATATAAGGTAAGGCTGCATATATATACGTTCACTCTCCTCCTACCCCCACCTAAGTTGGGGAGTAATTTATGTACCGGGTAAACCTTTTTTTATAGGACATCGTTGATAGAAAAGCTTAGAAGTACTAACCTCAAAAAGTTGTGTGCCTGTATGAGCATCAACAGCACTAAAAGGGTCATCAAGCACATATATATCAGCATCCTGATAGACAGCACGAGCGATTTGAATCCTCTGCTTTTGTCCCCCGCTCATATTTATCCCTCTTTCTCCGATTTCCGTTAAGTCTCCGCAGGAGAAGTGCTCAAAATCTTTTGTTAGAGCACATGCATCGACTGTTCTATCATACTTGGTACTATCATAAGGACTTCCAAATAGAATATTTTCTCTGATATTTCCTGAAAGTATCCATGGAGATTGAGGCACATAAGCCTTAGTGCCACTGATCTTTACAGTCCCTGACAACCTATGCATTTCTCCTAGTATGCACGAGAGGAGGCTCGACTTCCCCGATCCTACTGTTCCACAAACTGCAATCTTCATACCCCTCTCCACTTTTAGTTGTACTCCATCTAGAGTTGGACTTCTTGATTCAGGGTCCCAGCTGAATTTCCCACCATCAATATCAATTGCAAATTCTGTTTGATCTTTTGGTACTTTCTCAACTGCATCTGATTGAATTTCTTCTTCCTGGAGGTAAGAAGCAACCCTATCTACTGAGACTTTGGCCTGTGCAGTTACAGACAGTAAGTCAGGCAGATTGAATATAGGGTCTTGCAACATTCGGAAAGTTGCCAATGCAGACAAGACTCTTCCAGCTGTAAGCTGGATCCCCATAAGCATGCATCCTCCAAAAGTCACTATTGAGATAAATGTAGGAGCGCCCCAGAAAATAAAAGTTGTGAACGCAGATAGTCTTAGTGACTTCCATAGCCAGTTGTGTTCTGTTTCTCTCAGACTTTGGAGCTTGTGAAGGAACTGGTTATCCCATGCTTGAAGTTTTATGGTCTTCATGTTTCGAAGAACTTCCGATGTGGCCCTCATTCTCTCGTCCTTGGCTACCATGATCTTTGTCTGGAATCTTTTCTGTAATCTTGTAAGGGGTATGTTACAAGCCATCACTCCTAAAGTTGCAGCAAGTGCAGCCATTGATCCTAAACCAAGACTTGAATGTAGAACATAAATAGCCAAGGAAATTTGTATTGGCAGCATCCAGATTATGTTAATGTACCAGATGAAGTCTGTGATTCTTTGAATATCAACACTCATATAGTTGATAATCTCTCCAGAAGTGCGGCTCTGGCGTGATCGGCTTGACAAAACTATGCCCTTCTTATATATGTGAGATATCAGCGCAGCTCTTAGGTGAAGTCCAAGCCGGCGAGCCCCAAAAATCCATTGTCTCTGTGCTACTGTCTCTACCATTTTTGCACCTAAAAAGGCTAGTGCAAGTATATACCCTCTCTGTAACTTGTGGATTTTCTTTGCACTTAGGAAGTTCACAAAGTCATTAATTAGATATGGGCCGACATATGATGCACTGGCAGATATGACCGCAAACAATGCATTAATTGCTGCTTTCCTTCTGGTGAACAGAAATATAGTTTTGTAGATAGAAGGGGTTAAGGTTTTTTCTTTCTCCTTAACAAGATTTAGACACTTGCCAAATGAATATGATAAAAATTCGGCGGCATCCTTCTTAGCAACATCCGGGATATCATCCTGCTCTAGGGGTTTCTTAAACCCAATGGCAAACAGCGGGTTGAGCCAAGAGAAGGTAACTAGTTGGATGAGAGATGCTTTTCCATAGAGACTCTCCCTTGGCTGTTCAGAGAGTTTATCGGTTTCCCCATTAAGAAGTGGCTCAGCAATGCCATCGGGAACAATGAAGGTAATGCCCGTCCTCCCTCTAATGGCAATAACAAGCATGCAGAATGATGCAAGTAGAGCAATGAAGTCAACAGAGTCACGCAGTCTTGGTTGACGATGGTTTGTTAGTATGATATTGGCATCAAGGGCGATACCAATTAGGGATATCAAGAAGCTGCATACCCACCATATTCTTAGAAGCCACGGAAATTTGACGCAACTTTTATTCCTGGTACTAGTAAATGTCAGGATCAACGAGATTGTCCACACAGTAAGATGCAAAACTTGTGAGGAAAGAAGTTGGAGTTTCGATTTGCACAGACTCTGGCTCCCCTTAATTAGTGTCAACAGGATGATCAAATGGTTTCCCAGTAGTAAACCGGAGCAAATCAAGCTGGCCTTGTAAGTTAGCCCAATTGTTATTTCAATGGGGTACTTGTCTACAGCATTCTCTGTTACTTTTGGTTTTGGTCTCCTCTTGCATATTAGGCCCAGATGTTTTCCCACAAACTGTAGGAGGAACACTGCAAGGAACCCAAGCAGCACAAGGATGTTGAGGTCGTCCCATAAACATGGTGAGCTTTCCTGGAGCAGGACCGTGTTGTATTCGTGGAGGTTCCTACCTGCTTCACATTAGTGTGTTAAGATTTGAGTAAACCTCTTTGATGCAAAATAGAATTCATAAATGTGGACATAAATTTCATCTTGCATAGAAGTTTTTACTCGGTGATCATCTGGGCAAAGACAAGGCTAACTAGTTCCTTAATTTGAAGTTTGTTCGGTGATCATGCAATCCTAACTTGTTCCTTTATGCTCCTTTGCTGTCACATGCCAAGCAGACATTTTCTTTTTGAAAGAATTTGATAATCTCAGATCCTCCATGGAAGGAAGAAAAAAAGGAGAAAAACCTTACCCAAAATAAATGACATATAGCCATCAGAACATAATATCTAGTTGTATTAGATATCATCCAACTAGAGAGGAAGCATCACTGGATTATTCTCTTGGAAACCAGCCATGTCAACAGTCAACCGAGGAATTAGATGAATTTTTTTATTAATTTTATTACTACAAGAGATGATCTTAAACAAATCTGCTGTTAGTTTTCTCATCCTCTTCTCCCCTAATGGCATCTGTGAGTTTTAAGGTTAACTTCTTCCCTTCATGACAAGTGAGCTTGTATGACAGTATCCTTGCAGAAAAGGGGGCTTATCACTCCAGTTTTATCATCCTCTTCTCCCCTAATGGCATTTGCTACTTCTGTGAGTTTAAGGTTAACTTCTTCCCGTCATGACATGTGAGCTTGTATGACAGTAACCTTGCAGAAAAAAATGGGGCTTATCACTCCATTTTTCTCACCCTCTTCTCCCTAATGGCATTTGCTAGTTATGTGAGTTTAAGGTTAATTTCATTCCTTCATGACAAGTGAGCTTTTATGACGGTATCCTTGCAGAAAAGGGGGCTTATCGTTCTTTTCTGTGTGTATATGTACTTTAGACTACTGCTTTGTGGCTAGAGGAGCTAAGACTGAACACTCGATGAAGCAAAATAATAATAATAATAATAATAATAATAATAATAATAACAACACCCTCAAATTAAGTTATAGTTGGATGACTACGATAACTTAAAAGGCGGAGGTGGAAATGAACACGAATGAATATTCCAATAGTATTTACACAAGCAAACACAAGTTGGTGTGAATTATTATAAACACGAAAACAGAGAAAGGAAGCTAAACATATAAGCTTTATTGGGTGTTGCATCGAACTGAATATAGAGAGCTTACTTGTTGCGTTGAATAAATTAAACATATGTTGCAGAAACATGCTTTTGTGGAGGTGCAGGGTCCAAGCAATGCTCCTCCAACTTTGCTGGCGACGTAATCTACGGAAAGAAGAGAACTAGCGTATGCAGCCTTGCGGACAGCAAGCAGCAAACTCAAGATAGCTTGTTACCTCAAACAGAATATATTCAGTATTGGAATCGGTGGAAGGACCATTAGTAAAGAGGTAAAGAAAGAGAGGAGCCCAAGTTATCGGAGTGCACAAGAATATATCTGCAAAGGACTTGATGTGTGTGTGTGTGTGTGTGTTCTTTTTTTTTTTTTTTTTGTGTCCTTGTATATTCTCTCTCTCTCTCTCACACACACGTGATGATTCCTTTGAGGACGGCCCTTTGGCTGGTTGCATGAACCCATCTTGTGCTTTCTAGTGCAATGTTAAAAAATGGAGGCATGTGAGCAGCACGCAAAGTGTAGTGATGGGTCTCCAAAATTTCCTTAAATTTTGTATAGATATGAGAAGGTTTTGCCTTTTGATTTCTCACAATATGTTTTCATAATTTGAGAGATTTTTGAGCAGCCATTAGTGTGGAATAAGATGGTCACTTATGTTATACAATGAGGACTATAATAAAAATCTAAAACTCCTATTATTTTTGCTTTTTTAAAATCTCTTAAACTTTTCTAAAATTCTCATAAATATTGATTAGAGGCGGCACATGTGCTCGAGGCCTACCAACCCCACTGATATATTGTGGTATGAGAAAGAGTACTGCAGAATCCATTCACGCCCCCAGAGGGAAATCCTCGGAATCTCAACCTCAAATTGAAAGTAATGCTTTCTTACGTGGTGTTGCACTTTCTAAATGAGGCGTCTAAAGTGCTGTGGTCCTGTATCCCATAATTTGATTGTACAGACAGGGTGCATTTTTCAAATCGAACATCTTAGGCCATTTTGCGTTTTGACAAGACTTGATGGGCAGGAAGTCGAAAGAGGGTTTTCTTCCTTAAACAAAAGATCATTACAAGAATCTCCAGCTTGGCTAGTTCATTTCAGGGACAGGCGTGCAAACCACTGCCAAATGGCCAAATGGCCAAATGTATTGGGTTTTGTAATCATTAATCAATTGAATTGTAATAGAAATTATGGCAAAAATTGAAAAGGAAATAAAGGGTAAAGGGAAAATCTCATACCTCAAATCTTGAAGAATCAAATTTCAGAGGGTAATTATGATGAATGTTCCTGAATAATGGCATCACTTTCCAACCTCTTGGAATTAGCTAACCTAACCTATCACCCATTTTCTTATGCTAGCATATTTATTTCAAAATCCATCTTTCCACATTAAAAAAAAAACATATATCTATTACATGAAAATTGCCAATGATCAGTGTATATATATATATATATATTTATTTACATACAATCTATGAAAATCATAAAAATACACTTGTCCACGAAAATTCAATCACAAGATATAAGGAAAGACAATTGTTAAAAAACTTTTTACTGTTCGGGTGTCCTTACAAGAATGAGGCTCTATTTTCTTCTGGCTAAACTAAGTTGCTGCCAAAATTATTTATTAAAATTGGTCACGATATTATATAATTATATAAAAAATTAGAAAAAACACATTCAAATATGAATTTAATATATATTTTTTTAGGTTCAAGTAAAATGATACTTAAGAACCTATGTAATTCAAAACTATTCAAATTTAAAAAATTTTATTTTTTATTTATTTATTTATTTATTTATTTTACAGATATGCACGCATAGCCCCAAATTTCTTCTTACAAATGAATGGAGCCTAAGGCTCATATGCTTGTGGGACTCTCACTGGTTAGGCAACCCATCAGTACCAAGTGCAAGGTTTCGTGTCCAATTCTTCCTTCTCTTTATCACCAAGCTTTCTTGGAGGGACTTTGGCTTGAAAATAGAAAATGTTTATCATGTCGTCTTTTCCCACTTGTTGCCAATTAAAGGAGAGTCCTCTCTTTTTAATTTTTCCCCTTTTTTTGTTTTTTTGTTTTCTTTGGGAAGGGGGGGTTTGGCAATTGATATTTATGAAACTATTTGAGCAAAATATTTATTATACCCTTATTTTTTTGTAGAAGGAAACAAAAAAAAAACTGCACAAACAAACAACCAAGATTTTCTCCCTTTTTAAAATGGATTTAAAAGCACAACAATTGTTGAATTTTTGAAAATGAATTGATTATCTTGTAAAAATATTTTTTTTTCCAACATATAAGCACATTGTTTTTTGATAAACTATTAGTAATATCTGACAGTCATATTAGATTCAACTAAAACTTTTCAAATAAATTTGACCTTAAGAAGCATATTCTTAACTAAATTTTTACTCTTGAACACCCCTTTTCGGTCTTAAATGAGTAGACAAGAGTTATTTGAAGACTACACGACCAATGTATAGTTGATTTAATGGGATGGAATATTAGATCACTTAATCAAGTCTCAATTTTAAAATTTAAAAATGAAAAAAATTATATCAGAAAGTTACATCTAAATAAAATATCTCACAAATGTTCAAATCAAATTAATCTGAATATAATTCTAAATATTAATGATATAATTAAAAAAAAAAAGCCACAAAAGAACATGTGTTATTCCATAGTTGTTTGTCCATTTTCTTGGATATACGAAAACTCCAAAATCTTTAGGCTCTGTGACATTTTTATGAGAGATAGATGAGCCTAACATACATAAATTATAATTTGTAATATTATATTATCTAATGTTTAAAATAAATTAGAATAGGTTGATGGAAGGCATGTGGAATTTCATCCTTCCACGGCAACAAGTATAAAAGTTTGAAAAATATGTAATTAATATAGAATTTTTTGAGATTTGATTTGATTTGCCTCTTGATTTGTTGAGGCCATCGTCTCGTTCTACATAGAATAGAATATTTTTTGGATGCTTGCGAATGTGTGTCCAAAACGACCTCACAGAACAATGATATCATGAGAGCATTTCCATAATTTATAATTAAAATACAGGGAAGAAAACATTTTTAAGCAAAGAAAATTACCAGGAATTCCTCGCTCTCACGAAGTTTTTTTGGTATATTATCGTCCAAATTAATCTATCGTCAGATCCGTTAAGGAGGAGGTCTTTCAAAGATATTTTTTTCATTCTCATGAAAGCTCGAATCCGAGCATATAATTAAGAAACGAATGTCATTTCCACCATACTAACACCACTTTGATACTCTGACGGAGTTTTATGGATAAAAAGCCACGCCTTCTCCCCCCTTCAATATTATGTCTAAAAATTAGTTAAATATTGTTTAACCTTTCACGTTGAGTTGATTTAATAATCGAACACTAATAAATTTTTAAATAAAATTTTAAATTTGAATTTTATGTATGATAAAAATAGATGTAAGAAGAATTTATGCCTAAAGAATCCAATTCATTTCAAATCAAATTTAATCAGTTTGAATACGAAAAATTTATAAAAAATAATAAATATTTATATTGTTTAGCCAAGTGAAGTTCCACTGCACGGCTATTTCATGGTATATTGGATCTCTTCTCCCGGTGATTTTTCTCTTTTCTTCTTCGGTGTATAGACCATATGGCACCCTCAAAAGTCAAAAAGAAAGCCCCAGTCTGACTTTACATGTGTTTGTTTTGGGATAAAATTGTAATTTTAATAAAAAATAGAGGTCTAATTATAATTTAGTTCTTAAAGAACCTGAACCCCTAATTTTAATGTTAATGAGAAAGATGATATTTAATATTTTGATTTATATTATTTTATATTAAAAGCCCTTGGGTTTCTGATTTTGTGTTGATGGGTTGGAAGATGAAAATTCCAAGTATATATTCTTAGACATGCCTGCATGTGAGAATAATAAGCGAATAATATTAGATGGATTTAACGAATTATAAATCAATAAAATAAAATTTACATAATATATTTTTTTTAATTTAACATATATATAGCGATTCTTAATCAAATATTTATTTGTATTAATTACAATATACTAATAATTTAATTGATAATATTTATATACAACGCAACTGACACGCACACACATGTATATGTATAAGAGAAATGCCGTTCAAAGCATGAGTCAATTTATTTAGTACATCCTAAGCCTTTATTATTAATATATATATAATTTTAAAAATGTCGGTTTCAAACGAGTAGAGTTGTGGTAACCTGATAATCAACGTAAAATCTTTTGTCAAATTAAAATGGGAGACAGATATAAGAAAACATTTGGATCGTTTTCCCCTCAGCGGCACGCTACATCAAATCTCGTGTATAGTGACAAGTTACCAATGGACATTAGAATACGGGTAAATAAGATAGACCATGAGAATAGGATTCACTTAACCACTTGTAACATTGGAATCTTGATCGGAAAATTAGAAAAGATAGGAGAAGTCATAAATAGAAGAAAAATTAATATCATGTGTCTCCAAAAAACTAAGTAGATAGGAGAGAAGATTAAAATAATAGAATTTTATAGTCATAAACTGTGGTACATTAGTAAGAATAAAACTAAGAATAGAGTAGGAGTAATTGTACATAAAACTCTAATAGGGAATGTAGTAAAGATAAGAAAAAATGATAATAGAATTATACTCGTCAAAGAAAATTTGGATAAATTTATACAAACCATACCGAGTGAAGATAAGTTATTTATTACAGGAGACCTAAATGAACATGTAGGAGAGAAAAATGAGAAATTCGAAACCGTATATAGAAACTTCGACTTTGAATGTAGAAATGAGAAGAGAAGTATCATTTTAAAGTTTGTCGTAACGTTCAATTTGACATTCGTAAATACTTTTTTCAAGAAAAACAATCATACATTGTTACATCTAGAAATTAGTCAAATATTAGTCAAATAGATTTCTTTCTCACTAGGAGAGATGATAGGATGATTTGTAAGAACTATAAGGTTCTAACGAGAGAGAGTGTAATGATTCAACGCAGACTTTTAATTTTAGATGTATGTGTACCTAAAAACAAAAACAGTGTCGACCATCTGTAAAGTTACGAATTAAGTGGTGGAAGGTAAAAGGGAAAAATATGACAATTTTTAGAGGCAAAATAATTAGAGTAACAAATTGATCTACTAATAATGATTCAGAAACAATATGGAAAGAGATGCATAATAATATTAAGATTATGAACAGGGAGGTCCTAGGAGCATTAAGAGAAGGGCTCTAATAGGGAAGAAGTCATGGTGGTAAAATGAAAAAATATACATTGCTATTCGAATCAAAAGAGAGTGTTATAGAAATCTTAAAAAGAATCGTAGTAGCGAGAGTTATAAAAAGTACAAAAGTGTAAAAAAAAAAAAAACATATGAAAACAATTATCTATGAATCAAATAGTAAGGTGCATAACGAATTATACAAGAGGCTGGAAACTTGAGACGGAGAAACAGAGATCTACAGAATTACATGACAAAGGAAAAGAAAAAGAAAAAGAAAAGATTTAAATAAGATTAGATGTATTAAGAGTGAAATCAATAGTGTATTCGTAAAGAACGAAAATATAAAAAAAGTTGAAAATAATATTTTGATAATTTGTTTAATGTTGAGAATATAATGGTATAGTAAATATCGCGATACTTATAGAAGAGATTAATAGAGATTTTATACGTAAAATTCATTCTCATGAAGTAAATGAGACTCTAAAGAGAATTAAAAAAAAAAAACAAATATATAGGACCCGATGGCATTCCTATTGAAATGTGTAAATGTTTGGATGAATTCAGCGTAATAATATTAACGGCTATTTTCAACAAAATTTGACAAAAAAAAATATTGTAAATATGGAGAAAAATCATACTTGTCCCACTGTATAAGAATAAAGGGGACATACAAAATTATTCCAACTATAGAGAAATTAAACTCATAAGTCATACAATGAAATTATAGGAGAGAGTGAGACTAAAAATAAGTGTGTTTCAAAATTAATTTAGATTTATGTCAAAACAATCAACTACCGAAACAATTTACTTGTTAAGATAATTGATTGAAAAATTTAAAACGCAAAAAAGAGATCTACATATAGTATTCATAAACATGTTGTGATGGACGTTGATGAAGAAAGTGATCTATTTGAAATACATTAATTTTATTATGGATATGTATGAATGATCTGTGACCAATGTAAAAATTTACGGGAGTCTGAGTGATAGCTTCCTTATTAATATTGGAGTCCATTAAGATTCGACATTAAATCTCATACTATTTACAATAGTAATAGATGAAATCACAAAAAATATCTAACATGAAATACCGTGATGTAATTTTTCGCAAATGATATAATATTGATTGATGAAACTAGAGAGAATATTAGTATTAAATTAGAGTTATAGAGAGTTACATTAGAATTCAAATGATTTAGATTGAATAGATCTAAAACTGAGTATATAAGATATAAATTTAGTGGCAATTATCAGGATAATGAGGAAACGATTATATTAGAGAAAAAAAAGTACCAAAAAGTGAACGATTTAGATATTTTGTTCTATCATTTAGAATGATGACAATATAGATGAGAATGTAAACGATAGAATTCAAGTGGATTTGATGAAATGGAGAAAAACATACGGAGTTCTCTACGATCGTACGATATAATTACATTTAAAAAGAAAATTCTATAGAGTCGCAGTAAAACTTGCACTATTATATGTAACTGAGTGTTGGACTATTAAATAATAATAATAGTAAAAGATAATTATCATTGAAATGAGAATGATTAGATAGATGTGTAATAAAATTAGAAAAGATAAAATTAAAAACGATGAAACACGTAATAAATTGGGAATCAGTTCAATTATAAATAAGATGTGAGAGTACCGCCTGAGATGTTTTGGTCATATGTAATTAAAATTTAAGAACACACCTATTAGGAAAACTGAAAACATAAATATAGGAGATTTAATAAAATATAGAGGTAGACAATTGAAAATTTGAATACAAATTATTTATAAAATCATGATAGTTATAAATTTAGTTAAGATGATGGTTTAAGATAGCAATGAGTGACGTAGGAAAATTCGTACAAATTAAGTTAATATTTTTTTTTTCATATTTGTTTCTCACTTAATTGATTCTAAATTTTTGGAACAAAAAGATTAAGTTATTATATATATATTTAAAAAAAAAAAAAAGATCTCTTTTGGTATAAGTTAACCTTATAACATGTGGTGTTGAAGGATCAGAATTCCACCAACTTACAATTCGCTTTTATCTCCAACCATTTGAGCATTTGTGGGATATGTCTAGGTGTGAGTGTGACTTGTGCACATAAAGGAAAAAACAAAAGAGAAGAATAAAGTATGCACAAGCATTTATCTTGCATCGCGCACAGGGAGAGAGAGATCGTTCCAACAGTTTAATAATTATAATTTTTTTCTTAATTTGTTGATTTTAAATTTAAATCTTAATATAATCAAAAAAAGAGAGAGAGAGCCTTAGAAATAGTGATCACAACCTCTCCCCAATATAATGATTTCAGACTCAAATTTTATTGTAACTCAAAAAATAAAGATCGAGAGAGAGGCTGTGATGCAAATTCATTTGCATTGGTCCCCTTCTTTAGCTTTGCTTTGGTGGGCCATGAAACTTTTTTTAGAGTTATATTCGGATTAATCTGTTTTGAGTGTTTGTAAAAATTTTATTTAAAGAACGACTCTTTTAGTATAAATTTTTTTATTCTCAAATTTCAAATTCAAGATTTATTTAAAAAAATATAGCACTTCATCTTATTAAACCAATTATCCGTCAGTAGAATATATGCCTTTGAATAAGAAATTGAAACAAAAAAAATAGTATTTTTACCATCTGAAAGAAGTGCAGAACTGAACCACAATAATTCTTTTTATAGTAATATGTTTGATTAGTTTCAAACGGACAGTCTAACAGACTATAATATTTTTCTTTTAATTTGATGATTTCAAATTCAAATCGTAAAAAAATATTTGATTAATATGTGAGAATTTAAATGATCTCTCTCTCCTATCTTCATAATAATTCTTTTTATAGTAACTTAGCCATTCATAATTAGGAGAAATGATTCTAACCTCCATCATATTTGCACCAAGGGAAAAAAGAAAAAAAAATTCTTTACGTTGAATTTCAATTAAATAAAGAGGGAATAATTGGGAAAAAAGTTTCATGATGGGAAGGGTCTCCCATGTCGAAAATAAGTGAATAATTTAAGAAAAAGGGAAAATGGACGAGAGATTCTATTGGATAGTGACCTTTCTTAACAAGGGTTTGGCTGCACCACAGTCTTTAAGGAAAAAAATATAAAAATCATAAAAAGTGCGCCATTTAATGCTTTGTATTTTATCGGAGAGAGAGAGATTTACTGATGTTGGTTGATTTAGTCAAAGAGAATCAAATTTTTTTAATCATGTTTGTGAGTTGATTTTTTATGAATATGAAAAAATGAGATTTTTTTTTTTAAAGAAAGTATAATAATAACTCGAGTTAAAATAATTAAGATAAAACCTCTAAATATTGAATGAGAGTGAGAGAGAGAGAGAGTTGAACGTTGGAAAGAGAACACAAGATGAGGTGTCATATAAGTTCAAAGTTTCATTTATGGTTCTTAATGGACTATTGATGTGAGAGAATTTTGGACTTAGAGAGAGAGAGAGAGAGAGAGAGAGAGAGAGAGAGAGAGATTTGATTGTTTGGAAGAGAACATAAGATGAGATGCCATATAAATTCAAAGGGTCATTTATGGTTCTTAATGGACTAGTGATGTGGAGATTTTTGGACTTATATAGTGTGCTCTTTACTTTTTGTAAAGATGGGACTATGAAAAGCTTACCCTATCACTGATGAGTCATTGGGGCAGCAAAGGGCATGTGTGGCCTCAAAAGAAGGTCGTGAATAAAGGTCCCTTGTGGCTTCTCTTTCAGACCTTGTATTTGTCCTTCCAATTAAAGAGAAAAATGGAAAGAAAAGGGCACATACTCTTAACTTTCTTATTTTAAAAGAAATGATTGAGGGTATGGCATGTGCTACATAATTCAAACAAATTATGAACTTCAACCTCAAGACAAAAAGTCCAAAAAGGTTAATACAATTAATTAATAAATGGTCTGAATTTAAGCTTTATAAAATTAATAATATAATTAATAAAATGTTATATGGCTTTATATAATAATAAGAACTATTTTTTTACTAGAATATAGTATTCAGAATCATATTTTGATTAATCTAATTCAAATATTTATAGAGACCCTATTTAGATGACGGTTCTTTCAACATAGTTTTTTCTATTTTTCAAATTTTAAATTCAAAACTGAATTAAGGAGTTTAATACTTTATCTTATTAGATCAACTGTCTGTTAATATAATAATAAAAATTATGAATATACAGAATGACACGGACATAATATACATCTAAGTAGGAAATTTTTCATGCATGCCTAAAAATAATTTGATCTACCCAGTTTTAGAACCTATAAAACTTTTTATTGCACTACTTTTGTTCAATGCATAACAAATTAAAAAATAAAATCAATTTGTTAAAAGATTTGTGGCATGGCATGATACTGTCGCCCTTTAAAAAATTGTAACAACAATTTAAAAAATTTTAAAAAATAAGATCCTAGACATAAAAAATACAAATGCTTTGTTGATGAATTTGATAGACAAGCTTAGGGTATTTCACTCTAAATTAAAAAGATTCACACCATTTTTTTTTTAATATCCATAGACTATATTAAATTCGATTAAATCTGATTCGAGTAGGATTAGGTTTTTAAGGACAAATCTTTCTCGATGTTTATTTTCTTCATACACAAAACTCGAATACGAAATATTTAAGGAGAGTCAATGTCTAATCACTAGGTCAATAAGACATTAGTCATACAATTTTATAGAAAATGGTAATATTTTTTCCCATTATACAAAGCAATACTAGCTAGCCTAGATAGCATGGTGAGTTTGGTGGAAATATATCAAACTCAAATCCAAAGAGAAGATCACGGGGGATTCCCCCACCAACGACCTTGTGAAGATGTCTGGTCCTCCCGTAATTAGAAAACATGTCACGAAATTCTGCCAATGTTGCGATCAGACATGTCATCTGAATTGTACGACCAAGGATTCCCCAATCTAAAGATAAAACAAAACGTTGGAAAAACAGTAATTAAAGATGAAAATTTAAAGCCTATGGAAGAAATGAAAAAGGAACATTCGTTTAAAAGTATTTCTTTTTCTTTCCCCCCCGCCCCAAAAAGAAAAGACTTATGACTAAAGAGTTCACATGACACTTGAACATTGTGTAAATGCAGGTTGATAACCAAGAACTTTAATTTTAATTCAAATGCTGAAACCCGAATAACTTAAAATTTCTTACTTTAACTTAAATTTCATAATATTTTGGTGATCAAAATAAGAAATTAAGTGATTTGACAAATAATTTTTCTCTATTTTTTTGAGACACTGATGTGAAGAAAATCCCTTTTCTTTTGTGGCAAAGTTCGGTGAAAAGAAGCCAATGAGTTAACTTAATTGGTATCGTTTTTTCCCGTTATAAAAATCTCGAATTCAAATCTCTTTATATATTTAAAAAAAAAAAATTGTTTAAAAAAAAATGTATTAAAAAAAACCAAGGGGCTCAAAGAAAAAAAAACGAGAGGCCTAACAAGGGACCGTAGGAGGGGAGCCCACTTCCAACCCAAAACCACATAACAAGAAAGGAAACCTAACAATCAGGGAGGAAGCAAACAAAACATAAACAACAACCCACAGCTATAGGAGACCAAATCCTAAGATAATAACCCATAGCTATAGGAGACCAACTCTAAGATGCATTAGGGCCCCAAAAAAACATAGTATTGAGGGTAGGGATGTTATGATACTCGGGTCGAGTCAAGTAGTGTTGATACCCGAACTCGACTCAAGTATTGTTTAGGTGAGTTCAAACTCGAGATCGAGCTCGTCGAGCTTGCATTTCTTGAGCTCGATCTCAAACTCGAAATGTTGTCGAGTAGTGTCACCCAAGTTTGCATTTCTTAAGCTGGAGCTCGAACTTGAAGTGTCGTCGGATAGCGTGAATAATATATTCAAAAGAATATACCCATAAACACAATTTCACATATAAAAATTATTTTAAAAAATATAATTAATTAATTTCGAATAACCTGTTGAACTTTCAAACTTGACACAATTAGGTTCAAACTCGAGCTCGATACTGAACTACTCGAGCTCGAGCTCGAGCTTGGTTTTACCGAGCTCGAGTCGAACTTTGACCAAATAATGTCACGGGTACCCGTGACACTACCCGAATATCATAACAGGCTTAATTAAGGGTGAGGGTGGGGAGGCACAACCTAAGATGAGTCCAAGGATTTACACTGAGGAGGGAAGATAGATCTTCTCAAGCTAGACACCGGACTCAGTACTCAACAGATTAGCATTGTAAGTTGTTCGAAGAAAGGCTTGCCAAATGTCTTCATCTTTTGAGATTTTTTTTCCCCCACCACCGATATCTGGAGCCATATTCCGATTAATCTAGTTCGAGTATCTGCAAAAATCTATTTAGGGAATTGCTCTTCCAACGTAATTTTTTCATTCTTAAAGTTTTAAACTCGAGACTTGTTTAAATAACCTACCAACACTAGGCCATCCGTTGGTGTCTTCATATTGAGATTGAGCAAGTAGATATGAGATAGGTCTACTTGGCCTCTCTCTTCACCTACACCATAGGGCCTCGAGGTTCAAAAGCAAAATCATCATCTGGAAGTGAAATCTGTAATAACCCTACAATTCCAACTTGCTACAATCTGATAGCATCAGTTACCCAACATTCTGTTTCCTTGAGATAAAAGCTATATCGGCAAGACATTGCTGCCACAAGATATTCGAAAGAACATATTAATGCATCCCTGTTCCTAAAGACATCTATTTTGTCAAAAGTTTATGCATCAATTTCCCTATATCATTTATTTATATGCATGTTATTAATACATCCATGTAACAAATATTCTTGAAGAACAAAATCTTTACATTTTAGGAATATTCAAGAAACATTGTGTCAGCAATTCATTTTGATATATTGCAGCTATTACTCTAGGATGGCAAAATTTTTCTTAGTTTCATGGTAATTTCAGGAGAAGGGAAGTCTAACATCTGACCTGTTACGCAGCTTGGGTGTCCAATGTCAGAACCACCAGCCCAAGATCCAGAGTAAGTCTCCAAATTTTTTACTCGGTGTCTTCATGTCTTCAGTTTTGAACCAGCCCTACCACTGCCTTGGATACGAGATAAACCAAAAATTTCAGCGCCCAAGTGAGTGGTTTCTGGCCAACACAGGACCCACATTGGTCCTAAACCCGCACCTGACAAATTGCAACAACTAAGCACGGTGGCAAAACATGACGCACTCATGCTTCATCCCAAAAGGCACCTCTGCGGATTTTTTTTCCCCCCCAAATTCTTGCATTTTCCCAAGCAGTAGCAGCTTTATCATAAATTGCAGCTGCCCGTTAACTGGTGTGACCTTCCACCATTCTCATTTTTGAGCATTTTCTTAGCCCCACTTTATGGTTCATATCATGCTCAGACAAGATTATTATGCCTGCCAGATCATCAACTTTTTCAATGAGCAGTTTCAACAGCGGAACCTTTGAAAGAGTGCTACATGACCCCACCATGATCAACTTCTTCTGCTCAAATGACAGTAAACAGCATCAATGAATGATTTTCAACAAGCATGCGAAGGCACTTACTTTTTACATGCATACAGCGTAGTGGTGACAAACTGTAAAATCTCATGCAAAGTTTATCTTTCTGGAACCTAGAAAGAAAGCCATAAAATTCTACCCGAGCACCTGATTCAAAAATTCCAAATGTCAATCTGACACTCCAGGCAGCAACATATTAGAGAATCATTCACCGGTTATCCATTGTAATATGCATCTATGAAGCACCCATACCACCAGGCAGTGGGTCAGCATGTTCAACAAGTGTTAAAGACCGGCATGACGCCAAACAAACTTGTCATATTTCTGGTAGTTATAAATAATAAATTCCAAAACATAAATAAATTGATCAAAATACAATTCATCTTGATGGAATAAATATATCCATATATCATTGTTGATTAACGTGCTAAATACTAGATTAAAGGCTGCAGTAAAGAACAAGCATGATCCTTTTTCTTCTTGATGGTATTACAAAGTAAATAAAGTGCTGCATAAATACCAAGAAGAAATTTCATCAGAAACCTTTGTTCAAACAAAAGGATATACTGATGATCATAGTGCTTACCTTAGCACGTGTGAGAGCAACATTAATCCTATGCCAGTCTCCAAGCAACGAAGAAGCGCATGTAGAATTCTTACTTGATCTCACAAAGGACAACAATATGCAATCCTTATCCCTCCCCTGCACAAGTCAAAACACATGTTTCATATGAGTCGCATTATCAGCAAATCACTTGTTCTAGCCCGACTCATAAATTTATTTATCAGTCATTAAAAACACCAATGAAGCATTCTGTCAAAATCTAAGGCTGGAAGTACATTATCTCCTCCATTAAAGGCCAAAATTCTTAGCCATATTCCAGGGTTCTACATCCTTTCTTACTTCCTCAGCTATGGTAAATCTCATACTAGAAACAAGTGAATTTAGCAATGGAAACTGAGTGGAAATGCCATATACTGTTCAGTTTGTCAAATGGGCTTAGCAAAGCTTCAGTTCAATCGCCAATGTTATTACATTCCATGGACCTAGCCAATTTCACAAATCATGCCCAGAGAAAGAAGTTAGCATGCTTATCAGAAGCAAACCAATTTCAAGATGTTGTATCATTGTGGATGCATGCTGCATACCTGATATTTGTCAATGGTATGTATCTCTACAGATGCAGCAGTAGCTTGCCGTATTAGTTTTGCCTGAGAGTTGTATGGGGTAATGATACCGATATCTTCCTCTTTGATGCCATTATCAATCAATCCTTCCGTAACCTGGCCATGATGCATGAAGAAAAACTTTTCACCAGAGAAAAGAAAAGATACATAACTGAGAAGAGAAAAGAACCAACTAGTTGTAACTTGTCAAGTACTAGTTAAAACAAGTGTCAAACAAGTCATACCTTCATAATGATGTCTGCTTCCAGTGGGTTATCAACAGTAATGTGATCTTTTTCTTCAAAATCAAGTAATTTATCTGTGAAATAATGACATTCAAGATGTGTATCACCAACCTAAGAACTTAGAAAGGAAAGAAGAAAGAGGAGAGAAACCTGTATTTATAAATACAACAGGTCTGTTTGGATCCAAAACCTGCAGAAGAAAAATGAATGCAAAGTTTCAGACAATTGGCTTGGAAAGAAATATCATATTACCTGCAGAAGTGGCAAGAGCAGTGGGAATTTGAATCCCTAACCACAACTACCTTAGGCATAGGTCTAACTACTGTTACATTTCCATTCTGAAAGTGCAACAAATTTTTCCCTTATTGGAAACCCTATGAGCAACATATAATAACAAATGGCTATATATTCTGCAGGTAGTGAATCGAACAAAAATGATTAGTCTGTAGCTAATAGATCATCTATTGCCAAATGAATTGTTATCCATTAACCATTCAATTGTATCTTCTCTCTTAATTTCTGACTTGGTTGAGTATCATAAAACACGCTATAGAATCAGGTGTCAAGGGCTTCTAAGGGGTTTCTTAGTGACTGAAAAAGGCATTGAAAACGTTGCTTTCGGATTTTCTGTTGCAATCTCTTTTGCCTCTTTTCTGTACTTTCTTTCTTCCTTCAAAACCATAATAAAATTTCTCTTCCAGTCTAAGGAAAGGAAGATGATTGAGTTACCTCCTTCAGCCATAAAGATGAAAACTTCAATGTATTAAACTTGAGCTTAGCATTCTCAATTTCAGAAGAACCACAATGCAACCTGTTTCCATATATTAAGGAGTTTGATAATTCCATAATCCCAGCACACATGCGGTACTGCAAATGACAACAACAATGTTTTAGCAGTGCAGAAGAGGAATATAAGAAAGGAGCATTTATAAAAATTAAGATCTACCTGGCTTTGCAATGCTGCTATTGCCTGAGGATGTGCTTCTGAAAGCCTACAAAACAGGCTTATTCCCATACCATTCTCCCGAGCTTCTATACTCTACAAAATAATAATAAAAAATAGTCCATGATACCTTTTGAAAATGGTAAAAGAAGTCAAAATAACTAGAAATGAAGAGACAATTAATGCACCTGGACAAGAGGAGGTAACTGATAATGATCTCCAACTAGAACAAACTTGGAGGCAAACATCAATGGACCTAAGGATACCTGATAGACAATGGTATGTGCATATTATATAATTCATTAATCCATGTTGACTAGAAAGCCTTAAATCTTCACTGTGTAGTGAAATTTTGACAAAAAATTTTGAGAAAAAGAAAAGATAAAACTATCTGCTTATGCTTAAAAACACCCATTAAGACCCAAGAAAGTGCATCAATCCAGAAAATAAAAGGATGTAAACAAGATACAAATTCAGAAATGGGTTTGAAGTTGAAGATGTGATGCTTATGCAATAATAGACAAATCAAAAACTTCAATTATAGTTTTACACAGGATAGTGCTTATTACTTAATCTTATTTGCTTAAACTTGCAAAGGGTCTTCAGGAAAGCAGCACTAATCTCAAGAACTAGGCAAGCTTTTCAACTCTAAGAAAGCAAGCTCCTAGGTTTAAAATAAGGTTGGCAGAGCTAGTATAGTATTGCCTATGCAATATAAATAAGCATGACATAATATCTGTTGAGAAAGATAGAGCATTAGAATTATATAGTTATGAACAGTATATACACAGGAGTATACTTGTAATGACTCACATAATTCATCTATCTGTGTGTGTGTGGATCTCTAGAAACACATAATCTATTCTCCATCATCTCTCTTGGTTATAATCTCTACATGGTATCAAAGCCATCCAAGAGAGAAACCCTAGTTTCTTCTATCCAAAAAAACCTTAGCTGTCAAAAGTGAGCGCAGAGCTCTACACCACCACCAGCTGCCCTACTCGTCCAGAGTAAGTGCACTACTCTGCACTACCTCTAGCCTTCTTTTTCAACTAAAGTAAGTGCAGAAATCTGCACCACGTTTCAAAACCCTGGCCATTGAACCAGAAGGTTAACATTCACAGGTACTGTTCACAGGCCAGTGCAGGTTTCTTTTCATGGGTATTGTTCATAGATATTGTAGCACATGGTACCTTAAACCCCTAGCTGCCCCTTGCTTGAATCAGTTTTCTGCTATGGCCTTAGAATCCTCATCTCCCCAAGTTACCTTGCGTGTCACTTCTATTGTTGTCCCTCACTTTTCAGGCACTCGTGTCATCACTGCTCAGAAGCCGAATGAACATACTACTCTGTATGGTCTACTACATTGGACATAGGGTTCCTTAGACAAGAACTCAAGGAACATCTGGTCACTGAAATCTCAGAGATTCGACAAGAAGATCATGCAAACTGGGAATGAGTCGATGCCCAGTGATTAAGCCTACTTTGGCAGTCCATTGACAATAACCTTCTGCCAATTTTTCAGGCTTTTCATTCTTGTGTGAAGGTTTGGAATCATTCTAGTCAGATGTACACTCACGAATTTATGATGTTATTAGTGATGTTGTTTGCCTTCAACAACATAACCAACCTAACTAAGATATTACTAATACTCATTTGCCAGTTTTGATTAGGCAACCCAGAAAAACTCCATGGTTTTGAAGAAAACCCAAGAGAACCAAGAAAGAAACTTTTAGCTAGGCATCAGTGAGTTGTTTGTTGACATTAAGCGGGCAATAAATCAAAAGCCCCAAATTGTTGGGCAGAATGTGTGAATGAGCCCAAAACCTAGCAGTATATAATGACTGAGACTCCTACCAAAGTCATAGGAAACTTGTTTGGACTCAACAGCTTTCCAAAAATGCTACGTTTATGGGTAATTAAAAAATCATTTAATTTAATTTACACATATGTCTAATTACTTGCCAAAATCAGCCTATCTGTGTTTTGCTAATCAAATTTCCTTAAGTCTAAATTAAGCCCAATCAGTTATGTATAAGTCAAAGCGAAAAGAATCAGATTAAAATTAGAAATAAAAAGAGGGGAAAGATGATAAAAAAGTAAAACTATACTGTTAGTTATTGCTAATAAATTACTCAAAACATATATTTAATACAGCCAAAGAATTACGGAAGAATGACAAGTAAAAAGATCCAATTCACCAAGAGTTAGCACTACAGGAAGCACCAGCCAACCTTGTCTCACCAAACACTTATATTTAAGCAACCAATAAGATGATCAATGCCAAAATTAATTTTCAATGTATGTGGAAAAAGGATTACAGAAATGCAAATGCAACCAATAAGCTCTCCCTGAATGCAACAATTAGGCTGGCTAATTAAACCCTAGTTGCGTGAACTTACTCCAGCTGTAGAAAGTATAAGCTCAGTATTTGTATTCATCTCCCATAAAGACACTTTCACATGCCTTGCAAATAAATTCTGATTCTCTGAACTACAAATTTTCAAACTCAAAAGCCAGTATTTTACAAGTGTTATGCACATTATCTAATCAACACAATATTGTGCATTTGTCATTAGGTTAGCAGCTCAGAAAAGGCAAGAGTAGTTCATCTGAGAGAGAAAGATAGAGAGAGAGACAAGCAAGTAAATGATTGCTGATATACGCCACCAAGATGTACAACTATAGTTCAATATATAGCAAAGCCAAATGAAAATAACTTAACATACCGGGATGGTAATTTGTCCAGCTTCATCCATGATGCATATGTCAAATCTCCTGTTAGAAAGTAAGGGACTTGTAACTCCCAAACAAGTTACTGCATAAACTTTTACTTGGTCTAATCTCCTCTTAATATCTTCAACATTTCGGATGTCCATATCTGTAATGGACATAGACAATAAAAATGGTAGAGTGAGCCAGAGAATGACAAAGAAGCATTTAAAAAGTTACGATAGCAGCAGCAACAACTAGACTTAACACCTGACAAACAGTTTCCCTGAATCTCTTCATGCACAGCATCATATCTTCCAATTCGTACAAAATCAATTCCCTGGAGATGTCTGTAGCTCAGTATTACCCAGAAAAGAGGAATATTACAACATTGGCACATAAAAGATGAACAGGCGAGAGGGAGGGAGAGAGGGAGAGAGAGAGAGAGAGAGAGAGAGAGCAAAGACAACTAATAATTTTCCCATAATCTACAAATTTGCCAGGAACAATGTGCAAGGGCTAGTTGTTTCATATTATGTAGTGAGAAGAAGAAAAAGGGAGCAACAGGTTTCACCAATCAAAAAGAAAAAGTGCAATAGGTCCAATTCTTCATCTACACAGCTGCAAAAGCAACTTTCTTCATTTGAGATTCCTTACACCTATCAAGCAATACACTACCAACACTCACCCATCTCAAAAGTTGCAACTCCCAATCAGCAATAAAATGAAGCCTAAAATCCCAGTTTCTAAAGGTTTTTTTTTTTTTGGGCCGGGGGGGGGGGGATCTAGATCTTGGCATCAACCCAAATTCTATGAGGGAGACAATAATTTATCAATACTTACTCTCAAATAAATCTTGTCATTATATAAATATTACCATTGTTGTTGAAGTTCTATATCACCTTGTTTTCCTACACGTCAAATGGGAGATGAGGTTAATCAAAAAGGTGCAAGTTCATGGATTCAAGTGGTACGTGCGTTGGGGTGGATCCCTACCATCAGCCACCACCTTCATCCATAAGTTATAGGGCTAATTCTAAAAGCTGCAAGAATGCAGTCCAACAGCTTTACACTGGAAAGCAGTTACACAATATATTCAACCCTTCAACCCAAGACCATTCTATTTTACATGAGGACCAGTTGATGTAGAACCTAGTCAATTATGCAGTTTATATCATACCATGATTTCAAAACAGAAGCAATGTCTATCTCTATGTATCAATCTGTTGAAGAGAATGCTCATCCAATGCCTGCGAGGCAATTGTTTTCTACGAACATGACTTTATCCAATTTCTTAATTATTTTTTAAACAACGCTTTTCAAATGGATACTTAGCTTATAAGTGTTAATACAGATTGCATTATGTAACTAGTAGATAAGGTTCACTTTGGCACAATGGTAAGGTTTCTAAATTTTAACCTAAAGGCCAAGGGCTAAATCATAAAAACAGCCCCTTGGCCTGCGGGGAAAGGATATAACATTTAACCCAAACCTTGCAAGCTCATGGACTAGGCCACCCAAGCGGTTAATCTAAATTAAGCTTGAGCTAAAAAGATAATCTCAGATAAGTTAAGGCAGCTTATTTCCCAAGGTTGAAATAAAAATTCGAACAATTTTTTAAGAGTAAGTTTCCTAACAATATCATGTCCTTGTCTTCAGAATTGTGGTGCATCTCATTGTCCATTACTAACATCATTGCCTTAGATTATGCCTTGAAGAAGTATGAAGGATGTAAAATTTCACGTGTCCACTCTTCCATGTCAACACTCAGGCATCACTCTTCAGCCAACAGATTCAGAACACCTCATTGCTTTTAAACAGCATATAAGTCCTCACTATATGGCTGTAATTCCTACCATATAAAATGTAAATTCACTGAAGCTACAAGCAAGCGTGCCAAAATCATCACAGAATATTGACAACTCAAGTAAAATATGGAGATGACCTGAGCTTTCAATTTGATTAGTAAATTATCAACTGCTGAGTTTGTGTAGGATGTGAGCAAAATGGATGCGCCTTTAATTAGCAAGGCCTTCACAGCATGAACCATCGTGGATGTTTTGCCCGTTCCAGGCATTCCTAAAATGAGAGCATAATCCTTTGCTGTGAGCATCTGAAATTTATCATAGGCTGTGACCGTTAGCAAACCAGTCATCTAACAAAACAGAATACCGGGAATGCAGGAAAAATATTAAATGTAAAAAAAGGAAACCACACAAGGTCTTAATGAACACTGACCTTGAGTATGGCCCTGCGCTGATCATTATTCAGATTCTTCTCAGACCTGACATATGATATCGCTGGATCTTGACTGAAGATACATCCACCATCAAACCTAGGAGCCTAAATAATAATAATAATAATAATAATAATAAAGATCAATCATGTTTTGAGGTACTGAATTGAAAAAGAAAATGATAATAAACAAAAATAATTTGTCATTAAAATGATAATGGTCCATCAGAAACATTCACCTCAAGGTCAACAATCATCTTTCTAATATGAGAGCTTTGAATACTTGGTAGAAAGAGTTGTACAAGGTTAAACCTTCAACCGCAAACACAAACATAAGGAAATCAGGTATGACTTATAGGTTGTCTCTTCATGATAAATGCTCAAGGAATGAGATTCCAATTCTACCTCATAATTGCAAATGAAGTAACCATTTCATCCTTCTCGATGTGCCAGACCTCACAATAGAGATCTTTCAATGTTGAATGACTCCTTCCTGGAAGCCGCAACATCTTAGACAAAGAAACCTGACATTTTTTATTTAAGAAGGTTAAAGAGACACAAAGGACATTTTAATAAGATCAATACTCTAAAATGCTCAGGAGACTAAGAATTCTAGAATCATAGTGTGTGTAGTTTTCTGAGCAAGAAATCATGATAAGGCAGCAGAGTTGCTATACAAGTCAAGAATGACTATGCTACTATTACTTTTGTCCTTACAGAAACATGGGAGGAACTGATATCCATTATGACCCCATTTGCAACTGTCACACCATTATCTGTACTGAGTACCTGAATGCAAATAAACAGAAACAGAGAAGAATCAATGGACAAAAAAAAGTAAAACACATAAGAGTACAGAAAACATAGGAGAGTCCATCCTCGAAGTCTGTACTTAAACAGATCAAAATATTATGAGGACAAAAGAATTCCTAATTGAAACATTTTTGCAACCTATATGGTTCGATTTTTTAAACATTGCAGGGTAGCAACATCCATCTCTTGTTGAGTCAAAGGCTAGTATTGAATATATGTATCCTTGTCAAAATGTTTCAATTATCATCACCTTTTTGTTGTTAATGGTAACAAAAGGAACAGATTATATGTCAAAACTCCTAAAACTTTTGTTATAGTGTAATCCTACCATTATTGCACTTGTACATATATCTTATTATGCATAAGCTTTAGGTAACAAGAAGAAATACAAAAGGCACCATACTGAACATTTTGCACTTGTAGAGATATTTTATTTACTCATAAAAAATAAAACACACTTCATAAAATCCCTACTCAATTGAATTTAAAAACTGAAATACAAACCATACTGTTAGGGAATTTTTTTTCCTTTCTCGTTTGCATACCCATTAAATTTGATATAGTATTTTGGGTCCAAGAAGATGGCATAAGAAATAATAAATATTCCAAGACAAGTATAATGATAGTGGTCAACTACTTTGGGTTCAAGTACACACAATTCAACTTTTAATACTCTGGTCTTGATGCAGGGAAGTTTAAAACCCATCATATATGTTTGAGCCATGTTCAGATACATGAGCTCTTTTTTCGCGAGTAGCTTTGTTTAATGATGATGCAAAACTAAAAGCATGATATGAACTTTGACCTATGAGCGCCAGGTCAGGATTCAGCCAATGGACTAGAGGCCTTATACTTGATATTGTAACAATCAGAAAGACATCAAAAAAGTGTCATTTGGCATGTGAAAGTTAGAAAATTAAATGGCTACAGAATATGAGATGTATTAGTATTAAAAAAAAAATGTCACTGCACTTTGTTATCTTAAACTTTTTAATATGTTTCCTACAAATAGATGTAGATAAGTTTAGAAGCTATGAAATGAATTTTTAAAAATCTATAAAGTCTTATTAATGACAAATTCATTTTAGTCTATAAAGTAAACTGTCCAAGAGATTCAACAACTTTGTTGGTAACTGAATGGAAATAGTGTTTGGTGGGTTTTTCTTTTCCCTTAGAGTAATAGGGTTTGTTTAATAATGCCTCGAGTTTCACCATTTAACAAAAAATATGTATATACATTAAAAAATTAAATATACAAAGGTTTTCGTCCAACTTATGCACTCAAGTCCAGCACCATTAAATTCTGGATAAGAAAACATTCACCTTCTTTTGATTTCATTTGTAACAAGGCACCAAAGTAAATTAAACACTTATTTTGTGTTAATTACTAACTTTCCAAAATAAGTATGATAAGGACTATCAATGAAACAGATTTCAGAGCATAGTGGTTGCCAGCATTTGTAAACTCTTAAGATGGCACTAACAAGGATCTTTTATATCTTTTGTAGCAACTTTATATTTAAATACCACCCCATGTGAAGTGGTCAGAGATCACATTATATCAACAGTTACAGGTAAAATGAATAAAAAAACTCAAAACAGGCATACCACATGGTCTCCACTTCTTAGAGTGCAATCAAAAGTGTTTGGTGAAGAAGCAGAATTGAGAGAGTCCCCATCATGTGCTCCAACATCAAGGCAAGGTAAATTTTGACAAACAAAATGATAAGTGAAGCGATTATCTTTCGAAGACCTTTCCAGTGGGAGTTCACTTGAAGGATCAAGGACAATTGAAGATATAAAACTAGTTGGTTGTTCACTCTTCAATTGACGCGAATGCCGCATTCCTTTCTTCACAATCTGAAGTTTTCAGACAACAAGCATGCAAAGAATTTCATCATAAAAGCTTCTTATTTCTCTAAACTGCATTGTCATTACAAGTGTAGGATAAAACAGCAGTCTACCAGCATCTCCTTTGCTTCTAAGTCTATCAACCGATCCCATTGTCGAAGGAAATCACAATGAGAAGCTGTTAAATGACGAATATGTGACTCAAAGGCATCATCTAGTCCACTGTCCTCTAGTGTCCCACCATAAGCCTAAAGCAAAAGAGGAAATCTGTTACATTTATGGATTTCAAAGAAATAAGAAACTTTCAAGTCCATATATCAGATTAAATAATTAAATTCAGCCATTTTTGCAATTTTGCAAGGCACTATTTTATTGGTTTACATGCTGGTCCTTCCCCCTGCTCAAAAGTATATTGCCAAGTATGAGCCAAATGCAAGATGTTCCAGGAGCACAAAAGAAGAACATTGTTTTGATTGCAAGAGAAGTCAGTAAGAGGCTACTTCAGCATGGGAAGAGAGAGAGAAAGACATGGACAAGATTTGGCTGATAGGCTAGCACAAGGGATCTTACATGTCTCCTCCATCTTTTTCATAGCCTAATCCTCAATCATGGAATTATCTATATGGAATTCCCAACTCAATTAGTTGTTGAAGTGGCACCAACGGCAAGGGTGATTGTAGCTTTCAAGGAGGAAGAGAGATTTAATTTTTTTCTATATTAATTTAAATTTTATCATTTTTTTTTTCAATCAATCACATGCAGAATGCCTAAAATGGATGCATGCTCACAGAAGTGACTAAGGGGGTACTATGACAACTTTTGAACCTCAAGGGGCAAAGTGATTTTGGGCTAAACTGCGAGACGTTAAGGAAACTTTTGCCTTCTAGAAATCTTACCATGAGATCATGTTGAAATCACAAACACTAAAATAGAATCTGATAACATCAGCAAATATTTCCAAAATCCAAATGCTAACAAGCATATTATTCTCTTAAGTTAGAGTAACTTTATCAACATAGTGTTCTCCCATCATGTTAACACAACAAAAACCATGGGGCTCAAAAGCCAAACTGTGTCCTCATTGAAGACTCTTTCCAGTTTATGTGGTTACCAGAACCAACTCAGAACCAAACCTCCATCTCATCTGCAGATTGCTTCCAGAAGATAATAACAAATAGTGAGTTGTTTGCAGTAAGAATCTTTTGGCAGTAGATGGAGTCCATGTTTGTACTCCAGTCAGGTGTAAGAATAAAGATAAAAAAGGCATTCTCCAGAGAAGAATGGAAAGACATACCTTATGATAGATTGAACATACACTAAGATGGCGACAAGATCTGCAAACATTTGCTCTCTAGAAGAGAAGAAAAATAGAATATCAGCAAATATCCAGTAAACCATTATAATGATACACAATACTTCAGTGGTAGCAATACCTGTAACATTGGTGGTAGTTGTTGCATTCTTAATGCTTTGAGAATATCATTTGCAAGTTCATTACGCCGCATAATTAACCCAACCAACTTAGATCTTTCCGCCTTAATTTCCTGTATATTGTTTTACAAATAGACTCAATAGCTTCTCATCATAAGCACTTAAATTCATGCAAGTTCAGGTGATTTTACCTGTGTCTGGTCTGTATGAAGGTAATACAGAAGACCACAATCAATATGCTTTAGGTACCTGAGAGAAAAGGAGGTTAATAAAAGAAAATATGGAAATGCTACATCATTTACATTATACAGATACGCTCTTGAATGTATGCCTTTAAAAGGTCAGAGCTAGAATTCACCTCTCGGACATAATTATGGTGTATAAGATCACTTGAGCTTCATGCTCCATAAATGACTGCATTAATGGCAATCATGAGTGACAAGGATGGAAAGTAAGCAATGCACAATATATAATTCCCAAAGAAGAGGACTTCTATTGGAGTACCCATTCTTCCCTGCATTACTTCACAGGAAAACGGAATTATTAGCTCAGACTTGCCTGGCCACTGGTTGCTTTCCCTGTTTTGAACTCCAAAGGCATAATCTTTTCATAAGTACCATCCCTGTTTGAATCAACTTTTACCCAAACAGATGCATCAATCACTCCTTTCAAACCAAATTTTGGAGCCCATGCCATTTCCTCGATGTCTATCACCTACATTTATGTTTTATGTAGGACCAATTAACAAAGCTTAAGTTGGAGGAGGAAGACAATTATAGGGTCATACTTCATATTGCAAATAAAACCTCAAGAAAGCATAAATTCCTGCAGCTGAGGATGCTTGCAAATATATATTAAGGTGAAGCAATAATGGACCTATTCTGTAGAATCTAGAGTGAAGAGCAAGTAACAAGCAGAAGTGTTAGCATGTCAACTAATTGCAGCAGGTTAGTCTTATAGGAGTAATTGAAAGTTTATACTCACTCTCATTTTATTAATAAACACTCGAATGAAATAAGGCATATCCATATGAAACCTAATATGACTTGATGAGATATAAGGTTTTGAGCAGTGAACAGCTCAAGCATCACCCTTTTTGGGTAAAACAGTGAAGAGTTTCTAACTTCTATATATAAGTCTTGTAAGCTTCATCTTGCAAGTGCCCTCTTAGATCCTGGTAGCAATTCATTCTTACCCTGAACAACTTACAATCAGAAGCACTCCCAACCACTGTAAACCAAATCATCCACTATTCTGTCAATAAGAGAAAGGATAGACATGCAATAAATGCAAACCAAAAATCTTAAGTCGCACATTATGTTTATCACTGGGCTACCTCTAGCAGCATAGATGAAGGCAGAACTGCAAAAATTGGGAAAACTTCTTACCTCAGATATTTCAATCTTCTTATCACCGTCCTGAGATCCAAAATTAACAGATGAAACAGTTGACTCCTGGAATAGTGAACAATAATAAGCCCCAAACTCACCATGGTCATATGGAACAACATATGTAACATGGACAGGAATGCATATTTTCTTTGGTTAAGAACAGGATGAAGCCCAACACTGCCAGTTAGATGCCATTCAGATATGTGAAACAGGCACAAGTTATGAGGAATCTAAGATGGTGTGGAAACACAAAACCACCAGTTAGATGTCAATGTTGGTTTAATGGGAGTCTGCTGGAATTCAAATGCAAGAGTCTGTGATAATGCACATTGGATCCCCATTCAATAGAAATAAAGTCAAAAAATAAAACTAAAATTTATTGGCTTCATGCTAAATGCTCAAAAGTCAAAACTTCAAATTTAAGGCTGGTTTAGACTTTTAACAAGTTTTAATTCACCTGTGAATCTTTGAAGCAAACAATCCAATTCAAAATTTTTGGAATTGCTTCAATCAAGGTTTTGAATATATCCGCTTCATTTGCTGCAACATTCACATAAATGGAATAACATAAGTTATAAATGCAATATATCAAAACAATAACTAAGATGTATAATGCATCCATTATCTGCCTGACTACTAAGAAATAAAATTTGATAAGATGACAAAATGAACAAATGAGAAAACACCAATCATTTACAAGTACACTATAAAATGGATCTGGAGAGAATGTTATAGAAATAGACATTTATTATAGTTACCACCTTCACATGCATACAAGCTCTCAACATTTTTCTGCAGTACCATTTTTGCATATTCTTCCAAGAAAACTGCCGTAGGAGTTTCCTTGAGAAGTCCAGCCTGCATGTAGAGAAAAGGTTCACACCTTTATACCTTGCTTACGTCTCAAACAACCACCCATGTCAATGATAACATGAAAAATTAAATTTGGCAATATCTACAAGATAAGGGAAAAGATTTAGATCGGACCTGAAAAATTTGGTGCAGCAGGGTACCAATCAGGGCTGCAGTTGAATTTTCACGGCATTTCAATCTCTCATCTAGGACGGTTCGCCTTGGACAACCAAAACTAGCAGCCACCTAAGATGCAATTCAAGATCAATTAGAGAAATAAAAGCAGTAAATCTAGTCAGACATATGGCATTTGTGAGTTATAGTTGAATAGAATCATGTACAATATTCAAATTATTAGAGAACAAATGAAAATGAGTTAATTAGAAATTACCCGAGTCCCAGACACCAATAAATCTGGATGAACAATCAGAAAATTACTGTCATGGTCTACGTCACATTTCCCCTGGCCATCAAATTCTCCAATCACATGTACGGAATCCCCAGGTGCAATGGCACTATAAATCCTGAAAAGATAGAGAGATGCATAGACATGATTATTCCAATTCAAAGTGGTTTGACCACTAGCAAATAATATCCATAAGACTACCACTATGACTACATCCACACAAACGGGAGCAGGATTTGTTTGAACAAGATGACCAATCACATGAGAAGAGAATCGTTATGTTTATTTAAAAATCCAACTGATATTTATGATTCCATGTATAAGTTATTCATGTATTTACATTTTCGTATTATTTTACCAAGCTTACATATTTCCATGTGCAAAGCCCATGCATAAAGAGTACTAACTATTATATGTCCACAACAATCATAAAGAAAAATGTGGATCATCACGTAGCTTACAATTTGCTTGCTTCAGTAACATATCATGGAAACATTTTCCAATTGATTTACATTGTCCACAAGAATTATAGTTTGGTAATTGATGGGTTTACTTAAAATCCATCTGATAACTATGCATTCATGTACAAATTGTTGATGAATGCATATTTTCAAATTGTTTCACCAAACTTGTAACCACCATGCCCACGCAATCATGAAGTGCAACATCACACTAGTTGCAAAAGTTTATTTCATAACATATCATAGAAAACATTTTCCCACTGATACATTCATCAACATTCCCAAGAAAGAACACTAAGATCTGGTACAAAGGAAATTTCCTGTGAAAACCTTTTAGTGTTACTCAAAAACTTTAGTGAAAACCTTCAGGTGAATAAGCTTCCATCAGTTCAAAGTTCAACCCGCACATTATTGTTACGATCTATTGCATATTCCACAACCCAAGCCCTAGCAACATATGCAAAACTTAAATCTTAAAACGTAAGTGGTCCAATATTTGCTGGTAGGTCAGGGACTCACTCACTCCTTGTTCCGTGTTAGGGTGAAGACTACCACGTACAATAAATAAAAAACTATATATAAAATTTTACAGTAACAAATTTTGAAAAGCAATATTAATTGAATCACCGACCATTCATCCCACAAATGAGCAGCACGCTCTTCTCCACTTCGTTCATTCAACAGGCGAAGCACCTGAAAGTGGAGATGATTGACTTTACCACTTCATAAGCCTTATAAAAGAGATAAAGCAAATGGTTTTTATCTTTTTGTTCTTATTGAAGACCGTAAAAACCTTAAAGGGACGTTGCAGGCCAGCAGAATCAGCAGTTTTGCACTTCTCTGAAACCTGTAGAAAAAGCAATTGTCATTATGTCTCCACCAGAACAAGTCATATCTGACTGTTAATTTAATGCACACCTCCAATACAAGGAAATTAAGATCTGAAAACACATTAGCCACTCCTTTTGCTGAACCCTGTGTCTGCTCTTTCAACAGAGAACCAGTTTTGATATGCATTCCATTAGCAACTATGTGTTGAACTTTGGATTGAGGTAGGTTGGAGTCAAGAGAGACATTTCCTTCCACAGATATGACATCTTCTACTTGATCAAGAAGTTCAAGCAATGCCTAGAGTCATCATAATTGAAAATAGTTTTAAGGCACTATAGAAGCCGAATGCGCTATTTTGTATTCTTGTCATTATTATCAACAAAGTGCCCCAATCTAAATGAAAAGGAATAACAATGGGTCCAGTCCATCAGTATACAAATCAACAACAAAATCAGAAAAGAATGAAACCTTTTTGTGATGCCTCAAACCCAGCTTAGCAGGGGCTTCATTACAATCAACACCATCTTTGAGCTGCAATTTGGTTAGGCAATTCAATGTGATGGGAAACACAACACCAGAACACTTCTCAAGTAAAACCAAATAGCCAATAAATAGTTTACCTTGTCAGTGCAAAATGAAAGAGACGGTGGAGTCCTGAAAGGACTCTCCTTGTTGGCAGCAGAATGAGTATTGAAATTCACATCAGCCGCATGTCCTGTGATCCCATGGTGACCTGGATCAAGACCTTGTTTCACTTTTTTCAAGCCCACCCCATTTGGAGGAGGCGAACAGAATCGCTTTTTAACCTAAGCAGTGGAACCAGACAAAACCCTCAAGCCCGAGAAACATTAAACACCCCAAAGTCAAAGACACGGACAAAACACAATTTCACCATTATGCATACCTGCTTCTGTGAGCATTGACGAACCGCAGAAGCGTTAAACCTTGAAGCATCAGCCAAACCTCTTACTACCTCAGGCAATTTCTTCGATACTGCTTGAAGTCGCTCATTGACTGGAGATATCTTCCACGTAACCTCATCACCTCCATCATCCTGACTCTGCTTTATCAACTACTACCCCCAATAATATGACTAATGTTAAACATATACTCAAACAACAACAAATCAAACTATGTAGAGAGAGAGAGAGAGATCGCAAATTTTACCAATCCCGGAGAGAACTTGAATCCCTTACTCGAGGCACACTTTAAAACCTCGGGCGACATTTCCGAAAGATTCTCACACCCACATTTGCCACTAACAAGAGGAGTACTCTGAGAAGGGTTTCTCTCGTCCCCATTTTGCGAATTTCTTTCCTTTTCAGGGTTTCCAGGTCTAAAATCCTCTTTCCTCGTCTTTACCAGACAACATTTCTCAGAAACTTTAGGATTTTGAGCAACCGAAATCACATTAATCCGATCACAGGTCCTCAAAACTGAGGCATCTCCAGAATTGAGATCTCTTATAGGATTTTGAGCCGCTGAACCGACCCTAGTTGCATCATTTCTGGAAATGGCAACGGCATTGTCGTTAGGGTATCGAGATGAATCGGTGGAAGAGTCAGAAGATCGAGAATTGGGGGGATTTTTAGGGTTTTGAGAAGCGTTCTGAGTGTGACGATCGAAGAAATGCTGGATGCCGAACTTGCAGGGCTGAGATTGAGCCGGGTTTGATTTCTTTGATGAGGGTTTCTTTCTCGGAGGCATTATTTTTTGGATACTCGATGAACTCTAGGGTTTCAACAAAAACAACAGTAACTGCAGGTATGGAAGCTCTAAGCAGTAGAAACGGGGAGAGGTTTTTATATAATCTGTCATTTTGCGTAATTTTGTTTTCCCGCCAAGAGAAATGCGTTGGATTTGGCTTTGAAGAGTAGGTGGCGGGGCATCGGTTCCGGTTCCCCGGGGCGGGGCGGGGGGCCTCGGGCTTGGCCAACTCTAAGAATAAATATGGGTAATGATGATACCCAACCAAATGTCCAATAAATAGCCCAAGAACTAATCAAACTAGGGTTTGACCTTTTGGGCCCCCCACAACCTCGGGCATACACCCAAAATCATTTATAACTCCTCAGTCATCCGTTCCCTCGATATCCACGTTTCTCGATCACTCTATTTTTTAATAAGATGGTCTTAGAATCTGGGGCCAAATAATCAAAGGAATAGGTTCAACTCAAGATAATCTACAGAGAAAATGAATTTTCAAACGAATTCAAATTTTTCTTGTGAGAATCAAAATCTTCTCTGTTCTATAAGCGATTCCCAAAATACAAAAACTTATCCTAACAGGAATATTGATTAAAATATGAAGTGTCCACATTTATGGATCTTTCTCAAACACCGAAAGCAGCATACCTCCATGAAATCTCAAATAATAAACTCCGTAATTTTGGGAATTCTCCTCAATCTCCCATACAAGAAACTAGGACTAGGAAGCTTATTTAAAAAAAAAAAAAAAAAAAAAAAAAAAAAAAAGACCACCTTAGGGCACTTTCCACGAAGGACATATATATAAGCAGAACATCAGCTACAACATAAATAAGTTCTCGAGAGACTCTTTTTTATCTGTTGACCATATTCAAAATCCGCACTTTCTGACTTGAGTGTCAGAATCTTCTCTACCGGAATACTCTTTGGTGACTTTTTGCAGGTTGAAGACTTTGGATCATCCTTGGTTGTAGGACTCCCACGCAGTCAGATAAAGCAGGTATCTGTGGAAAAAATCCACCTCCATCAAATTGGCACCATTCGTGGGAAACAGATTAAGAAGAAACTTGCTCCCCCTCTGAATTCCCAATACCAATGACATCATGTCGCAGAAAAGGAGGAGGCCACTCATCGACTTCGATGACAATGATTTGATTTGAGTTACACCAGATCACAACAGCCCTCTTGTTATAACGATGGAAATAGGGCAGTATATGGTCAAAAGGGTTCTGATCGACTAAGGTTTGGGCTATGATGTCATTTACTCGGACGCTTTTCAACAGATAGGTTTCACCCTATCGATCTACGCTCCCAAATGGCTCCAAGAGTCATTGTACCTAGAAGGTACCATAACGCTTCCTTTGATTCAAAGAACTCCTTTGAATCACACCTCTGCTACAATTGTGTTCAACGTAATCAAGTCCCCTTCTCCCTACAATGCCATTCTTGGCCGACTCAGCCTAAACCGTCTAGAGGCTTTACCCAGCACCAAATAAATGAAGATTAAATTCCAAACAATGCAAGGCGTTACAACTATCAATTGTGACCCTACGCCTCAACTACCCCCACTTGAGAAAAACCAAGAAAGCCTATTGATAGAACCAGCTGAATTCAGGGATGACCTCGCATCAGCACACAAACCTCAATCTTCCGAGGAGGTGGATGAGATCTCACTCAACGAAGACCCTCTACAAATTATCAAAATTGGGGCCAAGCTGTCACCGTCCTACGCGAAGCCATTATTGCATGCCTCTGTTGTCACTCAAAGGATTTTACATGGTCTCTCGAAAGATATGCCAAGGATTTATCCATCCATAATAGTTCACAAGTTAACTGTCGACCTGAGTCGAAAGGTCGTGAAGCAGAAGAAGAGTGTATTTGCTTTAGAACGGCAACACGCAATCCAGGAAGAAGTACAAAAGCTCTTGGCAGTAGGATTTATTAGGGAAGTAAAATACCCTGAATGGTTGGCAAATGTGGTTATGGTCAAAAAAGCCAACGGCAAGTTGAGGATATGTGTTGACTTTACTGACCTTAACAAAGTTTGCCCGAAAGACAGTTATCCACTTTCAAATATTGATAAACTCGTGGACAACTCTTCAGGTCATCAGTTTCTCAGTTTTATAGACGCTTACTTTGACTATAACCAAAATCTGAATGCCCTTAAAAGATGAAGAAAATACCAGTTTTATTGTAGAGTTTAGCACTTATTGCTATAGGGTCATTCCCTTTGGCCTAAAAAATGCGGGAGTCACTTTTCAAAGATTAGTTAACAAAGTTTTTGGCAAACAGATCCATAGAAACATAGAGGCCTATGTAGATGTCATGCTCGTTAAGAGCGCTAGTCTAGAAAGTCATGTAGCAAACCTAAAATAAACCTTCACAACACTGGAGCATTATAACATGAGGCTTAACTTGGCAAAGTGTACTTTTGGGATTACCTCGGGTAAGTTTCTCGGCTTCATGATCACAAATAGGGGGATTGAGGCAAACCTAGAAAAGATTTAAGCCATCATAAACATGACACCTCTTAGAACACTAAAGGAGATGCAGAGCCTTACAGGACAGATCGCTGCCTTAAGTCGACTCATGTCCAAAGTCAGAGATAAGTATAAGCCCTTTTTCGATGCCTTGAAGAAGTCCCGAAGATTCGAATGGACTATCGAATGCCAAGGAGCTTTGACAAGTTTAGAGACTATCTGGCATCACTGTCACTACTTTCCCGACCAACCCCTAGTGAGAAACTATATCTCTACCTCTCTATCTCTAACCATGCCCTCTGTGCAGTGTTAGTTTGATATGACACTGATATCCAAAGGCATGTGTATTATGTTAGTCATGTCCTCCACGAAGCAGAGATAAATTATAAGCCCATAGAAAAAATGGCCTTCGCTCTTATCATGGCTGCTCAATGCCTCCGCCCATTTTTCTAGGTGCACACAATTGTTGTTTTAACCAACCAGCTATTAAAACAAGTACTATAAAAGTGGGACATGTTAGGGCGATTGATTAAGTGGAGTATCAAACTTGGGGAATTGGACATCACCTACCAAAGGCCTGCCATTGAGGGCCAGACCCTTGCTGACTTCATCTTAGAGTGTACACTTCCAAACAATAGCTAACAAATGCCCTAAGACCTCCAGGAAGGATGTACACTACCACTCTAGACGCTGCATGTGAATGGATCCTCTAATTCATCGGGGAGTGGAGCAGAACTCATCCTCATGGGTCCTGACGACTTCAAAGCCGAATGCACGCTTATTTTGAATTTAAAGCTATAAACAACCAGACCGAATACGAAGCGCTTTTGGCTAGGCTACGAATAGCTGCTTCACTGGGGGCCCGAAAGATAAGGATATTTATGAATAGTCGCTCGTGGTAAGACTGGTCGAAGGCACCTATGAGACAAGGGGACCCATGATGGTAAAGTATTTAACTAAATTACAAGAAGTGATGTAAGAATTCTAGAGGGTTGACATATAAAAAATTCCCAAATCGGAAAACGCCAAAGTTGACACACTATCCAAGTTGGCCAATTCAGATTCGGTAGCAAACAACCAAACAGTATATGTTAAGAGTCTTCCCTATCCTAGCATCGACGAACTAGAACAAGTCTAATCAATATGCCAATTATCGACCTAGAAGGACCCCATACAAGTCTACCTAAACGATGGGCAACTACCTAAATCACCTAGCGAAGCAGCCAAGATCAAACAAAGAGCCGCGCACTATGCCATCATTAATGATACTCTTTATAAAAAATCTTTCATTCTCCCATACCTCAAATGCCTAACTCTCAAAGAAGAAGACTACATTCTCAAAGAGATACACAATGGGATATGTGGAAACCATTTTGGAGCGCGAAATTTAGCAAACAAGGCCCTAAAACAAGGTTACTATTGGCCTACGATGAAAGCCGACGTGAACACCTTTGTCAAGAGATGTGACAAGTGTCAACACTTCTCAATAGTACCCCATCAACCTTATATCGAATTCTGCCCTATCAGCAACCCTTGGCCTTTTGCACAGTTGGGGATAGACATACTTGGCCCGTTCCCTCGTGCCATGAGACAACAAAAATTCCTCATCGTCGCTATTGACTATTTTACAAAATGGGTAGAAGTCGAGCCGGTGGCCCAAATCACAACTAGGAAAATCCAAAAGTTTATTTGGTCATCTCTCATTATGAGATTTGGGTTACCCCAATCCTTAATCATCGATAATAGAAGATAGTTCGATAACAAAGAGTTTAAAGAATTTTGTGATAAACTAGAAATTTAGCATCAGTTAACATCAGTCGCTTATCCTCAATCAAACGGCCTCGCCGAAGTGACAAATTGAACTATTTTACAAGGACTTAAGATGGCACTTGACGAAGCAAAAGGCCGTTGGGCGGATGAACTCCGCGGGTTCCTATGGGCCTATCGCACAACACCCAGAAGAGCCACCGGAGAAACATCATTCAACCTAACTTATGGGTTCAAGGCAGTTTTACTAGTCGAAATATGAATTCAATCTCTGCGAGTGGAGCAATACCAAATAGAACTGAATGAGTTTGCCCAACGCGAACAACTAGACTTCCTATCAGAAGTCAGGAACAATGCCTCGGCCCGCATGGCTGCCTACCAATAGCAAATGACTCAATACTATAACAAAAAAGTCAAAATTAGAATATTCAAGCCCAGAGACTTAGTGCTCCGAAGAGTAGAAGTAACCAGACAACCACCTCCAAGGGGCAAACTCGCATCTAACTGGAAAGACCCGTATGTAGTATGTTCAGCACTTCGGCCTAGGACTTATCGACTCAGCCAATTAAATGGCACACCTATACCATGCACTTGGAACTCTGCGAACTTACGCATTTATCACCAATGAGTTTTATTATGCTCTCATCACAAATATCAAATGTTCTATGAGTTGTCAATGGCAAAGATTATGTTTTAGGTGCAATCGAGCATACGCACTATAGCTAAACAACCAGTCACCAAAATAGGATACCGATCGATCACAAGGCGTAATGCCTCTGAGTACTCTCAGTGCAATGCTCGATATATTAAAACATCACAAGGTGCAACGCCTTTTAGTACTCTTGATAACGCCCGATACGCTAAAACATCACAAGGTGCAACGCTTCTAAGTATTCTTAGTGCAATGCCCAGTACGTTAAAACATCATAAGGCGCAACGCCTCCAAATACTCTCGGCACAATGCTCGATACGTTAAAACATCACAAGGCACAATGCCTCCAAGTACTCTCGACGCATCACTCGGTACGTTAAAACATCACAAAGTACAATACCTCCGAGTACTCTCGATGCAACACCTAATATGTTAAAATATCACAAGGCGTACCGCCTCTAAGTACTCTCGGCGCAACATCTGATATGCTAAAACATCACAAGGCACAACATATCTAAGTACCTTAGGTGCAATACTCAATACGCTAAAACATCATAAGGAGTAATGTCTCTGAGTACTCTCGGCGTAATGCTTGATACACTAAAACATCATAAGGCACAATGCTTTTGAGTACCTTCAATGCCAAGCCGAGTACACTAAAACATTACAAGGCGCAACTCCTCTGAATACTTTCAGCGCAACACCCGGTATGCTAAAATATCATAAGACGCAAGGCCTTCGACTACCCTTGGTATAACGCCAAATATGCTTAAACATTACAAAGCGTAACACCTCTAAGTACTCTTAGCACAATACCTGGTATGCTAAACTAACTCAAAATGCAATGCCTCCTAGTATGTTCGGCACTATGCCAGGATGCTCGTCACTTAACATCATCGGCAGCACATCCAAAACGCTAGAGTGCTTTAAAAGCCTAATGACTGACGACGAGATTCCCTAACATGATTTCTAGATAATAAGGGGACAAGAAAAGAAGCAAGTATCAAATGTCTCGACAAAAACAAATCAAAAGGTACACAAAAAAAAAAAAGAAAACTCCTTTTATTTATTTTCTAATAACATCTTTACATGAGAACCGTTAGAAAAGTCCAATTCTTGTATATTTTTATCAGAACATACATTAACATCCTATGACCTAAATTTTTACATAGACGATGGTTAGAGAGACCAAGAGAGGCAAGAAACTCTCTTCCTAACATCAAATTCTCCCATCCTCTTAGGAGACGCATATCTTGAATATAGCTCCTCCATTCTCTTCGTTCTTAGGGGGCAACAACACTGAACACACCCAGCCATCTCCGCTTGGCCTCATAAAATAGGGATTCCCTGACCTTCCAATTTGGAATACAAAAAGAAGACAGGGACTCCACCAAATGATCTCTAAGGATGTAAAAAACAGGCCGTCATGGAATCGGGTTACCTGACACCATGATAGGATCCTATATCGACAGTTCCCACCATCGATAGAATCTCATATCGATAACATTCATAAAACACGGAAAAACCTCCGTACGAAGCCTCTAATATGAAAGTTTAAACCTACAGAAACACTAAAACCACTATGGATCCCGGCCATTAGATATCATGTTTCTACATCCAAATGACCCTATTCTTTGCACTCTATTTTGTCATTTGATGAACAACACTTTGATTGAACCATACCCTACATGATCTTATGACAAGTCTCTGCTATTTATAACCAAAGCCTCGATGATGACCAAGCAAACGAAGCGATCCACATCCGCATTGAATATCAGAACAACTACCCTACTCCCACAAAATGGCATAACTTTCCGTCTTCCGCAGCTCATAATAACTCCCACATTTATTATCCTAAGACTTAACTAACCATTCCTCTTTCCCGTTAACTTCACTTTGTATCCCCAACAAGAAGTTACTTTTTCTCTATACTCCTAACGTCACCTTCTTAAAGATAACTTTAAGAGTCAGGGGCAAATGATGATATCCAACCAAAGGCTTAATAAACAACCCGAAAACCAATCAAATCAGAGCTTTACCTTTTGGGCCCCCTACAACCTGCGGCATTCACCCAAGACCACTTACAACTCCTCAGTCATCCTTTCCCATGGTACCCACATTCCTCGGTCACTCTACTCCCCCGTAAGATGGCCTTAAAACCTTAGACCAAACAATCAAAGGGTTAGGTATAACTCAGGATAGTCCGCAAAGAAAACAAATCTTCAAACAAATTCAAACTTCCCATGTGAGGATAGGAATCTTCCTCATTTCTAAGTGACCCCCAAAATACAGAAACTTACCCTAACAAGAATATCAATTAAAGAAAGAAGTCCCCATATTTACGGATTTTTCTCAAACACCGAAAGCGGCATACTTCCATGAAATCTCAAACAATAAACCCTATAATTTTAGGGATTCTTATAAATCTCCCATAAAAGAAACTAGAGCTAGGAAGCTTTAAAAAAAAAAAAAAAAAAAAAAACCCACCTTAGGCACCTTCCATGAAGGATAGATATTTAAGCAGAACATCAACCGCAACACAGGTAAGTTCTTAAGAGACTCTTCTTTGTATATTAACTATATTCAAAACCCGTTCTTTTTGACTTGAGGGTCGGAGTTTTCTCCACCAGAATACTCTTCGGTGGCTTTTTGTAGGTTGAAGACTTTGGATCATCCTTGGTTTTAGGACTCCCACGCAGCCAGATAGGGCAGGTGTAACACCAACACTGCGGTGTCCGTACTAGTGTATTGTTCATGAAATATATATATAATATTCTTCCGTTTATATATACATATAGAAAATTTTTATATATATTGATTTTAGATTTTGAGATGTTAAATTTAAATTTTTGGTACATTCTAAATACTGTATCCGCGATTGTAGTGTGAAATGAGTATAAAAAATATATAGATGGATATTTATTCATTTATTAATTTATTTATTTACTCATTTAATTAATTATAAATTTATTTTATAAAAAGAAATATATATATAACAAAAAAAAAATTGGGAGAGAGGGAAAACGCTCCCCTAATGTAATTAGGGCTAAAAGCCCTAATTTTTTTCTTCTTCCCCTTTTCCCTCTCCCTCTTTCTCTCCGTCTCTTCATCTCCTGCCGCCGCCCTCTCTGCTCCTCTGCCATCTCCGCCGCGATCAACCGCCACCACCAACCACCCAAGGTCGCCACCGCCCGTTCCTCTCTCTTTTCCCTTCGATCTCTTTGTTTCTCTCTTTATCTCTCGCTGTCTCACTCTCTCGATCTCTCCCTCGATCATGCTCTCTCTCACTCTCAGTTCTCTCTCTCTCTATCTCACTCACCGCCGTGCTCCGCCACAGCCTCTGTTCACCACCACCACCACTTTATCACTCTTGGTTCGCCCTCTTTTTGTCTCTCGATCTCACTGCTTCTCTCTATCCCCCTTTTTGTTTTCCCACTTTCAGTTCTCTCTCTCGCTCTCTTTCTCTCGATCTCTCTGCGATCCCTCACTCTCTATTTCCCGTTCTCTATTTCGCTCACTCTTTACTTTCTTTCAACTACGACTGTCTCACTCTCCCTCTCTATTTTTCTCTCTCAATCGAACTCTCTCTTTTCCTCTCTGTCATCTCTCCCTCTCTATCGTCTCACTGTCTCCCTCTGTTCCCTCTGTCTCTCTCCCTCTGTTCCTTCTCTCTGCAACCTCTGTTGTAGAGTCCATCTCAGGCATTCGAAAAACCCTAGGCTGACTGCGATTCTTCTACTATGCAGGTAAGGGTGAGAGCTCTAACCTATAGTTCTAGGGTTTTGATTACAATAGAGAATAAGTCTAATCATTGGACTATACTTTGAATTGGAAATAGTGCAGGTCTGGACTGAGTTGTAGGCGCACGGACGTTAGGGTTGTGGACTGCAAAAACCCTAGGTGAGGTAAAATTCTGGTTCCTTCAATAGTTGAATGAGATTAGGTTGAATTTAGAATAAGATTCTTATATATGTCTTGAAATAGGTGGAAGTCGAGGAGAATGCGTTTTTCCTGAAATTTGGTATGTAAATTCTAGGGTTTTATCTAAATTTTTCATGAAACTAGATTGTCTGATACTAAAGAAGCATATTAAAGGAAAATAGAATCAAGTTGAATTGATTTGAATGGTTTCCCTTAGAGTTTAATTTGACATGCGCATGAAAATAATATGGATTTGGAATTCGAGTTTAAGGATCGATGTAGTCTTTTTTATTATAAGTCGTCCTGCATATAGGCAAATCAAAATAAGATCTTCGTATTATGAAAATAGATTTCCATACCTTGAAAATAATATATGGTTTGAAGCAATCGGATGGGAATCAAAAAGTGTATGATTTTTCAAAAATTTTTCCATCTCGTAGGAAACTTATTTATTTTAAGCGTGTTTCCAATTTTGAGTGGTTTTAGGATTAAAGTAAACTTGGCCTTAAATGTATTATTTATTTATAAATGAAATAAAATTGATGACATTAGAGTGTATTCATGAATTGAAGAATTTGAGATTTGTATAAAATTTGGAAAATGGATAAATCCTAAAAATATTTGGAAATTTGATGACAATTATGATGATTTGATTAGGTTGACCTTCGTATAGACTCAAGGAGTTAGTTTGGATTAATTGTGAAAATAGGGAGTGATCACCCTCCCTAGAATGTGAGTGGACCCTAATCTCTTGCATGAAATAGTGAAACCTGATTTTATCGTGTTTTTAATAAAACATGCTTTTGATATGCATTGTCTCGATGTATGGAATTGAAATTCAAATCTGTTTTGTGATTATTGGAGTGTCGTACTTATGTTTTCTACGATTATGTATCCATGTTTGAAATGAAATGAAATTATGTCATAATTTGAGAAATGAAATATTTTCTATTCTACCATTGCATTGGTTTGTTGAATTTAAATGATTTCAATGAAATGTATTGGCACACGGATTTGAATTGTTTTGAGGATATGATGAGATGATTTGGCTATGTGGGTTGGATGCCTACTAGCTTGAGATGATATAATGATATGGCATTATTTGATTTATTCCGTAGCTACGAAGGAACTTTGTAGAGGCACGGGTTACCCGGATACGCTTCTGCAGGAGGTATCCGCAAATGTCCAGTTTATATTTATTCATACGCGCGGCCGGTTGAACCCACATCGAGGGAGGACGTGTGTCCATCACCGTCTAGCACCACATGTGGCCCTATGTCGAGTCTGGGTAAGCAAGGGCTAAGCTCACGGCCAACGTCGGGGTAGAGAGCTACTTTTGAAACACTTTGCATAATAAAACCCCCGATGCGCCTGTCCTTTGTCATGGTTGACCTTTGCCAGGATCCTTTCGGCTTGCTCTATGACCTACTTGATTTTAAATGGATGCATATATGTATGATATCGTGTGAATGATTAAATGAATTCATCTTATTCGAAAATATCATGATTTACTGCGAAATTTGAATCATTGGTTACGAATGATATTATTTGATACTCCAATGTTCACCTATACTATTAGTACTTGAGATTAATCCCCTCACTCACTGAGTATCTGCCTTGATACTCATCCCTCTTCTTTCCCTCCCCCAGACAGAATTGTTGTGCTGGAGCGACACTTCAGATTATAGAGTTCGGGTGTACGTGGTGTTCAGAAGGGTAAGATCTTAAGTTTAATTTGAAAGATGAATTACTCGATCCTGCGAGGTCTTATTGAGATCCGTAGTTGGACGTGTACTTAATTTGGGATGACTATATAATTTATGTATATTTATTTGTGAAACTCTCACATTTCATTTGTATTGAGGCAATTGTACGTATTTGAATGATACTTGGAAAAATTATTATAAATTGTCTAAAAACTTAGACTCACTTGGTGTGGTGGCTGCTCATACTCTAGTTGGGCATGACAGTAGAGGTCTGTGGCTAGGATTGCTGATAGTTTATTTAGCCTGGCGTTGTCTTGGATGTTTGCTGTGGTTGGTGGGTTGTTGTGAGGCCGGGATGACCCTTTTATTTTAATTACATGATGATTTTGAATTTTTATAGGATTAAACAGGATTATTTGTACATGGGAGACTTTCGATTTATGGGGAGGTTCTGTCCAATTTTCTGTAAAAATACAATCGGCATCCAGGACAACGGGCGGCTGTTCACGATCCCGGTTCGAGGCGTGACAGTAGGTATCTGTGGAGAAAACCGACCTTTATTAGGTAATAAATATTATTTTTTGAAATAAATTGTAGTTACGTTCTATCCGATTAAATGCAATTTGAGTTGGGTTAATTTTTTAGGAGATAAATCTCTTCTGATATCAGTTTTCTTCATACATAAAATTTAAATCTAAAATCTTGTTTTTAGAGTAATAACTATTATAAAATATTTAATCTTAATCATATTAATTATTTATTAGACTTTCCTTCACTAATTTTAAAAACACTAAAACTCTGTCCATGCAATCTAAGTTAGTCAGATAACAACAAATCGACCCACATAAGAAATAAGTCGACCTACCAGAAGAGTTAAACTTACTAAACAAAATAATAAGGCTAGATAAAGTCGACCCATATAAATGACAAGTCGACTTACTAAAAGGATAAATTGAATTTAAAGTTGTAATAATCAAAAATCTGTAAGTCTAACGATTGAAAATTAGACTAATTCAAAATAAGTCAACCTATTGAAAATATGAGCGACCTAAAGAGTTAAAACCTAAAGAAACAGACAAGTTGACCTACATTAACTATAAGTCGACCTGCATATCTGAGATTTAGATAATCAGTAAAGTTACAAAACTACAAGTCGATCCGATGAATCAGTAAGTCAACCAACCACACCTAAACTTTAATATATCTGTGGAACGTAGAAATTTAAGTTGACTCATGAAGATATTAAGTCAACCTAGGTATTAAAAATTTAAAAGAAGCTATAAGTATCAAGTTGACCCAACATGCGAGTAAGTCAATCTACATAAAATTAACTTAGGAAAATTTAAAGAAAGTTAAAGTTTAAGTCGACTTAGGTTAGAGACAAAGTCGATTTACCTAAATTCAAAACATTTGAAAATAAAGTAACAGTAGAACACAAGTTGACCTAGACCTACTAGGAGTTGATCTACATCAATGCAAAATGGTGAAAGGTTTAAGTGTCATAAAGAACAAGTCGACCTCGGCATAATATGAGTTGACCTATATGAGTACTAAAGTAAAACTACTTAAGTTAAATAGAGTATGAGTTGACATAAGAAATGAATAAGTCGACCTAAGAAGTAAACAAGTCAACCTGTACATGGAAAATTTCAACTCCATTCAAATACGAGTCGACTTGAAGAGCAAATAAGTTGACCTACTTAAATTGGAAGTCTTGAAGTCTATATTCTAGTAGAACTCTAGTTGACCTAAGTTAAAACAAGCTAACCTGAACTAAGCCTAACTCATGCAAGACTGAAAAACAAGTTAACTTGCTAAGACAACAAGTCGACCTATTGTGTGTAATGGCTAGTTTTACAGGAAGTGGTTATTTATTAAATGATATAAACACTAGTTCTGCAAAGTATTAAATGAGTATTCAAGTTCTTCCAATGACTCTTTCACCAACGATATATAAATATAACACTCTACTCAAGGAGAATAAATAAAACAATGATTGGGCAACAGAAGTTAAAACTTCATTTTTTTATTTCAAACACCTTTTTTTAAACTGTAAAAGACTAGATGAAGGGTTCTTTTGGTCTAGACATTAAAATGCTTGAGTAGCACACATGAGGTATACTATTACCTGTAGAAAGCTAGTGGATAGTGTTGAGTGGTACACTGTAAAATGTTCGACTGGCACCTATGTAAGATGGTTGTTTGTATGATTGTGTGAAAAATAATAGATGGAAAATCCAATGAAATCTGGGAGTGGACATATACCAGAAAAAGTTAAACCACTATAAATTTAGTGTGTACAATTTCTCCCTTTTCCCTTCAAAACCAAGAAAAATCTAAAAGTGTCAAAAATAATCTATTCACCCCTTGTAGATTGTTTACATTGTGTCTTTCAATTTTTATAATTTCAATTTTGAAACTTAACTATTTGGAATCAAAACCGAAATTGGTAGTTCTTGAATCAAAATTGAAACTTACGATTTTAGAAACAGAACATGAAATGCACCTTTAAGATTCGGTTTTGCTTTCTCTAAATCAAGAATCAAAAACCAACAGTTTTGAAACCGATACCGGTGGTTCCAAAACTATGGTCATGTCTAGGTAGAAACAAACCATTGACGATAAGAGAGTATTAAGTATATTTTTTGCAAAAAGGGGAGAAAAAAGGAATGAAACTTACAAATCAAAAAAAGTGAATCATGGTGCCTATGAGTAGGTGAATGGGAGAGAATAATACATTCCTTTTTTTTGGGAGTGACTTATTCTAGAATTATTTGATCATCGCTCTCTAACAAAAAGACATAACATAATCCACTTGAATTTGAATTTTGGACAACTATTCAAAATCTTAATGAAATATTAGATTTGTTGTCCCATGGGTTACTTTCAAGAAAAATAACAATTGAAATCGATAGTTTCTTCAAACTAGAAGAAGTTGGATCAACTATTCAAATAAGATAATATCACATTTCCTATCTCTTCGCAAGAAATAAGTGAGCCAACTTTTTACAAAATTGTTCTCAATTTCATGCAGCAATTTCGCTACCTTTGTGTCCAAGTGATTACTTTGTTTATTAAAAAAAATGAATAAAAATTTCCAGTATTGCAATCTTGTTATTTATTAAAAAGTGCAAAATATTTTATTTTACACGTCACATAAATTTTTATCAATTTAGTTATTGATTTTGTCTTTCAAATATAATTATGATTACATTGTAACAGAAAATATTTCCCTAGAACGCCCTATCTTTTTTTGTTACATGACTATTGGTATTCGAATTATTCGATTAATTCGATTTGAGTATTATGGAATCTAATTTAGGAGTGGGCTACTTTTTCATTTCTAAGACTCAAACTTGATACTTTAGTCAATGGAGTTTAGTATTCTGTCGCGAAACTCTAATACGCCTTATCACTACCAAAAGAGTATGTGTGAGTGTGTATGTATAGTGGAATTACACTCCATATATGGATGCCATAGAAAGACATGTAATTGTTATAATCTAAGCCTCTATATCAATGCAAAATAGTATCCTTATTCTTTGGTTCACATAGTTTAAAGTTTTGTGTTTACCATAGTTTGTCACAAGTGTAAATTTGGATATATTATACCAAGTAAAATCTCACATTTTATTTATTTACTATGAGACTCATGATTTTAAAACTATACAATAAGATAACTCTTTTCTATATGACTCTAATGAATTCATACGGTAAGGCTATACCTTCTTAGTGTATAATCTAATATTCTCACTCTGTTATAATTGTATAAGGTAATTATTTAAAAACTAATCCACACAAAATAAGTTTAAATAAAAGAATATGATGGTATATGACCCAACAATTCACAACTATGGAGCCTATAAATATAAAACCCAGGGGCTACTAAATCCATATGATCACAACAACAGAGCCATCAAGAGACTATAGGTTGTCAAAAGACCTCTCGGCTGCTCGATTTCTTGATCACTTCTTTATCTCTCTTCATACGTATTGCCTGGCCATCTTCTCTCGATACGTTTTGCTCACTCAACTTCTCGGTTTCCTGATCTCTTGGTCATTCCAACTCCTTACTCAATGCTCTCGGTTACTATGGAATTAATTCTCATTATGCAATAAGTTTAAGCTGTGATTATCCAATAAGGAAGGAAATTTTTAACAAGTTTAAACCTTCCTTAATCTGATACGAATCTTCCGTGCAATAAAGAAGGAAATCCCTATGGTGAATAAGACCTCTCCTAACCTTCACAAAAATTGAAACTTTTCTATCTTAGAAAACTCTAAATCTCCAGAAAGTCTATAGCATCAATCCCTGTAATCCTGGAAGATCCCCAGTGATCTCTCTATAAGAAAACTAGGATTTCAACACCCTCCAACAGAGGCTTATCATGCATGCACATGCTACTATGAGAGATACAGAATACCCTTAACCATACACTTATTACACAGAGACTACACAGGGTATATTCAGACTCTCTCAGTCTTTCATTCTCTCATTGCTCTTTTTGACTTGAGTATTGGAGTTTTCTCCGCTGGAGCCATCTCTAGTAGGTTTTTGTAGGTTCACCATCCGAGAAGATTTAGTAATCACATTCGCAGCAAGTTCCAGTTTGAGTCAGAAGGTCAACTTATCAGTGGGGTCAAAATTGACTTTAATATATTCACGTCGTATGTCGAAAATGACTAACTGACTAACCAAAGAAATTCTACACCTTGTTTCGCACCGTCTTCCATCGCCATGCCACCAAAGAGAAGGAAAAGAGACAATACTTCCAAAATGACTTCCAAGGTGGGGGGCAGATGTCTAATCCTATAGGCCCCCTTTTGCCAGTGCCTTCGGCCATCTAGCCAGACACCTCAATCATTCATAGCCAACATCGGGCAAAATTAGGGGTGTTATGACACTTGAGTTGAGTTAAGTAGTGTTAATACCTGAGGTTGACTCAAGCATTGGTTAGATGAGCTCAAGCTCAAGCTTGAGCTTGAGCTCATAGAGCTTGTATTTCTTGAGCTCAAAGTGTCATCGAGTAAGTCGAGCTCGAGTGTCGCTAGGGTTAGCGGCATTGCAATGTGTGAGACTAGAGCCCGAGCTTTGTAAAATATTCAAAAGTATATACTTAAAAACATAATTTTATATATAAAAATTATTTTAAAAAATATATAATTATATTGGGCAACTCTACAAGCTTTCGAGCTTGACACAGATGTCAAACTACCCGAGATCGAGTCGAGTTTTGATCGAGAAATGTCATGGATACCCATGACACTATTCGACTCTCGTAACCCCGTAGGCAAAACCGCTTTGGCATAGAGATTTCCAACCTCCTGCCACTCAACATCAAGCCTACTCTACTCCCCCTGTTCCTCCCTTTCTTGCCAAATGGAGAAACTGGTGTCTCAGATACAGGGGATAAGCAAACAAGTAGAAGAAATCAATCGTGCACTCAAACGGAAGATTCATCATCCTCCTAGAAATCATAGCATTCATATCTACACAAGCTTCAACCTCGTAGATGGGATGACATCGGTGACCTCTCGACATTCATCATCCCAGAACACTTGGTGACCTCTCGACAGGGGCTAGAGGATTAAAAAAAGCAAATTGAAGAGCTCGTGGCTACCGAACTTAAGTAGGTCAGTACAGGATGGGATGACATCGGCCAATACATCCCCACCTCATCGCCGTTTGATCCTAAGACTGCTGTTGAGTCGATACCATGAGATGTTCTCCTTCCTCCTATAAAGATGTACGATGGCAGCTCCGATTCTCAAGACCATGTAGCCCATTTTGTAATAATTATGATTTTAAGAGACATGTCAAATGCTGTCATGTGCAAACACTTCCCTACGACCTTTAAGGGCAATGCGTTGACATGGTTCAACTCTATTCTGCCCTTTAGCATTAAAGGCTTCTTATAACTCAAACAATGATTCGAAGCCCACTCATCATCAAATGAGGACCCAAAAGAAAGTCTACCTCTCTCTTATCCCTGCAATAGAGGGATAATGAACCTTTAAAAGACTTTCTCGACAAGTTCAAAACTGAGATGATGAAAGTCTTGAGATTAAACCATTCCATTGCTTTGGCAGCACTACTTACTGAATTACAGCCTTCAAGAATGAAGAGCTCAATCATGAAGAATCGTCCTGCCTCCATTCAAGAAGTCTACACCAAGGCTAAGAAGTATATCACAACGGAAGAAGCTAAGGCATTCGACAGGTGCTGAGGTAGGCAAGGAAAGAATGAACATAACCAACCGCCACTACGCCAACCCTTACCGAAAAGAAGTTGAGAATGACCTCCACCGCCCTAAGGTTCACCAACTACACTCCTTTAGTTGACACCCCTAGCCAGATTCTAATGCAAATTAGGAATAGGCCCTATGTTAACTGGCCTCCGCCCTTAAAGGGAGATGATTTAAAGAGGGATAAAACCTGATACTTTAATTTCCATAGGAAGTATAGTCACATGAGGAAAGAATGCTGAAAACTGAAGAGTAAGCTCAAGACCTTGGTTAGTGATAGAAGACTCCAAAGATTTTTCGACATATGACAAGAAGGGAACATCCCTTGAAGACCGAGAGAACAAGGTTGGCTCGAGGCAAACTATCAGGAACTCACAGAGCTACCAATCGCAAGTGCTGTTTGGAACTAGCCCAGAGGAGTTTTCCTTCAGGTATGTAGAGAAAAGCCTATGCCACCTGACTCTTGCCAAGCTTTCTATACCTAAGGGTCCGGCTAACCAAGGGCACACCATGCAACATTTATTGATCGAACGGTTGCTCTGGTATTCCAGAAGGTAAAGACACCTGCCTCCAAATAATTTCTCACAACTCGTGCCAAGAAAGGGCAAAAAAGGAAGAGACCAATGATCGGCTTTGATGACGATGAACTTGTGAGAACTGATTTGAGATAACACAACCCTCTGGTCATCACTAATAAGATAGGCTAATACACTGTCAAGAGGATCTTCGTCGATCAAGGAGCAAGCCGCGATATTCTCTACTGGGTTGTATTTTGACAAATGGGTTTCAACCATGCAGATCTCTAACTCCATGCTGGACATTTGAAAGGATTCTCTGGCGAGTGGATATACCTTGAAGGTACTATCTTACTTCCAATGACTCTAACAACACCACCTAATCACGCCACCGCCACAGTCATATTCAATGTAGTCAAGCTGGCATCTCCTTACAACACTATCTTGGGACGCCCTAGCTTGTTTGATCTAGAAGTATTGTCAAGCACCAGGCATATGAATATTAAATTCAAAACACCTCTTAGCATCGGAGTACTTAACTACAACCCAGATCTATTGAAGGCACTGGTTTAGTACCCTCTATTCACTACTTATCATTGTTGTGTAACTGTAACACCGATACTACGGTGTTCGTATATTAATTCCGTTTTTGAATTTAATAAAATGATCCTCAATTTATATATATATATATAAAATATTTAATTTTATTGATTTTCGATTTTGGAGTTTTTAAATTTAATTTTTTTGGTATATTTTAAATACCGTTTCTGGGATTTGTAAAATAAAGTTAGTATAAATATATATATATGTAAATAATTATTTAGTTATTAATTTATTTATTTACTCAATTAGCTATTTATAAAATCTATTTATATAAAAAAAAATATATAAATAATAATAATAATAATAATAATGAAAAAAAAATTCGAAAATCGAATTAGGGCTCAAAAGCCCTAATTCTCTGTTTTCTCTCTCTCTCCCTCTTTCTCTCTCCGTCTTCTCCTCTCCCTCACCCGCGCCGCACCGCCCCTGTCTTCCGCCGCTACCATCCGCCACGGCCGTCGCCACCACCCGCAGCGACCACCGCTCTTCCTTCTCCACCTCTCCTTTCGGTTCTCTCTTTATCTCTCTCCTCTCTCTCTCGGCTTCTCTCTCACCGCGAATCTCTCTCTCCCTCTCGCAGATTCTCCGCCGCTCGTCGCCCCTTTTCGCCACCACCCACAACCACCGACACCTCTCTCTCTATCTCACTGTCCCTTAGTCTCCCTCAGTCTCTCTCGCTCTGTCTCACCCTACGCGCGCGTCGCGCGCGACAGTTCCTTGCACGCGCGACTGCTCGAGCGCTGACAGCCCTCCTGCGCGCGCTCCAGCGCGTGATAGCCCTTCCTGCGCGCGCTGCTACAGCTCCTTCACTGCTTGCGCGCTTTCTGCCACTCTTACAGAGCCCCAAACTACAGTCGCCCAAACCCTAGACTGCCTACACTTATTTCTTGCGAAGGTAAGGACGAAAATTCTGACCTATAGATTTAGGGTTTTGACTTGGTATTAATTCCTAAGTTATGTGTCGATTTAAAATGCAGATCTCGGAGTGAACTAAGAAGCCGTTGAGACGAGGAAATCGTAAACTGCGGAAACCCTTAGTAAAGAGATTTTTGGTCTTTTCATTAATTGAATGAAATTAGAATGCATTTAGGGTGAAATTAGCATAAGGAAGTGTTGTATAGGTTTAGAATGTATGTTTGATTGGAATAAAATGCATTTTTGAAATCCTATGCTTGAACAATAAGGCCAAGTCTAGTGTCTGATATGAAAGGAGCATGTTAAAGAAATGATAGAATCGAATCGAATTGATTTAAATGGTTTTTTAGAGTTTAATTTGACATATGTATGAAAACAGTCAAAATTTGGGATTTTAGCCTAAGGATTGGTGCGTTGTTTTGCATTATAGTTGGTGTTGCATATAGGTAAGTCAAATACAATCTCTATATTATGAAAATAGGTTTCAATACCTTTAAAATGACATATGGTTTGAAGAAATCGGATGAGAATTGAAAAGTGTATGAATTTTTAAAGATTTTTCTAATTTATAGGGAATTTATGTATTTAGACTTGTTTTCGATTTTTGAATGATTTGAGGTTCGAATTTAACTTGATTTTGATTTGGTTAATTACTTATAAATGGAATAGAAATTGATGACATTGGAGTTTATTTATAAATTGGAGAATTAAGGTTTGTACAAACTTAGGGAAAATGATAAACCCTAAGATTTATTTGAAATTTGATGATTATTGTGATAATTTGATTAGGTTGATCTTGTTGGAGACTCGATGAGTCGAGTTTGGTTTGATTATGGAAATAGGGAGTGACCAACCTCCCTAGAATGTGAGTGAGACTCTAATCTCTTGCATGAAATAGTGAAACCTGATTTTATCGTGTTTTTAATAAAATATGCTTTTGATATGCATTGTTTCAACGTGTGATATTAAATCTCAAATCTGTTTTGTGACTATTGGAGTATCGCACTTATGTTTTCTACGATTATGCATCCATATTTGAAATGAAACAAAAATTGTGCCATTACTTGAAAATTTGATAAGTTTTCTTTTCTACCATTACATTGATATGCTGATTTGAAATGATTTCGATAAAATTGTATTGGCACATAAATTTGAAATGTTTTGAGATCTGTGAGGGCACTGGGATGCCCACTTGTGATGATATGATTCTTATCTGCGGGACGTTGTGCCCTTATGATACTGTGATGATGACATTGATGATTCCGTAACTACGAAGGGACTTTGTAGAGGCACGAGTTGCCCGGATACGTTTCTACAGGAGGTATCCGCAAATGTCCAGTTATATTTATTCATAGGCGCGGCCGGTTGAACCCACACTGGGGGAAGACGTGTGTGACGTCACCGTCTAGCACCGGGCAGGGTCCTATTTGACGAGACTGGGTAAGCAAGAAGCTAAGCCCACGGCCAACATCGGGGTAGAGAGTTACTTTTGAAACACTTTGCATAATAACACCCCCGATGTGCCTGTCCTTGATCATGGTTGACCTTTGCCAGGATCCTTTCAGCCAGCTCTATGATCTACTTGATTTTTAAATGGATGCATATATGTATGATATCGTGTGATTGAATAAATAAGTTCATTTTATTGAACATATCATGATTTATTGCGAAACTTGAGTTATTGTTTACGAATGATACTATTTGACACTCCAATATTCACATACACTATTAGTACTTGAGATTAATCCCCTCACTCACTGAGTATCCTCCCATAGATACTCACCCCTATTCTTTCCTCCCTCAGACAGGATTTTTGTGCTGGAGCGACATTTCAGAGTATAGAGTTTGGGTGTACTTGACGTTCAGGAAGGTGAGATCTAAAGTTTAAATCGAAAGATGAATTACGAAATTTATTTCAACCCTGCGAGGTCTTGTTGAGGTCCGTAGTTGACCGTGTACTTATTTTGGGATGACTGTATAATTTATGTATATTTATTTGCAAAACTCTCATATTTCATTTGCATTGAGGCGATTGTATGTATTTGAATGTTACTTGGGAAATTTGTTATACATTTGTATAAATTTAGGTTCGTTCGATGTGGCGGCTGCTCATACTCTAGTTGGGCATGACAGTAGAGGTCTGTGGCTAGGTTTGTTGATAGATTTTTATAGCCTTGCGTTGTTCTGGATGTCGGCTATGGGAGTTGTTGGTTTTGGAGAGGCGGGGATGGCCATTTGATTTTTTTTCAAGATGATTTTGAATTATACAGGTTTATTTGTACATGGGAGACCTCCGATTTATGGGGAGGTTCTATTCGATTTTCTGTAGAAATATAGCCGGCATCCAGGGCAACGGGCGGCTGTTCACGATTCCCGGTTTGGGGCGTGACAGTAACCATGTAATGTTATTGCTTGGTCACTTCAATTTTGATTCTTGTTTATAATAATAATATCTCGATTTTATAATTTACTTGTCTTTCCTTAACACTTTGGCTAATAGTAAATATTAGGGCCCTCGCACCCAAAAACTACACTTATATCATGATCTGCCCCTTGCAGACTCTTACACTCTCTCAGTTTTATGCCTCTCAATATGCCAATATACAGGATATAACTCTGAAACAACTGGTAACCACTCTCTCGGCTCTATGCCTCTTTATATGCCAACATATGAGATACAATTTCTGAGTGGGTGGCTCTCACATTTTCTCGGCTCTGCATCACACATGGGTTCCGTGTCCAACCTCTCGGGTTTATGTATCTCTATATGCCAATATATGGGATGCAACTTTTAAGCGGGTGGCTCTCACATTCTCTCAGTTCTGTGCCGCACATGGGTTCTTCACCCAACCTCTCAGCTCTACATCCTCTATATACCAATATACGGGATGCAATTCCTGAGCAGGTGGTTCTCACATTCTCTAAGCTCCATGCCACACATAGGGTCTACACCCATCCTCTCGGTTATATGGCTTATATGGTATTCTCTTGGTTATATGCCTCGCTTGGTGTTCTCTCGATTATGTGCCTGTTACGACATTCTCTTGGTTATATACCTTGAGTAGTGTTCTCTTGGTTCTGGGCCTACTATAAGTCCTAGTACAAGTACGGAGCTCCACCCAATGGAGTCATTGAATCATTAGAGACAATTGAGTGCAAAAGGGCAAGTTCATAACAAACTTTTTATGTTCATGGAAGAATACATCCAAGGGAGGGGTACATATAGAACTTAGAGGCGAGATACACCAGAAGAAAGTAACGAAAGAAGAAAAGTGCAGTCAGAAGCAGAGACCATGAAGAAGGAGGCATAGGAGGACAAAGAGTTTTTTGTTGAAAGAGACTTAAGTTGGCATGAAGAGTGGCAACTTGGGAGCCAGCCTTAACAAGTTTAGCATCAACTCGGGAAGCAACAACATGGCCTGAGCCTCAAGCTTTAGAGACAGCATCCCTAGCCATCGTGATCACCTCTAACCCCGCCCAATGAAGTACCTCCTCAGCCTATTGCAACTTCTCGGACATCTCCCACTCAACATGCTTATGATTCCTCGAGTCCCTCAATAGTTCGTCTCCCAACCTTTCTAGCTTGCTTTCTAGATGGACCCAAGATTCCTCGGCCACCTACAACTTGGCCTCTTGATCTATCAAAGCATCCTCCAACCTCTCGCACTCACTGAGAGTCACATCGTACTACTGCAATGCAAACCTCAAGTCAACCATCAAGCGCTCCATCTCCTTTTCTTTATCGTTCAAGGCAACATTCATTGCCCCTTTGGCTTCCCTCTCCTTTTAGGCCAGAGTAGCTCAGAGTCGGGAGATCTCCTCGCCTTGTTAGCCCAATAGATCTTCTAGATGACCCACCAATCAGATCCTTTTTAATCTTTGGAATTCGGCCATAGCAGTAACCTGCGTAAAACATAGCAAATTATATCAACCATAATCAAAACACTAGGACCATCAATACCTAAAGAAAAAGAATCTACCTAAATTCCAAGAGCTATCACAGCCTCGTTGCCTTGCTCTCTAGATAGACCATTCAACTCCAATTTAAATTGATGATAATATAGTTTATTAGCAAACCTTCTTACCTCGATGATATCCAGATAGCTAAAATAGTTATTCTCACAACTAATCGTCATGATTCTCCTCTCCTTCAAGTCCTTTGTACGGTTGAAGGACCTAACAAGAATAGGAGGAAGGGGGTCGTTTGATCGGGTATAACCCCTTTACCCTTCTGGATATGTAGATGCTTTGGAAGGACACTCGACGGTCCTACCCCCTCCTCATTGATACCCGAAGCTCTTGAGGAAATATCTTCTTCCCCAGTACCAGGAGCTCCAACTCCAACACCAACACCTTGACACCTTCAATAGCCAAAATCGGTGTTATAGGTTTTTCTCCCTTAGTCATCCATACCTCCTCACTACTATGACTATAAACCAGCAACTTCTTTCTCTTCCCCTTGGAAATCAAAGCGGCAATAAGACACACCTCATTGGCCCCTTCTCTTGATACAATTTCTCTCTCCTTGGCACTCTTCTTACCCAGGTCCCTCATTAGTCTATCGGTGGTGATCTCCCTAGGGTCATCCCCATCAGCTAAAATAAGAACGTCAAACAGTTTAGCCGCCCCCTTTTTCATCAAGAGAGGCCTTTCGATTCTCACCTTCTCACTCAATAACAAACCAACCATCTTCAGCATCTCATCTTCAAGGATGGTGTCCACATGAATGGACCTACCTTCCAACAAGCAGAAATCCCCAGTCAAGTATATGAAACCCGAGTACCAAGAAGGGATTGGAGCCTTCAATGTGACAATTAGCTACTCAGAAGCTCCTGGCAACACCGGTACTAGCTCTCTCCTCTCAAACTCCACAATAAAGAATTTCTTCATCCAGTTCTTGTCTATACTATCCTTGTAGAAGAATCTCTACCCAAACTCCAGTCTTGTCTATAGACAAAACCAACCCTTGATGGAGCTTCTAGAAGGACACCTTCTTAAATAGAAAATGGAAGAAAGAATTTCAAAATTGAAATTTGGGTGACATAAGTTCAAGAGATTAATTACTGTCAAGATTAGCCATTGGGCATTGGGAATCAACAGGATCGGGAATATGTTCCAACCCCTCAAGATTTCAAACAGAACAACCAAGTAAGGCACTTTCATGCTGTACTAAAGTTGTATTCGAATCGAGTCGATTCTCGAATACCCCTGAAATCGATGAGTAATAATATGACTCAAATTTAACTTGTTTATAGATATAAATATTTATATAATATATTAATATATTCTATTTAATTTAATTTTTTATATTATAATAATATATGGGTATATATATGTTATCAATTTATTCGACGAGTTTTCGAGTTAAAATTCTATTTTTCAAATTTGACTTGATTGTATAATGAAACTATTTGAGTTCGACTTGATTTTGGTCAAAATTGAGTCAAGTCGAGCTTTTGACCAAGTGACTCATGAGCAATTTAAACTTGACTCGGTTTGCATAACAGTCCTAGGTCATACCTAACATACTCCCTATACATTGAAAATGAACTCTTATGCGCCATGCTTGTCCTTTTGTCTTTCAAAAGTAAACATAAATAAAAATCATCTCGTAGAGCCATGGTATTCACCACTTCTTTAAACTCCTTGTTCGCTATTACACGCTTGATCTCGTTAATCTTTGCGATTTAGGTTATCACATAAATCTTCTAAACCTTAAATCCCCAAATTACTTCTCTTAACAAAGCGAACTGTCGAAAGTGTATGCACCGCAATATCTATCACCAATCACAAACTGAACGATAAAAAACGTGCTGGAGAAGATTCACGAAAACTGAAGTGGCATGTCCAGTATTTAATGCTTTAACTTCGCGCCCTTCCCACTTCACTAAAATATCCTACTTTTGCGTGTTTTTCATTTCATTATTCTATACTCCTAATGCCACTTCTCCAAAACGATATTAGGAGTGAGGACAAATGATGGTATACGGACCAACAGCCCACAACTATGGAGGCCTATAAATATAAAGTTCGGGTGTAACACCGACTCTCGGTGTATTCTATAGTGAATTCCATTTCATATATATATATATGATGTTTCTACTACTATGTTCATGAATTTTCACTAAGAAAATTTTTCTGGTAAATTAATTTTAGATATTTGACGGTAAAATACAAATCGGATCAATTTTGACTCAAAGAGATTCAAAACCTTAATTTCACATTAAATAAATTAAGTTAGGTCTAATATAAGATTTTGGGCCTAGTGTGTAATTATGAAAATTTTAGGGGTCAAATTAGAATTTTTATAAGTCAAAAGACTTATTAGCAATTAACAAAAATTAAATGAAATGTGACAAGTGTATTCTTGTTTTGAACAAGTGTTATAGCGAGGAGGACAAGTGTTGGCCAAATGGAGATGAGAAAGGCAAGGTGGGCTAATGAGAACAAATGCACAAAAAAAAAAAAAAAAAAAACCAATCAAAACACATGCAATAGTCAAAATGATCCTATGGTTTAGATTAATTGGAGATTTGATCCTAGGGTGGTGAGTTATTAACACAATAATAAAAGAAGAAGGCCTTAGAATGCTTGTTCATTCTTCCCAATTCGTGAGAACAAGGAGAGAAGCAAGAGAGGAAGACCAAGAAAGTGAGGTAAGAAATTTTATCCTGTCTCACTTTAAATTTTATTTCTGTCCGTGACTTCATCTCTGTTTTAAGGCATCTTAGAGCCATAATTTGAAAATATGCTAGTTATATGAATTGTAGATCAAAGTCTTATCTTTCCAACGAGATAAGAATCACCAAAATCTGATGCCTGTGCCAAAAGTTATGGCACTTTTCCTGAAACTCGACATAGAAGTGTCCTGTTTCGAACCTTGACAGTAGTGAGTAAAAACGACCCCTCTCCATTCTTAGTTTGAAGAAACACATAACATGAAAGTTATAGATATACTTCTTTCCTATAATATATAAAACTTTCAGCCATTTCGCTCAAGGAAATTGAAAGTTATACAATTTTCCTTAAAACTGTGTTGACAGAAACTTTATGTTTCACTAAAACGTATCAGTCCTGTTCATGAATTTTGTTGAACCCCTTACAGGCATATTTGGATAAAACTCAAAACACGAAAGTTGTAGATCTACATCTTAGCTATAACATGTTAAAATTTCATTAGACTTTGGTGAGTAGAATGAAAGTTATGGCTTCTTCACAAAAACTGGACAGAATCCAAAACTTAAATATGACAGTAACAAAATGAGGCTTACCGGGAATTCTGTGATTTGAATCTGAGGAAGTGTGCAAAATGAAAGTTATAGTGCTATCTATTAGCTTTAAAATGAGATAAGAATCATCTGATTTGGACTGGTATAGGCAAAGTTATAGTCTGTTTTCCATGACTGCACAGGTTAAAAATCTGCAGACTGTTTGTCTCCCTAAAAGTTATTTGAGTTGAACGGAGGGAACACTTGATTTACGCTTTGTGGAGATATTGGGGAGTACGTTATGCCCCCCTAACGGTGAGTGGGACTTGACATCTACTTTTAATTGATACTGTGTTTTAAAAAGTTTTCAAATGTATGATTTCAAATGGTATGATTGACCTATTTTCCTGGATTTATGAAAATGTTTTGTGATATATGGAGTGCCCCAACTTGTTTATATCGATATGCATCCATGATTTTGACACTTGATGATTGTGCCACACTTTGATATATCCACATGATTTTATGCTTCCATTGCATATTGGCACATGATTTTGACATGTCATGGCTTGAGATTTGGCTTGAGATATGTGATTTGGGCTGGATGCCCCTGTGGATACTGTGATGATAATGATATGCTTCCTATGGCATTCCGTAGCTACGAAGGACATTTGGTAGAGGCACCTGTTGTGCCCGGATACGCCTCTGCAGGGGGATACGCCTCTGCAGGGGGTATCCGCCAGATTGTCATACATATTGTACGGACAGTCGTCGGTTGAACCACTTCGGGGAGGACCTTGGTAGGTCTAGCACCGGCGGGTTTCCATACACGCTTGATCCTTGATACGTACAGGCTAGTTGGAGTAGTCTGTAGCCAACGTTGGGGTAGAGAGCCTTATTTTATTTCTTGCATCGTGAAAACCCCCAACGTTGCCCGTCCTTGGCCGTGGTTGGCCTTTGCCGGGATATTTTCGGCCGGCTCTACATGATATAACAGACATGCATACTGGATGCATATTTGATTTGATACGTATGTCGTGAATGATTTATTGAGATGTCATAATATTTTTGCATACCATGGATTTATTGGGACATAATTTTGACACTCCTAATTCACCCAAAAATTAATTGTAGCATGTCATCCCCCCGACTTGCTGAGTACCAACCCCCATCTCTACGGTACTCACCCCTCACATTTCCCTCCTACAGGTGTAGACTCGGACTGAGAGATTTATACGCATTGTTATATTGGATATTCTTGGAGACCACTGGGCTGGGGTATGACTACCCGCTCTTTCGCTATATATATATTGAGGTTATTGTATCATTTAAGGAAGTTAGGATGACCATTGTATTTGTTTAAATTGCGATGACTGTATTTATAATTTTTCTGGTTTGTATAAGGCTAACTCTCACTTGTTTTAATTTGCATTGAGGCATACATATATTATTTTTTATCACATGGGGATCTCTGAAATTTGAAAATCTGGATTTTGTGAATGTTGACAGCCTTACGGTGCTTCGATGTGCGGGACGTGGTGCCCGTGCATCTGGGTGCCGCGGCGGGCTGGTTGCGTGCTCAGCTCGGGAGTGGGTCGGGGCATGACATCGGGAGCTAGTAGTCTGTATGATCACAATGACGAAGCCCACAAGAGACTATAGGTTGCCAAGAGACCTCTTGGCTTCTTAACCTCTTGATCCCTTCTTTATCTTTTACCCAACTATCCTCTCTTGATATGTTTTGCTCATTCAACCTCTCAACCTCTCGATCTCCTGACCTTTTGTTCATTCCTCCTTACTAAACACTATCAGTTACTACGGAAGTAATTTCTATTATGTAATGAGTCTAAGTTGTAATTATCCGATGAGAAAGAAAATCTTTAACAAATTTAAATCTTGTTTACTAAACTCCCGTGATTACACCAGATAAGGAAGGAAATTTTATGGTGACTAAAACCTTTTCTAACCTTCATAAAAACTGGAACTTTCCTACATTAGAAGATTCTGAATCTACAGAAAGTCTACGACATTGATCGTTATGATCTCAGAAGATTCCCACCTATCTCTCTACAAGAAAATTAGATTTTCTATACACTCTAATGGAGACTTATCATACATGCACATACTATATGTGAGAGACTCGCCCTCAAGGTATTGTCTCCGTAAGCCCGGCATTCACTCTCCCCACAGGATCGGCTCTGGTGGGTCGGACCCGCGACTTACCCCTTTACAACCCCCCTTAGGGGTCGCCTCTCACTGGTGAGAGGCGACCCCTCAAGGGGGTTGTAAAGGGGTAAGTCGCGGGTTCGACTCCCGACCCCCGCAGGAGCTGCAGCGATCCTGTGTGGGGAGAGTGAATGCCGGGCTTACGGAGACAATACCTTGAGGGCGAGTCTCTCACACTATATACACTGACCAAAGGCATCCTATGAGAGGTATGTAATACCCTTAACTATACACTTATCACACAGAAGTTACACAGGTTATATTCAGGCTCTCTCAGGCTTTTATTCCCTCATTACTCTTTCTGACTTGAGTGTTAAAGTTTCTTCTATCGATGCTATCTCCGACGGGTTTTTACAGGTTTATCATTCAAGAAGATCGAGCAGTCACATTCACATTAGGTTCTAGTTCAAGTCAAAAGGTCAACTTACCCGTGGGGTCAGAATTGACTTCAATGGAATAAATTGAAGGTCTCCTTGTTTACACTTTTATTCGGTGCTTATGAGCTATAACCACTCATTTTAGTGTGAAGTTTTCACTTCGGTGCTAGAGTAGCCTCGTACAACCAATGTTTTATTGGTACTATAGTTAGACACTGATACTCCTTAAATAATATCTCAAATTTGAATTTTATGTATAAAAAAATAAACATTAGAATGATTTATCCCTTTAATAATTCAATTCGATTCAAATCGAATTTAGCCAATTCCAACATAATTACTATATATCGATAATTTATATATAAAAAAAAGTAACTTCGTATTAATAACAATTGTAAAGTGTTTTATAAAGAATTTTTGAGTCTCTATGCTTATTAAAAGTGGGTTTTTAAATAAGAAAAAAAAATAGAGAAAAGGCAATCTCATAGTCATAGTCATGGTACATCTCGAGACAGCCGAAAACTTAAAAAATTTATGCAAACTTGTTTTCCAATATATGAATTTACTACAGACAAGAAAGACACAGATTTATACATCATTCATAAACTTATAAAATTTAATATTTTATAGATATGCAGGCAAGCTTATTATTTTATGCAAATAAAAAGAGAGGATAAATTAACAGAGAAGTAGTTCAAAAGGAAACCCCAGGATTTAGAATTAGTTTTTCTTTTCTTTTTTTTTTTTTAATTTTTTTTATCTCAACTTGACATATCCAAATGGATAAAAAGCATCGAAACCGAAATAAACCGACCCGATGAATTGGCAGCAGCACTTGCTTACTGGTAGTTTAAACATGCAAGTCTCCAACATGCGATCCAATCTTAAAATCTGACATTTCGGTCTTCTTGTAGCAATCCCAGGTATGATCCGGATTTTAATGACTTTGTCTGATTATAAAATCTCTTGCACCAGAAGCAAGCAAACACCAATAGAGTTACACTGCCAATTAACATGATCACAGCTGTGACACACACCACGATCATGAGAACCTCAGGCACCCCTTTACGGCAGTGCCGATGACCATGATGGATAGCCGGCGGCCGAATATAACCAAGCTCCAAGTCATCTTCTCCGGTTGAAGTAATCATCATCAAAGGCAACAACCCACACCTTCATTTGTGCAAGTATGTGAGGTGAGCTATTTAAGGAGAGGAGTTTAGGTCAGAGAAGTTTTAAGACTTTAATCTTGGGGAGTAACCGAAAAGTTCAAATGTTATAAACTCATACCAGGGATGAGATGTTCATAATAAACTTATGAATTAATTGGGTTCATCATTTGGGAACAAGGTAAGAATTGAATTCATGGTTTCCTTTAATGACTCGGTTTATTAATTGGACCTATTTATGTAGCAATGAGATACAAACTCATTAACATGGGGCACACAAAGAGAGGGAGAGAGAGAGAGAGAGAGAAAGAAGATATTAACAACGGTCTAGATACTTTAAGTCTTATCAATGAGTGCAAACCATGAAAGAAGCCACATGTCCCGTGGCATTCTTAGGAATGCCAAATCCATTGAACTCATCCTGTTCCCCAAGTTCCTAGAATTGAATCCCGTGATGATTGACAAACAGTTCCCCATGTAAGTAGGTATGCATGTATAACTCCCTTTCTTTTTCCTTCGGGAATAAGAAGGGAAAGAACCTAAACCCTTTACCTAAAACATAGACACAGTCTTCATTCAAAGAATAATTGAGGTTATTTATCAATGGCCATCATAATGTAGCTCTTTATCATCACTCGACCATACCATAGTGTTACATGTCAAAAGTCATATAGGAAGATTATTAACTTGAAAAGAGCAGAAGACTGATATGATAAGAAAACCAGGAAGAGAAACCCCCTTTTCTAAGAAGCAGGAGTGTACACTAAAGTCTACAAGGAGGAGATTGTGGAACACTGTCAATGCACATTTAACATATAAACCTTCTAACATGATCCAAAGATAAATGATCAAACATGCATACAAAAGGACTGGTTTATGTCAAAATCCAGTGGCCACATTGGTCACGGCAGATGATCCCAAGTTCATTTCTCTAAAACTAATTTCATCAAACTTATTCTTGTTCATACTCAAAAGAAACAACCTCTTCTGTAACATCCAACAGCTCCTCCACCTCAACTTCTTTAGCCTCGTATTCCTCTTCCTCATCACTTGCTTCCCCATCTCTCAACTTCTGCCGTTCCATTTTCTCCTCTTCATGTAGCCTCTTCCACTCATGTACCCACCTGTCCCATTCATCCTTTAGCATCCTCCTCTTCTCCCGATCCTGCTCACTCAACAGCATGGAAACATCTTGGTCTTCTGCCTCATACTTCTTACTGTACTTCTTCAGATTCTTTGCAATCTCTTCCTCTTTTTCAGGACTCAAGAAGGACGGAGGCCTTGGGCGCCACAAAAACTGCAGTTAACAGGAAAAATGAAGGCAACATGGATCAAAAGTTTTATGAAGAAATAAACAATGCAAAAAAAAGACTTAAAATTTCTATAATGCAAGAAAGAAGCATATTTGGGACAAAAAAGGAAACAACCGCTGGATGCACCATTCAACCATTATCTGGCTGTTGTTATTGGCCGAACATAATACATCTCATCATTGTAATCTCACAAAAATTAGAGATATATAGAGACCATAAATCAGATTCTTCAATAATTACCTGGAAGAAATGATCCTTCAGTATCCGGTAGAGTAGTTTACCGTTGAAGGACCAAATGTTGAAACCATTTTCCATCTCATGCACCGAAGTAACTGCAGTTGCCACATACCTAGCGATACAAGGCATAATGTGAGAACAATAAGCAACTAAGAATGTAAAAAAATATATCTTTTTCAAAATAAAATGAAGGTTTTAGCTTGGTTTTTTTTTTTTTTTTTTTTGGGGGGGGGGGGGGGGCTAATTTCTTACTCATACCTTCCTGTAGGATCCCATTCAATATCTGTAGCCATGAAATGCTCAGCTGTTGCCATGGTTTCAAGCTCGTCAACATTGTAAAATTCCAACTGTCCATTGAATACCTTCAGACCAGCAAGTATAATGAAGCGTCCAGCAGGTGACCAGTAAAGAGCATTTGCCTGCTTCCCTTTAAGGGTCGTGAGTTTTACAACTCGGCCTGTGTTGGTCCCACTTCGCATAGTATAGAAACTAACATCAGGCCTTGGGCTATCCCCATGGATTATTGCAAATCTATGGCCCTTAGGCTCCCAAGCAAATGCAAGTATCTTGTCATTCTTATTCTCAAGCTCCAAAACCTCAATTGGAATGTCCCTTTCTTTGATACGGAAAAGCTCAAAGCCAGTATATGTGCTTTTCTTCGTTTTTGTGTACCTGTCGACCTTAACAGCAAGGTAATCCCCATTGCTTTGCCAGTACATTTTGCAATCACTGACACTGAAGAGGTTCTTCTGCCTCAACTCCTCTTTACTGGGGATTTGAACCAGACTCACCTATGAATATAACAAAAGAGCATAAATAAAAATCAAAACAATCTGTCTAAAAGATTGAACCAATCAAAACAATAGGACTTACTCTAGCAGGTTGGTTGCCACCACCCAGCTCTGGCACAAAAAGTGCAAGGATGGGATCAGTCGGTGACCAATTGAAATCCATAACGTTTTCCACCTTCAAGGATTTCTTGTCAATAAGAGTAAATGTCTCTGTTTCATAAACTGAAATGACATTTTTTCCAATCCTGGCAAAATACTTGTCATCTTTGCCACCACCCCACCTGAAAACAACACGAAAACAATAATCAACAAAACACACAAGATGTTACATACTTTTTGGATAGTCACTTTCCTATAAAATTAGTAGCAAATTAATCACCTGAAAACAGGCCATGACACGCCAGTGACACCACCAGCTCCTCCAACTGAAAACTCATCTGCACTTCCCTTGAAGTCTCTCATCACTTTTCCAGTTCTCACATCAAAGATATTTAACACAACCCTCTACACAGAGAGAACACATCAGATATGACAATTTAACAAAATTTATCAAAAACTGACAATAATAGTATAAACTTACATGCGTATCACGAGGATTGCTTGGTTCATGGCTGCTGTAAGTCACTAAAAATCTTTCACCAGGGGAGAAATCAATATGTTTGACCTGCAATTTTATTCATAAAAAGATCAATAACAATCTTAAAAGAAAAACACAAAAAAAAAAGACTAAAACCAGAGCTAAATAAACCTGAGGGTGAGCAAAACGCATTAGCCGATTGAAAGAACTAGCACCTCCCCACACAGCAGCACCCTGTCTGTGAACTGTGGCCAAGTAAGTTCCTAGTGGCGACCATTGCACAAAACTCTCGGTCCAAAACTGCAACAGGACCAATGTTCCTCTTTAGCAATATAATGTACATAATAATCATAGTTGAAAAACAAGAAAGTAGCACTAATGAGAATGGATGATCTTTGTGTGACCAAAATATAAAGGATTGATAATTTTACAGGGACATCAACAGGAGAACAAGCGATAATCTTCACTTACCGAACGCTTGTAAACAGGCTCAGGCTTCAAATGTCTTGCATCATTCCACAGAACCTCAGTATCAGAACCAGCACGAATCACAAACTGATCACGAGCCTTTTCATCAGTCAACCACTGCTCTAGATTTTCCTAAAAGAGAGAAAGGGTAGATGATGTTAAAAAATACAGCAAGAGAGAGAGAGAACGTTGTGTGTGCTCTTTGTTTTGGGGGGTGGCTGATTACTAAAGACAAGGTTTAGAATTTGCAAAACACCACTTCTAACTCATACAAATCAACAAAATCCCCCCCCAAAAAGAGCATTATTGCCTAATATGAGACTTTAAAGGCAACTAAATATCCATCCAAAGAATCAAAGAGAGCTTTCAATGCAAAATGAACTTGCATACAACTTTTTCTTTGTTTGGGAAAAAAGAGATAAGAAAGAAACCAAATGGCTTATCATTCAACATATTTAAATGATAGCCTTTCTAAAAGGCACATGCTCAATATATAAGAACTCCCAAACAAGCTTTAGCATGGCATGTGTACAAGTACCAGATGTTTTAAGCCTTTCAAATTCATGTTAAACAAGTCACTACGTTCATTTCAAAAGATGCAGTTAGCTTCCAAGCATAAATGATTAGAAACGAACAGTAGGAGAGCATTAAACATATCAATTGCAAAAGAACTAAGAAAGAAAAGCAATTAACAAGTTAAAAGGGTGCATACAAAGACCACTATAAAACGTTGTTTTAAACAGATGAAAAATCTTGCAAACTAGTAACGACATTAGAAAAGGAAAAAGGAATAGAAATGATACAAGAAATTACCCCCGGAGTATATGGCTTAGTTTCTGGAGGGGCCCACTCATCTGGAACTTTCATGAATTTATCAATGTCATCAAACATATTCACAGCAAAGATATGAGACCTGTCTAGCTTGTACCCATGAGTCTTCTCCTTGGCAAGCTCGGCCTCCTAGATAATGATTGCAGCTCAATCAGATATAATATATTAACTACGAAATGATCATGCACCACTATACATGCAAAGAGATGATTACACAAGCGCCTTTCACATTTCACGCATCCACAAGGATGGAAAAGTTAAAGTGGACCAGATAGCAATTGTTAAACAAATAATGAGTTAAATTTAGAAGCTTAACATCTTTCAAATTTTGCAATTTAAATTTCATAAATTTATGTTATTTTATGATTTCTTTTACCAAATAAACAAAATTAAACTTCCCCAAGTCCAAAAATTTAGAAGAAGCGTGTGTAGGTAAAATATTTTCCACATATTCCAAAACTCTTAAAAACGAGAAGGGGAAACATGAAATGAACATAGGTAAAACTTCTATATGTCAAGCTTTAAGTAATTGTTGCTTTGGGGGGGAAGGGGGTAAGGAAAGCTCCTATTCACTGAGCTGAATGATCTCATTAGGCACATCTAAGTTTATGCTTCTCAATTTAGCAAACCCCTTAAAGAATAAGAATAGGAAAAATGCAATGCTTCTTAACTGAAGAATGTTACCAAATTGAACTCTAAATTTCAAATCCTTTCTCTACCTCAAAGAACAAAATGGTATTAAAAGACATTGGTTATATGGAACAGTTTGTGAAAATACATATTCATCACATTGCAAACCCTTCTTTTTTCTGAACCACAGGAATAGTCATGCTGAAAGTGTTCTCTATCTATCTGAAATCTTAAAACTCTTTGGAACTCTCCTAAAACATGTTACATAACAAGCAACCTTAACTACTGTCTGCCAGCACAAAATTATATCTTTTTTAAATAAAATTTTATTCTTTTCTTCACTGAGTATCATAATTACCAAAGATTATCTACCTACATACTTCGAATATAATTAGAGAGAGAAAGAGAGAAACCTGAGGGGTGTTATACTCGATGAAGCAGTAACCTAGGGTTTTGCCAGAGGCATCAACAGGCATCCAAAGTTCATCCTCCTTAATAGTCCCAATCTGACTATAAATCTTCCGAATCACACCCACAAGCTTGTCGAATTTCTCACTAGGAACCACAGGCAAATTATCGACTACGATTATGTTATCAAAACCTTGGTCGAACTCCAAATGATCTACTTCCTTGAGATCCTCATCGTCACTGATTCCAAAAATCAACCATTAATTAATAAAAAGAAAAGTTTTATGGTTAGGGTTTTGGAATAAAATCAAATAATATTTACCTGATAATGCCAAAGTCCTCGCCAGGAGGGAGACGAATAGAGTCGAAATCAACTTGAGAGAGATCGATTCCAAGTTGCGCCGCCCTATCTTCAAGCACTGGCATCACGTCCGCCATGTTTGCTTGCTCTGCCTCTGCTTTCGAGAGGGGCCAGCGAGAGAGAGAAGGCGGCTGCAAAGCACAGTTCAAATATACGTAAATCTCTGCTATTATCTATATATCTTTCGAGAGAGAGAGAGAGCTAGGGTTTTTCTTGTTGGGGGGGGGGGGGGAGTCGACGTTATTTTCGCTTGGTTGGGAGTAAGGGTTTGTTTGCGTGATTATGTTTTCATTATTAATATATTTCTATTTATATTACCATTAATTACCGCGTTTTATAAATAATATAGAAATAGGACTTTTTACCTAAATATTGTATTTCTGATCTAAAATTATTTAAATAATATTGTATTTTTTGAATGAATTTTTTTTTTTTTTTACCGGTGAATGCAAAGCCTAGATTCGAACGTTAGAATGAACAAGATTCAAAGAGCAAGAGAAGGGGAAAAAAAAAAAAGAGCATAAAAGATTCAAATAAAACCTAGATTTACAGAAAACCTAGAATGAACAAAGCCTAAATTTATAGAAAACCCTAGCAGGAACAAACCCTAGATTCAGTCAAATAGATTTGAAGAAACAAAAATGATCACAACATCCTTGAAGCCTAGATTCGGAGAAACTTCCCACTTGAGACTTTGAAGCCAAACCCACTCGATCTTGAGAGAGAATAAGAGAGACGCGGAGTGAGATAGAATAAGAAATAAGAAAGGAAGCTAGGGTTAACATATCATGTGTTTTTTTTTGTATGGATGAAAAAAGATTCATGTATATGTTTAATCTTTTTTTTAAAAAAACAAAAAAATTAAAATAACACAGCATGAGAAATAATTTCAAAATTGATCCTGATTTATCGAATTTTGAAAACTCGATATGTTTTAAAACTCATGAACAGTGTACATCGAGTCAAGACTTGACATATCTAGGTTATTTTTGTAATTTTATTTTTTTTGCGTAAGGGTTGTTTTAAGAATTTTATTTTAAAAAGGGTTAAATCTGTATATGTATCACGAAAAAATGATCTCACGCAAAAATTACAATAATTAGGTAAAAAACCCAATAGAAATGTGTTATTGGTTTGATTTGAAGTTGCTGGCTTAAAGAAGGCTTTTCTTTTCTTAATAATAATAATAATAATAATAATAAAAGGTTTCACAAAAGAAGATATTTCACATATATAAACCATATAAAAATATTCATCTAGCAAATTCAAATTTTCAAGGCTTAAAATTTCAAGTATGATAAGAAAATATCAAATATTATAAATCTATATACCAAATTGTATTTGGTTTTCATCAGTTTGAAATTATGACTAGCCAATTTATAATTTATAATTTATAAAATTTAGATTTTTAATATTTTATATGATTAACCCGGCAAAATTCAATCTTATTTGTATTTGATACTCATTAATTGAAATCATAATAGTTAATTTTGAAATTCTTTATATTGAAAATTTTAGACTATCGGTTTAACACAATTAAACGGATATTTAGAGTAAAATATGCAATTCTAATTATTAAGAGTTAAATAGTCCTTCAACAAGCGCACCAAGGTAGAGCCAATTTAACTTAGTTGAATCTATTTGATATGTTTTAAATACTAAGCTTTGAAAAATATAAACTTGGATATTAATTTCAAAATTACTAAAAATGAGCTTGCAGTTTTTTTCATGAATCCATATCTAAAATAGGAATATATGTATTGAATTCAGTTAGTCACATAGTTACATATAAAATAAAAATATTTATCATTCCTTGAGTTAATTTGGTTAGAGTGAAAAGAGAAAGAAAAATAGGAGGGGAAGTAAAAGTGGAAGGAAATTATCTATTTCTATCATTTGGTAAATCAATGATTTCAATGAGAAATAAGGATCGGCATCCAAAATTTGGATAACCAGGTATCACAATTGGCAACAACTGTGAGTAAATTGAAGAAAAATTAAGGCAAACTATCTTCTCAAGTTGAGATCAATCCAAGAGAGGATGTTAGTGCTATGATTAGACGTGAAAAAGGAGGTGAGAGATATTACATCACAAGTTGAAGCAACAAAGGCAACCAAAAGTGAAGAAAAGTCAACAATTTTGATTACTTCAATCAAGAAGGTAAGTAGTGAATTTAATTCAAAATTCAAAATAATAATTTCATCACATTTTCTTGACAGGTTGGCATAATCAAGGAAAGATGATGAGAAAAAAGAGATTTTAGAGACTTTACGAAAGGTAGAAGTCAATATCCCACTCTTAGAAGCCATACGACAAGTGTCAAGGTATGCCAAGATTTTTAAGGAATTGTACACTAAGAAATTGTGGTTGAAAAATGATGATAAAGTTATAGTTAGTAAGAATATTTCAGCAATTATCTGAAGAAAGTTGCCATCGAAATATAAAGGCCTCGGTAAATTCATTATATCTTGTATGATTGGCACTAAATTTTTAGAAAATGCTATGTTTGATCTAGGAATAGCAATAAATGTTATACATTTATCTGTTTATAAAGATTTAAATCTAGAACTTTTGAAATAGACAAATATGATAATTCAGTTAGCTGATAGATCATATTCATATTCTGAGGGTGTGATTAAAGATGATTTAGTAAGAATAAGTGATCTTATTTTTCCTGTCGATTTTTATATGATTGATATGGATGATGATTTAGTAAGAATAGATGATCTTATTTTTTCTGTCGATTTTTATATGATTGATATGGATGATATGCTCTCCTAACCCTCATGTTACCTTGTTGGGTAGACCATTCATAAAAATAGTTAAGATAAAAATTGATATAGATTTGGATATTTTGTCTTTTGATTTGATGATAAAATTGTTATTTTCAATATTTTTGACTCCATAAAATATCCAAATAATTCTAAATCTATTTTTCATATTGGTATGACTGACTCCATCATACAAGATAAATTTGAAAATAATTTTGTATATGATAAATTTGATTATGTGCTGCAAGAGAGTTTGACAAGTGAGGATGTACAGTTGGATAAATTTTTCCATCACAAATCTTTGTGCCGAAAGCAATCCATGCTCAACCAAAAATTCCCTCGCTTCTATTTGAGATTGAAGTTTATGCCAAAAAAGTTGAAGTCGAGACCGAATCGAGCTATAAGCCGAGTTGAGATGAGAAGACAATGTCAAGCGAATGACATTAAACAAAAGCATTTATTGAGAGGTAACTCAATATTTTTCTTTTATAATTTATTTTCTTTATTTATGTTTGTTTAGATTAGGATTGAGTCAAAAAAATTAATAGCAATGCCCCGCTATTAAGCGTGCTCTCGTCTTAACAAATCTTTATTTTTGCCCAGTTTTACCCATTTTTTAAGTGATCAGAAATGCACATGATTTAGGGTATGGAGTGACCAGAAATGCACACAAGTTAGGGCGTGTGCATGCCCTAACTCGAGTCCATGTCTGCTTGCCACGAGATTTTGGTGTGAAAGTACACAGTAAAGAACCTTGCTTAGAGCGTGCCCATGCCCTAAGAAGGGTCCATTTCTGCCAACAAACACACCCATACACAAAAAGAAAGAAAGAAAAGAGAGGGAAACGATACGTTTTTATTGAAGAATTCTAATTGAGCTTTCGTTGTTTTGCTTAGGTTTTCCTTTTCCTTTGCGCACCTTTATGCCGGAAAACACCATTGAAGAACATCTCCATCGATTTACCTCTGTTTATCAAAACTAGCCATGGGAAGGAAGCATTCTCCTCATCGCAAATATTATCTTCTCGATTGCTTGAACCTAGTTCGGCCATCATCCACACCATCGCTTTCCTTTCCCACCTCCACACTAAGAAAGTCTTGTTCTTTTTTTATTTTTTTATTTTTGTTTTTATTTAAGATGAATGTTATTTATTTTTATTTTATTTTTTCTCTTTCACTTAAACACATATCAAGGACAATGTATGATTTAGTTATGGGGGTGTTTAGTAGTTTTTTAGGTATTTTTAGTTCTTACTTGATGTTGAAATTGTTTAGATTTTATTTGATTTAGGGTTGCTTTCATTCTTCATATATATATATATATAAGAAAAAAATCTTTCGATCTCTCTTAGTTAATGTATGCTATTTGGTTAGTTGAAAATGTGTAAAGATCAGCATATATCAATGGTTTTTTGTGCTTGAAATGACTATTCATATCATAGATAGCTTTCTTTGAAAGATAAAAATGCGAGATTTAACATAAACCCTACTTAAATGTGAGGTTTTGAGCCTAAAAGCGAACAATTTCATTCTTTGTACACGGAATTACTTTTCTTATTGACTGATTATCACACTTAAATTTGTCATTTTAGAATTTGCTCTGTTATATATTTCGAGATCACGTTTAGAATTTCATGCATTGAAATGATAAAAACAATTAAGTTTTACCTCCCTTTCGGCTTGCTTAAAAAAAAAAGAACCTACATTGATTTTTAAACCCCTTAGTGAATGAAGTTGAGTTGGAGACCTTTTTTTTCTTCATAACCCCTCAATACAACACCGAAATCCTTATTTTTGGTTTGTATTTCAACCCTTGTACCAAATATATATGTAGTTAATTATATGATTTTAGTATATTTTTGCCTTATAAGAAATGTACGGATTAGAATCATGATTTTGATATTTTTATTAATATGAAGGATGAATGGACTTGATGACTCTAAAAGGAAGGAAAAAGTTTAAGTTTTGTTCATTTTTGTGTTGGGATATTCTTCACAAAAAAAAAAGAGAGACAAAAAAAAAAGAAGCAGCATTAAAAAAAAGTGTAAAAATGAAAAAAAAAATGAAAAATAAAAAAGGAAAGAAATAAAAGAAAAGTGCTGCATCTCTTCATTTCAGTCGTTGATCATAAAAAAATTTTTGACATGTTTGTAAGCATTTGATTGTGAGTCAGTTGTGCACGTATGGACAATAAGATCATTTATCTTTTTGTGTTATTTGTGTAAAGTGAAGGTGTTCATTGAGAGAAGTTGTGTAGTTAGTTGTATATTACTTTTGATACGTCTTAACTCTTGATATTTCCTTTATTTTACCCCCTAACCCCAACCACGTTACAACAAAAAGAAAGACCTTTTGATTGATGTATGAAATTCAAAATTTAAGTTGTGAAGATTTGATATATTTGTAAGTATATGATAATGCCAATTCCAATGTATTAATTTGAGTATTATTGATATATTTTTTACCCCTTTTCGAGTGCATTTGAGTGAACCCATCGAGAGGATAGTTGAATCTTATTGTTTTGATTTCATAAGGAGCTGTTGAGATGTGTAATTGTTGTTTTGGTATGAAACGCTAAAAAGTACTTATCATTTTGATTATATTTTAGGCTTGACTTTTATGACACTATTTAACTTTGAAGCTTGAAAGAAGAAAAATAGATGTGATAGTTTTTGTTTTACTTATGTAAGGACGTTTAAGAACAAGTATCATTTAGGTGTTGGGGAATTTGATAGGGATAACATAAGTGTAATATTGATGATTTGTTTTGCATTATTTTTGATTAAATATTACACTAATTTTGAGTATTTGATGTGTTAGAGTTGATGAAGAGCATTCATGAAGAAAAATGGAGAAATTGAGCCAAATTGATGATTTTGCATACAAGAAGAAAATTTGGACATAAATACTCACTCAATAGCACGAGGTCACGCCAATTTCAAAGGGATTGTACAAGGAATTGTGAAAGATTTAGTGCAGTATGTTTCTCTTTCCAATTATACATTCAAGGAGGCGTTGGACTAAATTGGAAGCATTGAAAACTGAAGATCTCTTATTTTAATTAGTTGGAATTTTTAGAATTCTTGATATTTTTGTAATTTTTATTTTTAGTTAGTTTTTGGGTTGTAGAGACAATTAGAAAATTTTATTCTTTTTTATTTTGCCAACTTAGGGCTATAAAGTCTTTTTACTTTTAGTTAAAAGGGGAAAAAAGAAAATGAAAGAAATCTCTTATTTTTAGGAGATTTGTTAACTTTTGGAGAAGCAATTTTGGTTGCTTGGATGGTACATTAGGTCACCTAGGAAGGGGGTGGCTCCACTCATTCACATAATTTTCTCTTTTCTTTTTCATATTGGACGGCGGCTGCACTATTGCTGGACGGCTGCTGCACATTTTGTTTTTGTTCTAACATTTTTCTACAGTAATAATTGTTTTATTTTGTGAGTTTTTTTCAATTATATTTTCATTTTAATTTATTTTTTAGTTGAAGGTTAGTTAAAATTTTAATTCATAACATTGTGAGATCTAAATGTGTTTATTCATTTAACAATCATAGATATTTATTTATTTTTTTAATAAAACGTAGAGATATGCCATTGAAAATTTGGATACAATGTATTCGTAAAGATATGATAGTTATGGATTTAATTAAGATGATAGTTCTAGATAGGGATGAGTGATATAGGAGAATCCGCATAAACTAAATCAATATTTTTTTTCTCGATATTTGTTTCTCATATGACCGACCTTAAATTTTAGAATAGAAGGTCTAGATTGTTGTTATTTTTTAACAACAACAATAATAATCTATACCTTCTATCTCAAAAATTGGAGTCAGTTATATGAGAGACAAATATCGAAGATTTTCTAAAATTTATTGAATAAGTGGTTAATTTTTAATAGATTTAGAATAGTTTATAACTATTTAAAAACAGTAAAATTTGTTTGTTTGTAATAAAGTTGTGAATGACATTCATGTCATGAAATTGAACAATCTAATTTAAATGAAATCATCGTGTGTTTGTTAATTAGAATTTGATTTTTCTAAATTTTAAAACTGTCGAAACATTAAATCTAACGAGAGTCTCTTGGATTGTCTTTCGATTAGGAAACTAATTAATGATAGTATCTTTATTATTGGAAAAGTAAGGAGAAACTGGTTGGTTTTGTTGTACTTAATGCCTATAACAATTTATTTGTATATTATTGAATTATCTTTAAATTGAAGATTAATCGAGTGAATTAGAGTGGAAAAAACCCTTCAACTATGTCATTTCATCTTAACATTTATTCATTTAATTTTGTCTCATTTTATTTTGCCAACTGTTATTATGATTTTAGTTCTTGTTTATTTCAATTTGATAGATTAGTAGTAAGTTCAAAATTTCTATATTTATATTTTTATTTTTATTTCTTTAAAAGAAATAAATCTCATTCTTTCTTTGGATACGACTCCACTTATCCTAAATTCATCTTTCGTGAAATATGTATTTTTATTTTTATTGTTTTTTCACCCATCAAATACCATCAAATGCCTAACCCTTACAACCTAACAAGTAACAACAAGAGAATTAAAAACTTAGCCAGATCCATGTTATTTACATAAGAACAAGAGAGAGACCAAAAAACTAATGTCAAATGCAGTCACTGATCAGAAGTAACCTCACTGTAATCTTGAAATTCCTCTTTCTTCGAAGTTCAAACCAACAAAAAATAGCCAGAAAGATTTGGAGAGAGAGAGAGAGAGAGATTTCCTTTAACTATTGTTACTTTTTATTCCGATCCCCAGAATTGCTGCATCGTCCTGATGGACCTAAAGAAATATTAAGCAGAAATAAGATCAGCTCCCATAGTTGCATTATACATACAGGGTATAACATTTTGAGTTGGTACATCTATTCAATACTGGTGACTAGAACATTTTTGTCATTAAATATATATGTAGAATGCTTGATTTCATAGGTGATAGCGTTCAGGGCACGAGACCTGACATTTTCCTCTCTCATACTGAAACAACATCAAAACAAAATGCAGTACAATATTAGAAGTCATAGATCCATGTTCCTATGGAAAATATGCTATATGTTGCACTGCAAGAGCAAGAAAAGTAACATTCATAGACTCTGGGACTTTCTAGTAGCATATGATACGTTCAGCTATTGCACCACATGCATCCCATCTGTCATTTAAAAAAAAAAAATAGAAGTGCAAGTTCTTCAGAGTCTTCTCACTCAGAGACCAACAGGATTCATGATATAATGCCCAAATTTATCCATTCTGTGACGACAAACATTGGTCCTCTGGGATAATTGGAGATATAAGACCAATAAGAGCAATCCCAAGCAACAACAAAAGCAAGGTTCCTAAGCAAGCAACCAAAAATATAATGGAGATACCAGATCACTTTATCCATCAATGCCACTAAAACCATATCAATTAACACCCTGATGTGAATGTTTGCAATCGGTCATACAAAAGTAATGCTGAAACTCAATGCTAGATCCTTTATTCCAGTTGATGAGAAGGAATTGTAATTACAGAAGTGACATTTGTAGTGAAAATGAGACATGACTAGTGGGCAACATATTTATAAGTTCTTTGGTGCTAATCTAATTTGCAATGACTGAATTGTCAAACAAATAAGATACAATACAGGGACCTTGTTGATATTATCTTGCACTGAAAATTGGCTCAGAATCCTGGGTTGGCTGTGATCTTCTAGTGTACTTGAGTAACAAACCTTCCGAAGAAAGGCCTGGTACTCACAAATCCCTACAAAAGTCAGTCCCAGCAGAAACATTAAACTTCTCATAATGCAATCAGAATACTATGTAAAGAAAATGGAACTAATAGGTTAAACGAATAATAAACTTGAGAAAGGGCTCTAGATCCTTCCACTCCCATTTTGGCCTCTTCGAAAACGGAGCTGAGAAACGATCAGCAGGGTTCAGAGGCAAAGAAGAAACACTGAAAGTATGAACCCATATCTCAGCCGCAATCCTCTCTGTCAAAACCTCCCCTTTCAACATTTCAAAACTAGCACTCATTCCATCTGGAACCTTTTGCAACCACACCTCCATAAAGCTCTCCATCCTCTTCTTCCCTTCTCTTAATACCACTCTTGCAAAATGCACACAGACCCTCTTCTCATCCAGCTTCCACCTGCAACCTCCTACTCCATCACCAACTTTACTTCCATAGACCTTCAAACAGTGTCGTGCAATAACGTGAGGAAATCAGTCTGATACCAAAACACCCACAACTTCATCTTCAACAAGTGCATCCAAGGACCAATCATTCAACACTAAGTTATGCAAAAGCATGTTTAGTACATCCCCCATGTAGGCCTCATCCACAATTCTCCAATACCCATCAATCTCCACAGCGTGAATAGCTCGTAACCCCTCACGCAACTCATCATCACTTGCTTGCACGCACCGAACAAGATCATCCCACTTAAAAAATCCCATTCTCTTCTCCTCCAATTGATCCATCTCATCGACTTCCATCGCATCCTCAAATCTATAAGGTCGCTCCAAAAGAAGCAGTTTAAGCTTATCAAGCCGCGGAGCTACTTCCACAAGCACCAAAGTACCAGGAGAGACTTTCAGAACAGACGCAATTGGTAATTTGTTACCATGTTCAGTACTATCAGTAAATTCATCCACATAATCACAATTTGAAGATGATGATGATGGAGGTACTAAAAGTACAGAATTAGAGGTTCCAACGAATTTTATTCCAAAAGTTTTCCGTTGAGTGCATAGAACAGCGTCTTCATCAGGTTGTCCTCTTAGAGTCATTCTAAGAGAAGAAGTTAAACAACAAAAATAAAAACCCTAATTTTTGTAGAAATTTGAAACGAAACAGTAAACCTTTTCAAATTAAACTGGAAATCGATATGGGGGTTTACCTTTGGTGAAGAACATCTGGGATGAGGGATGGGTCGAGCTCGAGGAGAATGAAGTCATCATGAGGACCGAAGAGAGAGTGGTACGCAATTGACATTGAAGAGTTGGGTTTCATGTTCAGAACTGCTTCCGCTCCTCCTCTAGAACTCCTGGCTTCTGCTTCTTCCATCTCTCTCCCGCCCCAGGGGGGGGGGGGGGGTTCCCCTTTAGTTCCAGTTTAGTTGCCATTTTCCCGCGCTTTGTGGAGGATTGGACGAAGGTGCTCATTTGATTACAAGTCCGGTCCCTGAATTATGGGCCAGACTTCAATTAACTCCCTAACCTTTGATTCATAACAATCGAATCCCTAATCAGATAGCCATCAGGTTTTTAGACGAAAATCGTGGGTTTAGCAATCTAATGCGCCGTTTGACACATTATTTGCCTTCACACGCCACATCATCTCTCCAATCCTCCATTCCAAACAAATAGCTATCATCCTCTCATTTTTCAAATCATTTAAATGTTATTCATATTAAATCAGTTAAAAAAAATACATTTATTTATATTCTTTTTATAATTTTTTACTGTCTTTCATTTAGATTAACTTTTTTATGCCATTTGTCAGTTTGACCCATTAAGATTAATGTTGAAAATTTTATTTTTAATACTATAATTGTGGATTAGAAAAAGAGATTAAAGAGAAATTTTCCTAAATAGGATTTGGGGTTTATGTTACTAATTCGTTGAAACAATATTAAATTTAGTCAGATTTTTCTCTTTCTCATTTTGGGTGTTTTGGTCATTAACTTCTATTTTTTAATCTTTAGAAAAAGTTAAAATCTTTTCAACTTAAACAAAGGTTAATTTTTATGTAACATTAATAACTGAAATTTTACAGCAAGATAGAAAAAAATCCAACAAAGCTCCATCTCCATCAGCAATTGATTCGGTGTGACAATAAGTTTGGAAGGCCAGGTGACTGTGGTAGTGGCAGCTAAAAGAGAGGGAGATAGAGAGATCCAATTGTCAGGGAGACGAGATGGGAGAGAAATGATGTGGCATGTGAAAAGGGAGGAAAACACAAAATTATTGGTTTGAAAGGAGATTCAAATTTAATTTCAGACATATTTTCGATAACCATCAGTCCAATTATGAAAACAATGGGAGTATATAATACCCTCAAGTATCCTAGCATTCTGAACCCACTTAAGAAATGACGTGGCATGTGAAAAGGGGGGGGGGAATGATATATGAAGTGTATGTCAGATAACTAAACCCACTTAAGATATTTTGGGTTAAAAAATTTAAGGTTATCTGCTTACAGACTTAATTCTTACAATTTTAAAAGTTCAAGCATTTTGACATATTAAATCAAAGTTTAGGGACGTTATTGAAATTTGACCCAAAATTGGAGGGTTATACATGTAATTGTTCCATCATTTAATGGGCTTTTGCAGTCGGATTTAGAACCCTCCCTGACCTTGCAAGCTCGGACCTTTTCTTTCTGAACAGGAGAGGCTTCGCCTATAATACAGCAGCCAAGGCCCAATCTCTGTCGTCTGCATTGCAGGTGAAATGAAAATCTATTGTTTTGTATTTTAATCTTTGACAGATCTACTTGTCGAGCTTGTTGGTTTCATCTTATTTATTTTTATTTGTTTTTAATTTTTTGTGGGTTTTTTTTGGGGGGGGTGGAGTCTACTGCGAAATTGAGGTTAATAAATAAATTGCTTGTTTGTAGTGGAGTAGGAGAGAAGTACTGCTTCAGTTATGGTTGCTCTGCTTCTTTTCTAGCTAGATTACTATGACATTCTTTTGAGCGGCTGCTTCTCACAGCCATTGATGGGTTTGATCACTTGAAAGGTTCTTAATTGGTCTCCTGTGAGTTGCTGCTAGAGTTTGGCAAGTCTTGAAATAATTCAGAGTGAAATGGAGCAGATTGAGAGTAGCATTGTTCTAAAAATTGCTACTCCTATCAAGCAATACATTCAGGGATGTGGGTGATAGGCTCACCCCACGTGGGTACAGTAATTATAGCTTAAATTAAATCCTATAGGCAGGGCCCTTATGTTGACAAGCCATCCAGTTTCTTCAGATAGTTTATAAAGCTTAGAGTTTGTATAGATAATCCTTCCCCGTTGAATGAAGTCATTTAGTTTGTTCATGTCAATCTCAATATGGCAAGGGGGTCTCAGCTTCTGCAACAGCTTTCCCCTAATAGTTGATTTGCCTTTCCCATTCTCCCCCTTAAGATGACCCACATATATTGCTTGCTAGCTTTATTTCTATATTGTAGCTATGTCATCCTGCCATATCTAGTAGAAATTTTCTCATCTGTTTGTGATATAATTCTTTTCTTCAAGTCAATCAGTCAAGTTGCAGGTGCTCTTTTTATCTTTATTTTGGTATCGGAACTGCTTATATATCCAGAGATGCCCCCTTTGATAAACCTTTGATTGGATAATTCTCTTTGACTTTTCTGACATTCAGTATTTCTTGCAATAAGATCCAGTGAATTAATTTGGTTTAAAAGGCCAGGTGCAAGCGTGATTTTTCAATTTCTACTTGATGTGAAAACTGATAGATGTTTCACAGACATAAGTTTCGTAGCTTGGCAACTATAGTGTGTGGAAACCTCTTTCTTCTTTTCATTTTTTTTTCTTGATTTGTTCTAGATAAAATTTATTTCTACAGTACACTTCTGTGTTGCCTTGTTCCACAGAATGTTGGGACTGGTAAGATCTTGCTTACAATATCTTGAGAACAACTGTGCTGCAATCAAAGATTTGGGTTAGATATAGGTGAAGCACCTGCTTGACATTCGTGGGCAAGTATGACATGACTTTGGCTCTAGAGTTCAAATAAAGTCTCTCTCTCTCTCACACCGGTGCCCACTTGCATGCACGTACGCACGAAGATCTTTTGAAGGAGTGAAGTTGACTTATCGTTTGCTGGAGATTCAAAACAACAGTAGAGATGGATAAGTTTGGAAAAATGAGTTTGGAGGAAGATGAGCAGCAGTAATGGTAAAATTAAAATATTTTATGTTTGTCCCATTTCAGAAGGACAGCCGCAGACAATCCTGATGCATACGCATGCAGGCAAGAAAAGAAGCATGTGTTCATGGAGTCTAATATGCATGCACATCATGTTCTCCTGCCTGCTATTTCACCATATTCTGTTCTATTTAACTGTTCATCAATGTTTAATGAGAGTTCCATTTATACATATTATCAGGCTTCACAGTATCAGGCTTCAGTATATGGCAAGAATGTTTAGCAACATTTACTGAAAGAAATTCCTAGTCTAATATTCACAGATAAGCCTTAGAGGAGGTGTTGAGGCAATTCAACTTGCGAAATGGATGAGCAGGAGCCTCAACGGCAGTTCAAAGAAAGCAGAAGTGAGGATACAGGAGATGAGTTTTTTGTGCTTGGAGATAAACCATACTTCCATTTTGTTTTCACAAAATCTCATGCCACGCAGATGGTACAATTTTCCTTGAGTAAAAATTATGGGATTGGGATAAAGTTGCAGAACTATAGGTTTTAATATTTCAATTTTAGCTTAGTCTAATCCGTGCAACTCTTCCCTTGTTATCAGGTGCTTCCTACCAAAATGATCAATCTGCTTCCTAATGCTATAGTCCCTGTAGTTCTTGCATGCCAGAATCAAGAGTGGAAGATGGCTTATCTTGGTGAAAATTCCTGCAAAGTATTCAATGCCAAGTGGAAAGCATTTGTCAATGACAATAATCTGAAAACTGGTGATGCATGCTTCTTTGAACTCACGGAGAACAGCATTGAAGGCCTCAAATTCAGAGTCAAGATTCTCAGGGACAGCTTCCCTATCGAGCTGCTAGAAAATGCACCTGGCGAGACTTCCAATACTCCCATTGTTATCGACATGGACTAGGAATTGCCACAGGATCAATATTGCCTGGCTTCTCACTATGTATTAATGTAGCATTGTAAGTAGCTATCTTATGAGAATTGATGTTGCTTAGGACTTCGTGTTGGATGTAGAACTGAAAGAAGAAACTGTGTGGTACATCTTGATCTTTGTTGCATGCTTTCAAGTATTCCCGAGGTTGGAGTTGAAAAAGGTTTAGAGCTAACAACAAAGGCAAGGCTTGGGGGCGGGGGATGCAGAAAAGATAAGTGGCAGAATATAAGCTCCCCAAAATTTGGCTCTTAAAATTTTATTTCCATTTGCACTTCACAAACTTCTATAATGACCTAAACTTCTAGAGCAGACTCTTAACATTTTACCATAATTGATAGAAGAAAAACACAAAAATGGAAGAGGAGCAATTACTGCAAATTTTGAAGTGGGGAGTAGTGGATTGATGTACATCAATGCTGAATTTTCTTTATCTTTCTCCAAATCTCTACATTTTGAAACCACGACAATCATTTAGATCCTTACCTCCATTTTAAATGGAGGAATGGGCCGTTTGTGGAACACTTGTGATCTCAAAATTTGTAAATTTTCTGATAAAAGACTTTTCCTATTCAAATGATCACGAGTTTTATTTTATTTTATTTTAATCTAAGTCTCTACTTTGGTCAGTCCCAAACCCAGAGAAAGGAGGAAGTTCAGCATAAAAGTAAGACATAAAAGCGGATTCTTTACAATATTGTGTTATCTCAAATTATTTTGTTTTGCATATGAAGAGATGGAGAATTAAGTTCTTCCAAGACGAGAGATATAGAGATGAAGAAGAAAGAGTAGAGAAAGTGAGATTTGTCAAATTTTCAAGTTTATAAACCTTTGTTCTTCTCATGTATAATACTGTGAATTTGCCAATCCTTCCATTTATTTATTTATTTATTTTTATATAATTCTAACCATATGCTTATCTTAGATTCTTTTTCAACATTAAATATAATCTTATAATTTTTTTTGGGGGGGGAGGGGACACATTTGGGCTGGGCTCTCACTGAATAACAAATGAATCAAACTTGAAGAGGTTTATATTTGTTTGCCATTTAAATTCTATATAAACCAATAGAAATGCACTTTTTTTAATAATATTTACTCTTCGAATTTGATAATTGGATTGGTGAGATTTTGATGGTCTATATAGGATTTGCACTTGACTTGCACATATCGTTTAATTTATTAGTATATACTCAAAAGATAATTGTCAATATTTGTACAATTTACTAAAAAAGGTTAAAAAAAAAAGTTACCCAAGTTTAAACTAATAATTCTTGTTGACATTGTTTGGTCGTACTCCAAGTTTATATATATTTGATACATAGGAGAGAATCGAATTTGAGATTTTTAAGAGGGAAGGGGATGGTATCGGTTAAGCCATAGCTCATTGGCCCAAGTTTATATTTCTGATACAATACAAAGAATTTGTATTCCATAGTGATTATTTAGGTCATATCTTTTATGTTAAAACACCTTCTTGTTTGTCAAAATTTTGGGTGTATCCAGCACTTCATTATATTTTGTTATATTGCATCTGATTAAAGCCAAACAGTTAGTGAGAAATCCTGTTGGCTAGAGTTCCAGGTTGGGCCCTGCTTTGTTTTTCTCTGTAGTACCCACAGCTTAGGGTAAATATAGTATATGATATTAGGTTTCTAAGGAATTGGGTGTATCCAGATTTAAGATTTTGAAAATAATTTCTTAATTTTTGTAGTAGACTTGCTTCTCTGCAATCATAATCATATAATCATATAATTATGGTGAAATCATATAACTCTCCTTCTTTGGTGTTCTTTGTGGACTTGATTTCTCTGCTTTGTTTGCTTGCTTTTACCCACAGTTTAATGCTTTGACTAGTTTTTACGCATACTCTCTTTGATGTTTTGTCTGGTATGACATATATATATATATAATCTATCAGTATCTAAAATCATATTCTGATTAATTTAGTTTGAGTCTTATCGAATTCAATTTAAGAAAAATTCTCTTAACTAATCTTTTTCAATGTTGTCCCGTGTGATATTTTAACAGGACCATTGCATGCTCTTATACTTTTAAGAGGTTACCATATGAATCTCACCACAATCACAATCCAATAACTTTATAAAGCCCAAGAGAATTTGATATTTTGTTTTGAGGATACATTAGTCAGTTATGTAAATGTGTGATTGAGAATCATTTAATGTGATGAAAAATCATTATTGATTCGTCCCAATCGTTTGACTATAGTAAATCATACCAAAAGTGTCGAGGTCTCCCATGTAGAAATTGACAAATTTTGTGAAACAATACAATGAAGACTCTTAAATTTCTCTCTTAGATTACCTTTGTAAAATGGCTAACCTCGGTTTCAAGGAGATAGTTTAATGATTACAATTCTCTCTTCAAACACGGTGATCTCTATTCTGAATTCAAATTTTGATATAACAAAAAAAAAAAAAAAAGAAAGTTAACCTCGTATCAGAGCACAATTAAAGCGGAAAGGCCATATTCAACCCATATGTGTGGCTTACAATGATATCCCTATGTGTGACAAGTGCTTGAGACACTGTCTCATTCCATTGTTGCTTCCTCATGAGTGTTTGTTTCATTCATCAATGCTTCTTTTGCAATGGCCATGGTTAACTTCCCATTAGGAGCTAAATTACTTTTGAGGCACCACCAGTGTATCCTAGCCATAAGTCAAGGAACGGAGCAGTAATAAAGCCTATACTTCATCATCTAAGTCCAAATCTAACAATGTTGCTTGGTTTATCAAGCTGCCCTGCAAATCATTCAACCGCTCAGCCATGCCAGCACCATCTTTGTATCTCAAACGAGTAATATTCTTTAACACAAAAACTTTATTTAAACCAATTATAATAGTTCATCCATTCTAGGCTTCCAAAACATATAATTGTCAATTAGGCTTGTTATAACACTCGGGTCCCATGATATTATCCGGTTAAAGTTTAACTCAAGTTCGGTCAAACCAAGCTCGAGTTCAGGTTCAGACTTGGATAGTTCGGTATTGAGCTCTAGCTCGAATCCATCTGTGTCGAAAGGCTCGATAAACCTATTTTTTAAAAATAAGTTTTATTTATTAAAATAATTTTTAAAATTAATAAGATGAATGATGATATTCGATAAAATTTTGAGTTTGAGCCTGAAAAATGTAAACTCTAATTCACCTTATCAATACATGAGCCGAATTCGGATATCGATATTACCAGACTCGTATCATAACAGTTGCAATTGTCATCGGTCACTTTAATCATGGTACCACTTGACCATGAATCATCCATTTTAATTGGTACATCATTGTAAACCTAAACTCTGACATCACATTGTTGGGAAAAGGGACACAAACAGTTCGACAAAATACCACAACCAAGATCAAATCTCTTTTCCAAAGCACAAACTGAGAGCAAATTGAAGATCTGAACCGGTAGATGTAAAGAGCTTGATGAGAGAAACAAATTTCATCAAGGTCGGAGTTTGTTTCGCCTCTCGACTTTCTCCATCCTCCGTTTCTCCGTTGTTCTTCTTTTCTTCGCTTCTTGTGGCTACTGTCTCTGTGTCCCTTTCTATGTTTTCTTGTTTTGTTATGTTTTCCTGGGCCAACCCATATGGGTTGAACAGGCCCAACAGTTTGGGAGTTTCCTTTCCTTGGTCGCCATTGTCTTACATGGACTGGAGAGTGATTGAATGGACTTGTTTCCTTAACATTTTTTTTTTAATTTTTTTTTATTTACATCATGGTATCTAGAATCATATTTTAATTAATATGATTCAGAATTTACAACGGTACATTCAATGGGTTATTCTCTCAACATAATTTTTTACATAATCAAGATTCGAATCTAAAATTTTGATTAAAAGATTTAACGTCACATCTCACTAAATTTACTATATGTTGATTTGCTAACAAATTTCTAATTGCAGAGCTTGGACACTCCAATTCCCTGGGTCATGGGAATACCAATCCAAGGCATTTTTCCATCAAATATAATTTTGTGAAAGAGAAAAATTGTATATATATATATATTTAAAAAAGTTATACAATGAGATGAATTCAATATCTCTTGTTATTTTTCACAAAGAACATGATCTTAAATAGCTAACCCTTCTTTTTTTACGCATATAATAATCGAATTTTGTCTTATTAATAGTCAAAAATTTTCCATTTATGTACTTTGGGAGTTATTATGATCAGAGACCAAACCCACCCCCACCCCTCCCTGCGCCCAGCATGCAAAAGCCGAAGTACTTTGAAGAGGAAAAAGGTAGGAGGGATCAGCATAGCTTTCCAGAAATGGAGCGTTAAATGGATACCCTTTAATTTTGGTACTGCTTGTTAAAATGATGAAAATATAGTTAGAATTGAAGTAGGAAAGGCGTTGGCCTACCTAAACTCAGCACGGACCCCCTTTTTTTATATATATATATATACAGGGATGCTTGAACTCGAGACCTTTATAACGAGGAGGGAAGAGAATATCAATTGAGATATAACTCATTGATAGCACTAACTAGTTTTAAGTGTTAATTCTTTCTATATAATTATTAAATAAATTATTTCGATTTTAAATTCGAGTTTTAGAAATAAAAAAACAGATTACGAAAAGTTGGATTCTAAAATGTGTTACAGAGTATTTAAATTGAATTAATCGGATAATCGGATATCGGATTAATTGAAACCAAAAAAATTATTAAATAAATCATAATTACAAAAATTCCATATGCTTGATTAAAGAAAATTACTAAGAATATCACAGTCAACTTGAATCTACATGTGTACTTTTTGGACATTTCTTGATGCTCTGTTTTAGTTTTTAATTCAGATTGATATTTTAAAAACCATACTCTACTGGTTGATTGAATCAGTTAAATCGAAAATCAAAATATTGAATTTAATAGAAATACCAAAAGAAACATGTACATGATAAAAGTCAAATATCAAATTGGATCAAATCAAATTTGATTATTTTTGCTCACAAATCTAATTTTTAGAATCATTTTTAATTAAAATTAAAAAAAAAAAGTTAATATTGATGACTTTTCATATCTCATTCACTTCAATTAATAAACTTTTATTTTTCTTTTTACTTTTAAGTCTCTTCATTTTTTTTTAAAAAGAAATTGGTTACAACATCCTAAAGAAATAACATCAATGATGTATTTTCAAGATAAGTTTAAAATTATATATTTGATTTACTACTTGGGTTTTTTTTTATTTATATTATACTTTATTTTTTATTGTTATTGTTATTTTTATCTTTTATTTTTACTATATTGTATACTATGATTACGAAATATATTATTTTTTACTCTCATAATTATAGTTAATTATTTATTATTATTACATCATTATAATAATATTACCTAGATGAAAATCTATGCCATTCACATCGCTTATGGTAAGGTATTCAAAATAATTTTTTGTTTTTACAAAGGTGAATATTGTTGGAAGATCGAATTTGAGTTCTCTCTCTCTCTTTTTGTTTTTCTTGTTTAGATAGGAGTAGTGTAAATTGTGAAAATATACACGTTTATAAAAATTCGGACACAAGATATCATAGAAAAATTTGAGCAAGAACTGTTTAGCATTCCCTAATAGCTCGAGTCTCCACCCCCAATTCTCATTCATTGAGAGAGTGTAAGAGTTAATGTGGAAACTTTCAATTTGTGATATTTAATATGTCTCTCGAGTAGGAAATTCGTGTACAGATGTCATTGCGAAGTTGGGTCATAAGAGCCCTCCTGGGGTTCGCACATTACACTCGTCTCCTATTAAGATTCTTCGCCTTTTAAAAAAAGACATAAAGGGTATGACCTCTCTTAAAAATTGATTATGTTTTCTTTCATCTTTCCTTTAACTAAAAGAACAAAACATATATAATAATCGAATTTTGTCTTATTAATAGTAAAAAATTTTCAATTTATGTAATTTTGGAGTTATTATGATCAGAGACCAAACCCACCCCCCCCCCCCCATTCCTCCCCGCTGCCCCCACACGCAAAAGCCAAAATACTTGAGAAGGGAAAAGATAGGGACCAGAGTAGCTTTCGAGGTGATGGGAACCATTCACCAAAAAAGGATGCATTTTGATTGTGTTGGTTCCTTTCCAGAAATGGAGCTTTGGATGGATGCCCTTTAATTTTGGCTACCTACCAAATTTGAGATTTTAGATAAAGGAGGAATATGCATTAAATTGAGAAATAAGTTGACATGAGTGTTGTTGGGTCACTAGTTTAATTGTTTATTTTTTTTAATTTTAAAATATAAAAATATATATATATATAATTATATTTTTTAAAATATAATTATATTATAAGTTATATTTTTGATGAAGTGTTAAATAAGGTTATTTTTTAAAATATATTTTTTAATTAAATCCAAAGACGTGGTTCATGATAATGTCTTACCCACCCCCATTCTCACACCATTTTTTCTTTCTCGATTTTACCCCTCTTTCCCCTCTCTCTTTCTCACTCTCTCTTTTCCTCACCTAGTACTGTGTGCCATCTCCATCTTCTTCCTCCCCTCTCTCTCTCTAACTCAAGAAACCCATATTTCTCTCCATTTCTCTCTCTAAAATCACCCCTCAAAACTTAGTTTTTTTTTTTCTATTTAAATCTTCAAAATTCATATTTGCTCCTTCATAAATCCATGCAAAACAAAATTATCAAATTGCATTGACGGAAAAATCTCCATCCACAATCGTCCACCATTAAAATCGGTATCAAGCTATTTATCTCTTCAATTTTTATTTGATTGTCAATTTTTTTTGGATATCAAATGATAGTATTTTGAAGATGAATTTTTTTTTTTTTAGTTTTTAAATAATGGGTTGTGAAAACCCGCGGGCGACACGGGTTGAAGCTTAACCCGCGGTTGACCCGCGGGTTTGTGCGGGTTAAGTACGTATACGGTCGAATTTGTGAACCGACCCAAAAAAAGTATGGATCGTGGGTTAACCCGGTCCGACCGACGGGTTAGTCCAGGTTTAATAACTATGACAATATGTGTGAGATTTTTTTTTTTTTTTTTTTTTTTTAATTAGGATTTGAATTCGTAATTACCGAGTCGGAGAAGAGAATTATGACTATTAAACTATTCCCTTGACGACAGGCGTGTGTGAGTTAGCTACGTAGAGAAGTCACACCCCAAACCAATGCACCAGCCGGTTCACTCCTAAACAATTTTTTAAATGACATGGATATCAACGATTCTCACTAATGTCTCAATTAACTATTTACTAAATATGTTACTTCTTAGCTTGCAACATGTTCAAAAGGGTAGTTGTCAAAATATTATTGTAGGAATATTTGAGTGATAAAGAATTTTTATTTAAATATTTTATCTGAGATTTAGTATTTAAATTTTTATGAATATATATATTTTCGTGATTTTCGTGACCTTTATGTAATTAAAAAGGATAGTTTTCGGATGAGAAAAATGTTTGGGAGAATAGGGAGAAGGAATAAGGGGAAGTGATTAGCTATAGAACTAAAGGATATTTATTACTCAAATTCAGATATGGTCATATTCCATTTGGTAATCCATTGACACCCTAAGAAACTAACTTTAGGATTGAACACCATATTCGTTGATTACCCTAATTAATTTTGGCAAACTTCATGGCGCAAAAGCATCAAAATCCTAGCCCAAACCAAGACTATTCTTCTATAACTATTGATAAAGGGTGACTTAACTCCATTTAGCATTCTTTAAATCAAAATTCTTTTAAATAATGAAATTTTACTTCTTTATGAAAACAAAGGTGGACGAGTAATGCCCGGATTTAAATATTTGAGTAAATAATATTTATTTTTTTTGTTATATAGAGATCATAAAAATAAAAAAAATATATATGAATATAAAAAAAATATTTGAATAATGAGTTTTTAAGACTAGTATGAATCCAAGGCCCTTGTTCAAAACAAATAAATTGAGGTAAGTGTGGTTGGGTGGTGGTCTTTTATACCCGATGGATATTATATTTCATAGAGAAATTGGTCTTTTATACCCGATGGATATTATGGACTGAACACGTATGTACCAAAGATCCAACCCGTCCATTTCTCCACTTTTTTCTCTTATTTTATTTTTATTTATCGATATTTAAATTTTATCTGATTAATTTAATTTAATAATATTTTCTTAAATATGTTAATTGTTATATGTTCAAATGGGTAATTCTTATATGGGAGAAATATTTAGTAGAATAGAAAGATAGAGCAAGTGATATTTAACACAAATTTTGCATATGCCGACTGATATTTGGTTTCTTTATTTTTTTTTCAATTGATCTCAATATGTTCCTATTTACTATTTTTTTAATATTTTTAACTAACATAAAGCTTTTATATTAATAATTTTTGTTATTAAAAAATACATAATTTTTAGGGATAAGCACACTTAATGGATGTAATTTCAAAACTAGGTTTTATTTTTATGAGTTTTTGAGTTTTATTCCTTTTTTTTCTTTATCGTCACTTTGCTCTACCAATAAATTGTGAGTCAATGATAAAATATTGAATTTTCTCAATCAAGATTTTAAATTCGAGTCTTAAAAATAGAAAAATAGAAAAAAAATTGATTTCTAAATTGAACTCACAATTATTCGAATTAGATTAATCGAATATTCAAATATCGATGGTCAAATATAAAAAAAAGTTTAGCTTTCACAAATATTTGAATCAAATTAGTTAAATTTTTAAATACTGATAGTCAAGTAAAAAACTTAATTCTTTTATAAATGAAATCCAAATTATAAGAATAAAACAATAGAAATTGATGAAAAAAAAATGAAATAGAATAAACAACCTGGTAGATTAAGCAGCGTGGGAATATAATCATAGAAATTACAACCATCAACAGTAAAATGATAATTATAAAAATTTAATAACAAATCATAAAATTAAAAAGTCTATTCTATTCGCCCTAATTTTTTTGGGGCTAAAACTTAACTTTTCAACAACCTCCATGAATAAAAATACTAAAATCCATCGCTAACTCGGCAATGATAATAAATCCATCAACAAATTGGCGATGGATACTAAAATCCATCGCTAAATTTAGCAACGGATTTCAATATCCGTCTAACGATGGATTTTAGTATCCATCGCTAAGTTTTTATGTTATAAATTATTATTTTTTCAAATTTAGCGACAGATTTATTATTTTTGTATTTTATTTTATTATTTTTTCAACCTTATGTATCATGATAATTGTACCATTAAATTACTAATGTGTGAATAATTATAATATCATAATATTATAACATAATATTGACATTATATCGTTAAATTACTCCCGGTTTTAGTTTTAGTTTTAGTTACCTCTAGGTTTTAGTTTTAGTTTTACTCCTGGTGGAACCGCACCTGTTGTGTTGGTTTGTCTTTTAGTTTTTTTTTTTTTTTGGTTTTTTTTAATTATTTTAGTTTTTTTTGTTCTTTTGTTTTTGTTTTTGTTTTTTTGTTTTTTTATTTTTTTTTCTTTCCTTTTTCCTTTTTAGGAAGTAGAGTTAATGGTCTTTATTTTTTGTTAGGAAGTGGGAGTTTCATTGACTGGCATTATGCATGTGTCCTTACTACTAACCCACACAACCTGTCCAAATTATCTCATCAACTTACCATAGTCACTGGTGACATTATAGAGAGTATTTTCAAATAGTCTCTAAAAGTGCCATATTAAAAACTATTCTAATAATATATTTGAGTTTGTTTTCTTATCGGTTTGAATTATTACCAAATATGGAATACTTTGTTCGGTTATTTTATGTATTTAATAATTTAAGAATGCACTACACACATGAGATGCGATACTAATTAAATAGATGATTAGACACACAAACACACACATTGACTATCATATCTTCAATCACAAAGTTTCAATCATTAAAAAGAAGGCGGTCGGTTGAAGTTATAAATTTTAAGATTATTTCACAAAATATTTAAGAGTTTATAAATATAAAAAATTTTTATTTTCTGTTTTAAAAAATAATAGTATATAAATTCTAATAAAATTATAAATTATAATATTATTATTAAACAAAAATAAAAAATAGTATGAGACATCAAATTACTACTCCTCCGAAATGACAACTCCTAATATTTCTACCTTTTCCAATTTATCCACGAATTTTTCAATGAACATGCTTTTGTGGCTAATTAGCGTGAAATAGTGCCGGGAAATATTTTTAGTCGCTAAATTTAGTGATAGAAATGAAATCCGTCGCTAATTAGTAACGACTTTGGTGACAATTTTTTTTCGTGGCTAATTGGCGACGAATTTTACTATGAAAATAGTATTCGTTGCTAATTTTGCCAAGAATCTTTGTTCGTCGCAAAATTTGTTGCAAAATAGCGACAAAGGTCTTATTCGTCACTAAATTCATCACGAAATAGCGGTGAACTTTTTTCATCCCTAAATTCTGTTGTTAAAATCTTGTTTGTTTTAGTGGAATTTAAGAGGAAAAAAGGGTTAAAAAAAGCAAAGACTTGAATGGAAAAAACTATAGCTTAAAAATAAAGAGATGATAGTCTGCAAAGTCCAAAAAAAATGAGAAAAACCTACTTTTACAAAGGACAAAGGACTTGAGCGAAAAAAAAAAAGAGTAAAGACCTGAACGGACAAGTGGGACCAAAAAAATGGAGAAAACTTATGTCCTAAAAAACGAAGGATTTAAGAAAACAAGGTAAAAAATAAAAATAAAAAGGGTAAAAAATAAAAGGAGCAAGGACCTAAATGAGAAAAAATTATGGTTTAAAAATAAAAAGAGAATAAGTCGTGGGCCCAAAAGAAACAAAAGAGTAAAAACCAATGTTAAATAAAATGAAGGACTCAAGCGAAGAAAAAGACTGGGTCAAAAAAAGAGAGTAAGGATTTGAATAAACAAGTGGGTCTAAAAAAGAGGGGAAAAACCTATGTCCCATGGGTCCAAAAATGAGGGGAAAAACCTATGTTCCAAAAATGAAGGATTTAAGGAAAAAATTGGATAAAAAAAGAGAAAGGGACTGAATGAAAAAAGGGGTAAAAAATGAAAAAAAACATGAATGAAAAAAAAAACTATAGTTTAAAAATAAAGGGACGACAATCCAACCGTGTCATGAAGAAGTGAGACAAAAAAACAAAAGGAGAAAAAATTATATTCAAAAAAATAAATAACTTAAGTAAAAAAAGGGGTAAAAAATAAAAAAAGAGGAAAGACATGAAAAAAAAAAAAAAAACTATGGTTAACAAGTGGGGCCAAAAAAACAAAAGGAGAAAAACACGTGTCCTAAAAAAATTAAGGACCTAAACCAAAAACAAATCTGATTAAAAAAAAAAAAAGAGGAAGGACTTGAATTAAAAATGAAAAGGGTCAAAAAAGAAGACTTAAGTGAAAAAACTGGATAAAAAAAATAAAAAAGGAAGGATTTGAACAAAAAAAAAAAATAATCCAAAAAATTAGAAATGTAACACCGACACCGCGGTGTCCGCACTATTGTACTCCTATTCATGAAATATATAAAATATTCTTTAGTAATATATATATGTCTATTGATTGAAGTGGAAACGAAGCAAGGATATGTGTGTGTGGATGCATGTTTGGATAATATATGTATGTTAGGCTAATATGATAAGATGTGTATTAGTTTGGTAAATAACCTAAAATGTAAGAAATGCATATGAGTATGTGTATGTGCAAGGATTGTTGAATGTGGAATATTATGAAGGAGTGGTGAATTTAATTTGGTGTGTTGCATGCTGAATTTTAAAGGTTGAATGTTACAAAAAGTGCAATGCAAATGTGGATTGTTTTGGGGAATTCGAGATGTGGGTTGTTAAAATGATGGTTTTGGGTGATTTAAAGTGGCATTGTTTGTTAGGAAGGTATAAGAAACCTTAGAGCTTTTGGGTTGAATTGTGTGCCTTCGGAAATGAAGAATTGAAATTTACATTTGGTGATGAAAAGGGGATACCACATGTGCACATTTGAAGTCTAGCTATGAGACCCTAAGTCTTGATCCTAGACATAGGATTAATTAAATGTATAAATTTAACATAGTGGCTTTTGAAATATGTGGCACAAATTATATATATACATATTATGTTTTGTCATTGTAGTGACACTTCATGATCGAATGAGGGGAGCACGTTGCTTATACAGTGTGGTACATTTTGGGGAGTGACACACCCTCCCTGAACTGTGAGTGGGACCCTAATCTCTTGCATGAAATAGTGAAATCTGATTTTACCGTGTTTTTAAACAAAACATGCTTTGATATGTATTGATTCGACGTGTGATATTAAATCTCAAATCTGTTTTGTGATTATTGGAGTATTGTAAACTTATGTTTCTGTGACTATGCATCCATATTTGAAATGAAACAAAATTTTGCCATTACTTGAAAATTTGATAAGTTTCCTTTTCTACCGTTGCATTGGTATGCTGATTTGAAATGATTTGATGAAATGTATTGGCATGCGGATTTGAAATGTTTTGATGAACTATGTGGGTTGGATGCCCACTAGTTATGTGATGATATGATGTGATGATATGATGAGATGATATGACTTGATTGATTCCGTAACTACGAATAACGTTTGTAGTGGCATCGGGATGCCCGGATACGCTTTTGCAGGAAATATCCGCAAACGTCACATATATATACGATAGGTGCGTCCGATTGAATCCACATCAGGGGAGGACGTGTGTCCATCACCGTCTAGCACCGGGCAGGGTCCTATTGACGAGGCTGAGTAAGCCATTGGCGGCTAAGCTCACGGCCAATGTCGGGGTAGAGAGTGACTTTTGCACACATTGCATAATAAAACCCCCGATGCTCTTGTCCTTGGTCATGGTTGACCTTTGTCAGGATCCTTTCGGCTTGCTCTATAATATACTTGATTTTTAAATGAATGCATATATGTATGATATCGTGTGATCGATTAAATGATTTCATTTTACTAAACATACCATATTTTATTGTAAATCGTGAATTATTGTTTACGGATAATGTTGTTTGACACTCCAATGGTTCACCTACACTATTTGTGCTTGATATTAATCCCCTCACTCACTGGGTATCTTTCTTGATACTCACCCCTCTTCTTTCCTCCCTCAGACATGATTATTGTGCTAGAGCGACACTTCAGACTCTAGAGGTTGTGGTGGATTTGGTATTCACGACGGTGAGGTCTAAGATTAAGTTGAAATCTGAATTCCGCACTTTATTTCAACCCTGTGAGATCTTGATATTGAGATCCGTAGTTGGCCGTGTACATGTTATGGGATGACTGTATAACTTATGGACATTTATTTGTGAAACTCTCACATTTCACTTGTATTGAGGCATTTGTAAGCGTTTAAAATGTAACTTGGGAATTTGTTATACAATTTGTATAAAATTTAAGCTCGCTTGGTGTGATGGTTGCTCATGCTCTAGTTGAGCATGACAGTAGAGGTCTGTAGTTAGAACTGCTAATATTTATATTAGCCTTGCGTTGTTTTGCTTGTCCGCTGTGGATTGGTTGACAGGATTTGAATGTGATGATTGTTGTGAGACCGGGATGACCATTTATTTATTTGATAGGATGGATGTCCATTATACAGGTTTATTTGGACATGAGAGACCTCTGAATTATGGGGATGTTCTGCCTGATTTTCTGTAAAAATGTAGTCGGCATCCAGGACAACTGGCGGCTGCTCACGACCCCGGTTTGGAGCGTGACAAGAAAGGACATAATCGAAAAAAATAAAAAAAAAACTATAGTCAACAAGTGGAGCAAAAAAAGGGGGGAACCTATGTCCCCAAAAAACGAAGGAATTAAGTTAAGTATAAAATTGGATAAAAAATATAGAAGGAGGAAGGATTCGAAATGAATGATCTAAGTAAAAAACAAAATCGAATAAAAAAAATAAAATGGGAAACGACCTGAATAAAAAAAAAGGGGTCAAAAAATAGAAGTGATTTGAATGAAAAAAATAAAGAATCGAATGAAAAAAAGGGTAAAAAAAACATGGGACGACCACTTCAAGTAGGGGTGTGCAATATTTGATTATAATTGAATAACCAATCAAATTGAATTCAATTGAATTTGAATTTGCAAATTTGAGTTCGGTTTTTGGATTATGAATTAGTTTTCAATTAGAACTGAATTCCGAATTCGATTTTCGATTCGAGTTTCGAATTGAGATTTTTAATACGAATTTCAAATAAAAATTAGATTCAAATTCAAATTGAGATTCTTAATTATCCTCTTTTTACTTATTTTGATTATTTATTATATATTATTTTCTTTTTATGGAAACTTTGATCGACAATTTTTGCTTTTTAAACAAACAATACAATAACAGTTAAAAAAATTTATTCGAATTCGGTTTTATCAATCTGAATTTGATTAAATTGGATTTATGTGAGAATTTGAATTTTAAATATCAAATGCGATTTATTCGGTTCAATTTGAATTCAAACTGAAAAATAAATTTCGAATTCGGTCAGATTGAATTCGAATTTAATTGAATTCGGCTCGATTTTCAATTTGAGTTTCCAAAAATATCAAACCAAATTGACCAAAAATTCAAAAACCGAAGTGGTGAACACCCCTACTCCCAAGGCCCTTTTTCTTTTATGTCTCTGTGTGTGTGTATATATATAAGGTTCAAAAAAGAGGAAGGACATGAATGAAAAAAAATAAAAAAAGTCGTGGTTCCAAAAATAAAAAAATAAAAAGGGAAAAAATAAAAATAAAATCAGGGAAAGAAAATAAAGAAAGGCAGGGTGGGTGGGATGACCACACCCACTCCGCTTTTTCTTTTATATATAGAAGGAAAAAAAAAAGATCTTAGTAAAAAAAATTGGGTCCTAAAAAAGCATGAAACGGCCACATTCTCGAGTGTTTTTATATTACATATATATATATAAAATATATAGATATATAGATAAAAAAATAAAAAGAAAAAAGACACAAATGAAAAAAAAATAGATCTAAAATAAAAAAGAGAGTATTCAAATGAAAAAAGAGGTAAAAAAAAAGATGACAGACTTGAATGAAAAAAATGATTTGGATATAAAAAAAAAAAATTAGGTCTAAAAATTATGGGAAAGATCTAGATACAAAAAAAAAAGGTAGATACAAAAAACGTGGAGGGGGTGTGGTGATGTGCTTGGGCGATTATACTCAAATCCCTTTTAGGTTTATAGTTAGATAAAATTTATTTTATTTGTTCTGACCCAATAATCTTTGAAAAGCAAATTCCTGTATATGTAAAGCACCAATAGGTGCTACCATTCGTTTCGTTTTGGACATCACTGCATAGTCACCCATATTTTTTGGGATCCCACTTTTTTTTTTTCTCCATTTAAGTCTTTGCACTTTTTCTTTTTAGATTTTTCATATTTTTGGGATCATATTTTTTTTTTCCTATTCAAATCCTTATACTTTTTTTTACTCTTTTTTCTTTTTGTTTAGACTCTTTGTCTTTTTAATATCACACTTTATTATTATTTTTTTTCATTAAGGTCTTTCTACTTTTTTTTTTTACCTTTTTTTTTTTCTCGCTGAAGTTCATCTTTTTGGGATATAAATTTTTCTATTTTTGTTTTTTAGTCATACAGATGGTCGTTCTTTTATTTTTAGACCGTAATTTTTAATTTTTTTTCTATTCAGATTTTAGCTTTTTTATTTTTTAACCCAATTTTTTTCTTCTCTTAAATCTTTCATCTTTTTGAGACTTAAATTTTTCTTCATTTGTTTTTTTTTAACCTCATAAATGGTCGTCCATTTATTTTTAAATCATAGTTTTTTGTTTTTTTCATCCAGATCTTTATTTTTTTAGTTTTTATTTTTTTATCTTTTTTTCCCTTAAGTCATCTGTCTTTTTTAAATATAGATTTTTCCAATTTTTTGGCTCTACTTGTTCAGGTTCTTGTTTTTCTTTGACCTAGTTTTTTTTTTTTTTTATTTAACTTTACTTCTTCATCTGTTTTGAACATAACTTTTTTCCCTTTTATTTTTTGACCCCATAAATGGTTGTCTCTTTATTTTTAAACTACAGTTTTTTTCCATTCAAATTCTTGTTTTTTTTTAAAAAAATTTTTTACCCTTTTTTCTCTTGAGTCTTTCTTTTTTTAACATATGTTTTTTTCCTTTTTTGGGCCTCACGAATGGTCATACCTTTATTTCCATTGCCTTTTTATTTCATTCTTTGGTTTTTTTTTTTTAGAACTTTAGTAATTAGACTCTTTTTTTTTGTTGTTACTGATATATGTCATATTTTTCACTGATTTGTACAATAATTTAGTTTAGATATTGAATTAATTATAGATCAAACAAATGTTTACACAGTAAAAATATATAATCCACATCTTGTGGGCACCCTGCAGGTTAGCGCGGGGCAATAATTAGTTAAATATTAATCATAAAATTTATTCTTTGGATCAATTTTTTTCATTACTCTAACAACATGATATTCGAGGATTGCATCCCTTATCAAAATATGTAATATGTATATGGAAACAAAATTTAAATCATTACAAAGATAATGGTTTTTGAAACATCATCAGCGTGTGTGAAAATACCAAACGAATAAATGGAGAAAAATTTTAAAACTTTAAATTTTACTTAAAATTTTCAAAAAATATGATTGTAATACCAAGAAAATCCGATTGTGGTGTTGACACTAAAGTGACTATTTGAGATTTTTATTGTCACGCCCCGACCCTCGGATCGAGCACGCGACAGCCGCCGCGTTATCTCGATACATGGGCAGAACCTCCCCATATACCGGGACTCCGCAAGGCTATCAAATTTACAATAAATCATTAAAAGTATAAGATTCTTCAAAACAAGAAATCATATAATCAATACACATGTAAGGAGCCCATCCGGCTCATCCCTGAACGTACAAACACACATCAGGGAGTGGGATCCTGTACATGCAATCATACATCAGCACACATCGGGGAGTGGGAACCTGTACATGCACGAGTATACATCAGCACACAACGGAGAGTGAGAACCTGTATATGCACGCATACGATGTGGCCATCCTAGCCACACAAAATCTTCAATACAAATAAAGCATTTAACAAACAAGAAATCCCAAAACATAGCTGTCAGATTTTACCAACACTTACCCGAAGAAAACAAGTCAGTATCGGTAAAATTCTAACGGTATGAGATGTACAGAACTTCACAAAGTCAAAGGAAAATAACAAAAGCCAACAATTATACTCTAAATGTCCCAGTATAGAATAAAACAGTTTTTAAAAAATAGAGCAATCAAAATAATAAGGTACAAATAAAAAATCGTCAGATTTTACTAATACTTGCAAAAAACTCGGCCAGTATCAATAAAATCCGCAAGGCATGAGATTTACAAACTTCCCTTTCCATGGTATTGAGAACTATAACTCTCCCAAAAATCCTGCATATGCCAAATACCTATACAATTCGCCAAAAATACTTCACAAGCTTCGACGAGTAGTCTTCCAGCTAAGTCTCCTCTGAAAAATGTGGAGAGAGGGGGGTGAGTATTGGGAAATAGTCAGTGAGTGGAGTGTAATGGTGTGATTATGTTCATAAACAAGGGGTGGATGTGGGGCAGTCAAAGCATTACTTATAAACAACAGTTTATGTGCATAAAACATTTCAATAAATCACAATTTACAAAATATGCATCCATATCAATCATCTTTTCAGAAAATCCTAGGGTCCCATCAAAATCACTTCCGTCTTAGGGCGGCCAAACCCAGACGAAAGCCCGCCAAGGGGTTTTTCCATCCAATGTTTCAAAACATACCTCATTCCTTGGCGTTGGTTCGTACTTTACCGGGGTGCATCAGATATAACACGACTTCGGCAGAGGGAGGGACGTCTAACTTCCCTGCACATCCAAACCCCAAACCATACCACCCTGTCGGGTCGCTCCGTGGTGGGAATGACTATAGCCATTTACAATCCAGCACCCTTTCATTTCTCAATCCATTTCACAACAATGTACCATAATTTTCCATCAAATAATCAACAATCTTATGCCAAATCAATTCATAGAGCAATATCAAATAATATATGGCACAAAAGCATTCTTAAATATAATAGATGCATTTATATTTCACAATCCAGTTCAGACAGCCCACAGATACAAAATAATTTATATAAAACATATAAAAACATTCAAAATCATTTATAAAGCGATTTTAAAACATGTTATTCATTCATGAACATAATGAACCATCCACTCACCTCTAGAGAGGGTATTCACTCTATAATTATCAATCTAATTCGATTTTAGTCATTTCGACTTCCCCAAATGATTAACCTAATCAAACATTGTAATTATCATCAAATAAAATCCCTATAACAAGGGTTTTCACATTTTTTTAACTTAATTTACCCTTAATTACACATCCACGATTTCTAAATGCTGATTTCATCACCTGAAAATCATTTACATCTCTAATAGACTTTAAGTACCAATATTTCTAAATTTTTCTATTTTTCTTCCAATTTCACATAATTATAACACTTTTCATGCATATTTTGATTTAAACTCTAGAGAAACCATTCAAATCAACTCAATTCGATTCTATCATTTCTTAGCATGCTTCTTCCGTATCAAACGGCCTAATTTACGTAAATGCCTAAACTTAATCCTAACATTCAATTATAGATCTTCAGAAATGTATTCAAATCAAATCTAAATACATCCTAAACATATAAAGATCTCTCCATCCTAGATTCACTCAATTTATCGAAGAAATTAGCATTTTACCTTACCAAGGGTTTTCGAATCGCCGACCCAGCTTCTATGCACTGTTTGATTTAGTCCGAACCCTGCAACACTATTAAACCGATGTAAAGTTTAGTAATTTAGCCTAATCATCAAACGAGATCGAAACCCTAGAACTAAGATTCTGAACTCAGCCCTTACCTGCAGAGAATGGAGTTTGCAGATTTGGCCTAGGGTTTTGAAAGCTTGACAATGGCTATTGATTGGGGCTTCTGCGATGGTTGCAAAAGTGAGTTGTAGCACTCGTGAGCGAGCAAAGGGAGAAGAAAGCTACAGTTGCGCGCGAAAGGAGAGGGGAAGAGACTGTTCGTCGCGTGCGCGGGAGAAGAGAAAGAGAAGAGAAACATAGAGAAACAGAGGGTGAGGTAGAGAGAGAGAAGTGGTCCGTTGCCTGCGGTGGTGATGGGTGGCAAAAGGGAGCGGTGGCTCTCGGTGGAGGAAACGAAGAGAGGGAGAGAGACTCGCGAACGAGAGAGAGAGTTGCAAAGGAGAGAGTGAAATAGCGGGAGGGATAGAGAGAAAAAGAGACGAAGAGGTGATGGCGGTGGTGGATGATGGCGGTTAAAGCAGCGGAGAGCGGAGAGGCGACGAAGAATGCGAGGGAGAGGGAGAGGAGGCTTCGATCGAAAGAAGAGGAAGAGAGAGAGAGAGAGAGAGAATGAAGGTCAATTAGGGTTTTCCAACCCTAATTGATTTGGGAGGGAGTGCTGTGTTTCACTCCGAAACGCAGCATCTTCTCTCCACCTTTTTTTTGTTTTAATATATATATTTAAATAAATAAACAATTATATATATTATATATAGTCACACCCTTTTTTACTAAGATTTCTATTTTTCACAAAAATAGAATTTATTACAATTCACGGACACGATAACTTAAAATATACCAAAAATTTAAATTAAGACCCCAAAATCGAAAATCAATAAAATTTTAAAATTTTCTATTTTATTATAGAAATATTTACAAAGTATTCGATATCGAGTTTTTGGTATTACATCTATATTTTATAAAATGTGGAAGAATAATTAATTTAAATTTTAAATGTTGATTTTGTCCTTTGAATTGCACAGGGATTTCCTTAGACTATCGGTTGATATGCTTTTAAATTTTAAGTGTTCAGTTACTAGAGTGCTCTATGTTTGGTAGGAATTGACTTCTCAGTGAGATATTTGGTTTGTTCAGTAGAGTCTCAGAGTTTGGTGGTGATTATCTAAAACTTACTTTTATCTCTCTTTCTATATGCTTCACTATCTCTTGGGTTTTCTACCTCTCAATAACGGAGAAAGTACTTGTATTTTGTTAAACTGTCTAGATGGTACTCTCTTAGTTAGACGGCTTGGTTAACTGAGAAAGTATTAGTCTTTTGTGGAACCTCTCGGGAAGGCCTCTTGGCTAACTGAGAAGGTGCTGGTACTTTGTGAAACCTCTGGATAATGCCTTTCGGCTAATTGAGAAAGTACTGATACTTTATCAAACTCTCTCAATTTAGTCTCTCGACCTGACCTTAAAGTAAAGTACTGGTGTTTTATGTTTATTTCTCCATAAATCCCATTTTCCAATTTTGACTTTCTTTGTTCATCGGCAAATATTTTTCTTCTCAATGAAACATAATTTTAAGTACTTAACTTCATATAGTTGACCATCTCAATAATCCAAAAAGGATATGTTGGGCACTTTATGCAATTTAGAAGTGAAAGAGGGCTACTAGACAAATATTGGATACGGGTTTATAGATAAAAGGAGAAAGAAGATTTTAGAAATCCACAAGACCCAAACATTTCATCTTACCTTTTAGATTATTCCTCTCATTCTCCTAATATTTTTCTCCTTCTCCCAAATGTAATCGATTTACAATCAAAACTTAATATAAAAAATTCTAAACTATTCATCCAACTTCACAAAATTAGATTATAGCATTGATTTTGGAGAAAAACTTGAGAATCTAGAGTTGAAACAAAAATAAGAGAATTAAGAGTTTTGGTATAATTCAATCTGGAAGGACTCTTTAGAGATAAACACTACCAGAAAAAAGGGTTTTCAGCAACGGAAATTACCAACGGAAAAAAATCTGTCGCTATTAGCGACGGATTTACGACGGAATAGTAATGGAAAAATCAGTGACGGATTTAGCGACGGAAAAATCCGTCGCTAATTTTTCCGTCACTAAATCTTTCGCTAAATCTTTTTTGGACAAATTAGCGACGGATTTAGCAACGAAAATTTTCCATCGCTAATTTTTCCGTCGCTAATCCGTCGCTAAAACTCAATTTTTTTTTGTTTTTGTTAAATATATATATTTTTTGTTTTTATTAAATATAATTTGTATTTTTATTAAATATAATTGTGTCTTTTTATTAAATATAATTTTTTATTAAATATAATTTTATGTTTTTATTAAATATAATATTATCTTTTTATTAAATATAATTTTGTATTTTTATTAAATATAATTTTATATTTTTATTAAATATAATTTTGTGTTTTTATTAAATATAATTTTTATTTTTATTAAATATAATTTTATTTTTTTATTAAATATAATATTATCTGTTTATTAAATATAATTTTATATTTTTATTAAATATAATTTTGTATTTTTATTAAATATAATTTTTTTTGTTTTTATTAAATATAATTTTGTATTTTTATTAAATATTATATTTTTATTAAATATAATTTTGTATTTTTATTCAATATAAGTTTTTGTTTTTATTAAATATAATTTTGTATTTTTACTAAATATAATTTTGTGTTTTTATTAAACATAGTTTTTATTTTTATTAAATATAATTTTATTTTTTAAAATATAATTTTATATTTTAATTAAATATAATTTTGTATTTTTATTAAATATAATTTTGTATTTTTATTAAATATAATTTTATATTTTTATTAAATATAATTTTGTGTTTTTATTAAATATAATTTTAATTTTTTTTAAATATAATTTTTTGTTTTTATTAAATATAATTTTTTCTTTTTTATTAAATATAATTTTGTATTTTTATTAAATATAATTTTGTGTTTTTATTAAATATAATTTTTGTTTTTATTAAATATAATTTTATTTTTTTATTAAATATAATTTTGTATTTTTATTAGATATAATTTTGTATTTTTTAAATATAATTTTATGTTTATATTAAATAAAATTTTATATTTTTATTAAATAAGGGTACTGTATTTTTAATATTGAGAGTTACAAATAAAATATAGAAATAGAAAAAAAATAAACAAATAACACAAATGTAATAGTGACATGGTGGTTAAGACTCTCAAGTTTCCTTTCTCACACCCGTGTTCGAACTTGGGTGAGAGCATATTTTCAGCACATTTAGGCGTGGGCGGGCCGGGGTCTGGAGGGGCGCAAGCAGGTCGGGTGAGTGGGTCGGGCAGGTGGCTTCGGAGATTTGGGTTTGCTCTTTCTCACTTCATGGACGGATTAGCGACAGAAATTTTCCGTCACTAAAAATCCATCGCTAATCCGTCAGTAATTTGAAAACTCTATAACAAAATTAGCGACGAAATTTTTCGTCACTAAAAAATCTGTCGCTAATCCTTTGCTAAAATTAGCGATGTGATTTTCAGCGATGGAAAAATCCATCACTGATACCCGTTTTTCTAATAGTGAAAATCGAGGTATTATAAACTTTCTATCTCAGATTTTAATTTGTTTAACTATTTATCCATTTGGATTTGGAGGATTTAAAGTTATATTAAGAGAGAGAAAAATAGATTTTGAATACTATGGTTTTTGGATTTACTTGTACGGAGTGATATTGATGGTTGTTATTACTTAATGATACCTTTTAAGGTTTGAACAAAGTTGATCGAGGTAGGATTTTTTTTTGTGAAGAAGTTGAGAGTGACAGCCGTCCCTAACATTGTAAGTGGATGGATTATTGAGTTAGTAAATGAGAAAATACTTTTTTATTTTATTTTCTAAAATGATTTTCTTAATTTTGATTTATATAATGTTTTGTGAATGTGAAGTATCCCTAAAAAGATTTTGGTTTGAGTTATGAAATCTATGCACTTGTAAAATATATCTTGTATCATGTTAAACTTTTGTTTGGATATTATTGTTAAATTCATGAATTGGGAACTTTGTTGAACTTTCTATTGCACATGATATGCTGTCTGGGAAATGGTGTATGTGTGGGGTGTGAGCACCCATGAATATGTGATGACTAGTTTAACCTTCCACGGCCCGATTTGATGGGGTTGTGTGGAGAACTTGTTAGATTTGAGGGAGAAATGCAGTAGAGAGATGCCCCCAGGAGTCTCTGTCAGGCTAACGTGGTTGCATTACCTTAGTGGTCCCGAGCTAACGTTAAGGTCTGGTATTAGAATGCATCACAGTCATATTGCATACTTATAATGTAAAAATTGAGTCAAATTAAAACAAAAGCGGAAAAGGGGATTCTGGATTACTTCCGATCATATTTTTCTTCTGGCAACTATAAAACCATCAAATGATCTTTAAGACGTGCACAAGTTTTCTAAACATTCAATTTCACTCAATGGATGGTGTGTAATTACAAAATTTGGACTTAAAAACCTAATGTAATAGGAGAAGATTTATATAAACTCTCAATTATAAAAAACTATTAAAATCCTATAATTGTCATCCTAAATTATTGTTCGACATTTTGAGAAGACAATTAAACATTTAAAATGAAAAAACAATGATTAATTATGTGGATGTTTGAATAAACTATCAAAATCTGATAAAATATAACCCAATTTAAATTTTCTTCATTCTTTATCATATTTAGGTGGTATTTGGTTAAAAGATATGAGAATCAGGGATGAGACGAGATTCAAACATATATAAATTATTTTGGTTAATAGAATGAGAATGAAAGTTTGAAAATCAAACCCAAGAGATATGGGTTTTATGAAACCCAGTTAAAAGAATAGGTTTCAATTGAAATCCAAGATGAAACCCAAGGAAAATAAAATAGCCATTTTGCCCTCCACCTTCCATTCATCTGTCAGTCTCGTCCCCGCCACTACTGTTAGTCTTGTCACTGTCGATCACTCTCTCTCTCGCCATGATGCATCTCCGCCAACGACACCACCGTCGACAGAGGATTTTGGTGGCCTCCTCTACCTCAGATCTAATCCCCTTCCTTTTCCCTTATCTTCCTTCATCCATTCTTGCCCTTTCTTCTCTGTAGAACTTTCTCAAACAATGATGGGTTCCTCTTCCCTTATCTTCCTTCTTGAACAAAGTTGCTGATGCTGTCAGCCTTCTCTCCACAACCTCAGATCTAATGTCCACCTATTTTATGAAACATTTTTTTATCAAATATGAAAAAGTGACAATTATTAAAAAAAAATCCATAATTTCAGATCTAAAATAGGTTCTTTTATGCATTAGGTTGCTGCAGTCATTTTTTTCCAATTATTATGGGTTCTTTAATATGGGTTCAATTATCAATGAAGGTTGTTGCCTTCTTTTTTTTTTTTTTATCAATTATGGGTATTTAAAATTAAAAAACTCACAATTATTTTAAAAAAACATTTTGTCAATTATAAAAGGTTGACTTTTTTTATCATAAAAACTCATTTTTATCAATATTTTTACCTATTAAGGGTCTTTAATAAAAAAATATTTTAAATCATAATTTTTTTTTATCATCGGTAAAATTGGCAATTATATGATTCTGATTTTCAAAGATATACAAACCAAATATCAATAATGGTAATTATATCAATTTCAAAATTTGAATCAAATAAAAGTATCAGATTTCGATTTCGATTCTGATTCCTGAATACGAACCAAACGCCCCCTTATTCTCTTTTCAGTTATATTTTTTCTTTTAATTTAATTTTGAATGTATTAATTCATGGAATTTGAAATATTTCTAATAGAGAGAGAGAGAGAGGAGAGAAGAGAAGATAGAAAAGGAGAAAGAAAACGTGGGTTTGATTTCCCATGTTGTTGCAACACACCAAAAGGAGAGAGAGAAGGGAGAAAGAATAGGAAAGAGAGAAGATAGAGAGAGGAGAAAGAAATTCGGAGGAGGAGGAGAGAGGAGAGAGCCCGGTGGGGGAGGAGACATGAGAGAGAAAGGAAAAAGAGGTGAAAAGAGAGTGAAAGAAGAGAGGAGAGAAAAACCCGCCATAGAAAGAGAGAAGAAAAAGAGTGAGGAAAGAGAAGGGAAGAGATTAAGGTTTTTATTTTTTTGTTTTTTAATACTAAGAGCATTGATGTATTTTTAACAAAGAAATCTTAGATCTTAGATATAAAAATAAAAATTTTTATATTCTCATTCTAAAAATAAAATATTCAAAATACCCCCAAAAAATCTTTAATTCAAATCTTTAATTTCGTCCTCGTGAGTAGGACCCACCAAAGGCAGGTCGGACCAATAAATATCACGCTTTAATTATATCTGAACTTAGAAGGCTTTAGACAAAGTTCGTTCCACAATTGTGAAAGTCTCGACCTACGAAATCGCAACCACCGAGGTAGGGAGCAGCGAAAGCAAAATATAGGTCACTGGAAGCCACGTGCCCCTTTGTAGTTGTTAAGGACAAGTGTCCAAGGTTGGAAAAAGAAAAAATATAAATAATAATAATAACAATAACAAGAAGTGTGTATATAAGGTCTCACTCTCAGCCCATGGTGTCATACCCAAGAGGCGGAGCTACACACAAAATATATGGCTTCTAATCCTGGAGTTCTTACTGATTGGCCTTGGAAATGCCTTGGTAGCTTCAAGGTATACTCTCTCTCTCTCTCTACATAAACATATGCTTCATGCAACGTTTGGCTCCGGATTTTCATTGTCCTTTCATCTGCAACCTTATGGTCAAAGCTGTTGACGTGGTGTCCTATCATTATCTTTCTTTTTTCACATCTTTAATTTTTACAGAAACAAAATTGATATGTTATACCTTATGCAAGAAGAGGGAGTCATTGTGGTTGTGGGGGGTTCAAGCTCTCACGACTGAAGGGATGAGCTCCCTTGAGGCTGGGATTATGTTGCACCCCACATCTGCCCTTAATAAAACAATACTAAATATGCTCCTGGGAAAACCCAATGCTTCTTTCTTTTGCGGTTGATGGATTCTTATTTTAATTAAAAAATATAAATAATAAAATAAAAATAAATTGAGATAAGATAATATATTTTTTTTATAAGCCCAAAAGAGGTTTTAGAATTTTAAAGCTCTAGCTGACTTGAGTATGCAGATAGTTACTAAAAACCAATGCGATTATTAATTCTTTAATATTTATTGCTCATTTATTTAATTTGTTGGGGGACGTGTTGAAGTATGTGATATTGGCTCCATGGGCGGCGTATTGCACCTACTCTTACATGTCAAAAGGAGAAAAAGAGAGAGACTTCAGTAGCTTTGTCATTTTGCCGTTTCTGCTATGGAGGATGCTTCACAATCAGATTTGGATTTCCCTCTCTCGTCACCAAACTGCCAAAGGAGCCAAAAGAATTCTCGACAGGAGTATCGAGTTTGAACAAGTTGACAGAGAACGCAACTGGTCCCTCTCCTTTACTACACCTACCTCTCTCTCTCTCTCAAATCTATTTTCTGTCAATGATTATTTTTCATTATGATGTGATGCCATGTGATGGCAGCTGTTAAAAAAGGTTAAATTTCATTTGCAAATGCCATATGAAAATAATTCCTGCAAGGTATGAAAAATTTTACAAATTTTGTTTAAAGGCGTTTTTCGGCTTGGAGAGAGAGAGAGAGAGAGAGAGAGAGAGAGAGAGGGAGAATAATTTCACATAGTCTTTTGTTAAATCAATTCTAATCGGTGTGTTCATTTCCAACTTAAAATTAGCTATTTTTTTAAAATTAATCATCGATATTTGGATTATTTGATTAATTCAATTCTAAAATTATGAAACCCAATTTAGAAACCCAATTTAGAGGTAAATTTTTCTAGTACCTATTTTTTTTTATTTTCATAAATTAAATTTAAAATTTTAATTAAAAAATTTCAGTGATTTGTCATTAAAATCACGGAACCTTGATCAAAGTTGCTACTATGAAACGCAAAGGTTTGGCTTCCATTACTCTTTGATATAGTTACGATTTTATAGGCTCTAGCTATAGAAAAGGTAAAAGAGTGAATCCGAAACCATATATAAAAAAAAAAAAAAACTATTTTTCCAAAATCTCTTGAGAAGATGGTCTTTTAATGTTAACGAAATTTTTCTACAGAAGGAAAACTCTTTTTTTTTTCAAAGATCTCTCTCTCTCTCACTGTAATTATGAAACACTGATTACTTCATTGTGGTATTCTTATTATGCAGGGACGATCAAATATTGTTCAATGGAGTAATATTTTACATAGCAATACTGACAATTCCGGGGACAACTCACTTGCCATTTTGGAGAACAGATGGCGTAGTCCAAACAATATTACTTCATGTGGGTCCTGTGGAGTTTCTCTACTACTGGCTTCATAGAGCATTGCATCACCATTACCTTTACTCTCGCTATCACTCCCATCACCATTCCTCTATAGTCACCGAGCCCAATTCATGTATGTTTTCTTCTCTCTCCTCTCTCTCTCTCTCTCTCTCTCTCTCTCTCTCAATATAATTGATCATGCTCACAGTTTGATTGAAGAGTCCAGAGCCCAATTCCTTTTTTTGGTCATCAAGGAGGCTACCGGTCCTTAGACTAGAGGGATCACCGGTCACACACACACACACACATATATATATTTATATGTATATGTATACGTATATGTGTGTGTGTGTAACCTTACCGTTGAGCTTCAATCCTTGATGTCCATTAACTTCAATGTGTTACATTATGGTGGTAATGGAAGAAAAGATATATATATATATATATATATATATATATATATATATATATATATATATATATATCTTAACTTGTTTCATTTAATTAACTTATTTATATTTTATTTAAATATTTTTAACCAAAGTAAAAAATTTATGATAGATATATAAAATTTTAAAAATAAAAATTAATTGTTCTGTAAAAATATTTGAATTATTATTATATTAACAAATTTTATTAAAAATTTATCTAATCTCAATAATTAATATCCTCAACCGACTGGACTTGTGTCGTCACACATCTAAACCAAGACCTTCCGAAAGCTTCTTAACAAATACACAAGTAGGCATAGCCTAACCATTGTATATATCCGAGAGTTTTCTTTTGTGAAATAGATTTAATCTCTAGTGATTGAAGTATATTTAGTAATTATAATGGAAAAGAAAATACACTCTATGGTGTAAGCTAAGCACAAAAACCTAATGAAGTCCCCTCCCCCCCCCCCCCCCAAAAAAAAGAATTTCTCAATAAGTGTTTTTTTTCCCACCAATTAAATGGTGAATGGTAGGTAGAATAGATCTCACTAAAGAACCTAAATAATAGTTTTTTCTTATTTGTTTATTTTTATTTGTGCAGCTGTGACTCATCCATTTGCGGAGCACATCGGATATTTCCTACTGTTTGCCATACCATTGTACATAACGGTGCTCATTAGAACTATCTCAATTGTCTCCGTCGCGGGCTATATAACTTATATTGATTTTATGAACTACATGGGTCACTGCAATTTCGAGTTGATCCCATATTGGCTCTTCTCTATCTTTCCACCTCTCAAGTACCTCATGTATACACCATCGTGAGTCTCTCTCTACATCCCTTTTTTCCTTTTAATGTCACTTTTCTTTTTTGTAGGGTATAGTTCCCAATTATAATACATTCATATTAAAAAACCGATTCCTTGTTCATCTTTGCAGGTTCCATTCCCTACATCATACACAATTCAGGACCAATTATTCCCTATTCATGCCCATTTATGACTACATATATGGTACCTTAGACCATGCTTCCGATCAAGTCTATGAAAATGCCTTCAAAAGGCCTGAGGATTCGCCTGACGTTGTTCACCTCACACATCTTACTACGCCGGAGTCTATTTATCATCTTCGCCTGGGATTTGCATCACTGGCCTCTAAACCTCAAAAGTCAAGATGGTACATTCGGCTGCTATGGCCTGTTACATTCTGGTCGATGGTGGTGGCATTGTTTCTCAGTCGGACTTTTACTGTCGAAAGAAACATATTCAAAAAGCTCAAATTACAAACGTGGGCAATTCCAAAATACAGCATGCAAGTATGAAATTTTTTTAGGGGAATATTTTTATGTTTTGAAGTTGCTTTGTTGCTCATGGAATTGGTAGTAAACTGAACGTTCTTGTGGATGTGATAGTACTTCTTCAAATGGCAAAAAGAAGCCATCAATGGATTGATTGAGGAAGCCATACTAGAGGCTGAAGGAAAAGGCACTAAAGTGTTGAGTCTAGGTCTTTTGAACCAGGCAAGTAATTGCTCATTTTCATGTTTCCATATTCTGCAAGAGCAGTTATTTGCATGAATTTCACTATGATTTGCAGGGGGAGGAGCTTAACAAAAGCGGAGAAGTGCATATTCAGAAGTATCCACAGCTAAAGGTAAAGGTGGTGGATGGGAGTAGCCTAGCAGTGGCAGTGGTGCTCAATAGCATTCCCACGTCAACAACTCAAGTACTGTTTAGAGGCAACCTCTCAAAGGTCGCCTATGCCATCGTTCTTGCTTTATGCCAAAAGGGTATCCAAGTAAGCACACCATAAAAATTAAGCCTACTTCATTACACTTGAAATCACCCAAATCGGAATATCATTGCTGGAATCAACTTGTTCTTTTGGCCTAGTTCTATGCACAAAAATGGGTATTAAAAGAAGTGCACCTGTGAAAATATATATATATATATATATATATATATATATATATATATATATATATATATAAAAGAATGGACCAATAAAAAACTTTAAAATATTACACATTTGCAATTCAAGTTATTTATTATTTTGGTTATTGCAACATTTTTTCAGGTTGCCACTTTGCGCAAAAGTGATTATGAGAAGGTCAAAGCTAAGATTCCTATGGGAGATAATTTGGTTCTTTCAAAAAGTTATGCTCATAAGGTGCTCTCTCAGTCTCTCTCTCTCCTTTTGTGTGTATAGGACGTTCGAACTCGAAACCTTTACAAGAGAAAGGGATGGTGTTAATTGAGTTGTAGGTCATTGCCTCAGTTCATCCATTTTTCAACAATTTCCGATTTGAGATGATTTTATTTTGTCACAATGAGGCTTTGAAAGGAAAAAAAAAATGTTAAATTCAAACAAGGCCCGTGAAATTGTGGTATATGTATTTCAGATATGGTTAGTTGGGGATGGATTTTCTGATGAAGAACAACTGAAAGCACCGAGAGGAACAGTGTTCATTCCATTTTTTCAACTCCCTCCCAAGGAATTGCGAAAGGATTGTTCATATCACTTTACCCCCGCTATGATCGCGCCGATGTCTCTTGAGAATCTTGATTCTTGTGAGGTTAGTCTTTTCATCAATTTAATGGAATTCTCTCTTTATCTAATGCTGCATCTCATTTTATTCTTTATAGCGGAGAAAACTGATCTTCAAGGCTTGAGGTGGGACATTAACCATAGAGTGCGTCACCTCGTGAAGAAGAGCACTATTTTCCTTTGAAAAAGCACAAAAGAAGAATAAAAGAAACATGGATTTAAAGAAATATTTGTAGTTGCATTATTTAAAGAAATATTTTGGAGCATGACTTGGCAATTAGAAATGATCACGATTGACGCAGCTTGATGAAATCTAATATTTTAATCAGTTTAGGTTCTCTATCATTAAAAATAAGTCCACCCATTTACTTGGAATAATGAACTTATCCAAACCCACTCTGATCGCAATTCTTAATGTTTTAACTACGAAAAATTGAAAATAAAAAATGTTGCAGAATGGGTTGCCAAGAAGGGTGATGAGTGCATGGAGAGTGGCCGGAATTGTGCATGCCTTGGAAGGTTGGAACGTGCACGAGTGTGGTGACACTATGTTCGACATCGAAAGAGTTTGGCAAGCCAGCCTTCAACACGGATTTCGTCCTTTGATCATCTCCAAAGCTCAATCTGAATAACCAAGCTTTGCTCATTTTATAGTTGTACCTTTTTTTTTGTGCTTGTGGACCTAAAACTTTCATTGTAAGCAAGAGTTTGGAATCATAGAATGACCATGCGAGTCAACACTCTTGTTGTTCATGGTGGTATTTTAGCAAAACTCCATAAGCATACATTATCATCATGTATCGTATATTGTATGATGACGTGATTCTCTATCTATGAAATAAGGAACTACTAGTGTTTATTACCATAATGTGTTATGCTAAATAGTCTTCCAATCTTAGGGATATATACAAGTGAGCCTATCTATATCGAAATTGGTGGATTCAACATTTGCGGAGTCAAGGTATAAAAAGACGTTCAAGTTATCATTGTGGATTCAACATTCAATAAGAGCAAAGCCTGCTTTCTCAGGAGTAATTTTGAAAAGAATTAACGGCATTATTTATTTTCTTTTTTGGTTAGGCCACCATCTGATATTCGGAGTTTCGTTTCGATTAATTCAGATCGACCTGTTATCGGATCTTTTATGAGAGGAGGTCTTCCAATGTTGGTTTTTACATTTTTATGACTATTCGAACTTTCGACCATAATTAAATGATTAAAATTCCCTTCTAACTATGTCACCGAACATCGAAGAATTAACAGAACTATGACAATGTGTGGGGATTGCTTGGTATAAATGACATGTTAGTACTGGCAACCAAAAAGCTGTCCTAGTAAAACGAGACGAATGGTAGTGACCCATGAAAAAGGAGAGAAGGGAAATTTTAATGCAAAGGATTGCTTGATTTTCTTAAGATACCACTATTTCCACAACAGTGGCATAACACTTCCAATTATCCCGAACTAAGGGAATGACAAGCTTGCTTGTTAAGATAGACAATTATTGTAAACACAAAACATAAAAACCTAAGTTAAAAAAAAAGTCATCATCATTATTAGAGTAAGAGCATGTTGCACACGTACCGACATAAAGTTGGTCTAGTGACTAAATACTGGTATCTTTTAATTAAAATTTTAGATTCTCTATTACAAAAATGGTCATCGGGGAAAGTTTTGACCCATAAAAATTTTAATCTGACTTATGAAGCCATTGTTCCTTTTAGAGGAAATTGGTATTAATATCTTACATTTGTATTTGCTTGTAAAAATAGTTTTTAAATGACAAGTCTAACATTTCAAATGTATTATTATGTAATTACCAACTTAAGTTTTCAATCTGTTATAGTTATGGATCAAACTAAATACTTTTTTACTAAATGCAGACTCTTGCTTAAGGGATGTTGATGGTCACTCATTCCCATATTTTCCAATTAAAAAAAAATCAAAATTTCATATTTATTATGTTTTCAAATTGAACTAATACTACAAATCATTATAGAAGAAAATTCTGATTCCCAAAATCAATACATTGTTGCCTTGCTTCTCTCGATTTCCAAGCTCTCTTAGTTTGTTTTGAAGTATTCATACACCCGTCACAATTTTGGAGTTTGCTACAATTTAAATTTATCATTTTTATTTATAAATTAAAATTAAAATTTACTTTCTTTTATTCTAACTGGTAAACAACAAGAAGAAAACTAGAATTAAAATTGAACACTGTAATTTTTGTGAAAGCCAAGGTAATATAGCATATTGCATATGTTATGTGGTTTTGGGCATCATTATGTTAGGTTATAGAGTTTGTCTGTTGTTAGGGTTTATAAGTGACTAAAAAAGGTAACTTGGTCTGCACTTTTTTGTAGGTTTTGATACACATTTTAAACCTTAACACTTACCAAATTTGATAAACTTACCTCTAAAATGTTATTTTAAGTTGACTTTTATTTATTTATTTATTTATGTATTTCTTGTAATAGGTTCAATGATTTGGGTTGGATCACATTATTACACCACAATTTTGTTCCATTCCTATGACTTTCTTTGTGGGAAATACAACCCTTTTCTGCGGTTATAAGAGCAGTATCCATTGCATTGTTTCAATTAAGAATAGAAAATAATTCATACGTTATTGTAGAAACATACAAGTGACAAAGAGCTCTTGTTTAGATCTAGTATTCAAATCATTTTCATAATTTTCACGACCCTTATATAACAAAAAAAAAATAAAAAAATTCATATGATTTAACTACTAATTCAATACAATGGGTAAGAGAAGAACACTAAAAACACAAATATACAAATGTTTGATTTGAAACAAAGAATACTCAAAAAATTTGGACAATTTAGGAAAGGGGCAAACGTTGCACGGACTTTGGGGTCCTTCGTCTTGTTCTTCTGCTTCTTGAATTGTTTGGAAGTGACTTTCAAAACTTTAGTCCAGTGACCCTAAAATCGAAACATCTTTATTTTAGTATAAACAAACAAACAAACAATTGAATAATACAAAAGAACCACAAAATTCAAGAATCCAACTTCTTCCCAGGATAATTGCCTTATGCTTGACTCCCAAGGGACCTTCATTTTTCAAGAATCGATATTAGCTTAACCCTAGATCTGAGCCCCAACATTCCCATTCTTGAATGCGACCAAATCAAGCAAAAGCAAATGGAACCTTAACTCCTTCACGGAATTTTAGGCCTATGATTCTCATAAAAGCTACAAAGCCAGATTTCAAAATAAGAAAATGATATATGGTAGAGAAGTAATGATACGTGATAGAGAAATAGAAGGTAAAAGAAGAAGAGTAAAAAGAGAAAATTCAACTATTAGATTCAAATCTTTTTCTTTCTTCCCCATTCCCCTTCCTGTCAATTACATTTATACTAAAAATTTCTCTCCACTCGTAACTAACTTCTCTCACTCTTTCTTCCTTGCCTTTGCCCCATCTATTCTAACAACTCAACAAAATCTTCCCTATTATAATAACCCAAAAGAAATAACAAAATTACCAATAACTCCCACGTATCATAATTTCCACATATCAACTCCCCTTTGCTAAAACTATTCCTTGTCCTCAAGGTTTAATTCTGGAAATTTCTTTTAAACAACATAATAGAACTCCTAAGTAGCCTCATCCTCTGTTCTAGTGCTCCATTGAACGTGGATTTGAGTAGCAGCTCAGTTTCCTCTTTGAACCATTCGCCTATCCAGAATGCAAATTGGTATAGCTGCCAAAGCATCCATCGATTGAGGTAGATATGGCTACACTCTTGCATTGGCTCCCATCTTCTTATTGAGCTTGGAAATATGAAATGTTGGGTGTATTTGACTTCTTAGCGGCAACTGCAACTTGTAGGCCACTGATTCTATCCTCTACAGTATTTGAAAAGGGCTATAGTACAAAGATTGCAACTTGTTGGTCCTTCTAAATATGTTTTCCTAATTGTAAGGTTGTAGTTTGACATACATCCACTCCCCTACTTAGAACTCATTTTGAATTCTTCGTTTGTCTGCTAGGCTCTTCCTTCGATCTTGTGCCTTCTACAAATTTTCCCAAAGCAATCTGATTATCCCCTCCATTTCTCTCAACTTTGGATCAACTACAGGCAGAACTTTATTTTTGGGAACATACGGAATATGCAACGATGGTTTATATCCATATAACACCTCAAAAGGAGAGTACTTTGTAGAGCTATGACAATTAGTGTTGTACCATAACACCTCCTATCATACACCTCAAATAAGTTTCCAAGCATCTATTTACCACATTTGTTTAGCCATTACTTTAAGGATGGTATGCTGTAGAGTAATGCAGGTCAATACTTTGTTTTTTACAAAATTCTTGCCAAAACCTGCTGAGAAAGATGGTATCCCTATCACTTATTATCACCTTCACCTACCCATGGAGTTTATAGACATTTTCAATGCTACTCCTGCTACTGTGAAAGGGTGCTGCAGCACAATGAAATGCACATATTTACTTAGGAGATCTACCACCACATAGATCATGTCCTTCCCCATAGATTTGGGAAGTCCTTCAATAAAATCCATTGTCACTTCTTCCCATACTCCTTCGGGAATTGGTAATGGCTATAAAAATCTGGGGGATATAGTCCGGTCATATTTGCATCTTTGGCAAATTTCATATTCTCGAATGATTCTTTGAATATCCTTCTCTAACGCCTTCTAATGGAACACTCTTGCAATCTTCTTGAATATCCTTCTCTTTGAATATCCTTCTCCCCACTGGAGAGCTATGTATGTTTTCAATGATTCTCCTTTATAACTCTTCCATTTGACCGACTACCAGTTTCCCTTTTCTTTTAAGTAAGTCTCGCGACCAGCTGTATTTTTTATCACTTTTCTTGTTATCCTTAATTTGTTCTATCAATTGTCATATCTTCTCATCCATATCCCAGCTTTGCTTGATTTCTTCAAGGAGGGTGGGATGGATAGTTGTCAAAGCCAATGCTAACAATTCAATTCCCTACACCCTTAACAAAGTATCAACAACAACATTTTCCTTTCCTTGCTTATGACAAATTTCATAATCAAATGCTAACAACTTAGTCAGCCACTTAAGTTGGCTTGTGCTTTGTACCTTTTGTGTGAGAAGATATATGAGGCTTTGGTGGTCTATACGGACGATGAAATGCCTCCTTAACAGGTACTGCCTCCATTTTGTTATTGCAAACACCAAGGCCATCAACTCCCCGTCATATACTGATAGTCCACAATGCTTTTCTTTTGATAGTCCCTTACTCAAATAGGTCATAGGATGAGCATTTTGCATGAGCACAACACCAATTCCATGACTGCTAGCATTAGTCTCGACAATGAACGTTTGCTGAAAATTAGGAAGAGCTAGTACAAGAGCTGAAGCAAGTGTTTCCTTCAACTGATCAAAGGCAACTTGCGCTTGTGCACTCCAAGTAAATTGCTCATTCTTGACCGGATCATTTAGTGGCCTACCAATTTGTCCAAACCCACAAACAAATCGCCTGTAATATCCTGACGACCCTAAGAAACTTTGAAGCTGTTTTACATCCCTTGGCATTGGCCAATCTTTTATTGCTTTAACCTTCCGAGGATCTGTGGATATCCCTTGGTCATTAATGATGTGGTTGAGATACTCCACTTCAGGTTGAGCAAAGCAACATTTACTCTCCTTCGCAAACAAATAGTGTTTAACAGCTTCAAAGTTACTTCTAGGTGCTGCAAATGCTCCTTCAAGCTATGACTAAAAACTAGTATGTAATCAAAGAATACCAAGATAAATTTACGAAGATGTTCCCTAAAAACATCATTCATCTATTGCTGAAAGGTAACAGAAGCGTTGGATAACCTAAAGGGCATTGTCATAAACTCATAATGACCGTCATGAGTTTTGAATGCTGTTTTATACATATCCTTTGGGTATATTCGAATTTGATGATAAGCAGAGCGAAAGTTGACCTTCGAGAAAATAATAGCACCATGTAATTCATCTAACAATTCTTCTATAAGTGGGATAGGGTACTTTTCTTTTACGGTATTGCTGTTCAAGTCTCTATAGTCCACACACATCCTCCAGTTACTATCTTTCTTCTTCACGAGCACCAACGAAGTCTAAAAGCCTCCCCCTAAGTATTGTAAATCATCTTTTGAAGAAGTAAAAACACAAGTTTCTCTCTTACTTTGAAAGAGATCCATCTTAGGAGATTAAGGAAGCAAGTCTTTCCTTAAGTTACACATCGCTCGAGTGATCCTTATAGTGCAGAGTAGTAGGCTTAAGGTTCTTCTTCCACAAAGGCCAATTCAAACCCTCAATTCATACACTATGCAAGAGATCCTTGCAGTGTAGGGTAGTTGGTTTACGATTTCACTTTAGAACTATATCCAATTTATCAATCCTAAATCCTGGGTCCCCATCATTTTGGTGCTTTCATTGACAGGGGCTATCTAACCCACATTTCATTAAGAGTGCGTCCATTCTACCCATACCAATTTATCCCTAAATCACGCTCCTATCCTTGCAATCTTTCATTCTTTAACCATAACGCACACCCTTTATTCAAAAAAAAAAAAAAAAAAAATGCTCCCACGCTTCACTATGGGCTGGATGTGTAACAACTCCATCGTCGCTACTTTGATTTCTAGCATGCCATGTCATGTGCTCTGATGTAGCTCTTGACATATACAACCTTTGAAATCTTAGTGTTAGCGACAAGTATCGTAACACCTTATTTGGTACTTTCTTTTGTCATCCATTGCGGAAATTTTTTATTTTATATCGAGAATGACTACATACCACACATTCAGTCTTATCTCGATTTTCTTGATAATATAATATGCAATAATTTTCACAAATATTAATCTTCTCATACCCAAGGCCAATTTTTTTCAATGGTTTCTTTGCTCCGTAAAAATTATTTGTCAACTTCGAATCTTTTGGTAACATAGTTTGAATAATCCCATTAATGCGATCAAAACATGCCTCACTCATGTTGAACTCTGACTTGCAATTTAACATTTGTGATATAGCTGACAACGTTGTTTGCATTTTGCACCCATTCTATAATGGTTCTTCAGCAGTTTTCAATAACTCATAAAACAATGCCGCATCAGGATTAGGAGGCTCAGTATTGTCAACATTGATGTGATCATAACCACAATTCCAATACATTTGAGGGCCTAAGGCTTCCACAACCATGGATCTATATGGAGCCTCAACATCCTCTCAACCTCTAGATGATTGTCCTTCCATTGATTCTTCATTTCTGACTTCTCCATGATAAACCCATATAGTATAACCATTCACAAACCCTCTTGAGAACAAGTACACCGTGACATCATCTCGACAAAAAAATTTATGATTCCGACATTTCTGACAAGGACATCTAATCTTGAATCCATCCATGAACAGATGTTGAGAACATGCAAAATTTAAGAATTCATTAACACCCTCTACAAATTCCTCAGTCAAATACCCATTAATTAAGCGACGATACATCCAACTACGATCAATCGACTCCATATTAAAGGACATTCTGTGTAGGAAAAATAAATGTATTATCATATATGAGTAATATGGAAGTTCAGTTATAAAAGATAGCTCACCAGCCATGAATGGAGAACGGGGGCATATATAACTGTTTGCGGGCTTCCTCCCTAAAGGATTGACCTTCGAAAAGCTACTTTGAACATAAACGTTATCTCCCGCTATACATTTCTCTCTTGACTTAATTCAAATGAGCTAAATAAGATATCAAGAAATTGAATCTACTGACTTAATTACTTTATCCATCATATATCTCATTTGGGCATAACAAGGTAGATTTAAAATGCTCACTAAAAATTTACTTTGTTCTCTTGCTAAAAAGAGGAAGAGAAACAAGATTCACACCCTATTGGACTCATATAAACATTTTCTCATTCATATTCTGTGCCCTCTAATAACTCCTACAAATACAAAAGAGATCTAAGATCATGAAAACTTGAGATTTCATGGCTCAACTCCATGTCCTAAATTGGGTCAAAAACAATTAAACCAGTCCCGGAATACACAAAAATTATATATTAAAAACATCGAAAAGCAGAAAAAGTTGACAACCTATAAAATTTGACAAAAATTATGTTACATGATCTTAGAGGAAAGAAGAGAAAAAAAAAAGGACAACCTAGATTGTAATAGAATACATGGTCTCAAGAGTGCCAAGTAATTGCTTATCTTTAAAGAACATCAAATGAAATAGTCGAGACCTTGCCTGATGAACCCTTGCTTAGCCTCTCTTGTAGAGAATGCCTAAGGGCACCTATATGTGCAACAAAGAATCAGGAATCTAGGAAGCAGAAAACAAGTCGTGGCAGAGTGAAACTTCATACGCATCATATGTATGTATATAAGGTTGTGAATTCTCTTTGTCTTTCTCTTTAAAGAAAGAGAACGCACATGAAATGTATGAGGCCGAAGCTCCCAACCTTGTCCCAAAAACTTAACTATCTACGCCGCGCTACACCAACCAAATTGCAATTGCATTCGAAACTATTAAAACAAAAGAATGCCAAAAGCAAACAACTAGAATTATCAATAAAATTGTAATATAACAAAATTATTTAAATTAATTAGTTATATATCTTTACTTGTATTTAAAATTAATTACATATCATTTTTGGTCGGATAATTTTTTTGGCATATTTAACCAAATATATAAAATTATTTAAAAATAAATTTAAATAATTTTATCAAAAAACTTGTACTACTTTTTCTTAAATTGACTTAAAAATTAAAAATTATTTATAAATCAAAAATAAAAGTTAAATAACAAAACAAAACATCCTCAAATAATCATCTTATTATTGCACGTTTAAGAGCATAAAATCACGCAACAACGTTGATTCTCCATCAAACCAAATCCGTAGACAAATATTTTAAATGGGGTTGATACAAAATAAATGAACAAGTCAAACCAAATACCTCCCCCCTTCTCTCTCTCTCTCTCTCTCTCCTGAAAATAGAAAAATGAGCTCAGTGTGCATAACAAAATGTGTGAGTGATGCTAGGATCCTAGTAAGAGCAACATATGTAAACCTCTACAAATGGCCACTGTCGGATGCACGGGAGGACACACAACAGAGTGGTTGATAGCATTTCATGCAGGCAAATGTACTTGAGGAGCTACATATTTTCAAAGAAAGAGTGTGTACATGTGAGGACAAGGAAGTGTTAAGGAAGAGGCAAAGATAGGGTGGTTTATAGAAGCAGCGGTAGCGGTAAAAAGATCCGAACGAAATCAAAAGGAGGGAGTGGTGGCGAAATTATTGTTGGAAGGAGATCATTTGTTGTGATTAGGAAGGTGAAGCAATTCACATGTGCTGCCTTCTTCACTTTGTTTCAGAGGTTGTTGTCTTGCACTGCCACTATTGATGTTATTGATGCAAGAGAGGACATGTAAAGCTTTCTCTGATTCCATGTTTTTCTCGAGTCTTTTTTCTTTTAGTTGTGATTCTGGGTAGTAATTTATGTATCAAGAATTGATCGTTGGTCCCCCCCCCATATTCTTATTTACTTTATGTTATGTTTGGGTCAATTTGATGGAAAGCTTAAGAGAATGGCATCGAACTCATTATACTATTGACAGAAACCCTAAGGGAGATGATGAAGAACACAGTAACCCTAAAATTTACTTGAAGCAGACGAAGAACCCTAAGAGAGAAGGCAAAGACAGTGAAAACCCTAAATTTTATTAAAACCCTAAAATTTACAAAAACCCTAAAAATTGGAGCTTCAAAACCCTAACAGTTGGATCTATTAACATTCTTATAATATTGATAGCGAATACAAAACCCTTAAAATCCTACTCTGCTTCAATACAAATTAATTAAAATAGATGAATGAAACATCGTAATATAGCAAGCGAAGATAAAGAGGAAAAGAAAAATTCAAAACCAAATCGAAAGGAAGATGGGTATGGAGAAGAACCGTACCTTGAGAGAAACTTCAGATCCCTAATTTCAACATATGCAAGGCAAGGGGAGCATTGATCTGGGACAGTGAGAGAGTAGAGAGATAGAGAGGAAAAAAAAAGTTGAACAAGTCTCATTCGTCAGAGTGTGAACTTGTGCAAAGACAAAAGTGAATTCTGCAACGGATCAGCGACGAATATGCAACACAAAATCCCTCGCTAAAATACATTGCTAATTCGGTAGCTGATTTGCCTTTAAATTTTCATGGTTTTTTTTTGTTCAGTGACGATTTTAGTGACGAAAAATATCCCAACGGTAATTCATCGTTAATTCCGTCGCTACTCTATCTGAAAGTTGTCACGCGGCACGTTTCTAAGATTGGTGCTTATTTTAGCGACGAAAATGCTGACGGATATTTTCCATCGGTAAATGCATCTCTGATCTCTCGCTAATCCTTAATTTTTTTCTCCCCTCTGCCGGTCATTAAAGCATCGTATATCCGTCTCTATTAGCGATGCATAATTTTCCGTAACTAATTTTTTGTCGGTGATGATCCATTTTCTTGTAGTGTTTCAACATATTCAAGCTAAAATCAGGTTTATTTGCTCAAGGAACAAAATGTGAATAGCACAAAAATCGTGTTTTTAACAAACCTTTTCCATAGATGATTAGTTTGGCCAATGAGATGGCTGAGGACTATGCAGTTTATGTCAACAAATTCAAGCTAAAATCAAGTTTATCTGCTCAGGGAACAAAATATGAATAACACAAAAAATGGTGTTTTAAGCAGCTCAAGGCTAGCAGCTTAGCTAAATGTTCGTCTCAGATTAGGACAAGCCAGAGAAAGTTCTTATAATCAAATTCCTGCCTTAACAGCTTGGCTAAATGCGGCGGTTCCGATAACAAATAATACTGTGTAGACAGCAAAACAATGAAAATAACATATGCAAGTCACATGAAAAATTTAGTTTCTAGAAATCAGTTCTGCTCCTAAGTCCTAACCATTACATATATATCCATCAAAATTGGTGAGATTAGCATCATGATCAAGATCACAAATACTGACATGAACATTACAAAAGCCGTGGCAAATACATTTTGGGAAAAAACACTGACTTAACAAGAAAAAGCGATCAAAGTTCACATAACATTTCTAAGCAATTTGCATTGGCAACAAGATATGCATTCCCTACTCATAATAATCATAGTCACGACTGTTTCAGATATGAGGACATTTACCATAGAACAAAATGAGAACTCATATAAAGTGTACACATGGAGCTGGGGAAAAAATGAGGAGGGGTTAATCTTCTCAAAGTCAGACATTAGGGAACGCAATCCCAGTGTGCTTATTAAAACTTAGCCATTCAGGAAGATTAGGCTCAATACCACCAAAAAAAAAAAGGTAACATAACCACTTCAAATATTGAATACATGTTGCCTAATTGTAGAAATATGTAAGATAAAAGATTAGATTCCCAATTTTTTTGACACTCCGAAAGATGCCAAGGCTTCATTACATTTTTGGCCAGGAAGAAAAATATAGAGATACCACAGCCATAATTATGGTTACTCACCCCATTGACACAGGTATCTGATGAAGAGCTAGGAATTTACACTTCAGTTATTTCCAAGGGCAGGCAATGAGAGTTTTATGTGCCACCGCATTGATATCCTCTCTATAGCTACCTCACAGACAATTATTTTACTATTTTAGCCACTATTTGAATGTTCACAAATATTACCACGGTTTGGACAAGGAATTTGATGCACCACATGGCTCTACTGTCAGTTTAGCTCCCACATTTTCCTTAGAAAAGAATAAGCAATAGGCTGCATCCTCATGGCCACACTTCTCTTGTTTCTCACACAATTCTTATCCATTTTCAATGTCATTACTCCTCTCTCTTTTAGTCCATGAAAAGTAAGAAAGTACTTGACCCGCAAACTCGATGGACTAAGGAAGAGGCAAACCTCTAACAATCAGCCAGCATCACCATCAAACAAATTTCTAATTCCCAGATTCCCTGTTTTCATCTACCTCATTCCCATCCTATCACAATGACTAATTCACTAGTGTTTAATACACAAATATAGGTTATAAGGCATGCCTACAATCAAATAAATGGTTTCAAACACAACTATCAAATACCCACAACTATAAGGTTTGTGGCAAAATGATTGACAAAATAATTCTCCTGTAAAAGTTGATACACTTTGTTCATCTTCTCACTCATCAAGCAATAAATTTACAAAATGTTTTCTTTTGCTTGCAAGAGCCGGAACATATTCTCCCGTTATTACTATTCTTGCTACTAAGCCAATGGAAGATTATAAGAAACCTTTTGAAAATTTAGGACTCGAATGAATGCTTAATGCTTAATCCTACCTTAATAGTTTTTTTTCCCAAATACTAGTTTCTACCAATCGAATTGCTTCAGAGACAAATCAGCAAATAGTTGAAACGCAGAAAACAAAAGTACTGGCTTAATTAAACAAATCCATTACTCAAACCCAAATCTCTTACCTATTTCATCAAAATTATCACAAACAGACAAAAACAATGCCAAAGAGAGACTGAAGTTATGTACTCCAATAAATCCTATTTTTGCCCATGTACAACAAATAGCTAAGCAACGCAACTCCTTCCGGAAAGTAGAAATGTGGAGTATGGGTTTAAGAAAGTTTCTAGATGCCCTGGTCAATAGAGAGAGAGAGAGAATGAGAGAGAGAGACAGAGAGAGAGATTTGAGTTTACCTGAGCATAGGAGAACGGACTTCAAACGGAGAAGAGGAAGCAAAGAAGAGGAGACAGGGAGATTAACCATGAAACTTGAATTCAGTTGCTCTTCAAAACGGGAGAACTCAAACTCTACAAAGCCCTAAAGAAGTCAAAGGAGAAGAAGATGATAAAAACCCTATTTAGTGTTTTGGGATTTGGCTTTAGGGTTTTTGAGGTAGTAGCGGGTGATTTGTGAAGCCGAACCTGAGAATACGATTTGAAGTTGATTTCTAATTTGTATAATAGAACCTGAGAGATAGGGAGAGGGTGAGACAAAGAGAGAGAAAAGGGAGAGAACGCGATTTCTAGGTTTTAAAATGATCTATACGAATGGTTGTGAAGCCGCTGGCATAGGCAGAGAGAATTTATGTGTCTTCACTGGCATTTTTTTTTTTCCATCGGTAAAGCACCATCAATGCTAGCGATTTTGCCGATGTTGGTAAAGGTGGCCGTTGGTAAATGGCTTTTTTTTTTTTTTTTTTTTTTTTTTTTGTAGTGCTTGGTCAAGTCGACAGGTTTCAGTTCTGAACTTAGTTACGGTGTAATAATTATCTAAGTAAGTGACATTTACTTAATATATCATATTAATATATTATATATAAATAAAAAAATACCTCAATTTGAATTCAATAAGAAAAATATTTCAAAACTTAATTTCTTAAGAGTAAAAAGTTAATTTTTCATTTAAATAACAAAATTTTGGTTTTGATTTTAGGATGCGTTTTGTTCGAAAGATTAACGAATTAGAAAAATTTTAAAAAAAATATATTTTAACCTAATTGATATATGAGGAACAAATACCTTTATTTTTTATTCTCAATTTCTTGATATTTTAAATACTCATGTTTTCAAATAGTTAGTCTCCCACAGGTTGGTCAAACATAGATTTTCAACATTCTAAGTGCCTTATTTTCTATCCAACTTCCTTACTTGAGTAGCACTATTATTCACTATCAGTAATGGAATATTAGTAATGGATTATTTCTCTTTATTATGGACTTGTTCTTCATTGATATAAACCATTAAACTTCGTTTTGACTAACCTTACGTATTTTGTCCACACACATCACTATCATTTTCTTCTTATGAGGTGACTGCTTCTTATCTTTCAAATTCTTTTCTTAATCTTTCTAATCATGTTTTGCTTATCATCGAAACATATAAATATGCCAACTTCCCCACTTTTGATGATGACAAAATATTCTAAAATTTGGACTTAAATTCTCCTTAATTTGTGCTCTCGATATGTCTATACATATCATTCATATCATTTAATCCAAGTTACATCCAATCCAAATTTCTTATATTTCTCCCCCTTTTTGTCATCAACAAAAGGGGTTACCTATATACATTCATTCTGAGCATAATGTAATTAGATCTCCTTTTTTTTTTTTTTTTTTATAAACTATCAAATTCATCCATTAGCCTATGCTAAGACTTCATTTTATTTTAGATTTTTAAAATAAGCTCCCCTTAACATTCAACCATTCTTATCACATCTATGTATATAACTATTTACACATAACTATTATCCTTCTTTCATCAGAACAATCAGACATTGCTATATAATATAGATACACTTAGCCATTATTCAAACATCAAACATGTTTTTCAGACACAAACATAGACATTTCTCTCCCTTAGAACATGCCACTGTTATATGCCTATTTTTCTCTATTTTCTCTTCCTTTTTGTCATTTACATAAAGGGTAGTCACTATTGATATAAAAATCATTTTTTATTCTTCTTATTTGTTTGTTTTCGTCAATTGTCTTCCCCCTTTTAGTAACTTTCTCCCCCTTTAACTTTGTTAATTCTTTGACTTTCTCTCATTTTTAATAGATTTCTTGTTAATTCTTTTTCCTTTTTGCCATTAATAGAAAGGGGTACCGATTTAAAACTTAGAGGGAAAAAAAATAACCCAAGATTGAGGTCATTAACCTATTATTAGGGGAACGAAACTCCTTCTTACAGTTTGCCTATGTGCCACATTAAGGACTTTAGATAAATGTAGTTCAAGGCATACTTAAACATTTATAGAGAATGATTTTGTGAGAACATAGAGTCTGGGAATTTAGGGTATGAGAGAGAACTGGGTTTTTGAGTTGTGAAGATGAGTTCAACTCATCAACTCGTGACTCATTAATGTATGGCTCACATATATGTATAAGCTCTGCGTGTTCTACACTTAAATTTCCACTATTCTCACATTTGACTCTAGAGTGAACAAGAGAATTTTATTAGTGAAATGCATGTCGTGACTTCCAATATATATGTCACTTAGTATTTGTATTGTGTGTCATGTTGGCCTTTGACTTACACAAGATTCAAACAAGGTGATCATGCAAAGTGAAACATCAGAGAGAATCATCAGCAAAACAAACTGAGGTTCATATCATTCAAAGAGAGAGAGGGATAGTCTTTAGAGTGATCGAGTGGTTCTTGAGTCACGAGAGGATTTGTATTTGGCAATGAAATCAATCTTGTTCTCAATTTTTGAGGTTCCATTGCGATTCCATTGTGAATAGGGCATGATGTTGTCTTACTTTAAGATTCTATTGGCTTAGATTTTCAAATTCTTTCCCAAAAAGGAGTTACACTTTAAAAGGATAGAAAAAGTATACAAAATTATAGTAGGAGCAAATTTTCAGCAAAGAGTTTAGATGTAGGAGTAAAGGAAGAGGATTCAATAGAAGGTTTAATACATGGTTAAGATGTAGAAATAGGATCAATAGAAACGATATCAGATGGTTCTTTGATACTTTAGGAACTATGTTGGAAATATGCTCCTCACTCAAACTATGCTTGCATTTATCAGATTACTTTAGTTGTTTTCCTCCTTAGATTTAGTATTTCACGAAAGAAAATTCTTGAGGAGCTTCAAAATTTTGCAGTGATTGCGATGAGGGGTTTTAGAAGCTGTGAATGGAGGAAAACATGGTTGTTCTTTTTTTTCTGTGAGGGAGTTCATATTTTTTTTATTTTATTTAATTATTCTTATATTTGTGATTTTTGTCCTTTTAATCTGATTCTGCATTTTATCCAAACTATTCCAGATTATTCGTAAGATAATACACTATAAAAAACAGTATTTTTGCGATAAATTTCTAAGAAAAATTCGTCGCTAATAACTCGTTACAAAAATTAGCGACGAAAATTTTACTACTTGTCGCAAATTTTGCAACAAAATTTTTTTCGTTGCAAAATTCGTCACAAATATTAGTCACAAATAAATATTTCATCGTGAATTAGCGACGAATTTGCCGACCAAAAATAATTTCGTTACAAAATTTGGGACGAAAATTTTTCATTGTAAAATTTGCAACAAATAGTTTTTCATCGCAAAATTTATAATGAAATTATTTTTTGTTGCAAATTTTGCAATGAAATTATTTTTCATCGCAAATTGTTCGTCAAAAAATTTGTAACAAAATAATTTGTCATAAACTTTGCAACAAAAAATAATTTGTCACAAAATTTATCGAAAATATTTAGTTACAAATTAGAAATTAGTGACAAATTCTACAGCGAGTTATTTTCGTCACAAAATTAGCAACAAAATTTTTTTAGTTGCAAAATTAGTCGTTAAATTGAATTTAGAGACCAATTTAGTGACTAATCTGGAATTTTTAGTGACAAAATTTGCGACAAATATGACAATGAGCAATGAATTTTGAGACAAATCTGAAATTTTTGTGACAAAAATAAATTTTATTGACATATTTAGACCATTTTTCCCTGTATAACTTGTTTTTATACCTACTCATCCAACTTCATCATCAACTAACCATCTAACCGTCATCAACAATCATTAACATCAAATTTCTACTGTCTCTGCTCATCCATGTAACTAACCATTCAAGAATATCAATCAACTAAGAATTCAATGATAACTAATTATTTTAACACTACCAAGAGTCATAACAACAGCAGTATAGAAAACAAGCACAACAACAACAACAGCGGTATAAAAAAGAAGCATAACATCAGGTCTCAATATTTAAATATCAACAACAACCATAATATCAACAACCACAAAAATCAAAGTAACCATGTTCAAATGTAACCATCAAATAACAATAAACAATTTTAAACACCACCATCACCACCACTATCTTTATCATCATCGAATATATCATTACCATTATCACCATCACAAGCATTATCACAAGGAGATAGAGAAGGGGGAATCTATTTTGGAGCGGAGGCTAACTGAAGATGCTGCATGATTAACATCTGTTGTGCATGGAATTCGTTAAATTCGTGCATGTGTTGTGTGCGAAGTTCATTCAATTCGTGATCTCTTTGCCTCTGTAGTGCGTGTATCTCTTGAAGCTCGTTGTCTCTTTGCATTAGTAGGTCTATCAAGTGGCTTACCTTTTGATTCAATTGTATTATTTCTGCTCTTACTATTGGTGCGTTAGAAGAAGATAGACTAGCGATTTCGTAAGTCTTGCTCAAAGAACCCATCCTAAGTACTCTACCCCCTTTTGCTTCACCAGTTATCTCAAGTCATAGAGCTATACTATCAACAAATGATTTAGATGAGCCAGCATCACACTAGCACTCAAACTTCTTAATAAAAACTCATTATATCTCTCCTACATTGTCATGAAAAAAATTAAAAGAAAATTAAAATAACAATATAATAGAAACGTATATAATCTGAATTAGATATATATATGAAGGCAAATAAAAAATCTAGTCTTCGTTATCCTACTGATATTAAAAAAAAAAATTATAAACTAAAGACGAATTTGATAAAGAGAAGTGCATGTAAATGTTTCATTGTTATGACATTGCATTCAATCCATTACATTGTTTTCTTAGTTATTCTGAAGATCGAGTAATATGAATCATGAGACTATATAACTTGTTTAAAGAAAGAACAATACTTCTACAAATGTTATTTTATAAAATCTAAATTATGAATGTTCATATTAACATTGAATAAGTTGAAAGTTATGAAAAAAATAAGAAAATCTCTATCAAATGATTCATTATACAAAGATTATGTATAAATGAGAAGTGGATATGTAAGAGATATAAGTGAAATCGTACAAAGTGGACATATTGAATATTCAGTTTTTATAGCTTAAACTAGAAATTGTTGAATAGAATGATCTCTTTTAAAGTGTAGTTAAGTACAACAAAATAGGGATTGAGTGCAAAGACATTATCCATATCCAAAATTGGATTAATAATGATCAAATAGAAGAGTATATATTAAGAATCAAAGAATCAAGTAAGCAATGAAAAGAAATTTAGGAGAGATTAACATAATAAATTCATATTCCGATATTGTTATGGTAGGTTCAATACAATATATTCAAATCAATATTGAAAATGTTTATAAAATAATTGAAATTTTTGAAATTACGTACCTTAACTATTCTAACTCTCTCCCGTCTCCACATTTTGTCTTTTTTTGAAATGTTTGTATGAAAGTATCTATGAATAATAGCTCGATTCTCATTTTCTTAGCCAAAAAGATACTATTAAAAATAATGAAATAGTTTAAAAATAATTGAATTAGATTAAAAAATTAGTGTTTGAATAAAATTATCAATCTATTTCTATATTCATCAATATTGATTGAGCCTCCTGCATACGTCGCAGACCATTCCCTAAAATTATAAGCTTGGTTTTTCTTATTTTATTCACTCATTCTTCTGCTCTCATCGGATTCTCAGAAATTCACAATCCTACCCCAATTCTCCTTAGTGATGCAGTTTGGCTTCCTTCCGCTGTTCTTTGCATAATTTAGTACGCATCGGATGTGATAGCCATATTTTTTTAAAAAAAATCTTCTTATTTCAAACTCCTCAGTGTCATTCCAAGTGAATGTTCACTGCAATGGAAAAAAAAAACAATTAGTTATATTAAAATTATAAACTTAGTTTCATATATAAACTGAATGACATGACTTATCTTGAACTCACTCCACCGTAACTCATTTGTTTTTTCTGGTATGCTTGTGAAAGTCATCAAAACTCCTCTCCAATGGTTGTTCACTACTTTATTGAGTTTATGAATAACATTTACAGAATTTGTAAATTTATCATAAAATTATAAACAAACAATGGTAAAAAAATAAAATAGCTAAAAGAATCATATGCTTTATAAATGAAAGAAAGAATACTTATGAAATTTTAAAATTTAGTACTTACGAATCTCCGTAAGGGACTATCACCTCTTAGTTTCTTTTCTCTCAACATATGAATATTGCATCGAAGGTGTAACCGAAGGGGTCGGCAAAAGTACATTATTAGTCATGTGTTGAGAATGGGAAGGTGCTGCAAGGTGGCGAAGGTAAATTAGTAGCAAGGGAATGAGATTGCGAAGGTGCTGAAGCGGACTGTGATGGTGAAGAGCGTGATCTTCCATCAGTATTTCATCTATGGCCGTCATGTCAAAACTATCAATTATAAATGTTAGAATGATAAAAAAAATAAAAATTGTATGTTCATCAGATACATGATGGAGTACATGAAAAAACTTACTATATTTAAATTGACGTACTAATTGTGAGAAACAAGTCACCAATATTAAAAATCCTTTCCAATGATCTATAGAAAAGAAAATAGTACATTAACAAATGAAATATATAAAATGAAACACGAGACACTAAATAGCCAACAAATTGAATAATGAAATTTACAAATTAAAACTAAACTAACTTTCCTACTATCAAAAATAGATTACAATATATGAAGATAAGTATCAGATTTTCAACATCATCATCATCATCATCATCATCATCATCATCATCATCATCATCATCATCATCCTCATCCTCATCATCTGTCTCAAAATTAGATTCTTCATCTTCATCTTCATGAATTTCATTTAGATCCACATTAATCACTACTCTGCTGAGATCTCGTAATATTGGAATATTATATTCCTCATTATAAAATGTGTTGCCAACTTCCTCTTATTGATATGCTATGTCTTTTCAGCGTTCCTTAATTTTTTTCCATGCTTTCGTTTTACAAATACCACACCAATCAATTTTATCATGTTTTAAATTAGGATATAATGCATAAAATACTTGAATCGTTTGTTGTGCTAACACAGATGGTTTATATCTCTTATACAATTTTTTATGATTTATTTCAACCAAATTAAACTATAGATACATCTTCATCCCCTTGACGGGGTCAAATCATCAACACATAAATAAAACGACTCGTAATTCTACTCCAGGGTACTTTACCTCTAGGATTTCATCCAACAAATCATAAAAATTATCTTTTGCATCTCTATCATTGAATGACTGAACACAAACCCCACTAGTCATTGTAGTTTTCCTGATTCCATATTTTTGAGTATGAAAATTATATCTGTTTATGAAATATACTAGCCAAGTTCGTACCTTTGAATTTGGACCCCATGACAGATGGATTAGCAATTCTTACTCAATTTGAGCTTGATTTTCATGAACCTAAAGTCAAGTAAATGTATTAATATGTTTTAAAGTAAAAATGTAAATAATTTATAGTCAACTTATATATTTTTTGAACCATGGTGTAAATTTTTCATTGTAAAAATGATCAAACTCATGTGTCGACAATTCAGAATATGAGTTTTGAAAAATCTTACTATCAAAGAAAACGAATTTTATTACAAAAAGTTTATGACACAAGAAATACATCAATTAGCAAATGTATACTAACTCAAAATATGGCGTCACCTTTTGGACAGTTCATAAAATATATGTATAGACTGCCCATCATTCTTGACCAGTTAAGTATCTATGTTTGCATAGTCCACTTGGTCAGTCAAGGTAGTTAAAAATTGAGAATAATTTCAAATTGGGATCAACAGGACTCTCATTATTTCTTCTTGCTCTTCGCCTCTTACACTGTACGTGAGATTCAAAATAATATGAGGCAAACGTTATCACTTCTTTCACAATGTATGCAATAACAATAAAGATTTCAACACGTGCCTTATTTTTTACTTTTTTCTTCAAATGATATAAGAATCTAATTGTAATGAAAAAAAATGTATTAGAAAATAATATATAATGAAATTGGTCATTTGACATACATTGAAAACGAAGTATAGAAGATGAAAAATTCACCTTTCAAACGGATACATCCATCAAAATTGGATTGGACTTGCAACTTTGGTCTCGTATAGCAAGTGAACCAAAAAATGTTTCATGGAATCAAAAAATGATGGTGGGAATATCTTTTCTAAGTTACACAAAATGATAGAAATATCTCTCTTTAACTTCTCATTGTATAAATGTCTCAGCACTGTCGAGCAAATGTCATGAAAGAAAATACTTAACTTTGTAATGACATCCCATACAAAATTTGGTAAAAGTTCCTCCAAAATAATAGGAATTAGTCTTTCTATAAATATATGACAATCATGACTTTTCAGACAATTTATTTACATTCCTTCAAATCGACATATTTTCTAAGATTTGAAACATAACTATTAGGAAATCTCAATGATTTCAACCATTCACAAACAGTCTATCTTTGATCCTTATTTAATGTATAAACTGCCTTCGGTTTTGATCCCTACCACTTTCATCAACATCAAGTGTGAGTTGTTTACAAAGAAGTCGTATTTCTTTTCTTGCATTCAATTGTCTTTCACTTTTTCAGTAATATCCATCACTATATTTATCATGTTATTAAAAACATTATTCTCGATATGTATTACATCGGGATTATGATGAATTAGATGAGTCTTTTAATATGGTAAATCCCAAAATATATTTTGTTTAATCCTTTTATACGTACTTCCATAACCATGTGTTGTACTATGTGGGTTTTTAATAACAGATGAAAAGTTAAGCACTTTATACCAAATTTGTCCACCAGTTAATGTCAATGGGGGAGGTGTTCTTTCAATTCTATTTTTAGTAAATTTTTCTTTATTTCTTTTGAATTTATGATTTAGCGGTAAAAATTGTCTATGGTAATCAAAATAACTTGCCTTCTTACCATATTTCAATCTGAATAACTTTGATCTTTCTATACATATCAGACATCCTAAAATTCTAGCGGTACTCCATCCCAATAACGTGCCATAAGTTGGAAAGTCATTTATGGTCCAGAGAAGAGTAGCCTTCATTACAAACATCTGATAAATATGAATATCATATGTAGGAATACCTTCATCCCATAGTTGTTTTAACTCCACAATCAGTGGTTGCATGTAAACATCTATTAACTTTTTCGGATTTTGCGGGCTAGACACGACGAATGTCAAAAACATATACGGTGTCTTCATACACATACTACGTGAAAGATTATACGGAGTTAAGATAACCGGCCAATAAGAATAAGTTCTTTCTGATTTTCTAAATGGAGCAAACTCATCAGCACAGAGATCTAACCTAATGTTTCGAGTCTCTTTTGTAAACTCAGGATATGTTCTATCAAAATATTGTCACGTCTCTGCATTCGAAGGATGATATATTAGCCCCTCTTCTGTTTCATCATTTGCATACCAAGTTATGTGTTCAGCAGTGATCTTAGATGCATAAAACCTTTGTAATCTAAGAGTTAAGGGTAAATAAAATAATTATCTGTTGGGTTTACGTCGCTGATTACGATTCAACCTCCTAGTACTCTTGTAACTACATTGGTTATAGAATTTATGAAATTATGTATTTTCATCATCTCTCCAATGTAATATATAACCATCTTTGCAAATATCAATCCTTTTTACCGGAAAACCTAAGTCTTTTACCAGATTTTTCACATTGTAGAAATCATTGGGTATTATATGATCATGAGATAATACTTCTCTAATAATTTAAACAAAATCATTGAAATAATTCTTAGACACATTATGATCTGGCTTGACATTTAATAGTCTTGCCGTTAGAGATAACTTAGTGTGGCTATCACAACCGGCCCACAAAAGTTTATCTGCACCTCTTAACACTTTCTGAAATTGATTACATAAAAAAGTTTTATTATTTGCATTTTTATTAATACCTTTTACTTCTACCTCCTCCAATGATGATGCATAACCAGTATACATTTGTTCAAATGTTGGAACAAAGCTAGTACATGCATTGCTCAGTTTGGGAACAAAATTTTAACTCGCTACATTAATTACCATCTTCTGATATGGATTCAATTGATCATAATAGCTCTGATCCCCTCTAACTGAAAATTGTATGTTTCGTCTATACTTTTCATCAGATATAAATGGTTCACCATGACATGTCCAATTATAGTAATTTGGAGTAAAACCAAATCTATAAAGATGTTCTCTAATTTTATCACATTGAAAAAATTTACCATTACGACACTTTCTAGACAAGCACATTAAATTATTCTCATTCATAAACTCAACTTTACTATAAGCAAAATCCAAAAATTGTTCCAACCCAATAATAAACTCATCAGTTAAACTTCGAATTTTAGGTAAGTTTTTTTATACATCCAAACTCTTTCGTTATGCGTTTTTACTATTTACCATATCATCAAGCAAAATATTAAACATTAAACATTAACATATTTAATATCAGAGTAATTTGTTTTACTTGCTAACAAATAACAAACATTAAACAATTACAAAAGACAAAATGTCAGCAAAGTGAAGGGAGAAAGATGTGATGCAGAACAAGTAGTTTGAATTATTTATGGATATAAAAATTTCTATTATTAATTTGTTTCCATTTTTATATAGTTGTTAGGCAATAGGGTTATCTGATATCATGCTTTTGGAATACTAAATTAATTTCTGATAAATCTCTATAGTTCTCTCTCTCTCTCTTGTCATAACTTGGTGTTGAGGCTTGGGATTTGAGTATTAAAAGTAAGAGTTTGATTTCAATGCAAAAATTTGTTGCTATAATAACTACTTTACACTCTCATATTGGGAAATTTGGTATAATACATACATACATACATATATATATTATATTACAGTACCATTTGGTATGATAGAAGAAACACAAAGAAGAATACTATTAAGATTTCCTAGTAGTTAAAGATCTTTACCAATCAAGAAGATCAGAATCCTCGGTATAGTCAATAAAAACCGAAATAGAACCAACTAGACAATCAACATCATCAATATCAATACAAGAAGAAAATAATTTAATGAGATATATAGAAATCCTATTTCAGAACCATTAAGAAATAATGAATCTCCACCAAATTCACCAACTCCATCACAAGTTCGAAGTCATTGTATAAATGTTACTACAAAACAATGAGAACCTGATTATGAATATTTAAATAAAAGATATTATCTTAAATAATTTCAATCAAAAAGAACTTGATTTGAACAATTGATGAATACATACAAAATAAATTAAAAGAATTATGGAAGAAAGAAATGTTAGAAAAACAAGCAAATCAATTGCTTTTTAGTTGATAAAAACTTATTTAATAAAATATAAGATGATCAAATCTTATGAAATACCATTAGTACACATAAATACAAGTCTATATAAAAAATAAAAATTAGCAAATGATAATAAAATAGTAACATCAATAAATCCACCACTAGAGACTATTATAATAAGCACAAACGAATGAGGTAATATTGAAATCAAAATAATACAAACATATACATTAACATATTTGCATTTTTCACCACCAAAAATTCTAAATTACTTATCATCACCTTATAAAAATTCATATAATAAAAAGTAAAAAATACAAAAAAAAAAAAAATTAACAATTACCTTCCTATGGCCTTGGATATCAACAACAGCAACAACTAAAGTTTGAAATGCTCTCCAATGGCAAACCAAGAGGCAACATTAACAATCAACACTAACATATTTTTCAAACAAAATTATAAAATTTAATTTTTTTAAAAAAATTACATTTAAAAAAATTACATTATAACTATTATTTTTAAAAAAAATTACCTAAAAAAAACACCTGCAGGAAAGGGAGGCCAATTATCTTCCTCCAATGGCCTTGGATATCAATAGTAGTAGCAACTAAATTTTGAAATGTTCTCCAATGGCAAATCTAGAGGCAACGTTAACAATCAACACTAATATATTATTAAAATGAAATTATAAAATTAAATTATTTTTAAAAAAATTACATTTAAAAAAATTACATTATAATTGTTATATTTAGAAAAATTACCTAAAAAAAACACCTACAAGGGAGGGAGGCTCCCACTCCCCCCCGGCAGACCACCGCCACTGTAGGGGAGGCTCCCCCTCCCCCTGCAGCAGAGCCGTGACAGAGGGGGAGCACCCTCAATCGCGACTCTCCCCCACGATAGAGCTGCGAAGGGGGGACAGAGCCCCCCGATGGTGGAGCCACGAAGGATCTGCCTTGCCCTACAAACAACAGATTCGGTGGCGCTGCTACTGGATTTACCTTCTTCTTTGCAAATCCGGTGGTGCACTGCCAGATCTACCTTCTCCTTCGCAGATCCGGCGGTGCACCGCTGGATCTCCAACCTTGTACGCATGAGAGAGAGAAGAAAGAGAGAGACAGGAGTACCTTAATTCCTATCTGCAAATCCGACGGCAAGAGACTTCTTCTTCTTCTTCTTCAAAAATCCAGCTACAGCACCCAAGTGAGAGAGAAAGCTTCGAATAAAAGTTCAAGAATGTGTTGGTAGTAAAGTAAGAAATTTAGCGATGAATAAAATTCATCGCTGTTTAGTGATGAATATAGTGTTTATCGCCGAAATCAGCGACGAACGCCTTCTTCGTTGTTGATTTAGTGACGAATGCTTATTTCGTTGCAATTTACAATGAATTAGCAACGAAGATGACAATTTGCGACAGATTTTGAGACAAAATTCGTTTAATATGCTAAACTACAAATTTAAAGATAAACTATTAGTGATATTTGACTATGATGCACACTATAATGTAATTATAGACAAAAACATATTCATTTGGTTGATCATTAATAAAAAAAAATTTCCTCGTTCATCTTAGTTTAATGAATTGAATACTTAAGCAAACTTATAAGTTCCTGACTTATATGAATGTATATTCGTATGTTTATATGAAACAATTCTACCACTGTAAAAGATAATACTAAATTACCATTCTTTTATTTAAATAAAAAATGAATGAATTATTTTTTGTTAAAAGTTATTGGTTTGGTAAAAATCTTAAGATTTACTATGCATTTAAACCAATTTCTTAACTCCAGAAAATGCTAATAATAGAAACAATTGAAAAAGGATATATAAGTGAGTGCAGATAGAATTGAATCACAAAATTTGAAATAAGATTTCAAATTAATGACGAATTTAATCATGAATATACAGTTTGTTGCTAATTAGTAACAAATTTAGCGATGAATGATCGTATTTTCTCCTACAAATAAGGATTTTTGTCACAGAATTTGCAATGAACATTTTTTTTTCATCGCAGAATTTCCGACAAACACTTTTTGTTGCTAATTTAGCGACGAAGTTCATCTTTGTCACATATTTAGCAATGAAAAATATTTTTTGTTGCTAATTAGTGACTAATTCTATGACAAATTCTTTCCATGACAAATTAGTCATGGATTTAGCAACGAAATTTTTTATTATTGCTAATTTTGCGATGAAATTTATTTGTCACCAAATTCGTTACTGATTTACAACGACATCATTTTTTGTTGCTAATTTTGTTGCAAATTGGTTATGAAAGTTATTCGTTACTAAAATCCATCATTAAATCAGTGTTTATTTGTAGTGATATATTAACATTGGGAAGAGTCACTATCACTCTAAATTTTGTTTCAAATCTTTCTCCCTTTTGAGCTCTTTTTACAAATTTCATGCCCATTTTTACTTTAATTACAAAGGAAACTTGAACGTCATTTTTCATTTTTAGCTCCATTGCTACCTCTTTCATAAATTATTTTGTTGGCAAGAGTAACTAACCTGAGCGTATATCAAAGAGACTACTATCATATTTGAACTCTATTTCTTTCAAAAAAATTCTAGTCAATGAAACATCCTAAAGCCAGGATACGAGTAGAGAAGTGTTTGTCAAAAAGCTCTAAAGGAAATGATGACTGGTCATAATGGAAGTTTGAGTTTGAAAGCCATCTCAAAATGATCTTTGCTAAAAAAGGTTTGCAGAAATGTTCTGATAATCTCACAGGGATGAATCGAGCAAAATGTAGTGTTAATGTTTGGAAATGAGTCACAGGAGGTTGGTCAACTTTATAACTCTTTATTTAGTTCATTTATGAGAAGTAAATCGGTTAGGCGCAAGTTGTTGAAAGCTATGATGATTTGATAGAATATTGAGCAGCTTGTGAGAATCGGGAGTGGAAACCTAGCTACTTGTAAGCATCTTTTGATGGTTGTGCTTAGAGCTTTGTGAGACAAGTTTGAGGACTTGATGTGAGAAAATGAAAGGCCACAAAAGTCAGCAAGGGGGGCTATTTGGTGGTCGGTCGGCTGCCTAGGCCTATGGCCTTGAGTGTTTGGCATCTTCCTTGAGCAATAGGTCATGTGAAGCACAATGATTGGCTGCCTTAATAGGTGGTCAACTGAGTAAAAGAAATGGTTGGCTGCTTTGTGAGGCCGGTCAACCAGATGATTAAAGTCTTTGGAGATCGGCCGAGAATGTGAAGGGTTGACTAAAAGCAATAAATCACACACAGAACACTCAGTTATGATTATAGTTTACTGTTATTCAGTTTAACTTCAATGTGTTCTTTCTTCACTTTCCGATTATGACCCTCACAATTTTTTGATTTATATTTCAACCTTATTTCTTTTGTTATGGCTTCAGTGTGCTTTAAGCTATTAGTTAAATATCTTTCTTTATTTAACTTAGCGTCTAATCTTCTGGGAGTTATAAGTTAGGGGATGAACCTAAATATAATCTGAACTCTTAGGAATTCTAATTTCATTGTCCATTCCTTAGACTAGGAAATTAAGTAAGTTTTCCTTTTTCTTTATCTTGCACTATCTCCTATGTTAGAAATATGTGAGAAAACTTATAGCATACAAAGTCCAAACAACATTTTTTCAAACAAACTAGACAAGGGTTATATCAATATCAACTTTTAATAGCCACTTTGCCCTTTGAATTTTGACATACCTCCATTGAGGATCATGCTTTCAATATTCCTTTTCTTGAATATATCTACAAGACATACTCAAGTTTTGCGCTTTGAAAAAAAAAAAGTTAGTGCTCAATAGTTTTTTAGGAACTCATTTTAATTTTATTTTAATTTGAGATACTGGATTGTTCCTAAGCTAACATTCACTCTTAATGTGACCAAGTTTTTTGTAGTAGTTACACTTAACATAATTTCTTAGTCTTTTTGAATTTAGGCTCATTTTCTTGATGTGTTGGTAATGATGTGGATAGTGTCCAAACCTCATACAAAAATGACATCTATCTCATGGTTTATCATTCTATGAGCTAGGGATAAAGAAGCTATAAGGATTCTTCTAGGTAGTAGTCAGATTGAATCCTAACCTAGCCTTGTCATGTACTGTCCTCTGGGCTCCTAAAATTAGATCTAGATTTTCTTGGCCCTAGGCAAATTTATATAACAAAGAACTTAGTCTCTTGTTCCTATCTCTTTCCTGATTCAATTCATTTTCTAAATTTTCAGTGTCAGATATATCATTGCTTTTATTTCATTCTTTAAGTTTTCTACTTCTATTTTAAGGTCATCAGCTTCCTTTGTTATTTTCTTTATTTCATCTTGCAAGGCATTCTTTTCCTGCCTTAAGCTATCATTCTCTTTCTCTAGTTTTTCATTTTTTGCCTTTAATCTATTCCTTTACTTTTCTATTTCACTCAACAATTTCTTTAATGATAAGTTTTCCTTGCTAACTTTCTTAAGATGCAGTGATTTTACTAAAACCTCATACAGTTTATCCATGGACAATTCATTATCAAAATCAGAAAAATTTGAAGAACAATCAAATGAGCAAGGAGAACTTATCTTATTTTATTCTTCTTCTTCTGCTGTTAAGCATATGTGACTCTATTCCTAGACAATTCCTTCATTGGACTTTTCATGCATGGCCTCCAATGTTTCCCAGATATCTTTTGTATTTATGCATGATGAGATCTTGTTGTACTCATTTAAACTCAGTCTAAAGTGGAGGAGGTTCACTAACTTACAGTTTGCTCGATAATATCTTCTTTCCTCGACAGTCATGCTCCTTATCTTGGCTGAAACTTTGACACCATTAATTTCATTAATTGGGAATTCAGCTCCTTCTTCTATGATTTCCCAGACACTTTATCCTTAGCTATAATAAAAAATTTCATTCTATGTTTCCAGTAGTTGTAATTTTTCCCATAAAAAAATGGAGCTCTATCGAATAACCCAGCTTCTAGTGGGATGCCATCTCTATAAAGTGCGATTATGGATCTTTGCTTTTGAGGATGTTAATCCCTATCACTAAAAGACCGACTCTGATACTAATTGAAATACAATCTAGAGGGGTAAATAGGTTGTATCGAAATTTTTTAACTATGTTGAATTTATGCAGTTTGTTGTATACATAGATGAAATAAGAAAGTTGAGACAAGGTAGTAGACAAAGCATACAAACATTTTATAGTGGTTTCACCAAATCTGGTGTACGTCCATTTTCAGGCAACCTCCTGAATTTTCACTATTTTTTCAAATAGTACAATCCACGTGCTTTCTAGATACAAGTGAAACCTTACAATCCTGTTGCTTCAGAGGTGCAAGTGAAATCTTCACAATCCACTTGCTTCACGAGTGCAAGTGAAACCTTTACCACCCACTTGCTTCTCAGGTGCAAGTGAAACCTTTACGATATTTTGTCCCGAAATACTTACAACCTTACCAGTAGTCTTTCTCTCTCTAAAACTCAAACCGAGAAACCCTGTCGATTCTTTAAAACATTTGATATAGGAGATAGGTGAGCATTACAGATATTAAGGTTATACTCCTCAGGTGTAACACAATTAAGCTTACAAGAAATTTTACACTGGAATGAGAAATGAGTAGAAGACCGAGTGTGTTTTTCCTCAAGAAATAGAGAACTTTTCAAGTTAGTCATTGGAGTGCATTCTACTTGTTCATTGATTGATTTCCTTCTCCCTTTGTTTTTCCTTACTTTGGTATTTATAAATGAATTCAATAAAGCCATTGAAGGGTTGGTGAGTTCGAACATTGAGTAATTAATGCTCTTCACCAACCTCTGAATGCTTTCAATTGTCTTCATTAAATGTCTTGCCAATTGTTGTTCTTAAAGCAGCTCTTTATTTCTTTTTGTTAAGCATATCTTGTCTTAAGAAGATTTGAAGTGTCTTTTTGTTGCAACAGGAATGTTAACTTGACAAATAAATGGGATTTTCAAAAGATCATAGAATGTTGACTTTGGATTCAAAAATTTAATTAAATAAAGAATTTGTTTGGTCCATGTTATCAGTCTTGAACAGTCAATGAATATTTTCAATATTCATGATATTTCTTTCTTAAACTTCCTCTGTGAATAAATGGTTGACTGTGATTGATTGGATTTTTGAATGTGAAGACTTTTGGTCCGCCTTTGATTTAGTTTGGTCGGCCAAGGAAGCATGGCCGCTCGAATTATTGGTCACTAAATGAGCGGAGTAGGTTGGCCATTTATGATCTTGGTTGGTTGTATGAGCATAGTAGGTTGGCCACTTACAAATAAGAAAAAACCTCTATTTGGATTCAATAAAAAAAATGTTGCAATACTTTGATCTTTAAAAATAAAAAGTCAACTCTCCTTTTAAAGAACAAATTCTGGTTTTGATTTTTGGATAATTTATTTCTCTTTATTGTGGACTTGTCGTTCATTGATATGAACCATTAAATTTAGTGTCAACTAACCTTACGCATTTTGTCCATACACATTACTATAATTTTAATCTTGTGAGTCGATTGTTTCTTATCTTTCAAATTTTTTTCTTAATCTTTTTAATCATATTTTACTTATCATCAAAACCTATAAATATATTAATAAATATTGAAATTAAATTAATAAAAGTATTAATAAAATAAATTATTCATACCCCACATTGCCTAGCATATCATAATCATTTTTCCCAAGGGGGTATTTACTATAATTGATATGAAGTATGAGTTGGACCCATTAGCTGTTTTATACAAAAGTTGGGCAGTAGTACCCAGAGAGTGGGATATTCATTTAATATTAATTAATTCAGACCTTTTCTTTTAGTTTATACTTTTAGGGGCATTCAAAAACCTTAATTTGTTTCAACATAAAAGGTTTGGATAAGCAAGCAAATTTTCCTAAGAAATTTTTTCATTTTTTTTTTATTTTTCAGGAGATCGGTGAATTTAAAACTATATAACAAGAGTAATTTTCTCAATACGATAATTAAATAATCTGAAATTATTAAAACTTAAACATGTTTCATAAGAAAAGATAATCAGGTGTACAGCGTTATATAACATAGCAATAAAATTTTAAAGAGAGATTATTACGATGACAATGGTATTCTTCCCAATTTCTTTTTAATAAAGTTTCTAAGTCCTTCAAATGTCTTTCCTTCATGACAAAAATAGCTAAATAAATAAATAAATAATAAAAATACATCAATGAACCATAATTTTTAACTTTCACTACTCCGCCTTAAAGGCAGAATAATTGTGGAAGGTTGTCTATCTCATGAAGGGAAAAATATTCAATTCCATAAAGACTTACCAGCTAGGTTAATTTCATTAAGGTTTTTGCTTCGTAGCTAGCTGTTGAACGAGGAACTGAAAAGTGAGGATAAAACTTAATATATACCCAAGAAATAGATTTGATGGATCAGAGTTGAAGTGAGGGAAACAGTAATACTGGGATTTTCTACGGGGGGGCTGATGGAAGAAATTGCTATTGTTTGCGGTAGTAAATGGGCATCATGAAGAAACAGATTCTATGACTGTAACTAGGACCGACAATTGGACCGGATGGATCCGAGCTCGGCCCATTTTAAAGAGCTTAACTTGGGTCCAATATTTAGGTCCATTTTAATTACAAGCCGAGTCTGAACACCAATAGACTCGATTCATTATAGACTCGATCCGTTTAAAATCAAATATATATATTTTTTGCATTTTAAAAATATTATGATTTTGATGGTAATTTTGATAAGTTTAATGTATTAATCTGGACGTAATTTTTTAATATTTCATAATATTATTATTGTTAATTTTCATAATAGTGTGCAATTCTTAATTTGGTATGGTAGTGTTGGAGGTAGATTGCAGCTCCACAGATACCTGTTCCTTGTAGACTTGAACGGTTGCCATCAGAAGGGATGTAATACCTGCAAAAATCGCCGGAGGGTGTTCCAGTGGGGAGATTCCGACGCTCAAGTCAGAAAGAGCAATTTTCGAATGAAAGAGAAACAGACTGAGAGCTCAAGGGAGTGGTTCCCTGTGATTAGAGTGCCCAATGTGTGAGGTCAAGAGAGCGTACCTGGTTTAGAGGATTTTAGAATATCTTATACCTATGAAAGTCGTGCGCCGTCAGAGTGATTCAACCCTACTTTCCTTATCGAACAGATCTAGAAATCTCGGGAGTCTAATATTCCAAATTAATCGTGATTTTCATCCTTTAGGAACTTTTCGTTTTCTGGTAGGATCTTTTCCTAAACTAAAAGAACCTAAAGATGCTTCTTCCAAATAGAAAATCGGAACTGTTAAGATATTTTGACATTTCCTTAGAATCGTTAAAGCTATTGGCTATCGATCGGTCATTCGACCGATGAAGGGTTTTCGGAGTTTGTTCGCTTAATGGATCAGTGATTGGATACCCGATCGGGACTGTTACCTTTGCTTGATAAATCACGTTCGGGGCAACTGAGCCCCTATCGTTCAGGAGGTCTGGGCGACTAAGACCCTATCGTTCATAAGATTTGGGCGACTGATACCCTTCGGTGAATAATCATCAGGAATATTTGAACATTGATCGATAGTTGTTCTTTGTGGGCTTTTCAAGAGCTAACCCCTTATAGCTGGCCTTTGGACCATATCTCATCATTTGCCCCCGACTCATGACCTCCTTGGTAAAGAGGTGCAATGAGTAAAGATTATTGAAAAAGGTATGGAATTTTTAAATGTGACTTCTGTCACTTCGGTTTCCATGAATCGTCTTTTATACGCTTCATAAGGCTTCACGTTTATCGAAGGATCACATACCCCAACATTCTTACTGCTCTTCTAACTTTTCTCTGAAGAACCTCTTCTTGCAGACAAAATATCGAAAGATTCTTCCTCGTCACAAGGTGTAGATAGTATACGGAGCACCATGACTGAAGAGGATCTAATGGAAGTCCAAAGAGAGATGTCGCTTGGAAGCGACTTCAAATTAGTATTGCCCGGTGAAGGGGACATAGCAAGTCATGCCCCTAAGGGTTGTGTTCCAATGTACAAATAGTGCGTAAAGTACGGTTTGAGGATTCCGTACACGAGCCACTAGCGGAGGTTCTGAGATATTGGAACATCCACCCTTCGCTACTTATCCCAAGTGCTTGGCGTTTCATGATTGCTTTGATTTCTTTTCTAGGGTTTATTCGTGTTCGCTTCGACTTAGAGATTTTGGGGGCCCTTTTTTCTTTGGGGCATTGCAGTTCCAAAGGTTTTACCCATGACTAGTATAAACTCTAAACCCGCCAGGAGTCTCACTGGAGGTTTTTCTATAGCGAATCTCAAGATAAACATTGGATGCATAAATTCTTCTACGTGAGATTTCTGAACAAGGACCTCCTCCCAATGCTTCCAGATGCCAACCAAGCGCCTTTATTGAACATGAAGATCCCGGATCCCCTACATCATTCTCGTCTCCTTTGAGCTATGGGCCGCTACTCTGAGGCTCATCATCAGAGCCTTTGGGTAGATCTCTTGATAGAGGATTGAATATTGCTGTTGTCCGGCTTGCTGGTGGATGAAGCGAGACAGATCACCAAGTCTCTCTTACTGGAGCGACAGGGAATGGAGTTAGTTGATTTTGTATCGTCCGTAAATGCTTTTCTTCTCAATGAGGTTTCCACCGAGTGAGAAGTGCGGCCGAACGCAAAGAGGAAGACAGTTGATAGCTCCTCTGAGTCCTAACAGAAAAGATCAAGGGTCCGATCGCCTAGCCCACTCGCTGGTGAAGAAGATCCGACGGGAACTGGAGAATATGAGCCTCTTCGAGAACACTTTGAAATGGGAGAGGGCCAACCGATCGACCACCCGGTGACCTTTGATGCACCCCTTGAGGTCGAGGAGGGGAACGTTCTGGACAAGGAATTCCTTGAGGCGACTAACAGTGTTTTAGCTCAAGATTCACAGTTGCAGGAAGGGGCCCAGCGGTACACGCTGCTGTTCCCGCTCCAGGAGAAGTATCGGAACGGTCTCCTCAGGGATCCCAATGTCTTCTGCAAGACATAGAGGATGAGTATAGCTTTCCACCACCTATTCCGGTCGAGTCTCTCGTCAGAGAAGAGGATGATTTTGAAGAAGAATCGGTGGCGGTCTGTGTGAGGGGCCGTCAATTTAACTTCATTTATTCATAAGCGGCACTGTAGCTGGCCGAACGGTTCGAGTTGTCTCTGAAGCTCTCCCTCCAAACGATACCTTCGAATTGTGTCGACGAGGCTATTTACTCTCTTTGTCTTACGGTAATCATTCCCTTCGTTCAAGTTATGTTTGGTTTTGTTAGCTCATGACTATGATAAGTATATTTGTTCCCAGACCTCAGCCTTGACCGAATTTCAAAGGAAATGGAGAAGAGAGGGCGATAAGCAAGTCGTCCGCTTGAGCAACCAAGTGTTAGCACTGAAGGATGCTCTAGAGAACAAGGAAAAAGAAGCCGAAGAAGAGAAAAAAAAACAGATTGAACAACTTCAGGCGGACTTTACCCTGACTCGAGTGCGTTACGAAAGGTTGGAGGTTGAGGCGTGTGTTTAGGAGGCTAGATTGGTGACCGCGGAAACGTTAGCTCATCTTCGGGACGAATCTCTTCAAAATGCTGAGTGGGAAGTGGCCGATCTTAAGGCGTTTGTTGCCAAAGATGATGTCGACCGCTAGCTCTTTCAGTGTAGGTTGCTCGAGTGTCTGAGGTGTGTTGAAGAGATAATTCACCGAATGGGTCTGGGCGATGCTTTGCCCCCAGTTGAGGAAGTTACAGCCACTCAGTGCTCGTTAGTCATTCCTGAGGCTCCTATTACAATTCCAGTTGCCAGGGGATCTGCTTCTCGATGAGTCCCATCATTCTCGTCCGCTCTTTTATATTTTTCCTTTAAACCTTTGTATCCCAGTACTTTTGTTTTTAAGCAATCATTGCTTCACATTCTCGATTGAAGCTGTTTCACGATCTGATGTTATAATCGTTCGATGCATTAGCCTGCACGGCCATTAAAGACTTCAGATGGAGAGGAAGTTCCATTCACTTAGTAGAAACGTCAGATAGGTTAGGGTATGTCTACCTATTCGGGGAGTCCATCCCTTTTTAACAATACGCTCGAAAGATAGTATCTGGACAACTTAGACCCACCGTTCGGTAGAAACGTTAAATAGAGGGGCCGTGTCTACTCATTCGGGGAGTTTCATCCCAATCTAACGACATATTCGTTCGGAGGGATCTGGGCGTCTAAGGCTCAACGTTCGATTAAAGACTTTAGAAATTAGGGCCGTGTCTACCCGTTCGGGGAGTTACATCCCAATTTAATGACACATTCGTTCGGAATGATCTGAGCATCTAAGACCCGACGTTTGAATATAGATTTTAGAAATTAAGGTCGTATCCACCCGTTCGGGGAGTTCCATCCAAATTTAATGATACATTCGTTCAAAAGGATCTGGGCGACTGAGACCCGACGTTCGATTAGAGACTTTATAAATTAGGGTCGTGTTCGCCTTCCGGGGAGTTCCATCTCAATTTAACGACATATTTGTTTGGAATGATCTGGGTGACTGAGACCCGACGTTCGATTAGAGACTTTAGAAATTAGGACCGTATTCGTCCGTTCGGAGAGTTCCATTCCAATTTAACGACACTTTCATTCGGAAGGATCTGGGCGACTAACGTTTGACGTTCGATTATAGACTTTAGAAATTAGGGGGTGATTCCTCCGTAGATCATTAAGAATCCCGTGCTCTGTGCTATCAGCAAGTAAAAGGAGAACGCCGAAACCTCTATCAAGGAAAAAGCACAGGAAACTCCAGGTCATATGCCGAACAAATGTTAGTGGGAACATAAGGCTCATGCTAGTTGTTTTCACCACGGATTTGGAAAATCACCCTTCCTAATTCATTATGTGGTAGCCTGGAATTCGGTTTATTAGGTGGCTCATTCTCCCACGATGCATTACGTCTATCGGGGGAAGGTAGATTCATTCCTTCTATACTGATGAACTTCTGTAGTTTACCACTGTGAACCAAAAAGTCCAACTCGTCCTTAAGCCTTTTGCACTCATCGATCGTGTGACCATAGTCCCGATAGAAATGACAGTACTTGGACTTGTCTTTCTTAGGATCTTTTTCTATGGGACGAGGGGGTCATCTGACACATGATTTGTTTTTTATCTGGTATAAAACCCAGCTTGGGATCTCATTCAGTGGAGTGCAGACGCTGAACCTTCGCGAGGGCAGAGCTCCTGGTTTACCTCTCTTCGGAGAGGGCTGACGAGACGATCGGCTGCGTTCCTTTTTGCTACGAAGGTTCCTTCGTCAGTCAAACGCTTTCGGTTTTTCTGCCGCAATATACTTCTCCGCTCGGGAGTAATATTCTTGGATGGTTGCCGGGGGTTTTTTCGTAATAGAGACATTCATGTCGGAGGAGTGCAAACTCGTTAGGACGGCAACCAATGCGATATTATGGTCCAAAGCGAGGACCTTTAACATCTCTATCTTAAATCTTTCTAGGAAATCTCTTAGAGACTCTTCTTCCCGTTGCCGCAATGATAACAAGGAAGTGGATTTCCACTTTGCTCCTTAGCTGATTATAAAATGAGCCTCAAATTGTTATCGGAGTTGGGCGAAACTCTTGATACTAAACGACGGGAGAGAGTTAAACCATGTCAGGGCATTACCCTTGAGAGTAGTGAGAAAGTGCTTACATATTGCTGCGTCTGACAGGTCTCTGGAGACCATAATTGTTATGAAGTGGGCAGCGTGGTCACGGGGGTCAGTCGTTCCATCATATCGCTTCATAGGAGGTAAAATGACATCTCTTGGCATTGGCTCTGAGGAAATCTTTGAATCGAAGGGCGATTCACCTGAAGGGTGTAGGGGATCTTCCCCATTCCTTGCACCTGCCCTTTTAAGCTCGGTGGTCACAAGTTGTTCGACTTACTTCTTTAGATCTTTAGGGTCGTATTGAGAGATCACCGATGGTTCATAATTAGCAGGAAGTTCTCGTCTCGATGGTCACTCATATTCGGACTCCATTATGGATGAGTGGCCGTCTGGTCCAAGGGTTTGACTGAGTCCCTCCAGTTGTTTACTCATTTTTTGGAGTCTTGACTCCAATCTCTTCATTTGGAGCTGGTTTACCTGTTCTGGCGCTGAAGCCATGACCGGCTGCTTCTGAGCCGCGGGTTGTAGGATTTGCTCTGGATGGGACGGTCGGGGAGAAAGTATATGATTATGAATTGAATGATTAGGTACTGGAAGGATGATAGAGTCATCGGGTATAGGGGCGTGCCCTTCTACAGTGGACGTAGATCTCGAGGATGCTCTAGTTCTCGGAAGTATAGTTGTCAGAATAATAGCGGTTGCTCTAATTTGTTCCCACAGACGGCGTCAATCTATTGGAGGTGGGTTGTGGCTCCACAAATACCTGCTCCTTGTAGACTTGAACGGTTATCGTCAGAAGGGATGTAATACCTGCAAAAATTGCCGTAGGGTACTCCGACGGGAAGACTCCGATGCTCAAGTCAAAAAAAATGATTTTCGAATGAAAGAGAAACAGACTGAGAGCTCAAGGGAGTGGTTCCCTGTGATTAGAGTGCCCAATATATGAGGCCAAGAGAGCGTACCTGGTTTGGAGGATTTTATGATGTTTTATACTTGTGAGAGTCGTGCACCATTGGGGTGTTTCAACCTTACTTTCCTTATCGAACAGATCCAAAAATCTCGAGAGTTCAATATTCCAAATTGATCGTGATTTTCATCTTTTGGGAAGCTTTCGTTTTTTGGTGGGATCTTTTTCTCAACTAAAAGATCCTAAATATGCTGTTTCTAAATAGGAAATCGAAACTGTTAGGATATTTTGATCTTCCCTTGGAATCGTTAGAACTGTTGGCTATCGATCGGTCGTTCGACCAATGAAGGGTTTTCGAAGTTTGTTCGCTTGATGGATCAACGATTGGATACCCGATTGGGGTGGTTACCTTTATTTGATAAATCATGTTCGAGGCGACTGAGACTCTATCGTTCGGGAGGTCTAGGCGACTAAGACTCTATCGTTCGTGAGATTTGGGTGACTGAAGCCCTTCGATGAATAGTCTTCAGGAATATTTGAATGTTGATCGGTAGCTTGCCTTTGTGGGCCTTTCAAGAGCTAACCCTTCTAGCTGGGCCTTGAACTATGTCCCATAAGGTAGTATTTGTTTTATATTTTATTTTGGATGATTAATATGTTTTTATTTTGTATTTGTTATACTTAAAAATAAATTTAAAATATGAAAAATAAAATTTATGATTCGAATTCGAATCTGATCTGAAATAGACCCGAAACCCTTTTACTTTTTCATATTGAGTTCGAGTCTCCATTTTTCAAGGTTTTTTTAGTGGGGCTTCGGTTTGGGCTCGGGTTCGGATTCGAGCCTATAAAATTTCACATGGGCAAAGTCCAAGCTTTAAAAAGGCCCGGCTCAGAAGGGCCGATTGCCAGCCTGACTGTAACTCCTATTCAATTGTGGTTGCAGCTATTATCTGTTGTCTGGTTGGATAGGCATTCAAAGAAAGAAAGGAAAAAAAATGCAGCAGTGGTTAGAGAGAGAGGAATTTTGGAAGATGAGGTTTTTGGAGAGGGACAATCAGGAATATATTTATATATATAATGGCCCAAGTTGGAACTTGTACCAAAGTCTATGAATAATCTAATTCTAAAATTAAGTTAAAACTTTTATAATAAGTACAAATTTAAAAGTATTTTGAAAATAGATTATGATTCAGTCTCAATTTCAGAGTATATATGTGACTGAATGTAGATTAAAAATCAGCTCAAAAAAATTATTTAATCATATATTTATCTAATTTAGTCTTTTACAAATTGCACCGAAATACTTGCTACATAACACAAGAATGAAATGCTATATTATTTTTTTTTTGGTCCATACATAACCCGGGCCTATTACCAGAAGGGAGAGGAAAGTACAACTTGAACTAAAACTCATTCACGTGAAATGCTATATTATTAATAAAAGATAGGTATGCATTTGAAGTTTTACCCTAACTTGTCTAATGTTTTTGTATCAAATAAGAAATAATTAATAAAAAGAAATGTTTTGAAATGAAAAGCATGTCTCATTCATTTCTTTAACTTCAGATAATTTTTCAATTTCAAAACATCTAAAGGTTCCTTAGGATTGGACGAGAGTTTAGGAAATTTTATACTAAATTTTTCAAAAAAAAAAAAAATAATAATGAATCATGCAACTCTTAACTATGATAATTTTTATCTACGAAATTATTTATCCAATCTCTGAAATATTGGGTTAACTTTAAAGTTCAAAAATTAAAACGTGTGCAGGCCGCATATTCAGGACTAGAAAAGTAATGCAAGAACAATTTTGTAATGTCCCAAGAGACAGTCTAGTGATCATAACTCTCTCCCATAATCTAAAGATTTCAGATTTAAATATCTGTATAACAAAAAAAGGAACAATTTTGTGACGGCCCAAGATTCAAAGTAAGAGAAAACTCTTATGCTAGCCTCTGCAATTACATAAATATTAGTGTATATAAACTAAATTTGGTGTGTTTTTATTTAGACATGCAATTTCCATGTTTTGTGCTTGTTAAGCAAAATTGGGTCTTTGAGGTCATGTTCTAAATATGTTCTAAAGAAATAAATAATTAATTTGAAATGTTTGGATTCATTTGTATCCGCAAACCCCATACTTTGGAATTTATTTATTTGTGCCCATATGTTCTGATTTCAAAAATAGTTCATGTCTAAAATATCCATATTTAAATATTCTCTCAAATTCAGGAAATTCAAAATGAAATTTCTTAAAAATGGTTTTGAAATGTCGGACTCATCAAATATTTTTGGAACTTTTCTCACCAACCAACACTTTCTCTTTCTACCCCTCCCATTAAATTCGAAAATAGCTCTTCTTCACTTGCAAACCCACTTCTCTTTTCAATAACTCCATTAAACTCACCTTTACCGATCAAAGATCTAACTATCTCGGAAGTATTAAATATATTTAAGATGATTCCAAATATTGATTTCAAAAATTCTTATCATTTTTGTTTTTAACTTTCACTCTCTTAAAGAACCATGAAACACCTTTAACTCAATGGATAGAGTATCTATTTTCTAAGCAGAAAGTTGTTGGTTCAACCTCTACCTAGTGCGTAATTATGCAATTTATAGCTTAATTATTTTAAACACCATCGGTCCTAAATCCAGGTAAAGGAATAAGATTGTGGTAAGTTGATAAAGTGTAAAACTTTAATCAACAAAGTGAGATATTAAAACAGAAAATTCATTTGGCTATTCCTTCTCAGCGACACTACACTAGCGTCTGTTTTCTAAGCAGAAGGTCATAAGTTCGACCCCTACCTAGTGCTTAATTATGCAATTTATAGCTTAATTATTTTAAACACCGTTGGTCCTAAACCTAGTTAAAGAGTAAGATTGTGGTAAGTTGATAAAGTGTAAAACTTTTATCAAGAAAGTGAGATATTAAAACAGAAAATTCATTCGGCTGTTCCTTCTCAGTGACACTACACCAGATTCTAGCACTTTTTATCAACAAAATGAGATATTAAAACAGAAAATTCGTTTGGCTATTCCTTCTTAGTGACACTACACCAAATTCTGGGACTTTCATCAACAAAATGAGATATTAAAACAAAAAATTCGTTCGGCCGCTCATTCTCAGCAACACTACACTAGATCCTGGGTATAGAGTTTATAACCATTGTAAAAGTTTTATCAACAAAATGAGAAATTAAAATAGAAAATTCATTGGGGAGCTCCTTTCTCAGGGACACTATACTAGATTCTAGGTGTGATAACAAGTTAGCAAAGGGCATCACCAAAAGCGACACACCACATCACCACCTAGATGTGGTGTCAAGTAGGTAAGGGTTCCCATATTTGTGTAGACAGGTAATGAAATTAGTTCATAAAGATATGATTTACCTACCCACTTGGAACATAAGATCCTTGACTAGTAAGTTAAGAGAGATAGAAAAAATAATGATTAGACAGAAGATTAATATTATGTATCTCCAAAGAACTAAGTGAGTGGAGGTAAAGACCAGAGAAATAGAGTCTTATGGTCATAAGTTTTGGTATATCAATAAGGATAGAATTAAAAATGTGGTAGTAATAATTGTACATAAAGACTTACAAGATGATGCAGTGACGTTCAGAAGGAAGGGAAATAAAATTTGTTTTATCAAACTAGTTAGTGGAGACTACGTAATTAATATAGTAAATGTTTATGCATTTCAACTAGGTGTATATGCAATTAGTAAACAACAGTTTTGCAAAGATATAAATAAATTTATATAAACTATACATAGTGGGAAGAAATTATTTATTGAAGAAAATTTAATTTGGTATGTAAATGAGAATAATGAGGGGTTTGATATCTAAATGAAAACTTTGGATTTTGTGGTAGAAATGGGTCATGAGGGTACCATTTTAGAGTTTGTCATAATATTCAATTTAATACTTGTAAACACTTTTTTTAAAAATATAAAGTCATACATAGTTACATATAGAAATATATCAAATGCCAACTAAATAGATTTACTCCTCACTAAAAGGGGTGATGGAATGATTTGTAAGGATTATAAGATTATACTAATAGAGAGTGTAGAAGTCAATATAGACTTTTTGTTTTAGATACGCGTGTGCCTAGAAAGCAAATGAAAAATCATTAATTTATGAAACCAAGAATTGAGTGGTGGAATTTGAAAGAGAAAAAAATAGTAACCTTTATAGACCAATAAATTTAAGTAGTTAAAAATAGTAACCTTTATAAACCAATAAATTTAAGTAGTTACCTTGTTTACTAATGATGATTCGAAAACTATATGGGTAAAAATATCTAATAATATTAAGAATTTAGATAAGAAGATTCTTAGTATATCTAGAGATCGACATCAATAAGCAAGGAGTTATAGTAATAGAATAAGGAAATCCAAACAGTTATATGAAGTAAATCAGAGTGTTATAGAAATTTTAAAAATAACATATGTTGTGATGTGTTTAAAAAGTACCAAAATTGTATAAAGAAAAAAAAGATGAAAAAGATTATTTATGAATTAAAAAAAAGTGTATAATGAATTATATATAAAATTAAAATTAAGGATAAACGAAAAGTTTACAAAATTGCCAAAGTAATGGATAGGAAGAGAAAAGATTTAAATAGTATCAGATGTATTAAAAGTAAGATAATAGTGTCTTTGTAAGAAATGAGAATATAAAGAAGTGTTAGAATAAATATTTTAATAATCTCTTTAATGTTGAGAGCATAAGAGATATCATTGATATTACGATACATGTAGAGGAGATTCATAGAGATTTTAAATATAAGATTCATTCTCATAAATTTAGAGAAGTTTTAGAAAAAAATAAAGAATAATCAAGTCATAGGAGCTGATGACATCTTTATTGAGGTATAAAAATATTTGGGTGAAATAGAGATGAGAATGTTGATAGAGTTTTTTTAACAAAATCTTATAAATCAAGAAAATACTCCAAACCTAGAGAGAATACAGTTATACCACTATATAAAAATAAATATGACATATAAGATTAATTATAGAGGAATTAAACTTATTAGTTATACTATGAAGTGGTGGAAGAGAGTGATGAAATATAGATTGAGACTGTAGGTAAATGTGTCTCAAAATCAATTTGGGTTCATGTTAAATGATCCACCATCAAAATCATTTACTTGTTTAGATATTTAATGGAGATGTTTAGAGTACAAGAAAAGAGATTTGCATACGATATTTATCGATATAGAAAAAACATATGATAGAATTTTTAGAGACATACGACATTGATGAAAAAATGGGTATTTTTGAAATACATTGATATAATTAAAAATATGTATAAGATGGCAACTATCAATGTAAGAATTTGTAAGAGTTTAAGTGATAATTTCTCAATTAATATTGGATTTCACTGAAATTCGGTATTAAGTCTTCCTTTTTTTTTACAAAAGTGATGGATAAAAAAATAAAAATTATCAAATATGAAATATCATAGTATGTGCTTTTTATAGATGATATAATATTGGTCGATAAAACTAAAGAGGATATTAACACTAAATTGAAGTTATCGAGAGACACACTAGAATGCAGAGAATTTAAACTGAGTCATTCAAAAACTAAGTATATGAAATGTATGTTTAGTGGAAATAATCAGAATGATGAAAAAATGATTAAGGGGCAATACATACCAAAAAGTGAACATTTGAGATATCTTGGAACAATAATTAAAAATGGATACAAAATAGATGGGTATGTTAATTATAAGATTTAAGCGAATTAGATAAAATAGAGAAATATATACGGAAATTTTTGTGATCGTATGATACCATTACAGTTAAAGGAAAAAATTTATATAATTGCAATAAGATCTATATTATTATATTTCACCTAGTATTTAGTCATTAAACAACAACAAGAGTATAAAATAGCTATAACTAAAATAAGAATACTCATATTGATGCATGGTAAAACTAGAAAATATAATGTCAAAAATGAAGAAATATATATTAAGTTCAAAATTAATCAATTGCGAATAGAATAAGAGAATATCGTATTAGGTGGTTTAGATATCTACAATGAAAATCCAAATGTGCACCAATTAGAAGGAACGAGACTTTAAATGTAGAAAATTTAATGAAATATCATATTAAACCGTTGAAAATCTGAATGCAAATTATCTGTAAAAATATTAGTATTAAGAGTTTAATTGAAAAGATGAATGAGTGACGTAAGAGAATGCGAACTGATTAAATTGGTTGACTATCACTACTACTACTACTACTATTATTATTATTATTATTATTATTATTATTATTTTAAGTTTCTATCGATAGTTTATTTTTTATTTCTTTTTTCATTATTTTTATTTTTTAGTTTTATTTTCTTTATTTTCGTTTTCAAACTCTAATTTTATATGATGTTATTTTGTTTTATTTTCTCTCTTTAATTTTCTATATTGATCTCTCAAATGATCGATTCTAAAATTTGGGATTAAGAATTAATTTGTTATATAGATATTGTATACCCATATCATTAGTATGAATATACTTATTATTTGTGTTGCAGTTTGATTTTATCCAGTGTTGGAGATATTTTGTAAAAGTTTGGTTGTGAAATTTTGTATCATAATACATGTGAGATAGAGTAGTAGGCGCACCAAAGGAGAGAGCGGACAAACACGTGTGGATGTAAACTCAGCATAAAATGTCAACTCGTTTTACTAGCTCATATTCCGCTATAGTTGTAAATAAATTAGTCTCATCTTAAAGGGATCAACTCTTTAACATTATTATGCTCCACAGAAGTTGAGGCCTCTTCACATGTTGGTCGTATGTTAAAGAAATGCAACTGCTGTTACATAGTCCAACAGCTCATTACCATGAAAATCAAATACTACCAAATCCATTAGAGGGCATAATCATAAAATCCATAGACTACCAGGGCCTCTCGGTAAACATTCAAAATGATTGAGTGCTCTCTCGGCTTAACACTCTCTTGATCAAACATCCTTGCTTAGGCCTTTCGATCCTTTCGATCACCTCAAATTAAATTCTCTTAGGTAATCCACTTACTCACCTCTTGATTGAATGTTCTCTTAGCTATTATTAGCCTCTCAACAAATAATGCTCCTCCTTAGCAAATTAGGATCACGGTCACTTAAGATTTAAACTTCCCATAATTTCGAGAACCTTCCCTAATTCCGAGAGTAACTTTTTCTAATAAAGAAAGAAGTATCTATAATCTCTCCCGATAAGGTAAGAAACTTCCATGACAACTTGAACTTTCTTTAATCAATAGAATTCTAAATCTCCTAAAAATCTTTGACTACAATCTCTGTAATCTTAGAAGATCACCCCGATGATCCTCCCACAAGAAAACTAGAGTTTCTTTACCCTCAAACAAAAAACTTACTATGTATGCACATACTATATATACTATACATAAACAACCCGTCAGGTACGTTCTTTAGGTTCAACAACTCGACACTCATCACACAAAAACTACATAAGACTATTTTACTGCTCTTCTTAGTTTATTCTTTCTTTTATCCCTGTTCTTTTTTATTTGAACGTCGGAACTTTTCCACCGAAATTACCTCCGATGGTATTTGCAGGTCTCATCGCCTACAAAAGGCCAGAAGACTCATCAGCACCGGTTCTTCACTCAAGTCAATAGTTATTTGTAAAACAAAATCCACCTCCAACAACAACAAACCACAATACAGATCAATCAATTCCACTTTCCTAGCGAAGAGGAATTAAATTTCAATTCCAAAAATAGTGGCCCTCTATTTGGGGTTTTGTGATTGAGAAGCGTGAGATTTCCTTTTGGCTTCCTCTTTGATCAAGTTGATCTTTTAGACCATGCCCTTTAATATTTATTGTCCGTAGCTCGAGTGAGTGTTAACATGAAGCATTGAGTGAAAACTCTATCATTTGAAAATGTCAAAAAGAAAATAAAAGTAAGAGAAAAGTGCATGTTTCTTTGAATATCTCCTCAAATGTAGAGGACAATATTTTTCAAAAGAGAAAAAAAATTAATATTTGAGAAGTTTTTCTAGTTAAAATAAAAAAGAGGTGAAAAGTTGTAATTTTTATAATAATAGACTATTTTTTCTAAGAAAATTTTGAACAAGTTCAAACATGTAGGATCCAACCCCCAGTTAGCATCCTAAACGAGGTAAATTAAGCAAATTGCAGACGAGGGAAGCTGCAATTTGATGACTCAAACAGAGAGATTGTTACATTGAACTTCTCACTATGATCCTTAGCAGACAACATAAATTGAACCATAAAATTGAATCAAACTTTCTTAGAAAAGTTTGGCCTGTGGAAATGTCTTATACCAAGTTTAAGGAAATCTTGACATAAATTTCAGATAATTTATAGGGCCTGCATATGTAGAACACCCACCAAAACCCAGAGAGAACTTACATCATGGGATCACCATGCAGAAACTCAAAGGATAAATCTTCTCTTTCTACTCGATGAAAACTGAATGTCAGGAGTAGAAATAAAGCACACACGTAGTTCAAATGTGCACCGTCATATAATGATGCAACAAGTCTTCAATCACATAATAATGGCCGAAGGGCAAGAAAGATTGTCACTGGTTTGAACAACTATCAACCTGTCAAGCTGTTCACATTGCCCAAGCAGGTTAAGCCAAACTGTTGCGAACAGTCTATTGCTTCTTGTGCAGCAGTTCGGAGGAATCACCAGGTGGTTATTGAATTGGAATCAATTCACTGTCCTAAGAATAAGCATGTTCAAGTTTGAAAGATAAAAAAAAAAAAAACAAAACAAAACAAAACAAAAGAGGACAAAACAAAAAGAGAAAACAAGAAAAAGAAATCAGGAAAGATAATGGAGCAGAAGGCATACCTATCACTAAGAGTCACTGTACATTATTAAACATAAGATCATTGATCGTGTTAATGCCAATATCAGATATAGGCTCAATGGGTTGCTCATCGCTGTCCTCTGGATACACAGATCTCATAGGGTCTCTACTGTAATCATCTGTTGAACATAAAACTGATCTTTACTGACAAGAATTTACCTGTTTTCTAAGGCAAGTAATGAGAACCATGTATCCTTAAAAGTAGATATCGTCACAAATCATCGAAAATTCTCTATTTTAATCATGACTAAGGCATGATATAGCTCACCAAATATTGTGTTTATGGAAGTTGGAGGAGGTGTAGCCATGAAATTGAGGCCAACATAAAAGACCAAGGCTAGAACTATTGAAACCATAGCATAAGCTGGTACTGCCAAGGCCCAGTGCCTGAACAAGAAAATGAGATTCCAAAATGATTAGGCTTCAAAAATCACAACTAATCATGAAGGAATAATACATTACAAAGGGCTCCCCTGACCAGCTTCTCTCAAATAAAATCCTATCCCTACACAGCCAGAGAGCCAAAATAAGGAGCAAGGAGATGGTTACAAACTGAGAGCATTTCCGAAAAACAAATAAGCTTCTTAGAAGTAAGCACATGGTTGATGACCCAAATTCAGAGCTATCCAAGATACCAACAGCAAGAATTTCTTCATACAACTGCTCAGGTCGTTTAGATTCATTCAAACTTGGTTTTGGTACCACCTTCAACATGACATGTCCAAGAATGTCAAAACACCCCCCCCCCCAAAAAAAAAAGCCACAAGAAGAAGAAGACGACAAAGAAAAAGTACTTGATCTTTAAGTAAGCATGTCAAAGAAACAATTTAGGTGAATCCCATTTTGAAGCTTTGTATTCAAGTAATTTAAATGAAATCAAATTATTCTCTTTTGAGGAATGAACCCAACTAAACTTTACAAGGCAGAGGAGCAAGAAACATCCAGCAAATCTTAAGAATGATCAAGCAAATTTTAGCCCATCTGAAAAATAAAAGAAAGATCCTATCCCAGTAATATTTAATCCATCTGAAAAAATAGTGTATACAGTACACAAGGCATAGGAGCAAGAAAGATCAAACAAATCTAAGAAATACAAGGAAACAATCTTTGCTGACCTGCTGGGATAGTAGGAAATTCCTATAGCATGTAACCAAGGCTCAGGAACATATGCCCATATGAAGAAAATAACTGTTACAAAGAATTTTGGCAGTAGTGAGGAAAAATAAATTAATAGAACAAACGAATGGGATCAGATTATGAAAAGTACAGTTAATGCCTTCAACACAGGGATGAAGTAGTTAGGATACTCAAACAGTTTTATGTCAGACCAGGCACAAAAACTTCTAACTAGGCACTGAACCAGCCAAAAGAATCAATGATGTTAAGCACTGAAACTAATCAGAATAATTGACAATGGTTGGATAGATTAGTATGCATTCAATTTTACCTACACAGTTAGCATATATGCTAAGTTTCTTAAATTTTAACTCTTTCTTCTGCCTTTCAGATTTTCAACTTATGCAAGGGAAGGAAGATAGCAAGCCTACGAAAAATGAGTAAGAAATAGAGAAAATGCGAATGCACGAATATGCAGAAGCCGAAAAATATGTTCAGACATCCTCTTGACATCTAGGACTCCATTATATTTCAGCATCACTGCAAAAAATTAAAAAAAAAAAAAAATAATAATAATAATAATAAACAAAGGTGGTATAGAGAGTACCATGCATCATTCCATGGACTCTGTGGATTATTCTTCCAGACTTAGAATGTAAAAGACATGAAAAAGAAAGTTTATAGGATAAATTACACTTTCCACCCTGTGATTTGACCAAAATCCTCATACTTTCCCTATAGTGAAAAAATATCCACTTATGACCTTGTGGCTTTAAAAAAATGAAAAGTGGATGAAATTTTACAAAATTAAAGTGACGTTACGGAAACATATTAAATGTCTATTATACCCCTCACACACACACTCTCTCTCCTTCTTCCACATTCATCTTCAACCTTTGTTGCACCCAAAAAAAAAAAAATCACTCTCTCTCCCACTCCCTCTTCCCCCATTCATCCAGCATAACCAGCAAAAAAAAAAAAATGGCGACCGAGGCGAGAGAGAGAGAGAGAGAGAGAGAGAGAGAGAGACAGAGAGAGAGGAGAGAGGGAGAGAAGACGAAGCCCCCAGTAGAGGGAGGGGAGACGATTCATCCAGCACTTTCCGATGTTGGCAACAGGGAGGGCTAGGCACTTGAGCGAGGGCTCGTGGTCGGCCGCTCGAGCACACTAGGCGAATGCAGTCGTTTGTGAAACTCATCTCTGCCGAAATTTTCAAACCCCTTTGCCAAAACCCATCTTTGCCTCCAACGACATTTCTTTCCCAGCGACATGAAACAAAATTCCGGCAGTGAGATCATCATTACCGGCGTTCAGCAAGTAGGAGGTATGTTTTTCTTGTGCAAGGTCTGCTTACTGAAGTGTGGTTTTGTGGGAGATGAATATTTCTTTTTTGTTTCTGGTGAAAAATTTTCAGTTGTTTTGTGGAAATTCAGTGTTGAAATTCCACAAGTGTCTAGTGCCATTTTTGGGTATCTGATATAACCACAGTAGAAAAAATACAGAAAGCCTGGAAAAGTCAAAGTATGGGCAGCAACTAGGTAAAAATGTCTGCTTTTCATTACCGAGTCTAATAGATTAAGTGTCTGCTTTTCATTACTCTTGCTTCCACCTAATCAGCAAGCACAGCTAGGTAAAATAGTACCATTCAAAGTAGGGGCAGAAGCACTTCCTTCTTGCACGTGTTTCATGATTCTTCAATATTAACTTTTATAAATTAAAGAAGCCGTTTAATATATGTACATCAGAAATCATTAGCCAAATAATTGTTCGCAATCTGGCAAAGCAGCTCCCACCAGTGGGCGCTGTCGCTGTGATGGCGGCAGCAGCAATCCGACTGCGGAAGTGCAGCAGCTGTGAAAGTTTTGTGGGGAGAGAGAAAGTTCACGCTTGTGGTCAACTCTGATTTTTGTTAGGTTTGAATAGAGAATTTTTTTTGGGGGGGGGGGGGAATCTTGTAGTCAACTCACATTTTTTATGCGTGTCGTTCAATCTCTGTCAAATCCGACCATTTCTGTCCACTAGCCATATTTTTTAAAACCACATGGGGATAAGTGGATATTTTTTCACCATAGAGGAAGTATGTGGTTTTCGGTCAAACCACATGAGGGAAAAGTGTAATTTATCCAAGTTTATACCATTATAACCAACAGAGCTTTGTCATTTGGCATTAATCAAATCAATTTCTACAGGAGCCTGCTCCCAATATCGGATTTCATAAATTTGCTTTCTTCTCGCACTAAATAAAACTTGTTGGATTTGAGAAGTCATGCTACTTAAGATTCTGGAATTTTCTAAGTGCAAGCCCTGTTGTGCTTAAGCATGGATTATCTACACCCATGCGTAGCATAAGTACCTAAATTGCTCTTGGATTCTTCATCACTTAAGCAAAGGTAGTGACTAGAAGAAGATTATAATGTTTGAAAATTTAGACCTTTTGGTGGTTCTCCATTGACAAAGATTTTAAAAGACAAAGATTATCAAGTAACAGGTGCTAAAAATCATAGAATTAAAAACGCAATGCTAGATCCTGTCAAAAAAAATTTCTTTGTAGAGGTTGCCAAAATCGTTGGTTTTCTAAGTGCATGATTTTTTGTGGGTGTACACCCCTTTCTACTCTTTTCTTCGTAGTAGTTTTTCCTATTAAAAAGAAAAATGTTCAGTATCTTAAATCAATGATATTCTTCTCTTTTGCTATAATAAATAAAAAGGGTTCATAAAATTTGCTATGGCTAGCTAAACCTTTTTAACTAGAAATAGCTTCAATGTGAACCCAAAACATCAATTAAACAGATTTGCCCCAAATTCCAAATTTTACCAACATCTCAAAAGTGGTTGTTTCACTTATCCTCCAACGCCCCTGGAAAAGATAAGGAAAAGCCACAAAATACAACATAACTTTTAAAATGTGAAAGCTCCCTTAATTTCTTTGTATCTTTCACCAAGATCAGATGAATACCACATTGCTCCCAGTGTGTCAGATATCCTTCCAATGAAGTGGATTCAACTTTAACACAAGTGACTCTCTCTTGGTTTACGAAGAGAAACTGCATTTTCCCAACTTGTACAATAGGGAAAGTGGCAAGAAATAATTACAAAAGGGCCAACTGGCAAGTTTAAGACTTGCCAGATAGATTAGGGAAAGCCAGAGTTTAGTATTTTATTAACAAAGTGGCCCCTCTGAACTAAAATCGTAGCAAGTGCCCGTTACATTTTACACCACGGGTGGCAACATGATTCAAGCCTGGACAAAGAAGATATAAGTATTCATCTTAATTTCAATAATAAGGAAAAGTTCAGGACCTGATGCTATGCCTTCAGACCTTGCTTTAGCAATTCTTAACTGTGTAGATGAATGAACATATTTCACCATAAAATTATAGCCAGAACTAGGTCTCAGCATTAACAAGAACTTAAGGAGTGGCAAACACCTCAAGAAAAATTTAAGAAGAGAATGAAAATTGTGAAACAGACCTGTAGCAACAACAGTTGAGATGGAACCCACGAACCCATATACTTCTGAAGGCTTTGGACCATGCTCACCAGACAGACCAAACCCAGAAGCCCTATCATCTTGCTCTAAAAAGGACCCAGTGGCCCTCCTCCTCTTTGAAAAACTGAGGGTTCTTCTTGGACTATTTACAGAGTGGCGATCTTCCATGGCTTGTTATGAAATCAACAGCATTCTGCCAAGGCACAATGTGTTAATGGTTGCAGCATACAAGGAAGCTTCTTTCAAAAGTATGGTTCCATTTGTAACATGACATGCAATTTAACAACCTTCCAAGAAGAAAACCAGGCTCCAACAACCCATGAACATCTAATTAAAGTATAAGTTAACTAGGATCATAGTAATTAAAAGCATGCTGAAGCGCGCTTAAAGTGCAAAGTGCAGCAAAGTGCAGTTTTTGGGCTTTTTTCAGGTAAAGCTCAACGCAAATGAGAAAGTGCAATTAAAGTGCACTGAAGCGCCAAAAAGCGCCAAAAGCGATGCTTTATTATTTGGAACTAAAGCAAAGCAGATTTTATCTCTCAATCTTTCTTCTTCTACTCCATCATTCTTCTCCATCCTCTTCCTGTCTCTGTTTTTTTTTTTTTTCCTCTCCATCATTCTACTGCTTCTTTCTGTAATTCGCCTTCTTTTCTTCAAGTATAATCTGATGCTGCTCCTTTTTTTTTTCAGTTGCTGCTGCTCCTTTCTGTTCTTTTTTTTCCCCCAGTTGCTGCAACCTTCAACGATTTGTCTTTGTTCTTTTTTTTTTTTTTTGTAATCTGATGCTACTGTTTCTTTCTGTAATCTGCACTCTTTTCTTCAAATATAATCCGACGTTGCTCCACTTTTTTTTCCCAGTTGCTGTTGCTCCTCTGTTCTTGTTTCTGAAATAACTTATTTGCTAAGTTTTTTAATTTTTAGTGCACTTGGCAGAATGCTCAGAGTTATGCTTTCAATCATGAAGTCCACTACTTTTTTAAGTTGTATACCCTCTAGGTCTTTAAAATGGCACAATAGGCTTGATATGCAATGTTAAACAACAAAAGAGAACCATGAAACATGGCAAAGCAAGAATCCTACCATCTCAATATCATAAAAGAAAAGGATGCACATACGGAGTATATAATTCAATTCAGATAGATTTACCACTCTTAACTAAATCTCAATCTTATTCATTTTCAAGAGCAAAGGGAGGTAAGTAGGGGCCAATCCTTCCCCCACCGTACGAAGTCACATTCTATAGAGACCACACATCATAATGAGCACAAAGAATAAAACCAATGCACTCAACTCCATCTATGAAGATTTTTATATACATGAACAAAAATTGTCTGCTTTAACATCTATGAAGTATGGACACCTGCATGAACAGATGCAGCGATCCAACAAAGTTAGAAAAAGGTTTATACCATTATAAGTTATAAAGTGTTCTATTCTGTTGTATGTAAGAATGTCTGATATGGACACCACTAGGACACTGTCATTTTTAGAAGTGTCACAACATAGTCTAAAACTCCAACTTTCCATTATATTTACAAGCAAATTATATTAAGATTGGAGGATCTTGACACACAAATTGGATATCAAAATTTACTTTTCTTTAATTAATATCCTTCTAGACTCATCATTTGAACCCATAAACAAAACATAGATTTACATAACTTTTCCCTGTCTGAATCTGATTCTGAATGTTCAGGCATTTTACATATAACTTTTATTTCTACAAATTGGTTTTTTTTAAAAAAAAAATGCAGAGCATAACATAGTGCCCACATTGGCGAAGGATTTATCCAAGAAAATTCGCATATTAAACATGTACTAGATAAACTAACTAAAAAAATTCATCAAATCGGAGACACCAATCGAGTTACCCTTTTACACGATCATGAACCAATTCAAGGCCATCAAAATATAGGAAGATTAAAAAGCCCTAAATTTAATCACAAAATTTTTAAAGAAACCCTAGATTTTCAGCTTTGAACTTTAAGAACTTACCTTCACAAAATCAGCTCAAAAATCGAAACTTCTGCAGTCGAATCGAGAGAGAGAGAGATTTTAGGGCCAATTCTGATTTATTGGGCTAGACAAGGAAAAGGCGGATTCAATTCCTAAGGTTCGCCTTGAGAAGGGGTTTTACACGTTTCTCTCATTTCTTTTATTTTAGTTTTCTTTTTTTATTTTTAAATTTAATGTTTGCTTTGCCAAATCAATTGATACCATTGTTGCCACCTACGGTTGCGTGAGTTTAAATTGAGGTCAAGGCAATTTCATATGGAGTAGAGTTTGAGGAATTTATTTAATATTTAATAGATCCTTAAAATATTTAAATTAAATTAATTAAAATATAATTTTAAATATCAATAATAAAAATAAAATATTAATAAAAATCTAAAAAAAAATTATTATAATCCAAAAGCCTTTAAATTTTTAAAATTATTTGTTTCTTTTTTCCGACTTCATTTTTTGTACGGACTACGTATTGTTTTTCTCCTTGATTTTAGTTTTCATGATGGCTAATTAAAGCAATGTTAATGGGCTATTTCTTTCGATATTGGGTTTAGAATTATAAATAATATTAATATTATTATTTTTATCAAAGTCACAGAAATGCTGAAAGCAATTTTTAGGAAATCACTTTCTGAAAATGATTTCCTAAAAATCGCTTTCAAAAAATATTTTTTACAAATTTTAGAAGATAACAAAAATGATCAAAAAATTGTGAAATTGATTTCTTTGAAATTGTGTTCTAAAGTCGATTTCAATTTCAGAAAATAGCAAAAATGACAAAAAAAAAAAAAATGAGAAATCCATTTCTGGGAAATCGATTTAAGTGTGCTTGTGACTGTTATTTTTACAATCAATTCCAGCGAGATTAAAAAAAAAAAAAAAAAAAAAAGAACCTCCACCCTCTCAAAGGCGATGCAAAGGCGAATCCTTGCCGGCGATTCCTACTGATCATTCCTGCCGGCTTTTGACATCCTCCATTTCCGGCATTTTCCATTCACAAGTGCAACTTTTCTACTCCATTTCTGACTTTGATGACTGCAGCTTCACATCCTTCATTTCTGACATTCATAAGAGCAGAATTCTTCCTTCCAGTGAGTAGATAATTTTTTACTACGTGAAGCAATTTTTTTTTTTTTTAATTTGATCTGTATGCACCTCTGGAAAATTTTTTGGCACTTGTTGATGGGGCTCTATGAATTTTTACTTTTGTTTTTGATGTGATGATATAAAAAGCAAATAAGGGTTGCAACCATATTAGGCTCTTGCTTCATAGGGGCGGTGAAATTATAAGAGATCCAAATGGATTTGAGTAGTACGATATAACCCCAAAAAAGAGCATCATCTTTGTTAGTAAAATCATATGGTTGCAGTTAATACAACTTCTGCATGAAAAAATTGGAATTAATTGTAGATAATTTAGATTGAAAGTCATATATAGATACTCTTTCTCGAGAACATGAGCAATCATTTAGTTATAAACATAATACCAATTGATGATGATGATTTCTTACTGGGGGTATTATCAATCCTAAAATAATTTTTACGGCTTGCTGTTGTCCTATTTTTGAGCACAAGCCCACTCCGGATGTACTTGGAGGGCCATCTCAGTGGGTTGTTCAAGTGGAACTGAAGAGAATCAGTCATTTATCCCAGATATCTCATTTGGAATAGAAAGTTTTTATTCCAGAGACCAAATTATGGTGGTAAAATCAATGTTGGGACATTCACACAATTTATGAATGATACAATTGGAAGCGAACTTATTGGAGATGACTGGATCCAATATGAGGTACTTTCCAACAGATGATGTTATATTGCCTCCTTCCAACCATAGTGATATACCCAACCATGCAAACAATGTCAGGCAGCCCAGAAGTAGCAGATGTGATGCTAGGTTGAATACTCCAAAATATAGTGATACCGATCCTTTAGAGGCATTCATTGATGCCGAAGATGCAAATTCAAAGAGTGACATGATGATGCACATATATAATTAGATATGAGTGGGTTGAAATTCCATTCTTATTTGATATAGGTGAAGGCAACTTTATGATTGATAACTTCAATGACTACAACCGACCTGCGTGGGAAAATGATCATATATCAGTTCTAGAGGTTGGCATGGTATTTAAAACAAAGGAGAGGTTCAACACACTATTAAAATGCTGGACGATACAAGAACATAGATTTTACAGAGTGTACGAAAGTACGCTAACTTCTTGGTTCATGTGGTGTTTCTCTACATAGAGAAAAACTGCATGTGGCAAGTGCGGGGCAAAACCAAAAAAAGTCATGGTTTCTTTAAGATCACAAAAATGTATCTTAAACATACTTGCTTTCCCGAACAACTTGTATTTGGTAATTGGGAGACTTCGTACACACTATTGTCCCATTTCATGATTGTTTTGCAAGTAACTAATCCTAGAACTATGATTTATTGGAGATACACTGAATCACCCAGAGCTGATTATAGAGTGTTCCACTCAATATTCTTAGCATTCAAGCCGTGTATTGATGGTTTCAAGTACAGTAAGCTAGTAATTAATATTGGCAAAACTTTTCAACATAGTAAGTACAGAGAGAAGATTTTTATTGCGATGGTGTCTGATATACCAAATCATATATTTTCACTGGCTTTTGCTATTGTGGATAAGGAGAGATTGGTGAACTAGTATTGGTTTCTGGATAGTTTGAGAGTTCACGTTATTGGGGAGTATCCTGAGATTTGCATCATATTTGATAGGGAATCTAGAATACTACAATACATCGAGAGGAGTCCCAAGGTTCAACTGCCATTGGTCTACCACAAAATTTGTTTATGGTACCTAAAAGCAAATTTCAGCTGATGGTTCAAAATTACCAAAAAATTTGTTTGTGGTACCTAAAAGCAAATTTCAGCTAGTGGTTCAAAAGTACGCCATTGAGGTTGTCGAAATCCACCAAGGTAGAAAATTTGATGCGGTGATGAATAAGATTAAAGAATTGATTGAACTTGCATACAGATAGTTGATTAAAATGTCACTTGAAAAGTAGACTTTGTGTTACGATAGTGGGTGATGATAGGACAATATGATAATGAATAAGTCAAAGCCATTTAATATGGTTCTCAAAAGGGATAAAAAACTATCAATAACTGTGTGTGTTCTAACAACCTTATATAATTAGTGGTTTATTTTAATAAGTATTGGAACGAAACAGAAACTGCATACAAGATGGCAAGACAAGGCCAACAGTTGTGTTGAATAAATTGTTGAGAAATGAATACAAATCAAAATACCATCAGATCACTACTTTTAATTGGGTTGTAGGGGAATACAAGGTTACCATCAGAGTTCACGGGAGCAAAGGTAGGCACGAGCATAAAGTTGGTTATGAATGATTTTCATGTACTTAGAGTTGTGCAAAAAAATCAAAAAAATTCGAAAATCCATGATATTCAATTTGGATTCGATCTACAAAATGTGGATATCCGATCCATCAAATTATACTGATTCGGATTTAAGTTTTGAAAATCCATGGATATCCAACATATATCCACACATAAGGGTAATTAAGTAATTTTAAACTTTGAGTCTCTCACTTATCTAAAATAACCTTAATAAACCCTAGCCGAGGCCTTATTTAGTCGAGGCCTCCATCATCAGCAGATATCTCTCTCTCTCTCTCTCTCTCTAGCAGTTGTAGCTTTGTTTGATAAACCCTAACTAAACCTAAACCTAACCTCCTCAATGGTCTCTCCTTGTGTCCCTCGAATCTAGCATCTCTCATCTCTCACAATGCCGATCTCCATTGGCTTGGTACATAATCTCTCTCTCTCTCTCTCACAAGTTGTGAATTTTGTGTGTGAGCTTGTATGTGTGTATGTGAACGAATTTTGTGCTTGCAATTTGATAACGACGTTATTTTAGAACTTATGTGGAGTTATTGACCGGATGGGTCTTTTATTTTATGGTGAAGCTAGGGCTTATGATAAAGCCATTATTAGTATTTGGATTCTAAAGATTGGAAAAAGACTTGGGCAAAAATCATGTGCCAGAGTGATTTAATCTTGAATATATAATTAAACCATGTGTGGTTACTGTTGAAGTAAACACTAACTCTATTCATTCTGTTTAATTCAATAATTTTAATTAAACCATTTTTTCCTCCTTTTGATAGGTAGCTTAGAAGTTACCATGGAAGTTTTGTAATGGCAAAATGGGTGTGGGGTTATTGTGTTTTGCAGGTTTATTGACATAAGTTAACCCATCTGCTATCTTAAATGTGAAATTGAGGCTTTTGATAAATTATTTCCTTCACAAGTATCATTCTTTTAAAATATTCTCTAATTCATAACTATTTAAAAAAATACTTTGATAGCAACCATGAAAATAAAAAGGAAAACTATAACACTTGATTTTTTAAAATTTTCATTTTTAATTAGAAAATAAATTGTTGATAAAAACTATTTTAAAAAATCAGACCCCATAAAAACAAACAAAATTTGTATCCGATAAATTTATATTTGTTTTATGTCAAGATTTGAAAAACTAAATTAGTTTTTCTAATATAATAGAACATATCTTGTGTGAGTTCAGCCATGAATCAACATTTTGCATTTGTTATACGTTCAATATTTCTCTTCTTGTGAGCTTAATTTGGGTTATGTGTACAAATGTATATTCATTTAACACACTCAACATAACATATGGGCAAACTGCATTCATTCTATTTAATTCAATACTTATATATTCAAAAACTTGGAAACTTCCTGGTACCTCCATGTTTGGTTACTGTAGAAATAAACAGTGATGCAAATATTTCCAAAAGCACTCAACATTTGCCTTAACATTCAAATCTTATAACATTTGATTTGTTTTCTTGGCTTTTAGTTGCATGGTTTCAAATGCTATCATATATATATGTAAATTAACAATTTCTAATTTTCCTTACAAGTTTGTCTATGGATTCGTTAATTCACTTTTTTTACCTAGTTTTTCTGATTTAAATATTCTTTTAGATGTCAAGCATCGGAAATAATGAAGTAACAATGTTGCAAATGGGAGAAACCTAGTTGATCTATCCAAACGGCCACTATCAAATCAGGAAAAAAAATGGAAATTACAATACTGGTTCTAGGATTAAACATAATTGCAATGTTTATATTTCGTCGCTAAATATAATTTTATATTTTTATTAAATATAATTTTATATTTTTATTAAATATATATTTGTATTTTATATTTTTATTAAATTAGGACATTGATTTTTATTAAATATAATTTTATATTTTTTTCAAATATAATTTTATATTTTTATTAAAGATAATTTTGTAATTCTATTAAATATAATTTTGTATTTTTATTAAATATAATTTTGTATTTTATATTTTTGTTAAATCAGAGAATTATATTTTCAATATTAAGAGTTAGAAAGAAAATAAAGAAATAAAAAAAAGTATATCAAATAAGTTAATGTGGCATATTGGTTAAGAGTACTCCAGACAACCCCTCAAACTCAGGTTTGAATCTAGGTAAAAGTACATTTACTGTAAAAAAATAAAACAGCAGGGGGTGGGTTCATGCGTGGGCGGGCAAGGGCTGGCGGGGTGCGGGCATGGGCGGGCAAGCAACAGGGGGCCGGGAAGGTGGTGGGCGGCGGACGGGCTCTACAAAAAAAATATTAAATGCGAAATTTAGTGATGAATTCTGAATTACGTCGTTAAATTTAGCAACAGAAAATGGAATCCATCGCTAAATTCAGCAACGGAATTTAACGACGGATAAACTTTCTTTCGCTAAATTCAGCAACGGATACACTTTTAGTCGCTAAATTCAGAGACGGATTCCTTTTTCCGTTGCTAAATTCAGCGACGGATTCACTTTCTATCGCTAAATTCTACGATGGATTCCTCTTTCTGTCGCTAAATTTAGCGATGGATTTTGAAATCCGTCGCTAAATTTTTGCGACGCATGATTAGCGACAGAAATTTTTTCGTCGCTAAATGTATTAGCGATGAATTTTTCTAAAATTTTTATCGTTAAATCCGTCGTTAAACTCTTATTTTTTGTTGTGAGTGATGCAAACATTTCCAAAAGCACTCAACATTTGCTTAACATTCAAATGTTATAACATTTGATTTGTTTTCTTGACTTTTAGTTGCATGGTTTCAAATGCTATCATATATATCTAAGTTAACAATTTCTAATTTTCCTTATGAGTTTGTTTATGGATTTGTTAATTCACTTTTTTTCCTAGTTTTTTTTTTCATTTAAATATTCTTTTAGATGTCAAACACTAAAGATAATGAAGTAACAATGCTGCAAATGGGAGTACAACTGAGAAAGATGTTCTATGTACATTGCCTTCTTCATCTTCAAGCAACCTAGTTGATCTATCCAAATGGCCACTACCAAATCAGGAAAAAAATATAAACTACAATACTAGTTCTAGAGTTAAATCTTGGGTGTGGGATCATTTTATAAAAGTTAAAGGTCTATCTAAAAAAAAACAAAAGACTGCTTGTACATATTGTAGTATGGTTATGGTTTGTCCAAATAGACTAATTGTTTAAGTAATCATATGAAAGCATGGAAGAAGTATCCATATCATAATATGGAAAAAAAGACAGAAAAATTTAAAGTTCAAATTTCAAGAAGCGAAGGGTGGTAAAGTGATGACAACATATATTTTTGATCAAAATAATTGTAGAAAAACACTTGCACAAATGATTATTATAGATGATCTGTCTTTTTAAGTATGTAGAAAAGGAGGGATTTAGAGATTTTTGTTACCAAACGTAGGCCTGATTTTTGATTCCTTCTCATATCACTATGGTTAGTAATCTTTTTTTGGAAGAAAAGAAAATCTTGAAGTTGTTCTTTTAAAAATTGCCTTCAAGTATTTGACTTACCATGGATACTTGTACATCTATTTAGAATTTGAATTATACGTGTCTTATGACCCATTTTATTGATGATGATCAGAAATTTGATCATTAACTTTTGTCTAATAACTAGTCATGTTAGTGAAATAATTGTAATGTCAATTGAGAAATTTTTGTTTAAATGTGGAATTAGTAATGTATTTACTGTAACTATGGATAATACTAGTGCAAATGATAAAGGTTTGAAATATTTAAGAAAAAAGTTGTTGAGTTGGTAAGGTACTATTTATAATGGTGATTATTTACATATGAGATGTGCTACACATATTTTGAACTTAACTTTGAGAGCAAGGTTGAAAGACTCAATGTTTTAAAATCCAGATTAGATCAACTGGTCTGATCGGGAATTGGACCAGCAGTTAGTCCGGGTTTCTTAACATAATTGGTTTTTGAAAAAACTGGCTAAAACTGCTCAAAACCCAAGTTAGATCAGGAATCGGATTGAATCGGCTAATCCAGAGATTTTTTTTTCTTTTCTATCTATCTCACTCTCGCCTCTTCAGGTTTTCACTTCGTCTTGCGCTTACCTTCCCTTGCCCTAGCTGCCTTTTGCTACTGGAGGGGAGGTAAAAAAAGAACAATCACTAATTCTCCTGTTTCTTTTATCAATTTGGATTTTTCTTTTTTAACCTTTTAAAAACTTCTGCAGCTAGAATATCGTTTTGTTTTGACCAATCTCATAACTACTCTTTTCCTTTAGAGAAGTCAGACTCTCTCTCTCTCTCTCTCTCTCCCTCCCTCCCTCCCTCCCTTCCTCTCCCCTCAGATTTTGATTGCATCAACAAAGATTCGAGGTGAATTTTCAATCAGGGTTTTCTTAATTCTTGATTTCTCATATTATGTGTGTCATACCTTTTAGTCATAGTTTCTGGCCCAGAATTTTGACCCTATACTCGTATTTTGATTGATTATTTCTTTATTTTATCTTCAATTTTGCGTATTATATGTTTCTCAAAATATAATGGACAAAGCATATTGTTCTATTAAATTTAGAACCATTATTTTTCTTGTGAATCACATATATATGGAGATGGTTGATTCACACTCTACATCTACTAATGAATAATCAATCAATAGGGAACAAAATTTAAGACAATAATTGAATTCTTGAATTTTGAAATACAATCTTATTGGAATTTTTGCTTGACGTTGTTGATGATCTGACCATTTATCTGTTTGATATGGCATGCGCAATTACTGATATATGGATGAAGTGAACAAATGTTGCTGATGTGGCACATTCCACATTAACAAATGACTCTAAACTTCTATCTACGTCTCTCTATCTATCTCTCTCTCTCTCTTGTTTGGCAACTCCTCTCTCTCACACACACACACGCACGCGCATGCGTGCACACACACACATTCTTTCTCTCTCTCTCTCTCTCTCTCTCTTCACTTTTCTTTTTCTTCCTTGGCACGTGCACTTACGTGCTCATCCATGTTCTTCTTCCTTCAATAAATAGCTAGCTCTCTCTCTCTTTGAATCACCACCAAAACTCAAATGATTTTTTGATTGAACAGTCAAAATTTATCTCCGTGCTGCTAGGAACTCAAACTGATACTTAAACTTGAAAGTGGTAAAGAATTCAAAACTTTTCACATGTTCATCAATGGCAGACATGAGTGGCAAATTGATGATTAAGCTTCTGAAGTTTATAATTTCTTGTTGAAAAAGATATAGAGATATTCAAAATAACATTTGGGAATGAACATATGGAATTTTGGTGCTTAAATAGCCATAACCTGAAACTTTTAAGGTTCATCAATGGTCAAATGTGTTGCTGTTGGATATTATTGTGACTCACGTACATAGTGGAAGTAATAAATAATTTTCAGAAAAATAATAACGTATCGGGTAAAGAATAAATACCTCAGCGTGTAGAGTTTCCAAAGTCGACTGTACGTCCCTCGAACAATCTCGTGATCGGGATGATAATCACGATATTAATTGAATCACCACCACAATATTACAATACCGCAGTCCATAGTCCGAAGATTATTACGACGGAAAAAATTCCCTACGCAGAATTTTTCTCAAGTTCTCACTTAATTCTCTCTCAAGAGAATTTTCTATTTCTCTCGAGCTTTCTTTTTCGCAAAAAGTCACCATCACATAGTGAATCCCTTTAGGTATAGAGAGGTTAGTCTCAATTATAGGCTTGATCCACACTTTTATGAGAGAAATTGGGGAACATGATTTTAGGGTAGTTGTGGGTTAGTGGGAGTTATCCCACTAACCCCTCACCATTACCCAAAATGCCTCTTTTGGGCATATTGAATCAACATCTCCCACTTGCACATGAGGGCATTTCGTGTCCGTCACTAGATTACAACTCATGCGATTTATCTTATCACTCTGCTGGACTTTTATATAGGATTGGACATCGTACGACCGGCGAATACACCTGCAAGCAAAGACCTCTCGACACACCTGTTAGGATGATTGAGAAGCCATCGTTAGTATTAAAAGAACTCGCAGCATCCCAGATCCAAGACTAATTACATCCATCGAACTACTTTTCTCATCGAAAGTAATTCCCAATAAATGCTCGACTGTGTATCCACTATTATGCTTACATCCCAACATGGTTATGCATAATAGGTATACCGGTGAATACAACACAATGATGTAATATCAATTGGTCTTCCTTTTTCCAAACTCGAATCTATTAGCCTCAATTCAGTTGCTTTCCTAGACCTGTCCTTCAGACCTCAATTTATCTTCCGGGCCATCGGTAAACAGACTAAAGTAGTAAACACTGAGCCAAGACCTCTAGAAACAGTCGAAAGTGATAAGGGTATAAGATATCCCACCCAATGGATCTCGGGTCTCACATTGTGGGAACGAAGATCTAAATCATATCAGTGTCTCAAATAATGCTCTCACTATCTCTAGTCGACATATCACACGCGATACGAAATGCGTGCCACAGTGTTATTCCCTCATCTTTCAAAGAGCATATGTCAGATTTCTCTAACACTATGTAGGTATGAGAATTAGTCTACGCATAAGACTTTATCTAGAGATCTCAGAGAGAGCATCTTAGAGACAATATCACTAGTCGTAGGTGATATCTGAGATCTCAAACATGACTGCTTACAGACAACATAGAAGTGGGTATGTCCATGCCGGTCATATTGCATATGACCTCATCCTAAACACATATTAGGGCGACTTATGTTCTAGTGGGGCCACTCTCAAACCCTCTTACAACTGGAAACCGTCTTATCTTCGCTCACTCAGAGCTAGAGGTAGTCACTCGTGTGAGAGAGTCGACCACGCCTACTTAACATATCATTTATCACAACAAATCACAAAATATATGACAATTAAAGTAGTGTAATAAATAAAATTGTGACTTAATCATGCACAAATGTCATATATATACAACATAATAAGTATCAGTACAAGATGAGAAATGTTAATATACATGCAAACCCTATGATTCCTATATCTCATACAAGAATCTCTCACAATGGGTTTATTGAATGGATCAGCCAACACGTTGTATTTTAGTGTACTTAATTTGTCACTTCACCCTTCTCGGTGATGTCATTCATAATATGGTATTAGGTATCAATGTGTTTGGACTTACTGTGAGACTTAGGGTCTTAGGTGTGGTCAATGACGGCCTGATTTTCTCAATAAATTATCCACTAGTCTCCCACTGTCTGTCACAACCCCTAAGTGATCCAGAAATTTTCGAAGCCAAACACTCTCCTAAACTGCCACTGAGTATCTCATAAGCTCAATCTCTATCGTAGATAGAGATATACATGTTGGTTTCTTGCTACTCTAAAACAACAAAACCTGATATCGATTTGCATACATTCAGATCACCAACCCAGTTGGTATCTGAATACCCAACAAGATGTAAATCACCTCCTCCGTAACACAAGGAGAGATTCGCAGTTCTCTCGAGATATCTCCGAATCATTTCACTGCTCTCCAATGATCCCTTCTAGGATTCGATCGATACTTAATTACCATATTGACTGCAAAGCAAATGTTTGATCGTGTACGCGACACTGCGTACATCAGAGTACTCAATGTACTGGTACAAGGGACTCTACTCATTTCCCTTGCCCTTTCCTGAGTCTTAAGGCATATGTCAAGAATTATGGTTCAATCTTTTAGTGATAAGAGTATCTTTAAGGTCGTAGTCGATCTTCTCGAAGCGCTCGAGAACTCCCTTGATGTTGGACTCCTGTGAAAGAGTCAACACCTGTCTCGAGCGATCCCTCTGGATCTTAATTTCGAGGAAGAACTGAGTCTCACCCATGTCTTTCATATCAAGACTCGACAATGTCTACATCATTGTGGTCATCAAATACTCTTTGTTGTTCCCAATCAACATAATATCATTCACATAAGAACATGCAAAAGAATCAAAAGAACGTAAAAAATATACGCAATGATCCTCATCGATCATCACGAAACCGTGAGATATTACCTCCTCGTGAAATCTTAAGCGCCACTGCCTAGATTGATGATTAAGGTCGCATGTCGACTTCCGAAATCAACAGACCTTATCATCTTGATCTACAGGAATAAAGCTAGATGACTGTTCCTTGTAGATCTCCTCATCCAAACTCCCACTCAAGAAGGCAGTCACAACATCCGTCTGGTCTCACTCCAGATCCATATCATGTCCACGACAATCGCTAAAAGTAAACGGATCGAGGTAATCTCGCCCTCAATCTGAGTAACACCTGGTTATCAGACGGGCCTTATACTTCTACACCGATCCGTCGACCTTTTTCTTAATGTTGAGAACCCACATATTCCCAACGGCCCTACTGCCTTTAGGCAAATCAACTAGATCCCAGATCCCGTTGATTCTCGTTAACTCATTCTCTCATCCATGATCTCAAACCAATGGTCCTCCACAGAACCCTCAAGAACCTCTAGGACTGTTAAAGGTTTCTCGTAATTCTCAAGAGTCACACTGAGAGCCTCTCCCTCAATCGGGAAGCGACGGTTAGGTATGCGTCCTCGACTACTCTTAAGAGGAGGGGAAACCTTTTTACCTCTAGATGGATTGCTCCCACTATAACCAAGATCGGTAATGAATTCTTAGATTTTGCCGCTAGGATCAGCTAAACCACTACGCTCATCCATCTGATAGAAGGTAAAGTCCCAATTAATTTCACCTCTCATAGGTAAATCATTTTCAAGTAACTCGGCATCATGAAACTCAATCTCAGTGAGAGTGTCATCTGTATGCTTATTAGAACACAACCCCCTGGAGTGTTCTGAGTATCTCATTGAGATACATCTCTTTTCTCGCAGGCCTAACTCGCCGTGTAAATACAAGAAATAGTGAACATACGCGACACAACCCCATAATCTCAAATGGCTAAGGTCAAGCTGCCTCCCTATCCAAAACTCATATGAAGTACTGACTATGGATTTTAATGGAACACGATTGAGGACGTAAACTGTAGCCAATAACGTATCTCCCCAATAGGAAACGAGTAAATTAGCTCGCGTCATCATCAACCTCACCGTCTCAAACAAAGTTTTATTCCCCCTCACAGCTACTCTACTCCACTGAGTAGCAAGAAATAGTCAAATTTTCATAATGCCCTTCTTGAAATAGAGCTCTTCAGACAAATACCCACACCCTCGATTGGTTCTGAGAGTCTCCACTCTCAATTCTAACTGATTCTCAACCTCGCTAATAACCTCCTGAGGCACCTCAATGATTCAGACTTGCGTGAGATCAGATAGACGTAACCGAAATGCAGGTAATTATCTATGAACGTAATAGAGTACCCAACACCATTTCAGGTTCTCACGTTCATAAGGCCACAGATGTCGGAGTGAACCGACTGCAATGGAGTCCCAGCTCTCATTGCATTGTCGAATGGTTTTCTTGTTACTTTGCCATCTAGGCAGGTTAGCGGGTTCTACAAACCACTCACTGCTAATCGGCTCATCTTCTCTCACAGGAGGATATTAAGAAATACCATTAAAAGGAATTACTTCCAGTGCACATAGTCCCTCATGGACCAAAACGGAACCAATCAAAGAATTGTTGTAATAAATGGAAACTATAAAATTTTCAAATTAACAGAGCATATCTTATGCTGAAATTAAGTTCCATCGAACATTCGAAGCGTAAAGGGTATACAGAGTTTAGTAACTTTGCAACTCCAACTTGCAAGTGCTACTCTCTCTGATGTCGACAAACGCTCCATTTCTCTACGTAAATCCTCTTATTTGAGGACTCACTGGGCGGAACTATATAAGTGCGCTCCTATCTCGAGCTACGTGATCAGTTGTTTCTGTGTTTACAATCCACGAAGAGGAGAAAACAGTGAGCATCTCAAACCATGTAAAGAAGAAAGAGTTAATTTCTGCTCATCACATTTGTGAGCGAAATAACCAAGTCTATTACGGATGTAGCACTACACCTTGGTCCTATCCAACTCCTTCTTGCGCTTTAATACTTCGTTGTCGATTTTGTTATATGGTTTCTTCTTACCTGAACCTCGAGTTCCACAGGAGTCCTTGCTCGATTCCACTACATAAGGATGACCCGAGTATGACCTACTCGCTTCTAGATGCTCTTACTCGAGTTCACTGTGCCTATTTACATTAGTAAAAGTACAAATACTTTCATCTTATGTGAAATAAACTTTCATGATTTCTCATGAATCAGGTAAAGAACTGAATCGCATCCAGTACAAAAAAACATATCTGAAATGGGCTCGATCATGTTTCCCAACTCGACGATCATACTTGACATTTTCATTAAATGTTGCATCATTATATGATCAACCATTTCTTTATAAATTATTAAACTTATAATTCAGTATCATCGTCTCAGAATCTGTAAGAGCACCACAATGCTCTTTATAGGACGAGCCAAACCGATAAAGCCGTAGGACATTGCTCATAGACTAGGATCGCTTCATCGTGCATACTACTTAGGAGGATTGCCCTAACTCGGCCATCATTCCTCTTCCATACACATAATGTCTCCTAATCCCATTTTTCTGAGGTATGGTACCCTCCTTGGAGTCCACAATCTCATACTTCAGAATTTTAATTAGCTCTTACTCCTTGAGGATAAGTTGAATCTACCGATGAAAAATCTCGTAATTATCACCATTCAATTTTATTTCCTTACAATAATCTAATACGACAATCTTACAAGCAGTCATAGAGATAATTGTGACTTGTGATACTTATTCTCACATTCTGTGCACCCTACGATTCAACAAAACCCAAATGATTCAAATATAAACCCCAAGACGAGCGTATGAATCAACAGACACCATACACCACAATCCGGGATTGCATCTTACCATTCGGATTAAGATTCGGTACACAAAAACCCATAAAAAATCACTTTTATAGATGTTGGACCCTCAAAAATTGAAAAAATTTTAATTCCAGACGACCTGATGCGCCACCGGAGGTCCCACGCGCTACCACACTCTGACGGCGCGTCCCCAGGCGCCTGCACACGCCGGGGACAGCTTCTGGCGCGTGCCAGAAGCGTAGCGCATCTGGCAAGCGCCCGCACGCGCACGACCCGCATGCGGGGGTCAGTTCCAAACCTGGGTGCTGGTCGAAACTCAAAAACCGGTCCGAATCTGGTCGTGGGTCTGGCGCGGGGTCAGGGGGACACGTGTCCAGGTCGTAACCGGCCTAAACGACCCCAAACCAGTTCACGCGCCTTTTCTCACGTGTGAACCTCACGTGCCTTTTGCTGTTGTCTTCACACTCCACCCGCGCGCGTGTAGTGCACGCGCCAGTGGGTTGGAGCCTTTCTTCTTCGCCCGACTCCTTCTGTGACCGGGTTTTTCAACTCGGTTGCCGGAAAACCCCATTTCCGGTATCATTTTTATCGGATTTTTTTATAGAATCTTTAATTCCATTTATTCCAAACATCCTTGACTCGATTTTTAGAATAATTACGCCCTAAATTCGGCATATTTCAGATCCAAAATTCCAGTCCTCCGCGGCTAATTTTGAAACCCAATTTTTCGATATCAACAATATGTAATATATTTATCAAATCGAAGAGCATGAAATAAGGAACACAGATCTATAATTTTCATGCATTGATTTGTTCTAAAACTCGACAAATTTGGGATTGAATGGTTCGGTCACTATTCACGGCCGAAACTTTAACCGAAATTTTCTTCACCTAAACGTGCTCAGAAAATTACGAAAAAATTATTTTTGTGCTCTACGGATCATGGGTAACACAGTGGTACTATCGGATTCACGAAACTCATCCGTGATCTGAACCCCAAATTTTAAACTCTAAATTTTTTATACCAAAAAATTATTTTGAAAATTATTTTTAATAATCCAACGTATGCTTTGATACCAATGTTGGATATTTTAGTGACTCAATCACAGCGGAAGTATACACAATAATTTTCGAAAAAATAAAATAACGTATCGAGTATAAGATAAATACCTCAGTGTTTAGAGTCTCCAAAATCGACCGTACGTCCCTTAAACAGATCTGCGACCGGAATGGTGATTATGATGTTAATCAAATCACCATTACAATATCATAACGCCGCAACCCTCAGTCCGACGATCATTGCGATGGAAAAAATTTTCTATACAAAATTTTTCTCAAACCCTCATTTAATTCTCTCTCAAGAGAATTTTCTATTTCTCTCGAGTTTTCTTTTTCTCAAAAAGTCACCATCATATAGTAAATCCCTTTAGGTATAGAGAGATTAGTCTTAAGGCTTGATCCACACTTTTAGGAGAGAAATTGGAGAGCATGATTTTAGGGTAGTTGTGGGTCAGTGGGAGTTATCCCACTGACCCCTCATCATTACCCAAAATGTCTTTATTGGGCATATTAAATCAACAGTGGCATAAATGCAAAAATGCTATGTAAATGTAAAATACTTCTTTCTAACATGATGTGATGATTTCAATTCAGAGAAAGCAAGGATGCTTGCACAATCATGGTTATGCAAGGATGTAGTGGTGATGTTGGCTTTTGATGTTGTTGGAACACTCAGAACTCGAAGGGATGAAGATTGCAACCTTAAATTATGGCTTTGGGTTAGGGAATTGAAGAATTTCTGGAGAGAAGGCTTGTTGTTCGTTCAAAGGGAGGAAGAAGAAGAGGGGTGAGGGGGTGCAAGAGATGCAAGCACCGGGGAAGTGGGGTGTGGGGGTGCAAGAGATGCAAGCTCGGGAAGAAAAAGAAAAGGAAAAAAGGGGAGAGATAGAGAGAGAAAGAGAGAGAGTGAGTGTGTGTGTGTGTGTGAGTAGTAGTGAGATTGCACAGAGAGAGTCAGGAAGTGAGAGACAGAGAGAGAGAGAAGCAGTCAGATGGCAGCAAGAGAGATCGTAGAGTGTGAGAGAGTGAGTGATGTCGAGACATTGGATTCATTTTTTAATGTGACATGTGCCACATTCGCAACACTTGTTCAATTCATCAACGCATCAACAAATTCGTATATCACCTTAGGAGTTAAAAATCACCACCAACCAAACGTTATTTGATTCGGTTAATAAAAAATTAAATTTTCTTAATTATGATTATGACTTTGATTCTTTATAAGTATAAAAAAAATCATGTTAAGAGATATTTTCTAAAAAAAAACTCGACAGTAGATCGATCTAGATTAATCAGGATAAAATTTTAATTATCGATAAAAAACCAAAAAAAAAAAAAAGAAATCAACGTTAGGTAAATGACCAATTACACCGTATTTTGAAAGTTCAAAAGTTCAAGCAATAACTTGTAAATACAGCAATCTCGATCATTTAGTGAAAATAATTTTTGCAAATCAAGCCGTTGATCTAAGATTTTAAAATTTTACTGTGATTATAAATTTTTACTTTTCTTTTTGAAGAAAACATTATTCCAATCTTTCTATGAATACCAGTGGTAGGCCCATGTTAATGCGTGAGGTACCCATAAAATACGAATTATATTTTTTTATTGTATAAAAATTTATTAAATTTATAATTAATTTAATATTTAAATTAAATCATTATCTAAACAAGTAAAAAGTGTGACATATATCAATGAAAAGAAAAAAAAAAGGAGTGTAACAATTGAAATTCTAAAAAAGACCAATGAATGAGATAAAAAAATGTAATATATGGAGTAAAAAAGAAAAGAAATAAAGAGATGACTATTTACGGGGTTTTAAAAAATAAAATAGGAAAAACCTATGTTAAAAAAAATGAAAAACTTAATAGAGAAAAAAATGATTAAAAAATTAAAAAATGATTTAAATGGAAAAAAATAAAAAATCGCAGTTCAAAAATAAATAGACGATTATCTGTGAGGTCAAAGCAAACAAAATAGGAAAAATCTGTACTCTAAAAAGTCAAAAGATTAAAGTAAAAAAAAAATAGGTACAAAAATCAAGGAACTAAATGGACAAGTGAGACGCAAAAAGGAAAAAAACTTATGTTTAAAAAGGACGAACAAGTTGAGAGGAAAAAAAATTGTTCAAAAAAGACAAACGATTTAAGAAGGAAAAAAAGTTAGATTAAAAAATAAAAAAAGTAAGAAGCTAAATGAAAAAAAAAAAGTTATTGTTTAAAAATAAAGAAATGACTATTTATGAAGCCAAAAGAACAAAAGGAAAAACCTATATATATAAAAGACGAAAAATCAATGTAAAAAAAAATAAAAGAAAGGTGCGGCGGGTTCCAAAAAAAAAGGAGGAAGGACCGAAACGGAAAAAGAAAAGAAAGTGTGGCAAAAAAACAAAAAAAGAAATAGGAGGTACTTCGGTAATTCAGATGGAGGGATCTGGGTACTTTGGTCAGTCAATCAAAAGTGGATGAACAGTGATCGAGCACAGTAACCGACTCTTTATATATATATTGGTAATAATGTTCGAAAATTTTTACCTTGTTCCAAAGTAAAATATTGCATAAAATATTTAACCTATTTGTTTAATAAATATAATTTGTTGAATAAATAATTATGAAGTTTCACAATTGAAAAATTTGTAATATCTCTCTCTCTCTCTCTCTCTCTCTCCCCTTTTCCTGAGTACATTTTAAGAAGTTTCCCCCAAAAAGGTCGATATTAAAAAAACAAACAGAGAATACAAAGGAAAAGCGGCAGCAATTGGAAAAAGCCTGGACCGTGACATTGGAGCAATCCCTCATTTTTAGTTGGTGCTTTACCCCAAAAGGGACTTCATCCCCAGGCCAATCTTCTTCTCTCTGAGTTTCAGGTTTTCTCTCTCTCTCTCTCTCTGCTCTGTATGTTTTTGACTTTTGAGTTGGTAGATTCCAAAAAAAAAAGGTAGCTGATTGTGCAACTGATCATGAACTTCATTGAAGATAATTGTTTCTATTGCTGTGGAACACTTGTAATTGATGAATCGAGAGAGAGAGAGAGAGAGAACGAATTATAGAATTTTAAAAATGAAAAGATTTAGAGGAAAACCCAATAATGGAGAATTTCAAAAAGCTATGAAGGAAGAAACCTGGTCAAAGATTTCTCAATCGCATCAAAAGATTTCTCTAATTTTGCGCCTTTAGCTGAGGTATTGACTCCAGACTACTAATGGGTATGCCCATTATTCTCTTTAAGTCGTGCTTGATTTGATTGTATTTGGTAACAAGAATCTCTCCTGATGTTTTAGGTTCCTCTGTTTTAAGAGTATGTCTTCCTCTTACGAAAATTTTAATGCTTTTTCATTTTGTCTTTTTGCTGCTCACATGATCCAATAGGGTTTGGCTTAATTTGCCATGTTGTGTTCCGTATAGTTCTCCCAAAATTTCAGCTCAATCCGTATGCTTGAGAGAGACCCTTTAGAGTGTTAAATATCTAAAACAAATACAAACATCTCTGATAACTTAGTAATGCATTTAAGTGTTTGAGAGGTGTCCCAGAAAAGTGTCCTGTGCTTTAAAAGGAGCGACTGCCTTGTGTTTTAGTCGACACATGTTGGGAAAGTATTGGAAGAGTGTTGTGCTCATCTTGACATGATGGACAAGAATCTTACCTTGAATTATTTATGTTTTATGGTTTTTTATGTTCCAAGATTGAGGATTTAGATTCAAAAGAGAAACCCAACTGTTAAAACTCATTTATGAACCGATATTCCCAGTTTCATTGTACTTTTTTAAAGATCGTGTTTTTGTGGAAGATAATTTAAATAGTTGTAGAAGGTTATTGACTTAATAATTTGTTCATGTTGGTTACAATTATTTTAGCTTTTATGAACATGAATGATATGGTTTTGTTTATCCTTCTACCACTCAAGAAAAAAAGGTTTATCTCACTCTTCTTGCAGGGATGTGCCATTGCCCCAATGGAAGATCAGGGGGAACTAGTTGAAAAGAACAAGAGCATTGCACCTAGAGAGGCTCTTCTGCAGTGGAGCGAATGGCAACTGCTTGATTCTATTCTGCCAACAGGAGGTTTTGCTCACTCGTTTGGTCTTGAGGCAGCAATCCAAGCCTGCATAATCTCAGATCCTGAAGATCTTAAAACTTACATTGTCCATGTCTTGGACAATACTGGGAGTCTACTTCTTCCTTTCGTGTATTCTGCAACTGTGTCCCCCACTATGGCAAATTGGCACAAGCTTGAGAAATTGTTGGATGCGACTTTAACAAATGAAGTGGGCCGAAAGGCATCTACATCTCAAGGATCGGCACTAATGAGAGTTGCTGCAGCTGTCTTTACAGAAATCCCATCTCTTAAAATGATGAGAGATGCATCTCTGGGGAGCGGAGCTGTTTCTTTCCATCATGCTCCTGTATTTGGGCTTATATGTGGACTTCTTGGATTAGGTAGTGGAGCTTCTCAAAGAGCCTACATGTTTATAACCATGAGAGATATTATTTCTGCTGCAACAAGGCTCAATTTGGTTGGGCCACTTGGTGCAGCTGTAATGCAGCATCAGATTGCTTCTGTTGCTGAAGAATTGTCTAAGAAATGGATGGACCGGAAAGTTGATGAAGCATGCCAATGCACCCCTTTGCTTGATACAGTGCAGGGATGCCATCGTTACTTGTTTTCTAGACTCTTCTGCTCTTGAGAATTAGAAATAATGTTCCATCAGCAAAATCTGCTTATAGCGGTGCTGATATTTATTGTGGTCACCACTGTTTTTGTGTTGGTTCTTGCAACATTCAGAAGTCAAGATCATTTCTTTGGACCTTGCAAAGAGGCATTCATTGTAGCATAATCCATTTTTAGGTCAGTGAACCTTTTCCTCTTTCTGATGCTGAGAGTGCTGTTGTACCTAGAGCACAGTCAAGCAGTTAATTCCTTTTCAAGTTACGGTTTTAGTTTCATGGTAAAATTTCTTGCCCTTTTGTGGCTGTGTGTTGCTATCTGGATGGCTACCTTCCAACTGGCTTCAGGTAATGAAGAAAACTTAAAATGGACAATCTCAATTTAAGTTTAAATAGTTAGGCAGAATCATTTACTCAAGAAATGTACTGCTCTTGGATGATCCAAATCTTTAGGTAAACGTGATCTATTTTTGTTAAATTTGATACCTATGGAAGTAACAATGGCGTGCAAGTGATGGAGTATGGTTACTCATCCCTGTGAAATTCTTTGGAGGGGGATGTGGATGTCCGGTTAATTCATTTTTCATTATTTTAAAATATAGAATATGTTGTGTGACCTCTTTCTATATTACTTATGAAATACATCAATGATTTCTAATTTGTGTCAGGATGTCACGACTTTGCATTAGGTTTCTATTACTCCACACTCAGTTAAAGGAAAGGTTTATCATCATGAATCTACTCTATGAAACCTCTGATACTTATAGAAATACCAACAAAGATTATACCTCTATCTGGAAACGGAATTTGGGTCCCCCTTTTCTCTGTTTGTGTTTAAAACTATAAGCATGACCTCTACAGAGATTGTGCCGATATCTTCTTCCACTAAGGCATAGTAAACTAAGAGTCATATGAGACTTCTCTAATTATCAGTTGGCTTTTACCTTATTGTTCTAATCATAAGTAGGAGGCTTAGAAGGTCCCCAGGGAAATCTGTTGAATTTTCCTGTTACTGCCAGTTTCATTTAGGACCACAGTGAACTTTCTCTGAATCATCAAAAACTCCTCTTTAAGTCATTTTTAACAGCACTTTGATCCATCATCATTGTCATTGACTTGAAAATGCATATTACTTAGACATAGATTCAGATATTGTGAAATATGTACATAATCTCCAAACAAGTCCATGCTTCTGACTAACATTGTGAGTGCAATCAGGAGTATTCTAGCCCATGTTTGATTAGGAAGCATATTCAGGAAATAAGGAAATGTTGGTTTCATTCTTAACAAGATCTGCCTGATGAAACCTCCAAACCGGGTGAAACCTGAATCTTAAGATGCAATCTGACACTTTGATCACTTGCATTCTGAATAAAAGCCACAAATAGTTGTAATTGGTAAAATTCTATGTTACATCTATTGCCAAGAATAATGCCAGAGTGTCCAGTTTTTGTAGGACATGATGCACAACAGGTTCCTTCCTCTTCTGGGTGCTTAAAGTCTGGCTTAAATCCTCCAATTCATGCAAGTCAATTGTTGAGTGCCTTGGGGTAGAATACCAAAGAAACAACTAGGGCTGTTATGACACTCGTGTAGTGTCACGGGTACCCGTGACACTACCCGGTCAAAACTTGAGCTCGAGCCCAACTGAGTCAAGCTCGAAAGCTCGACGGGCCCAAAAATTATATTTTTAAAAATATTTTTAATTTTTTAAATAATTTTTTATTTTTTAAATAATTTTTTATTTTTAAAAATATTTTTTATTTTTAAAAATATTTTTTATTTATTAAAATAATTATATTTTTTAAAAATAATTTTTAAAATAAATAATGATACTACCCGACGACACTACCCGATGACACCTGACGACACTTCGAGCTCGAGCTCGAGCCCAAGAAACGCAAGCTCGACGAGCTCGAGCCCGAGCTCGAGCTCATCCAAATAAAACTCGAGCCGAGCTCGGATATCAGGATACCCGAGCTCGACCAGGGTGTCATAACACCCCTTGAAACAACTAATTCGGAAATTACTGGCTTATGATCATTTGTTGGTTCTGAACTGTGGCTAGTGTGATTTAGATCATCATCTTGATGAGTAATTGGTTCTATAGTAGAATTATGCAACCTTAGTTCACATTGAATTAAACTTTGGTGAATTCTTGCAAAATTATATCATATTCTGCTATAGAGGTGGTGAATTTTCTGCAGCACCTTAAAGGTGATTCTGAATTGGATCAGATGATGATGAGTTCTTGGAAGTTCTGGACCTAGTGTTAGAATGGTTTCCAAGATCTGTTATAAGACAAGTATGGTTATAATAAACTGAGGATCCCTTTCAACCATTACAGGATACCTATCGGTAGGCAACAATTAACTAGTCATAGCGGTTACCTGCTACTAGAGACAAGGAAACAATCTTGTAGAACCAAATGAACGATTAGATGAAATATGAGCCATGCTTGAGTAGGGAATGTTCAACTTATTTGGTTCATAAGCTAGCTCATCATACATACATACATACATACATACATACATACATATATATATATATATATATATATATATATATATATATATATATTTATGTTACAGACTGTAAATACAGGCTGTTACAGACTCTGAATATAAACATGATTATAGGAATAGGTGTAATTATAGGAATCGAACTTATTCTACTTTTCGTTCCTAATAGGTTTGATTATTGTAGTCAACCTTACTCTATTTTTCTAATTTAGGATCTATATATATAAATAATATAATATAATATAATATATGTGTGTGTGTGTGTGTCATGAGGCATGAATAAAGATCATCAGAAAATCATTTTTTCTCTTCTTTTTCTTCATGACATCAGAGCATTTTTTTGGTGCTGCCAAGTAAGCACTTCCCCCCCTGCTGGTGGGCAGCATGTATATATATATATATATAAAAATTTTTTTTTTTTTTTTTTTTTTTTTTCCGGGGCAAAAAAAAAAAAAAAATTGTTTGTGTTTTTTTTTTTAAAAAAAAAAGAAAAAAAAAAAAAAGGGGGAGAAAAAAAAAATTTTAAAAAAAGAAGAGGGGGGTTTTTTTTTTTTAAAAAAAGTAAAAAAAAAAAAAAAAAAAAAGACCCCACCATTGATGATACAAGAAATGCATGATTGAGAGATGATGCCAGATTATTTTGCAGATCAGAAATTCCATTGATGGTGAGGTAGTCATCTTAATTAATCACTGTGAATTTGTTAAAGCATGTCTGCATTTTACCTATTATGGGAAAGGGAATATTTCTCACGTTTATGAAGTATGTAATGGTTTTTACTGCACTGAACAGCAAGACAAGTCTCTTACAGCCTATTTTATGAATTTTAAAAGGACTTATGAACAACTTAATGTCTTGTTACCATTTAGTTCTGATGTGGAAGTTCGGCAATCTCAACGGCGGCAAATGGCTGTAATGAGTTTTCTAGCCGGTTAGTTTCACACAGTTAAATCTCAGATTCTCTGTAGTACTGAGATTTCATCTCTGCAAGAGATATTTACCACAGTATTTCGCACAGAGAATAATGATTTTGTTACTCCATCTTTTCAGCCTAATAGTGCTCTTGTTAGTTGTAGTAATGAAGCTGAAACCGGGCGGCCATATAACAGGAGTAATAACAAGAGGAGGGGGAGTTGTGTGCCATTACCGTCATGAGCCGGGCCATAGAAAAAGGAGTAATAACATAAGTCATTCTCAGAAGTCTCATTCAGCCCACGTTGCTGCTACTCATGCTATACTTCATCTTTAAAAAATAAATAAATAAAAAAATAATCTTCATCAGTAAAATCCATGATGGTTTCTGCAGAAAAATTTGCTAAATTCTTTTGGTATCAAGAAGCATTGAGATCTTCATCTCCTCCTATCACTGCCAATGCTGAGCAGGTAAACCAAATACGTGTCTTATCTACTCTATATGGGTCATCGATTCAGCGGCTATGGATCATATGACATGTTATCCTGGCCTTTTCTCTAATTTTTAGTCAAATGCATCCCCTTCTAATGCTACTTTAGCAGATGGTTCCACATCTCATATTCTCGGTTCTGGCACCATTAATCCAACTCCATTACTTTCCCAGTCATTTGTTTTCAATTTAATCTCTCTCACCAAACTTATTCTGGATGCACAGATTCCGAGATTCATTGCTTGTACAAGTGTCTTAACTCCTTTTCAAGCACGTTGTCGGTTGGGACATCCCTCTCTATTTTTCCTGAAAAAATTATGTCCTCAATTCTATGATGCACACTTATTGGATCGCGAGTCGTGTCAATTTGCCAAACATCATCGTTTGTCTTCGGTATCTAGAGTTAAAGTTAGATTTATTTTATCAGTTACAATAACTGGATGTATGATAATAATTTTTTCAAAAAAATAAGAGGAATTAAAATTTCGGGTATCCCTCAACGAGTAAACGCAGAAAATGTGGGAATCGCGATACTTTTTCGAACAATCTCGTAATTGGAGATAATAATCACATGAAACGAATTATCACTATTATATTACGACGTCACAACCCAATTTCGATGATTAAGAGACAAGAAAATTTCTTACTTAGAAATTTTCTCCGATCCCTCTATAAATCTCACTCTTAGTGGATATGTTTTTCTCTCTCTGAGAAGATATATTCTCTCTCAACCCTAAAGAAAAATGTGTAATCTCTCCTATTTTCAATATTCAAAATCACAACAATTAAAAAGATCAAAATTACTTTCACGTAAGGAGAGTGGAAAGCGAGAATAGGGTAATGGGAGTTGAGTGGAAAGCGAGAATAGGGTAATGGGAGTTGAGGGATAATGGAAGTTAATCCGTTATCCCCGTTTTAATTCAAATTTAAAATATTCTTTTTACTTGTGGTAAAATATTTCTACGTGGTTATATTTATCAATATTTCTCGAGAACATTTTACATTCGTCATTAGATCACAATTCATGCGATCTATCTACAAGTAAAAACTTCTCGATGCAGATAATCGAAAAGCCACTATTAGTACAAAAAAAAACTCACTGTATTCCAGACTCAATACAATTACATTCATCGAGCCACTTTCCTCATCAAAAGTGATTCTCAATAATTGTTCGATTGTATATTCACTATTATGTTTGAATCTCAATATGAATAAACATAATAAATTGACCGGTGAATACTATACAATTATGTCCTCAATTCTATGATGCACACTTATTGGATTGTTGAGTCGCGTTGGTTTGCCAAACATCATCGTTTGTCTATGGTATCTAGAGTTAATAAATGGTATAGTTTTCCTTTCGAGCTGGTTCGTTCAGATGTTTAGGGTCTGTCTCCTTGTGTGTCTAAAACTGGATTCAAGTATTTTGGTACTTTTGTGGATGATTTCTCTCGTGTGATTTGGCTTTATTTAATGAAAAATCGTTCCGAGTTATTTTCCATTTTCATGTCTTTTGTGCTGAAATTAAAACACAGATTAATGTTCTGTGCATACATTGTGATAATACCAAAATATATTTTTCCAACACCTTTCAGACTTACATGGTTCAGAATGGCATTTCACCAATCCTCGTGTTGACACACCTTATAGACATCTTGAAACGGTCCGAGCACTCTTATTCCAAATGCAAGTTCCTAAACAGTTTTGGGCTGATGCAGTTCGGTCTGTTTTCTGATTAATCGCATGCCCTTCATCTATCCTTCATGGTGGGACCCTTTATGGTGTTCTTTTTGCTACTAAATCCTTGTTTTCTATTGAACCCCAAATTTTTGGTTGTACTGGCTTTGTTTGTGATGTTCGTCCCCAGGTAACCAAACTAGATCCCAAATCCATAAAATGTATTTTTCGGGCTTACTCTCATTTACAAAAGGGATATAAGTGCTATTGTACTAGCATTGAGAGGTATCTTGCATCAGCTGATGTTTTTCCGAAACATATTATTTTTCTTCCCTACTACTTATTCATGCAAGGAGGAGATCATGTTGATCTGTTAGTTTATACTGTTGAATTTGAGTCACGGGATGTTGCTCCTCCACTTGACGTTCTCACACATGCTGGCAACCTCCAACGCCACCACCTCCACCTCCAACTACTGACATATCTATTCCAGACAACGAGACCCTCGTGTCCTCCACCTACAGCTCTTTGAAAAGGTAAATGTCAGTATACTTATCCTATTTTATCTTTTGTTTTGTATGACCACTTGTACTCCTCTTCTTGTTCTTTTGTTGCATCAGTTGACTCTGTGATCGTTCCAAAAACAGTCCATGAAGCCTTGTCTCATCCTGGTTGGCGGGATGCTATGATAGAGGAGATGAATGCTTTGGATGCTAATGGTACTTGGGATTTAGTTAACTTGCCTGCACGAAAAAAGGGCCATTGGATGCAAATGGGTGTTTGCAGTTAAAATCAATCTTGATAGATCAGTGGCTTTGGCTTAATGCGTACATCAAGCCCGGATTAGGCTACACCAATTTAGGATTTATAATATGTATATATGTGTACATCAAGCATGAATAAAGATCATCAGAAAATCATTTTTTCTCTTTATTGTTTTCAATATATATATATATATATGTATGTATGTATTATATTCAACATTTAATATATGATAAAATTGATTAGATTCATTTTAAGTCTACCATTACTAGTACATTAAAATAATAATAATAATAAAATTTAAAATTAAAAAAATAAGCAAACCAAAGATCGCAAAGGATTTGAATTACCATGTGAATGTTTCTTGCAAATTGATAAATATGCTCCCTAAATTCATAAACAATAATCATAATATCCCAAATCTACCTTATTCTATTTGTTTTATTGTATTTTTTGTGATGTTAATTGCGTTTGCTTTTTGAAGTTAAATGGTTTATTGTATTTTTCATTTACACTGCAGAACTTGTAACTATAATTGGCTATTTATTAATTATATGATTAGGATATCTGGTTTAGCAACTTTAATTACATTGTACGTGAGCTTATGAGCGAAGTCGAGCTGCCTGTGAGCTCTATGTGAGCCGAGCTTAAGCCACGCTAGGAGCTCAAAATTTGAGTCTGATCATAAGTTAGCCTCAGCTTATATCGACTTATTTCCAACCCTATTACCTGCCCCCCGTTTTAAATGCCTTGGGAACTTTTTTGTTCAATTGCTTGATTTCTCTGATGGATGGTGCAGGTTTTGTCTTCCCTTTTTAATCCTTCAAGGCCTACTAGTTCGAAACTCTTGATTGTCTGACTTCCGCTTTTCTGTGTAAGTTTAAAACTAAATAATGCAACTTACATGAATCATCATAAAAATTAATCAATTACTGGTTTTTCTTTGGTGCTTTAGTGCTTTGATATTCATTAGAATCTAAAGAAAGGTACTATGGTGCTGTGTAAACTCCATAAAATAATGCAATTCAATGCAGCTTCATGGTATCATTAGAACAATTTCCTTAGTTTTGGTTGAGTTTGACATGGTGCATTATCAAAAGTTGCCTTAATAATGTAAAGCAGCAGCAGCTATTTGCTTGTTCGCTTTTTTCTTTCTCCACCTATAGCAATTGTTGTTTGACAAGATGGAACATTTCTGTGATCCTGCCTGACCATTCTTTGCACACTATTTTTGCCAGATACTTACAAATCTACTTGAAAAGCGTGGCTCAACACATGCCGTGGCAACTAATGATCCAAGAGTTGTGTAAATGGAACGAAGAGCCTGCTTATCCTGATAATGGCAACCTAAGGCCTTACAGAGTTCAAGAGACCTGTGGCTGGAGTGAATACAAAACGACCCAAACCAAAGCTAGGCTCCTGTTCCTGGGAAGAATTCCAAGAATGCATTTCCTCTGCGGTTGTGCAACTCCTATCGAACCTAAAGATGAAGTGACCCCCATATTCATGGAATAGTCATGCTTTGGATTTTAAAAAGGACAGCTATTTTTTTTTTTTTTGGTATCTATCGCCGGTATTTGAAATCATATTTCAACTAATCCGATTCGAGCGTCTACAAGGATCTTATTTAGGAGACGACTCTCCCGATGTAATTTTTTCTATTCTCAAGTTTCAAACTCGAGATTTGATTAAAGAATCTAACACTCTATCTCACCAAGCTGATTGTCTATCAATTAAAAGGATAGCAATGATGCTAGCTATAAAATTAGTTAGGGGGATCTTAAGTTGTTACCTGAACGCTAGAATGATTTCCTCATTAAAGGATTTTGATGACTTTGAATCTTAAAATTTCTTTGGGGGATTTTGTGAGGAAAGGAAGTGTAATCGAGGTTTTGAGATGACGAGGATGCAAGTGATTTTTCCAATTTTGAGAGAGCTACCAATTGCCAAGTGATTGAGAAAATTAGCTGTGCATCTAAAACATTATCGATTCAGCTTGGACAGAATTCTTTTCAGCTTGATTTTTCTAGCCATAGGTTCATCTTGTGAATGATAGTTGTTACATCCTTCATGTGCTTGTAGGCTTTATCTACTTTAAGTAGGAAAAAAACGCAATTTGTCAAGGGGTCAAGGCCCACATTCAATTGGTTCAGTTTCTTGTTACTTTCGATATCGAATATTCTGACCAATCAAAGTGTGTTTTGCTTAGCCATAAGAAATCAATGCCATTCTGGGTCTTAGCAATGACATATATCTTTATATTAAGGCAGCAACATCAATGAAAAGCCAACATGAGCAGTTTATATTCATAGCAAGCAAACCATACATAGATGGTTTCTCAAGCATCGGTATTTCCTCTAACCAGGATAAGCAGCCAAAATTGAAGAAGAAATGCTCCGAATTGTACAATGAAAAGTGTTTTAGATGCATGAAAGGCCATTGCTATTTACAGAAGTAAGTGGCTGACGGTAATAAAACATGACACTCAAATGGATCCAGAATCCAACCACTATGTAAATGGATTGCACAACAATCTCCAAAAGAATACTCTCTAAAATGCAAACAATTCTAGTACAACGTGAAAATGCAATCAAGGAATCTCTGAAATGCACCTGAATTTCATCGGGCCCATGATACTGAATCAATCTCATCCCTCGCTGCCTTGTACAATTCAAGCCTCTTCGCACACTGCTGTCTCCTTTCCATCAGGGCCGGATCTTCATCCAACAACTGTGAAAGCTGCTTCGCCTGAGCCAAAACCCAATCACCAATCATTTCAAACAGGGTTCAAGCAATCAAATAATTGCATGTGAATGTCTTAATAGGCTTATGGCATGATATCTCACATCATTCGAGTTGAGAACTAGGTTGATTCTCGACAACAAAAATTAATCTTGTATGTTGATTGAAATATTAGGCCAAAATCACAAATAACTCCAAGAACCTTAGGCCTACTGAACTATGAGTCATCAATTATTGCCTAAAACTTTTCAAGACACGTACAAGGCAAAAAAGTACACATTCTAAAGAGAGGAAAAAAGAGAGAAGGAAAAGATTCATTTGGAGACTGAAATTGAAATTCTTGTGAAAATTTCAACTGAGAAAATCAAAATAGGCTTAAAATTATTATCGTAACATAAAAGCAGAGACAGTAGTTCTTGACAAAAATTTTATGAACCATTGCTCAAGAGAGGAGAAAGAGAAAGAAAGTGGGTCATGTGAACAATTTAGAGGATAGATTTAGATTTCTCGCAAAAATTTGCATCAGAAGATGAGATACAAATGTTGACTTCACCCACTTAGGGCCCAATTGGTACCTATTTCAAAAATTCTAGAGGAAAATTGAATGTAATAAGAATTCGAAGAGTTATGGTAAAATGGATCTGAAGTTATCAGGTTATTTGAGATTTTGGCCAAAAATTATTACACTCAACTAGGAGCTTTGAATTAAAGAAGTTTCTTCAGTTATGAACCAGTGAATAAATAAGAGAAACACCATGAAAACAGATGCAAAAAAGCTTGTGCAGTATCCTGCCACATTAACACCTAGCTTTAATTTATTTTACGGTTTCACTTTTGCACTCTACCATTTTATTAAGTGCCAAGGCATACAAATTGAAGAGACACTAACAGCAGACAGATAATATGCTATGGGACCAATGGCAAGTTACCGGGGACACTGATATATTTAATTTGCTGCCAGGACTGTTAGGTGTCATTTTTGAATCTACCGAGTACAGATACTTCAAGAGAACAATATTCAGAGAGAGAGTGAGAGAGAGAGAGAGAAAGAGAGAGAGAGAACCTCTTTTTTCCCAATCTGCGTGTAGAAGTAATTGAGTAAAGACTGATTTGCTTCTTTAACCTGACAATAGACCACTGCCTTCGGAATTGTGTTCTTTAGTGTCTCCGACACCATACCTATGTAAGAAGATACATTTGAAGCGATCCTTCTAAAGTGCCCCTCAGTATACCGGTCCACAGTTGAGGCAGCAGCTGCTGGGTTTCCACTTTTCTCCACTTCCTGGGGCAGTCTACGGAAGAAATCCACCGTAAGGTATGAAGCTTCCATGTCCACCAGCCGAAGGACTGTCTTCTTACCCTCATCACGAAACTTTTCCAAAGCTGCATTAGAAGCAGCAGCTATTTCAGCTTGAAGGGTTGGAAACCGCTTCAACTCCTGTTCATAGAACATATAATATTTGTCAAGAAAAACTAATTTCACCAAATGAGAGATCTATCAGAAAAATTTCCAGAAACCTCACTTGAGTTTCTCCAATAGACTTCCTCACAAGGTCTTTCAAGTGGAAGTGAACCTGCATAGAATCCCTTGTCAGTCCAAACTGCAAACATTCAACCCCCCAAAAAAAATACCATTTGTCTTTGTAAACACCTCAATAAGTATGACAGGAAAAGAGACTACTTACAGCATCCACAGAAGCTTCACCTGGGCCCCTAAAATAATTCAATGCTCCTTCAATAAGACGCCGATAACCTTGCTCAGGTGCAATCAAATGTGGCTGGTAACCATCTGCCTCCGAAACAATTTTTCTTACATTCTGTAGTGAAAGATGTCGGTCGAATGGGAGCTTTCTCAAAGCAGCCGGAAGCTGGTTGTCAAAAACTCCATAGATCTTATCACCCCCAGGTCGCCTGAGAATAGAATCCCCATTTCCAAATGGTTAAAAGTTCAAAATATTCAAAACAATTTTACACTAGATAACCAAACAAGATTTGCTAAAGCTGTTTCGAAGGACACATCACAAATAAATAAAACTGAGCATAAGGTTTTACAATATGCAGCATAAGCAATCATGTCAGCACTAAACATCTGTTGGCCACCATTTCATGTATAAATGACAAGTCCATTGTCAGGGTCAACAAGAGATTTGACAGACTATCCAATTCAAAACAGATCCAATTACAGGTATCTTGGACAGTCCACTCACATGGCATGAACAGAAAAAAAATAGAAATAAAAACAAAATTTGGACTGTTAAAATTTTGAAGTTAGATGTATGGCCAACATTAACTATTTCATTGGCTTTGTCATGTGCAGTCATGATACCATGTTTGGTCAACAACCATATGCAGCTAGCATATGAAAAACAATGAATTGAAGCTCCATTCACCAGCAATTTATTTCTTTTGTATGAGTTCAATGAATTCAATCAGGAGAGGAGTGCATGAGACTCCACATTAACCAATTTTTATCTCAAAATGAAAAGAAATAACCTCACAAAATAAACATCATTAAAAAGAAAATAAGGTTTCATACCCTCCATCCAAATGCTCCTTAAATATCCGATCAAAAGCACGGCAAAGCTCCAGAATTGTATATAGCTGGGCCTGAAAGGGGAAACACACATTAAGTTCACAACGCAAGACAATTAAAGCAAGGAAGATTCCCTGAAATAAAACAACAGACAAAACAAAGCACAACTTTTACAATGAAACGACCAAAAAGAAATTACTCACCCCTGCATCAACAGCAATGGGTCTACCAAGATGATCCATCTCTGATTCAAGTTCATCAATGCTTTTATTAATCAAGGATGTAATGCTTGGTATACGTGCCCTAATAACTGATTCCAGGTGCTGAAACAAATGTGTAATGTCAAAATAACAAAACCATTTAGAGAACACAAACTATCTTGCAATGAAAACAAGCTCCATATTATACCTTCGACAGAAGTTTGGCAAGATACTCTGAACCCATTTTACTGGCCAAATGACCATAGTCAGGACTGGTTGCAAAATATTCACGCTCTTTACGCCTTGCAACGATCATATCAACGTTCTTATTGATATCAGCTTGGGAACGGTTCACAATTCCTACCCACGGATGTTGCAGCCGATAAGACCGTCCTTCAAGAACCTATAAAGCAAGCGTACATGAGAGAGAATTAGAAAAGAACTAGGATTAAAATACACATTAGATTCTAGTTAGCATGAAATCCAACTAGAAGCACTTCATAATATTAACAGAAGGCACCCACAAGGCTAGCATAAGTAAGATACCAAGTAAAGTCCCATCAGAATGTAGAACTGTTTCATATATTTTTGTTCATAGTAGCATAAGTGAACCAAGGCACCCAAATTTATATTTTAAACATTGACCTATCTCATCAGAACTGCTACACAATTCTTGGTAATAATAACAATAAGTAAAAGACTTTGTATTCAGATCACATCAAGAATAGTAAATTTTGCAAATCTGCCAGAAGTAGAAGAGCTTACATCAAGGGCATTAGTGCCTTTATCCATCAAATCTAGCTTTGTCAATACACCAAATGTCCGTTCGCCTAAGCATGTCACATGAAAGAACGCATAATTAGGGCAAGCACTAAGTGAGAGATCAAGAATATGGCAGAAAAACTTAAGCTGGGCAGTTAAGTAAAAGGTAGCCAAGCACCTGAGGGATCCACCTCCCTAGAAAGTTTAATAGCATCTGATGTTGCTATATCTTGATTGGCAGGAGAAATAGCTAGTATAATGCAATTGGGCTGCAGTATTCACATTCAAATCATTGGCATACCAACAATATAATGTTAGGCTATAGATGACACATCAAACAAATAACAAAATGAACAAAAAAATGGAAAAAAATGCTATAATAGCTCAAGCAAGAATTGGAAAGCAGAAGCCCAACAGGGGCTTTTTCTTTGCATGAGGGGATGAGGTGAAAAATAGATCTACACAAGCTGCAATAGATTTTGAAATAGAAACTGAAGATAGGATGCTTAAAAATGATTATCACACAAAAGCATGATGATATTGACATGGAAATAAGTCCCGGTTTCACAATACAAAACACAGGTTAGCTATGTTATTTCTATATGACATAATATTGGGGGTCTCATATTGACATAGAATCATGTTTCTATATGGCAATAAATTTATGGATACATCAAATATAATTTGTTTCCAACCTTTCTTTCTTGCATGTCAATTTTCCTGTAACCTAGAGACTTTAATAAATATCAGTAACAAAAAAAAATGTTAAATTTTAATATTAGTCAGTGCCATTCCCTGCAACCATCCAAAAGTCAATCATGTCCAAATAAAAATTAAATATAGTAAAAGTTCAATCAAACAACCAGGAATTTGACAAGTTTAAGCACATCCTTAGAAGATTTCAGATTAGCCATCAACATCTAATAAGTATTTGCTGCTCCATGGCCTGATGGCATGTAGGGTTGAGAAGTATAATGCAAGTCTTCGGAGAGTCTTGTATTTAATAGAGGGTCAAGCCTGGATTTTGCTTCCAACTTGAAATGTCTAAACTTTATTAGCAGCTTATTGTCTAACAAGGTCTTAATAACTAACATGGGTTTAGACATTGACGAAATGCAATAGATTGTAGCCGTCCATGAGGGAATAACCACAATCATAAGCCCTTTCCTTCAGCTAATCTTAAGCACATAGTTGATTTATGCCTAAATTAAATTCTTTGTTTCGTCATGGTTCATGTATTCCTTACTAATGTGGTCCTCCAACTTCAGTCAACAGCATATTACCTTCTCCACATATGATCGAACCATGTTTTCAATTTCCTGAACAACACTTTCAGGTTGCCCCTCTGCAAAAGACGACCGTTTCTTCAGTAACAAGAACAAAAGGGGAGGCTAAATCCCTTTCGGATTAAATGAAACATAAAACAGTTGTGAGAAACTAATCATACCAACAGCAACCTTCGTTAAACCGGGCAGATCAATAAGTGTCAAGTTAACAACTGTCAAACAAGGAAATGGAAAAAAAGGTAAGAGATAGTGAAGCAGCAATCATAAGTGAAAATATGATAGTATAACATTGGTCACATGCGATTAAAAGCATGCATAAATGATAGGGCATAAATTAGTGTAATATTTATAATTGATTTTGTTTTTTTTTTTTTTTAAAAAAAAAATTAAAAAAAAAAAAAATATTATAATATTTTTTTTTTTTTTTTATAAAAGGGGGATTAAAAAAAAAAAAAAAAAAAAAAAAAAAATTTTTTTTTTTTTTTTAAAAAAAAAAAAAAAAAAAAAATTTTTTTTTTAAAAAAAAAAAAAAAAAAAAAAAAAAAAAAAAAAAAAAAAAAATATAAAAAAATAATTTATTTAAAAAAAAAAAAAAAAAAAAAAAAAAAAAAAAAAAAAAATTTATTTTTAAAAAAAAAAGAGGGGAAAAAAGAGGGGGGGGTTTTTTTTCTTTTTTTTTTTTTTTTTTTTTTTTTTTATTAAAAAAAAAATAAAAAAAAAAATTTATATATAAAAAAAAAAAAAAAAAAAAAATATTATATTTTTTTTTTTTTTTTTTTTTTTTTTTTTTTTTTCTTTTTTGTTTTTTTTTTTTGCTTTTTTTTTTTTCTTCTTTTTATTTTTTGTTTTTTATTTTTTTTAATATAAAAAAAAAAAAAAAAAAAAAAAAAAAAAAAAAAATAAAATTATTTTTATTTTTATTTTATTTTATTTTTTTTATTATATAAATAAATAAAAAAAAAAAAAAAAAAAAAAAAAAAAAAAAAAAAAAAAAAATAAAAAAATAAAATAATTTTTATTTTTATATATTTTTTTATTTTTTTTTTTATATATTTTTGGATTTTTTTAAAAAAAAAAAAAAAAAAAAAAAAATATATATATAAAATATTTATTTATTTTTAAAAAAAAATATTATAAAATATAAAAAAAAAAAATATAAAAAATAAAAATATAAAAAAAATTTTAAAAAAAAAAAAATAAAAAAAAAAAAAAAAAAAAAATATTATATAGGAAGATGGGGGGGGGGGTGTATTTATATAAAAAAAAAAAAAAAAAAAAAAAAAAAAAAAAAAAAAAATAAAAAAAAAAAAAAAAAAATAAAAAAAAAAAAAAAAAAAAAAAAAAAAAAAAAAAAAAAAAAAAAAATAATTTTAAATATAAATATATAAAATAAAAAAAATAAAAAAAAAAAAAAAAAAAAAAATAAAAAAAATAAAAATTAAAAAAAAAAAAAAAAAAAAAAAAAAAAAAAAAAAAAAAGAAAAAAAAAAAAAAAAAAAAAAAAAAAAAAAAAAAAAAAAAAAAAAAAAAAANNNAAAAAAAAAAAAAAAAAAAAAAAAAAAAAAAAAAAAAAAAAAAAAAAAAAAAAAAATAAATTAAATAAAAAATAAACAATACAAAAAAATTAAAAATCAGTGCAACAAATACTAACACAAGCTGATGATGATGATGATTCATTGACCAAAGCATGATAGTTTAGGCTTTAAGGCTTTAATCTCCTAGATGTCAGTCACTTTCTTTTCTGTGGCCTCAATGAAGTTCCTAAAAGAAACATTTACTAAAATGAGAGTTAAAAAATTTACTAAGTCTGCAATTTAAAAATCAACATGACTTAAACCCACCAAAGGTGGGTTGGTATGATTAGTATCCATGAAAGGGGTGTATGTTCAAAGAAATAATTCAGCATCACATGGTATTGCATGTAGCCATTATTTAGTATCCATCTCCAAGCAATGACTATAAGTGCGAACATGAATAATGATGCTTACAAGGATCCTCAAAACACAGCACTCATTATTTACTATATTGTCCTTGGGTCATAGCAACTATCATTCTGATCAAAAGAATAAGTAGATTCTTAAAGAATGTACAGTATGGTTACAAGTATTTGTGAAGACTATAGATGATTTTAGTAGTACAACAGATAAATTACCATAATGAGAACAATCAACATAAAAGAAAAAGTGGTGCAAGACAAAATTTGATAGAAGCTAGATAAATGATTTCTAAAGTACTTATAGAAAAGAAATAAAGACGTATGTTGCACCGTTGGGAGAGTATATGCTCAGATGAATAGGAACGGGAGAAATCTGTTTTGTCTTCCCAGTGAGTCTGTCAGTTTCATCTGCAATTTCCCTGCGAACCGCAGCTGGACAGGCAACAAAAGGAAAAATAATAATACTTAGTTGCATTCGGGCACCAGTGATCCACTAAAAAATAGCAAAAAAACGTTATAGATAATAAATCACAATAAAATCCATAATATGAAGGAATTAACAACTGAGCAATACCAGAACACACACCCAGACCATATACTCTGAAAAAAAATGTCATTATTGCTTTTCTTTTTCACTGGGTAAATTTTCAGGGTGCAATACACCTGAACTGAGTCCAAGTCCAAGGGGGTGGAGGAAGGTAACGTCAGCCCGAGAGGCGTTTGATGTCATTACCGATCTGCTACTTAGCCATAAATCCTTTTAGTCAAAGTTACTATTGCTTAATACCTGTGGCAGTTCATGCTTGCCAGGTGTGTTATTTTCATTTTGAAAGGATACATATAACAGTACAAGAGTAAACAGTTGACACTTAGCAAACAAAGTGTGTCCTTGTCGGGTATTTTCTCAAACACAACAAATATGCATACAAAGGCTTGAGACATGCATCAGACATGTGTCAGTTGTTTCCATTTAAGACTGTACCTGTCAAATTTGACTTCTAGACTAATGAAACCACAATCGTGGGAAAAGTCACAGTGCCATACAAACTTGTGCAAACATAATTATGACATGACCATCTTTTGGAGAAAAAATATTGCATGACATTATTACTTTGTGTTAATAGTCCTGTTATAGCAAAGCAAAACCCACTCTTTCAAGCCATTCAAGACCAATATAGTCATATCAATCTGTTTTAACCAACAGTTGGTTATATGCCCAACGGTACAAACATATCAATTAGTTGATTCCACAACCAAAGTAACCATAGCTAATTCCTTAACTAAAATAAAGCCACACTAAATCTGGACACAAATGAGGTTGATACTCTCAAATGCTCAACAAATTACTAAACCTCACATATTAGGATATAAGGGTTGACAGTATTAGCATTTCACAAAATTCCCTACAATAAATAGAAGCCTTCTAAGCATATAATTCATCTCCTCATCCTAATACAAACTCCTAATATACATTAATCAGAAACTAAATAAAAATAACAAGACTTCAATCAAAAATGTTATTACAACAAGCAATGGTCGACTAATAAGTGCAACCATTCTACCAACTATTGTGTTCCCTTAAATACAGGAAAATATGAAAGAAGTACAGGTTTAATGTCATTGCAGATTGAGCTAGAAACAAGATGGATGGCTATCAGAAGCTAAAGAGATAATTTCTTGGTCTAGCATTTTCTCACCCCCCCCCCAAAAAAAAAAACAATGATATCAATACTGTCTTTCTCTTCACTCCCAAAATCCATGGAATTGTAATTACTTCAAAGTTTTCTAAACATCGATCTCACCCATAGTTGCATTATATCATCTTACAATATCTCTAACGAGAAGAAAAAGGAGGGACTCAGTTGCTTAACTTCTAATTAGTATTTTTTGCACATGCAAGAGGAGACTAAATGCAATGTACAAATCATTCATGATGTCCAGAATGCAATTCTAAAAGAAATTGGAACAGTGCCTCTCAAAATTTCCTCTAAGCAAAACATTGAAAACATCATCTTTGCAGTTAAAATACATGGAAAGGGATCCTGTGGTATATGATTAAATACCATCTTACATGAGACTTTTCAATTTGGCGCAAGTGTAGGGGTTGGGGTATCAATCATTTCATTATGGTGGAATATTTGTCTAACTGAGATGCGTACACATAATGGACCCAATCCCTGTAGAAGAAATTACATATATAGCTAGGCACTTGTCTTGTCAAAGCAAATCAAATCATATCCTACATTGCCATTCTCACTCAACTGTTCTTCCAGATGTCATACTTGATCACAATTCACAACCACATGCATCACAAGAATCTATGTACCAGCAGCATATGCCATCGCAAACTATCAATAAATTAAAAATAAATGAACCCAAGTTTACATACAAAAATCAGTGAACCTCCTTTTAGGTAAGTGAAGAAACTCAGCATATTCCTGCTGCCCATCTTCTGTTTTGTGCAGCTGCAACACCAACGGTCTTCTAGTTACAATCCCTGCACAAAATCACCACATAACCAAAGAAAATCATCTACAACCATATCATCTAAATAAAATTAATAAAGAACAATACAACTGGGACCAAAAAGTATAGTTATAGAATTGACAAAGTTTGTTGTAGCATAGTTTCGTCCGTCATTATAAAGCACATGAAAGAATCATTTAGGCCATGTTTGGTAAGGATAATGCAAAACACGAAGAAAGAAGGTGGGGATAGAAAGGAAAATAGGAAAGAAAGACAGGAATTGGTATTTCCTTACATTGATTGGTCAAAGGAAAGAAGTAGAGAGAGGTGGGTATGGGAGGAAAGGGAGAATAATGAAGCAAGGAAGGAAAGAAATGTGGGTTTCTTTCCTTTGTCTTTACTTAAATACAGGGAAGTGTCTCTCCTTTTTCTCTTTCAATTCCCCCATCCTTCCACAAAAACCACGGCCTTAATCGTACAACACCAATGAAGCCATGACACAATAAATTTTGTCATTCCACTTATCTATATTACTATATAAGAATACAAGAGATTTGTTTTTTGGAAACAGAATTTATCTTTGGTGTATTAGGTTTTAAGATTAAATCAGAAAATACCAATACTCTTCTTAACGAGGAACAACCAGTTTATCTCTCATTTTTTATAGCAAAAGCTATTCATAAATCAAGCACCTTAATTACACTTAAAAAAATTGTCAATCAGCTACAGTACACTAAATTGAACTAATCGAGACCTAAAAAAAATATATTGTCAATCAATTACAGTACACAAAATTGAACAAGATCGAAACCCTAACCTGATCCTCGAGGAAGAAAGTCGCGGCCAACTATGCTTTCGAGTACAGAAGACTTTCCAGAACTCTGTCATGAAAAAATTGAGAACTCAAGCCACAGATCGAGATCGAGATCGAGAGAGAGAGAGAGAGAGTTGAATTACCTGACCACCGACGACGGCAACAGAAGGAAGAGCTTCCCAAAGAGAGGAGAAAGTGTTGGTATCACCGCCATAGTCGCCGAGAACTGTACACGCTCTCTGAATCCGATTTACGAGTCCGATCAAGCTCTCCATAGTCGTCATCTTCAAAACCTAGAGAGAGAGGGGGCTTGGAATAGACGCAAACTTAATGGGAAAGAATTGCAGGTTGTGAGAGAGAGAGAGAGAGAGGTTTTGGACTGGAATGGACTTACAGGTTGCATTGTATTTTAATTTGATTGGACAAAAAGACAAAAAGGTTTACCGTGTAGAACGAATGACGTGGCTATAATGCGCCAGGTGCGCACCATTGTCCCTTCTGGACAGCCGACCAAATGCTAACCGTCGGTTCGAGATTTTGAAATTTTGAATTTTCTTTTCCAGATTCTCTCTCTCCTCGCCCTTCCCTTCCTCTGTCTGACCGACGAAACATTTTGAAAAACAAAAATAGATTAATAATCCAAATCGAGCCTATGGCATTAGCGACACTTCATTTCAATTTTTTTTTTTTTACCGTTACTATGTTTTGAATGATATCTCTCGCCGGCCCCATGGGTGTCATGTCAGACGTAATGTCCCGTAATAAGAAATTTATTTTTTACTTTAAGAAATATTATATATTTTATAATAAATATTATAAATAAAATATAAAATTGAAAGCAATTTATGATGTTTCCTAAATGCATTTATAAATCAGTTCTCTATTAGGTAAAGAATTTTAAAGGTTCTAAAAGTTCTCTTCATTAGTTTTGGTTCTTCATTAGTTTTGGTTCTGAATGGGGGCATGAAGGTCGAGGGAAACAAAACCTGAGAAGGCCAAAGAGGTCTAAACCAAAACAAGGTGTAAAAACCTAAATCACCAGAAAAAAAGATATAAGCCCTTTGGGGGATAAAAGAAAGAAAACTGATAGAGGTGGGTTTTGACTCCTTAGATACCAACTCCTTATTAATTCGATCGGTTGCCTTCGATGGTGGATAAATCTACAAAAACCGTCAGAGGGTACTCCGACAGGGAGACTCTGACGCTCAAATCAATAAAGAGCGGTTTTCGTTTGAAAGAAACAGACTCAGAGTTGAGGAAAAGTGGTTTCCTGTGATCAATGTGCCCCATGTGTTAGGCTTAGAGAGCGTACATAATGTCTAGGGGTTTGAGATCTCTTATACTTGGGAGAGTTGTGCGCCACTGAGGGACTTTCACCCTACTTTCCTTATCGAACTGATCTCAGGAATCTCAGAAGTCAGTATTACGAATTGATTACGATCCTCATATATCGGGAAACCTTCCTCTTCGGGAGGGATGCTTTCTTTATCTGAAAGATCTCGGAATTACTGTTACGAAATAAGAATCTGAAATTAAGGAAATTCTGACCTTTCTTTTTTAATTGATAGGGGTGTTGTCCATCGTTCGGTTGCTTGACTGATCGAGGTGACTATCTCCGCTTGATGAGTTACGATCGGTTACTCGGGGTGACTGAGACCCTATCGTTCGGTAGATCAGGGCGGCTAAGGCCCTTCGGTAAATCGATTGGGGTGACTACGACCCTTCAGTAGATTGTTGTTACGACCGTTAGATATTGATCGACAGACACCTTTTTCGTGGGCCCTTTGGGAATTAACTCTTTTGGACTGGGTCTTAGAATACATCCCATCATTTGCCCCTGACTCATGGTTTTCTTGGAAAGAGACGCCATGAGTCATGATTTTAAATCGGAGGTTCGAGAATCCTTTAATACGGCCGCTGTCGCTTCGGTCTTAGTAAACCATTTATCATACATCCCATAAGGACTTCTCTCGTCGCTGCTTTCTCTATCTCTTCCACCTTTTTCTCTCACTCTCCCTGCCAAAGAGTCTTTATCAGTGACAAAGATGTCTGCTCCTTAAGCTTTTCCGAGCATTGGTGATATTATGAGTGTCATGTCAGCACAAGAGCTTCAAGAAGTACAAACTAAGATGCTGTTGGGGGATGATTACTCTCTGTTATTTGCGACAGAGGTTGATAGGGCTAACAGGGCATCAGAGAACTGTGTGCCGATATATCTTCAATCGGTCAAGTACGGTTTGAAGGTTCCATATACGAGTCCTTTTTCTGAGGTTCTGCGTCAGTGGAACATATTCCCGACACTCCTGATTCCTAGTGCCTGGCGGTTAGTGGTCGCAGTAGCTTCTTTATTAGGGTTTTGTCGTCTTCATTTCGATTTTGATGTTTTGTCCTTAATTTTTATTCTGATGAGGTGTCAGAGTAACGGGCCGACCAAGGGGTGGTACAAACTACAAACCCAGCCCGAGTCCTGTTGGAGGTTTTTCTACAATGAGTCCATCGATAAGAACTGGATGCAAAAGTTCTTTTTTGTCGAGTTCTTGGACAGGGATCGCATGCCCTGGCTTCCCAAGGCTGATGGGGTGCCCAATATAGGGCTGAAACCTCCAACTATTTCAAAGCATGGTCGTTTTATTCGGTCGGTTAGCGGCTATTGCAAGTCCACCGGCCGGAGTATATGGGTCGAGTCCTTGCTGGACGACCAGATGTTATCCCTGGTTGGTTTACTGCTCGGGAAAAAGAGAAAAGTTAATCAACCCCTTCTGTTGGGGAGAGCGAAGATCAAGTTAGTCGATTCTTTGAGTCATCTTGACGACGTATTGTTGGAAAGTGTCACTGTTGATAAGTTGACTCGTCATAGCGCTAAAAGACCACTTCAGGAGGATCCTGGGGCATCTGAGGCCCTACCTAAGTTTTCTTCAGGGGCGATGGAATCCTTCGCGGGTCACCATCTTCTTTGGCAAAAAGGATGAGGGCTTCCTTACTCCCATCTGTGCTGGGGGCTCTGTCTAAGTACCCAAAGCCGGCAGAGGCTATACCAATAGAGGGAGTTGTCCCAAATGAAGATAACCCTTTAAGCAGAACAAATGTTGAAGCGGACGAGTTAGGAGGAGCCGGAGGTCTTCCTTTACCTGATGCCGGAGCGAGAACAAATGTTTCTCGAGCTGCAAGAGACAGTGTGGCGGGACCTTCTTTCATTGTTCCGGTCTGGCCTTCGTGCAGGGGAAAACGCAAAGTTCAGGGAGGAGCATCCTCTTCATCTTCCATCCCTGTTCGGTCCTTCGATGGAAAGAAAGGCTCAAAAGAGCGAGGAACCGTTGCCGTTTGTGCTGGAGACATGCAATATAGCTATATAGATCTGGTAGAAGCGGAGCGCATTGTTGGGTAATTTGACTTCCATCACTATGAGCTTGACTTTCATAGAATGTCTTACGAACAGGTCGGCAGAACCCTTGAGTCCTTATGCTTGATGGTAATAATCTCCTTTCGTTTCTTGAATTCTCCTCTCTCTTTTATCATTTGTTAATTTGGTTTTCTTTGCAAACCATGGCCCTTGCTCGATTTAAGGGACAACAGGGGAGGCAGGTAATAAGCCATTTAGAGGGGTGGCTCTCTGAGTTGACTCGTCCACGAGAATCAGTCTCCTTTTGGGGAGGAGAGTCTTTGGTCGCTAAAAACGTATCCGGTGCCCTACTCAGTCAGAAGGAAGAGGAGTTGAGATCCCTTCGATCGGAATTGGTTCAGTGCCAAGGGCAATGCGAGAGGCTGAAGTCAGAGACCCTGGTGCACAAGAAGTTGGCTCAGCTTCGTAAGGAATCTCTTCGAACAGCAGAACGTAAGATTGCGGAGCTTGAGGAGTCCCGCGCAAAGGAAGCCATCATTCAGAAGGATTCCCACCATAGACTGGCCGAGAGATTAAAATGTGCCGAAGAGATAATTCGTAGTATGGGCCTAAGTGAGGCTCTGCCTTTAATCGAAGAAGAGATTGATACTCCAAATTTGACTGTATAACCTTTGCCCGGGTTTTTGTACTAAGTGGCCTCTGTTCGTTTAATGACAGATTCTTGTGTTTTTTCTGATAGAAGTCATCTTCTTTGTTTTTCACTGCATTGTTTCAGTAAAACCAAGGGAACTTAGATCTTTTCGCCTAGCTTAGAATGGGATGATCATGCTTGTTGTTTCGAAAGGCTGTATAACTCGTCAGTGAAACACGCGATCCACTGGGGCTGAGCGGCTGAGACCTTCTATACGATAGAGGATCTTTAAATAGTTGGGCTGTGTTTGCCCATCGGGGGAGTTACATCCCCTCTTGACGCGTACAATCGGTAGATCCTGGGCGACTAAGGCCCTCCTAGCGATAGGAGTTTATTGTAAGTTGTGGGCCGCATCCACCCGTTCGGGGAGTTACATCCCCTATTGACGATGCGTACGATTGGTAGATCCTGAGCGACAAGGCCCTCCTAGCTATAGGAATTTATTATAAGTTGTGGGCCGCGTCTACCCATCCAGAGAGTTATTTCTCCTATTGACGACGTGTACGATCGGTAGATTCTGGGCGACTAAAGCCCTTATAGCGATAGGAATTTAATGTAAGTTGTGGGTTGCGTCCACTCGTCCGGGTAGTTACATCCCCTATTACGACGTGTACGATCGGTAGATCCTGGACGACTAAGGCCCTCATAACGATAGGAATTTATTATAAGTTGTGGGCCGCGTCCACCCGTCTGGGGAGTTACATTCCATATTGATGACGCATACGATCGGTAGGTCCTGGGCGACAAAGGCCCTCCTAGCGATATGACCAGGACATGAAGATATAAGAGATCTGTTGATAAGTGATTTCACGAACGTTGGGAAATACCCTTGCAACTTAGAGAAAAACCAGCAATAAAATCTGATGACTATTTAAGAGCGGAAGTAGAAGGCTCCGACTCACATGTGAGAGTCCCAATCCCTGACGACGTTCTGAACTTGATCTTCATATGCTTGGTACTAGGCAAAACTTCCAAGGTGTTCAGACCTGGTCTGCCCAAGATGACGTTGTAGAGTGAAGGGAGGTTTACCACATTAAACACGACGGGAGCCGTCGTATGATTAGGAGGTGGTCCAAGGGTGATCGAAAGGGAGACAATACCGTCGGGATATATCCATTCACCCGAGAGCCCTTTAATCAAGCCCGCGTAGGGCTGAAGGTCGGCAGGAGTGAATCCCATTCGTTCGAAAACATCCCGATATAGGAGATTACAGTTGGCTCCTTGATCGACAAAGATCCTTCGAACCTCAAATTATCCAATTTTGGCGGTTATCAAAGGGGATCGTGCCGGTTCAGGTCGATCCCAATGAGATCTTCGTCGGTAAAATCAATGACCGGTCTTTTTTCACATTATCGTTTGTTGGTGCTCGCTGCTAGAATTTCTTGTGGTACAAGAGGAATTGCCTTCGGATAATAGAAAATTGGTGTGATTAGGCGTCTGGTCTCATTTTCTGTTGGTCCATCGTGGACCTGAAGAATCACTCGATCCTTTCGGTCGGTCGGAGGCCTAGTAGCTTGGCGGTTCATGCCAATGATCGGTAGGAGGACCTCTTTCCCTTCCTACGACGAACTCCCATAATCTTCCTTCACGTACTAGGAATTCTAATTCATCTTTCAGTTTCTTGTAATCATCGGTCGTATGACCGTAGTCACGATAAAAGTGACAGTATTTCATTCTGTCCTTGCTGGAATCCTCCTCGGTTGATCGCGGGGGCCATCGAACGTATGGCTTATCTCTGATAAGGGCTAAGACCCAGTCAGGGGTCTCACTCAGTGGGGTGGAGTTGCTGTATCTCCTTGGAGGAGGGGGTTTTGCCCAGTTTCTCCTGGGCGAAGATCTCCGAGGTGACTGGTTTCGTTCTTTTCGGGCAGTCTGATCTCTTCTATAATCGGATGCTTCGGCGTCCTCGGCAGCAATATACTTTTCAACTCGAGTATAAAATTCTTGGATGGTAGCAGGGGGTTTCTTTGTGATGGACACCTTCATATTGGAGGGCTGCAAACCTGTTAATAGCGCGACCAATACGATCGAATGATTCAAAGAATGAACCCTCATCATTTCCTCTTTGAACCTTTCCATGAAGTTCCTTAGGGATTCCTCTTTATTTTGATGCAATGATAGCAAGGTGGTGGACTTCCTCTTGACTCCCCTGCTTATCACAAAGTATGATTCGAACTGTTCGTGTAACTGAGAGAAGGTCTTTATACTCATAGGCGGGAGAGAGTTAAACCAAGTGAGCGCATTTTCCGAGAGAGTAGTGGAAAAATACTTGCACATAGCTGCGTCGGGCATGTCCCTGGAGATCATTACGGTTATAAAATGGGACACATGATCCCGGGGGTCCGTTGTCCTATTGTATCTCTCCCTGAGAGGCAGGAGTACGTTGCGAGGCATAGGCTTTGAGGAGATCTTGGAGTCAAATGGCAAAACATAAGAATAAGAGGGGATTTGGTCTCCCTGAGGGTTGGCTCGCTTTAGTTCCTCGGCTACCAGTTGTTTGACCTGCTTTCGAAGATCATCCGGGACTAGTTTGGAGTTTTCGGATGCTTCCCCATGTGGGGGCGACGGTCGTTGTTGGGGACGTCTAGATCCCCCAACAGATGATTGGACTTCAGGTCTGAGGGCGCGACTAAGGTCTTCTAGTTGTCTACTCACGTCCTGAAGTTTGGATTCTAGCCTTTCCATCTAGGGGCGATTGACTCGCTCTGGAATGGGGTCGGCCATGGGTTGGACAGAAAGCGTGGGTTGTAAAATCCGTTCTTGATGAGGTGATCTCATGGGAGCTGTCGAATCGCAGGTGGCTGGATCAGGCGCCGCAAGGGGAGCGGCTTCAGAAAGCGTGGCAGTTCGCCCTTCCACAGGAGGGACGGCTCTTGAGGATGCTCAGGTTCTAGGAGGCATGATCGTTGCGAGGAACAAGAACTACTCTAATCTGTTTTCCCACAGACGGTGTCAATCTGATGGAGGTGGGTTTTGGCTCCTCAGATACCAGCTCCTTGTTGACTTGAGCGATTGCCATCGATGGTGGATACACCTGCAAAAACTGCCGGAGGGTGCTCCGGTAGGGAGACTCCGACGCTCAAGTCAGTAAAGAACGGTTTTCGTTTGAAAGAAACAGATTCAGAGTTGAGAGAAAGTGGTTTTATGTGATCAATGTGCCCCTTGTGTTAGGCTTAGAGAGCGTACCTGATGTCTAGGGGTTTGAAATCTCTTATACCTGGGAGAGTTATGCGCCGCTGAGGGACTTCCACCCTACTTTCCTTATCAAACTGATCTCGAGAATCTCGGAAGTCAGTATTACAAATTGATTACGATCCTCATATATCGGGAAACCTTCCTCTTTGGGAGGGATGCTTTCTTTATCTGAAAGATCTCAGAATTACTGTTACGAAATAAGAAACTGAAATCAAGGAAGTTCTGATATTCCTTTTTTAATTGATAGAGGTGTTGCCCCTCGTTCGGTTGCTTGACTGATCGAAATGACTATCTCCACTTGATGAGTCATGATCGGTTAATTGGAGTGACTGAGGCCCTATCATTCGGTAGACTAGGGCGGTTAAGGCCCTTCGATAAATCGATCGGGACGATTACGGCCCTTCAGTAGATTGTTGTTACGGCCGTTAGATATTGATCGACAGACACCTTTTTCGTGGGCCCTTTGGGAATTAACTCTTTTGGACTGGGTCTTAGAATACGTCCCATCAAAACCTACAAGCCTATTGAGGGTGGGAAACCATGCTTATCTCTGTCCAGGAAAAACCATATCAAAAGAAGGGAGGTGATAAGAAAGAACACCCCGATGATGAGAATGCGCTAGGTTTGCAAGATTTTCCCCATTCGAGTTCCGCTCTTGATCGTTTGTGAAAGATATCACCAACTGTCCAAATATTGGCATTCAACTAAGATGGACATTCAGTGACTAGATTTGCCTTGTGCCCATCAATGGAGGGACCTTGGTAGGCAAGTGAACATCAACAACAATATCCATTTCAATGAGAAGATTTTGAAGTAATTTAATATGATGAACACTAACAAGTGCACTATAAATAAAACTAAAAAAATAAAATTTTTCCGACTGCCGAAGTGATGAAATTAATAACTAACAAACAATTATGCAAGTAACGACCAATAAATGAAAAATTCATAACTATAAAGAAAAATTAGCAACTAAAGATTAACAAGTAAACTAAAGATGATTCTAAACTAATAGAATGATAAACAAACTAACTAAGCAAATTGACCAACTTGGTTAGAGAATTAACTCATCCAGGCCAATGGTACCATTACAACTTAAAAATCCTACTTGAGTTAACAAAAATGTAAGACCAACGACAAGATCAACTAATTTGATAAAATTGACAATCAAGAGACAAAGCTAAGTTTAAAATCATTTGATGAGACACAAACTCCAGTTGACCCAATGTAAAATCAAATAGCAACTAAATTAACAAGGGTTGAAATTAGAAAAACAAGAACCAATTAAATTCAAGAAGCACCACATGCTGTTTGGAAACAAAGAACAACAATAAAAACGGCAAAGGAGTAGCAAACAAAAATTGGTGGTGACGATGGTGGAAAATGTTTGAAAATAGCAACAAAAATTGATCAAAACCCAAAACTTAGTCACGATTTGTGGTCCCTAATGATTCTTTGTGCAGTAGTAATGTTATCTTCTTTGCTTTTTGAAGGAAAACACGACATCATCAATATCAAACAAGGAATTTAAAAACTAAAATAGTTATCTCTTGTCCGATGTCCTATACGTAACGAAATTAGGATAGATTGAGATTAAATCACGTGTTCCTATGGTCGATCTGGAATTACAGAACGGAAACCACACACGATTCATAACCTAACCTCTTCCATCCATGTCTCAAGCCTTCTCTCAGTCGCATATATATAGATGCTCAAGGCTTCTCTTGGAAGCTTCTCGAGGCTTCTCTCAGAAGCTTCTCAAGGCTTCACTCGGAAGCCACTTGAGACTTTTATAAAAAACTTCCTTTGGGGTAATGAAGGAGGAAGCGGATTAGTTTCGAGTCGACCTATTACTTTCGTTCACATTGAGTTTATAGAAATATCGATGAGGAGTTCATTGATATTGAAGATGATAAACTATATAACAACAATAACAATAATTTGAATCTTAATCTCAAAATTTAGGGTCGGATTTTTTAAAGACAAATATGAGATGATTAATATATATATATATATATATATATATATAATATGATATAAAAAAAACACACACACACACACACTATCCAAATATATTTATAATACAAAAAGTGATTATTTAATTTATTTTAATTCTCTTTACCCACTCATTCCTATCTAAGAATCATTTCTTTAGTTGATCCCTTAGTTATTATATCTTTACAAATATATTACATCTAAATTTTTAACGGTCTATCTCGTCGTTTCACTAAATCTCCTATATTTAAACTCTTTACTCTCCTAATTGGAGCGTATTTGAGTTTTCGTTGCACATGATTAAACCATTTCAAACGATACTCTCGTATCTTATTTATAATTGAATTCACTTCCAATTTAGTGCGTATCTCTTTATTTCTAATTCTATATTTCCTAATTTTATCACATATCCACCTTAATATTCTCATCTCAACTATGAGCCAATATTCGATAGCATACAATAGTATAGATTTTACTGTAGTTTTATAAAACTTTCCTTTTAGATATAGTGGTATCATGCGATCACAAAAAACTCCCGATACCCTTTTCCATTTTATCTAATCCGTTTGGATCCTATGATTTATATTTCTATCTATGTTACCATCATTTTGGATAATAGAGCCGAAATATCTAAAACGTTTACTTTTTGGCACATCATGTCTTTCTAATCTAATCGTTTCTTCATCGTTCTGATGATTATCACTAAACGTGTATTTCATGTACTTTATTTTAGATCGATTCAATCTAAATCCTCTAAACTCTAGCGTGTCCCTCTATAACTCCAATTTAACACTAATATTCTCTTTGATTTCATCTATCAATACTATATCATCTGCAAAGAGGATACACCATGCTATTTTATCTTGGATACTCTTTGTAACTTTATCTAGCACTATTATAAATAGGATTGGAATTAAAGTCGATCTTAGTAGAGTCCAATGTTTATTAGGAAGCTATCACTTAACCCCCGCAAGTTCTTACAATGGTGACAGTTCAATTATATATATTTTTGATGAGATTAATGTATCTAATGGAAATCACGTTTTTCATCAACGTCCACTACAATGTCTTTTGGAACCCTATTATATACTTTTTTTAGGTCAATGAATACCATATGTAGGTTTCTCTTATATACTCTAAATGTCTCCATCAAATGTCTTAATAAATAGATTATTTCGGTAATGGATCTTCTTGATATAAATCCAAATTAATTCTGAGATACGCTTATCTATAATCTCAATCTATACTCAATTACTATTTCTCACAATTTCATAGTATGACATATAAGTTTAATTCCCCTATAATTGGAGCAGTTTTGTATATCCAATTTATTCTTATATAATGGTACAAGTGTACTTTCCCTCCATACTTTGGGTATCTTCTTGGTTTGCCAAATTTTGTTAAAAAGATCCATTAACATTTCTATCCCGACCTCTCACAAACATTTTCACACTTCAATAGAGATGTCATCGGATCTTATGACTTTATTATTCTTCATTCTCTTTAAAACTTCCTTTACTTCATGAGGACAAATTTTATATTTGAAATCTCTATTGATCTTTTCTATAGGTATTGTTATATTATCAATATTTTTTGTATCCTCCATGTTAAACAAATTATTAAAATAATCTCTCCAACGCTTTCTTATATCATTATCCCTGACAAATATATTATTAGTCTTACTCTTGATACACCTAACACTATCTAAATCTTTTCCCTTTCTCTCCCTTAATTTAGTGATTCTATAAATCTCTTTCTCTCCATTTTTGGTTTCTAATTTTTTATATAATTCATTATACATTTTATTTTTTGATTTTTGGATAATTTTTTTCACTTTTTTCTTTATATTTTTGTATATTTCAAATGCATCATTATTCTTCTTATTTTTAAGATTTCTATAATACTCTCGTTTGGTTCGTATAGCAGTTTGGACTTCTTCATTCTACCATCACGACTCCTTACCCATTGGAGCCCACCCTCTAGATACACTAAGAACCTCCCTACCTATACTTTTAATGTTATCAGACATTTTTACCCACATAGTTTCTGAATTATCATTAGCCGACTAGGTCAATTTTTGTATTAATTTTTCTTTAAAGATTGTTACTCTTTCTTCTTTCAGTTTCCACCACATAATTCTTGATTCTACCAACGGACGATATTCCTTTTTCCTTATAATCCTTATAAGTACACGCACATCTATAACTAAAAGTCTATATTGAGTTATTACACTCTCATCCGGTAAAACGTTGCAATCCTTACAAGTCATTTTGTCGTTCCTCCTAGTGAGAAAAAAAATTATTAGACTAACATTTAATCCACTTCTATATGTAACTATGTGTAACTCTCTTTTCTTGAAAAAAGTATTTATGAGTATCAAATCAAATGTTGTAGCAAACTTTAGAATGGTTTCTCCCGCCTCATTTTTACTCCCAAAACCAAAGTTTCCATGTACACTTTTAAATTTTTCGTTATTCTCCCATGTATGCCCATTAATATCTCATCCAATAAATAGTCTTTCTGTACTAGGTATAGTCTGTACAAATTAACCTAAATCTTTCCAAAATTATTTTTTACTAATTGCATTTATACTTACTTGGAGTGTATATACGCTGACTATGTTAATTATGTCTTGTCCATTAACCATCTTGACAAGTAAAATATATCTCCCAAGATTCCTCAACACAACAAAAGACTCAACAAATTATATCTAAAAGAGGAGTCATTTTATTAGAGAAGACCTTGAGATTATGATCCTTCCATATCCACTAAATAGCCTACACAAATATAGGAGCCCATGCAATCGACAAACCATTCGGCGCCTTTTGCTGCTTAGAGTTCTTCCAATGCCGATTTTAAAGATGTGTCTATAGAATTGACACCAAGAGTTAGCCAAAAACATCTAACTATAGTGCAATCTCAAAGAAGATAAAACAATGTTTTATCAACCTCTTGATAGCAAAGATAGGAAATAGTAGATACAAAATTTTTATACTTTAATGAGGCTGGTTTTCCATAAAAACAACAATAGGGTCTTTTGAGAATAACAAATATTTTAAATATGATTTTGTTTCCTTTATTAAATTCACCAACATTTTGCTAAAGAAGTTTGAAATACATATCTCTCAATGTAACTCCACAATCTAAAGATAGAGTCTAACCAATTTTGACTTCCTTCTCTACATTATTAATATTGACGAAAATGTAACTAATAAGATTTAAGATGGCACCATCTAGGAAGGAAACAATAATCCTATCTACCATTGTTGGAAGAAAGAACCTTAGTAACTGTGTGATGAAGCACATTTTCAAGAATGTGAATTAGAGCTTCCAAATGAAGAGGATGAGGTTGAGCTCAGACATCCAACCAAAACATCCATTACCCTCTAATGAATTAGATTAGAAAGATTCCTAAAATCTACTTACCTAAGAATGGTATGTGATGATACATGGTTCAACAGCATATTACCATAAAGTCTTAGCAAGCTTATAATCATAAAACCCACAAACCACTGAGTGGTCTCTCGGTAAACACTCTTATACTCTCGGTCTCTGTTCGGTCGAATTCTCTTGCTTGACCTAAGTCTTTTGATGAAATGCTCTCTCAGTCCGAGACCCTCATACATCCATTTGGACCATTGCTCAATAAAACCCTATTGGTCGTTACCTTACTTCTCTCCACACATTGTTTGGTCATTCTCTCTCGGCACATATTGCTCACTCAACCTTTCGACCTCTTGACTTTTCGACCTCTCGGTCTCTTAGTTCCTTTGGTAGCTATAGAAGTAATTCTCATTACGCGATGGGTTTAAGTTGTGATTATCCAATAAGAAAGGAAATTTTTAACAAATTTAAACCTTTTTTTTGGGCCTCTCAACATATCAAGACTATATATACTAGATAAAGACAACCCACAAGGTATGCATGCATATACATCTACATTGCTCTATTCTACATACGACACACTCAAACTACACAGAGCTTAACCTCTTTCAGCTTTTCATTCCTTTTTACTGCTCTTTCTAACTTAAGTATCGGAGTTTCTTCCATCAAAACCAACTCTAGTGGATTTTTACAGGTCTACTCATCGAAAAAGATCCAGTGGACATGACATCACCAGTTCTCTATTTGGGTTAGGAAGACAGTTTGACTGGAGTTAAAATTGGCTTTAATAGATTGGTATCATTCATGGGAACGATTGACTGACAAACCTAAAGATTTTATGCCCTATTTTGATCTCTTTCTCCCTCGTATCACCATGGCACCGAAAAGGAGAAATGGGGACAACACCTCCAAAATGACATCCAAAGTAGGAGGACAAATGTCCAACCGTGTGACCCCTCTTTCATTAGCACCTTTGGCAATTTAGCTGGACACCTCCATTGCTCGTATGTAGCACCAAGAAGAACCACCCTCACATGGGAATTCCCAGCCTCCTACCGTTTAGCCTCAAACCTGTCCAGTTCCTCCCCTGCTTCGGCCTCTCCCGATTAGATCCATCATTCTCAAATGGAAAAACTAGAGTTCCATATACATGTGATATGCAAGCAATTAGAAAAAAATCAATCGTGCTCTTCGACATGAAGTTTTGTCTTCCTCTAAGAAGTTGGTGCACTTACGTTTACACAGACTTCAACCCTGCATGTGCCCAGAGCCCTCAGTGACATCCCGATGGGAGCCGTAAGATTTGAAAAAGCAAGTTAAAGAGCTTATGGTTGCCGAACTTCAGTGAGCCAACACAAAACGAGGTGATCTTGGCCATTATGTTCCCAACTCTTCACTGTCTGACCCTAAAAATGACGCCTAGTCAATGTCACAGAACGTTCTCCTTTCCCCTATAGAGATGTATGACGGCACTACCGACCCCAAAGACCACACAGTACAATTTGTCATGGTCATGATCTCAAGAGACATATCGGATGCAACCATGTATAAGTACTTTCCCACAACCCTGAAGGGGAATGCATTGACATGGTTCAACTTGCTCCCACCGTTCAGTATTAGAGGTTTCTCCCAACTCAGGCAATAGTTTGAACCTCACTTTGTGATTAGTCGAGGGGCTAAGAGGAAGTCTACGTCAATCCTATCCCTCCAATAAAGAGACAATGAGTTCCTAAAGGACTTTTTCAACAACTTTAAGATGGAGATGATGAAGGTCTTGGACTTAAATCATTTTATTGCCTTAGCAGTATTGCCTACGAGATTGTGACCCTTGGGGATGAAGACTTTGATCTCTAAGAATCCTCCAGCAACTATTCAAGAGTTCTACGCTCAAGCCGAGAAGTACATTGTTGCTAAAGAAGCTGAGACATTTGATAGACACTGAAGAGACCAAGAAAGGAATGAGTACAATTAACCTTCGTTGTGCTAACCTTTACAAAAAATGATTCGGGGAAGACCTCCACCGCTCACAGTTTTACTAATTACACTCCTCTGGATGACGCGTCCAACTAAATCCTAATGTAGATAAAAAACCAGCCTTACGTCAACTGGCCTCCTCCTTTAGGGGGAATGATTCCAAGAGAGATAAGACCAAGTCAGCTTCTATCAAGAACATAACCACACAACAAATGAATGTTGAAGGCTAAAGGCTGAGCTTGAAGTCTTAGTTAAGGAAGGAAGGCTACATAGATTTGTTGATATAAGGCAAGGAGACAATCCCCCCACGAATACAAAGAGAAAGGGACCAACTAGAAGCTAGCCATGTCGAACCAGCAGAGCCCCCAGTCACAGGTGTCGTCTGGAACTAGCCTCGAGGAGTCATCCTCCAAGTTTAGAGAGATGATCCTTCGTGATGCTCTATTGATTATTTGGTCACTTTGGTGTTTTAAAGGATTGAGACGCCCCTCTAAGAAAGTTCTCACTATCTACATCAAGTAGGGGTAGAAGAGGAAAATACCAACAATCAGCTTTAATGACGAGGAACTAGTAAGAGATGATCTGGGACAACATGACCCTAGGTTGTCATTGCTAAGATAGGACAATTTTTCTTCAAAATTTGTTGATTAAGTGGCAGTCTATGGCATCCTCTATTGGGACACGTTTCGACAGATGGGGCTTAGACACATAGATCTCTAACCCCACACCAGACCGTTGAAGGGACTTACCGGTGAATGGGTATATGCTAAAGGCACCATCCTGCATTTGGTAACCTTGGGATCATTGTCCAATCATGCCACCACCATAGTCACATTCAATATGGTGAAATTGACATCTCCCTACAATACTTTTTTGGGTCGTCCTAGCCTCGACGACTTGGAAGCACTACTAAATACTAAACATATAAAAATTAAGTTCAGGACACCTCTTGGTATTGGAACGCTTGACTACGACCCGGATCCATCGAATGGCCCAGCTTAGTGATCATTATCCACTACATATTATTATTGTGCCAACTTTCTATTGTCGCTACTTCATCATTGCATTTTTGAATTCTCATTCATAATAATATTTTGATTTTATATATTCCACCATTTCTCTACAATGTAAAAACAAACGGTGAGGACTAAGACCCTTGTGCCTGTCAACTCTGTATTTATTATGATCTTTTCTTGTAGGGATTCATCCCCTTGGCTTTACGCTCATCCTATTGCCAATATATGAGATCTAACTCTCGAGTGGGTGGATCCTATAACCTCTCAACTCTGCAACAAACATGGGTTCCACAACTATTCTATCACCAATATATGTGATCTAACTCCCGAGTGGGTGACTCCCACAATCTCGTAGCTCTATGCCACACATGGGTTCTGCACCCATTCTATTGTCAACATATAGGATGTAACTCCCAAACGAGTGGCTCCCACAATCTGTTGGCTCCATGCCGCATTACTCCTCATACGAGTTCCGCACCCAATCTCTCGGGTCTATGTTGCAATCTTTTGGGTCTACACTCTATGGTATTCACTTGATCCTATGGCTTAATCCCTCGACTCTATACTACATATAGGCACTCTTTTGGATTATTCTTTCAGTTGTATGCCTTACACAGGTACTATGCCTCACAAGTTATATCTCTCTCGACTACTATATCATTACAAGCAAAGTAACAACTATGTTATTTTACTCTTTACATGATCAAAATGGTTAGAAAGAAAGGGCAATTCTGTTTCATTTACTTTGATGTGGAATTATAACCAAGCAAGAAGGCTCATATAAAATCTAAGGCCAAGATACATCAAGAGAAGTTAGCTATAGAAGAAAAAAACAACGAGAGATAAAAGTCATGAAGAAGGAGGCGGAGGAGGAGGGAGAACTATCTACTAGAACAATCTAAAATTGGCACGCATAGTAGCAACGCGAAAACTTTTACCGGCTGGTTCACTTAAAGCCACAACAAGACTTCATCCCGAAGCTTTAAAACCAGTACTAGTGGTCATACTGACCTTAAGTCCCGCCTGGTGAAGTGCCTTTTTAGCCCATTATAACTTCTTGGAAAGCTCCCACTCAACACGGTTATGCTTCTCTGTGTCCTTTATAATTTTATCTCCCAACCTTACCAGTCTCTCCTCCAAGTCAATACGAGACTTCTCAGCTGCCTACAGCTTAGCCTCGCCTTCTCTCATTTCAATCTCCAGTCTCTCGTATTCCCCAAAAGCCACATCACACTGTTGAATTGTAAGCCCCAGGTTAGCCTTTAGAACTTCTATCTTATTCTCTTTATCACTGGAGGCAGCGTGTGCTACCCAAGCCTCTTTAACTTCCCTCTCTTTCTATGACAAAGTAAGTTAGACCCAATAGATCTCCTCATTCCTTTGGCCCACCACATGATCTAGATGACCTACCAACTGGTTCTGTTTTAACTTTTGAAACTCAGTCATGGCAGCAACCAGTACATATTTGTACTAAATTACACAACTAGAGTTAAAACATTCGACTAGTTAACACTCTAGAATAAAAGACTTATTTGAATGGCAAAAGACATTACAGCCTCATTGCCCTGCTCCATGGATAGGCCATTCAACTCTAACTCGGAGCGATGGTAATCCAGTTGGTCGGCAAACCTCCTTACCTCGACCACATTGATATAATTGAAATGGTTATTGGTGTAGCTCATCACTATGGTTCCCCTTTCCTTTAGGTCTTTCCTCCCATTAAAAGCCCCATCATAGATAATGGGAAGAGGGGTCGTCCGATTGGGTACAACTCCTTTACTTTTCCGGATTTATAAATGCACCGGCATGGAACTCGATGGTCTATCCCCAACTCTTGTCCCTATCCCCTCTGCATCGACACCTGGAGCTCTCAAGGAAATATCTTCCTCCCCAATACTAAGAGCTCCAGCCTCAATACCAGTACCCTTGATACCTTTAGTAGCCAAAATTAGTGTCGCAAACTCTTCTCCCCTAATTGTTCCAACCTCCTTACTCCTATGACTAGGGACCACGAGCTTCCTCTTTTTTCCCCTTAGAAATCAAAGTAGCAAGGGCACACTTTACTGGCCCCTTCTCGCAACATACTTTCTCTTTCCTTGACACTCTTACCATTTTGGTCCCTCATCAGTTTATCAATGGTGATCTTCCTGAGGTTATCCCCATTGGCTAAGATGAGAGTGTCAAGTAGTCTAGTCGCCACCTTCTTCACCATAAGAGGCCTCTTGATCTGCACCCTCTCCCTTAAAAGCAGACTAGCCAATTTTAACAATTCATCATGAAGGGGGTGTTAACAAGAATGGCCCTCTTCTTTGCTAAACAAAAACAACCCACTGAGCTAATAAAGCTCGAGTACTGAAAAGGGCTCAGAGCCCTCAATGTTACAGTTGGCCCACCACTGGCCTCCAACGCCATCGACATGAGATTCTTCTTCCTAAACTCCACAAGGAAGAACTTCTTTATCTAGCTCTTGTCTATACTCTCCTTATAGGAAAATTTTCACTTAAACTCCTGTCTTGTCTAGAGTCAAAACTAGCTCTCAGTAGAGCTCTTAGCAACACACCTCCGCATAAAAAAAATGCAAGAAAGAATTTCAAAACTGAAGTCTAAATGGCAAAAACTCAACAAACTCACCACCGCCAAAATCAACCGTTAGACACTTGGAATTAGTAGGGTAGGAAATATATTCCAACCCCTCAAGACCAAAGCCAAAGCACCCAAATAAGGCACTCTCAGGTCATACCTAATGTACTCCTTATATATCAGCAAGGAGATCTCATGCTCTATATTCGCCCTCTTGTCCTTTGAAGGCAAATGCAAATAAAAATCATCTCCCAAAGCCATAGTCTTCCACACTTTATTTGACTCATCTCTTGTCATCACACTTCTAATCTTAATAATCGTCGCCATTTTGGTTATCGCTCAAATCTTCAAAACCCTAAATTCCCAAACTTCTTCTCTTAACAAAGCAAATTGTGGAAACCATAAAAACACAATACGTGCAACCAATCACAAACCGAATAATAAGAAGTGTGCTGAAGAAGGTTCATAAAAACCAAAGTGGCATGTGCTGCACTTAATGGTATGCCTTCACGCCCTTCCCATTCCACTAAAATACACCTCTTTAACGCCTTTGTCTCTACTCCTAATGCCATTTCTGAGAAATGACTTTAGGAGTTGGAGGAAAATGATAATACATGGCCTGACAGGTCATTACTATAAGTCTCAACAGGCCTATAGTCATAAAGCCCACAGACCACTGAGCGATCTCTCGATAAACACTCTTGTACTCTTGATCTCTGTTAGGTCAAAATCTTTCTCTCGATCTAAGTCTTTGGGTGAAATGCTCTCTTGGTCGGAGACCCTAGTATATTCCTTTGGGCCATTGCTCGATAAAACCCTATCAGTCATTACCTTACTTCTCTCCACATACTGCTTGGTTATTCTCTCTCGGCACATTTTACTCATTCGACCTTCCGACCTCTCAGTCTTTTGATTCCTTCGGTTGCTATGGAAGTAATTCTTATCACGTGACAGGTCCAAGTCATGATTATTCGATAAGAAAGGAAATTTTTAATAAATTTAAACCTTTCTTAATCCAATACGAATCTATCATGATCTTACCAGATTAGGAAGCAAATCTCCTTGCGACTAAAGACTTTCCTGATCTCTCTAAATCTTTCAAATCTCAAAGGACTCTGAATCTATAAAAAGTCCATGACAATGATTCTTGCAATCTCAGAAGATCTTCAACAATCTGTCTACAAAATAAGTAAGGGTTTCTACACCTCTTAACATACTAAAAACTATATATACTATGCAAAAGCGATCCACAAGATATGCATGTATACACATCTAAAAACTATATATACTATGCAAAAGCAATCCACAAGATATGCATGTATACACATCTACATTACTCTATACTATATATAGTGCATAAAGACTACACATGGCTTAGACTCTTTTAGTCTTTTATTCCCTTTTACTGCCCTTTCTGACTTGAGCATTGGAGCTTCTGGCTCCTGTGGGTTTTTGTAGGTCCACTTATCAAAGAAGATCCAGCAGACATGACATCATCAATTCTCTATTCGAGTTAGGAAGGCAGTTTAACTGTGAGTCAAAATTGACTTCAATAGTGTGCAAATAAATAAAAATAAATTTCAAAGGGATAAAGATCACTAGAACATCCAATTGTATTCATTATGTGATTTATTTTTCAAAGATTAAGTATTGATTTATTTTCTCTAAATTGGCAATCAAAAACATGAAAGTACCTTAACCACTCTCTCAAGTCATACTAAGTTTGTTGTTATATAATAACCTAAACTTGTAACAAGGATTTAATTATAAACAATGCATTAAGAACAAGTTTCCTAATTGATTGTATATATTATACTCCAAATAATTCCTCTTGTTCATACTATAAATACTTAATGCAATCTAAAAGATGGTTAGTCAAGCAAAAAACATTAAGAACATGATAATCAAACAATTCACGAAAAAAAAAATCAGCAAGTATTGAATTAATATTCAAACCAATAATATTTCTATAATAAAGTTAATAGAGTTCTAGCAACAAATATTTAACCACTCATAGATTAAAATATGTAATTAAAATCAAATGAAAACTTTAACAAAGAGAAGGGTAGAAAACTCTTTGGGACGGAGACTCCCCCTCTTTGCCTCCTCATTTATCTCTTCTCTAGAATATCTAATAGGTTAAAAGATAATTTCATCTCTAATTCTGTCTCTATATATTTATAAATCTCCTTAAGGGTTAGTAAACTATGGTTACAAAGGACTTCACAAGATTTCTAAATAACCCCTCTTTTAGAGAAGTAAATGGTAAATTGGAATGTTAAAATTTGGAATGCTCGTTGAAAAAATGAGTAAGTTCTTCCATTATGGTATAGTCGTGCTCAAGGGGTGCAAGTGCGGCATAATTAGGATTGCAATTGGGCCAGGTCGGCCTGAACTTAACCTGTTTTGAAGAACCAAACTCAACTCATTTCAGGGTCAGATTAAGCTCGAGCCCATTATTTAGGCTCCTTTTAGTTATGGGCCAAATTTAGACACCAGTAAGTTTGACCTGTTATAGGTTTGGCCCATTCAAAATTAAATATTTGGTTTTTATTATTCTATAGGGTTTCAGCAATATTTTTCTTATCTTAGTGCTTTGATTTGTGGAAATTAAACAATGAGAGAGTTTTCATGTCTCCACTACTATTCTTATTTGTCTTTGAAGCAAATAAGAATGAAGTGTCTTGAAGAGGCAAACTTCGAGAGAGACAGAAACCCCTACAACAATTTGTTTTTATGAACCGAACAATCATGCTTTTGGAACCATCTATTACTCGATCATCTTCACCACAGTTAAAGAATGGAAGTAATTGCTGGAGAGGATCAATCCAAGGATGAAAAAGTCAGATCTGCTAGCTGATTAGAACAATTCCTCCATAAACTCTTCAATTAATCAATTCTGAAGATGAATGGATGGTGTTGGCGAAGAAGACACTTCGGTCGATAGCCGCTGCCACTGTGTTGTCTACGGCGGCTATCGACACTAGAAAAAAGGTGGCAGAAGTTGAAAGTGCTGAGATCGATCACCTTTGGGTCGCGCCTCTCTCTCTCTCTCTCTCTCTCCCTCTCTCTATAAGTTTTTTGGGTCATTCGAGCTCAAGCCTACTCGAAAAGAACCCGAGACCCTTTTAATTTTTGGGCTAAGCTCGAGTATTGATTTTTCAAGTTTTCTTGAACTGGACTTAAGCTCGAGCCCATAAAATTTTATATAGGCCAAGCCCTCACTTTGTAAAGCTCGACTTAGAAAACTTGATCACCAGCCCTAGACATAATTAATAGCAATAATTTTATTTACTTGAATTATATTATTTTAGTCCTTATTTATGAATTTTAGGACTAGTCTAAACCTATATTGTGATATTTTATTAATCAAATTCGTGGGTTTTGTTTTAGGAAATTTTAGGTTTATTTAAGGGAATTCGAAATGGATAGACAATGGTTAGTATTTTGGGCTTATTTTTCTATTTTGATATCTGATTGAGCTAATTCTTCTTACATTGGAAACTAGACTTCAAGGACTACAAATCTTATGAAGAGTCCAGAAGTTAATTCAGACCAAAAGTTATCTAAAAATTGGAAAGAGTTTGCTATAGTGCTGAAAGTCAGGTCCTTATTGAAGAGGAAAACCAATTGAACTTATCTAATGGGTGATTTTTGGTCTAAAACTCTAGAAGTTTTCAAAATCAAAGATAAAGATGAAGTTTCTGAATTTTAGGGAAATAAGAAGATATTATTTATCATCACAAAAGTAAGTTTCCAAATCAAAGAGAAAAACCAAGTTTTCAAGAATTCACGACTTTTGGACTGAGGGTTTTAGTCCTATAAATGAGAGGTACCTTTAGGGCAGAAGTGATGACTTTCTCCACACATAACTCTTTTATTTTCCTGATTTTCTTTAATATAGATAGCTAATTTTATTGTTCTTAGGAGCTGATAGATTTTATTTTTTAATTAATTACATATGTTGATTTATTTTTTTCCTTTAAGTTTTATTGGTATAATTATCTGTGATGAAATTTTATTATTGATCTTCATGTTTCGAATATATAAATATATACGTTTTATATGATTTAAGATTGAATGCATGCATGACTAATATAATTGTAAGAGATTGGTCTAATACAATAAAATTCACATGAAATTATGAGATCGACCAAAAATTAATTTCGTGTATGAGGTTTTAGGGGAAACCCTAGATTACATTTTTTCTACAAAACTTAATACAATCTGATTTAATCAAAATTATATGACTATTGGATTTTGATTAGTCGAATTAGGGATTTCATTGTATAACCATTGGGTGAAATATAGTTTTGAAAAATCTACCATCATCTAAATAATTCATTAGTGAGTATGCTTAAGGAATTTGAAAAGATTCCTTATGTAAAAGATTAAAAATATATGAAATTGATATTCTAGTGCTTTTATCAATTAGGGTTTTTTATCAATTAGGATTTTATCAATTGATTTTAGTTTTTTTTAACACCTTCATAATCTTGATTTGATTGGTCCAATTTAAATAGATTAATTTATACTTAATAATACAAAATATTCTTACGGGAATGACATTTGCTCGCATTATACATAACACTCAATTAGGATTTTATCAAAATTTTGGTGCCATTGTTAGAGATATCCTTATATATCAATTAGAATAATCTTATTTGAGATTGGATTTTGATATTTCTTTTTTTTTTTTCCTTTCTCAGATTAAAGTTTCGGGTTATACAATCGTTATTTAGGGTTTGGATTTGGTCCAGATTTGGCATGAATTTTTGGCATCTGAGAAACAATTTAGAATTTAGGATTAAGCGATCACTTTTCTCAAAGGATTTTGGTGTGCTAATCAAAACCCATAATTTTGCTATGAGCATCACTTTCTTGGCCAAATTTCATTGTTTTCATTAGTTATTTTTTCATTTTTCTTTTATTTTTTCATGGTTTTTCAATTTTATTTTGTTGATTGTTTGGGTGTCTTTGTGCATTATTTTGTTATTTTTTTTTTTGTAATTTCTTCTTTTATATAGTTAATCTAGATTTCTTTGAGTGGTTCTTGTAAACAATTTTGAAGATCTAATTTGGTGCTATTTTTGGGTGTCGATACATTGTATGTTGTGATTGAGAATTCTTGACCTAATTGAATTTGATTTTGAGATAGAGAAAACTCTAAAAACCATTCATAAAAAAGTTAAGGAAGTCAAGGAAGAAGCAATGATTCAAGAGAATAGAGTTATAAGAGGGTATTTGATACCTAAACTTCAGGACAAACAAAATAGCAATGCATGACTTGTCGTGGAAGCAAATAATTTCGAACTTAAACAGAGTCTCATTGGCATGGTGTAGCCAAATCAGCTCGATGGAGAAACTTTTAAACATCCAAATAGTTATTTGAAAATTTTCTTAAAGTTTTGTGATACAATCAAGTTGAATGGAATAAGCCTAAATGCGATAATGTTATGGTTGTTTCCGTTCTCTCTTAGGGGAAAGGTAAAGATATTGCTTAATTTATTCTCTGCTAATCACAATTAAGAGAATTTATCTCAAGCATTCCTAAATAAGTATTTCCCATCTGCTAAGATGACTAGACTATGTAATGATGTTACTAGTTTTAGATAATTTAAGAGTGAATTTTTGTAAAATGTTTGGGAGTAATTTAAAGATTTGATTGGAAGATACCCATATTAAGGTATATCTGATTAGTTGATTTTGCAAACTTTTTATGGAGACCATTTTAATTCTGTTAAAATTACCATTGATACTGTAGCTGGGGATACATTTATGAGTAAATTTTATAATGAAATATATACATTACTTGATGATATGGTCTCTAATCAATATGATTTGTCTAGTGAATGTGAAATTTCCAGACAAAGAGATGGTGTGCATGAGTTTGATGGTTTTACCATGTTTAATGCAAAAATTGACTCCTTGATTAATGCTATAAAAGCTAATCAAATCAATATTGTACCTAATTAGTTTTATTTTTATGAATTATGTGGAGATTTTACTCATATGGTTTCTAAGTATCCGCAGGTACAACAAACAAATTTTTTTGAAACTTTGGCTAGACTCAGAATAATTCTTACTCCAATGCATATAATCCTGTGTAGAGAAATCATTCTAACTTTTTATGAAGTCAATGAACACCAACACCAAATAATCCACCAGATTTTATCTCAGGAAATCCACAACTAAGGGAGAACAAGACAACATAAGAAATGACAATTGAATGCTTGACAACAGTAATAAGTGAAAGGATTGAAAATTTAGCAGCAACAACAAATGAGAGGTTTGAGAAGTTTGAAAATAAAATTGATCAATTGACTAATACCGTTCACTCTTATGTGCTAGATAGACTATCAAGTGATATTGAGAAGAACCTTAAAGAGCAAGTTAAACCAATTTCATTGAGGAGTGGTAATGAATTGCAAGAGTTACCAATTCAGTCCAAGATTAAAGAGGTTAAACAAGAGACCGAGAAAGAGATCAAGTAGCCTACAAATGAAAAGTTCAAGACACCGGATTCAAAACAAGGAAGTACTTTACCTTTGAGTGAATATAAGTCCCCTATCCCTTTTCTTAAATGTCTTTTACGTGCTAATGCAGAAAAATAATTTGTAAAATTTTTAAAATTTTTTTAAAAATTGTATATTAATATTCATCTTCTGGATGCTATCAAACAAATACCAAGTTATGAGAAATTCCTAAAATATGTGATCACTAACAAGAGAAAATTAAATGATATTTCAACGATTAAGCTTCTAGAGGAGTATTCTGCAATTCTGCAAAACAAGCTATTGTTGAAAGTTAAGAATCTAGTGAGTTTTTCTATTCCTTGCACCATTGGTTCCATTGATTTTTCTGATACTTTATGTGATCTCGGTGATGGTGTTAATCTAATGCCACATTTTACATTTATGAAGTTAGGAATAAAGGAATGTCGATCTATTAATATTTTTTTATAATTAGCTAATAAAAGTATAAAGTATCCAAGAGGCATTATTGAAAATATATTGGTGAAAGTTGATAAATTTATTTTTCCTATTGATTTTATTGTTTTGGATATGGATGATAATAAGAGTACTTTTTTTTATTTTAGGTTGATCTTTTCTTGTCACTGTCCGATTTTTAAAAGAAGTATATGAAGGAAAGTTGATTTTGTAAATTAATGGTGAAAAAATTAAGTTCAATATCTTTCACGCCATTAAATTATATTGTATTGAAATTTTGATTTTCTCGAGTTTTTTTAGAATTGATTGCATTGATAGAATTGATAGGATTACTGAATATGATTTTAATATCTTTTATTTTAATGATCTTATTGAAAATTATATTTTTAATTCATTGTATATAAATCATGACTTTCTAGACAATGAAAATATTAATACATGTGTTGTTTTGGGTGTGAATTTAGGTGAGTTTTAACAAAAAAGGAGGCTTAATGAAGGTAAAGAAAAAAAATTGCGGTTAAATGAGCTGGAGGAGGGGCAACACGAGACATATGAAAATGCGCAAATTTATAAGAAGAGGACAAAGGCATGGCACAATGCCATGAATGAGCATGTGAATATTTATGAGGAAGAGATGATAAGAAGTTGCTGAAGAGGAAGCTGTAGATTCATTAGCTTTACAAGAGGAGTTTTCTGTTTTCTTTCTTTTAATTTTATTATTTCATTTTACATATTGTGAATAATATTTGGTTTAAGTGTGAGGAGGCATGAAAAAATTTAAAAGCTGAAAAAATTTTTGCTTGTCATACCAATAAAATTTTCTCGAGTTTTCTAGTTCTTATGTATTACTTGATTTGAATCGGGTTATATAAAAGATGATTGATATTAGTGGTTATTTGATACATTATTAGCTATTCATCTTTTTATGGTAGATTTGAAAGATAGGCATGTAAGATTTGATATCAAATTTATCTAAATAAGGATTTGAGTTTTAAAGAGTAGTTCATTGTGCTCTCATTTTTCATGTTGAGCATACATCACACGTAGTTTGATCATTTTATAATTTATTTTGTTATACATGTCGAGACCACATTTTTTATTTTTATGCACTAAAATGATTCAGACACTTAGATTTACACACTTTGACCCCTATAGTTTTATTGGAAATTATATACTACCCCTATAGTTTAAAAATATCTACTTATGTCCCTATGGTTTTCAAAAAAGTGGGAAGTGAACGGAAATTTATAAAATTAATGGAGATGTAACATTGACACATAAAATGTCCATTATACCCCTTATTACAACTCATATCCTCTCTTCTTTCTCCTTGCTCTCTCTGTCTCTTTCTCTTCCCCCCTCTCTCTCCCTCCTCTCCTCTCCTCCATAACTTTTAACTAGACATCCTTCCTAGTGGCCCTTAATACCCCACACACGCACGCCCCCCACAAACACAAGACCAAGAGAGATAAAATAAAGAAGGGAGAGAGAGGAGAGAAGCGTGGATGGCGGACATGGCTGAAAAGAGAGAGAAGGGGGAGAGAGAGAGAGAGTGAGAGAGAGATATCAAACACTCCATGACCCTTGATTTTGATAGCAGCCATGCTCCACACTCTACGAAGATTTATTTCTTCCATCTACACTCCACAACCATGACATCTCTCTCTCCCCCTCCCCCTATCTCTTCTCCTCTTGTTTTTCTTTCTTCCATTTCTCTTTTACCAAACAAGATATGGTAGGATTAGTGATGGCAAAATTGAATCTCTCTCTCTCTCTCTCTCTCTCTCTATAGAATTGAATGGGAAGATGGCGGGATCCGTGAGGGTAGAAGTGGTACGAAGAGTATCGGAGCAAGTGAAGGAGCTATAAGACTCGACTTCATTAATGATCTTTGGGTATTCGAATGACGAACAAAGTCTACGAAGCTAAGTCACTGCTCTCAATTCTCAGATTAACAAACTTAGATCTTCTATTTCCTCTGCCATTAAACAACACTCTCACAATTCCAAAGAAGCTGAAAAACTCAATGATAAGTTGTTCAGAGCAAAATGCATACTGAGAAACGGTAATACAACAACCTTTCTTCCGAGGAAGAATCATGATGGGTTCTTGAAGATGTTTTTAGGTTCAATTAATATTCTATCAGTCAACTCACAAGCAGAAAAAAGTAATTTCTTCCATCTGTAGCTACGTTCTTCTGATTTTTTTTCCTTCTCCACCCACCATGAATCACACCCATAAGAAGTCCTACAAAGGGGGAAAAAATGACAACATGAATCATCCATTCAAAAAGGGTTCTCAAGGACCCATTAATCAAAAAGAACCCCCAAACCCTAAAATTTATTAGGGAAAGGAAAAAAAATGATTATTAAGAGTCTAATTGATCATAGAAGCCCCAAACCCATTAATCATAGAAGCCATTTCACACGACCGATTCCCTTTAAACTCGGATAGATCTTCTGTAGAATTAGCCCCCTCGAATTCAAATGACTATCTCTTTATTTTTGACACTGAGAGGATAGGAGAGGAAGAGAGGAGAGTGGGCTTGCTGCAATTGGCAACAAAGGAGAAGAGAGGAGATAGAGAGAGAAGGAGAGGGGGCTTGCTGTTACTGGTAATAGAGGAGAGGAGATGTTAGCCATACACCAAAACAAGATGTGGGAATTGGTTGATCTACCAAAAGCAAATAATGTTATTGGGCTCAAGTGGGTGTATCGTACAAAGTATCATGCTGATGGACAATTTAAAAGCATAAAGCTCGTTTGGTCGTGAAATAGTACTCGCAGTAGCAAGGTGTTGGTTTTGAAGAAATATTTTCACCAGTTGCTCGCTTTGAAATGGTAAGAACCTTTCTTGCCTTGTCTGCATAATTAAATTGGCCAATGTGCCATCAAATCCACTTTTTAAATGGTGAGCTAAAGAAGAGGTGTATATTTCTCAACTTGCAGCTTTGTTAGTAATCATAACAACAACGTTTACAGGTTAAAAAAGGCTTTATATGGCTTAAAGCAAATCCCACGAGCATGGTATAGCAAGATTGACTCTTATTTCCAGGAGAATGGATTTGAAAGGAGCAAAAATGAGGAAATGCTTTATGTAAAAAGGTGAGATAATTCTGATATTCTGGTGGTGTATCTTTATGTTGATGATATAATTTATATGCGGTCTTGTGAATCCCTTGTTAAAGAATTTAAGTCTTACATGATGAAAAAGTTTGAGATATCAAATTTGGGTTTGTTGTACTATTTTCTTGGCTTGGAGGTGAACTAAAGTGCAAATAAGATTTTTATTTCTCAAAGAAAATGTGAAACCGATTTACTGAAAAAATTCAATATGCTAAACTGTAAAATAGCCATGACACTTGTGAATATGGATGAGACATTCATAGTTAACGATGGTATTAGTATGGCTACTGCAAGGTATTTTAGAAGTATTGTTGGTAGTTTGAACTGTTTGTCTCACAAAAGGTCTGATATAGCATTCTCTATTAGCGTTATTTCTGTATTTATGTACAACCCAATGGTACATCACATCGCAGCAAAGAGGATTTTTCATTATGTTGTGGAACTCTTGATTTTGGAATTTGGTACTCAAAAGTATCAATTTTCAAATTTTTGGTTATACTGATAGTGATTGGGCAAATTACTTGGACGATAAAAATAACGCTTCTGGTCATGTTTTCTTCCTTGGTTTGGGTGTTATTTCATGAGCACAAAGAAACAATAGAGCATGGCCTTGTCATCATCGGAAACAGAATATATTGTTGCAACACCATCAGCTTGCCAAGCGGTTTGGTAAAGGAGATTGCTGGCTGTTTTTTCAAGTTCAAGAATGTGCAACTCAAGTGTTTTCTGATGATAAGTCAACAATAGCGATAACAAAAAATCTAGCCTTTCATAATAATAATAGGATGAAACACATTGATATTCGCTTTCATTTTATCTGAAGTCTTGTAGTTGATAGAACAATTACATTTAAACATTGTGACACAAATAAGCAAGTTGCCAATATTCTTACTAAGTTGCAATTGCATACCAAGCATAAAAAATTCAGAATGGAGATGGAAGTTACAAATTGTGAAGCAAGTGGGAGTGTTGATCGTGCTTAAAAAATTAGTGAAATATATTTATATTTGTTGGGAAATTGGGTCAGGTCCGTCCATGAGGAGAGATCCAAAACCAATTTTATGTTTGAATTTTGAATGGGAGAAGGTAGTTTTTGGATAATTCCCTCTCCCTTTCAATAACTCCCCCTCTCTCTCTTCAATGTACACAACTTCTCCCTTTGTGGTTTTTGAATAAAAGAAAAAGAAAAACAAATCTACGTGGTTATGGGACATCAAGAAGTAACAATGGCATAGAGAGAGAAACTTCTTTGAGGGAGAAAAAAAAAATTCTTATACTTGAAAAATAGTAGGAAAAAAAGAGGGTTTGAAAAACGATTGATTATTACCCCATCAAAGGCATTTGGATTGTAGAAAATAGGAGGTGCTCTGATTTTGTGACACCTTTTCAACCTAAAATACCTAATCGTCGGAAAGATTGTTAGAAAGAGATAAGTGATTCTAATCCAATTTAGATCCTGAAACTTTCGTATGAAATATTTTTTATTGATTTGTATGAAAACCTTCAATATTCTTATTTAGTTAGTTACTGATTTGATTTCTCGTCACTAGTAGTAGCGAGTTAATGGTGATCTTAGTTAGGAGTAGTGCTGGGACATTTTGATGTGATCATCAATGTTGCAAGAAATTTACAAGATTCAATTCAAATTCCAGTTGGGTCGGTGATAAATGTTCGAGTTAAAGAGTTCAAAGAAGTACTGAATAACTTAATTCAGATGGTTTTACAACAAGAAATTGGAGTCCAATTGAAAGCAAAACCGAAAGAGGCCTTAATTATGATCAAACAAGCCCAATTAGAAGAATAAAGGTCCCAAAACTACACAATACTAAGGGAGGATGAAAATAGAAAAAAAATTAGCAGCAAAAACTTGGTCAAAGTAGTTTGATTTATTTTATTTAGTTTCCTAATTTTTATTTGTAATTTATATTTTTAGTTTTCTGATTTACAATTGTTTAGGGAGTTACTAAATTTTTAGTTGTCAATTTAGTCTTTACTTTTACCTATAAATAGGCCATTACACATTGTGTAAAATAGAACTTTTGACAACTTTGAGAGAATTAATAAAATTGTGAAATTTCTTCACACAAGTTTTGTTCTTTTGAGAACTTTTGAACTTATTTAAGATATGAGTCTTGTTTAGTTCTTTGACTTATCAATATAGGCTATGAACCACCTATGTTGTGACGTCATTCATTCCATCTTTATACCAAGGTTCTTGTTCTAATGAGAAACAGATTTAAAGTCATATATCTTAGATTCTTCCTCCTTTAGGGTAAGGGTTGAGATCTTTAATTCCATCGTTACAAATCATTCGTTAGAAAAATTCTTAGGCTATATTATTTGTTCGTGGATTGTAGGGTTTTTATACCCAACGGGTTCACATCAGTTGGTATCAGAGTAATTTCGGGTTACCCTTCGAATTGTTCATATTTGTCTATAATTTTTTTCATCTTTTTTTATTCTTTTTGTGTTTTGGTGTTTATACTATTTCCAATTTCGATTCATCGTGAAGACCAAAATTCCTATTTCGTGAGTTCTAGGGTTTCTATACCCGTTGGGTTCACATTAGTTGGTATCAGAGTTAATCCAGGTTTTTTTTCCCATCGAATTATTCTTATTTTATTTTATTTTCTTTCTCTTTGTTCTTGTTTGTGTCTTAAAACTTTAATTCCAATCTCGATTTATTTGTTGGTTTATTTCTTATTTTTGGTATATTTCATTCTTTATTTTGTGTTGCCATAGTTCAAAAAAAGAGAGAGACCGTAAAAAAGAGGGTCATACAAAAAAAAAAAAAAACAGAAGAGGCCAAAAAGAAAAAGAAGGCCCACAAAAAAAGAGGTTGTGAAAAAAAAAAAGAAGAGACCAAAAAAAAAGGCCCACAAAAAAAATAGGCCGTGAAAAAAAAAGGGGGTAGCTTCCAAATTTTACAAAATTGATAATTCTTCATTTTGTGATCTTGTTCAAATTTGACAAGTTCTAAGTGTTATTACCAAATTTGAATTATAATTTTCTAATTTTTTTTTATTGAGTTTGAAATATTTTCTTATTTATGCACTTTCCTAAATTCAAAACTTTCTAAAATTGTTTTTCATTCTTGATCTCTTTCCTTATTTGCTCTCCTTCTTATTTGTTCAATTCCTTATTTGTTTCTTAAATTGAAATTTTTTCAAATTTGTAACTTTTCTTCTTTTCTATTGTTTTTTTCTTGATCTTTCTTTCTTTGTGCCTCTTATTAATATATTTTTCATATAAGTCTTTGAATTTCACACGAAAATTATTCTTGAATTGAATTTTCGAGTTCAATAAAGAACTTGAGTAAGTGAAGAGGAGTGATAAAAGGCAAGAGATAATTTATTAAAGATAAAAACCAAATTCAAAGAGTGAAATACGAGTGAATTTGAGTGAATCATTATTTTTGAGTGAAACACGTGAGGGAGTGTGGTGAGATTCTTTCCTATTTTATTCGAACATTATCTTACAGATTCTCATCATGTCTCAAAATCAAAAAGATAACACAAGTGAGGAGGTTCAACCACACGTTGGGCCGAATCTACAACTATAAGCATTTATGGGGGAGATGAGCCGGATGATAAAGAGGGAGTTAAATCTTATACATGAAAGGTTGGATAGGGTAGAAGAGGGATCGCAAAAGGGACAACCATCAATAAAGCTAAACCCCTAAAAAAGGAATAGGTTTCATCAAGGGAAACTGAAATTATGGATGAGTTTGAAAGGGATGGGTTAGAAGAGGAGTTTGATAGGTTATCAGTGGGTAGTCATAAGAGACTGGGTCGGGATAGAGAAGTTAGGAATCGGGTAGACAATAATTTAGGTAGTATCAAGATGAAAATTCTGTCGTTTCAAGATAAAAGTGATCCCGAAGCATATCTTGAGTGGGAAAAGAAAATTGAGTTGGTTTTTTATTGTCACAACTATTCCGAATCAAAGAAAGTAAAACTGGCTGTTATTGAGTTTATTAATTATGTAATTATATGGTGGGATCAGTTGTGCATCAATAGAAGGCGGAACGGGGATCGACCTATTGAAACTTGTGATGAGATAAAGAGGGTGATGAGACGACGATTTGTGCCGAGTCATTACTATAGGGATTTATACCTCAAGATCAGTCTCCACCAAGGTAATCGAAGCGTAGACGAGTATTACAAAGAGATGGAGATGACTATGATTAGGGCCAATATAGAAGAAGATAAAGAAGCGACGATGGCTAGATTTTTGAATGGTTTAAATCGAGAGATTGCCAACACGATCGAGGTTCATCATTATGTGGAGTTGGAGGATTTAGTACATATGACAATCAAGGTTGAGAGGCAACACACAGCCAAGACTAGTCCTACAGATTCTGAGTGTAACACCTTGGAGAATGAGCTATCCAAAAAAAGAAGAAAATTTAGCTACCTCCAAAGTTAAATCTAATCATAAACTAACTACCTCTACCACAACTTCTCAAGGTAAGGCAGTCTCCACTTCAACTCATTCTAGTGAAATTAAATGCTTCAGGTGTCAAGGAAGTGGACATATAGCTAGCCAATGTCCAAACAAGCGAGTTATGGTGATTTAGGAAAATGGTGCAATCGAGTCCGAAGATGAAGATGACATTGATTGTTTGCCACCATTGGAAGATGCCACTATCGGAGATGGGGAGTACGGGGCTAAACACGGTGAGATGTTAACACTAGTTACATACCGAGGTTTAAGCTTACAAGTAAGAAGAGATGAAAAAAAAGTACAACGGGAGAATATCTTTCACACTCGTTGCCATGTGAAAGATAAAGTATGTATTTTAATTATTGACGATGGTAGTTTTACTAATATTATAAGTACGACTTTGATAGAAAAGCTGAATTTGTCAACCACTAAACATTCCAAACCATACAGACTACAATGGTTAAATGATAGTGGAGAAGTGAGGGTTACAAAGCAAGTTGTTGTGCCATTCCGAATTGAGAAATATGAGGATGAGGTGTTATGTGATGTCGTACCAATGCAGGCTGGACATATTTTGTTAGAAGGCCTTGACAATTTGATCGACATGTACAACATAATGGCTTCACCAACAAGTATTCATTCATGTTCAATCAATGAAAAATCACCCTGATTCCGATGACACCAACACAAGTCTATGAAAACCGAGTGAGATTGCAAAAATTGAGTGAACAAAAGAAACAGAGAGATCAAAATGAGTTGAGAGAAGAGAAAAAAGAGAGAAAAGAAGAAAAAGAGGCTGAATTTGGTGAGGAAAAAAGAGAGAAAAGTTCGGCCAATGAGATAAAATCTATGACAAAACAAAGGAATTTTTATGCCAAAACAAGTAAGGTTAAAAGAGCGATGCTCTCAAAACGGCAGTTACGGATACATTTTCACACAAGTGACGATTTGGGGACAAATCATTGTTAAAAATGGGGGAATGATGTGATCATCAAGGCTGCAAGAAATTTACAAGATTCAATTCAAATTCCAGTTGGGTCGGTGACAAAAGTTCGAGTTAAAAGATTCAAAAAAGTACTGAATTGTCATGCCCCGAACCAGAGTCGTGAACAGCCGCCCGTTGCCCTGAATGCTGGCTGGATTTTTACAGAAAATCGGGCAAAACCTCCCCATAAATTGGAGGTCTCCCATGTACAAATAACCTGTTTAAACCTGTGAAATTCAAATCATGCTGTAAAATAAACAAATGGCCATCCCGGCCTCTCCAAAATCAACCAATTCCCACAGCCAACATTCAAAACAACGCAAGGCTATAAAATTCCTAGCAGACCTAACCACAGACCTATACTGTCATGCCCAACTAGAGCATGAGCAGCCGCCACACCGAGCGGACCTAAATTTATACAAATATATAACAAATTTCCCAAGTAGCATTCAAATACGTACAATCGCCTCAATGCAAATGACATATGAGAGTTTCGTAAATAAATATACATAAATTATACAGTCATCCCAAAATAAGTACATGGCCAACTACGGACCTCAACAAGACCTCACAGGGTCGAAATAAAATACGTAATTCAAGTTTAAACTTAAACTTAAAACCTCACCGTCCAGAATAACCAAATCCACCAGCACTATATCAAGCCCTCGAGCCAAATACGTCGCCCTATCGCAATGATCCTGTCTGAGGAGGGAGAAGAGAGGGGTGAGTATCTATGGGAGGATACTCAGTGAGTGAGGGGATTAATCTCAAGTACTAATAGTGTAGGTGAATATTGGAGTGTCAAATAATATTATTCGTAAACAATAACTCAAGTTTCGCAATAAATCATGATATGTTCAATAAAATGATCTCATTTATCCAATCACACGATATCATACATATATGCATTCATTTAAAAATCAAGTATATCATAGAGCTGGCCGAAAGGATCCTGGCAAAGGTCAACCATGACCGAGGACAGGCGCATCGGGGGTGTTATCATGCAAAGAGTTTCAAAAGTAGCTCTCTACCCCGACGTTGGCCGTGGGCTTAGCTCCTTGCTTACCCAGTCTCGTCAAATAGGTCACCGCCCGGTGCTAGATGGTGGCGTCACACACGTCCTCCCCCGATGTGGGTTCAACCGTTCATGCCTACGAAATATATAAACTGGCTGGTCAATAGGTCACCGCCTGGTGCTAGACGGTGGCGTCACACACGTCCTCCCCCGATGAGGGTTCAACCGTTCGTGCCTATGACCATATAAACTGGACATTTGCGGATACCTCCTGCAGAAGCGTATCTGGGCAACTCGTGCCTCTACAAAGTCCCTTCGTAGCTATGGAATCATCAATGTCATCATCATAGTATCTCATCACAAGTGGGCATCCCGGTGCCCTCACAGTTCATCAAAACATTTCAAATACGTGTGCCAAATACATTTCATCAAAATCATTTCAAATCAACAACCGATGCAATGGTAGTATAGAAAACATTCCATTTCTCAAATCATGGCACAATTTCATTTCATTTCAAACATGGATGCATAATCGTAGAAAACATAAGTACGACACTCCAATAGTCACAAAACAGATTTTGAGATTTAATATTACACGTCGAATCAATGCATATCAAAGCATGTTTTGATTTAAAACACGGTAAAATCAGATTTTCACCATTTCATGCAAGAGATTAGGGTCCCACTCACATTCTAGGGAGGGTGGTCACTCTCTATTTCCACAATCAAACCAAACTCGACTCTTCGAGTCTCCAAAGAGATCAACCTAATCAAATTATCACAATAATCATCAAATTTCCAATTATTCTTAGGGTTTATCATTTTCCCTAAGTTTGTACAAACCTAAATTCTCCAATTTATGAATAAACTCCAATTTAATCAATTTCTTTCAATTTATAAATAAATAACGAAATCCAAACCAATCTAAATTCAAACATCTAAAACCGTTCAAAATCGAAAACTAATCTCAAATAATTAAATTTCCCACAAAATGGAAAACTCTTTGAAAAATCATACACTTTTCAATTCACATCCGATTTCTTCAAACCATATCTCATTTTCAAAGTATTTAAGTCTATTTTCATCATACGGAAATAGTATTTTGATTTCCTATATGCAGGACAACTTATAATTAAAAAGACTGCATAAATTCTTAAACTTAAATCCCAAATTCTAACTATCTTCATGCATATGTCAAATGAAACTCTAAGTGCAACCATTTAAATCAATTTAACTCAATTCTATCATCCGAAACAGCTCATATAACGTCAAACACACATTTCAACTCTATTCTAACATTCATCCTAACATATGCAATACACTCTTACTCTAATTTACCCTAAATGCATTCAATTAACGGAAATCAGTTAGAAATCCCTCACCTAGGGTTTCCGCAATCCACAACCCTATCGTCCGTGCACCTACAACTCAGTACAGACCTGCAAAACTCCCAATTTAAGGTAATTTCAGTAATCTAAACCAAATTTCCTAAGAAAGTTTGAAACCCTAGAATTAGGGTTAGGGTTTGATCTTACCTATGCAGTGAACACAGCACGGTCGACTTAGGGCTTTCAGCTGGGGCTTCCGTAGGTGGCAGAACCTGCTCGCAGCAGAGAGGCAGCGCGCTGTTGCGCGAGCAGGGAGAAGCAGAGGCAGTCTCGCGCGACGCGCGCGTAGGGAAAGAGACAGGGAGACTGAGAGACAGAGGGAGGTAGAGAGTGGAAGATGGTTGGTGGTGGTGGAAGGAGACGCGTCGCGGCGGCGATTGGGGGTGGATCGCGAGAGGAAGAGAGTGAAAGTCGCGGTGAAGGCGATCGCGAAAGGGAGAGAGTGAGAGAGAGAAACCGAGAGAGAGAAAAAGAGAGAGATAGAGAAAGAGGTGGTGGTAGCTGCGGGTGGTGGCGACGGCCGTGGCGGATGGCAGCGGCAGACGCAGCGGCAGCAAGGGGAGATGGCCGCGGGAAGATGAAGAGGCGGAGAGAGAAAGAGGGAGAGAGAGAAAAGAGAGAATTAGGGCTTTTGAGCCCTAATTCGATTTTTTTTTTTATAACTATTATTATTATTATTTTTCTTATTATTTATATATATATATTTATATAACTAGATTTTTATAAATAGCTAATTGAGTAAATAAATAAATTAATAAATAAATAATTATTTACATATATATATTTATACTAACTTTATTTTACAAATCCCAGAAACGGTATTTAAAATATACCAAAAATTAAATTTAAAAACCCCAAAATCAAAAATACGGATACTTTTAATATACCAAAAATTCAAATTATATACCTCAAAATCGAAAATCAATAAAATTAAAAATTATATATATATCAACGGTGGAATATTTTATAAATATTCCATGAATACTACACTTGTACGAACACCGCAGTGTCGGTGTTACATGAATAACTTAATTCAAATGGTTTTACAATAAGAAATTGGAACCCAATTGAATACAAAACTAAAAGAAGTCTTAATTATGCTCATACAAGCCCAATTGAAAGAATAAATGGTCCAAAACTATCCAAGACCAAGGGATGACGAAAATAGAAAAAAAATTGGTGGCAAAGACTTGGTCAAAATAGTTTGATTTATTTTATTTAGTTTCCTTATTTTTATTTGTAATTTATATTTTTAGTTTCCTAATTTACAATTGTTTAGGGAGTTACTAAATTTTTAGTTGTCAATTTAGTCTTTACTTTTAACCTATAAATATGTCATTACACATTGTGTAAAATAGAACTTTTGACAACTTTGAGAGAATTAATAAAATTGTGAGGTTTTTTTTACATAAGATTTGTTTTTTTGAGAACTTTTGAACTTATTCAAAATAGGAGTCGTGTTTAGTTTTTTGACTTATCAATCTAGACTATGAATCACTTAGATTGTGACGTCATTTATTCCATTTTTATATCAAAATTCTTGTTCCTGTGAGAAACGGGTTTAAGATCATATACCTTAGGTTTTTTCTCCTTTAGGACAAGGGCTGAGGTTTTTAATTCCAACGGTTCAAATAATTCGTTGGGGTGATTTTTGAACTAAATTAACTTGTTTGTGGGTTCTAAGGTTTCTACACCCAACAAGTTGACATCACATTTTATCCACTTTTCTCATGTAATTGCTTATTTTTAACTATATTATGTTTAACCGTAAATCTATATAAAGTCTTGGTGTTCAATCAATTGTGAAAATGAATGCCGTAACTTTTCCTCCTCCTTAAAAAAAGGAGTCCTTTTTTTTTTTTTTTTATAAATAGTTGGTTGGGTGATTGAGTGTTTGTGGGATGTTTGATAAATTTAGAAGAGTGATGGTGGGAGGCGTGAGAAGAGAATGAAAGTGTGGAGTTTGGGGTATCAGGGATGGCAATATCCTATCCGATCCGATCCGACGGATACCCGAAAATTCTGATCCGATGGATCGGGTTTTTTTTCTCAAAAATCGGGTTATGATCGGGTTAGGGTCAGGTTATAATATTAAAATAGTCGGGTCGGTTCGGGTTCAGATTTATGTTATAAATAATCCGATCCGATAATAATTTATAATAAAATAAAATTTTATTTTAACATAATATTATTAAATAAAATAAATTTTTTTTTATAGTTTGTTATAATTTATAAATTTCATTTTTATTATTAAAAAAATATTATTAAATTAAAAAATATATTAGATTATAGTTTAAATTGGGTATGGGTCGGGTATAAGTCGGTTTAAGATCGGATTGGATCGGATCGGTTTTTTAAGGATATGTAGTAGATCGGGTCGGATCGGATTTTTTGATAAAATCGTAGGGTCGGATATGGTTTTTGATTTTTTAACCCGAATCGGGTTAGGGTCGGATATAGATATTATAATTAAGATTTAGGGTCGGACATGGTATTAGCATAACTCGAACCATAATCGATCCGTTGCCATCCCTAATCAGAAATGACACGACGAGGGTGGGAGAGGTTTTTAGAGACAGTCTCATGAGTATTATTGCTTCTATTCTTATGAGCCTTTGGTTATAACTTTGGTGAGGAGTTCCGAGAGCCGTGAAGAGACATGATCGGATTGTTGCGGACCACTAGAGGCAATGGATTTTCATCATTGTGATGGCCTATAATGAGAGGAGGCTTGTGGAGCAAAACCCTCTATCCCATCAGCCCCCAAACTTGACTATCCCATCAGCCCCCAAATTTGACGAAGTTTTATCGATGCTAGAATTCTTATTCATCTGCCCTTTCCTCCCTTTCCTACCCATGACCGTCCATGGTCCAAAACCATCTGAAATGGGGGGACAATGAGGTTCTGGAGTTAGGTTATGGGTCGTGGGTTAGCCCACAACCAAAACTAGAGTGCTCTGCATGGGAGGTGTCTGCACCTTTACCGAAGCAGGGCAACCCTCCTTTGAGTGCCCATAGAAACCCAAGCTACACAAATGTTGTCAAGTCACTCATACACCACATGTGGTCAATTTCCGCCTATCCAAATCTTTGGGACCAAAGGTTTCGATCTCAACATGAAGGCGGACATATTTGCCCCTGATTGCTAGGAGTGTGGTGGTCTTGACAACTCGTCCTAATTGAGAATAGATTATTATTAGTACTTCAACATCAAAATACTTAATTTGAAGTTCATACAACTAATGGGATATGGTCAAAAGGTCCAATGTAAAAGACGTTTAACTCTGTGAAGCTCACTATCCAAATAGATATGTTACGTCTAAATGTGTCAACAAGTAAGGATCAATCTCCTCGAATAGGGGACACGGCCTGAACCACTTGGACCGACTTACCAAGTGATTGTTATCGACAATAAATTAACTAGTTTGTAACCTCCAGAGGTTTTTGGTATATCGAAAGACAACTCTGCTCCTACTATATCGGTAAGAGGCCAATCACAATTCCTCTTAGCAAGAGATTGTATGCATACTCCCCGAGTAATAAGCCTTGTTAAGAAACTGATCGCTCTCATTGACTAGAGGACATATTCAATTAAATTTTGTGCCAGTCTTAGTTTCCTAAGATAATACGAAACACATCCTTTAGATAAGGGAAGAAATCCCCCCCGAATTGTCAAACTTTCGAAGTGATAAAGATTTTAAATCTCTCGAAAATATTTGAATAGAAGAATCCCAAGATTGTTAGACTTTCTCGTAAGGAAACTAGAGTTGTAACACGCTGAGTACACACGATTCTTATGGCAGGCAAGTGTATAAACTTTTGGCACACCGAAACTCAGGTAAGCTCTCTTAGACCAAACACTTGACACGCAAATCACAGGGCTACCAACTCTTTCTCTCTTCCTGTCTCTTGCTCTTAGTTTGTTTCATTCATATCGAAAACCGTTTTTTCTGATTTGAACGTCAGAACTTCCTCTGTTAGAGCACCCTTCGACGTTTTTTTATAGGTTTTGAATCATTTCCTGGAGTAACTATTTCAGTCAAAGAGAGCCAGAATATATGGAACGAAAATCGACCTCCAACAATAACCAAATGGTAGCGGTGGAAGTAGAGGCCAGCAAAGGATGAAATTCAAGGGTCCACTGTCGAACGGAAACGTAATGCCCAAGTAACAATCCATGGGCCATTGGTAAGAATATGCACTATTTGCAAATGGTATTGAAGTTTCCATAAGAAGTACCCACTTTCTAGGTCTATGAGCTCGAAATCATCATAAAGATCCCACAAATCCTTCAACCTTGAGCTAGCCGACCTCTGTGTCCAAAACCTTGACAATCAAGGATTTTCTCCATTGTTTCCTGTGCCTCTGGATGACATCTGTAGGTATAGGGGCTGTTGGTTAATATGCTCATGAGGGGCATTTTAATTTGAATTTAAATTTTAAATGAGGGGATAATAGGTGGTTAACCCGTTATCCCACGTTTTCAACTTCCCCAAAAAATATGATCTCTCTCTATCTGAGTATTTGTACGTGTGTTAAACTTTCTGAAAGTGTGTTAAACTTTCTGGAATTGAGATTGAGAGTTTTGATGAGAGGATTATTTTCTCTACACATTGTGAGAGAGAACCAAGGCAATTGAGTATTGCCAAGTGAGAAATTGAGAGATTGATATAAGAAACATTTGAGGGATCGAAAAATTTTGAGCAGGAAATTTTCCATCATTGGACTCACCGGATTTTGAGTTGAAGCGTCGTGATATTGCGACGGTGGTTCGAATTTTGTGATCATCATTCCGACTGTGAGATTGTTCGAGAAAAGTTTTATGGTTCCCAAATTCTCTATACCTATTCATTAAGGAACACCTAAAATTTAATCTTTTAATTTTTCAAAAGGTACCATACTTCCGTAAGTATGAAACAAATCCAACAGGGGCAATAGGCAATGACTTTCTGAGTCGGAAATAATGTCAGATGAACTTTGGTGGGAAGCAGTATTGGAAGTTTCTCCAACGAACTTTTGAAGAAAGGTTGGCTTCAGCTTATGCCCATTGGTTGGCCAATAGAAGGCAAAGAATCAGAATAAACCACTTGCACATCAACCATGGAGGGGAGCAAAATGATACCAAAAAGCTTGAAGAGAGGCAAAAAGGTGTAAACTTTTATAATTGAACATAATGTTAGCTTCCCTTGAATGTGTACAAAAGGATAGGCAGGCGTGAGAGCCCAAATCCGACCTTTTGTAGACTCTATAATGCACCCTCCAAGAAGATTATCAAAAAGAACTTGGTAATGATAATTGAACCATCAGTAAAATTGTTTCTAATTTTTCTTTTCAAATTAAAATCTGGCATTTGGAACTGATAACAAATAAATTGCAGTGAAGGGTAATAACCAACGGCCAATTTATATAGGACTTTTGTAAAAATTAGCCACATTAAGGGTAACACTAATTACCCAAGAGCTCCCAAGAAGTAACCATATAAACCTGCCTAAAAACACAAGCCTCGCACTCATAATCAATCAGGCACAACATCAAGAGATAGATCAACATCTTTACTGCTATTAAAGCCAATGCTAAAATTCTGGGGTTCATTCATACAACTAATACACTCTGCATGATCAACAGTAAGGTAGGATACGGGCATACATGGTAGAGTTATATAAAAATTGGGTACAATTTCTGATATCTTTCCAATTTCAGAATTCTACAGTCTATGCCGATTAAGGAATGAGTTCATTGCTAGAAGATTTATATAAGTTTCAAATTTGAGCAAATTGTGGTTATGGATGGACAACTTTTCCTAGCATAGTTGTTCAACCACACATTGGAAGTAGTTCCCAAGTTTGAGCAAATGCGAGTAGAATTTCCCAAGCCCATAGAAGTAGTTCAACCCCTCAGATTTTCCTAGCAAAGGCAACTACTTCTATAGGCTTGGAAAAGTCTGTGCCGTTGAACTTTTAACTTGGACTGCCTTTGCATTGAAGTCGCATCTGTCAGGATGGCTAAGTGGAGTTTCTAGCAGACAGAATGGTTTAGGGTTTAGGATTTAAAAATAAGGATCAGGTGCCTTCTAACATTTTTGCAAAACTCGTTGATGATGTCAGTGGAGTATTTTTTTCACTACCAGAAAACCCACTTTCAACGATTAAAATTAGCAACAGAATTCAGACATATTAGCAACGTATAATTTAACGATGAAATTAGTCACGGAAAAATCAGTCAGAAAAAAATCCGTCGCTAATTTTAGCGATGGAAATATTTTCGTTGGTAATCCATCACTAATTTTAGCGATGAAAATATTTCCGTCGGTAATCCGTCACTAAAAATTGAAAAAAAAAATTCAGACAAATTAGCGACAAAATTAGCGATAAAAAAATCCGTCGAAAATAATTCCGTCGCTAGGCTCTTATACCTTACATATATGTAAAATATCATTTTATATATTTTTTTCATTTCTCTTTTGTTGCATGAAAAAAAAATTGTTATTATAAATTACGGTAAATAAAAATGATAACTAAAAATATAAATTATGAGTCTAGGTAATTAATGATAGTAATAAAAACACAAAAAATAAAAAAAAGAGTAAAACAAAAGAATAAAATAACAAAATAATAAAAACACAAAATAATTAAAAATACAAAAGAAACAAAAAACAAAAAAAGAATAAACATAGAGGGCGGTTCCACCGCCCTCCTATTTTTAATTTTTTTTAATTTTTTTTAATTTTGTTTTTTATTAATTTTATTGTATTTTTTTTATTTTTTATTCTTTTATCATTTTTATTCTTTTAATCATTTTTCATTAGTTTAAAATAATTAAAAAAATAAAAAAACCAAAAAAGCATGGAGGGCGGTTCCACCGCCCTCCTATTTTTTAATTTTTTATTTTATTATTTTATTTTGTTTTTTATTCATTTTATTATATTTTATTTATTTATTATTTTTTTATCATTTTTATTCTTTTAACCCTTCTTTTATTAGTTTAAAATAATTAAAAAAATAAAACAAAAAAATAAGCATGGAGGGCAGTTCCACTGCCCTCCTATTTTTTTATTTTTTTTTATTTTTTTTTATTCATTTTATTGTATTTTATTTATTTTTTATTCTTTTATCATTTTTATTCTTTTAATCCTTTTTTTTATTAATTTAAAATAATTAAAAAAAAAGCATGGAGGGCGGTTCCACCGCCCTCCTATTTTTGAATTTTTTTTTCTTTTTTTCTTTTTTTATTTAATTTTTTATTCATTTTATTGTATTTTATTTATTTTTTATTCTTTTACCATTTTTATTCTTTTAACCCTTTTTTTATTACTTTAAAATAATTAAAAAAATAAAACAAAAAAACAAAAAAAAAGCATGGAGGGCGGTTCCACCACCCTCCTATTTTTGATTTTTTTTTTATTTTCTTCTTTTCTTCTTTTATTTTTTTATTTTTTATTTTGTTTTTTATTCATTTTATTGTATTTTATTTGTCTTTCATTCTTTATCATTTTTATTCCTTTTTTTATTAGTTTAAAATAATTTAAAAAAAAAACATAGAGGGCGGTTCCACTGGTGGTGGAACTGCCCTCCTATTTTATTTATTTATTTATTTATTTTATTTATTTTATTCTATTTTATTTGTTTTTTATTCTTTTATCTTTTTTTATTAGTTTAAAATAATTAAAAAGAAAACAAAAAAATAAACATAGAGGTGGTTCCATCGCACATGTACACGGTGGAGCCGCCCTTTTTTTTTAATTATTTTGTATTTTGTATTTTGTATTCTTTTGTTTTTTTATTTTTTTTATTTTTTTTTATTTTTGTGTTTTTATCACTACCATTATATTATTATTAATTACCTTAAATTAAAGTTACCATTCTCATAAAAAAAATAAAAAAATAAAAATACAAAATAAAAAAAAAATTAAAAATAGGAGGGCGGTTTGACCGTGCATGTGTCGAGGTGAAACCGCCGTTATTTTTTTTCTGGTTTTCTTTCTTCCTTTTGTTTTTTAATTATTTTATGTTTTTATTAAATATAATTTTATGTTTTTTATTAAATATAATTTTATATTTTTATTAAATATAATTTTTGTTTTTATTAAATATAATTTTGTATTTTTATTAAATATAATTTTGTGTTTTTATTAAATATTATTTTGTGTTTTTATTAAATATAATTTTTTTATTAAATATATATTTGTATTTTTATTAAATATAATTTTTTGTTTTTATTAAATATTATTTTGTGTTTTTATTAAATATAATTTTTTGTTTTTATTAAATAAAATTTTGTATTTTTATTAAATATAATTTTATGTTTTTATTAAATATAATTTTATGTTTTTATTAAATATAATTTTATATTTTTTAAATATAATTTAATGTTTTTATTAAATAAAATTTTATATATTTTTAAGTTATGGTATTGTATTTTTAATATTGAGAGTTAGAAATAAAGTATAAAAATAGAAAAAAAATAAACTAATAACACAAAGGTGAAGGTGATGGTGGCATGGTGGTTAAGGTTTTTAATATCTCTTTCTCACACCTAGATTCGAATCTAGGTGTGAGCATTTTTACAACAAATTAAAAGTAGGCGGATGGGTCGAGCTCGGGACAGGTGCTTGTGTGGGAGGCGGATCGGGTTAGGCGGGTCGGTCTCTCGGGCACGTACACTTGGTTCTTGCTCAGTTCTCAGTTCAGCGACGGAAATATTCCGTCAGTAATTTAGAAATAATTAAAAAAATTAAAAAATAAAATTAGTGACGGATTATTATTTCCGTTGCTAATAATTTAGGAATAATTAAAAAAATAAAAAATTCTCCGTAGATTATTAATATCCGACGATTATTAAGGACAAAAATATTTCCGTCGCTAATCTATCGCTAATTAACGATGGATTAGTGATGACTTTTCTTAGCGACGGAAAATTTTCGTCGGTAAATTAGCGAGATGACTTTCAGTGACGAAAAATTCCGTCGCTAATTTTTCGTCGATAATACTTTTACCGACGGAAATTTGAGTATCAACGACGGATATTTCCGTCGCTAATACCCATGTTTCTTGTAGTGTTTCCCCCTCAACTTCTTTTGCATTTAAAAATTATAACTATCATGTTTACAAAATCTAATCAAAGTCATCAATTTTTTAGTTAAACTATTTTAGGTTAACTTACCCACACTACTTCAAATATTGATATAATTTTTTATATGTGTGACAATCAATTAAATTATCTATATATGATTACCCTCTAGTAAAAAATCAAAGTGAAGTTTTATGCCTGTGATAAATAATTTTTATTTTAAGTTTAATTTTAAGAGAGAAAAATAATTAAATTATAGAAGACAAAAATAATTCAAATGTTTATGTGCACAAAATATTAATGTATAATTTAGAGAAAACAAAAACATTACCCCTCTAATCTTTTACCTTCTATATTTTTCCCATTTAACATTTTACCCCATATCAAGTGCTACATCATATTAAAATGTGAATTTGCATTCATTTTGTAAAATTTATTCCATATAATCCCATTTATTCTTTTTTTTTTGCCTACTTGAGTGAATTGATCTATTATTTTTTCACAACCATGTATGCATATTATAAAATCATGACAATTGACAAAAATCAATGTTTCTAGTAGGATCACAATCTTGCATCCTACTTAGAATTCAATCTAGTACACACTCTTGCACCCTGATAGACTTTCCCAGGCCTACAGAAGTAACCTTCGCTGGGAGCACAATGAGAGTCTTGTGAGCAGATACAAAGCCCTTCAAGAGCACAACCATCCTTCACTATTTCCAACCCATCTTTCAATCCAAGTATTTGATCTGTCCACTCACTTGAAAACAACGCATCTGGATCATACACTTTCTTAACTTTCAGAAATTGTTCTGCATTTCTATATTTCCTAATCACTCCATCAAATGCTATGTTACGATTTTTTCCCCAATGTGGCAACCCTCCATACTTGAACACCCCAATTTGCTCAATCTCTTCAAGTATGTCTTCATAAAGCCTTGGTATCATAGGGTCTTTGCTTCTATAATATGTTATGTCAAAGTCTATTCCATCTTCTTGCTTGCCTAAGTACGCACTTGAGGCCTTCACATATCGCATTAGAATTCCATTGTAGAGTTCAACGCCACATAGTGAGTTTGGCTCTAAATCGACTAGCTTTTGCACATCTTGGATGAAGCTCTTGACATTTGACAAGCCAATGCTAAGTGTTGTTTGATGGAAGAATTGTCCCTTGACTCTCGGGTCCCATGGACATGCGGTGATGAGCTCATCTTCAAGGCTATCCAGGCAGCTTCCTGAAGACTGGAGACGATTTTGGTATCCAACAACAGGGTAGCCAATAAATGCAAGACCTGAAACATTAGTGGCAGTTTAGAGAAAAGTACTTTTGTTTGATCCCACTAAACATGAACATGTTTCACTCAAAGTAGCTAACTCTTCATAAAGAAATCTGCTCTGTGATTATTAAGCACCTGTGATTTTTTTCAGTAGCAAATAAATGCCTAGGTAAGAAATAAGTACAACAATCACAGTTTGAGAGACGATGCCAGCACGAATTTCCTTTGTGCGCTGCCAATGCACTTAGTGCTTGTTTCACATTTCATAGCATCTCTCTTTTGATAGGCAACAAATTTCGAATACAGAAATTGCTTTAGTACCATTATTTTTCAAGCCGTATGCTGTGGCAGAGAGAAGCGACGTAATGAGTCTTGAGGTGCTACATTTACCATCACCATTTTTTGTTGCTTCTTGACTCTCCTCTAGTTAAACATCAAGCAATGTAGAATTAGAGCAAAGCAAAAATAGGCATAGTTAGACAAAGCAAAATTATGGCGTTGTTAACTAACCTAATGCTCTATTTGCTGCAAGCTCAATTGTAAGTGTGGATTGGAATCCAGTGAAATCATTGACTCCATTGCCTGAAATGTTGGTGGAGACACGATCGTCTTTTTTATATACAGCCTTACGTTGACTAGGATACCATGTTATGTCCGCAAATTCATGCTGATTGCCATAACTAGCTGCTTCATCTGCCAAGTCTGAATCATTCCTTATTAAGTAGGTTATGGATCGCTTGAAGAGTGGTTGCAATTTTAGAGTAACCTACAAAAGGGTCATTAATCATTTATATTTATCTCATCTATTTAAAAGAAAATTGTTCTTTCTATTGTTTGTCATAGTTATGCCTTAAAAAAAAAAATCGTGTTTTACATTTGATTAACAATGGAAATTATAAAAAGTCGTGAAAAATATTTCCCCAATATCAGTTTTATAGTCAACCTTTTGCCCCGGCTAGTCTCACCCTTGGGAAACCAAGATCTTGAAAAAATTCATGAGGAAGGATGAAAAAGAATAAAATCGATGAATCATCGGAAAAGGCAATGAAAAATATTTAAGGTAATATGACAGTCTTTGCTGCAAAGGGACGAAATCTCTCCCTACACAATTGGTAGTTTTACATATCTGGTCTGAATAAGTCATTGTGACATTCTCGAGTTTAAGAAAAGTAAGGTTCAAGGATTAATGGTTAAAAGTGTGTTTGGTGTATGCTTGGATGAATTTTTGTTGTATAACATCCTGCAATATTAGTAATACCTGTGAAATAACACCGAGCACCCCAAGTGAAACTTTGGCAGCCTCCAAATCAGCTTGACCATGATCAAGCACTCGAACCTTAGCAAATCCATCTTCAGGTCCTCCAGGGGTGACAATTCGAAGTCCTACGACATAGTCATGAATTGAACTTCCCTTGCCCCACAATGAGCTACCATGAGCACCGGTCCCTAGCATTCCACCCAGAGTCATCCCCCAAAAATAGGGTGCATAAGGCAGGGCAAGCCCTGCCTTGGCAGCCTCATTGATCAACTGTCTAAGAGTCAAACCACTCTCCATGGTCATCATCATTGCAGATTGATCGATTCTCAATGTGCGATTGAGGTACTTGGTGCTTATGATCAATCCATCCTCATCATCTGGACAAACAAGCTTGGGAATGCTATGAGAGTAACGTGTAGTTACCTTCATTTTCTTTCTGCTTTTGGTTGCAAATGCCACTGCTTGGATGATTTCATCTTCTGATGTTGGGTATGCTGCATTGGCCTCTCGACAAATGCTTCGATCAGGAAACATGCCATAGGTGTTTGTGATTATGCAGTTTCTCGTTCCTGATGAACACTTTATTGGATCTTCCGGAGGAGTACAATCTACCATCAAAATGAACAAAAAGTGAAACAATGATTGATAACAAATTCGCATATTGATCCTTTGGGAGCATAAAATTGGCATTCTTGTAACTGAAGGTGACTAGCAGTTGAAATTTTGTGCATGTATACAACATATAGGTGTTCTTGGCTATGTGGCCTTAAATAAAATGGAGGAGGGTGAATGAAGGACAAAGCTAAGAAACCTGTTTGACAAGGACAATGATCTTGCATACTTACAAGTTAAGATCCTCTTCTTGTTTTCTTCTTTTTTATAAATTAGTTGTTGAAAGCTTCAAAGGTGCGAACTTGGGTGTGATCACTTTGGCAATGTTTAACATATTTGGTTGGTGAGATTTTGTCACATTTGTTTAGAATACTTATATGTTGGGTCAGGAAACTAACACTTGCTTAAGACAACATGACTTCAGCTTAGTTCTCTCTTCCTCTGGTTAAATCTTTTAAGCAAAGCATCGCTCAGAGAGAGAGAGAGAGAGAGAGAGAGAGAGACTGAGGTATTTGTCTGGGGTGGCAAGAATAATATTGATTGCATTTTATAAGAAATAATTCAAATCCAACATTTCAAAATGGTGCAGGTTCTTATCCTATCACCCAGAAGGGATAACAACATAATGGCTCCCTCACTCTTTTTGTTTAACAAAAATGGAAAAAGGTTGTATCTTCATAAGACAAAATATGTTTTACCTCTTGAAACTTTTATTTAGTTCATATTTTAGCCTCTAACTTTAAACTACTGTTTTGTATTCACTGCATCTCTATCCTGCATCATTGTCATGCGGACAACAATATATCATAGTAAAATAAGTAGGTCGGTAGATATAAATATCTTTTTTCATGTGCATGTTGAAGAGATAAACCAAATGAGAAAATACGAATATGAAGGACAAATTGAAAGTACTCTGATTGACAACTTGTAAACATGCCAATAAAACTTGGAAGGACCAAAAAATTTGGATATTGTGGCACTTTCCATACGGACACCTGATCTCGTTTCCATTCATGAACTCACGATTACTCCAGCAAATTGTGAAAAGTATGCCACCCATTAGCAATTTTTGGTACAATTGCCCAATGTCCAGGTATATTCTTCTCATACATCCAAACAGTATCTTCTTTCATTATTGAAATTCCATAACAATTATCAAATTGATTGATCAACAAATATACCTTAGTTTTGCTTTTACTATTAACTAATTATAAATCAACACAAAATTTAACTTATTTGTGAGGTCTTCTAGGTTTTTGACTAGGTCTTGTATAATTATATAAATACCCTGCTATCCGGTGTAAGACACCTTCATAATTATCTATTTATTATCCCTAAACTTGCCTTTTACCTTAACTCCTCTTCTTTGCTCTCCCTGTGGTCGCCTCTCTCTCTTCTCTCTCACTATTGTCCTCTGTCTTTCTTGTTTTCCAAACCTAGCCTTTGTTTGACGGGTTATCGAAACCCTCAAAATTAATACTGATTCTCCGATACGATAAATTTATAGCAATAGTGGTATCAGGTCGAATTCCAAGAGAACTAAATTGATTTAATTTCTTAGTTAAGTGTTAAAAAATAAAAGTGAGGGGTTTTATCAAATAAATTCTTAAATTAAAAATAACAAAAAAAAAAAGAAACAAATTAACAATGAAAATAATAAATATTAAAAGAAAAAAATTCAATTTACCAAATTCCGATCCAAGAATTCATATATTCGATTGTCTTATTGATCATTGGTTAAAAATATTATTTTTATAATTCAAGCATTTAACCGTAGATCTATTAGTATAGCCATAATAAATCTTATGTTTTCCTAAATTAATTGATCAAACACAGTATCCAATCAAAACTTATCATTAATCGACTGGACACGATAGCGTTCCATATCAATATAATGATAGCATTAAGGTTTGTGAAAACAGTTAAACCAAAATATAAATAATTGGGATAGCCGTAATTATTTAATTTTGTTCCATCGATTCCCTAAGTTAAATATGAATACCGGTAAAAGACTCATAAACAAAATTAACATAGTTGCTATTTGTACTATTTATTTACGAGAATTACGGATCACTGAAATCCTGGATAGCAATAGAAAAAATTAATATTGAGTTAAATTGTCAGATTAATCAATATCAATTTTTCATGTAAATAAAATCAAGAATTAATGAATATTGAATTAAAAGGGCAAGAAATTAAATTAAGCATCTAACCTCACAGTGAAGATAATCGAATAAAAATTTCCCTTGAATCAAAAAAATAAACTAACTACTCGTTGTGAGTATCGACACAAGGAAAAAAGAAAATTAATGTTCCTAAAGAAAATAAAAAAAGCTAATGGGAGAATGAGCAACCAGCCGTGACTTGTGGAGTTCTGAAAAATAATATAGCAGCAGCCTTCTTTTGAAATGTTTCAGAATATGAGCAGCCGGCTTCTTGTGTAGTAAAATTGAGAATATGTCTCTTTCCTTAATTCAACAGCAGTCGGCCCCCCTTTTTCTTCTTTTTTTTTTTTTTTTTGGAATTATGAAAAAAATTGGAAGCCACTTCCTGTTTTCTCTGGGAAAAAATTAATATCCTGCGACCTTGCTTTCTTGAAGAGTTATAAAATTGGTGAATAGCTTCTTTCTTTTCATAGTCTCCAAAATTAGATAGGTTACAAAATTTTTCTCCTACTAAAAACAACGCTTACTAAAAATAAAAACTCTACTAAAATATTGAATTAAAATTCAAGTTCTCCTCTTCAAAGCCCAATAAGATGTCTTGATCCAATTAGCTCCAAAATTACTTCATTAAACCCAATTTGCTCCAAGTCTTTAAATTCAATCTCCTAAAAATAAAGATCATCAAAAATCAATCATTGGGGTATCAAACAATTCAAATTTAAACCATGATAACAATAATAAATTCAATAAATATTCATGTTATCGTTGTTTATTTGTCAATCGTGTTATGTTGCCCTCTCTCTTTCTTGTTTGTTAACTTGGCTATTGTTTTAAGTGCTCTCTCTCTCTCTCTTCCTTTCATCTCCCTCTTCCCACTTCTCATTTTCGACAGTAGAAGACCACAGCGATAGCCACCGTGGGTGGCCACTTGCAAGGCTAGCTCACGCATTGGCGGTGGCCAGTGATCACGAGTGAGGTCATGCAAGGGCTATGCCTAGCTAGGTCGGTGCGAATCCATGTCTAGCACGAACAGTGACTTTCTTCCTCTTACTACCCGAGCCCGTTAGGGCAAGAACCCTAACTTAGTCTTTTGTTTAAGTTCTTGTTCTAATTGTGATGCATATGATGTTACAGTAGGACTATGTGCCTTAGATATCTATTTTGTGCTTGATCCTATATTAGGTAAGAGACGAGTATCCATATGACATATTTTGACCTATATTGGATCTAATCTTATTCTTTCTCCCCAACTATAACATTTTGATATTTCGTTACGAATATCTTATGTACTTGGATAAGACATGTTATTTATATGTTGTTTGTCGTAATACAAAAAATTATGGTTTTAACAATAGAAATTTTAAAAAAATTCATTATAAAATATGCGTCATAAACATTTAACGATGAAAAATAAGAAATTCGTAGCCAAATTAGTGATGAACAAAAATTTCATCGCTAAATTTATGGTTAAATTTAGTGATGAATATTATCATTCGTGGTTACATTTAGTGATAAATTTTTAAATTCGTGACTAATTTTAACTATGAATTTAAAATCCGTAATTAAATTTAGTGACAAATATTAACATTCACAGCTAAATTTAGCCACTAATTTTAAATCTGTGACTAAAATTAGCCACAAATATCAATATCTATGGCTAAATTTAGTTACGAATGACAAGATCTATGGCTAAATTTAGTTACGAACGACAAGATCTATGGCTAAATTTAGCTACGGATAGTAAATTTCGTGACTAAATTTAATGACTGATATGAACTTCTGTGGTTAAAATTAACGACGGATACAAATGTTCATGGCTAAATTTGGCCACAAATAAAATCCGTGACTAAATTCAGTTACGAAATATTCAAATCCGTGACTAAATTTCACCATGAATATTTAGCAACGAATTTTGTCATGAATTTAATTATTTCTTCTATTTTTTAATTGTAAAATCAAATTGAAAAGAAAATTATTTTGTATAATTTATATTTAACATTAATTAAATACTACACAAAATATTCAATAAACATTCAAAATACTCAATATCATGAAAACAAAATAAATTAAATTAAAACATCCCAAATAATCTGTAACATGAGCAGTAGTCTACATCATATTGTAGCAATATCAGGAAAAAAGAACTACTTGTACATGCCAAAACACTGAATGCAGATTGTGATTCTGCCCCTTGAACATCCATTTTTCCTTTTTTAATTCTTCAAGAAGAGCAGTAGCCAAATTTCTAGTTAACTGGTTGTCCTCGAATTTGAACAGTTGGAGGTCTTGCTTGGTTCATGGCTGCTTGACTTGCCATCCTACAGAATAGCAGAAAATGGATCAATGAGAGGCTGATACATATGATAGCAACTTCTACCACTAACCTAGATCAAGAGAATTATACACCAACCACATTCAAAACAAGAAAACTCTCATCCAGGGTAAAGGGAGCATAAGAAGGAAAACAACTCAAACCATGGTAATGTTAACTAGAAAGGAAAATTCTCTATAGACTGGTCAAAGACTTGGTTCCATTTCAAAGGAAAAAAAAAAAAAAAAATAGAGAAATCCTCTACCTGTTCTTGATTTCAGCAGCCATGGCCATAAAAGCCTCTTCAACATTAGTAGAATTTTTAGCACTAGTCTCCATGAAAGGGATACCAATTTCACCTGCAAAAGCCTAACGGTGCCAGTGTAAGAATACTTAACACTTGATCCACTTAAAGAGGACCAAAGATCTGGTCACAACAAAGTAAGAGTATCGCAATTACCTTGGCTGTCTCATAGCACACTACCTTTTTTGCTGTGAGATCACACTTGTTGCCCAACTAGAAGTATGTTCACATTCTTACTTACATAACGGTCAATTTCATTCAGCCATTGCTTTTCATTGTTGAAGTTTTCTTGTTTTGTCACTTCATAAACAACCTGACAGGAAATAAAAAAGAAAAAAAAAAAACCAGTATAAGATCAATCTGCAAAAGCCACTCATTAGCAAAGGATATGAGCCGCACAGTGATGCCATGCGCCCTACAGTAGTAGCTGCTAGTTATTGCCCTAAAACATTCTTGTCCATCAGTGTCCCACTGCATATTCAAAGGACTCAAAATGAATGACCAGTAGTGAAACCGTGTTCCCTTGAAAGAAAACCAGCAAAATATTCCGGCACCATTTCCTTGAAAGAAAGCCAGCAAAATATTCCAACATTATGCACTGTTTGCCTAGTTACATAGCATGCATAACATACTGTTTACATGGTTACATCAAAGTTTAACCATACGAAGAGTCATCCAAATTAAGAAAGAAACAATTACATAGGCACCCATCAATAGTGGAGAAAAATGATTTGTCCCCATTCAGCCGCAAAAACAAGAATGTGCACATGATAGTTCCAGCAGCAGCTACGATCCTGGCACCATTTCCAGAAAATTCTGAAACAGCAAGCTCAGCCTGAGTCAAAATGTAAAACAGCAGGTTGAAACTTGGAAACCATTGAAAGAAAACTTAATTTTGCTGCATAAAACCCATAAGGAAATGGGTCACAAAACAAGAAATGCCTCTGAATCCAGTAACTCCCCCACATTACTGTGTCTAACACAATTCTGCTTTGTGCTCTAACACACTTCATTAATTGTCCCAACTTTAGGTTGAAAAATGATTATTCAAGAAAGGCAAGACAAGATACTGTGATCAACTTAAAGCATGCGAAATCTGTCCTATTAACAAGAGCTTAATTTAATTTAATTTTTTTTTAAAAAAGATTATTGCACAAAGCCATAACCTATGAAGCAGGGAAGATGAACACCATACAATGGACAAGAGAAGACAGGAATCAGCAACAGAACAAAACCCAAAGTATATGACACAAACATTACATGGACATGCTACATAAATATACATAAACAAAAAAATTACCAGTGAGATAGCAATTACAATGCAGAATCATGATAATGACATAATGATAAACATTAAAAAAAAAATCAAATCACATAAATCATAATATAACAACATAATTTAAAATCAACATTTCCAACGAAAACCCTTTTTGTCACTAAATTTAGTAACGAAAACACATTTCGTCACTAAAATTAGTGATGGAAGAACTAATTTGTCACTAAATTAGCGGTAAAACTTGCAACAAAGCCTACTTTTAATCACTCCTTGCAATGAATTTAGCAACGAAGCCTACTTTTATCCACTACCTTTGCAATGTAATTAATAACAAAAAGGTAATCCTCGAAAATTTACAACAAAGTTAGAGATGAAAATATATTTTTTATGTGGTTCATTAATAAAAGGAATTTGGTTTTCATAATTACATAATGATTAGATTACTTAAATAAATTTGTAATTTCTTTTAAGGTTATAATTGATGATACTTAAAATAAATACAAATTCATTTGCCTAATTTTTAAAAAAATTGTTCGATACCGAATGTAGTCTTGTACTTAGCCAAAAATAAAATATATATTTATATAAGTAAAATCCTATTACTATACATGGTAATACTTCATATCTTGGTTATACGAGATTAGAATCCTGGATCTGATCACATGGTAATAATTCGTTAAAGATTAGTTGAATTATTTATTGTCAAATATGATTAATTTGGTGAGAATTATAACATTCACTATGTATTCAATCTGATTTCATTACTCAAATGGATCAAAAAGAGAGATATGGTTGAAAATAGTTCATAAGAGAGTGTAAAAAGAATTTACCCACGAAATTAGTTACGCATTCCCAAGTACCATTGCAAATTAGCAATGAACTTAGTTATGAAAATATTTTTATGACCAATTATCGATGAATTTAGCCATGAATAGAGAAATTCGTTACTAAATTTTGCTACGTAAATATTTTGTGGCTAATTAGTAACAAATTTCACCGCAAATTCAGTCTTCATCCCTACATTTTGCGACAAAACTAAGATTCGTCACTAAATTCAGTAACGAAGATTGGATTCGTAGCAAAATTTAGTCAAAAATTGCTATTCATCATAAATTTGTCACGAACTGATAGTTTCTTGACTAAGTTTGCCATGAAAATTTTTTGTGACTAATTAGTCACAAACTTAGCCATGAAAATATTTTAGTAACTAATTAGCTACGAATTTAATTATGAATACTTTAATCATTTCTTATTTTGCCATGAGTATGATTTCATCGCTATTTTCTTTGCAAAATAGTGACAACACTCATTTTCATCCCTAATTTCATCATAAAATAGCGATGAATTTATTTCGTCGCTAAATTCTGTCACTAAAATCATGTTTTTTATAGTGATAGATGACTTGCATTGATCTCAATTCTTTATTGAAAGCTCTTCTGCTATGTTGGGGGTGACCTGAATCCTGCTAGATCCAAGAGAATTTGCAGTCATGATTCTGTTATCTGATATCCTACATTAAGAACCAATTGATGCGTATCAGAATGGATTTAATTTTGATAAATGCCTCTATTTATTACCTTTGTCTTTAGACAATCCTTTAGGGCAGTGGTGTCCATCTGAAAAGTCTGGATGGTTATGTTTTGATACTATTCCCGTTTATGAGAGAGGCAGTGTTTTATTTTTAAGTTTCCCAAAAGAAGGTCGTGAGGACCATCAGTATGGCTATTCTATTGTACTGCTAGAATTCTTTGTTAGTTGTGAACTATCTACTTGATTCATATCAAAATATTGGGCAGTTGGGAAATTCACCATAACCACCGGCGAAGATAGTGTAGGAAAACAATTGAAAAAAAATTTAATGTGTACACTTTTAACAATATAAAATTTACTAAAAATTAGGTGTGAGTACTATTCGATTAAAATCAAAAAAAAAAAAAAACTGTCTTCTTTTCCGAACAACTTTTTATATTTTGGGCGATTTATTCGGTTTTAGATATCGTAAAACTAAAATTTAATCTAATTTATTTGAACGGTTATCAATTTTAATAAATTCTGTTTCAATTAAACTGAATTAGTTGAATTAGTTAAATATATAATTTTCAGATAATTTTTATTTATGTAAATATTAATTTAATATTGAAAAATATTTTAAAGGTTATTTTATTGAATAATGATGTAATGTTAGTTATTTTTTATTTTATGAACTAATAGTAGAATAGTAAATTTAGTTTAAAATTTTTAAAATTTTGTTAATTTGTTTAAAATTTGAATTTTCAAATTTTCAAATTGACATTTGGTTACTAGAATTATTAGTGAATTTTAAATTTTAAAATTATAGTTTGTAGTTACATGTTGATGTAAATAATATATATTATATTTACATAGACATGAGTAGGAAGTACTTAAAAGTCCCTGATTTCAATAATTCAGTCAATTTGGATAATTGAATCGAATTAACTATTTAATTTGGTTAAATCAAATTATCAATTTCTGATCTATGAGATTCTGTTATGGTCATGAGAATTACATGATCAAATTAAATCAATTATTTTAATTTCGATCATTTCGCTTACCTTTTGACCATATGATCCCCACACTAAAAATTTAAGAAATGCCACAAAAACTCATAAAAATATTACTAAATATCTTAAAAATACCACAAATTATTATTTTTTTTTAAGAAAATAGCTCATACATATTATACTCACCCCTTAATAATTTTTTCTCCCTAGATATATAACTATTTTGATTGTATAGTATATTTTCCATACATCTAAACTATCGTATCATCTGCAAGTTCAATGCTACAAAATTGGACATCCATGTGATGCCATTCATATTTGTCCATTTTGTACAAAGATTAATTTATCGTGTGATGCACAAAGAGGGGAACATTTCAGGTTGTAACTAGGAAACAAACACAAAATTATATCCTTTGATCGAATAACCAAAATTGATGTTAGTCACAATCAAATCATTGTCATCCGAGATCATTTCGAACCTGTCCTCAAAACCTTTGAAATCTATTGTATTGTCATACATCTTGTCTTTCATTCAATGGCATGTAGTGGTCAAAGACCGAAAGCCAAAGTGTTTTTGAGATGCATTTTATCTTCATCTTCTTCTTGTGTCAGCACAATTTGTCGACAACGCATATTTTGTCATTCCTTCTTGGAAACTAATGCGTGGCGACCAACAGGGTCATAATATAATTTTCAAGTATGGCCACAAGATGTTCTAAAAGAAGCCTTGTGGGAACAATTTTGGGTGCTTTTAATGGCCTATGGGGTTAAAACACAAAACAAAAACCAAAAAAAGCTAAACTAATCATGGACAGGTGTGGTGAGGTAGATATTGTTATGGTTTGAATTGAACCATCGGATTGAACCGTTTGAATCATTGACTGGTTCATAATTTTAGGATCAGAATTAAAATTGTGTTCATAAGATTTGGTTGTACAAGAAATTCTGCAGTATATAATTATAAAGTGTTATTGTTTCTTAATTCATACCCCAACAAAGACAATCAAAGATTGCAGGAATCGGCACCGGAGGGAAGTCTCCAGGGAAGAACAATGTTGCTGCAGCCTCCTCTGCTGTTCTTGCTTCAATCAACAAATCATTTCGGAGTGCACATAGAAAGCTTACAAAAATCTTCTCTAGATTGGCTTGAATCAAGACCCCAAATCGAGGAAAAGGTTTCAAAGTCTTGAAAAAATGCCCCCCAGAAGATCTCTGCAAAGAGCTTTGTTTCGAAAATCCTCTGCTTCCTTCATTGCAATTTCCAGCAAGGAGAACCATCTTTCTTGATCTTGATGAGACTTTGATTCATTCTAAGACGGACCCATCTCCCCAAAAGTTCGATTTCATCGTCAAACCAAAGATCAACGGCGAGATCATGACTTTCTATGTGTTGAAACGACCTGGGGTTGATGAATTTTTGGATAAATTGAGGGAAAATTTTGAGGTTATTGTTTTTTCTGCAGGGTTGAGAGAGTTTGCATCACTGGTTCTTGATCGACTTGATAAAATTCAGTGATTTCTCATCAATTGCACCGGGATTCTTACAAGGAAATTGATGGGAGGTTTGTGAAGGATTTGAGGAATTTGGGGAGCGATTTGAAGAGTCTAGTGATAGTGGATGATAATCAAAATGCTATTCTTTTTAGCTGCAGAATGCCATTTCGATCTGCAGAATGCCATTTCGGCCGTTTATCGATAATCTAAGACTGATGTATCTGCGTTACAATATTCATTACTTTAATAAAAATTCTTTTTTTTTTGTGAATTTTAATACAACGGTTGAATTAATCATTTGGTGACTTCAAGGTTATGGATTCGAGACGTGGAAACAGACTTTTTACAAAAATATAGAAAAATGCTGTATACATATACGACTATTCTAAAATCGATCCCAATTATTAGGACTAAAACTCTGATTATTATCGTTGTTGTTATAAGATTTTGTTATAATTTTTTAGTTGAAAATTGGGAACCAATATTTTTTTTATCAAAAATTAAATATTTATGAGTTATAATATTAAAAAATATTAGAATTATTTATTAGATATGTTGGTAAATGCCCACGTATGGATATTTTACCTAAGGTAAAATTTAATTTTGAATTTTAAATAGAAATGGAATAACTCTCACTACCCATAATACACTCCCTTATTTTAGGCCACTTTCCTTCTACGTGTGTTAATTTTGATTTCCCTTTCGATTGTGAATTAGTATCATTATTGGAAAGTTTTTTAACTTTGAAAGAGAGAACAATTGAGATCTATTTTTTGTCCCATTGAGAGAGGATTGCACCATTGTATTTTGAAAGAAAAAATACACCATTGAGAGGGTTAGAGAAATTTTGAGTAGGGAATTTTTACGACAATCAAATCATCGGATTTAGAATTGCGACGTCGTGGAATTATGGTGTGACCCTCGTGATTATCACTCGACTGCGAGAAAGATCGAGACAAATGATAAGCGGTTCCCGGAGTACTTTATATTGCACATTGAGGTATACCTAAAACCCTAACCTTTATGATTCTAAAATTTTTTTATGTATATTTCCACTGTGTGATTGAATCACATATAATCTAACATTGATATCAGAGTTTTGTTAGATTTATTTTAAAATAAATTTTCAGATTAATTTTGGGTATAAAAATATAGGGTATAAAATTTGGAGTTTGGATCACGGATAAATTTCATGAATTCGATTATACTACGTTATTACTCAAGTCACATAGATCACGAAAATTATTTTTTCATAATTTTCTGAACACATTAAACCATGAAAATTCCGGTTGAAGTTTTCAACCATGAATAGTGATCGAACCATTCAACTCTAGATTTGTCAAGATTTATGGCAAATCGATGCATGAAAATGGTATATTTGAGTTCCTCTCTTAATAATTTACGTTTTAGTATATATATTGTGTATTAATGCTGGAAAGTCGAGTTTCAAAATTGGCCGCGAAGGGTCGAAATTTTGAACTCAAAATAATTCCAAAAAATCAAGTCAAGGATGGTTAGAATAAATGGAATTAAAGATTTTTAAAAAAAATCCGATGAAAACGGAGCTGAAAAAGTGATTTTCTAGCATCCGGGTTGAAAGACCCGGTTGTAAAAACCATCGGGCGAAGAAGAACCACCCCAACTCTCAAGTGTGTGCACGTCATGCGGGATCCAGACCCGACCCACGAACCCAAACTGAATCCAGGATCCGGAATCTGACCCACGATCGGGACCCGGAACTGAACTGGGTAGGCGGGTTGTGCCCGTGTGGGCGTGTGACCAACGCCCATGCGCGTCTGGCACGCGCCCCAGGCTCTCTTCGGCGAGTGTAGGGGGTGGGGACGCACTGCCAGCGTCTGACGGCATGTGAACCCTCTTGGCGACGTGTAGGTTTGCCCAGAATTGGAATTTTTCCATATTTTTTCTAAATTTTAAGTGTTTTATGCCAAAAATGTGACTAATTGTGGTTTTTGTGTACCGAATCTTAGTCCAAATGATAAGATGTAATCCCGGATTGTGGTATATGGTATTTGTTGACTCATACGTTTATCTTGGGTCTGTACTCGAGTCATTTGGGTCTTGATGATTCATAGGGTACACAAAATTGTGAAATTAAACATCAATTGTCATTGACGTTTCTCTTATTCTGCGTGACAGAGACATGGTTGTAACAAAAACTATCATTTTGGATCTCGTGAAGAGAGATAAACTGAATGGTGATAATTATAAGATATGACATCGAAAAGTTCAATTTGTCTTCGAGGAGCAAGAACTCGGGGAGGTTCTTAAGCACGAGATGGTGGACCCTGGGGAGGGTACCATGGCACAGGTTAGACGGGATCATGAGGTATATCGTGTTTGGACAAAAAAGGATGGCCAAATTAGGGTGATCCTTCTTAATAGCATGCATGATGAGCTGATCATAGTCTACGAGCAGTATCCTACAGCAATGTCGGTGTGGCTCGCTCTAAAAGAGCATTACGGCTCCCGATCAGCTCCTAAGTTGAGGATGCTAACCTATAAATTCATCACATACAAGAAGAGACCTGATCATGCTATAAAGCAGCATTTAATGCATATGTCGAGTATGATTGTCTCTCTGAAAAGTATGGGGGATCCTATGTCTATTGAACTTCAGGTGCTTGGTGTGATCCAGTCTTTGTCTCACTCCTGGGATGTGGTTAAGACCTATCTCATGCATACTAAGAGTATCCGTACTTTCATGGACGTGAGTAGGCATTACGAACTCGAGACGGAGCGTCAAGAGGTGGCTAGGTCTACTTCAGCTCTTGCTAACATCGCAGAGTCGAGTAAGGGCTCCCGAGGTACAAAGCGCAAGCGGCGCAAGCATGAGAAGAAGGCCAAGAGCCAAGGCAAGAAAAAGCAATCTACCAAAACCGACGACAAATGGTAGAAATGCAAGAAGAAGGAGCTCAATAAGAGCAATGTCCGATGCTATGTATGTGGCAAGAATGGGCATTTCGCACATGAGTGTAGCGAGCAAAAAGTACGTCATTCTTTTTTACATGGTATGAGTTATGTGTCATCTAGTGTGATACTCGTTAACTCTTCTCCTTTGTAGTTTGTAAACTCAGGAGTCACGGACCATGTAGCTCGCAACAGGAGCGTATACGTGGAGTTCCGCGATTTGAGTCTCCATACGAGGAGGCTATATGTGGGGAATGGAGTATTTGTGGAAGTGAGAGGGATCGGTATGTGCAAGCTAATGCTGCGAAGTAACCAAGTCCTGTATCTTCATGATGTTTTGTATGTTCCTGAGATTCAGTGGAATCTCGTTTCTGTCCGATATCTAGATCAGTTAGGATACTCCATTTTGTTGGGAAATTCTAGAGTTTCCATTTATAATGACAGTATTTTGATTTGCTCCGGTTTAGTCCATGAGGGACTCTATGTACTCGATTCGATTCCATTTTATGATAATTTTCCTTCATCTCATATTGCCTTTGCATCTGATAGTGTAGTGGATGATGTGATTGTATGACATAGTAGACTTGGCCATATAAGGCAAGAGAGGATGAGACGGTTAGCTGTGAGTGGCCTGTTAAACCCGCTAACCAAGGTTGAGTCGCTCTTGTGTGAGTTTTGCTTAGCGGGCAAAGCTATGAGAAAACCATTTGGGAAAACAATGAGAGTTGGGACTCTATTACAGTTGGTCTATTCCGACATTTGCGGACCCATGAATGTGAGAGCCCGAAACGGAGCCACGTAGTTTATTACGTTTATAGATGACTACACGTGTTTCGGTTACGTCTATCTGATCTCGTATAAGTCTAAGACACTAGAGTGTTTCAGGAGATTCATTAGCGAGATTCAGAATCAGCTAGACCTGAGGGTTAAAACACTCAGAACCGATCGTGGGCATGAGTATCTGTCTAAGCAATTTAAAGAACTCTATTTCGAGAGAAACATTATGAGAAAACTGACTATTCCTACTACTCATCAGCAGAATGGAGTAGCCAAGAGAAGGAATAGGACTCTGTTAGAGATAGTGAGGTCGATGATGACGCAGGCCAATTTACCTATCACCTATTGGGGGGATGTGTTATTGACTGCCGTCTACATACTTAATCGTGTTCCAACGAAGTCTGTAATCAGCACCCCATACGAGCTTTGGACAGGGAGGCAGTCTGACCTTAGCCATTTGAGGTCATGGGGTTGTGCCGCATATGTTCATGATTCATTGCATCAGTATGACAAGTTAGGCCCGCAAGAAAAGAAGTGTATCTTTATAAGATACTCTGAACATTCCAAGGGACATGTGTTCTTAGGAGAATATACGGACGATACTGCCACTAAAATTGAATCTCGTGATATCACGTTTCTCTAAAATGATTTCCTTAAAAGAGGAGAAATCGATTGGGACTACACCTTCTATGAGATGGATAGTCCTAGTGGCTCAGTTGGCCCCAGAGGCGGGACTCAAGATTCAGTTACAGATTTTGGTCCTAGTGGGAGCAATCCATCTGAAGGTGAGGAGGCTCTCCCTCCTTGTAGGAATAGTCAGGGATATGTATCTCATCGTCATTTCCTGATTGAGGATAAGATCCTCATTGTGACTTCCCAGGACTTCCCAGGACGATGAAGAGCCGAGAACATTCAAGGAGGTTCTCGAGGGTCCAGCAAAGGACCAATGGTTACAGGCGATACAGGAGGAAATGGAATCAATGAGAGTTAACCGAATCTGTGACCTAGTTGACTTACCTGAGGATAGAAAGGCCATTGGGAACAAGTGGGTTTTCAAAATCAAAAGGAAGGCCGATGGATCGATCGAGAGGTATAAGACTCGTTTGGTAGCCAATAGTTACACGCAGATAAAGGGCATTGACTACGATGAGACTTTCTCCCCTGTAGTCAAGTTTACATCGATTAGTTTACTTTTGGCAATTGTCACTGGTATGGATCTGGAGTTATACCAAATAGATATTAAGACCGCTTTTATTAATGGGAATTTGGATAAGGAGATTTACATGGAACAACCTCCTGGGTTCGTTCTAGTAAGTCAGGAAGATAAGATCTGTCGATTTCGAAAGTTGATATATAGTCTAAAGCAATTATCCAGGTGATGGTACCTAAGATTTCACAGGAATGTGATATCTCATAGTTTTACAATGATCGAAAAGGATCATTGCGTTTATCTGATATGGTCTGATAACTCTTTTGTAATCCTATCGTTATATGTGGATGACATAATATTGGCTGGAAACTGTATTAAGTTTCTATTGACCATTAAGGAATGGTTATCATCCAACTTCGACATGAAGGACATGGATGAAGTTAAGTTCATTCTCGGAGTTTAGATCCAAAAGGATCGCTCAAGAAAAACGTTGACTCTTTCACAAGAGACCTACATTAGGAAAATTTTCAAGCGCTTTAGGATGAGTGATTGTAATCCCATGGATACTCCGATCGCCAAAGGTGACGGCCTGCGTTTGGAAATGTATCCTAAAACTCAGGAAGAAGCGAGAGAAATAAGTAAAGTACCTTACTCTAGTGTAGTGGGAAGCTTAATGTACGTAATGTTGTGTACACCACCGGACATATGTTATGTAGTCGGTCTGGTGAGCATATATCAGACAAATCCCGGAAGGGGTTACTGGAGAGCAGTGAAAATGATTTTCAGATATCTCAAGGGAACTGCGAACTTCTCTCTGTGTTACGGAAGAGGCGATTTGTACCTTGTGGGTTATTCAGATGCCGATTAGGGAGGCGATTTGAATAAACGCATATTGATATCAGGTTTTACTTCCTTGCTCAATGGCAGGGTCATCTCTTGGAACAGTAAAAAGCAAACCTATGTTGTTCTATCTACGATGGAGACTGAGTACATGGTTTGTTCAATTACACTTTAGGGGAGTGTTTGACTACGAAGACTATTGGATGACTTAAGGATTATAGCAAATAGTGGGAGACCAGTAATGATTTACTGTGATAATCAGGCGGCTATTACTTACACTCGAGACCCTAAGTTTCATAATAGGACCAAACACATCGATACCAGATATCATTTCGTGAGAGACATCATTGAGAAGGATGAAGTGACCGTCAAATATATTTCTACACACAGTATGGTGGCCGACCCCTTCACCAAACCCATCATTGGAGACTCTTTTTTAAGACATAGAGAGTTATTGGTTTAGGTATTTATTGACATTTGTTATCTTGTACTATTATTGACGACATTGATGATTATTGATTTTTCTATATATATGATTATTATACATTATTCAGTCACAATTATGTTATATTTTAACTAATGTACTTATTTTTATTATCATATATATGCTCTGTGATGTGATAATAGATATGTCAGGCAGACGAGATCGACTCTCTCACACGAGTGACTACCTCCAGCTCTGAGTGAGTGGGGATGAGACGGTTTCTAATTGTAAGAGACTTTGAAAGTAGTCCTGCTAGAACATAAGTTTCCTGATATGTGTTCAGGATGAGATCATATACGATATGACCGACATGGGCATACCCATATTCATATTGTCTGTTAGTAACCAGATTTGAGATCTCAAATATCACCTGCGATCTGTGAGATTGTCTCTGAGGTACTTTCTCTAAGATCTTTGGATAAAGTTTTATGTGTAGACTGAGTCCCGTACCTGCACAGTATTAGAAAAATCTAATATATGGCCTTTGAGAGATGGAAGAATAACACTGTGACACATGTTTCATACCACGTGTGATATAATGATTAGGGATAGTGTGAACTATTTTCCTTGAGACAATAATTTGATATTTATTCCCGAGTCCCACTGTGTGAGACCCGTGATCTATTGGGTGGGATCTCTGGTACCCTTAATACTTTTGACTATCTCTTGAGATCCTGATTCAGTGTTTACTATTTTAATCTATTTACTGATGGTCCGGAAGATAAATTGAGATATGAGGGATAGGTCTAGGAAAGCAGTTGAGTTGAGACTGATAGATTCGAGTTTGGAAAAAGGAAGACCAATTGACATTGCATTATTGTATTGTATTCATCGACCGGTCTTTTATATTTATCTATATAAAAATTTGAACATAATAGTGAATTCATTCTCGAGCGATTTCTAGGGATTACTTTCGATGAGGAAAGTAGCTCGATGGATGTAATTAGTCTTAGATTTGGGATACAACGAGATTTATTTTCGTACTAACAGTAACTACTTGATCATCCTAACAGGTATATCGAGAAGTCTTTTATTTATAGATATATTCACTAGTCGCACGATATCCAACTCCATATAAATGTCCAGTAGGGTGTTGTGGAGAGATCACATGAGTTGTGGTTTTACGATGATCGTAAAATGCCTTCATATACAAGTGAGAGATGTTGATAAATGCCCATATAGGAATATTTTACCTAAAATAAAATTCAATTTTAAATTTTAAATAATAATGAAATAACTCCCATTACCCATAATACACTCCCTAATTTTAGGTCACTTTCCTTTTATGTGCATTAATTTTGATTTCCCTTTCCAATTGTGAATTAGTATCATTATTGGAAAGTTTTTGTTATTTGAAAGAGAGAACAATTGAGATCTATTTTTTGTCCCATTAAGAGATAATTGCACCATTATATTTTGAGAGAGAAAAATACACTATTGAGAGGGTTAGAGAAATTTCGAGTAGAAAATTTTTAAGGCAATCAAATCATCGGGTTTAGAGTTACGACGTTGTGAAATTGCGGTGATAGTTCGACTCTCATGATTATCACCCGACTGTGAGAAAGATCGAGACAAAGGATTAACTGTTCTCAGAGTATTTTATATTGCTCGTTGAGGTATACCCAAAACCCTAACCTTTATGATTTCGAAAATTTTTTTATGTATATTTCTGCTGCGTGGTTAAGTCACTTATATCTAACAATATATAATATTTCAACTTCTCAATCTAGATTCCAACGAGATCAGGTAACTCTTTCACTAAAATTATGCAATATTTAGAAAACTGTAAAAGGGGTCGACAGTTTGAGGTACATCCTCTGAATTATATGGATTTTGATTTCTCTACACCCCATAACAGCCAACATCTTGTGTTACAAGTTGTGTTTCAATGAATTTTTCTAAGTTACCTAGAATCAAGTTTAACTATTTTGTCTAATTTATATAAAAAATAAAATTCAAGCTTAATAATTTAATGCTCAAACTTTACCCTTTTTATGGTTCAGAATAAAATATAATCTAATTTATTTTCTGTTGAATTGTTGAAGTTTCAAGCTATGCTTTACACCAGAAAACATTTTCTTTTATTTTTCTTTCCTCAATTTTCAGATTCTTCCGCTGTGATAAAATTCAAACTTAATCCTGGAAGTTACTGCGGTTGTTGTGTATGTGAAATACTCGATAATGCATGGTTCTATATGAGAAATGATTAATGTCGTCGATCTATTTTCTCCTCAATGATGTTGATGGATAAAAACGAGCCCAATAACATTTTGTACATATGAATGTCATACAAGCTACGAGTTGGTTGTTAGCTATGAATCGGTTCCACTCAAGATAAGCCCTTGCAATCGATGAATCTCACTGCTATGTGCATTCTCATACTCTTGCAAAAGATTCATTGTAAGTTGCAATTTTGTCATACGTATCAAGGCTTTATGATTTTTCATATTTAATGCGGGAGAGATAGAAGAAAGACAATTGGATTTGAAAAGAAAAAATCTTAAAACTCTCAAAAGAGAAATATCACTGTCAAAATAAATATTATTAATCATGAATGTCAAAATAATGAAACACTATAAATATTTATAGAAAATGCGAAGCCTATAAATTAAGAAACTATAAAAATAAAGAAACTAAAAAAATTAAGAAATTTAAAAACTAGAAAAATTAAGAAATTAAAGAAACTTTAAAAATTAGAAAATTATAGAAATTAGAAACTAATAGATTTCTTTCTTTTTTCTTGAACCACTTGAATAATTTTTGAAAATTTATCCCACATTAGTCTCCCCTTCCTGAAAAAAACTCGCCCTCGAGTGATACCTTCAATGCATTCATATCCTCAACTCTCTCATTTGGTTTTATTTCCCAAAAACTTATAATGAATATGATAAATATCAAAACAACTGTTATTGCAAATTTATTTAATTTTTAACATATTGAGTCTCCAATAGTTTTAAGAAAATCTAAACACTCCTGAAACTCTGAAACAACGATATCTTCACCATCAACATTAATCAAATCTTGTGTTTTTAATAACACATCATTAAAATTAGTTTCTTCAAATTTTTTAATGAGAGATTGCTTTTCGTGGCTGACTAAAACCTTTCCCAACATTTTGCATGAGTTAAGTTTGTCTTTAATAATATATATATATATATATATATATATATATATATATATATATATATATATATTCTTCTAAGTTGTTCTTTAACTCTACCGTTTTCTTTTTCTTTACATCCCTTTTGTCCGGTGTTTCCAGTTTGCCTTTTGCTTCAATAAATGAATCATTCGAAATAGGTATTCCTGGAACCACCGTCTTTTTGGCTATCGTTAGAGTCTGCACATCTTCACTTGAAAATTCATTCTCGTTGGTTTGAACCCTACAAGATTGTTGGGGTAATATGGGACTGAAGTGAAGTCCTTAAACGATTCTCCTGGTACCACCTTTACCTCCTACATTACCCTAGTTTGACCGCAACATTTGCGGTTTTGTTTTTGTTTATTCCATTCGTGATTCTAACCTCTTCATTCGAACAGACAAAGTTTGGATTGCAGCCGTCATAGTTTGTAACTCTCTGAACACGTCAGAAAGAGTACTAACTTCACCGGCTTGATTGGCCATCACAAGGGAAAATTTTGACTCTGATACCACCTAACGCGAGAGAGTTAGAATAACAACAACATGGTTTAAAAAGAGAAACCCCTAAAACTCTCAAAAGAGAAATATCACTCTCAAAGAAAATATTATTAATCATGAATGCCAAAATAATGAAATACTATAAGTATTTATAGGGAATGCAAACCCTATAAATTAAGAAACTATAAAAATAAAGAAACTAAAAAAATTGAGAAATTAGTAAAATTAGAAAACTAGAAGTTAGAAAAATTAACAAATTACGGAAATTAAAAATTTTAAAAATTAGGAAATTATAGAAATTAGAAACTAATGGATCTTTTTCCTTTTTTCTTTTAAGCCACCTGAACAATTTTTGAAAATTTGTCCCACAATAATATTCATCCAAAAGTTTATAAAGACAAGGGTTTATTTTACTTCATTATGTAAATTCATTTTTCTACTATTTATATCATATAATCAAAGGCCATGTAAATCAAATGTAAGTTTAAAGGTTTTTTTGAGAGCATATAAATAAAATGCAAACTCTAAAAAGAGTATACTAAGAAAGAAAAGTCATTCTCTGCATACTGTATTCATATTTTTTATTTTTCTCTCTTGAATTTGATATATATTCTCTAAATTTTACAACATGCTATTAGTACGAAATTGTTTATGGAGTCATAAATACTCACAACCATATAATTGACTCTCCTTAGTAGAATAAGATTTAGTTGTTGTCGTTGTTGTGTGATATAGATTAAGGGTTGTTGCACAAATTTTTCATAAACACCAAGCAAGATTATGAAGAGACATATTCTATCTGATGGATGCAACTAACAACTAATTTTCATTGTTTAATGAGTCTGACAATACATGAAAGACATGAAATCGTTTAATGGTTTTAGTTACAACTCATTTGTATTCCTCACTTGATAATGATATTTATATGAAAATTTCATAAGTATTAAGGTTTTCAAAAGCATATAATTCAAGTTTTTGAAAGTTTTATTCCATCAAATTATGCAAATCTTTATATAAATTAAAACAATCTGGATACATATGTTATAATTATCTTTGTGAATATTTGATCATGGAATGTTATAAGAATGATCCGGTTAGTTCATGTATTTTTATAAGAAAAGGAGTAGATCTGAATCTGCTATTATAGTAATATATGTTGATAATTCAAATATTATTAAAATTCCTGAAGAGTTGAAACAAAATTAGAGTACTTAATAAGAGAATTTGAGAAGAAAAATTTTGAGAAAATAAAATTCTATCTTGAATTGCAGATTGAAAACTTTAAAAATGGAATTTTTGTACATCAAACAATTTATATAGCGGAGGTACGAAAATGTTTTTATATGGATGAAGCACATCCTTTGAGTACTCTGATGACTCTAAAGTCGCTTGATGTGGGTGAGGATCCATTTCGATGTCAAAAAGGTGATTAAAAACTTTTTAGTCATTTTAGTGCAATTTTAGTACTAATATATCTTCCTAGTCATGCATAACCTAATATATCATTTTCTGTAAATTTATTAATAAGATATAGCATTTTACCAACAAGAAAGCCTTGCAATGGAGTCAAACCCATGTTTAGTCTTTGAGAGACAATGGATATGAGTTTCTATTGTCCCAATTTGACTCACGATCTCTAGAAGAAAGGTAATATAAATGTTCAACAGATTCTGTCGGAGGCAGCTTAGTGATAATAGCTTCCTTTTCTGATTTCATGATTTGAGATTCGATTTCTGTTGTAATTAAAAAAAAAAAAAAAAAAATTCAATAGATCCATTCAAGTGATATCTGATTTATTTACCAATGCATAAGCTATTGCAATTTTAGAAAAGTTAGTTCAGAAAATTAGATTGCATGATAAAAGGGTGAGCAAATAATTCCAGTGATGTCATCAAGAAGGCGAGCGTCTATATATTGCATAATTTTTTATTTTTTTTTTCCTCCGGTAAGATTTCGTTCCATTGGGTTTTCTGAGAAGGTTTTTAATGAGACATTTTTCATTACAAAAATAATGCATTCTTGTTCCTTTCACTAGATTTTTATCTTACTTGTTTTTTTCCTAACAAGCTTTTAATAAGGTATATAATGTTAAATATAATTTATAATATGTTGTGCCTATTTGTATTATATTGAAAGTTGAAGAGAAACTATTTGAAGAAATGATATATTAGAAGAAAAATATCATTTTCATCGGATGACCTAAAAAATAAATAATATTTATTTAAGGGTCAAGATAGGACACTTGGGCTCTTAGGCCCCTTAGGCGTTAGGAAATAAGTGCATATTTGGTTATTTATTTATTTATTTTTGTTCAAAAACGCAATTTTGAAAAATTAAACTATTTGGTTATTTATTTTTTCAAAAGACACAATTCTGAAAAATTAAATAAATTGGTATCTTTTAAAAAAATTGATTTTTTTTAAATAAAAAAGACATATTCGTTGGACCCTTTAAATAAAGGGATATCTATCCTTCATTTTCTATAAATACTCCCTCCTATTAAGAAAATTTATTTAGAATTTTTCATTATTAGCAATACAATAACAATTTGTTTTTTTGAAAATCTTTATTTCATTTTTGAGAGAAATTTGAGATTTTACTATCTTAAATTTCAATTTTAACTTGCATATTTTGAAAGAATTTCATTAAATATAGTCATCATTTCACGTGCAAACCCTTTCAAATTTTTCATTTCAAAGATCCCCCATTCCCAACAATAATTCATAATAGACATCAAAGAGAATTGTTATAACTATGGAGACTTTGTAGATATCCAAATTCATCCAAAAATTTTAAGTCTTGAATTTTTATTTTCTCTGATTATGCTAATTTGTTTTCACCTAATTACATCATATAATCAAACGTCACCTAAGTTAACTGTAAGTTTAAAGATTTTCTTGAAAGGCTACAAATAAGATGCAAATTCTAAGAAAAATACACTAAAAAAAATAAGTCATTCTCTACATAGTATTTTTTATATTTTTTCTCTTTTGAATTTGATACATTTTCTCTAAACTTTCCAATAACTTTTACATTATTTTTCCATCATTTATATACTCAAATTGCATAAGTTAAAGCGAGAAGGATCGAAGAAGTGGTTTTTTTTTTAAAGATTTATACGATATTTAAACTCTAGATTATGGATTTTTTATTATTATTATTATTATATAGTAATTTGAATTCTGGATCTTAGTGTTGGGGAGAAGGATTATAACCATTAGATTATTCTCTTAGGGACTAGATCATAGAGTTGAAGAGAAAAATTATGACTACTAAATTATTTTACGGGGATATCGAAGAAAACTAAGAAAAAGTTAAGCTGATGATTAAAAAAAATGTTAAGTTTCCCTCCTATCTGGGGAGCTTAAAATGGGCCCAAATATATTGGCCCAAGTAAGAAGAAAAGAAAAAGGAAGCCCATTAGACTTAATCGAGGAGCATGGCTTTATGGTGGGATGCTCAACCCATCAATTGGTAAGGGAGACCCGTTGGTTTCTTTTCCAGGATAAGAACGGTAACCGTGAGAAGAATTTTAGTGCTTCTTTGTGTTTTAGCATCACCTGACAGAAGAAAGAAATTGATTTTTTTTTTCTTTTAATTTCTTTGCTACAGTCTCCGAATGAGGCCCCTATGCTTTTGGGTATTTCCTCTTGCATTGTCACCGCCAAGGGAGAATTATTTTGTGGGTTTCCTCTGGGTGCTTCCATCTTGCCGAAAGAGGGAGAAGGTTTTGTTCAGGCAGCCAGCATTTTTGTTGGGTATTGACTTCTTCGACAGTAGCAGTTAAAGCTTCATTAGGTGGAACCATGGGTGAGCAATTTATTTTGATAAGTTGGAATTATGTTCAACCACTTTGATTTGGTGACATTTTTATTGCTATCCGCTCTTGTTATTGGGTGATGGAAAATTGCTATTTGGTAGCCAAAAGTGTATTGGAGAGAATATAATAATCCCATTGTGAACGATTTTCTAGATTGTCTCATACATTTTACTTTCATGTTGGAGGGGTTTCCATGTAAAAATTTGACATCTAGTTGGTTCTTGGCTATTTTATTGGTTGATTGGTGATTTTATTGTTGATCCTAACTTTAGCAGCACAAGAAGACAAAAGGATTGGGACCTTAGCTTGTGTGTTTGGTTTGCATTGTTGCCTTTTCCCAACAGACTTGTATTGATTGGTGTTGATTGATTACCTTAAGTTAAATGGAGAAGGAAAATTTAAGCTCGATAAAGCTCACTTCCTCCAATTATTTCCTATGGAGTGTTGAAAGGGTATCTTCATTTTTTCTCATATATTCCTTTTGTATACAGGGTGATGCTCTTATAGCATGTACAAAAACAATAACTATTTAATTTTACATAAGACTTGGCTAGAATTATGGTGATATATATTTTGTGGGACTAATTGATTCTAATCACATGATTTTAGCAATCAATCCCAAACGACAGCTCACGCCAACACTCCCCTTCAAGTGGGTGCATAGATGTCTTCAATGCCCAACTCATTTTGTAAGCTATGGAACACCTTGCTTGGAGCAACTTTTGTGAAAATGTCTACTAGTTGTTCTTCTGACTTCACGAACGGGGATTGAACTATCTTGGCATTGAGCTTTTCTTTAATAAAATGTTGGTTTATTTCAACATGTTTTGTCATATCATGGTAAATAGGGTTCTGCGCAATTTCTATAGCTGTTTTATTAACTATAGATATATAAGCGTGAACAACTACCTACCACCTAGGATTCGATCATCCTCCACTTGGTAAGAGGTGATTTATCTTGGGTGAGTTGGACATGTGATGTATCATTGGTTGCATTCGGTTGATACACTCTTTCTAACATTTATATATAAATACACACATTTTATAAATGGTCCCACAATTCCATCACTATGTATCCTACTTCTCTCTCTCTCTTCACCATCACCTGTCAACTTATGCCTAACTTATGCCTTCCAATACTGTTAATACATATACTCTCTTTCTAAAAATTTTTCATTCTAAAACACCCACGTGACACTTTTTCTCTAACTTTTCATATTTATATTCTCATCATCCTCTTTTATTATTTACCGATTTGTTATTTAGTGAGTTGAAGTGTATTGGACCATAACACTAAAATGATCTCTCTCTCTCTCTCTCTCTCTCTCTCTCTCTCTTTATTACAAAGACCATAAAATTAGTAAAGACCATAAAATTAGGGATTTATATCTCTCTCTAAGCAGGGTAACTAGACACACAATTCTAGTGTGTCTACAGATTAGTTGAAGAGAGTAGTGTACCATGATCTTGATGATCATGGTGTATAGAAGTTATTCCTCTATACCCTCTCTCTCTCTCTCTCTATATATATATATATATAAGCGGGGCAAATGGACAGGGGAAGGTGTTTATTAAGTAAATTATGCTCTCTCTCTCTCTCTAAGTGGGGCAAATGGAGATGGTCAACTGCTCATTGTGGAAACCATTCTTCTGTTATAAAGGTTTAGGTTTTTCTTTTCTATTTCTAAATATTTGTTTTGCTTGACGTTTGTTTTGCTACGCTTCATGTTTACCGTTGATTCCAAAAATATTATTTTTTAGTTCCAATTAAATAGAGTGGTGTGCTTAATGATGATCACGAAATATAGAAGTCATTTCTCTGCTGTGAAGGTTTGAATTTGTCTTTCCTGTTTCTAAACAAGTAATACCGGAAAACTCTGATTGTGGTGTTGACTCTAAAAAATCATTTAAGATTTCTATATTTTGTAAAAATATACAAGAATAATTAATTTAGATATAAATGTGACTCAGTCAACTAACTATCAACCAATCCTCAATGCTATTGTAGTCGCAAAGTAGCGATGGACCACCGAATACAAAGTTAAGTATCAATACTTTGTGACTTAGGTGATAGACCACCGAACACTGAGCGAAGTACCAATACTTTGGACTTAGGCGACAGACCACTGAATATAGAGCAAAGTACCAGTACTTTGTGACTTGGGTGATGAAATGCGGAATATTGACGGACCACCAAACACGAGCAAAGTACTAATACTTTGTGACTTAGGTGATAGACCACTGAACATCGAGCAAAGTACAAGTGCTTTGTGACTTAGGGGATGGACCACCGAACACCCAGCAAAGTGCCAATACTTTGTGACTTAGGTGAGACCACAGAACACTGAGCAAAGTACCAATACTTTCTCTCTCTAAAGCCTTTCCTCTATACTCTCTCTCTGTACATATATATATAAACGAGGCAAATGGACAAGGGCAGGAGTTCATTAAGCAAAATATGCTCTCTCTCTCTCTCTCTCCCCCCTCCCCCTCTCCCCCTCTCTCTCCCTCTCGCTCTCAGCGAGACAAATGGAGATGGTCACCTGCTCATTAACTTTTTTTAAAAAAAATTATATTTTTATGTGTCACTTTCCCAATATGTTATTTTTCATTTCCAGTTTAGGAGAGTGGTGTGCCTAATGATGATCGTAATGTATGAAAATCATTCCTCTGTTATGAAAATTTGTGTTTGTTTTTCCTACTTCTAAACATTTGTTTTGCTTGACATTTATTCTACTACTCTTCATATTTATTGCTGATTTCAAAAAGATTATTTTTCAATTTCTGTTGAGGAATGTGGGGTGTATAATAATGATCGTGTTGTATGGAAGTCATTCATCTGTTGTGAAGTTTTGTGTTTGTCTTTCCTATTCCTAAACATGTAACACCGAAAAACTCTGACTATGGTGTTGACTATAAAGAATCATTTGAGATTTTTATATTTTGTAAAATATATGAAAATAATTAATTTAGACACAAATGTGATTTAGTCGACTGACTACTGACCAATCCTCAAAGCTGTTGCAGTTGTAAAATATCAGTACTTTATAACTCAACCAAGGGACCACCGACCACTGAGCAAAGTATCAGTACTTTGTGATTTAGTCGACCGACCATGACCAACTCATCAAAAAGCACCAATACTTTGTAACTGAGTATATGTACCACCGACCACTAAGCAAAGTATTAGTACTTTGTGATTCAGTTGAAGACCAATCCTTAAAGCTGTTGCATTTGCAAAGTATTGGTGCTTTATCACTCAGCTGACGAACCAATGACCAATGCTCAAAGCTCTTGCATTCACAAAGTGCTAGTGCTTTGTAACTTAGCCAAAGACCAATCCTCAAAGATCTTGCAGTCGCTAAGCACCAATACTTGTGACTCCACCGAAGACCAATCCTCAAAGCTCTTATAGTCACAAAGTACCAAAACTTTGTGATTGAGCCGACGGACCATCGAACACTGAGTAAAGTACCAATACTTTGTGACAAGTAAAGTCCTTGCACTTTGTAACTCAGGTGACGGACCACCGAACACCGAGTAGAGTACCAGTACTTTGTGACTTAGGTGACAAACCATCAAACACCGAGCAAAATACCAGTACTTTGTGACTTAGGCAACAGACCACCAAACACCAAGCAAAGTACTAGTACTTTGTGACTAAGGCGATAGACCACCGAGCACCAAGTAAAGTACCAAAACTTTGTCACTTAACCAAAGACTAGTTCTCAAAACTCTTGCAGTCGCAAAGTACCCGTACGTTGTGACTGAGGTCACATGCCACTGAACACCAAGCAAAGTATCGGTACTTTTTCTCTTTGAAGCCATTCCTCTATGCTCTCTCTCTCTTTCTATATATATATATATAAGCAAGGCAATTGGACACAGGTAGGAGTTTATTAAGTAAATTACGCTCTCTCTCTCACTCACTCACTCGTTCACTCTCTCTCTCTCTCTCTCTCTCTCTCACTCTCTCTCCCCCTTCCCTCTATCTCTCTCTCTCTCAGCGAGGCAAATGGAGATGGTCACTTGCTCATTAATTTTTTTAAAAAAATTTATATTTTTATGTGTCTCTTTCCCAATAAATTATTTTTCAGTTCCAGTTGAGGAGAGTGATGTACCTAATGATGATCGTAGTGTATGGAACCTATTCCTTTGTTGTCAAAGTTTGTGTTTATCTTTCCTACTTCTACACATTTGTTTTACTTGACATTTGTTATGCTACTCTTCATATTTATTGCTGATTCCAAAATGGTTATTTTTCAGTTTCTGTTGAGAAAAATGGTATGCTTAATGATGATCATAGTGTATGGAAGCTATTTATCTACTAGTGAAACTTTGTGTTTGTCTTTCCTATTTCTAAACATGTAATATCAGGAAACTCCGATTGTGGTGTTGACTTTAAAGAATCATTTGAGATTTTTATATTTTGTAAAATATATGAAAAGAGTTAATTTAGATACAAATGTGACTCGGACAACTAACCATTGACCAATCTTTAAAGTTATTGCAGTCGCAAAATACTAGTACTTTTTAACTTAGTCAACGGACCACCGACTACGGAGCAAAGTACCAATACTTTGTGATTTAGTTGACCGACCATTGACCAATCCTCAAAACTCTTGCAGTCGCAAAGTACCTCTACTTTGTGACTAAGTAAACATACCATCGACCATTGAACAAAGTATCACTACTTTGTGACTCAGCCGAAAATCAATCCTTAAAGCTCTTGCATTCACAAAGTACCAGTATTTTGTCACTCGACCGATGAACTAATGACCAATGCTTAAAACTCTTGCATTCGCAAAATACTAGTACTTTATGACTTAGCTGAAGACAAATCCTCAAAACTCTTGTAGTCGCAAAGTACCAGTATTTTGTGACTCAGCTAAAAACCAATCTTTAATGCTCTTGCATTCACAAAGTACCAGTACTTTGTAACTCAGCCGACTAAACAAAGCACTGGTACATTATGACTCAGCCAAAAACCAATACTCAAAACTCTTGCATTCGCAAATTACAAGTATTTTGTAACTCAGCCAACAAAAGATCGATGAATGCTCAAAGTTCTTGCAGTTGCAAAGTACCAGTACTTTGTGACTCAGCTAAAAACTAATCCTCAAAAGAAAGGTCTATAGCCACAAAGTATCAGTATTTTGTGAATCAGATAAAGGCCAAATTTTAAAAGAAAGGTCTTCACAAAGTACCAATACTTTGTGACTCAGTTGACAGATTACTAAACACTGAGCAAAGTACCAGTACTTTGTGACTTAGTCGACGAACCACCGAGCAAAATACCACTACTTTGTGACTTAGTCGACCGACCACCGACTAGTAAGCAAAGTATCAGTACTTTGTGATTCAGCAGATAGAACACCAACTACCAAGCAAAATACTAGTACTTTGTGACTCAATCGAAGACTAATCCTCAGAACTCTTGCAGTCATAAAGTACCAATGCTTTGTGACTTAGTCGACGAACTACTGACCACCTTCGCAAAGTACTAGTACTACCAGTACTTTGTTACTTAACCAAAGACCAATCCTCAATACTCTCGCATTCACAAAGTACCAGTATTTTGTAACTTTGCAGTAGACGGACCATCTACCAGTACTCTGTGACTCAGCTAAAAACCAATCTTCAAAACTCTTGCATTTGCAAAGTACCAGTACTTTGTAGTTACAAAACACTGACGGATGCTCAAAACTCTTACATTTGCAAAGTACCAGTACTTTATGACTCAGTTGAAGAGCAATTCTCAAAGCTCTTGCATTTGCAAAGTACAATACTTTGTAACTCAAGTGATGGGACACCGACAAATGCTCTAAGCTCTTGCAGTCGCAAAGTATCAGTATTTGGTGTCTCAACCAAAGACCGATCTGCAAAAGAAAGGTCTTGCATTTGCAAAGTATTAGTATTTTGTGACTCAGTCAAAGACCAAACATTAAAAGAAAGGTCTTGCATTTGCAAAGTACTAGTACTTTGTGACTCAGTCAAAGACCAATCCTCAATGTTCTTGCATTCACAAAGTACTAGTACTTTGTGACTTAGGCAATAGAACATAGACAAATGCTCAATGCTCTTACATTCGTAAAGTATCAGTATTTTGTGACATAGTCAACTAATAGCCAACAATTGAGCAAAGTACCAGTACTTTGTGACCCAGTCAACTCAGCTGACGGAAGACCGACATTGCTCAAAACTCTTGCATTCGCAAATTACCAGTATTTTGTCACTCAGCTGATGGAAAACAAACGAATGTTCATCCATTTGCCAAGTACAAGTACTTTGTGACTCAATCGAAGAACAATCCTCAATACTCTTACATTCGCAAAGTACGAGTACTTTGTAACTCAACCGACGGAACACCAACAAATGCTCAAAACTCTCGTAGTCGCAAAGTACCAGTACTTTGTGATTCAGCCAAACAGCGATCGTCGAAACTCTTGTATTCACAAAGTGCCAGTATTTTATAACTCAACTGATGGAACACCGACCATCAAGCAAAGTGCCAGTACTTTGTGACTGACCAAAGACCTATCCTCAAAACTATTGCATTTGCAAAGTACCCGTACATTGTAACTCAACCAATGGAATATTGACAAATGCTCAAAACTTTTGCATTCACAAAGTACCAATATTTTTTAACTTAGTAGAAAACTAATTCTCAAATTTCTTGCATTTGCAAAGTACTAGTACTTTGTAACTCAATCAACACCAATAAATGCACAAAACTCTTGCAATCGCAAAGTACTAATACTTTATGGCTTTACCAAAGACCGATTCTCAAATCTTTTGCATTCGCAAAGCACCAATAATTTGTAACTCAACCGACCGATTACTAACCAATCCTCAAACTTTTCTAACTATTAATTGTACTAATTAATGAAGTATTTGTCATTTTTCTAAGAAATTTCAATTTTCTAATTTATGTTAATTTAACTTTACATAAATTTTTTCATAGCAACGTTTTAATTATTTTTTTACTCTTATTTTCAATGGACACATGACCCTAATATTTCAAACAAAATTCAAACCCCACACCGCGCACATGGCGATGCACTCCTCCTAGTCTATATATAGAAAGAAAAGATGGGATGGGTGTGGTCGCCCCACCCACCCCGCCTTTTTTTATTTTCTTTCCCGATTTTATTTTTATTCTTTCTCTTTTTACCCTTTTTTTTTTTTTTACTTTTTGGACCATTTTTTTTTTTTTTGGGTTTATGTCCTACCTCTTTTTTTAGATCTTCTTTTTTCTATATATCAATATATAAAAGAAAAGGGGGCTTAGGAGTGGTCATCCCATATATTTTTTTATCCCAGTTTCAGATTATTTTTTCTATATATAAAAGAAAAAGCGGAGTGGGTGTCGTCATCCCACCCACCCCTTTTTTTTCTTTACCAATTTTATTTTTATTTTTTGGACCACAGTTTTTTTTTATTGCTTTTCGTTCGTATCTTTTCTCTTTTTTTGGATCTTCTTTTATATGTCTATATAAAATAGAAAAAGGGGATTGGGAGTGGTTGTCCCATTTTTTGGACCCCAATTTTTTTTCATTCGGATCCTTTTTTTTTTATTCAATTCTTTTCTCTTTTTTATCCTTTTTTTTTTCATTGGGGCACTTTCTCTTTTTATTTTTTTACCCGGTTTTGTTTTTCACTTAGATCTTTTGTTTTAGACCCATTTTTTTAGATCATTTCTTTTTTTTTTTTTTTTTGCTCAATTTTTTTCACTTAAGTTTTTAATTTTTTTTTTGCCATAACTTTTTTCCCCTTTTTTTCGCTTAAGTCTTTTTTTTAATGTAGGTTTTTCCCCTTTTGTTTTTTAGAACTCATGGATTGTCATTTCTTTATTTTTAGACCATAGATTTTTCTCCATTCAAGTCTTTGCTTCTTTTATTTTTAACCATTTTTTCTCTTAAATCTTTCGTTTTTTGACATAAATTTTTCCGTTCTGTTTTTTTTTTTTTTTGTCCCACGAATTGTCATCTCTTTATTTCTATTATCTTTTTACTCCACTTATTACTCTTTTTTTTGCCTCATTTATAGGCTTTTTTTAGAAATCCAATGATTGGCCTTTTTTTTTTCTTATCGCGAATGTATGTCATATTTTTCATTAATTTAGACAATAATTTAATTTAAATATTATGAGGATTATAGATCTAACAAGTTTTTATACAACAAAAAAATACAATCCATATCGTGTGAGTACCCCACGCTAACTCAAGTATAAAAGAAAGAAGTTAATTGGTATAGTCGTTCTCTCATGTGACTAATATGTAACCTCTCTTTAAAAAAGTCAAAAAGTTATTTGAATTTATACACATTCTTATTTCATATTTTTTTACCATTTCTACCTGTCATTTTACTTTTAAGAATTAGATATCTCTTTAAAACTCTGAATCTGAGCACGTTTAAGTAATATAAGTCTAAAAAATAAGATGATTCAAACAGTTTTGGTTTCAAAGTTTAAAACTTTTAAATCTGTCAAAAGAGATTTCAAAATTGTCGAAATAATTTATTATAATCGAAATCTTAATATTTTGAATTGTATTATCCATAATTTGATAACTACATTATAAACAAGTTATTATTGTTTTTAACTATTTCTTTTCGCGACACACACCGCATAAGGCACAGTGTGTCCACCGCCTACTAGGTGTCACAAAATAATGACCAAGATGGGTTGCCAATTTCTTTTAACTCCTTCAATCAAAGAAGTAACAAAGTCCTTTAACCATGCCATTAAATTCGGCCTCGCCTTCAGCTTCTTACTTCTCCAGGTTACTAAGTTGCCTCCAACCAAGGTGAAATACCCAAATGTAAAGTTTCTATCAATAATGTTTCTACCCCAATTTGCATCTGCATAACCACCAATGTTTAGGTGGTTACACTTCCTAAACATGAGTCCTTTTCCAAGAGATGCCTTTAAATACCTTAGGATTTGGATTACAGCTTCCATATGTTCTCCACTTGAATTATACATGAATTGACATACTAAGCTTATGGCATAGGCAATACCTAGTCATGTGTGAGACAAGTGAATCAACTTGCCTACATGACACTGATATCTTTCTCTATTGGTGGGTATTTGGTTTGGATGTTCTCCTAATCTATGGTTTAGGACTATTTGTGTATTTGCTGGTTTATAGTCAAGCATGCCTATCTCAACTAGCAAGTTAAGAACATACTTTTTTTTAGAGAAACATCCATTGACTTAATGCTTTACGAATAGGGTATGATTTGAGTTACTTTGTTTGAAGCCATACTTGTTTATGCCGAAACTAAATCATCCAAACCACGCCCTCAGTAATTGTTTTAAATGATATAATACCTTTTGTAATTTGCACACAACTTCGATATGTGAGGCAGCAAATCTTGGTAGGATATCCATGTACACTTCTTTTTCAAGATTCCCATGAAGAAATGTATTTTTCACATCGAACAGGTGAAGTGGCTGGCCTAAATTTGCAGTAATCAACAATAGTACCCTGACCATGTTCAATTTTGCCACCTTCAGTTTTGCCACAATGTCTCCTGATAACCAATACCATACGATTGTGTCCTTTTTGCTATGAGCCTTGCCTTGTATCAATCTATTGTTCCATGGGCCTTATATTTAATTTAACGGACAACACCATTTACATCCTACTGCTTTCTTCCAAGTAGTGACATAAGCTTCCATGTATTATTCTTTTCTAGGGTTGCCATTTCTTTAGTTATTGCTAGGATCCGTTTTGGATCATTTAGAGCTTCTTGCACTGTATTTGGGATGTGCTCTGAAGAAAATTTTGGCACAAAAGACTTGAGTGGTTGTGATAATCTTCAGGCACTGACATCACAATTGGGTACTTTGTCCTTCCCTCTCTATGGTCCAAGGAATATCGGCTTGGAGCTTGCCACGATTATATCTGAAAGGTAATTTGTAGCCAATAGAATTATCTCAATATTATTGAGAGAGAGATTTGGAGACCATACCTCAGGATTATTCTTAGGAGGGTGGTCGATTGATATTGAACCAAGAGGGGCTATTCTTGTTCTTGTTTATTCTCTATCTCGTCATTTCCTTCTACTTGCCCATCTCCCATGTCATTTATTGCTTTCTCATCCTACCTTGGTTGAGCTTACACTAAAGGGTTTTTTTTTTAAGTATAGTCATTTCTATGTTTGTATCTTAAAAACATGGCCAATTTTCTCAACCATTGCTTCTATTATGTTTTTCATCAATTAGTTCCCCTTGAAAAGGAGAGTAAGAACTAGGTTGTTGAAAAAAAAATCATTTTCAAGAAATATAACATCTATTGCAGCATAAAGTTGTTTGGTAGAATGATCTTAGCATCAATAACCTTTCTTTTATGTTGCATAACATAGAAATATGCAACTGAGTACAAAAAGATAAAAGTTTGGTACTCTGATTTTTATGAACATGGACATAGGACACACATCCAAGTATTCTTGGTGGAAGCATAAGTATAGAAGGTAGAGGTACAAGATGGGCTAGAGCCTGTAGTGGAGTTTTAAAATTTAATAGAAGGCATTTGATTTAACAAGTAGACAACAGTGACAACTGTATCTGTCCAATACCATCGGGGGTGTATGTGCTGTTGTTAAAAGAGCCCAAGCTATTTTTAGAATATATCTATTCTTCCACTCTACAACACCTGTTATGGTGTTTTAGAGGATGTTGTTTCATATGGTTCATTTTCAAACTTTATGGACTAATTCTTTAGATTGTTTTGTTCATCATCAAAATCTAAATGTGCCAACATCTTTGTGTGTGTGTGTGTGTATTTTATCCCCAGGCAGGAGGTTAGGCAAAGTTAAAGTTGATTTTGTCAAAAATTGACTTTAACAAAAAACTCCAACACTTTTGAAAAAAATTTGTTATATTTTTATAAATTAGAAAAAATTTCCCAATATATTTGGGAAATAACCTGAGTGAAGACCATATTATTCCTCTAATACGTGTCTCCAGCCAATAGTTGGTCTTCATACTTCACTTTTGTACCGGTTTAAAATGCTTTAACTACTACCTATGTTCATGCATACGAGTTAGCTATTCCACTGATGTAACTCATATTCAACCAATTCCCAAAGAAAATATAGAAAACCGTTGAATGAGTGATCTAACAACAACCAGAATCAAGTGGAAAGGATAACTCTATCGAATGGTGAGGAAATCAATCAACTAAACTTGGTTTTTAGCAACAAACCATTCGATTGCCCAGTTGGGCCATTCGACCAACTTAGACAATGAAACTTAGAACAACACTAAGCAATCAAATGACCACATGAGCATTCAACCGTTCCCAATTGTAGAATCATCCAGCTTGCTTAATCATTCAATCGATTTAAGTCTCATTCTACAGATTATATTCCAACTCATGTGTAGATTCATGACTCAATAGGAAAACTTAGGAAATAACTTGAATAATTCAGATTCTTAAAACCCATTTTGCAATTCGAACGTTATCTGCAAGTATTTGACCAAAACTAACATTAGTACTCAAAAGTTTTAATTGGAACATTCCACCAGTCGAATAGGAATATAGTATTCGACCAATCTACTAAATCAATTGAATAGATCTTATAATTTTGAAATTTATACTTTGACTAAGATAGTCATTCTGTCAAATAGGATTATAGCATTCAACCGATCCACACAAGCAATCGAACGAACACTTGGGTAGATATGAAGAAATCATTCGACCAAAATAGATAGTCAATCAAATAGGACTGTAGCATTCGACCATGTTACATAGATAGTTGAATGGATTTTAGGCAAATCCTCAGAGATCATTCGACCGACCTTAAGGATTATTCAATCGATACTATAGAGAAAGTCAAAAATATACATCTCAGTTGAATTAAGAAAGACCTAATCGAACCCAACTTATGCACAATGTCCAAATCAGTCGACCAAGATGACTAATTATTCAACTAGTCTGAACACTTTGCCTATGATGGTCGAATTGAATAGAAACATTCGACTGATATAAACTACAATGCCCATTTCAGTTATATATCGGTCCAAAATGGTTGAATGTGTTTAACAAATGACCTTAAAACATTCAACCATTTAAGCATCTATTCGAGCATGCTTTGTTCTAGTGGTTATTTTTAGGATTTCAACAAAACAGCTGTGAGCATTAAATGCTTCAACCACCAAAATCAGCTTTTGGCTAAAAACTCAGCACCATTTCCACAAAAGATGATTCACTTTTAACCAAGGTAGATGATGGCATTAGATAAAGCATTCAAAAAATTTGAATCTACCAATAGTTGAGAAAGACTTATCTATAAATTCTCAACCTCTAAACAAGAGAAAAAACTTCTTAATGTTTTTGCTGTTGCTGCTGCTGCTGTTGTTGAACACTATTTGAGCAAAATCCTTATAAATGTTATTAGTACTTATATTCATTACATCTAAAGTCTTTATGTTCAAACTTGCAACAACTTCACTCCTCTATTATGTTCTAGTGTAAAAAGATTCGTGAGGGTCTCAAATCTGAGTTTTAGACAAAGAAAAGAGGTTGTGTAGAGTTTGTGAAAACTCTATAAAGGTCCACTTATACCTATAAGCTAGATTTGTATTAGCATTATCGGATAGTGGAAATTCCAGGGGCCGCCTGAAAGTGGACGTATACCAAGTCTGGTGATAAAAATCTTGGTGTCCTTTTTTGGCTTCCTTACTCTATTTTTCTGATCCTTTTACAAACTCCTTTCAAAACCAAGTGTTAATTTTAAAATTCTTTGAACAATTTATTCAGCCCCATGTTGCATTTCAATTGGTATCAGAGTAGGCGTCTAGGCTTAGGTCTTACAACTTTAGACCAAAGATCCATGTCTTACCTACAAAAATCTCTAAATGACACTAAACAAGGAATTTATTCCATTCGAAACTTGTTCCACAAATAGAGCTCCTTTTTTCAATCGAAATAATTACAGTTACAGGAAACAGCGAATGAGAAACTTTATCATAGCTTAAAATGAAAATGCTTGGAAAATCATTAAAAAAGGGATCGAGTTTCCAACTGAAAAAATCGACAGTGTTCGCGTATCGGTGAAAATGAAGAACATAACACCAGAACAAAAAAAGGCCTATTGAGCCAACTATTAACCTCCTACAACTTGTGTTGAGCATCAACGAGTATAATCGGGTCTCTTCATGTATCATAATGAAAGAAATTTGGGAAAGACTTAAGGTCACATGTGAGGGACTGATTAAATTTGAAAGAGTAAGATTAGTTGTTAAAGCAAGAATATGAAGCCTTCAACATGAAGGAAGGAGAAACAAGTAGTGAAATGATAACACGCTTCAAAACAATCACAAACGAGCCAAGATTACTTGGGAAATGTGTTCCTCAAGAAGATACGGTAAACAAGGTACTGAGATGTTTACTAAAATCTTGGGAGCCTAAGGTCATGAAAAAATTGAGGAATCAAAGAATCTTGAAACTCTAACTATGGATGAACTTGTGGGATCGTAGTTAACTAATGAAATGAAATTGAATGTTAAAGATCCTACCAAAGAGGAGAAAGGAAAAGGAGTGGCCTTCAAAGCAGAAAGTAATGAAAGCTCCTCCGACTCAAAAGATGAAGAGGATGAATAAAATGAGGTATTACTAGCCAAGAAGTTCAAAATGTTTATGATAAAGCTAGTGGAGAAGGAGGAAGTCAGATGCTACGAGTGTAAAAAGCTCAAACACGTTAGAGCTAAAGTCGTCAGTTAAAGAAGGCCAAAAAAAGAGATAGAAAAGAAAGGAAAGAAAAGAAAAACAAGAAGGCCTTAGCAGGATGAAGTGATGAAGATGACTCATCTAGTGAAGAGGATGCTGCTAAAGGATAAGCAAATTTGTGCTTCATGGCTTTGGAGGATTAGAATGATGACTATGCGGTACAATATTTCTATGATTCTAATTCTGACAGTGAAAATTTTTCTATGACTGATCTACATGAAGCATTGATGGAATCTCTCAAGGAACTTAAAAAGATTACTAAAGAAAATAGAAAATTTAGGAAAACAATTAATGTCTTAAGAGAAGAAAATAGTAATTTGACCACTGAAAACAACGATATTATAAAAATGAATGAAGTACAAAAAATAAATTTGAACGAACTTGAAACCAAATTGTCTGAGCATATTGTAAATATCACTTAGAATATAGAATTAACAGAACAAAAAAAAAAATTGGAACATGATATAAAAACAACTAATGAATTAAAAGTCAAAGTCTTGAAAATGACAGAAGCTCAAGACAAACTAGATCTAATGCTAAGATCACAAAAAACTATGTATGACAAAAGTGGTATTAGATATGATCTTGCGCATATACAGAAAAATTTGTATACGTTGTTTGTCAGAACCTCTAAACAAATTAAAAACAAATGTCACATATGCATAAAAAAGGGACATACAACACAAAATTGTAAACTTAAAAAGAAAATTAATATACATAAGCAAACTCAAAAACAGAGCACGCATGAAACAAACCCAAATATTATAAAATACAAAGAAATAATGAAATGGATGCCTAAAACTGAAATTGCTTCTAAAACTAATAGTGGCAGACCCAAATGTATCTAGGCACCAAAAGCCAAGATATGATTGAGTGTTCCAATAGATTTGTCTTAAGGCTAAAGGAACTAGAGATTTCTAATTTCTGGAGAATGGTTGCTCACGACAAATTACTGGTGATGCATCCAAATTCGGAAGCCTAACAATGAAGGAATGAGGCAGAGTCATCTTTGGAGAATACTCAAAAGGCAAGATAGTTGGTATCGACAACATAGGTAAGTCTTCCACCTAAATTGAACATGTTCTATTTGTTCAAAGTCTGAAATATAATTTATTGAATATTAGTCAGTTACGTGACAAAGGTTTTATAATTCTATTTGATGAAGTCAAATGTATGATTATTGATAAATTGTCCAAGAAAATAAAATTCAGAGAAACTAAGGAATGAAACATTTATATAACAAACATAGATAATCTTCCTAAAGTAGATGAAACCTGTCTAATGGTAGTGAACAATGATGGCTTTAGACTATGTCATAGAAAATTAGATCATACAAGTTTAGATCTTATATCAAAATAATAAGAAAAGATCTAGTTAGAGGACTCCCTAAAATGAAGACCAAAGAAAATAGGTTGTGCGACGCTTGCATGAAAGGAAAATAGATGAGAACCACATTCAAACCCAAGAATATAGTGTCAACTTCTAAGCCTCTTGAACCACTCCATATAGATCTGTTTGGACCAACAAAAACCCAAAGTTTAGAAGAAAGACACTATGGACTTATAATCGTAGATGATTACTCAAGATATACATGGGTTCTATTTTTTAGCTAAAAAGGAAGAAACCACTCAAGTGTATATCATATAATGTAAAAGATTTCAAACAGAAAAAGATTGCATAATCAAATTCAAAAGAAGTGACCATGGCTAAGAATTTGAAAATCAATAAATGAAAAACTTCTGTAAAAAGTTAGGAATAAATCATAACTTTTCTGCCCCCAAAACACCACAGCAGAATAGTATAGCAAAGAGAAAAAAACAAAACTCTAGAAGAGATGGTTAAGGCAATGATTTTTGAAAATAACCTTTCAAAGTACTTCTGGGCTGAAACAATCAACACTACCTACTATATTCTAAATAGAGTCTTAATACGACCAATTCTCAAGAAAATATCCTTTGAATTATACAAGAATAAGAAACCAAATATAGAAAATTTTCATGTTTTTGGATGCAAATGTTTCATCTTAAACAATGGAAAAGATAGTTTATGAAAACTTGACCCAAAAAGTGATGAAAGCATTTTCTTAAGATACTCCACCAAAAGTAACGCATACAGGGTATATAACAAGAGAATAATGGTGATTGAAGAATCAACACATGTAAAATTTGATGAATGAGAGACATATATTACAAACATATTGGATAACGATGAAATAAATGAACTCATAACAGTCTCTGATCAAACAAATTTAGAAAAAAAAAAACAAAAGAAGAAGATACTAAAGATGAGCCCTCTCTAATAAAAGAAAACTAGAATTAAAAACCAAAATTCCCTATAGTAAGAAAGAGTGTCAATGCATAAAATATAATAAAAAATCCTGAATTAGGAGTCAAAACTAGATCTAAAATTCAAAATGAATGTGAGTTTGATGCAATTATTTCCCAAATAGAGCAAAAAAAAAACACAAACAAATGAGTCCTTAGATGATAAAAACTGGATATTGGCCATGCAAGAAGAGCTAGATCAATTCAAAAAAAATGAAGTTTGGAAACCAGTCTCTAAGCTAAGTGACCAATCAGTGATATGAGCTAAATATGTGTTTAAAAATAAGCAGGATGAACATGATACAATAGTAAGAAACAAAGCTAGATCATGGCCAAAGCATATAGTCAGGAGGAAAATATAGATTATGATGAAACTTATGCCCCAATAACTAGATTCAGGGCTATCATGATATTACTTACTTTTGTCAGCCATATGAACTTCAAACTATATTCAATGGACGTCAAAAATGATTTTCTCAATGGGTTGATTTATAAGATAGTATATATAGAGCAACTCTCAGGATTTGAAGATTTCAAATTCCTAGATCATGTATACAAATTGTCAAAACCTCTATATGATCTTAAGCAAGCTCTTAGAATTTGGTATGAAAGACTTAGTAACTTCTTAGTTGAAAATGGTTTTAATGGAGGAAAAGTGGATACCACTGTGTTCATTAAGATAAGAGAAATGACAAAGATCTCTTAGTACTATAAATATATGTAGAGGACATAGTATTTGGTAATACCAATGAAGATCTCTGTAAAGACTTTGCTAAACTAATGGAAAGAGAGTTTGAAATGAGCATGATAGAAGAATTAAATTATTTCTTGGAACTTCAGATGAAACAATTTAAGAAATGTATATTCATAAAACAGGCTAAATTCTCAAATAAGTTAGTGAAAAAATCTGGTCTTGAAAACTGCAAAGGAAGTGCGACACCTATAAGCACAAGTGTAGAGATAGAAAAATATGAAAAGGAAAATCATCAATATGTCAAAAGCTATATAGAAGTATGGTAAGTTTCCCTCTCTATCTTATAGTTTCTAGACCAGATATTCAATTTAATATATGTCTATGTGCGAGGTTCCAAACAGACCCTAAAAAGTCACACATGACAACCGTCAAGAGAATTCTCAAGTATGTAAAGGATACTGTGAACCTAGGATTATAATATGATAGAAACTCTAGTTTTGGCTTGCTTGGGTTCTCGGACGCAAACTATGAAGGATGTAGAATAGATAAAAAAAAAAAAAAAAAAAAAAAAAAAAAAAAAAAAACACTAGTAGAACATGTCAATTTTTTGGAAGGATGCTAATATCATGGTCTTCCAAGAAACAAAGTAATATAGCAATCTCAACCACAGATGCTAAGTATGTTGCTCCTGAGCAATGTGTTGCCCAGATTTTGTGGATCGGGAATCAGATGAGAGATTATAGCCTGAACCTTGAGTGTATACCAGTTAAATGTAATAACACCAGTGCAATAACTAAATCAAAAATCTAGTACACCACTCCAGAACAAAACACATTGAAGTGAAATATCACTTCATTAGAGATCATGCTATGAAGAATGGTGTGATCTTGGAATATATAGACACCTAAAAACAAACAGCTGACATTTTCACAAAACCCTAGATAAAAATAGATTTTTTGAACTCAAAAGAAAGTTAGGAATGCTAGAGGGAAGTTAAAAAAAAAAACAAAAAACAAAAAACAAATATTCAAAAATACTTCAGAAGGAACAAGAAAATTTTTAGAAAAATTAAGGTGAAGATGTTCAACTGAATTCCTCATGATCCAACTGATTGTATGAGAAAATAAGAAAACATTCGACTAAAACAAAGTCCTAGTTGACCAAATGGTTAAGATGGTTGATTATCTTGAGAAGACAATCAACTGATTCATGAAATAACTTGAGCGAGCATTCAACCAATATGATAAACAAGTCGCATATTACTATAACAATCGACCAAAAAATTCAACCAGTCGACCAAAATTTTAAGACCTTAGGAAAATCAGTCAAATGTGTGAACAAAACATTCGACCAATATTATAGAAATCAATTGAAACATTTCTCAAAATCGACCAATCAAGAGAAAATAGTCGAATGCCTGGACTAGACAGGCAACCATTACTATTTTAATCGATTGAAAAACACTGCACAATCGACTGATTGGCTGAATGGGTCGACCATTGTGTGTTTTCTGAGTTATGTCTAGTAACCCAGTACCCAAAATAGTTGAATATCTATAATTAGCAGTCGACCGGCTGTTTGCTATATAAGAAAAATAGCCATATCATCTGGAGGAGATGTTAGACTGTTATGTGTGTGTGTGTGCCTATGTGTGAAATGGATGAATCTCACCTACTATATTCGACCGATGTGTGCTTGTTTTAGAGATCATGTCAAATGTCCTAGGAAACAGTTGAACCATCTATAGTGACATTCGACCGAATCCTTAATTGGACTGGAGTAAATTTCAAATATCATGACAAGATATTCGATAATTGCTTAAAGTTATTTTAATCATTTTTCATGAGTCTCAATCAATTCGATCCAATGATAAACATCATCATTTGACTGAAAAAACCCATTCAAGTATAAATTTACATTCTAACTCTCAAAAACTTGAATTCTTCCTCTCTATTTCATGTTCAAATTCTCCCTCTCACTTGTTTGAATTTTCTCTATCTCTCACGAAACCCTAGTCCCCATATCTGGAATGCTCTACATGACAAATCTTTAATGGAGCCTAAAACCTTGATTGAACTTTCTTTCTCTCTCAAGTTTCATTATCAAGCACATTAAAATCCAAAACCCGTCAAACCCTCTTTCAATTATCCAAATCCTCAATAATTAATTTGACAAATTCTCTTTCAATTCTAAAACTCCCACACAAACTCCTCATACTACAGATAAATGAGTTGAGACCCACATTTCTTGTTATTTTGGCTCCCCTCCTTAATGATGACAAAAAGGGGGAGAGGTATATGTGTTTGGAGTTTTATAGTTTTATATTTGTGTGTGAATGAATAATATATGCACGAATGAATGAATGGCATGTGAATGAAGAGAGTTTTTGATTGTGAACTTTGCATTTCAATTTGGCACTCTGTATTTGACTCTGCACTTTATAAGCAAACTGGCATACTAGTCATTTAAACATATTCTAAGGAAGAGAATGCTTAGATTAAGAAGGAGAAAATTCCAAACTTTTGGATGTTTTGTCATCATCAAGAAAGGGGAGATTGTTGGCATATTTAAATTTTGATGATACGCAAAATAATTTAAGGAATTAGTTCGCAAAATTTGAAAATCAATCAAAGAACTTAGCCATTTGACTGATATAACTCATATTTGACCAATCTCTTACGAAAATATAGAAAACAGTCAAATTGGTGATATGACAATTCAACCAGAATCAAGTAAAAAGGATAACCTTATTGAATGGTGAGAAAATCAATCAACTGAACTTAGGTTTTAGCAATAGGTCATTTGATCTCCCAGTCAAGCCATTTGGCTGACTCAGACAATGGAACTTAGAATAAGTACTAAGAGTTGGATGACCATATCAGCATTCAACCACTTCTAACTTTAGAATCAACTGGCTTACTCAGTCATTCGATTGGTTTAAGTATCAATCCAAAGATTGTATTCCTAACTCATAAGTATACTCGTGACTCAATAGGGAAACTCAGGAAGTAACTCGAATGACTCAGAACCTTAAAACCTATTTTGCAATTCGACCCTTATTTGTAAGCATTCAACCAAAACAAATATTAGAATTCAAAAGCTTCAATTGAAACATTCCACCAGTCGAATAGAACTATAGTATTCGATCAATCTACTGAAACGTTGAATAAATTTTAGAAATTTATACTTCAACTAAGATAATCATTCTGTAGAATAGGATTATAACATTCGACCGATCCATATAAGCAGTCAAATGAACACTTGGGTAGACCTTAAGAAATCATTCGACCAAAATAGACAATGAATGGATTTTAGGCAAATCCTCAGCCATAGAGAAAGTTAGAAATACACATCTTAGTTGAATTAAGGAAGACCTAATCAAACCCAACTTAAACACAATATCCAAATCAGTCGACCAAGATGATTAACTGACTAATATGAACTCTTTGCCTTGATGGTCGAATTGAACAGAAACATTGAATTGATATGAACTATAATGCTCATTCCAGTTGAATATCGTGTCCAATACGATTGAATAAGTTCAACAAATGACCTTAAAACATTCAATTGATTAAGTATCTATTCAACCATGCTTTGTTTTAATGGCTATCTCTGAGATTTCAATAGAACAACTATGAGTATTAAATGTTTCAACCACTGAAATCTGCTTTCAGCAAAAAACTTAGCACTATATCCGTAAAAGATGATTCATTTCTGACTAAAATAGATGAAGGCATTAAATAAAGCAATCATTATTGAATCTACTAATAGTTAAAAAAGATTGTCTATAAATTCTCAACCTTTGAACAAAGAAAAGAGACTTCTTGATGTTTTTGCTACTATTCAAGACTATTTGAGCAAAATCATTGTCAATTTTATTAGTGCTTATATTCATTCATCTGAAATCTTTAGCTTTAAACTTATAACAACTTCACTTCTCTATTGTGTTCTAGTGTAAAAAGATTGGAGTGAGTTTCTAATCTGAGTTTTAGAGAAAGAAAAGAGGTTGTGTAGAGTTTGTGAAAACTTTGTAAAAGTCCATTTGCACCGTAAGTAAGATTTGTATCAGAGTTATCTGATAGTGGAAAATCTAAGGGTCGCCTGGGAGTAGACGTATACCAAGTTGCCTTCCATGCTTTATTTTTCTACTCCTTTTACAAACTCCTTTCAAAACCAAGTGTTAATTCTAAAATTCTTTGAAAAACTACTTAAAAAGTCAAAACAACATATTCACCTCATTTAGATTGTATTTCAAAAGATATAAATAGTAAGATATCAACTGTAAGTTTTGTAAGGAGGAGAATCAGCATTTCTATGGGACTGACATTTGCTGGGCCGAGAACTAGGCTTGCAAGATGGCTATACAGTTTCATCGAAGGTGAGTATCACTGGGTCCGACTCCATATTTTGAGATAATCTACTTTGGCAATAGTGGTACGCATCCCTATATGGAGGCACACTGGGTGAAGGGTCATCGGTGGTAACATCGAAGGGAGGTGTAAAAGGATTAAGTATTGGATATGTGGAGTCAATAAGTATCTATGTCACATCATTCTCATCCGCCTATCTAAATGTGGACAAATGACTCGCATAATCCAACTATGCAAAAGTCGAGGCTAGATCATCAACAAACACTCCTAGTACATGAGATGCTAAGTTTTTTAGTTGTTTAGCTCTAATATCGGATGCATCTAAGGTCAACATATCACTAACAAGATGGTAGATATGTCTGAGACCCTATAATAGATACAATGTTAAACAGATAATCACTAAAAAAACAAAGGATTTGGTAAAAATAGTCAAGTTATTTAGGTTTAAAAAAACCTTTAATTGCGATGTTGTGGGCCGAAAATCAGTTAAATGACAATGTGTCAGATTGCCCACATAAGTACACATGATGGCGCAATACCATGACATGTAGTCCAGAGTTATTATTACATAACTGTAGAACAGGTCTCTGTCGACAATGTAATCTCGACGGTCCTCCCATCTCTGTACATAAGCTACGTAAGTAATCCTCCAATTCTGATCCACTCTCCCATGTTGATCGATGTGATGCTAATTCAATCCAATATTGGCATTTACTGATACACCTTGTTGGATACCAAACTATCTGAGTACCCTTTCCAGAAGACGACACTCAACAAGTTCAAAACAAATAAGTAGAACAAATGCACGCCAAATGTCCCGACCCTATCAATAGTAAGGCGACAACACATCTAAATCCAACTCAGAGTATGACATCAATAAGAACTGAAAATGAAAAGACAAAATTTCAATTGGATATATAGTAATGAACTTAATATAATAATGAATTGATGTCTAATATCATGCCCATGGTAATTTAACTTACCCCGTCCTCCCTCATATGATTCATCTAATCTCTAGAACACCGGAGAACATATTGTCCTACGTCAGCAAAATTATACATAACATCTCATCTGTTTCAAAATATCCCAAGGTAAAAAGATAGTGATACAGAGAGAGCTTGTTGACCGTCAGAATAGGAGATGTCACCAGCGGAATGACCCAAACATCGCAAGGAAGTGTATATGTCGTCAGATGTAGAGGAAAGATAGAGAGGGCTTTGATAATTTGGAAGAGAAGAGAGAAGTTTTGTGATGTAAATAGCCTCAAGTAATGGGTATTTATAAGGCAAAAGTCAAGTTTTAAGAAATCGACTATAAAGTTGAGTTGACTTTTCAGAAATCAACTTCAGACCACTTTATTTTCCCTTAAAAAATTCGTTCAGAATGTCGATTTTGTCTCATTCGTTCGTGATTGGAAACGGTAAAAAATATATTCAGTCATAAATATATTCCACTCTGAAGTTGATCTCTGTAAAATCGACTTCAAAATCAATTTTTTAAAAATCAATTTTTGAATATGAACTTCGTAATTTTTATTTTAATTCCCCAAGCAGGAGGTTGGGCAAACCTGAAGTCGATTTTAACTAAACTGAGTTCAACAGATTTGAAAAAAAAAAAAAAAAAAAACACTATATTTTTATGAATTAGAAAATATTTTTCAACATTTTGATAAATAACCCATCTTCACTTAATGGATTTGATCATTGAAGGGTCCTTCAATTAGGAGTTCCGGTCCATAGGCCTGGATTGGCTATCAAATCAACATAATTAGTGGAATCTGGCAGGCTGACTCAAAGAAAAAAGATTGAAGCCTTGTTTTATTGGAAAAGAAAAAAGACAACATCATTTGTTAGACATATCCAAGAAATTGAACTTGTTGAATAATCTGCCTTCTAGAAATTGAAAATAGAACGGTCAAATACACCATTAATCATGGAAAATAACTACGAGAGTCTCATTCATGCTCACTTTCTTTTTTTTTTATACGTGTTTCTATTTGGTATTCACGTTAGTTCAACTAAATACAGCTCAAGTCAAATTAGACTTTTTAAAAAATAAAATTTTTATTTTTATTATATATAAAATTCGAATCTAAAAGTTTATTTAGAAGATATAAATGTCAACCCACTGACCAAGTAGGTTTTGGCTTTCATGCTTTCGCTTTGGTGCTCACTCTCACTACACCTTGATGCAAGTTTAAAGTTAGTTTAAGCATTATCCATGGTTTGTAAAAGTGATAATGAAATTTATGTCTGCTTTGGATAAAAATATTCAAATCAAATAATTGATTAATAACAAATTTGACTTTATCCGATCAATGTTAAGGTTGTCTTGTCCATCTTACCTTTGACTTTTTATTATGAAGTATACACATGTAACCCTAAAAAGAGACTATTACCAACAAAACAAAACAATGTGAAAAGGATACAACCAAGCTAACCAAGCTGCATGCGCCGCTACAATTTGGTGACTCTGGCAGGTTCTACATCCGCATGACGTTTTCACAATTTAGAAATCCTGTTTTAATTGTTCACGTATTTTTTTCTCATAGGAGGAAAATCTTTTTGCACCAACCAAATTGTGACACTCAAAAACACTTTCTTTTTTGAGATTTCACTCAAAAACGTCACAATTGAGAATATTTATAATTAAAGTACTTTATCACAATTGAGAAAATCTTTTGACCCAAAAACACTTAAAACTTGTCATGAGGCAACAGTTTAGTGGATACAATTCCTTTTTTTTCTTGATTTAAAAATTTTGAATTCAAATTTCTGTGTAATCTAAAAAAAAAAGAACACTCAAAACTCTGGTATGATACACTTATGATAATGATCATAGAAAGGTACTCAGGAAATATCTCTAGGATGACAAAACCTTCGGTTGTCTCAATTTTGCTAAATTAGCCACTATTTTGTTTGATTTTATTTATAATATTTATCGAATAAAATAAAAATATTTTTATAAAATAATATAAAATTGTGAGTAGAAATTAACTTTTTTATAAAAGAGATTAAAATTATTATAATAATAATTTTTTATACTAAAAATCTTACTTTGTTTCGGTTGAATCTAGCATTTAATTGTTGTACACTTGGTGCCATTTTGAGCAAGCCAAATTTCTTTTTGTAAATATGAAAATTCCCCATTCGTGGTTTTCTCTCTCTCTTTAATTTGAAACGGTTCGGTGTCGGTCCATCGGAGTGGCAAATTCAAACGATCCTTAATTATGATACCTAAGCTCATATGAACTTTCATCAAAGACCAATAGTTGATCGGCATAGTGGATAGAATATTTTGTCTCTTAATGAAATGTTTAGATTTGAATTTTCTTGAAAACGGAAAAAATATCATTGATAGATCTCTTTTCAAAAACAGACCTGACAATAAATCGACCCAAATTAGTTAAAATAAAATCCTGAATACCGGATGATGATACAACCAGGATATAAAAAAATATATATGAACTTTGGGCAAAAGTTTCAAATGGCACGGTACGTTCAATAGAAACAGCAAAATTAGTATAATTCTTCTTAGTAACATCATTAGTTTATACGAATTTTTCGAATGAGTTTGAAATAATTTAGATTTTATTCGAGACGAAAGGGAGAGCTACTGAGATTCCTTATTTGTAACACAATATTTTGTAATGAGTTTGAAATATTTCGAATTCGTTCGATGGGAACAAGAAAGTATATACCATCTTTATTTATAACACTAGGAGGAGTACACTGTATGTAGTGGACTTTGAATTTAGTTATAAAATATTAGGTGATGTTCCATTTAAAAAAATATATTAATTTAAATTTGAATTTATAAGATTAAAGAATTAAAATTTGTTAAAAAAATTATAACTATTTACAATAAATAATTATAAAAATTTGAATATTTTTTGAAATATTTGTTATATTCATCAAACATCTCAATTTATATTAGGGTAGAAATTATATGCAGACTAAGTGTACTTGTATTAATGGCTAGTGATAAATCAAAAATTAAAAAATTTCAAAATTATAGTTTGGAAAAACAAAGGAAAAATTTTTCATTATTACATTTTTTGTAAAATACAAGTAAATGAAATGTAAAAACAATTTTAGTATAATATAGATTATAGAGAGAACAAGGAGAGAGAAAGGTTCTTTATCTCACATCGAATGGATACAAATCATAGAGGATAAGGAAAGAGAAGTAACATTTTTATCTAACATTAGATAGATATAAAGAGAATAAAGAAAGAGAGAGGTGTATAAATTAAGCAAAAAGAGAAATGAACATCCAAGGTCATGCTTGCAAGGACCCAGCCTTGGCCAAAGGCTTGGTTGTCTTGGTCACTTTTTTTTTTAATATAAAAATATGTTTTAAAAAATTTTTTACTTAGTATTTTTATAAATATAATTTTTATAGTATTATATTATTATATTATTTTTTAGTATATGCAAAAATATTTTATATATAATAAAATCATCTATATCAAATACTTTTAGTATTTTTAGTATAATTGTAAAATTTTACAATAAAAATATCATTTGATGTGTTGTTAACCGTATAATATAATAATAACACATGATCTAAGTACTTTTTTTAATATAAAAATATTTTCAAATATTTTATTATTTAATATTTTTATAATTATAATTTTTATAGTAATATAATGTCATAGTATTTTTACTATATATCATTCATTTCAAATATTTTTAATATTTTTAGTATAATCATAAAATTATATAATAAAAGTATCATTTATTTTGCATACATTATTATTTAGTATTTTTCAAAATATTTTTATAGTATTATAAAAAAATATTTGTATATTTTTAGTATTTTTAGTATAATTATAAAATTTTATAATAAAAGTATCATTTGATATGTTATTAACCATATAATATAATAATAACACATGACCCAACAGTTGTAAGTACCTTTTTTAATATAAAAATATTTTCAAATATTTTATTACTTAATATTTTTATAATTATAATTTTTATTGTAATACATTATCATAGTATTTTTACTACACATCATTTATTTCAAATATTTTTAATATTTTTGGTATAATCAAAAAAATTTATAAATTTATTTTGCATACATTATTATATAGTACTTTTCAAAATATTTTTATACTATCACATTATAAAAAAAATATTTGTAATTGTATTTTTATAATATGATATTTTTAAATACTTTTTTTAATCTAGAAATATTTGTAAAATATTTTTTACTTAGTATTTCTATCATTATAATATTCAAATATTTTTATATATACAGAAATATTTAGTTTATAGTATTTTTAACATCATCTATTTCAAATATTTTTAGTCTTTTAACTATAATTGTAAAATTTTATAATAAAATTATCGTTTACATAGATAGTCAGGTTATATATTTAACGTTCTTCCTCTTATTGACCTCTTAACCTGTAGGAACACTTTCCATTAGTTGTTTTCAAATATTTTACTTGATTATTTTTGCAAATTATACATGCAACAATAACATGGACTTCTGGGTTACAAATATGAACCCATTTAATTCAAAATGGAAGAAACAGATTTGCCAAAACATTTCAAAATTTTCCTTATTGATATCAAATGAATCGGAAGCATGTCAAAGCTTGTAATAGAATTGTAATTTAATCACATTACACATGCACATCACAGTAAGATTTCCATCTCAATAAAATTAGAAGTAGACATTTCCAAATATGGATAAGCAAAGAAAAATGTGAAAAAAAGTCACATCATTCAACCTCAAAATCTTGAACAAATTACCTCAAGAAAGCCATCGGTATCAGCAAAGAGCCTATAAGTCCTCGGAGCTTCATTTGACTTGGGCAATATCTCCAATCGTCACTCTCCCTCCACACGCATCAACCGCATCCATCACTAGCTCCAAATTTGCATTTCAAATTTATATATAGAGACAGCTGAATTTGCATTCTATAAACTCCAAAATTTAAGTATTTCTAAATTTTCTAATTCAAATCAAAATCCCAAAAAGGGGGGAAGTAAATAAACATAGATAAATTAGCTGATTTTGCATTGTTCGAACTCCAAATTCAAAATATCACAAACAATTTCGGAATCTCTACATAGAGAGAGAGAGAAGCTAAATCTGCAATCTCCAAATTTTCAACATTTCAAATTTATTGAACGCAAATCAAATTTAGAGAGTAAGAGAGAGAGAGAGAGAGGAGAAAACCTCGAAAAGCCCCCCGACAAAATCAAGAGAGAGATTGTGATGAATAAGAAACAAAAATACTATCTTGGGAGGACCTTTGAAGACTTGAACTAAAGGGCAAGATCTACAAGACAGAGGAGGCACAATTGACGAACCTCCCAAAGCCTCTTGAGCAAAATAAAGTCTGTAAAGCGCATAAACACAGAGAGCAATCGTCACCAAAATCATCAGTTTCAATCCAAACAAGAAGGGTATTATTAATGTTAGCAATTTCTCTGGTTGTGTTTTCTTCATCATAGCTCATGTAAATTTTGTAAAAAGAGAAATTTCAGAATTTGAAAAGAGAGAGAGAGAGTCCCAAATATATTGAATTTGCATGGCACGAATTTCTTATTAAACATGGAATGGCTTCCATACATATCATCATCATCATTATGCAAGCAAAGATGAATGACTTCCATGATTATCTGATGAGGCGCACCACTCTCTCCTCAACTAATCTGTACTGAAACTAATTTGTATGCATGTCCATTTACCCATCCTAATTAAAGAGAGATACAAAAAGCTATCCATCTATTTCGGCATCTCATCATTTCTTCATTGCATCTCTCTCTTCCTCATGTCTGCACAAACCCTAGACCCAAAAAAAAAAGATAGAAATACCAGTGTTTTTGTCCAAATCATCCCAACTAAAAAAAAAAGACAAATAACATGTCCAACTCAGCAATGAAAGCCGAGTGGAGGACGACCAAAATTGACATGGTTAGGGGGTTCATAATGCTTATATCTATATTGTTAATAGAATTTATTTTTTAAAAATTTTATATCACAGATGTTTTTAGATTTTTTAGTATTTTTATATTATAAATGTTTTTCAATGATATTTTTTAATATTTTTAATATTTTTTACTATTAAGAAAACATTTTTAATTATAATTTTTGACATTTTTATATTATAGATGTTTTTTAATTATAAAAAATAATTTTAAATATTTTAATACTTTAATTAGGAGAGAAAGTTAATGAGGAGAGGGAAAAAAAAGAGTTAATGAGAGAGAGAGAGAGAGAGAGATGGAGGATATTTTTATATTATACATGTTTTTTAATTATAAAAATATTTTTTAACATTTTAATATTTTAATGAGGAGAGAGAGAGTTAATAAGGAGAGAAAGAAATAGTTAGTGAAAGAGAGAGAGTGGTGGGGAGAGAGAGTGTGTGTGTTAATGAGGAGCGAGAGAGGGAGTGGGCAGAGAGGCGGGGGGGAGAGAGAGAGTGTGTGTGTTAATGGGGAGAGTGAGAGGGAGGGAGAAAGAATGGCAGGGTTGCTCGTAAGTGAGTCCCGTCACGCCAAGTTGGAGGACAATGTGAAGGACGATGAAAATTGATGTGAAAGGGAGTCGATCATCCTTATATATATGTATATATATATATATGTTAATGATAGTTCGTACGGACAATTTACACAAATTTGATTGTATTTGACATGAATAGTAATGTTGTATAATTTTTATTTTAAACAAAATAGTTCATATGAATATTTCACACAAGTTCGATTGTATTTGACGTAAGTTATAAAGTTTGTACAATTCTTATTTTTTGTAAAATAGTTGATACGTGTGACAACCTACACTACAAAAAAATACCGAATTAGCGACGGATTTAGTCATGAAAATATCAGAAAAATTCGTCGCTAAATTGTTTAGAGACGGATTTAGCCACGAACTCATATCTGTAGCTAATAGCGCGTCACAAAAATTTAGTAACGAATTTTTGAATTCGTGGCTAAATTTAGCCACGGATTCAAAAATTCATGACTAAATTTAGCCATGGATTCGTAGTTAAATCCGTGACTAAATTTTTCATTTTATATTTTTAATTTTAAAAGCCACCGGCCCACTTGCTTTATACTTTTAATTTTAAAAGTCGCCGGCCCCCACCCCGGCCCTCGCTCGTATATGAACCAACTTTCTGCTACTTTATATTTTTGTAAAAAATGTGCATTTATCCAGATTCGAACCTGAGACTAAGAGGACATTTAGAACGTTCTCAACCACTATGTCATATTAACTTATCTGATATACTCTTTTTTTTTACTTCATTACTTTTTTTCTAACTTTTACCATTAAAAATATAATTTACTAATTTAAAAATAACCTAGTTGCTACTTGTACTATTCATTTAGCAACTAGGTTATTTACCGGTATACTTTTACCATTAAAAATATAATTTACGAATTCTATTTTTGTCGTTAAATTCGTGGGTAAACAGCGACGAATTTTTTTCATGGTTAAAATCCGTGGTTAAAATCATGTTTTTTTGTAGTGTTATTATCTAGGTATTAGACCTCCTAATAAAAAAATATAAAACGTGCGGAAGAAAATTAAACATAACATAGCATGCTACATCCAGAACAGAAATTATGAGTCGTCGTCTACATGTATGATAACACAAAAGAAGCTTCTTTAATTAATTTGGTGGGGAGGGAGAGAGAGAGAGAGAGAGAGAGAGGGAGATGAGCCAGTTCATGCTTCACATGAAGCTCTTGAAAATAATTCATCATATCTCTTGTTATTTTTTGTCCTTATACAGCAAATATTCAAAAATATTTTAATTCGGGTCACCTCTCCTTTTAATAAGTAATAATATAAGGCTTTTCCACGTATTTGGTATGTGTGTGCACGTGTGAAATGACTGAATTCATCGAAACATCCAAAATGAATTACTTGGGATTTTGTGAATGGTGGGATCTAACCTAAATTAACTTTATCTTAGTACAAACAAGATTTGGCACAGACCCACTTATCTAATCAGAAAATAGGTTGATTATTGCATCATTCAAGGACAAAACAGCTGAATTTGAAATCCCTAATCAGTGTTTTCATGCAGTGGGCCATTTTAGAGATTTGGGGGATCAATGCACTTTTGTTTTGATTATTCCCTTTTATGGGTTGAGGGCCCTTTTAGCACTTGGCTCTCTCCTGTTTTTAGTTAGAGCACAGCAATAAGTTGGCCCATATAAGAGTTATGAATCCAAGAGCTTATGAATTAGCAATAATTATATTTTAACCCTCACCCTATATATAGTTTCTCTCTAAATTTGCTAAACCTTAATTGATAGAACTAAAACTACAAAAAATGAATGAAAAAAGTTCTATAGAAGCATATAAGGGCTCACAGACAAATCCATGTTGTTATAGCACTCCAAATTTCGAATATTGTTGACGCAAACCAAGATCGTATACTGCTATCTAACCGACTATTTTTTGCACTATGAATATGATACACGAAAACTTCTTAATATTAATATTTTTTCATTTTCAAAATGTATCAACATGCTAATGAATTAAAATTTATACAAAATTTCTTATATCTATTATATTTACACATTTTTCATATTTAATAAATTATTTATATATTTAATTATGATTTTTATTTTTATATTATTTTTCTTATGATTAATAATTACATATACGATCATTTTAGATTTTTACTATAAAATATGATCATTCTGTTATTTCTATAAAATAATTACTATTTATATAAAAATCCTTATATTTTTTTATATTTATATATATACAAGCATTTCCTCGTCGCCTTCGACGGACGGTTGAGGAGGACATTGACTCCATAACCACAACATCCTCCTCGCAGGATCTGTGACTTTGAAAGTTCTAGAATGATGAAATAAACGAGATTATGGGTGTAGCAGATTTCTATTAACCATCCATGTAATTACAAGCATTGCTTGAAATGTTCTACGAGTTTGCTGTCTCGTTCATCTTCATCAGCTCCATCATTTTCTTTCTCCGCATGAGACTGAGGCACATCATGCTTCGAGTGCTCAACCCATACCACAATGCTTCATTAGGTAACCTCGCAAATAAATATTACCTATAAGGCTATTCAAGCCATTTCACCATGGTAAAGTCACTTCGTTTCCGACTTCATTAATTCTGATTTAAAATTTACCAACTTATTACCAACAAAATTATCATTATTAGTGGGTACCTTTTTGTAAATATAATTAACAATTGATTATCAATGAAATTATTATGATTGATAAATATTTTGTTTATTAACTTAGTTGATGCTAGGGGCAGCAATCGGCCTTTTTGAGCCGGGCTTTGCGAAGCCCGGGATGCAAAGCCCAATTAAATTTTTATGGGCCTGTGCCTGGGCTCAGCTCCGGAAAGCTCGGTGAATCGAAAGCTCGGTGAATCGATATTCGAGTTCGGCCCAAAAAATTAAAAGGGTTTCGAGCCATTTTTGGGCTAGACTCGACCCAAAACATTTTTTTTTTACATAATTTTATTTTTAATATTTTTAACATATTTTATAGTATGAAAAATACGAAATAAAAACACATAAATCATCCAAAATAAAATACAAAACAGATATCACAATCTTAAATTAAAAATTATGCACTATTATGAAAATTAACAATAATAATGTTATAAAAAATTTAAAAATTATATCAAGAGTAATATATTAAATTTATCAAAATTACCATTCAAACACCATAATATTTAATTTTATATGACACTAAAAAAAATTAAACGGGCCGATTCTATAATGGGCCAAGCCCACTGATTCCAAGCTCGGCCCATAGTTAAAGCGAGTTTGAGCTCAGCCTAAACCCGAAACGAGCCAAACTCAACCCTTCAAAACGGGCCGAGCTTGGGCCGACCTGACCCAGTTGCCGATGCTAGTTGATGTAATACATCCACTAAGTATTAAATGATAGTTGTTAATCACTTGGTAAAAATTTTTACATGACGGTAGTAATTAAAAGTTTTACCGATGATAATAAAACAGTTGTTAAACAGTAAGTAAATATTTTTCCATCAATTACAAACCAATTAACGACTGACTAACGATCAAATATCTAACCACCGAAATACATCGGTTAGTAGTAGTCTGGTAAGCATCTAAAGTTTACAAATTTTTACTTCCCATGATAATCCGTGAGCAACGGCGGAGATTGAACCACGCCTCTCATTTGTCTTATTTATGGTTATATTAATTTGGTCACTTAATAATAAATAACAAAAAACAATTAATAAATCTAGAAATACTGAACCCGAACAAGAAATTCTCAAATTTATGCAAGTGGGTTCTAGAGATGAGAGATTAGAAATACTGATCATGTTACTCTAGGGCAAAAGTACCAATTTTTTAGTTAAATCGACAATGTTTCAAAATTTTCAAATCGTGATTTTTTTTTTTTTTTTGATTCTTCTGTAGGTGCTGAAGTCATTTTCCCAAAATTTATAGTTGAAAATAAATAGATAAGTTTTAATAAGAGGATTAAAATTCAAAATCTATTAATCAAATTCAAATCCACATAACTAGGGGAATGTGGCAGGATTTGAAGCCATATTTTATTGAAAAAAGAAAAAAGATAACATCATTTGTTAGACATACGGAAGAAAATGAACTTGTTGAATAACCGGCTTTCTAGAAATTGAATATAGAATGGTCATATAGAAATACTCCGCTGATCTTGGAAAAACCACCGGATGTCTCCTTCATGCTCACTCTCAAATAATATTCATTTAAGCATTATCCAAATATGGTTTGTAAAAGTGATAATGAAATTTATACAAAACCAAACGTCTCCTCAAATCTGAATCAATCCAATTTATGTTAAGGTTGACTTCGCCATCTTACCTTTGACTTTTCGTTTTTCTAAATACATAAAAAGATTCAAACTCTAGACATAAGAGGAAATGAAATGAATCAGTGTCACCTTTCACCTTTGACTCTTTATTTTGCACTATGCGCATGTAACCATGGAAGGAGACTTGTTCCCAACTCAACAAAATAATGTGGAAAAGGATGCAACTAAGCTGCATGCATGCGCCGCTACAATTTGGTGACTCTCGCAGGTTCTCCATCCGCAAGACTTTTTCACAATTCATTAATTGCTCTCATATCTATCATTTTTGTAGTCATATTTGCCCAGGAGGAAAATCTTTTTGCACCGATCAAAGAATTCACATACTCAACTTTAATAACATTAAATATTATGAAAGGATATGATTTCTATCGTAAAAGCCATCTTAAGAGGTAAAATTTTTAAAACAAAAAAAAAAAAAACTTTTTTAATATTATATTACAAATATTATCTATTTATTCAAATGCTATTCTATTTAGAAGGCACTAATAGAAACAATTTATATATGCAATAATTAAAAAATTATGTGCAAAATACAAATTACTTTTGTGTATAAACCAATATTATGAGAACTGTACCATACCACAGTCAAACCACAATTGGATCATAGTCCGGAGGAAAACGGGTCGGCTTGAATAAAATACTATTTAAAGAAATAAACCACGATTCAACTGCGATTTTTTAGTAAACCGCAGTTTAACCACGTGGCGATTGTATTCAATTGTCAAATACTAAAAAATCCACTAAAATTTAATTTATTAAACTTTAGATAGAAGTGCATTTAAGTTTCTTTAGAATATAAGACATTTTAAAAAATTTTTACAAATCAAAATCCCTAAAAATCTTCTTAAATCTATCGACTTCTCCTCTCCTCCCTCATCTTTTCTCTCTGCTCTCTCAATCTTTTGAATTGATCGAATAACTAAATTTATTATTTAATATGAATTTTAAAAATAATTTTTAATTTTATATTTATTAAAATTTTATTTTAAAATTTTTATATGAAAATATGAAATTAATATATGTATTTATTTTTAAAAAATAATTTTATATATTTTAATTATTATTAAAAACTAGCAATCCAACCGCATTGACTCACGGTTGAGTCTATTAAACTATAATTTTGAAATTTATGAGTCGATATACGGTAGGATTCTGATAATATCAGTATAAACTCAAATCTCTCTTTAAAAGGTATATGTCCCGAGGTTGACCTTTCTCTTTTTATGCGTAACAAGACGATAACTACACAAAATGTTGACCACAAAATGGCCCAAGTGGCGAATACAACTTTTTGCATGTAAAATTTTTAAACTACAAATTTTAATTTTGATTGAACTCTTAAAATTTATTTTGTTACGATTAAATCTCTGACTTTAAAGTAAGTCACAATTAGATTCTTAGCCATACGTCATTGAAGATATAGTTGTTATCGTTGATGTGGCATACGAACTTGCCGTGTTGTCGAAAACATGGAGAAATTTTGCTTGCATGAAATTTGACATGTCGGCGCAAATAATTTCGCCCTCATCTCTACATCAACTTCATCTAGAAAAAGAGTGTGTATCTTAGAGAGAGCGTGAGTGAGAGAAAGAGGGTATTTTTAGAGAGAGAGAGAGAGAGAGAGTTTTCCTTCCCCCCCTTTCTCTCCCTCTTATGCTAGGCTCTCACCATTTCTCTTTCAATCTCTCTCTCCTTCTCTCTCTTTATCACTCCCTATCAATCTCAATCTCTTTCTGCTTCTCTCTCTACAGTCGTAATAAAATAAATTTTAAAACTTTGAGTTTAAAATTCAACTACGTTACAAATAATATCTTCATTCTGAGGAAGTCTTTTAGGATTATATCAATGGGCAGGGAAGATATCAAAGAGTCAACCAAACAATTGGGATCGGCAGCAAACTTTGAAAAATACAGTTTTCGATGCATGTTTATGTATAAAGTCTCTATTCGAAGTCTCATAATTTGTTTAGGATTGGACCACTCCCAAAAAGGGTAGAAAACGTGAAAATAAAATAAAATAAAATAAAAATTATGGAGCATATGGGTATCTTTGGGACCATTGGGCGTACTTGTTATAGACAGACACAAATATTGGACCTATGCATGCCAAATCTATTTCTGATTTTGCTTTTGAGATTGATGAAAATTTCACATCTAACATAAAAGGAAATTACGATGGAGAGTTTTTAAAATTTTTACCCCAAAAAAAAAAAAAAACCTTAAAGAGGAAATATAAATTTATTGGGTCCATCATAGGGTTCACAGTTATGGCACATGTTCGAGCAGTGTTGCTTGGGAGCGAGCATGGTGATATTTTACATTCACATGACCAAAACAAAATTGTTAAATGCTAAGATCCAGAGTTCGAAACTTACTTTCTCTTTATTCACGACAAAAAAAATATCTATTGAGCGACGAACTTTACGACAAATTTTTAAAAAAAAAATTATTTACAAAAACTAATCACAACAAATTTAGTGACAAATAATTTTTTGTCGCTATCAGTTCGTCGCAAATTTTAGCAATCAAAAATTAAAATTCGTCACAAATTAGTGACGAATTCTGCGACAAACCCGTGGTTCATTGTTAACCTGCAACGAACCCGTGGTTCGTCACTAACCTGCGATGAACCGAGGTTCGTCGCTAATCTGTGATGAACCTGTAGCTCGTAGCTAATCTGCAATAAACTCTTTTCGTCACTAAGTTTGTCGCTGATCTGCAACGAATCTGGATATTTTGGATCGAAAATTTAGCAATAAATTTTGTAATAAATTTGAAAATTTTGCAACAAAAATCAAATTGAATTCTATAATTTGACTATTTTTCCTGTATATCCATTCTTGTCTCTCATCCAACATCATAATTAATTAACAATCAATCAACCAGTCATCTAACAATATCAACCAACCATCAAACAATACCACCATCAACTAACCATCAAACAATAATATCATCAACAAACCATATTATCAACATCATCAGCATTATCAATATTATCATTTTTTAACTATGAAATAACAATAAATAATGTCAACAACAAACGTAATACAAAGTCACAATATTCAAAAATAATAGTATGCATATACCACATTCAAATATAACCACTAAATAACATATAGAAATGTCAAGAAATACCATAACCACCATCATCATCAAATAAATCATCACCAAATAAATCATCACCATCGTCACCATTATCACCATTAGGAGGATTATCAAAAGAAAATAGAAATGGGGTCGTCTAATTTAAACCGGAAGCTAATTGAAGATGCCCCATTATGAAATTCTGATTTGCGCGTAACTCGCTGATTACGTCCTCATTTTGCTTTTGTTGTGCGCGTAATTTTCCAATTTGATTGTCTTTTTCTACTAGTAGCTCTTGTAACTGGCTCATCTGATTGTTTATTTGCATCATCTCTTCCTTTACAACTGTTGGAGTGAAAGAAGATTGACCGATAATTCTACAAATTCAGCTCAAAGAGTCCATCCCAATTATTCTTTCTCCCTTTTTTGCACCGTCACTTGCCTCGACCCATAAAGCTATACTATCAATAGATGGATTAGATGAGCCAGCATCTTCATTGCCAATCGAATTCCGCTGTAGCTCATCATATCTCTCCTGCATTGTCATTACATAATTTCAAATGAAATTAGAATAACAACATATATAATATCGAAAAAAAGAAAACAAAGTATTCATTTATAGTTTAACAATGTAATCATATATAAAAAAAAAAAAAACAAAATACAAAATACAAAATTTCGTTAATTATTAAACCATTGACAGTTAACAATATGATACAAAAAATAATATATGCTTCACACATTACAAATTTAACAATGAGGTATCCTCTCATTAGAATTAAAATTGAATAACTATTACGAGTTCGAAGTTATGATAGCTCTAACAAGTAAGAAAATAGCATAGTTACGTAAGAAAATTGACCTACCATAAGGAGATGGGAGGTTATTAGTCATGTGTTTAGATTACAAAGACATTATTATCCCCCTAAATTTAATTAATATTAATAAAATAGAAAGGCACTATTCATCTCCTAAATTAATCATGAAAAGAAAATTAAAAGAGTGTAACCTAATAAATTTATCATCTAACGTTATAATGACAGATTCAACAAAATAAATTCAAATAAAAACTGAAAGTGTTTATAAATTCAAAATTAAAAGAGATTAATATTAAAATAAAGGAAAGTTTTCAAATTAAATACCACAACAGCTCTATCTCTCTTTCCATTTCAGCTCTTGTCTTTTTTTTTTTTGGAAGGTTCACGTGAAAATCTCTATAAATGATGGCTGGGATCCCAATTCTTTGGCCTAAAAAAAACATTGTTAACTATAATGAAATAGTTATAAAATAAATAAATTAAATTTTAAAATTTTGTGTTTTAATAATATTACCAATCTATTTCGATACTCATCAATATTGATTGAGTCTCTCGCATAAATAGCAGACATTTTTCCATAATTAAAATATCGATTCTTCTTATTCTGCTCACTCCTCTGTCTACTCTCATCGGATTCCCAGAAATCCAAAATCATGTGTCAATTTTCATCGGTTATACAGTTTGGCTTCCTTCTACTAGTTTTTGCATGACTTAATACCTCTCGAATGTGATGAACACATTTTTTGTTAAAAATTCTTCTTATTTCAAGCTCCTTCATCTTGTACCAAGTGAACTGTCGCTGCAATAAATAAAAAAATAATTAGTTATATTAAAATTATAAACTTAGTTTTATATTTGAACTGAAAGACGTGATTTACCTTGAATTCTTTCCATCATAACTCTTTCGTTTCATCTGGAGAGCTTATGAAAAATAGTCACTCCCCTCCCCAATGGTTATTCACTATTTGATTAAGTTTTTGAACAACATGTACCAGATTTGTAAATCTGTTATAATATTATGAACAAAGAATGGTAAGTAAATAAAATAATTAAAAATTCATATGCTACATAAATAAAATAATCAATAGTGATGAAAGAATTAAATTTAATACTTACGAATTTCCATAAGGGGCAATCATCTCTCGCGTATCTTTCCCCTCAACATGCGAATATTGCACCGAATGTGCAACTGAAGGGGACGACGAAGGTGCAGCAGTAGTAGGTAAAGGGGAATGGGAAGGTCTAGCTAAAGCGAACTGCTACCTTGAAAAGTCTGATCTTCCATCACTACTTCGTCTATACCCCTCACGTCGATACTGTCAATTATAAATGTTAAGATAGTAAAAAAAATAAAAATTATCAACTTTAAAAAAATATAATAAAATACATAAAAATACGTACCATATTTCATTCGATTCTCCAAATCAGATAGCAACGTCAACTTAGAGTGACTAGAAAGGTGGGAGGGCTCTTTTGTTTGTGAGTCAAAACTCCAAGCTTGGTTAAACCTTTCATCCCCTAAAAAAAAAATAATAATAAATAAATAAATAAATAAATAAATGAAGAGAGGAGAGATAAAGATAAAGGGGGAAAAAATACAAAAAGAAAAATCCATTTTTGGGAATTTGTACCATGCCTATACTCGAATTGGACCACACCTAGTTATGGTAGGCATAATTAGAAACCGTCTTTCAAACCCACCAAAAAAATAAAAATAAAAATAAATAAAAATTGTGATTATTCGTTTTTTTCCTTTTCTTTTTATAAATCATAAATATCTAATAATCATATTCATCATAAATAAATCCGATTCGAATCAAATTGATCTCTCAATAAAATTCTCTCAATATTTATTTTCTTTATATATAAAATTTAATATTTAATATTTTATTTAAAAGATATCAGTACTTAGTTACTAAATCAATTAAGTATTGGTATTCTTTGTCAATATTTAACTAATTATTGAGATTAAGTAACATAGTTATTAAAATTGTAAATAATTATATAAACAATTAAAATTTCTTATTTATAGTAGAAATTTTAAATTTGAATTGTTAAACAAAACAAGGTATAGCTCAGGAAGTTTTAAATATATTATTATTATTATTATTTTATGGACCACCGTTTGAACATACCTAAAATGTTAGTGTCTTCGTTATTTTAGACTTCAATCCAATATTTGTGTCTCTGTGTCCCAGTGCTAAGTATTTCCTAGCACTAAAATATTATTTGTTCTGAAATTTTTATATTAAAAAAATAAATTCCATGAACATAGAAAATTGCCAATTACGAACAAGTACTTTTTCTAATAACATTAACATTATTTATTGTTAATAATTTTTTTAAATATATTCTGAAATAACAACTAGAGTTGAGTTTGAACAAAGAAAAAATGATCATACAAAAAATTTAATGATGAAATAAAAAATTTTCACCGATTTTATAACCGAAGGGTTTAGAACTAGACCAGATGCAGATGTAAATTATCAAGATCACATTTATTTACATTCATGCCAAATGAAGGGATGTAAATAGGGGACGGACTGGTTCAATGTATTCTTTCGGTCGTTGTGTGTATGACAGGCAAATAATATAGAAATTGCAATTGTAATTTATACTATGGTAAATTACTACTTACTCGACTGAAATGCACAAACTGCTCCTATGAACAAATTTGGAGAGGGAACCCCTTCACTTGTTGTTATGTGCCCTGTATATCACTGTCAATTATATAAATTCAAACAAATAAAAAAAAATCAAACAAATAAAAAAAAGAAAAAAACATAAAAAAGGGAGGGAGGGGGTGCTCCCCCCCCTCCCGCAGCCCAGCGAGGGCCCTCGTTGCCGCTGCAAGCCGCGAGCGCCACAGCCCTCGCGGCCCAGCGAGCGCCGCCACACCAGATCCGGCGGTCCGCCAAATCTGCACGAGAGAGAGTAGAGAGAGAGAGGGAGGGAGAGGGAGAGAGAGAGAGAGAGAAGACAGAGATAGAGAGAGAGAGAAAGCTTATCTCTATCAATGGAGTGGCGGAATCCAGTTGAAGAAAGAACAAAATTTTTAAAGTGAAAATGAAGCAAAACAAATGGAAAGAAAGGAATCAAAAATTTCTAAATATAAAAAATTTGCAAAAAATTTTGCGACGAACTCATAGGTTCGTTACAAATTTTGTGATGAACACTGGATTCGTTGTAGATTTTGCAACGAGCATCGGGTTCGTTACACATTTTGCGACGAACTCACAGGTTCGTCGCAGATTTTGCGACGAACTCAAAGGTTCGCAGTAAATTTTGCGACGAACTCTGGGTTCATTGCAGATTTGCGACAAACTTAAAGGTTCGTCTCAGATTTTGCGTTTGTTGCAGATTTTGCGATAAACTCAAAGGTTCATCACAGATTTTGCAACGAACTCTTGGTTGGTTGCAGATTTTGTGACGAACTCAAAAGTTCGTCGCAGATTTTGTGACGAATTCTGGGTTGATTGTAGATTTTGCGATGAACTCAAAGGTTCGTCATAGATTTTGCGACGAACTCTGGTTTCGTTGTAGATTTTACGACGAACTCAAAGTTTCATCGCAGATTTTGCGACTTACGCTTGGTTCGTGGCAAATTTTGCAACGAACTCTGGGTTCGTCGTAGATTTGCGACGAACGTGCAAGTTCGTTGCAAATTTTGCAACGAATATGTATTTTCGTCGTTAATTTGTAACAAATTTGTTTTATTTGTAAGTTTGTTGGAAATTTGCAATGAACCCAATGTTTGTTGGAAAATTTGTTGCTAATTGGCAACAAACTTTTGTTTATCGCAAAGTTCGTCGCTAAAAGGGCATTTTCTTGGGTGACTACTAATAATAATAAATAAATAAATAAAAATTTAATTCAATACTTATCGTAATGACTTGAAACTCTTACGGTAACATTTGTGTTCAAAAATATTGATTATTTTAAATAACTTAGTAATAATTTGATTGAATATTTGATTTTTTTTCAATTTGATTTTTTTATATTTTGTAATAATGATTTTTCTATATAAATTAAATTTATTGTAATAGTTTAGTGTCAACAAATCATTACTGTCAATTTTTATATTGTTTCAACTAAATTAGTACAATAAATTAAATTTATATAAAAAAAACATTAATATAAATATAAAAATATAAACATAAAAAACACAAATACTTTAAAAATCAAATCAATTATTAAAATATATAATATTTTTTAACATCCTTTTACAAACTCAATATGATACGATAAAAATGCCTTGAATTTGAAAAAATAAAAGAGAAATACACCAAAACTTATGTTAATAAATATCAAATATTTTGAATAAATCGGTAATGATTTGATTATATTGATTTTATTAAAAATGGGAAACAATATATTAATATGGAAGTTTAATGGTATATTATTTCAATAAAATATTATAATAGAATGTACTGATATAAAAAATTTATTATTATAAATATGGAAATATAAAAGTAAAGGAAATGAAATATTTTTAAAATCAAATACACAATATTTTTTAATAATTGATTTAATATTGAAACAGAATATTTTTTAACATTTCTCTGCAATTCAATGTGATATAATAAAAATTACTTGATTTTGAAAAAGGCGATATGCCATGAATGGCGATGTCACCAAGACTACCAATATTGATAAATGCAATGATAGAGAAATTTTGATAAAAAAAATAACAAAGACACCCTAATAAGTGCAATGTGTAACCTGGTTATTGATAAAATCCTAAACGTATTTTCGTAATTGTTTTTGCAAAGGAAACTCTTATACCATGTTAAAAATATAAAACAATATAATAATATGAAACGCTAATGATTCATTATTTTAATAATATATTATAATATATTAAATTTATATAAAAAACTCATAATTATAAATATGAAAATAAAAAAATAAAAAAAAATCAAATATTCTCAAAATTAAATCAATTATTGATTTATTCCAATATACAATATTTTTAAAAATTGATTTGATTTTAATATATAATATTTTTAATAGATTTGATTGAATATTTGATTATTTTATTTTTTATTTCTATATTTATAATAATTGATTTTCTAATCAATCTAACTTATTGTAATAATTTAGTAAAACAATTAATTATTGGGGTTTCATATTTTTATATTATTTTTAATATTCAATTTCTTTGATAGCTTAATACATGGGATAAAAATTGAAGGGAAAAGATTAGAGAGGAGCATAAAGGATGCACAGGTAATTTAAGGGATTGGTAAACATTTTTTATTGTTCAAATTTTTTGTCTCATGTAGTGTTTTTAAAACTAGATCGAACCGATTGATTCAACCGGAAATCATTTTATAATTCAGTTTGGTTTTCAATGTTAAACTGAATGAATTTAAATGCGATCAAAACCGTTTAAATCCAATCAAAATTAATAAAATCGATGAATTGTTCAAATCGATTCTAAGAAAAATATGGATTTTATTTTATTTTAAAATATATAATATACAAATTATATATATATGATATCATGATAATATCATTCGATTCATAAAACGGTTCGATTGATTTGATTAATAAACCAATGAGCCAATAAATTAAATAAATTTTTTATTAATTAGGTTTTAAAAACATTGATCTCATGTATTACAAAAACTCAATCTCTCCGTTTGTTTTCACCACTCGTCAAGCCTCTCTCTCTCAGTTCATGCCAGCATTTCTCCTTGGACCTTGCTCTTTCTCCCTTCTTTTTCTCTTCATTTGCTCTTTTTTTGCAGCGACCATTATTTCATCTTCGGGAGAAAGTTTCCTTTCCTTTTTTTTTGTTATATAACAATTTGAATCCAGAATCCTAAAATTAAAAGAAGGGGATTATAATCACTAGATTTGTCTCCTCAGAGACGAAAGTATCCTTTCTAACTCAGTCAAAAGTGAGTATATGTTTTAAAACCAATCTTATGATAATAATAACCCATTTTATAGGATATACCCACTTAAAATTTTACATTTCAAACATAAATATATGTATATTACCCTATTATTTGAAGAGCGAGTTGGGGTTACTGCTCATGGACACTGTTCATAAACAGTAAGCCCATATTTTTGGGACCGGCCCTCGTTTTTATTCTTTCATTTGCATCCTTTTTATTTTTCATCCAGCTTTTTTTTCTTTTTTCAATCGGGTCCTCTACTATTCATGAGTAGTAACCCTATATTTTTTGAACCCGTCATCTTTTTTTTCTTTCATTTGCATCTTTTTTTTTTATTTTTTTCATCCAGTTTTTTTTTTTTTTTTTTGCTTAGGTTCTCTATTGTTCATTTGCTTTGTTTCGGAGTCCCTAAGTGGTTCATTCATATTTTTGTCGAGCTTCCTTATTTTTTTCATTTGCATCCTCTATTGTTCATGTGTTTTTCCCGGAAGTCCCTATTTGATCATCTCATATTTTTTATACTCCGCTATTTTTTTTTCATTTACATCCTTTTTTGGATGCAGCTTCTTTTTTTTTCATTCGCATCCTCTTTTTTGGGATATGTCTTTGCTTGGTCGTTCTATATTTTTTGAACCCCGCCATTATTTTTTTTCCATTGAAGTTTATTGCACTTTTTTGTGGACCTTACTATGTTTTTTTTTCCGTTTAGGTCTTTTGCATTTTTTTTTACCCTTGGGAGCCCGTTGTGTTTTTTTCCGTAAAAGTTTTTTGTACTATTTTGAACCATTTTTTTCGCTTGGGTCTCTCATCTTCTGCGAACCATGCTTTTTTTCCATTAAGGTCCTTTCACTTTTTTTAACTCGTAACGACACCATAAGTTTTTTTTTTCATTCAACACCTTGCATTTTTATTGACCTTTTTTTCCACTTAGATCATTTTTCTTTTTGAGACCATACTTTTTTTTTCATTTACATCATTTGTCTTTTCAGGACCACACTTTATTTATTTATTTTTTCAGCTTTTCACCTTTTTTACCCTTTTTTTCCTTGGGCCCTTCATCCTTTTGAACATAGATTTTTTTCCTTTTGTTTTTTTTTTACCACATGAATGGTTATCTTTAGATTATAATTTTTTATTTTTTTCATTTGGATCCTTGCTCTTTTTTTTTTAACCTAACTTTTTTTTTCTCTTAAATCTTTCATCTTTTTCATATATAAGTTTTTCTCATTTTATTCTTTTAGCCTTACAAATGATCATCCTTTTATTTTTAAATCATAATTTTTTTTTCATTCAGATCTTTGCTCTTTTTATTTTTTTACCTAAATTTTTTTCTTAAGTTATTTTTTTTTAGGCAAAGATTTTTCATCTTTTTTCTCCCTACTTGTCCATTCAAATCCTTTTCTTTATCCAATTTTTTTTAAAACTTTAGTTTTTCGTCATTTTTTAATATAGGTTTTTCTTTTTTATTTTTTCACCCTACATATGGTCATCTCTTTATTTTTAAATCACAGTTTTTTTTTTCTATTTAGGTCCTTGCTCCTTTTATTTTTTTACCCTTTTTTTTCCTCTTTGGTCCTTCATTTTTTTAACACATGTTTTTTCACCTTTTTTTTTTGCTTTACCAATAGTTGTCCCTTTATTTCTTTTACCTTTTTACTCTACTTATTATCTATTTTTTTACTTCATTCGTTGGTGTTTTTTAGAATTTTAGTTGTTAGACTCTTTTTTATGTTTTTAATATACATCATATTTTTCGCTGGTTTGGATAATAATTTAGTTCAAATATTGAGTTAATTATAAATTTAATAAATATTTATATGATAAAAAAATACAATTCATATTTTGTGGACACTTCACGCATTAGCGCAGGCCAAAAAACTAGTATATATATATAGAGTAAGCGTATACTATGCTTAATTGATTTTTACACCCTATTTTATCTCATAACAAGCTATATCCAACTATGTAAACGTTCCTCTTCCAATCGTGACTTAAAAAAAAAAAAAAAAAAAAAAGGGAGCCTATACCAAAGTATGAAACAGAAGGTGAACACAATGTGGCAATACTTTTTATATTTTAAAAGATTTTGGTGAAATTGCGGTAGTGATTTTGGGAAAAAAAAATTTTAAATATAGTGTTAAAAATATAAATAATTTTAATTTTGAAATCAACTCCAAACTATTTTCAATTTAAAATCAAAGGAATTTTACCAATAATGTGAGCATCACATCAATGCCACAAGAAAATGTGGTTTGTGCTATCCCATCCCATCCTGTCCCATTCGTTCCTTCTCTTCCCTTCAGGACTAGCCATCGAGTTGGGTCGCCCCAAGCTCAGCCATTTTGAAGGGCCAAGCTCAAGCCCATCATTTAGGTCCATTATAGGTTCGGTCCATTTAAAATTAAATATTTTGTGTTTATTAAGCTATAGGTTTTCAACAACCCTTTCGTTTTTATGAATTGAACAGTTGTGCTTCTAGAACCGTCTATTACTCCACCATCTTCATTGTTGTCGGAGAATGAAAATACTTGCCAGTGAAGGTCAATCCAGAGATGAAGATATCAAATTTGCTGGCTGATTGGAATGATTCTTCCACAAACTCTTCAATTTGTTAATTCCTTATAGTTAATTACAGCACTATCCAAAGAGAATCTCTTCAAAATTGGTCATTATCGACAAGCGATGTGGGCCAGTGATGGCCCCAAAAGTTCGTCCCGCTAGTTCCCCTATGAATCTGTGACAAATCAATGGGATTGTTATAGGTTTGAAATTGTTTCCGCTGGAATCTGATGATGAAATCGATTTCTGAAGATGAACGAATGGTCTTAGACTATGACAATCGTCTTCCCCATCGTAGCGATGAACTTGATGTAGTGACGGTTTGGATTTTTGGCAATTTGTCGGTGATTGTTGAACTTTGATGATGTCTTGACTCCTCTGTACTCCCTATAAGACATGTTGTACATACATGTTTTGAAGATAAGAAAATTAGTTTAAATTAGTAAGTAAATAATCAGATCAAATTGGCTAAGAATCAAACTAGATGTGCTGTCAACAAACACAACAAATTAGTCGACAAGTGATCACAGAATTGTATATATTAGCCAACTCGATCCTCAAAGTAGTCAGCTAGTCTAAAAAGTACTTAGAGCAAAATTGAATATAGCCAACTACCCCACAAATTCTGTCGACTAAACTAAACTACGTAGCAAAAACCACTTTGAGCTCTGACACGTCTATCGACTAGGTAATAAAAGACTTCGACTAACATACTCCATACTTAAAAATTCCTCCAAACTAGTCAACTAATCTATAAAGGCTACAGACAAAATATTTGAATACCTAGAAAGCCCGCCTTGGTTGATACAAAAAAAATCAACTAAACATCTCAGAGATGTCGACTAGATCCATTAAGACTTAAAAGATAACCTAGTTGACAGAACAAATGACTTAGTCAACTAATCTGTTCAAAAGAATCAAAAGTTTGACTAAGTTCTCACAAAAATTGAAAGATAGTCTACTAACATCTTAGTCTACTTGACTAATTCAGCTTAGTCTGCAATCACATTCATTATATATGCACTAGTCGACTAAAGCCTTGTCTCTTTCGACTAAATAAATTAAGTTAGCTGGCATTCAACTAAATGTCGTCTGTTAGGCATGAATCATCAAATACACTAATCGATTAATACTTGAAATATTTTGATTATGTAAAAGCTCTAGTCGATACACAACAAATTCTAGTCTGCACATAATGCTTTCAACACACACCAGTTAACTAAGGTTGTAGAATCTTAAATTAAATGTTGTAACTGTCGACTAATATAATAAAGTAGACAACTAACTCATACCAATAAGTCATATCTAAAGAAAGTTTAGTCAACTATGCTTAAGAATAGTCAACTAAGCATCTGCAAAATAGTACTACTATTTGACTAAGTATAATGAGTTGTCAACACCGCAAAAACAAACCTTGAAATTCAAATTGGATAGTCGACAGGATGCTAATACTAGTCGAAATGTTTCTAACAATCATTTCTACAGAAAAGTGAACATGTTGTTGAAACATTAATGGTTCATCAATAGATAATGTTCAAAAGATGCATTTATGGCTAACGTTTGAAAACTCAACAACCACAATGGATCAATTGTTCAAAGCAGTAAATGAGGTTATAAAAATCTCAACAGATCTTCAAAAAAAGATCTGACAAAGCTAACAAATTTGATCTAAAAAATTGAATGCTATTCTCTAAACATTCTTTGATCTAAAATTTGCAAAAAACTTCTGTGATCTATAGACTTTGTACCAAAACTCAAAATCAGACCATTTAGAGTCATTGTCTTTATCTCTTCTTTCTGAACTTCAAATACTATATCAGACAAAGAGAGGGGTTGTCTCTTTGCTGTTTGTACCCTGTTGTATATGAGTAGTATAAGTCTTGAAAAGTCAAGACTATAAGATATAACTAGAACCGATAAATCTAGTTGTCTGTATTATTTGAGTGAAATAGTGAAAATATAATAGGTTGTCTCGGAATAGACATACACCGATTAGGAGAAACCATTATAAACTGTAAATTCTATTTAACCCAAAAATTACAAAAATAGCCAAATATTTTATTCAACCCCCTCTAGGTTGTTTCACAAGATAGTCGTCCTTCACCTCTCAAGATGAAATTGAACAACCAAAAGGTCTGAGAACACACTTTGATCGATGGCCGCTACCGCTATGGTATCGACAGTGACTAACAATGCCGGAAAAGGGCAGCAGAAGTTGAAAGTGCTTAGTTCGCCTCTCTCTCTCTCTCTCTCTAGATTTTTTGGATTTCACAGGTTTAAGAAATGAAATTTATAATTCAAACTCGAGTCTGGTTCGAAAGGGACCCGAGACCCCATTAATTTTTCAAACAGATTTCGAGTCTTGATTTTTTGAACTTTTTTTTAGAAGAGTTATGTCTTGGACTCATAAAATTTTGAACAAGCTAGGGTTGGGCCAAGCCAGAGCTTTGTAAACTCTGACTCAGAAATCTCGATTGTCAACCCTACTTCCCTTCCCTTCTATTGAAAGGAACTAAATATTTAGTTTCATCTCATTCCATATTTAAGGATGAAATGAATCGACCTTACAGCTCCATCCCCAACTCCAGGAGAAAAAAAATTGATCCCAGGTCAAACCCAACCCCAAAATCACTTGGAGGTAAAAAGCCGCGCAAGCAAGGAGAAAGAAATACCATTGTCATGCATAACTGTTGCGTTTTCGTGTATTAAGGGTTTAGATCTGTGATTGGAGTACAAAACTTCACATAGCACTCATGTCTTACGTGAAGGTGGCTAAACTTTGAAAGGGTGAATGGAATAGAGTTAGGCTTTTTGGGATAACAATTGTGACAATCTTTCTCTCACAAGAATTGATCGAATGTCTCACCTCTTTGCATCTAAGAATCTCTCAAGAGGTAGTGTAATACTCAGAAAATAAGATTACTTCGTGCTCCTAAAATAGGTGGAGAGAAAACTCATCCTTTGATAGAATTCTAAAAGTAGCTAGAACAAAAAATTAGGGTTACAAAGTGCCTCATTTAATATTTATATTATTAGGATTTTGGAGTGACACTTTGCCACTACTAAGTTCAGAATCTAAGCTGATTATTTTTCTACCAAACAAATTCTAAGAAGTAAACAAACTCTAATCAAACAAGAAAGTTTAATCAAACTACTCATGGACCGCAAAGTAGACGGCATCCTTGTGGGTCGGGCCCTCTTGGATCGGGCCATGGGTCATAGACCTTGGGTTATCTCTTCAAAAGCTTCTAAACCTTCTTTAGTATCTTTTAGAAATCTCAGATGGTGTAAAATATTCAAACTACTGTCCATGGGCTCCCGACTACGAGGTTGGGCTCCAAAGGGCCACTGTTCGTGTATCTCTTCCATTTTAGGTTTGAATCCTTTTAATTTGAACTCCTCTTACTTGTATACTACCTCTAGGTTCTATAGGACTCTTTGGCTTTCAAAAACGTCTACATTCACGTCTTTCTTATCGTTGGACAGTATCAGCTCATTTTCTATGCCGTTCGTGCACCATCATTGCGCACCGAGCTCGGTTGTACGCTTAATAACACATAAGGACATATATCATGGTTCTCTTCAGATTTATAACAGTAACGCGTAACGCGTAACGCGTGAGCACAACTGGACAAAGCGACAAGAAGCCGTGCAAGAGCAAAGCAGACATGCCGACTCTGTTCCCACTTTTCCATCTCAAACGCACGCTCCAGCCTCCAACCCCACCCCACGGACGTGATGGGAGGAGGAACACTTAATTTTGTTCCCCCAAACAAAAACCTACCCCCCCCCAAAAAAAATCCATTTCCATCTCTTCATATTCATTCAAGCCCGTGTGCACCAAGTTCAACAAATTGAAAGAGTCTAAATTACCTCAAAATCATACAGTTAGAAAAAATTTCAATTATAATATTAAAAATATAAATAATTTTATTAAAATTAGTTTTAAATTATTGTTTATTAAAGGGATTTTAAAATCAAGATAGTAAAATCTACTTAATTAAAAATAATTTAAAAATAGATTGATATAATATTGATGTGATACTCATATGACAATTATATCGTGTTGATGTTATGGGTCAAATCCATTTAATTAAAAATAAATTTAAAATAATAAAAATATTTTATATTTTTACAACTATAATTAAGAATTTTTTTTAAAAAAAATAAAGACGCCAACTATTTTTTATAATCTTGAAATCGTTTGTTTGACTCTATTAAAAAGGAAAATTTCATTTAAAAAATTACATTTAAACTCATTGAGATATGTTATGCTTTTGTTGAACCGTAGCACCTTGAGAATCGAAATTTGGGTCTAAACCACATGGTCTATGGTGGATGAGTGTACCCATTATAATATCTTGAAAAGATGGTAAATAACATGGGTGAAATAAGAGCAAATGCTTTTAAATTAATATATTATTACCCTATTATATAAACAGCGAGTTGAGTTTATTGTTAATGAACACTGTTCATGAACACAATAACCCATATTTTTTGGATCCATCCTTTTTATCTTTCATTTGCATTCTTTGTTTTTTTATTCAGCTTTTTTTTTTTTGCTCGGGTCCTCTACTATTTATAAACAGTAACCTCATATTTTTTGGACCTGACATCTTTTTTTTTCTTTCATTCACATCATTTTTTTTATTTTTTTCATCCAGCTTTGTTTTTTCTTTTTTCGCTTGAGTCCTCTATTGTTCATATACTTTGTTTCGAAACCCTTAAGCGGTTCATTCATATTTTTGTCTAGTTTCATTTTTTTTTCATTCGCATCCTCTATTATTCATGTGTTTTTTCCAAAAATCCCTATTTGATCATCTCATATTTTTTGTACTCCATTTTTTTTACATTTATGTCCCTTTTTTGAGTACAGCTTCTTTTTTTTTTTTTGCTCGCATCATCTTTTTTGAGAGATGTCTTTGTTTGGTCGTTCCGTATTTTTGAAACTCCGCTATTATTTTTTTTTCTATTGAAATTTATTGCATTTTTTTACGGACCCTGCTATGTTCTTTTTTTTTTCGTTTAAGTCTTTTGCATTTTTTTTACCCGTGAGAGTCTATTGTGTTTTTTTCCATAAAAGTCTTTTACACTTTTTTTAACCATTTTTTTTCGTTTAGATCTCTCATCTTTTGTGAACCGTGCTTTTTTTCCATTAAGGTCCTTTCACTTTTTTTTAACTCGTAACGACAACTTTAGTATTTTTTTTTTCATTCAACACCTTACACTTTTATTGACCTTTTTTTCCGCTTAGATCATGTTCCTTTTTGAGGCCATACTTTTTTTTTTCATTTAGGTCCTTTGTCTTTTTAGGACAATATTTTATTTATTTATTTATTTTCAGCTTTTTACCTTTTTTGTCCTTTTTTTTCCTTAGGTCCTTCATCATTTTGAATATAGATTTTTTCCTTTTATTTTTTTACCACATGCATGGTTGTCTCATTATTTTTAAATCATAGTTTTTTATTTTTTTCATTTGGATCATTGCTCTTTTTTTTAGCCTGTTTTTTTTTCCCCTTAAATCCTTCATCTTTTTTAGATATAAGTTTTTATCCTTTTATTTTTTTAATCTCATGAATGATCATTCCTTTATTTTTAAATTATAATTTTTTTCTCATTCAGATCCTTACTCTTTTTATTTTTTTACCTAAATTTTTTTCTTAAATTATTCTTTTTTTAAGACAAAAATTTTTTCCTCTTTTTTTTCCCTATTTATCCATTCAAATCATTTTCTTTATCAGATTTTTTTTAAAACTTTAGTTTTTCATCATTTTATAATATAGGTTTTTCTTTTTTATTTTTTCCCCCACATATGGTCGTCCTTTTATTTTTAAATCAAAGTTTTTTTCTATTTAGCTCCTTATTCTTTTTATTTTTTTACCCTTTATTTCCTCTTTGGTCCTTCATTTTTTTAACACATGTTTTTTCACCTTTTTTTTACTCCACCAATAATTATCTCTTTATTTCTATTACCTTTTTACTCTACTTATTATCCATTTTTTACTTCATTCGTTGATGGTTTTTAGAATTTCAGTAGTTAAACTCTTTTTTATGTCACTAATATACATCATATTTTTCACTGATTTAGATAATAATTTAGTTCAAATATTGAGTTAATTATAAATTTAATAAATGTTTATATGATAAAAAATACAATTTATATTTTATGGACACCGCATATTAGCGCGGGCCCAAAAAACTAGTCAATATATAAAAGAGTGAGTTGGGGTACTGTACCCAGACACTGTTCATCTGCTTTTTGTTGAGTGACCAAAGTACCCCATGTCCCTCATTTTGAATTACTAGGCTATCCCCTTACTGTCCTTTTTTTTCATTCAAGTCCTTGCTTTTTTTTTTGGTCTAGTTCTTTTTTCTTTTTGCTTTGATCCTTCCTCTTTTGGAGAACTCCACTATTTTTTTTTAACTCGCCACACTTTATTTTTTTTTGCTCGGGTGTTCCTCCTTTTTTTACCACACTTTCTTTTTTTTATTCGTTTGGGTTCTTCCTTCTTTTTTGGAACCATCATGCTTTATCTTTTTTCAACCCCGCTATATTTTTTTTTTCAATCACGTCCCTTTTTTTGGGACCCTATTTCTTTTTTTTTTTGCCACACTTTCTTTCTTTGTTTTCCATTTTGCTCCTTCCTCCTTTTTTTTTTTTTTGAACTCACTACATTTTTTTTTTTTTTTTTTGTTAGGGTCCTTCCACCTTTTTTTACCATGCTTTCTTTTTTTTTTTTGGTTTGGGTCGTTTCTCCTTTTTGTTTGATCCATCACGTTTTCTTTTTTTCTAGTCAGGTCCTTTCTCCTTTTTTTTTTCACCCACCATGCTTTTTTTTTTTATGTACCCAATCCCCTATAGATATCTTACCGTGTCATTGTTCACACGAAAATTTTGACATCCCTAGGTGGTTGTTAGTTATTTATTTTTTTTACCATAGTATATTTTTTTTCATTCGTATCCTTTTTTCATGCAACTCCTTTTTTTTTCATATATAGTTAAATCTTAATACCTTGAAAATATATTAATTTATCAATATTACATAACCACATAAATTAATAAATTATTAATTTGTCAAAATATTTTTTAGTTTATTTTTTCTGAATATCACGCTTTACATATTTCCTATGCATATAAAGTACCACAGGTGCTTTCTGTTCATTTACTTTTTGGATGTCTCTCGATGGTTGTCTCATATTTTTTGGATCCTGCTTATTTTTACCGTTAAAGTCCTTATACTTTTTTCCGTCCCTGATATGATTTTTTTTATTTGAGTCCTTGTCCTCTTTTTTTTTTCATTTAGGTTCTTTATATTTTTGGGACTACACTCCCATATTTTTGGGATCAATTATATTTTTTTTTGTTTAAGTCCTTACCTCCGCTTAGTTGAATCCTTGTACTTTTTTTCACCCAATTATGACTTTTTTTTTCATCTGATTCTTTGCCTTTTTTCACTTAGATCCTTTATATTTTTGGGACCACACTCCCATATTTTTGGAACGCGTTATATTTTTTTAGTTTAAGTCCATCCCCTTTTTTTTTACGCCACTATGTTTTTTTTTCCCATGTCGGTCATTGCCCTTTTTGTCCTTAGGACCTTTATATTTTTAGAACTATATTTTTTTTTGTTCAAGCCCTAACGCTTTTTTTTTCCTATGACTACACTGTGGTTTTTTTTCATTTAGGTCCTTGGACCTTTTTTCGCTTAAATCTTTTATCTTTTTTGAACCATATTTTTTTTTTCATTCAGATCCTAACACATTTTTTTACCTGTGGTCACACTTTTTTAATTCAAATTCTTACACTTTTTTTTGCTTTTTTTCCGCTTAAATTCTTTATCTTTTTGGGACCACACTTTTTTTGCACTTTTTTTTTTTTACCTTTCTTTCCACTCCTTTATTTGGGTCCTGCACCTTTTTTTTTTTACCTATGACCACGCTTTTTTTTTTCATTTAAGTCTTGTACTATTTTTGACCTTTTTTTTCCACTTAGGTCCTTCATTTTTTTAAGACCATATTTTTTTTTTGTTCAGGTTCTTGTACTTTTTCTTTAACTGTTTTTTTTTTTTTTGGCTTAAACCTTTCATCTTTTTGAAACATAAGTTTTTCTCTTTTTTTTTTTTTTACCTATAGATGGTCATTCCTTTTATATTTAAAACATAATTTTTTACTTTTTTCCATTCAAATCTTTATTCTTTTTATTTTTGACCCATATTTTTTCCTTTTTGATTCCTTCATCTTTTTGGACATAAGTTTTTCCTTTTTTTTTGTCTTATGAATGGTCATCCCTATATTTTTAAAACATAACTTTTTAATTTTTTTTCATTCAATTTCTTACTCTTTTTATTTTTTTACTATTTTTTTCCTCTTAAGTCTTTCGTTTTTTTAATATAAATTTTTCCCATTTTATTTTTTTGGTCTCATGGATGGTTATCTCTTTATTTTTATTATCTTTCTACTCTATTTATTACATTTTTTTCTCATTCGTTCGTCTTTTTAGAATTCCAATGGTTGGATTTTTTTTCCTATCACTGATATATGCTATACTTTTCATTTATTTGCACGATAATTTTGTTTAGATATTAATCTAATTATATATCTAATAAATATTTATATAGTGAAAAAATACGATCCACATTTTAAGGGCATCTCGCATGTTAGCATGGGCAAATGACTAGTATTTATATATATAGTCATTGGTATTTCAGAAAATAGTATTAAAAGTCTCCAAAATATCGATAAGATTTTTAGAATGTAAGTTTTTTTTTTTGAAAAAAAAATCATTATATCTGCTCCCAATACGTTATATTTCACACCTAAAATAAATTTTTAATTTCGTCCGTCATGACGCGCTAATATTTCTCAGTCCTTTAACCCAAAACAAAGAACCAAAAAAAAAAAAAACTAAAATTATTTCAAAATTATTAATTTATTTGGCAAATCAAAATAATTTAAGACGTGTCAATTGGTAACAATACATTTGGGACTTTTGGAGAGAGAAAAAAATATTAATTAGGAGAGGAAAAAAAATAAAATAAAAATTATAATTTTCTCTGTACGTTGTTTGGAAGTTTTATAAATGAAAAGAAAAGAAATCAAACTCATTAGTAATAAAAAGTTTTATTTTCAATTTTTAAAATATATTTTTAAAATATAAAAGATATTTAACTCTAATATTTTCTATTCTCTTTATTTCATTTCATTTTCAAGAGAGAAAAAATTTTAGATTTTGAATAATGTTAAATCCATCCAAATTTTTTCTTTTCTATCATATTTAAACTTTTAAAAGAAAAAAATTTTTAAATTTTTTCTCATAATTTTTTCTTTACTTTTCAAATCTTTTAATCCAAATGAGCTGTAAATGTGCCTTTAATGGGTTTGAATGCTCAATATCACCTTGGGCTTTGACTAACTTGAGAGGGCTCAAATATATTTTTAGGAGAATGTTTGGAAATATATAGACAAAAATGCTCCACAATTGTAAATAGTAAGAAAAAAAATATTTTCTATTTGATAATTTTTTTTTCTGTATTTTTAAATATCGATTTGATTTAATCAAAATAAAATTTTATCTTGGAATAAATTTTTAAATAGTTACAATTGACTCAACTCGATTCATTGGATGCAAATCAATTTGTAATCGTATTTCAGGGATATCAATTGGCAACAGGTGGAACTCGAAAATAATGAAAATAATTGAATTTCTATTTAGAGAAGATTTGTTTCAAATTGATTTATATCATTAAGCTAATCAATTTGATGATTTATCGTGAAATAATTGTGAACATTGTTGCCACTTGCCAGTGCCATGCCAGCGTCGCCCCTCTTGCCACAAGCCTTGCCCTCTTCTTACCTTGGGCTTTGACTCCTCCTCTCTCTCATCTGCAGAATTAATAAAGACACCAAAACACTCATTCGCCCAAGCACCACCAACACCCCAATATTAAACCTCACCTCTTCCTTCCCACATACAAGTCCGCACCAATCTCTCTCTCTCTCTCTCTCTGTTCCCACAGATCTTCAAAACCCAGAAAACATCAAAATGACAAAAACAAGAAGATGATGAATCCGAACGAGAATGAGGTAATCAAAATCAAAACCTCCACCGGAAACTTCACAATTCAGGATTAGATTAAATGAGGTGTAAGAAACACTCTACCGATCTCAGCGCCAGCATCGGCGTATGCGCTTCTTGTCTCCGCGAGCGCCTCATCTCTATCATCGCAGCTCAACAAGCCCTCGAACGTTCTCGTGCTCTCTCCGCCGCCGAAGATCATTATCACCGTCGCAATTCCGACGCCAATCCTCCTCCCTTGATTTTCCCTCGCTCTGTTTCTCCCTATATCTGTCGCCGATCTGATGCCGACTCCAACTGTCATCATCATCACTCAATCTCTGATCTCCGTTTCTATAGTACCCCTCAGGTTAATCCGACTTACAATTCCAACTCTGGTTTCTGGAATTCGAACAAGAAGAGAGAGAATCGCAGATTCTCCTTGTTTTCCAGCCTGTTTAGATCTAGATCGGAGAAATTGAGCAGAGGTCGGAGAGATTCTTCTTCGTCGTCTTCTTCATCGTGGTTCTCGTCAATTTTGCCTCATCGGAGAAGAAATAAGGAATCGAATTTTTGTACGGAAGAAAATAGTCGCCAGAAATGGAAGACTCGAGATCGTGGAATGTCGCCGGTAAGAGGTTCCGACGAGGAGGAAGATTGCGAAGAGTTTGACCGATCCGCGTCGGCGAGTGGTTACTCGTCGGAATCATCGCCAGGATGGAAGAAAACGCCAAAAGCGACGCCGCCGCCGACGATTAACCGGCGTGGAAAGCCGTTCCAGGGAAGAAATGTCGCCGGAATCGCTTTCTGTTTGAGTCCGATGGTGAGAGCGAGTCCGAATCAGCACCGGAAGGGAATGCAGACGGAGATGGGAATTTCCGGCGAGATTAGGGTTCCGGCGAAGCCTCATCTCTGTGCCAACAGATCGAGGAAGCTTGCAGATTTCGGGAGGCTCGCTCGCAACCACTGACCGTGTCGATCTTAGCTGCGAAGTGAAAGTACGCTATTGACCTGCCTCTTTTGTTAAAATTTGAAAAAATGTTGCTGCTTTCCTTCTTTTTTTTTTTTAGCTAGTTTTCTTCGATTATTTAAAAAAATATTCCTGAATATTATAATTTTGGGAATGAAAGAGAAGGAAACACCACAGACCAGAGACCACATATGTACAATTTCTACAAATAAAAAAAAAAAGGATAAAAAATGGTGTATTATTTTTACCTTTGGGTTTCCTATTGTTTGCAAGTTCTAGAAGAGAAATGTGATAGAATTTCGAAAATTGCTTTGTTGTGTTGTTCAAACTTCGAAGTACAAATGAATGTGGGAGTGATTGTGGTTGGTGATGGGTCTCGCATTTGGATTGCAAGACAATTGTGGTTTGATCAGAAGTGGGGTGATGATGAATTCACAGCCGTTGAATGGACTGAAAAACAGACTGGATTCAGAAGGTATTAAATACCAGGTCTGACAATATCTAATGGCAGTGGTCCAGGTTAGTACTTTGATAGAGAGAGAGAGAGAGGGCTGGATCAGATGATGTTCAGACCACGATAGAGATGAGGGGTGATGCGATATCGAATGATCAAGAAGATGTTTCTCTACCTTCACTTCTTCTTCTTTTTCCTTTTTTTTTTTTTTTCTTTTTGCTTTTTTCTGATCATTTGATATTTGAGAATTCGTTTTGATTAATTTGGAACGATCTGTTATCAAGTCTTCTATAAAGAAAATTTTTTGATATCGACTTTTATATTTCCATGACGATTTAAACCTCCGATTATGATTAAATGACTAAAGTTTTCTTTCAACTATGACACCAAATATCAATATTTCTCTACCTTCGTGACTCTAAGCAAACAAGAAAATGATGGTTGATTATGGAATATGCACATATATCACTTAGGGACGGTGTCTAAGATTTGATTGTTCCACTTAGGTTGGTAAAGCAAGAGAATTACACTATTAATTCAGCAAATTTTGACATTATAACACCAACATGTGTGGGCTATGTGTATGTCACTTGGCTTTGTTCCCTTTCTATGTTGGAAACTCATTTGGATGTTTTCACTTTTAACTCCCCTCAAATCAAGAACTAATCATTGGCTCCATTTGGAAAATTGAAATGGTTTTACCAAAGAAGCAATCTATATGATATCTTCAAAACTAAGGTTTGCCTTAGAAATTCTTGCCCTTGTTTATTAGCAATTTGAGTTTGCTGACGTGTTGTTTAGGCTGCTTCTCTGTTTTGACAACAAATGACTAGTTCAACTTCTTCATATTTATCATTTAAAATTTGATTATTACATATCCATGGAGACAAAGTCCTAGTAATTGTTTACCTTATCACTTAATCAAGAACCAAATTTTTTGGGGACTATTGACTCCGTCAATCACGTTACTTCTACATTATGTTGACATTTGATTTTAAACCCAAAATGATGAAAGGAAAAAAAAAAAGTATATAATTTAAATTATAATACATCACTACTTGGGGCAATTGGATATTGTGTTAGTTTAGTTGATATCATTGACCTTTGAATGATGTGAAAGCTTTGTACAACACTCTATAAAAGCAGATTCAATTCAAATAAAATTTAATTGATTTGACGTGATTAATTAGATATTAAGAGAGTTTTATTCTCTTAAGGGGGTTAAATCTGATTTAAATTAAATTTAAATAAATTTAACATAATTATTGAGTATGAATGATTTAAAAAAAATAATTAAAAAAAAAATTTCCACAATACTCCAACCAAAATACTAAATTCTAATTTTCGTTACATTTATGTTGACGATTATTCTGGGCTAAGAGTAATTTCCTATCTTTAAATTTCACAAAATTTTTCTTTATTTTATTACAACTATAAAACTTTTTATAAAGTAATTTTTTTTTTTTTTGGAAAACATATGATTTTATGATTAAAAATCAACTTTATTTATTAAAAAAAAAACTAAAATTATTATCATGTTAATAATTTTTTTATATTAAAAAAAATCTGATTTAACCTCTATTCAGCCACGATTCAACTTTCTCAAACGGAGCAATCATCTCCCCGACTGCCTAGTTACCAGAATTTTCCATCCCCGGGATGCCCCCAATGAAGATTAATGTTACAGGGCCTCCGATCTTAATCTATGCTAATTAGGTGTTTATTATTGCGACTCTTGTAGTTAGACCAATCTATAGACCATTCCATTTATTTGGAGCAAAAACTGTATATAGAGAATGTGTGTACCGATGAATAGTTGAATAAGATATTAAATTTTTAAATTAAATCTCAAATTTAAAATTTAGAATATAAAAAAAATTATGTTAAAAGAGTTATTTTTTAAATAAAATTTTTATAAATACTCAACGAATTAAAGTGGGTGCGTCGTGCGTGTGCATTTGTGCGCGCGCGTGTTTGAATAGTTCTTCACGCTCGTGGAAGGCCATGGGCCTCTCGTATCTTCATTTGCGAACCAAATCGAGTGGTTGTACTTTTAACGTACAAAGAGAAGCAGGGTCACGTTGTTGACCTGCTCAATTAAGGGAGACCCTGAATACGATAAGTACCAAAGACAACCCATTCATACGATACTAATAATAATAATTATAGGGATTCCTACAAAAAGAAAAAATGGAGGTCAGATAAAGCTGCTAATCCCTTGTTGCATTGAATATTTTAATGTAAATTTGATGGATCAATTCATCCCCCTTATTATATTTGAGTAATTAATATTAGGAAATTTTATCTGCAAATATATATATAATTTATTGCCCTTGAATAAAAAAAAAAAAAAACTCCCAAACACCACTCTTGTAAGTCAATATGCCATTATTAACTCTTCACTCAGACGTGTGATATTTGGAGGTCGGTTTTACGTCATGATTGGAAACCCCCAACTGTAGTGGAACAATAGAGAGAGAGATGGGTTAAATTGTTAATTCAAATCGAATTGAATAGAAATTTTTGATTCGATTCTATATTTTTTTTTAAAATTAATTTTTGATTTAAATTAAATCAAATCAAAATTATTTTAATTCGATTTTGATTTTATTTTTTAAATTTAGTTTGATTCGGTTTGAACCGAGCTAGTATTATTTTAATATTTTTATATTAAAAAATCTAATTTAATTAATTTTTTTCTAATATTTTTATGATATTAAAATGATAAATTAGGTTATATTATTTAAAAAAAAATATTATTCATAAGAATATTTTTCTCTAAAATTATTATTGATATGGTTTAAATAAAAAAATATTATTTTAAAATCTAAACCAATTTAAAACTATTTTTAAAATTAAACCCTAAATATTTTTAAAAATATTATATTTGGACAAGAAAAAAAGAAATTCATGTTTTTTACACATTAATGATAAATGATATCTCCTTATACCTAAAAAAAAGTGACAAATGAAAAAAAAATTTCAGTTTAAACCGAACCAAACTAAACCGAATCGAATTTTTTTGATTGGTTTGGTTTAAACTAAATTAAATTCGATTCGATTTTTAATTTAAAATTTTTTAAAATTTTGATTTTCAATTCAATTCGGTTTGAACACTAAACCGAATCAAACCGAACCGTTTATACCCAGAATGATGGGAACTAAAAGTCAAGAGAAGTGGGTCAATATTTGTTATTTATAAGAAATTGATGTTTGTTGGTTTCCTTTTATATTTCTATCCCGAATCTCTTTTAACGTTGGCTAACCTGGCGTAAAGGATTGATTGCTTTGCTCTTGCATTCAAAGGACAGACGGCTAAGAAAAGGGAAAAAGAGGAATTAAACCATGGTGTTTGTGGGGGTTGAGAGATGTGGTTCCTTTGGTCCCTCCCCAAGATTGGTGGAGAATGGCTAATGTCATGATTAGAAGAGTCTCTTGTGACGTATGAATAGAAGAAAATTTTGATTTGTTCACATGAGTTGTCTCTTTCTCTGGGAAAATTTTCTCCTCTTCAATTCTATGGTCAGACACCCTATTTAATTCTTTTGATTTTACGGATATCTCGAAATAGGAGTAGTTCATCAAATTTAGAAAAAAAAAATCAAATTTAGATCCTAGTTTTAAAAAAAAAAAAAATCAATGCATGAATTCGATTCGAATAATTTATTTTTCTATTTTCAATATTCGAATTTAAAATTTTAATTAAGAGAAATTAGTGTTCTATCATTAAACCCACATCTCATTGGTAGTGGCAGAGCCACAATGAAGAGTGTGGAGGCAATTGCCTCCACTAAAATATATATATATATATATATATATTAAATTTTATATATTAAAGGAATATTTGCCCCCACACAAAAAAAAAATTACCAAAAGATTATGTTTGTAGTTTAAAAATAAAATATTTTGATCTATAAAAATATTTTACCCCCACTACTTTCGGATCTTAAATCCGCCGCTGCTCATTGGTACCCTTGTGTTAAGTAAGAGCAAACTCTTTATGCACTAGTCTCACCTTTAATCCTCAACAAAACCCGGCCTACTTGCTTTGGCTATGTTCTATCAATCGGGTGTTTTTTTTAATAAAAATAATAAAATTATACCAGTAGAAATTAAGTTTTTCTTTAAAAGGATTTAAATTACCATTATATTGATAATTTTAATATTAAAATATCATATCTAATTTATAATTTATTTTGAGCAGACTTACCACTCATTTTGGATTATGAATCTAAGTAGAGGCTAATGAGTTATTTTATTTATTTATTTATTTATTTTGGGATAGAAGACTACTGGAATCAATTTAATCCTTTTCTTTTGTAATTAGAATCTTGCTTGCACAATATCGTATGGAATGCATCATAATAATATCTTTTCACAAAGTTTAAAAATTGCTTAGAAGTGAATGGTTATGGGTTAAAAGTAATTTTGAGTTTATACAAAGCTTAGATTATTACATTTTATTTAAATAAAAATTTTAATAATCACAAAGACAAAATGTGGTATAATATAGTTTTATTAGTCATTAAAAAGTATACAATAGATTGTTTTTTTTTTTTTACTGAAATTATAAAATTGTGATAACTTTTTTGTTAAAAAATTGCTATTTAAATAACATTATTGATATCATATTTAAGTGGTGTTGCACATAATTTCAATTTATATAATTTGGGGGAATCAATATTAGTCTCACTTAAGATTGCGTAGGGTTTTCAATGTAACAAATTATAAAATAATTTTAATTTTTATAAACATTAATTTTTATTTAAAAAATTTTATATTTTTGACTAAAACTTTTAATATATTATATATAAAATAAAAATAAAAATAAATAAAAATATATTGAATTAAGTTTAGTTTTTTCTAGTATACCTTTGTTTAAGTTGTATCTGTTAGCAATTAACTTTTGATTTATGAGATTTAAGATCTTTTTTTTTTCATCATGGGCATCCGGAGCTATTCTCCGACCAATACAGTTCGAGTGTCTGTGGGGACCCTATTTAGAGGGCGTCTTTACTTGTGTCATCAGGTGCTTATTGTTTTTTTCGTGGTTATTGCTGACAACCTATGCATATTGGGATTAATCCTTATAACGTGCTGAGAGTTAAATAACATTATGTGGTCTAATTGGAGAGAGAATTACCATAATTAGAGAATCATAATGAGTGAAGTTAGAGAAATGATGTGGACTGGGCTTAAGGTATGTCTGATTCTCTTGTTTTTATTGCAAAATTTTTCTCCTTAATTTTAATAAATAATTAATTAATTAATTAATTAATTATTATTATTATTTTTTACTTACAAGCGACTTGTTAATGACAATATTAAGAAGAATTTAATATTCTCAATTTTATTAAAATATTTCATGTATACCCTAAAAATTATGTGTTTTGATATCTTAGTTTATGGACGTTGCATTTTATTTAATTAAGTAAATGAACATATTTGTTATATTATTTATGTGCATGTATAAGGTCCAACGATTCAATGTGTACGATTTGTATATGCGGTTGAATCGATGATGTATAAAAAGGATTTAAGCCATTGGCATATTAACGAAAAAATAAATAGTTCATAATTGATTGATAAATTTAAACATTTTTTGTGACTCAACTCTTCTTCTAACAATTGAAGAAAATATAAATAATCGTCATCATATCATTAAGTGTAACAATTCAAAAGTTAAAATTCACTGATAAATTCAAAAGCCTCAAAAGCTAAGAGTCGTCGAAAAAACCCAAAAAGTCATCCTAACACATATTAAATGTGTGTAACTTATAAAACATATATCAAATGTTTTATAAACATCTATATAAATTCTCTAAAATTTATATCATTGTGCAATTTTTTATTGCAATTATGCGGCTTTAGTGAAACCAAATAATATATGAATATCTATTATCTAGGTGATATGTACAGGCACATCTCACCTAAACCTAGGTAATTACTCATTAGAGAAGTAGTCACAAACCCTTCTCCCAATTCTATGATCTGAGTTTCAAATCTTGTATAACCGATTCTTCTCATTCGATGAAGGAGAGCAGAACATTGGCTTGGCCCACGGCTCACCCAGTCTTTGCAGGCCCAATTGATCCAATCTTGTGCTTAAGCCTCCCAACCCTGAGTTCGGGCTAATTTTCATTCTTCAACTCTCAAAATATTTGGATCAAACTGTAACACATAATAGTATAGATCGACATATGTTTCCTTTGTTATCAATACCGCCCCGTACTCATTGGTATGATCGGTATATATATATATATGTATGTATATAAGTGGATTATTTATCACCAATCAGTATCCAGGTTTCATTTGCAAATCCAACTCGAGCACCGTAAGGCCCATCAATGGATTGTCTCTCACAAATCCCGTTTCTCTATTTTTATGATTTAAATTCAAGATTTATAGTTAAAATAGTGTAACACCTGACCGTTCACCGATGGGAGTTTGGTATGCTCTGTATATTTAGTACTGTCGTAAAAATAAGTATCAAAATGAGTTTGTTTTATCTTAGTTTAAATACAATCCATCTCTTAAACACGAGTCAAATACGGGGCGATATGTACCGATTGGTATGCACCTCTACCATTTCGATTATATTGGTTACCTAGGGTCATTTTCACCTATAATATGGGGTTCTACACAGACTTTTCCTAAAGTTCAAGCAACAGTGAAGAAACAATTTTCTATACAAACAACTAGGAAATTAGATCTCCACCTTGACTTCGAATGGTCTGCATTAGACTGATTGTGTATACTATACAAAATAAGCCTTCAAAGTCGAATTAAATGCTGTGTGTTCAAGTCGACTTGTGGCGTTTCAAATCGGATCAATTAACACAAACTCAATAAATATTCTGCTATAATTTATAAGAAACCATCAATAAATTTGCATAGTCACTAATTTGAGGATATGCCCGTGCAGGAAGTTCTATGATCAGATCAATTAGAATGATAACATCATCTCTTGTAGGAATTGTAATGTCAGCAGCACAGTGAGTGATACATTTAGAGAGAGAGAGAGTTTCTTTGTTTTGAATATTTAAAATACATTATGTGAGTCTAGTAATAGAACGCTAGATTCTATTAATCAAAATCTCAATTTTTGTATCGGGTAACCCGGATATCAGTTGGTTAACACCAATATATATATATTTATATTTAAAAGTTATTGGATATTTGATATTTCCTTTGTGTTTAACTATTTTAAACATATTGTCATAATCTGAGTTTTAAAAACTTTATTTTTAAACAAATGACATTTTGTTTGCATTAAACAATTTAAAATTTATTTAGCAATCGATATTTGAGTTAAAAGTTATTCATCATAGTTTTTTAGATTATTATTTTAATATTTATTTTCGTAAACATTATATATATGCATATTCTTTTACTCTATACACATATAGGAGTATGATATGGCACGTCAAAATATTCCGAGATCTATTATACCAATAACAAAGGTGATATAATTTTCGATACGGTATTCAGAAGTATAGATTTTTTTATAAGGTGATGCATGAATAAGACCCATATGCCTAGAAAATATTCGGTCTCACAAATAATCACGCACAAAGGGTCACTATTCACATAAGACCTTGAAGTAAATTAAGCACAAAATTATTTAAAAAAAAAAGAAAAAAGAAAAATCCAATCTCGGCTCAAGGCATAAACAAAAATTTTATAGGTTTTTTTTTTTTTTTTTTTCTCGTTAGAGAAAAAAGTTTACTAAGTGATATGAGTTTCCAAAATTGAAATAATTTTAAAATGGGAAAGTGGTAATAATGCAAATGCAACACAGGCAAACATGCTCTTTATCTATTATGAGAGACAGTTTTGGCACATAATTTGAAGATTTTCTAAGAATCAATTTTTATTTAGTTACTATAAAATATTCATTTGCAGGGGGAAGAAGATTTCCTGCAGATGATCATGCATATTGACATAATAATGGATATATTTGTGCTTTATAAAAACGAAGATATACAATATGTAACATTAACAAATCATGTATTTTTGTTGGCACAGAAAATGAGCAGGAAAAAAAAAAAGGAGACAGAGAGAGATCTAGAGAGGGAGAGAGGGAGAGAGAGAGGGGGAATGAGGCCGAACTGAAGTTGTCGATAGCATTAAGGCCCTGTTTGTTTCTTCATAATTCGGGTAATTTATTTGTGAACTAAAGTATCGTACACAATTAAGTTCTTTGAATGACTTTCTTCAATGATTTATTTATTTATTTTCTAATTATTGGGGTTCATGAAGATTTTTGGATATTGAAGTCTCTTTCCTGTGATTCCTCATTGGTCTGCTTTGTTTTGCTTATGCATGTTTATTAGCTTTAAGTATATGAAAGTTGAAGGAGAATACCCATTTGGAGAAATTCCAAAACAAATCAATTCAATCGTTGAAAAGAACTTCAATTGTGTCTTCCTTTTGTTTCTCTATGCTTACAGAGACAACAATGGTTAGCATAAAAGAAAAAGAAATCTGAGCTGATAATTTTATTTGATCAATGCAGGTGGCCTTGATGATCCTCTTCTTCTCCTTTATGTCAATGCCGATCAAGCTTTTGAAGAACCAAAAATCAAATCACCTGAGAAAGACTGGGCACGGATTGTTTTTCTGCCTCCACTTGGCCCAAAGGGTCATCTCTGCATCATGCATTGACTGAAATGTGGGTGCTAATTGTCTTTCTGCGTTGCTGATTTGCCTTGTTGCTTCATATCCATTCATCGTTGGCATCTGTTGAGCCCAAATGAGAAAGGAACCAAAAAAAAAAAAAGATGCATACAAATAGCATACTGGCATGAAACGCATATTGGTTGAGTTGAATTGAGATATCAAAGTATGTAGGATCGAAATTAGATTTGTATTTTCTACCCTCCCTATTACATTAGGACAAATCATACGGAAGCATTGTGGGAGTGCATGTTCATTATGCATGTATAGTGTTCATGTGATATTTGTTCAACAAAGGAATTCTAAAGGAGAAGCATATATCTATATTTTGAGAACTTTGTTCAAAAGGAGTCATCAACTTCATTGAACCAGACTCGACTCTCTTTTGCCTTCTTTTAACTTGAACGAAATACTTGAAACACAGATATCCTTCTCCTTCTGGGATTCTCTCGTCAGGGGTACTTTGCTTAAATACTATACGTATGTCATGAACATGCACTCTACCTGTTCAAGTGGATAATGAGGTAGCCCCTGCAACTCTAATTTTCTATGGCTACACAATTTGATGTCTCAACTCAACTCAACCAATACATACTTCACGCAAGTAATTTATTTGTATGCATCTTTTCTTGCTTATTTGTGCTCAGCGGATGCCAATCATGAATGGCTATGAATCAACAAGGCAAATCCACGAGGTGGAGAAACAATTTGATACTCAAATTCCAATCATTGCTTGAACTTCTGCTATAGAAGCAGAGCCAGAGATGACCCCCGAGGCTAAATCGGATTTTCATCAAGACCCTTAGATAAGGACACCAGTCACCCAGCAAAGGAACCGAAAAAAATGTCCTACTCATATATGTATAGGAATTGAAAATGGAGAAATCCTCAAGTCAAGGAAGAATGTGAATTCTCTCCTTCGGGCTGTTTCCATGAGTCTGAGGTGGCTGTAGTTTAAAAAGTATAATGCTTGCAGAAGCTGCTTCTTGCATGGGTCGAGAAGCATATATAATTTTGAAGATAAATGGTACATCATTTGCTCAGGTCAAGCCAACATGTGGAGGTTGGATGGGGTCAATAATTTGTGGAATCCCTTTTTATGGATTTTGTTAAATAGGTTACTCTGCACTTAGGAAGCCAGATTTTCATTTTTAAATATGAGAAGCTTAACAAATCAGAAACTACTTATGATTTCATTTCTAAATGGGCGAATCTTAGCAATCCTAACTACAATGTTAATTTTTGATTGAATCACACCGTTGTATTCCCATTCTATATATTTCACATTGGCATGATTTCATTACTAAACCATCTTCATGATTCTATAATGAAGGCAGAAGCACTCTTGTGAGCAAAACATAGCATATCTGTTTTTACTAAAAGCACCGTTAACGAAAGGACAAAATTCATTCCCACCCTCACTTGTTTTAGTTCTAAGAGTGTTACCAAGTTTTTCATTCATATGAGGTGTTATGTGGTTGGATTTGTGATTATGATTTTATTCTTTATTTTTTATTTTTTTTAATGTTAATTTTGTAATACCATCACAAACACATTAAATGGTTTCCTCCAAATTTTTTACTCATTAGAGTGTTCAAAAGGGTATTCTATGATTTGTTCGAGAGGTTTAATTGAATCAGCATTGTTCTTCCTTATAATATTAGGTTTTTAATTATGCAGTTTTAAAGGCGTTGTTGATTGCAATTGTTCAATATAATCCATGTTAATTTTCTTTTTCCCTTTCTTTAGTTCCTTTTTTTCCTTATAAATGTTGAATCTTTGTTTGCTTTGTTTTCAATTATATTTTTATTAAATCTAATTTATCAACACCAAAAAGACATTGAACCCTTGCCTTTGATTCTGTTTTGTAAGTTTCTTAATAATTAGGGATAAAATTCTTTTGGTCTCACCCCACCACATAGTCACTTTCTACGTTTGTTTTAAGTTAAATTCAAGTGATACGACTTCAACTGATGGAAAATATCATGAATAATAGTTCTCAACAATAAATGGCATGAAAGAGCAGACAAAGTAATTTGATTAATGCTGGTGGGTCAAGACGGACTATCATGCATATTATCGATTTCTCTGTGCCGATCAAGACAAATGGAAAACGAGTATGATCATCCAATCTATAATCTCTTTTCAAACTCCATGACAAAGGATTCAACACTGCTCAAAATTTAAGCCTAAAGTCATGGATCATATATTGTTTGTAAAGCTGATGTCCATTAGTTCTACTACTCTTTTTGATAGGTCGTTGCAAGCATTGATTCATACTATCTTTAACAGAAGTTTTGTCCAAACAAAAAATGGCAGTACCTCATAAAAGCCTGATTCATATCTTAATCATGGGTCTCTTCAAAGCATTGCCCAGCCTAGGTCGCAAGACTGCAAAAACCAGCAGCTGTTCTTGCTCTTGTCCAACCAACAGAGCACCAACAACAAAGATTCAAACATGAGTGCACTAACAGAACAAAAAGAAGCAGGGAAAAAGGTGGAGAGAGGGACTAGGAATAAGAGCAATGCCTTTGCAAGTTCTAGCTACGACATGCATGCTGCACCAGCTGGCCTCACTTGTTTGGTCGAACATTTGCAAAATGGAACTCAGGTTTGCTATGCTGAATAGTTTTTTCTCCACTTCTAAAGTAATTTGGGCAAAGTCATTACTTCACAAAATTTTAATCTGCCTATATTCTTATTTCAGGTCTACTGAGTTCAATTAGAACTTTTTTGAGCTCTTTCTAAGGGTCACTATTATAATGCTATCTTTTCACCGATTGCTGTCTTCTTGGCACTATAGAAATTTTTTTTCCGAGTATAGTGGTATGCTGCAAGGAACTTCACCTAGACAAATCCTAGAAAGAGTTCACAATGGGCCCAGTACACTTGAAATTCACATTCATGTCAGGTCAATGAGAAATTCCGCATTTTTAATCCTACCATATAGAAAACCAGAAATTCAAGGGATTGATGTATCCGGCTCGATAAGAAATTTTCCAGGTCCCCTAAAGGCAAAACCAGGAATTCAAGATGTTGGGGTACAGAATACTGGCATACCTAGATGGTATAGTTTTCTGTAACCATTACTCTAGGCTTGATGCAAGTGTTTAGCTTTGCAAAAATGGAGAAGTGGTGGAATAAGATCACAAGAAGATCACTTCTTGTGAGATGCCAAAGTATGCGGCGTAAGCTGCTTCTTTTCCAATTTTGAACATTTCAATAGCTGCACCAAGCCTAGATGGTTTAGTTTCAGCTAACTTATGTAGTACTGGCCATCCTCGGCAACCAAGATTGTCTTCCCCATAGAGGGTTTCTCATTGCTAGGTCCGCTAACTTCTTAAATTTCTGATTTTTCTCATTGATAGACTAGAAAAAAACTTGAGAATTCCACATTGTCCTGGCATAAGCCCAAAGGGTGCCGTCAACAAGTGACTTCCGTCCTCGCCCATCCCTGGGTTATACCCTGAAATGAAGCTTCCGTGCCGTCCCTTATAATTTAAGGGCCTAAAAAATCAGGATCCATTTGCAGAGACAAGGGACGGTACGGGAGTCCCTTAAGAGCCTATGTACTAAGTCCCTTAATGCCTAAAAAAATCTACATTTTTTTTTGTTAAATCTATGACTCTTTTTACTTAATAAATTTAATTTATCTCATTCAAAATATAAAATAAGCATCAAAGCTATAAAAAGGCTGTTTTTTCCCCCCACATTCACACAAATATCGCTGTTTTTCCTTTTTTTTTTGTCAGTCCCTAAGGGACAGGCTCATCCCGCTCCATCGAGCAAGTTAGATCCGTCTTGTCCCGTCCCTGCATCTAAAAGGGCCCAAAAATTGGGGATGATTGACAGCTCTAAGCCCCAATAAATGGTAAATTGTCATCCTTTTTGTTGTTGATGAGCTCCTTTTCCTAGTCTTTCAGAAATCGGTGGTTGCATGCAAGGAAGGGTAGAGCCCATTTATCAGACAAAAAAGAATCAGAATGCTGGAGCCACTGCCATAATTTTGGCTTCTATAATGAATTTTCAGCCACTGAAGTCTTTATTTGTCTTGTAATGGACTTAATGGATTTCACATGATTCATTGGATAAGCATGGTGAGTATGCCTTTAAAGCATGCGGACCATCTTTTAGACAACAAGGACGTTGATGGGGTTGAAGTTTGGGCAAAGGATGAGAAGAAGCTTCATCCAGTTCACTATAGACCAAGAGAGTGTAGCATCCTCTATTGCCAAGAGACCAGCACAAAACTACCAGATCTTCATGTCCCTCCATGTATGACCATGAATTGTCATAATGCAACATAACAAATTAACAGCATTGAGAGATAGTCATACCGATCCTTTTTTTTATGACATAACATCATTTCAGTCAACAGCATTATGTCATGGGAACTATGAAGTGCTGAATTATCCCATCCCCAATTTATATTGCGTTGGATAATTTCTTATTCCATAGCATTCTAGGCATCATAAAATAGATAGGCTGCCAGCAACACCCATTAACAATGGTGATCCATAAAGCCAAACCATGTACCTCAAGGAACGATATAACAATATGATGAGAGCAACTGTACCTCAAGGAAGCAAACTCAACCAACAAATCAAGTCCAGTACTTTTGTTCGATCACTTCTTCCAAGCAACAATGCTAATCCCTCACACCAAACATCTGGATTGAATACAGCCAAATAATTAGACAATTAACGAACAAGCAATTAGTAGTAACCGAATGTGGCGGTTTCTTGTTTCTACCAAATAACAGCCTCTCCAACCAAAAAGGTTTCGCCAAAATTTCTTATATTCTGTAAGCACTCACAATGCAGAATCAGTACCATACATTTTATTACCAATTCTTCAAGGTTTTAGAAGTGCATAACCACGAATTCCAGCAGTCAGTTCAGAATCTAAGCCACCACAAGTGAAGCTAAAAGATAAAGCCTTATTATGAAGAAGCAAGCAACCAACCATGGAAGACAGAAAACAAATAGCTTCTTTCATCTCAGTTCTCATCTTCTTAGCAAACCATTTCCAGCAACTTGTAATCTTTTACTGTCAACCATCATTTTAGCTAAGAGTTGCTCAAGAAATCATAGTAGAAATTACACTGTGTCTGCCTATCTATCAATACAATGACTCATCCAAGCCAATTTTATCTGCCAAAACTTCCTTATTGGCAATCGCCCATATCTACATGTCACTGCATACATGCCATGTGTTTTGAAGGTAACAAAATCTACCTCGAGTAGTAACCCACTTCCAGAGAACTACTGAAAGTCCACCTAGGTACCATATAACACAGCTTTAGATTGCCGCTATCTAGCATGAATAGGCAGATAACCTGCCAATAGGCGGATAACTTTCACTAACCATAAAGTTCGATATCAGAACAAGTTTCAGTAATTATCAAGTCACTCACAGGAACGAGGCTATTGTCGGATTTTTATGGTACAGAAAGAAGTAATCTGGAGTCCCCAAGGGGAAAACCTAGTGGTCCCAACTCCCGGATTCAAATTGTGATGTAACCAAAAAAAAAAAAAAAAGGTTATCTGGAGTGGTCCAAACATCACCAAGACCATGAGAATGATAACAAAAAAGTAGCTTTAATTCAAAATCTATATGGGTATACAAGTCACTATGAAGCCCAAAATACTACAAAGAAAATTCAATTTCACCGGTAACAACAATCTAGAGTGGCAAATGCCAATCAGCATGAAAGAATTTTTTTTTTCTTTTTTCCCATTCTGTCCTAACTTAATAACTAGATAAAAATAATGACACTTAATAATTGTCATCAACAAGAAGACCTATCAAAATGGGAAAAGATCATCAGCAAGAAGAACTAGCATGGGTTACACTAGCATCACTTTGTGCTTTTATTGCCCGATGATCATCAAGGTAATTCTGGTATAGATAAGAAGCGAAACCCCACAGAGCAAGAAGCATGGCGATGATCTTCACTCCATCCATCTTGTCATGGAAAACAACTACAGCAGCAATAGGACAAAGTGCCAAAGCGACAGTGCTAATAACATTGGAAAAGAGTGAAGACACGACAAAAATCAAGCCCACAACCCCAACAGAGCAAATCTGCCAAGCAAGAGCTGTCCCAACCAAAGTCATCACATAAGATGCACTCCCCTTACCAAAACCTTCCATTTCTCCCTTCAAAGTCTTCCACTCGCCACTTGCAAAAAGCCCTATAGTAGAAACACAACTAGCAACTATTGATGTATAAATTTGCATTTCTAGAACCACAGAAAAGGTTTCTTTCTTTATAATCTTCTGGAAAGCAAGCTGCATGAGAGATAGTATAAGTGAATACAATGCAGAAGCACAAAGGGTACATATGAATCCAATGAAATATTTCAACTTTGAGACTCCTGACGGTTCATTAGGGTCATCATCAACTGCAATGAGAGCAGCAGATAATGAGAGAACAACTACAGAATTGAATATTAAAGCAGTGAACTTCTGGGAATTTAGGAAGAAGGAAAAAACCGCATTGGAAACCAATTGAGTAGCACAAAGAAGTGAATAGGTAGATGCAGAGAGATACAGGAGCCCGACAGAGTACAACATGTTGTCACCAGCTATCAGAGCTCCCAGAATGACGTAAACCAAGGCCAAAGTGGTAGGAGAAGGTGGAGCAGAAGAAGCAGAAGCCCCCTCTGATGAAGGGAGAAGAAAGAATGGGATAAAAAGAATAGGAAATGCAACTGTTTGAACAAGTGTTGCCATCCATTTGCTATTTCCACCCTGGTCATAATAAAATCTCCCCAAAAGAACTGCAGCAGTTTGTCCACCAATGAGAAAGAAGATGTTCAATGCAACCAAAAGCCACCATTGCCAACGCTTTAATATGCCAAATGATGGGAGGTCAGTGGTAGTGCTGTCTCTGCCCAAAATCGGTTCTTGGTTATCTATAAGCAAAAGTCACAGAAAGTATCATTAAGTACCGGTCAATCAAAGTAACTATATGGAGACCATATATATTCGTAAACAGTGAGGATTCAATCAATTATGATTTATGCACTAACAGGATTTTGAATCCAAACAGTTTAAGTTAAACAACAGGGAACGATAAGGCATCATATAGACTTATAATATCAATGAATACAAAGACATGATTGACCATGAGTTTTATCTTTCTTCATATATCAATCAATGTACAGAGGATGCATCTGCTAACAATACAAGTATAATTAAATTTCACGGCCAAAACAAAGTGACATAGCAAGAGAAAAGCAAGGTTCTCTTTTTTATTGGAAGTGTAAAGAAAATTATAACTCAGCCAAAATGCTAATTATTCCACAGGAAATCAAGTTTTGTATGTGATAAGGGATAATTCAGGGCATCAGTCCAATAGGGCCATGTAAAAGTTGACAATTGGATGCTTAAGAAGAGATACATAGCACAGCAGAATTAAGGTCATAACAGAGAAGTACAAGATAAGAATAGACCACACTCAGGCATTTGGGTTAGTGAGAATAGGAATCGTGCCGGAGGATCCGAGCAACTGGATAAAAGTACCAGCAGGTCAGCAGATATATAGATGCATGATAACTAATTCTAGATCAACAGATGCCAAGTAGATGTTTTATATTTTATACAATCAACAAATCAAAAAGATATATAGCCAATTACAGTAGCCATTTACTTCTAAAGCAAGATACACTGGTATCAATGGTGCAAATCAATTCCACACAATTCAGCAGCATCACATAAGTTGTTATCATTCATAGAGGTACTTGTGACAAAAACAGTCATTTCAAACCATTAACGAGATCCAAGTTTAACTGTACGGCTGCCCATGCACAAGTGTCACATGTGAGAACTTTAGTTGTTTTACCTAAGACAGATCACCAACAAAGTTTGAAAAGAGGGTGCTTTATCATGAAAACATTTTACACAAGGTTATAAGACAGGTTAAGAACTACTCCATATTCTGTTTGACACATTCTCACACCACATTTTAACTAGTTCATACGTTTACCTCGAGAGGGGGGTTAACGGGTGCAGACATACATATCTTTGAATAGGAGGATGACCAATCGTAGAATCAAGTAGAGCCTTGAGGTTCCCCCCCCCCCCTAAATTGAGACTTAGGGGGTGAAAGTGCAATCCTACTGAGTGAATTACTCCAGTGTGACCAGAAAGTTTTGTTAAATCCTTTTCGCAGGGAGATAGCTTACTGGTAAAAGCCTTTTCAAACAAAAATGAAGTTCTGATCACATAAGGTTGTCCACATTACTCAGAGAGAGAGAGAGAGAGAGAGAACATATTGTTAAAACTTTCACCTCTTCTTTATTAGTTATAGACATGTCTTAGTGTGTAAAAAATAAAGATAAAAACTCAACCTTCATCTACTAACACAAAGAGGAAAGAAAGAGGCTATTATTATAAACCGAGAAAAGTTATACTTCAAATTTTTAATCAGGTATAAACATGCGCTTGAAATAGGATTGAGATCTATATGCTCCTTCTTTTGACCATCCATACACAACTTTACAAGTTTTAGCCGAAATAGGAAAGGAACACAGGCAGAGTGCTGAAAATTTTTGTGACCGACAATTTTGATCCTGAAAGGAGCGTTGTCGATGTCCCTGCCCCAGTCCATCTGTGGGGAAAAAAACTTAAACCCACTATGCCCAACCCCACAAAAAAATGAAAATATCCGCACTGAAACTGCCCCAGTTCAATACATCATCCCCAATCTTTTCTTTTCTTTTCTTTTCTTTTCTTTTCTTTTTGGTTGTTTCTTTTGCAGAAAACACAATGAACAGATTAAGTCATCGTATGATTATTTCAGCTCCACCTCTTATCAATGATTAGGATGCAACCAAGATCTCAATAAAGAATCATTTCTTAAAGAAAAGGAAGAATCCAGCTCATGCCCAAAATTTGACACACATCCACAGAGAGAAAAAGATATCCATCTGCTATAAGTGAAAATCGGTATAAAGAAACAAAATGAAAGAAGCTAGCTTGTGATGATTCATTGGAATGCTAAGGTCTAATAAGACAAGACCTTTTGTTATTCACCTTTCTCACTTCTACAGCATACTAGAGTCCACCAAAAGACAAGTAGTATCACCGAGACAAAGACGGGATCAAACACGAGGCAAGACTTATTTTCCTGCTGCAATTCTTCTCAATCTTCAATTAAGCACAATGAACTCAGCAAGTCAACCAGTGGAAAGCTAATATTTATTTAGGAGATCAAAACATGTAGGGTTTCATATTGATTATCTAACTCAGAAAGACTTATTAGTGTATCACAAATATCATGGCATGTCCAATCTTCACCTTAATTATCTTGGGGTTATCTCAAAAGCCCGGACAAAGTTAACAGAAAAGGGGTCTCCAAGTATTTGGGGATTAATACTAATCAAATTATGCTTACCCCATTTTCACAAAATTCATGAAAGCATTAATTCATGCATCATTTTTTAGATTAATAGGCGGCAGAAACCTCATGTTGTAAGCCCAAAATTTAGCAGGACCTAATTCCTCAGATACTATCATTAGGAGATACTTTCATGAAAATATAAAGAGAGAGGACCAAAAAAAAAAAAAAAACATCAATATATGTAAATTTGATAAAGACCCCAACAAAGATTAAGCAAAAATTAAGTAAACCCAGATAAGATTTCTAATAAAACATTCAGAGTAACATGAAAGAGAGAGAGGAACCTGTCATAGTGGGAAGAGTCGGGAGAACAACCTTTGGAACGCCGACGAAAGAAAGCCGTGATGTTATTTATAAATAAAGAAGAAAAAAGATGTGTGCTTCGGATAGTGGTTGATACAAAATCAGTGTGGAATATGATTTTCTGAGAGAAATATGAATCGAGGGAATGTCAATTATTTGGTTTCGTCCGTCGTACAGAGAGAATAAAATATTGAAAGAATTGATTCATTAGAATGAAAACACAGAAAAGGAAATGGAGAAGAGATTCGAAATCAATTTAGGAACACGCGGTTTTTTTCTGTTGATTTTTGATTTGCGAAGAGCTTGAAAGCCATCGCAATGGCAGACCTTCTGTGGGATTCTTGTTTGCACGCGAGGGGAGGGGGGGAAGGTGGTTTGCGGCGATGAAATAACTCCAAATTGACAAGACTTTTTTCCTTTTATGTAAAGCTCAATTTGTTTTTGAAAAAAAAAATGAAATTTTTGTTACCTTACTCGATAGTCATTTATTATTTCTCATATCAATTGAAATAATAAATATATATAATACAATTTTCTCATATTTTAACAATAATAGAATTTTTTTTTTCCTTGTCTTAAATAAAACTAATAAATATATTTTATTTTCTAAGTTATTCGACAAAATTATCGATATTAGTATTAAAAAAATATTTAAAATACAATCTTTAAATATTATATGAGAATATAAATTTTAATGAAATCTTGTATTTTAAGTATCTAATATTGTTTTTTTGAACATAGGGTTATACAATGGAGTCAAGCCGTTCATATAATTATTAAATAAATCAAACTTCACTATTAAAATAAAATTCGTATCCACATTAACGGAAATATTATAAATTTTATAACTTATCTAATATTTTCAATTATGCCCATGCGTCGCTGCAGGAGTCCTACCCATTCATGGTTTAGTTAATATGAAAAAATTACATTTAATAAAAACATAATCAATTGTAGGTGTCTTGTGATGTAAAGCTATTTTATAAAATTGTTAAATAATTTCGACTTACCATAATCTACAAAAATGTCATTCAAGATTACTGGCTTGACTTTGACATGAACTACCCTTGCTTACGTGATAATTGCCGCATCAACAGATCAGCAAACAAATTCTACCCTCTCCCTCACTTTCTGATGGCCGGTTATCCGAGTTGTCAGTGATGTATTCGAGTTAAATTGATTTTAAATATTCTTATATCTAAATTTGAATTTGATTTTTTTTACTCGATTTAAACTTAATTAGTATATAATAAAGATTCGAATTCGACTCGAAAACTCGACTATTATATAATATATTAATATATTTTATTTTATTTTTTATATTATAATTATATATAAAATATATATTAATATATATAATCAAAATATTCATCGAGTTTTCGAATCTAAATTTATATTACTCAAACTCGACTCGATACATGACAAACTTAACTCGAATTCGATCAAACTAGAGTTGAATCGACCCGTTAACCGAGCAACTCACAAGCGACTCTAACCCAACTCGATCCATGTAATAGCCCTATCATCTCCTATCTCCGAATCTCTCCAAACACCCCATTTCTCACTCAACCTCTCTTTGCTTCCCTCTCTCTCTCCCTCTCCATCTCCTTCTGCTCCGTTAAAAGCTATCAAAGCCTCGATATAGCTGGAGAGTGCTTGTTTTAATATATTAAAATATATTATATATTAAAATCAAATTAATTATTAATTAAATTTTAAAGATATTTAAATTTTTATTTTTATATTTATAATATCATATTTTTATATTTATGATAATAATTTCTTTATATAAATCTAATTTATTATAATAATTTATTAAATTACTAAAGTATTAAGATTTATATCTTTATGTTGATTCTCATCTTTAATATAGTATCGAAACCATGTTCAAATTTTTTCTAATATGTTATCAGTCTCAAATATTCTTAATATGGTATCAAAAACAAAATCAAAACTAGGATCAGAACTATATTTTATTATTTTCAATATTAGTTATAGTAGAAGTCAAGACAACCATTCATGCATCTAAATGCATCTCCCGAAGACCCCTACTTCATTCTTGAGAAAACTATTTTTCAGGATTTCAAAAACACCTCTAATTTTAGATTCTCTATCAATTTTTTTTTTCAAATTCAAATTATTTTTATTATACCACATTAAATTTAAAAAAAAATAAGAATATATCATCTATCAAAATCAAGTAAATTATTGATTTGATTTTAAAAATAATTGATTTTTTTATTTTTATGTTTTTCATATTTATAATAATAAATTTTCGAAATAAATTTAATTTATTATAATATAAGTAATTGTATACTAGGGTTCATATCTTTATATTGCTTCCCATTTTTAACGTAATATCAGAAATAAGTTCAATTTTTTTTTAACATAGTATCAGACCATGCTCAAATATTCTTAACAGAGGGAATGTGTTTCATGCCAATCATCTCGTTCTTCATCGTTCACCTCGTTTGCTCCACCAATCACCTCATTCTTTGATTTGTCGATCTCTGTTCACTATCAATCGATTATCTACCTCGATTAATCGTTCGCTGTCTCTAATCACCTTCAATTTCTATTCTTCAACCTTCCACCTCCTTCGATCCCTCTAATTGCCTTTTATCTTCATAGTCACCGCCTTCGTCTACTTCATCAAATTCGATCCATCGTCGATTTCATTCGCCAATAGCTTTGCTGCGTTCGTCTCCTTGAATTTGATCCACTATCAATTTCATTTGTCATTCGCCTCAATTTCCTAGTCACCTCACACTCCCTCTCTCTCTCTCTCTCTCTTTTGAACACTGTTTCTCTCACACACTCTCTTCCAAACACTCTCTCTCTCTCTCTCTCTCTACAACCTAAAAGAGTCTGAGCCTGGGATAAGAGAGAGAGAGAGTACGGGGTTTGTTTGGTGAAGTTGCAATTGAGAGTGAGAATGAGGGAATAAAGTTTTTTTGCTGACATGGCAATTGCCATGTCAGTAATTGTTGTTCATGTCATTAACAATTGAGTAATTTCACCTGCCACGTTAGCATACTAATGGCCAATCATCAATGATGTCAATAAAAAGGCCTCGTTGGGTCATAGTTTGAAATTCAATAATTGGAGCACAGCAAAATTGACTTTAAATATTTAATTGAAATTTTTCTGCAAACTTTAACAACTTGACATGTAATCTCCCATTTAAATTTATGTAAAACATAGCTTGTTGATTGAAGAACCGGTTGTGACAATCTAGAGGAGGGGTGAATAGAGTGTTTGATATTTTTTGAAGAGTTTTTATTATGAGAAGAAATTGAAAGGAAAATAGAGTAAAGATGAAAACACTTGATTTTATAGTGATTTCACGTTTCTTGATATACGTCTACTCCTAAATTTTATCTGGATTTTCTAATTCACTATTTTTTTCTAAAATAATACAGACAACTAAATTATAGAGGTATTAGTTAAATTTCACAAGTGTTTCATTCGAACACTTACTACTAGTTTGCAACAAGTACTAACAAACTCTATCTATTTTACTTAGGCATTCTAAATCCAAACCAGAAAGAACCTTTTCTTTTGGTCCCTTACAAGATTTAGAAGTGAAAACAAAGTTACAAAATGAAGTTTTAACTTCGGATATGATCATTTGCAACAACAAAAAAATTAAAGCTCACGGAAGTTTTTTTTTTTTTTTTTAACAATCGAGTCCTAAAAGTGTTCCAAAAGTTGTTGATATCCAAATGGACTGTTGTATTTATAGATCTCATGAAGAATTAGTCATTGAGAATCATTTAATGCCCAAACATAGCCATTGAGGTGGTTGAGGCTCCGTTCGAACAATTTTTCTGAACAATTAACCAGTATCACATCGAGTCGACTTCTTCTTCTTTAGAGTCGAGTAATGTTTAAATTTTGTATCGTCCAAGGCAAGTGCAAGTCGACTTCCTATACGTGCTGAGCCGACTTGTGCTTCAGTCTATTCATATATTTATGCTTGGATGCTTATGCAAGTCGGCTTAACCTTCTCTTTTGGTTGACTTCTGCTCATCAGAACTTAAGTATTTTCTTGCAGTGGTTTGTACAGGTCGACTTATGCTCTTTTTCAAACTGGCTTGGTTTTCATTCTGCTTAAACATATTCCTGGTGATGCTTGTGCATGTCGACTTCCCTTATATTTTAGGTTGACTTGAGCTTGTAGGTACTTAAGCATTTTTGTTTCATGGTTCATAAGTAGGGTTGCGGTAGGCTAACAGCCAATATAAAAACTTTTGTCAAAATAAAAGAGGGACAAATAAGAATTATTTTACTTTTATAATTAATTTTGGTATTATTGTTTTCAACATTATTATCTTTTGATATTCTTTATTTTTCTTTTAAAAAAATCCCTTGTCAATTTAGTTAATTTTATTATCTTTGTTAATCAACGTAAAAATCGTTTGTCAAAATATAAAAATGAGAGACAATGAAGATATGATTCGTCTAGGTACATGGAATATAGGATCTTTAACTGGCAAATTAAGGGAGATAAGGGAAGTAATGAATAGACGAAAAATTAGAATTATGTGTTTACAAGAAACTAAGTGGGTAGGGGAGAAAACTAGAATAATTGAACTGTATGGATATAAAATTTGGTACACAGGTAGGGATAAAAATAAAAATGGTATATGAATAATTATTCATAAAGACCTACATGAGAATATAGTGGAAATAAAAAGAAAGGGAGATAGAATTTTACTTGTCATGATGGTTAATGGAAAAGACATAATTAACATAGTAAGCGTATATGCATCCCAAGTAGATATAAATGCAGTTAGTAAAAAATAATTTTGGGAAGATTTGGATGAATTTATACAGACTATACCTAGTACAGAGAAATTATTTATTGGAAGAGATCTTAATGGACATGTAGGAGAGAATAACGAAAGATTTGAAACTATACATGAAAACTTTGGTTTTGGCAGTAGGAATGAGGCGGGAGAAACCATTTTAGAGTTTGCTATAACATTTGATCTGATACTTGTAAACACTTTTTTCAAGAAAAGAAGGTCGTACATAGTTACATTTAAAAGTGGGTTGAATGCTAGCCAAATAGATTTCTTTCTCACTAGGAGGAGCGACAAAACGACTTGTAAGGATTGTAAGGTTATACCCAGTGAGAGTGTAACAACTCCATATAGACTTTTAATTGTAGATATACGTGTGCCTAAAAGGTAAAAGAAATATCATCCGTTGGTAGAGTCAAGAATTAAGTGATGGAAATTGAAAGAAAAAAGAGTAACAATCATTAGAGAAAAATTAATGCAATGATCAACTTGGTCGGCTAATGATGATTTAGAAACTATGTGGGTAAAAATATCTAATAACATTAAAAATATAGGTAGGGAGGTACTTGGTGTGTCTAAAGGGTGGGCACAAATAGGTAAGGAGTCATAGTGGTGGAATGAGTAACTTCAAACTGCTATACGAACAAAACATGAGTATTATAAAAATCTTAAAAATAGGAAAAATAATGAGGCATTTGAATTATACAAAAATGCAAAGAAAAAAGTGAAAAAGATTATCCAAAAATCAAAAAATAAGGTGTTTAATAAATTATATAAGAAATTAGAAATCAAGGATAGAGAGAAAGAAATTTACAGAATCGTCAAATTAAGAGAGAGAAAGGGAAAAGATTTAAATAGTGTTAGGTGTTTCAAGAGTGAAACTAATAGTATATTTATGAGGGATAAAGACATAAGAAAGCATTGGAGAAATTATTTTGATAATTTATATAACGTGGAGGGTATAAAAAATATTAACAATATCACAATACCTGTAGAGGAGATCAATAGAGACTTTAAATATAAAATTTGTTCTCATGAAGTAGAGGAATCATTAAAGAGAATGAAGAATAATAAAGTCTTAGGATCCGATGGTATACCCATTGAGGTGTGGAAATGTTTGGGGGAGGTAGGGATAGTAATGTTAATAGACCCTTTTAATAAAATTTGGCAAACCAAGAAGATGCCCAAAGTATGGAAGGACAGTACACTTGTACCATTATATAAAAATAAAGGAGATATACAAGACTGCTCTAATTATAGGGAAATTAAACTTATAAGTCGTACTATGAAATTATGGGAAAGAGTGATTAAGTATAGATTGAAATTGGAGATAAACGTATCTCAGAATCAATTTGGATTCATACTAGAAAGATCCATTACCGAAACAATCCACTTACTAAGAAATCTGATAGAGATATTTAGGGTATAGAAGAGAAATTTATATATGGTATTCATTGACCTAGAAAAAACGTATAATAGGGTGCCAAGAGATATATTGTGGTGGACGTTGATGAAAAATGTGATTTTTATCAAATATATCAATCTTATTAAAGATATGTATAATGGAGTTATCACTAATGTAAGAACTTGTGGGGATGTAAGTGATAGTTTTTCAATAAACATTGGACTCCACTAGGGATCGGCATTAAGTCCAATTCTATTTGCAATAGTGATAGATGAAATTACAAAGAGCATCCAGGATAAAATATCATGGTATATGCACTTTGCAGATGATATAGTATTGATAGATAAAACTAGATAGGGTATTAGTACTAAATTGGAGTTATGGAGGGACATACTAGAGTCCAGAAAATTTAGATTGAGTAAATCTAAAATAAAATATATGGAATGCACATTTAGTGATAGTCATCAAAACGATAAAGAAACAATTAGGTTAAGAGAACATGATCTAACAAAAAGTGAACGTTTTAAATATCTCGGATCCATTATCCAAAATGACGATAACATAGATGGTGATATAAATCATAGGATTCAAGCTGGTTGGATAAGATGGAGAAGAGAATCTGGAGTTTTTTTACGATCGCATGATGCCACTTTCTCTGAAAGAAAAGTTTTATAAAGCGACAGTAAAATCTGCATTACTATATGGTACCGAGTATTGGGTCATTAAACAAAAACAATAACAGAAAATGTCTATAGCTGAGATGAGAATGTTAAGATGGATGTGTGGTAAAACTAGGAAGAATAGAATTAGAATTGAAGAGATACACAATAAATTAGGAGTGTGTTCAATTATGGATAAGATGCAAGAATATCGCTTGAGATGGTTTGGACATGTGCAACGAAGACCCAAAGATGCACCAGTTAGGAGAATTGAGAGTTTAAATATAGAAAATCTAGTAAAATAATGAGGTAGACCATTAAAAATATAGATGCAATGTATTCACAAAGATATGACAACTAAGGGGTTAACTAAAGAGATGATTTCGGATAGGAACAAATGGTATAGGAGAATTAAAGAAAGTTGAATCATCATTTTTCATAGTATATATGTATTTGAATAGGGAGGCGTGTGTGTGTGTGTTTTTTTTAATCATTTTATATTTGTCTCTCAAATGGTCGACTCCAAATTTTGGGATTAAGATTCAGGTTGTTGTTGTTGTTACAAGTCAACTTGATGTAGAGTGTAAGTTGATTTGACCTAGTGCATGACTTAAGTTCTAAGGTCTATCATGTGTCTTGGCAAGTATTATAGCTTGTTTGGCTTGTGTCTTAGTACTTTGTGACCTAACTTCATAAGATGACTTGTTTTCCATAAATTTTTCTAAGTGTTGGATGTGTGAATCAACTCAGAACTATAACAGGTCGACTTGATCTGAATATAATTTGTCCTATTTTCATTTTGACCATTAGCCTTTTAAATTTTAGACTATTAGGTCTCGAAACTTTTAACTCTACTATTATATTAAGTGAATGAGTCAACTTGTACTTTAGACATGTCGATTTATTCATTAGACTCAACTTAGTCCTATTTCATAGAGAGTTCTTTGAGTCATCTAGGTTCCTTAAGTGAGTCAACTTAACTAACCTACTGTCTAAGTTTAGTCTGCATGTAACATATGGCCAGTTGACTTCTCTAATAGTCCGTCTAAATTTAAAGGTTGTTCTATACTTAGCAAGTCAACTTAGCTCATGAACGAGTCAACTTGTTTATTTCTGAAATTGAGCTTTCTAATTTTAATTATTCTAAAATTGGTTCTAATTTCTTCCAAATTAATCTTTCATTATTTTAACCTATTTTGCTCATCATCTAGTTTAAGTTTGCTCACTTTTGCTCATCATCAAAATTCATTTTGCTAACATTGATTATGTTAATTTGACACATTTAAAGTGCATGTATTTTTTTAAAAAAAATATTTATTAAACCATCCAAAAAGAGTTTCATTATAAAAGGAGTGAAGAGACCCTTATGTCCAATTTCTGATATAGAGAAGTGGCTTGAGCTAACAAAATGGACAATACCGATCATAAATCTCCAACAATTAATCCCAGTGACAATAAAGGAATTGCTAATCTCTAGAGAGGCTAAATAACAATCGAAATACCAAATTTGACTATAATTTTAGGCCAACTATTTCCTATAATCTAGCTATAGGCCTCCCTAATACCTAATTCTTCTACAAGTTTAGAATAGGTGGATCTTCAAAACACTTGGCAACTACTAGTAAGCCTTGATTCTCCCTTGCCACCAAGCTTATACTGGTACTCAAAAGCGTAACATTCGTAGTTGCATCAATATTAAGATTAACCCTTTCATTCTTTACCCACTTCAAAGAACTAGGATCAAAAGTATTATTATGCCCAATTGTCATTGTGTGGGCTTCCTTCTATTCCCGAAATGAGTTAAGCATCCAATATAAATGTTAATATAATTTTATTAGCACAATAGTCATTATTTTGATAATACAATATTCATTGTCTATTAGAGAATATTCTCTCTTCTCTAGGGTTAGAAATTGTTTGTATATATATAAACATATACACACACACACACACACACACACACACACACACACAAATATAGCCCATCAATGAATACAATTTTTCTAACTTCCCTCTATTTTCTCAACATAGGATTAGAGCACTAGGTTTTCTATCCAAGATAGCCAAGCTTTTGAGCAGATGCCTTTCCCTTTCCCTTTCTATTCTCTTCTCTCTTTGATCCCCCCTTTGGTTCTAATTATTCGACCTTTTTAGCTACCACACCTATTATCTGCTTAACCTAGCCGACTCTTTAGCCTTTTGTACCTTTTACTTGGTTTTCTAGCTAACTATCTGGCCATCTTATATTCTGTGTACATGTTATCTACCAATTACATAACCCTCTTATCTGTTGTGTACTTGTTATCTAACCAAATAGCTGACTCTTTTATGTGCTATGTGTTGGATCATTAATCCAACATTGGATTTATATGTTCAAATAATTATATATTGCATATTGTTAATCCCATAAAATAAGTCCATATAAAAGTAATCTGGTAAATTTAGAAAATTCGGTAATTTGGCTTTAAATATCTCAAAGGATATGGAAATAAATTAATGTGTAAATATCAATAGACATTTATTATTTATGATAGATTAAATAAAGAATGTCTAAGAGTGATTTAAAGACAGCTACCATAAGCTGAACAGATATATTTGGAAGGTAAAAGTTACCATACAACTATAAATAAGGTTATGGTCCATGGGTTAATATATCACTCTTCTCCCTAATACCCTCATCATATAGAGAGAATCTGTGAGGATGCATTTGACCTAGAAAGCCATACCCAGGATTCTGCCTAGATGAATGTCGAATCAAGATTCCATTTTCTTTACTTTTCAGGCTATAGAATCAGGTATAATTTCAATCCGATCTAAATTTTTTAATTTCAGTTTATTAAGTTTTTAATTTTCGATAATTTAACACGATATTTGGTATGATTTATGCAAAAAGTTATTTTTCCCAACAAGTGGTATCAGTGCCTCTCGTGCTTGAATCATCGAGATTTTTCTATATATTTTATGATTTAATATGATTTTAGTACTTTATGAATTTTTTTTTTTTAAGAAAAAAAATATGTATGAAAAATCTTTATGGATATTTTGGTTTTCGACACAAAATATATATATATATATATATATACATATATATTCAAGATTTTTCTTTTTGTGTAGATTTTAATAAAGGAAAATGTTATGAAAAATTTTTATTTAAAATCGACTTTCAGTTCTTATTAAAAGTCGACATCCAGTGTTTCCAAAAATTGGAAAATTTTTTTATCAAAATCGACATTTGATGTTTCAAAAAAAAAAAGGTATTTTTTTTTTATCATAGAGAAAAAAGAAGACTTTCTTTTTTGTGTGAAACAGAATTAAAAAAAGCATAAATTGTAACCCCGAGAACGCAAGAACATGGTAAGTACTTTTGCCAAATATATATATATACAACTATATATATATATATATATATATATTTTAAGGAAGTTAATTTATAGGCCCAATTTAAAATTAATAAAATTGGGTTTTAAATAGTTCAATTTTCAAGAAATTGAGTCCATCAGAATGAAATTGAAATTTTTTTAATTACGGATATGATTCAAATATGAGTATGATTTTGTATATATCTCGAGATGAATTAATTAAAGCAATATGTCGCCAAAATGATCTCTTGTGGAAATTAACTTATTTTGGGATATAAAAAGTTATACATGTAATTCATGTGAGTATTGATCAGCCCAAAGGAAAGTCCGTACTTGACAGAATTACATGTTCACCATGTGGTAATAAATACGTGACAATTATTCGGTTTTATATATGATCAATTCATCGACCCAAAGGAAGATGATTTGTTGACATGTTCTTATTGTCAACATTTGATTACTGCACATATGGTTCTATATATATCTTGAGATAAATTAAATGAAACAATATGTCGCCAAAGTGACATCTCTTGTAGAAATTAATTTGTTTAGAGATGTGAAAGGCTGTGTGTATGCAACTTATGTGAATATTGATAGACCAAAAGGAAAGTCTATATTTGACGGAGTTATATTTACACTTTATGGTAATAAATGCGTGATAATTTTACGGTTTTATATGTGACCAATTTATCAGTTCAAAGGAAGGTAATTGGTTGACATGTACTTATTGTCAGCATTTGATTACCACAGTAAGATATCACTTACAAGTTAATTATTTTGTTCAAAAATGAAATGTTAATGGAGCAACCGGTATCTTATGATGGGGATTACTCGTATTTGAATTTATTTGTTTTTTAAAGTTCCATGTGAGTATATATGGATTATTTTTCTCTGTTTAATGATTAATATTATTCTCACCAACATTAATGCCCAATTCAGGTTGATTTTTCAATTGAATGACTTAAATTTCAAGTTAGGATTTAAACATTGCATTAAAAACCGATTCTTCCCACCACTTATTGATAAGAGTACCTCTGTCACGCCCCGACCCACTCCCGAGCCGGGCACGCAACCAGCCCGCCGCGGCACCCAAATGCACGGGCACCACGTCCCGTACATCGAAGCACCGTAAGACTGTCGACATTCACAAAATCCAGGTTTCCAAATTTTAGAGATCCCCATGTGATAAAAAATAATACATGTATGCCTCAATACAAATTAAAACAACTGAGAGTTAACCTTATACAGACCAGGAAAATTATAAATACAGTCATCCCAATTTAAACAAATACAATGGTCATCCTAACTTCCTCAAATGATACAATAACCTCAATATATATATAGCGGAAGAGCGGGTAGTCATACCCCAGCCCAATAGTCTCCAAGAATTTCCAATACAACAATGCGCACAAATCTCTCAGTCCGAGTCTACACCTGTAGGAGGGAAATGTGAGGAGTGAGTACCGTAGAGAGGGGGGTTAGTACTCAGCAAGTCAGGGGGATGACATGCTACAATTAATTTTTGGGTGAATTAGGAGTGTCAAAATTATGTCCCAATAAATTCATGGTATGCAAAAATATTATGACATCTCAATAAATCATTCACGGCATACGTATCAAATCAAATATGCATCCAGTATGCATGTCCGTCATATCATGTAGAGTCGGCTGAAAATATCCCGGCAAGGGCCAACCACGGCCAAGGACGGGCAACGTTGGGGGTTTTCACGGTGCAAGAAATAAAATAAGGCTTTCTACCCCAACGTTGGCCACAGACTACTCCAACTAGCCTGTACGTATCAAGGATCAAGCGTGTATGGAAACCCGCCGGTGCTAGACCTACCAAGGTCCTTCCCGAAGTGGTTCAACCGACAACTGTCCATACAATATGTATGACAATCTGGCGGATACTCCCTGCAGAGGCGTATCCGGGCACAATAGGTGCCTCTACCAAATGTCTTTCGTAGCTACGGAATGCCATAGGAAGCATATCATCAGCATCACAGTATCCACAGGGGCATCCAGCCCAAATCACATATCTCAAGCCAAATATCAAGCCATAACATGTCAAAATCATGTGTCAATATGCAATGGAAGCATAAAATCATGTAGATATATCAAAGTGTGGCACAATCATCAAGTGTCAAAATCATGGATGCATATCGATATAAATAAGTTGGGACACTCCATATATCACAAAACATTTTCATAAATTCAGGGAAATAGGTCAATCATACCATTTTAAATCATGCCTTTGAAAGTTTTTTAAAACACGGTATCAATTAAAAGTAGATGTCAAGTCCCACTCACAGTTAGGGGAGGATAACGCACTCCCCAATATCTCCACAAAGCGTAAATCAAGTGCTCCCTCCGTTCAACTCAAATAACTCTTAGGGAGACAAACAGTCTGCAGATTTTTAACCTGCGCAGTCATGGAAAACAGACTATAACTTTGCCTATACTAGTCCAAATTAGATGATTCTTATCTCATTTTAAAGCTAAGAGATAGCACTATAACTTTCATTTTGCACACTTCCTCAGATTCAAATCACAGAATTCCCGGTAAGCCTCATTTTGTTACAGTCATATTTAAGTTTTGGATTCTGTCCAGTTTTTGTGCAGAAGCTATAACTTTCATTATACTCACCAAAGTCTAATGAAATTTAAACATTTATAGATAAGATGTAGATCTACAACTTTTGTGTTTTGAGTTTTATCCAAATATGCCTGGAAGAGGTTCAACAAAATTCATGAACAGGACTAATACGTTTTAGTGAAACATTAAGTTTCTGTCAACACAGTTTTAAGGAAAATTGTATAACTTTCAATTTCCTCGTGTAAAATGGCTGAAATGTTTATATGTTATAGGCAAGAAGTATATCTATAACTTTCATGTTTTGTGTTTCTTCAAAATAAGACTAGAGAGGGGTCGTTTTTACTCACTACTGTCAAGGTTCAAAACAAGACACTTTTATGTCGAGTTTTAGGAAAAGTGTCATAAATTTTGGCACAGGAATTAGATTTTGGTGATTCTTATCTCGTTGGAAAGGTAAGACTTAGATCTACAATTCATATAACTAGCATATTTTCAAATTCTGACTCTAAGATGCCTTAAAACAGAGATAAAATCACAAAAAGAAATAATTTAAAATGAGACAGGATAAAATTTCTTACCTCACTTTCTTTGTCTTCCTCTCTTGCTTCTCTCCTTTTTCTCACGAATTTGGAAAGAATGAACAAGCATTCTAAGGCCTTCTTCTTTTATTATTGTGTTAATAACTCACCACCCTAGGATCAAATCTCCAATTAATCTAAACCATAGGATCATTTTGACTATTGCATGTGTTTTGATTGGTTTTTTTTTTTTTTTTTTTTTTTTACATGTGTTCTCATTGGCCCACCTTGCCTTTCTCATCTCTATTTGGCCAACACTTGTCCTCCTCACTATAACACTTGTTCAATACAAGAATACACTTGTCACATTTCATTTAAGTTTTGTTAATTGCTAACAAGTCATTTGACTTATAAAAATTCTAATTTGACCCCTAAAATTTTCATAATTACACACTAGGCCCAAAATCTTATATTAGACCTAATTAAATTTATTTAATGTGAAATCAAGGTTTTGAATCTCTTTGAGTCAAAATTGATCCGATTTGTATTTTACCGTTAAATATCTAAAGTTGATTTATCGGGAAAATTTTCTTAGTGAAAATTCATGAACATAGTAGTAGAAACATCATATATATATATATGAAATGGAATTCACTATAGAATACACCGAGAGTCGGTGTTACAACCTCTAAAAATAAGGAAAAAGAAAGATGGGAGATGTTGAATCACATGTATTTAATGATGATAAAGTGAGTCATCCCAAAAACATTTAGAGACACTACGTATAAGTCAGTTATGATGGCTAAATCTTTTCTTACGGACATTAAGAAATGATCTGTCAAGAATGAAATAGTTGCTGGTACATTCATAATAAATCTTATCTCTATATGGTATAATGGTTAAGAGCTCTTAACCACTAAGGACAAAAGAAAAGAAAAGAAAAGGAAACATGATAAAGACGCTGCAGGTACAGCATCACAAAAGAAGTAATAAAAGATATCGATTGAATCAGAAAAAAATAATTATTTCTTCTGTGGTGTTGAAGGGTATAAGAAAAATATAATATATCAACTATCATATTTGACGTGATAAGAAAGGTATATTATTTAGTTTGGTTTGTTCTGAGGTTAACTTAACTTTTGTTTCAGGACACACTCGGTGGTCAGGTTCCGCTGCGACTATTTACATCAGTATGTCTATACAAGGTTTTCTAAATTGTCGATCATCAATTGATGATGAAAGATATATCTACATGGACGATGATAATAAAGTTTCAATTATAGTGACAGAAAGGTTTAGATTATCATTGAAAATCGATTTATATTTATATCTTACAGAAACTTTTATTGTTCCATCTTTTAGATGGAATTCCATTTCCATTTTAGTGTTAGACAGATCAGGTTTTACCTGTTCTTTCAGAAATGGAAAAGTTGGTTGGTTTCTTGAGTCCAAATAGGTTGGTTCCGATTTTCTATCAGGATTTGATAATCTATGTTAAGTTGATACTGTTATTTCATTTAATGAATCCCTGTAATATGGTACTTAAAGTATATAGTTTAAATTAACCAGTAAGAATTTCTCTTCATTATCGCACAAAAGATTGGATAATATCTCCAAACGGAGGGAGACTTGTGTTAAAAGAAATTCTTGATCCCTTAATTTCACAGATTTCGACATTTGTGTAAATTATATAAAAGGAAAACAAACCAACAAAAGGAGATTAAAGCCAATAGGATCAGATGTCTTAGAACTGATATATAAGAATATCTATGGGTCATTCCTTTTGGTTTTTGGATTGGTCAAAAATATTTTATTACGTTCATAGACAATTATTCATAATATGACTCAATCAAGATTACAGTATATATCCTGAATAAGGTTTCCCACTAAGACAACTACTGAAACCCCATAAGAACTTTAGACCAGCACATGTCCTAGTCTAAGGTATCTGTATGGTTAGGGTTGTCCAACTAAGATTAGATCTATTAGACCTAATAAAAGAAAATTAGACATTAGGATGATTAGTTGATTAGTAGTAAAATCTGAAAAGTTTAAGAGTTATTTATTTTCTACTCAGTTTTTTTTAGGATGTTAAGTTTGTGGGGAGATATGGTTAGAGACATTGTCTTCTAATAGGAATATGTTGATATTCCCAAAAGTGCTATTAGACAATGTTGGAGAACCCTCCATTCTAGAAGAACAAACTCAACTACCTCCAGAACCGATACCGTGAAGGAAGAGATAAAATTCATACATGCAACTTGACAGTGATATTACAAATTTTATCAAATCTTTATCTCATTAGGTTTTCAGATAAAATTTGGATGATAATTGTGGATATCACAAGTTCTATAAGAGCAAGTACTCAGAAGATCCCTATAGTTAAGGGAGACAAGTTTAGTTTCTACCTGTATTTCAAGAATGACCTTAAATATAGAAAAATACAGAAGATTCCCTATGCATTAGCAATATGGAGTCTTATGTATGTTTAGATCCGTACGCGTTCAGATATTGCGTACATTACAAAAATATTGAGCAAAAATTTAAATAATTTTAGGAATAAAGTATTAAAAAGTAACTAAATGGGTCTTACAATACTTATAGAGAGCAAAAGGACATATGCTCCCGTATCGGAAATCAGATCAGTTTGAGATTATTCGATATACTGACTCCGATTTTGTGGGATGCCAAGTTAGCATGAAAATTACAACATGCTGCATGCTAGTAAAAGAAATTATTTTTGGAAGTGTGTTAAATAGTCTTATATAAACTCTTCCATCATGGCAACGAAATTCATAGCGTGTTATGAGGCATCCAACTATGAAATAAGACTATGAAACTTTATCATAGAACTACAAATAGTGGATGGCATTGATAGGCCACTTAGATTATTATGTGACAATAGTTTGACAGTTTTATATTCCATTTAAGGAAATGATTCAGAGTGGACAGTTGTCTATAGAGTATATTGGTACAAACTCCAAAAATTACGGATCCATTTATTAAGAGATTGTCACCCAAAATGTTCATGTGCACACTACTCGTATGGGTGTCACATCATTTCAAGATATTCAATTTCAGTAGGAGTTTGTGATTTTAGATATTGATCTAATATAGACATTTTCAGTTAGTTCAGTTTAAGATATTTTGATATTATTTTCTACAAAAATAAAAATTCAATTTTGAATCACACTCTGATACTAAGTATGGTTGATTTCATTAAAGAGAACCAGTTGGAAATAGGCATGTTAAAGATCATATTGCATGACATTTCCATGCTACGCATCCATATCATGCTCCATGTCATTCGATTAAATCAATTTACGTGATCATTAAAGAAATGTAATAGAAGTTGCCTTGATCCTAAATTGATATGATTGATGGACCGAATTGGTTGTAAATACATTTCAGTATTGACAGAAAAGTTGAGCTCATTTAGTCGTTTCACAATTACATAATTATAAGATTTCACATATAACCCAAGTGAGAGATTATTGGATTATTAATCTCACATTGAGTTTATATGTTCAAATAATTATGTATTGTATACTGTCAAATTCATAAATTAAGCCCATAAAAAAGTGATCTGGTAAATTTAAAAAATTCGATAATTTAGGTTTAAGTATTTTAAAGGATATAAAAATAAATTAATGTGTAGATACCAATGGATATTTGCTATTTATGATAGGTTAAATAGAGAATGTTTAAAGGTGATTTAAAGACAGCTACTATAAGCTAAACAGACAGATTTTGAAAGTAAAAGTCACCCTACAACTATAAATAGGGTTATGGTTTTCGGGTCAATGCATCACTCTTCTCCCTAATATCCACATCATATAGAGAGAATCTGTGAGGATGCATTTGACCTGGAAGGCCGTACCCAGGATTCTGTCCAGATGAAGGTCAAATCAAGATTTCATTCTACTCAGTTTCTGACTATGGAATCAGGTATAATTTCGATTCGATCTGAGTTTTTTAATTTCAGTTTATTAAGCTTTTTAATTCTGATAATTTAACACGATATTTGGTATGGTTTTTGCATAAAGTTATTTTTCCCAACACTATGTACTTGTTATTTGGCCAATTTGGCAGACTATCTTGGCCTTTTATTTACTGTGCACCTATTTTTTCGACTATCTAAACCTCTTATCTCTTATTTGCCTTTATGCCTGTGTACTATTTGACTCTCTTATTTGTTGTCTATCTTCCTATCTATCTACTATCTGGCTCTCTTATTTGCTGTGTATTACCTAACTGTGCCCTTTTGTCTGAAGTGTATTTGTTATGTTACCGACTACATGACCCTCTTATCTACTATGTACGTGTTATTTGGCTGAGTATTTGACCCTCTTATTTGCTATGTATTTGTTATCAAGCCAATCTGCCTGACTATCTTGGCCTCTTATTTGACCAACTACCTAACCATCTTATCTTCTATCCACCTACCTACTTGTTTACTATTCGGGCCTCTTATTTGCTGTTTACCTACTTAGTTGTTTACTATCTAGTCCTCTTATTTGTCGTCTACCTACCTAACTATCTACTATCTGACTTTCTTATCTACAGTCTACCTATATAGCTCTTTACTATCTACCATCTATCTCGGCCCTACTGAATTCTTTTATAATTTGTTTCTGTTGGAGGTAGATTTGGCTCCAAAGATAATGACTCTGTCAACTTGAATGGGATGACTTGACTGTTTGATGGTATCAATCGATAAGACTTACAAAAGACCATCGGAAGATCCTTCGATGGGGGAAACTCTAACACTCAAATTAGAAAACAATTTTCAAAAGGAAGAAAACAAACTGATATCAAAAGGAAAGAGCCATGTATGACTTGTGTATAAAGTGTAGGTCCAGAAGACTTACATGGGCGACAGGCGTATTGGAGCTTATATAGCTCTTGAATGTGAGAACCGTGTGCAAGCAAGATGATTAAACCCTAGTTTCCTTAAGAAAGTGTCCCGAGATTTCAGAAAATCATGTCATAGGATTTTTAAAGATTACAAAATCTATCCAGTTTGAAAAGTTCAGATCGTTACAAAAATTCTTTTCCTAATTGATCACAATTATAGGTCTCCCTTCTATTTGTGTGAGATTCTCCCCGTGATTTGGGGAGAGTAAATATTATGGTAGTGGGTACCATATTGATTGTTAAGCCCTGAGAAGGTCTTGGGACCGACTAGTAGAACTACCGAGTAGTTAGTTATCGAGAGAGAGAGGTATAGAGGTGATCGGCGAGTACCAAGAAGACTTGTTGATGGGCTAAGGATCTAGCTATCTTTGGGCCTAGCATGATTTGGACCATGTAACACCGTTTTTCGATGACTGTGTATCATGTATCACTCTTCATGGTTCTATATATATATTAACATCCTTTTGAGGCATTTAAAATGAAATTTTAATTATCTATTTATTTATTTTTAGGTTTCACCTCAAAATCATTGAAATCGAAAATTTTATCGGTAAGCCGAAAACCTTCTCAGCAAGCGCTGACAAGGTCTAAAGAAGTAAAAAATAACTAAAAAAAAACATACACACTTAAATAGAGAAATTTAAATGAAATTTCATATATTTAAGAAATTTCGAATAAAATTTCATAGGGACCAAAAAAGTAAATTGTTAAAAATTAGGGGTCTAAATGCAAATAAGGAAAGTGGAAGGACTAAGTTACAAAACACTCAACGATGGACAATTGGAACCAAATGATTAGACAAGAGGACACCAAGACTATTAGTGGCCATATAGGACATTCCACTAACAAAATTGCAAGAAAATTGCTTGTAAAGAACAAAATAATGCAAGAAATGTGATTTAAAAGGGATTTTAGTCGATTTCTTATGCTTTCTTTCCTCTTGGCCGACTTGGACACTTCTTTTGCATGCATGGTGGTTGCTTGCTGTCATTTCAAGTACATAAGAGAAGTCTTGACAAGTGTAGGATGAGATAAAGCATGCAAAATAAATCAAGAGTCAAGATAGTCTGATTAGGTTTATATAGAGACCAAAACCAGCCATTTTCTCTTCTATTCACCTCACTTGGCCGAGAGTTTTAGTAAGGAAAGAAGGATTTTTGATATTCAAGTAAAATTCTTGGAGCATTAAAGAATGAACACAAGTAAAAGAGGTAAGAATATTCTTGACTCTATATCTCTAGTTGATTGAAATAGTGTAAGGATTGTGTAGGGATTGATGTTTGATGAATTATGTTACTATGGTGCTAAGGTGATCAAGGTTTCAAGAAAATTAAGATCAGGGTGAAGGATATTAGTTAGCGAAATATCATACAAAAGAAGGTAAAATACTCAAATTTGAAGTTTTTACAAATAGTGAAATTAGATGCATATACTAACATGCTAGAAATGAATGTTTCAAATTTGAGCTATGTGTAGTCTTGCCTTGATATCTCATTGTGTAGGACTTGAAATTTTAAACCATTTGTTCCTACGTAAACTAGACTCCCTAAGCTTTAAAATAAGGTATGGCACGAAAATTTCCATTAAGAATGTGATTTATAGTGATTTTTGGAAAGGGACAGCAAAATGACATGTTCTGTTTTTCATCCTCTGTGCACGGCCTGTATGTTGTATAAATTTTTAAAATATCTTCTGTAGAAAATTTAGAGAAACATAAAACATCAAAGTTTTAGCTCTTGGTCGTATCTTTAAAATGAGCTAAATTTCACTCAAATCGGAGTAGTGTGCTAAGAGTTATGGTATTTTTATTGAATCAGGATAGAACATGAATTAAGATTTAAATTGAGGCAGAAATAGGTTTTTTTGAAATTTTACATTTGAAATTTGATGAAATACTTAACATGAAAGTTGTAGGACTATCTCTTACCGTTCAGTAACAATTTAAATCACTTAATTCTGAGTTAGATAGAGAAAGTTATGATGTTTTTCTTAAGACTGCGCAAGAGTAGAACTTGAAAATCCAAAATTTTATAGATGTATGGGTTTAAACAAACTAGGGTGAATTGGAAATTGAGCTTAAAAAAAATTTAGTAAAATTATTGAAAGAAATAGGGTAATTGACATATATATATGTTGTTGTCTTAGGAGTAGATAACTATACTATACTCGAGAGGCGACTCAGTTGAGTATCGAGGTTTTAGGGGAGTGGTGTACTCTTTCCGTACATGTGAGTGGGTTTTACTATTACCATATAGTTAATGAGCAGAACCATATTCTATCGCTTTTAAAATATGATTTTATGAAATAATTGTGAAATAACTTGTTAAATGTTTGGTAACGATTTTATGATAAATGGAGTATCCCAATTTTTTTTTATATGCATCCATGAATTTTGATGAAAAATGTATATATCATGTTTTGAACCATGAAATGTACTTTGATGATATATATATACAGAAATATACGAGCAACCGAATTTCATAATTTTCTCTTGACATATATGGCATGATTGTTTAATTGATAATTTTGATGCGAGACTAGGTGTTTGGGCATTAATACCTGAATCTCCTTGATCGTAGATCGGGAATAATACTTATGGCCATGATATTATGATACAAAAAGGTGTTGTCCTGTACAGAATCGCCTCGTATGCTATACCAGACCCATCTCGTTATATATATAGTCGCATGATTGCGATGTCATCAAGACGCAGACAGTCCACATGGTTAGGTGGCATGTATACGATACTAGATTTTCAGACTAGTCAAGTTGAACTGAAGGGGGAGGACTGAATGATGTTTCAGTCTAGCACTTGGGGAGGCCCGATGCTAATACCAATGTTAGGGTCTTATCCCTTTTTTTTAAAAAAAAAAAAAAAAAAAAAACCTTGGTGGCTCGTCATTGGTCGAGGTAAACCCTTGCCGAGAGTTTGTTTTGGCATGACTCTACGATTTACGACATTGGATGCATATGTTTTATGGATGATGATGTTAGAGAAATGTGTTTGAAATTGTCATACATACTTGAAATATGGAATAAAGTATATATATATATATATATATATATATATATGGTTTTAATACTCCATTTTCACACCACTTATTAACTACATGTTACGATTATTCACTCACTGAGTAAATAATTTTACTCACCCCTCACTCCCTTAAATTTTATAGAGATAGTATTTAGAGGGACACGTTGATAGACATCGACGTACGCAAATTCCAGAGACTATCGTTAGAGACGTATTACGGTATGAAACTTTCACTGTATCTTTGAGGATATTAGTTGATCATGTTAGAATGACTGTATGAAACAAAAGAACTTTCATTTGTAGTATATATATATTTTAAATACTAATAAAATATTTGTAATTGAAATTATGATTAGCCTTGCGTTACCTTGAGGATACGTGGCGGGATTGGGCTGGTGTCCGAGGTAACGGACGACTGTTCATGGTCTCTGGATCACAGATCAAGGCATGACAGATCATGTATCACACTTGTCCTCTACTCCTTGTGTCACTTCGAATGAGCAGTGTAAGGAGTAAGCCAAGGGTCGCTACTTGGAAGATTGCGAGAACGTAAATGCATTCAACTATTGAAAAAATAATCCCAGATTAAATGCTTTGTGGGATGTTGAAGAGGTTGAAACTCCTTCATTGCACACGTTTCTCGTTGGGTCGTTTCATTTGCTCAAGATTGTGAAGATCACGTCCTTTTGGCTATAAATTGGGGTCATATGACCCAACATCATTCCATAGAGATCTTGTGTACTGTGAGTGATTCTGTGAGTTTTCTCTACTGAGAGTTTACTCCTCTGAGAGGTTTCTTGATGGTGAGCTTTATGCCACAAAACCTAGTAGCTTAAGAGGCTTCTACTGATGTGAGGTTCCATCAAAGGTGGGGCTACTGACACGAGGTTCCATCACATAGTCTGGATTTGGATGTCGAATTAGAGCCCGTCAGGGCTCTGTAGGAATTTGGCCTTGTGGAGGACGAAACCTTTGTTTATAGAGGGATCTCCTTTCTCTAAATTGAATTCATTGTCCATCCGATCAGTGTAGTAAAGGTTGTTTGAGATACTTCTTGGTACTCCATCTGGTCGGGCGATAGGAGTTGGGGGGCAATAAGAGACTCGATACATCCTCACAGTTTCTTTCATACCCTTCCCCACTCCTCCATGAAATCCTTTCTAGCTTCTGCTGAAAAGGGTGTATAGTTTCTACCCTCCTCAACTCCACTACTTTGGAATGGCTTGATAAGTTACGGAGGCTTTTGTGGTCTTCTTGTCTCGAAACCTATTACTATAGATTCTTCATGTCATTCTTTTGATGTAGCCAGTCTGTCTTAGGGACTTATAAATTTTTTTTTCGCCTTGTATCCAATTGTTTACTCTGATATGTACTCATCATATTGAAATAAAGGAAAAGTCTTTATTACTTATTTGTCGATCTGGCCCTGGAATGGTTATCCCATCTGCTAACAGTCTGTTAATGTGTATGATGAGTGTCAAACTTCTAAGAGTGTTTCTTGGTCGATTATACGTCTCTTAGTCGGTAGGCTTACTAGTCATTAGGTGCGGAGCACCATGGCTCTTGTGTTCGTTAGATCGCGTACAGTTGAGAGAGTGAGTCACACTTACTCGAGTAAGGGTCTCCCTTGTATCAATCACTCATTCATTATGAGAGAATGAGCTTTGTTAGCTCTTTCAGGGAGATGAATTCCTTATAGACTCCTTTCAAGAAGACTAGGTGATATTAGCACGTTCGGTGAGATAGTTCCCAATGATAGGCTCCGTTCGGGAGGACTAGCTGATTCTATCCCGTTCAGGGAGATAAATCCCAACCATAGGCTCCACTTGGGAGGAAGGGACGATTCTAGCCTGTTCAGGGAGATAAATCCCAATGATAGGTTCCGTTCGAGCGGATGAAGCAATTCTAGCCCATTCAGGGAGATAGATCCCTCATCAATGGCACACCTTCGGAAGCACAAGGGCAGATTGATAAGTTAGCATATGACAAGTTAGTGGACCATAGGGATTTTACCTGATTGTTTGATTATGTGCAGAACAGGATGTGTTCGTTTGATAGAGCATTGACCCTTATTAATAGTAAATGTGCAGGTTCTCAAAGTTCCATGTTTAAGGTACGGTCGAGCTGTCTAGGTAATCGAGGCAATAAGTGCCTAGGCAAACCTTTGAGCTTATTCTGTAGGGACCTTCCTAATTGGGCACTAGCTTGCCCCTGGTTGGGGTTAACTGGTTGCTTCTATTTTCCTTAGTACTAAGTCGCCTGGTTTGAATGTTCTAGTTCTGACCTATCGGTTGTAGTACCTCGCCGTCTGCTACTGATAAGCGGCTATTCAAATAGATGCAGTTTCCCTCAGTTTAGGAAGTAGGTCTAGACGTTCGTGTAGTGTGGACTTATTCTGCCCTCTTCGTATTGATCCACCCTTAGCAAATAGATCCCAATTTTAACTAGTATGACCACCTTGCATCTGTATGTGAGGTTGAACGGTGTTTCTCCTGTCACCTTTCTGGGTGTTATTCGGTTGGCCTATAGGATGCTGTAGAGTTCATCTACCCAGTGACCTTTAACTTTATCTAGTGTGGTCTTCAGTCCCTGTATGATCATTTGATTAGTTATTTCTGCGAGACCATTGATTTATGGATAAGCAACGGAGGTGAAGCGGTGTTAGATCTCTAACCTACTGCAAAAGTCTCAGAAGCTTTTGTTGTCGAACTGCTTACCGTTGTCCATTATGAGAACGTGAGGTATGTCAAATCTGGGAATGATAGATGTCCATACGAAGGGTTGCATCCTATCGGTAGTAATCTAGGCCAGTGGTTTAGCTTCCACCCACTTGGTGAAATAGACGATGGCGACGACTAAGAACTTGCGCTATTCGATTGCTAGTAGAAATGGTTCTAGGATGTCTATTCCCTACTGAGCGAACGGCTACGAGCTAGCTATCAATTAAAACTCGGTTGAGGGCTGTCACATTTTTGACATAATCATCCGCGTCGGCTTTCATAGTCGGCCAGTAATACCCTTGTCGAAGGGCTTTGCTTGCCATCTTTTGGGCGCCCAGGTGACTGCCGCATATCTTTTCATGAATTTCTCTGAGAATGTTGTCCCCTTCTTCAGGCGTTAAGCACTTTGGATACGAGTATGTATAGGACTTCTTGTAAAGGTCGACATTGATAATGGCATAGTGAGCAGCCTTGTGCCTCAACTTGGTGGCTTCAAAGGGTGAACTCTATAGTTGTCCGTGCTTTAGATAGGTCTTGATGGGGTTTTTCTAACTCGGTAAGTTGTCTGCCGATACGATTTGTTCGAACTCTTTGATGCTAGGGTACGGTAGTCTCTCTATATAGACGGTGCAGTTGGCTGCTACCGAATTAGAGCTGGCTAGCTTTGAAAGCATATTGGCCCGAGTATTTTTTGATTGGGGGATCTGTTATATGTCTATTTTATCGAATTTGTCTATGGCCTGGTGTATCTTGGATAGATATTTCGTCATCATTGGCTCTTTGATCTAATAGACCCCTTGATCTGCTTAATGACCAACTGGCTATTAGTAAAGACCCATATATTCTAGGCCCCTAATGATACAGTGATCCACAACTTGGTTAGAAGGGCCTTATATTCAGCTTGGTTATTGGTCTCTTGAAAGTTAGAACGGAGAGCGTATTTGGCCTTAAAGCTGTCTGGCCTTACTAGATTGAGCTCGGCTCTGCTTCCTAAAGAATTAGACGACCCGTCAACATGAAGGGTCCACTCGGGCTGTGAGTGCCCTTCTCGGTCGTCGGTAAGGGGTTGCTCGATGGACGTTGGCAATGTACACTTGAGGATAAAGTCACAAGGGCTTGGTCGATCTCGGGTGGTGTTCATTGTCGAACTCACCTAGTTTGATACTCCACTTGATGAGCTGACCTAAAGTGTTCCTCTTCTATAAAATTTGCTTCAAGGATTGGTCAGTCAGTACCATGATGGTGTGTGCTTAGAAGTAGGCTCGGAAGCATTTGGCGATGATAACCAAGACGAAGGTTATTTTCTCAATGGGTCGGTAGTTGATCTCAAACTCGTGGAGTATTGGACTAACGTAGTACACCAGTTTCTATACGGTGGATTCTTGTCTCACAAGCACAAAGCAGAGTGTTTTGTCAGAAACAGAGATACAGAGATAGAGTTTTTCACCTAGGACCCGTTGAGAGAGGAGCAGGGGGGACATGAGGTATTCCATGAGCTTTTCGAATGCGGCCTGGCAATCAGGCGTCCATGCGAACTCTCAGGACTTCTTAAGAGTATCATAAAAAGGTTTGTACTTCTCCTCCGCTTTCGACATGAATCGGTTGAGGGCTACAATCCTGCTCGTAAGGCATTGTACCTCTTTTATTATCCCTGGTGGGGCCATGTTGAGTATGGATTGATTTTTCTTTGAATTTGTCTCGATTCCTCGGTTGGTAATTAGGAAATCTAAGAATTTCCTAAATGTGATTCCGAATGTGCACTTTGCAAGATTCAGTCTCATGCTATATTGTTCGAGTGTTTGGAATGTCTCTTCTAGATCGATAGCGTGTCATTGACATCAGTGCTTTTACCAAGCAAGTCATCGACATAGGCCTCTATGTTTCTACCAAGTTACACACTGAAGACCTTATTGGCCAGATGTTGGAAGGTTGCTCCAGCATTCTTGAAACCAAACAACATGACTCTATAGCAGTAAGTATCGGACTCCATGATGAAACTGGCCTTTTCCTTATCTTCAGGAGTTATACGTATTTTATTATATTTAGAGTATGCATCCGTGAAACTCAAGAGTTGGTGGCCGGATGAATTATTGACTGACTTATCGATGTTAGGGAGTGGATAGTTATCTTTGGGACAAACCTTATTGAGACAATGAAATCTACGCACATTCTCCACTTCCCGTTTGCTTTCTTTACCATGACTATGTTGGCTAACCACTTTGGGTACTCCACTTCTCGAATAAACCCAGCTACCAAGAGTTTTGGAACCTCTTCCCGTATCGTACCTTGTTGTTCTAGTACGAGCACCCTTTTCTTTTGTTTGATAGGCTTGCGACTAGCGTCGACAATTAACTTATGAACTATGATAGAAAAGTGAATGACGACATATCTTCGGGGACCATGCGGAAACTTTGGAATGACATTGTAGGCAATCCACAATTGCCTTTTGGATAAATGGTGGCAAGTGGGCACTAATCTAGATGGTTTGACTGGGTATATCTGTGATGGGAATATCGATTACTTCCTCCCAGGTTGGGGCTTTGACTGTTGCTCAGTATTGTCTATGAGTACCATTATGTCTATCGATAGGATTTTTTCCTTTCCTCCCACTATGGGGATGGCTGGCGGATTAGGGTCGCTATGGAGAGTTGCGACTCCCAATGGTGTTTTGAATTTGACCATCATGTGTTTGGTGCTCGACAACGTTTCAAGGCCGTTTAGACTGGGGCGACCCAAGATGGCGTTATAGGGGGATGGAAGGTTTATCATGTAAAAAGTGGTTTGGGTAGCAGCACGGTGAAGAGGTGTTCCCAGCAATACAACGAGCGAGATGGTACCTTCTAAATGTATATGTTCACCGTTGTGCCCTCGGATGGGCTGGTCGAATGACTGAAGATGGGATGAGACAAAACCCATATGCTGGAAGGTATCTCAGAAGAGAACGTCATGGTCTGCTCCCAAATCTATGAGGGCTCTTTTGACAAGGTAAGGGCCGACTTTGGCTATGATTACTAGTGGATCATTTCAATTGGTATCAACCCTTAGCAAATCGTCATCGTCGAAACTAATTATGGGTCTCATTCTCTTAGTCGGGGCCATGGCAGAGAGAAGAAGATTATGGTGGTAAGGGCTGTTTCGATTGGGAAATCATCCTATTGCCACGGATGGTGTCAATGTGTTGGAGGTAGGTTGACTCCATAGATAAAGGCTCTACTAACTTGAATGGGATGACTTGGTTGTTTAATAGTCTCGATCGATAAGATCTATAAAAGACCGATGAATGGTGCTCTGGAGGGGGAGACTTCAACGCTCAATTTAGAAAATGGATTTCAAAAGGCACATTGGAGCTTATATAGAGGACTTACTTGGGCGGCAGGCACATGGAGCTGAGCTTATATAGCTTTTGGACGTGAGAGTCGTGCGCAAGCGGAGTGATTAAACCCTATTTTTCTTATGAGAGTTTCCCGAGATTTCGGCAAATCATGCGATTAGATTCTCAAATATTGCAAAATCTATCCGATTTGGAAAGTTCAGATCATTATGGAAATTTTTTTTCTTATCGATCACGATTGTACGTCTCCCTTCTATTTGCATGAGATTCTCCCCATGATTTGGGGAGAGTGAATATTATGTTAGTGGGTAGCGCATTGACAATTAAGCACCGAGAAGGTTTTGGGACCGACCAATAGAAGTACCGAGCAGTTGTCTATCAAGAGAGAGAGATACAGAGGTGATCGATGAGTACCAAGAGGGCTTGTTGACAGGTTAGATATCTGGCTATCTTTGGATCCAACATGATTTGAGCCATGTATCATCAGTTTCTAAATAAAGTTGGTCTTTAATTAATCTACTTAAATTGATGGGGATGATATAGAGTCCGTTTGGTAGAACTTTTTTTTGACTTTTCTTCTCCTTTTAAGGATAAGTCTCACCAAACGGGTTGTTTTAGAAACTCTTAAAAAAAGAAGAGTTTTGTTTTTATGAAAAAAAATTCAAAAAGTGGTTTTTAAATAAAAGCTCATGGGATGAGCTTTTACTTTTCCTTATTTTTATAATCTAATTTTTTATTTTTTTTATTCTGTTTATACCTTCACTTGATAAATATAAAATTTGAAATATATCAACAATATAAATTTATTTACCCTCACTTCCTCTTTTTTTCTTTAATTTTTAATTTTTATTTTTAATTTTTTACTTTTAACATTATTTAAAAATTATAAAATAAATTTATTTTTAAAATAGAATTATCAAACAACTTTTAATTTAATTTTAAAAACTATTAATTTTTATTTCTCTTTATAAGAAGAAGAGAAATAAAAAAAAATCATACCAAACGGGCACATAATTTTAGTAACAAAATGCTCACCATTTTGATTACATAATATTTATTATATATTGAAAAATATTGAAAATCATATTTTCTCCTCTTTAGGGTTAGAGATTATACTTAAATATATAGTCCCTCTATATTTTTTTTGCATACTGATTAATACATTTTTTGGATTCCCTCTATTTTCTCATCAATAAAAACTAATTTACAGCATTTTTCTTATTTCAGCATATAATTTCATTAAAATTTTACAAAATATAAGAAAAGCTCGATACACATAATCCTGAAATACTCAAGCCCAATCTTGGGAATGTTTTGGTGCCGATATTTACTAATTATTTTCAATTTTCTGTAAAATTTAAATTAGAATTTAAGGTCTTATTCCAATCAAAGGTCGAAAATTACCTTTCTTTCCCTAAAAGGCAATAAGTGCTTTTGAATTCTATTATTTTATGAGAATTACTAAGCCCACAATCCACGTGGCAGATAACTACCGGAGATGATGATGCATATGTTAAATTTATAATATTTATAAAATAGAAGAAAAATTGGATACGCGTAAACTTGAAATCCCCGAGCAGAGGTCTCTTCTTCTTCATTGTTTTTCTTTTCAGGCAAAAGAACAAGCAGAACCCTCTCATCTCTCTCTCTTTCTCTCTCTGTGGCATTGTCGCAGCATTTGTTCTTGCAGGTATTGATTTTCAGTTCAATTTCTTTAGATCGTTTGTGACCTAAGTTTTTTAATTCCCTATTCAGCTCCCGAAGTATCCTTAACGGCTCCGACTATTCGAGTAGCAGAAATTATGCATTGAAACCCTACTTTTGGGTGCACATAGATCGTGAATTTAGCTTGATATATATAATTTTTTTGGATTTGTTGTCACTTATTTCGCGTTGTGCTGTTCGCAGTTCAGTGTTTCTAAGTTCAAGGAAGATGGTGTCGTTTGAGATGAGCGACTGGAAAAGTGAGTAAATGCTGCAAGTTCTATTGTTTTCACTTCTGGGGTTATTCATGTGCTTAATTACAAGGCTATAATGTCTAAATTGGTTTTGGATGTCGCTTCTTTTCCTTATTTATTGTACATTACTAGGAATATGCTTGGAAATCCACATATAGTCTCCAACACTGACCTTTTTTCCCCCCTATGAAAATAACATTTCTTTGTTTTTCACAATTGTGTTCCTCATTGGTTGAACTTCACTGAACATTCGTAAAACGCCGTGGTATTACTGGGGGCTTGTAGCCACCAAGGTGGGATTTGAACCCTGGACAGGGGTACTGCCGAGGTTTCATCCTGCCAATTCCCCCTCCCTCTTTGAGTTGTATAAAATAAGAATTAAAGAAAATACTGCTATCACTATGTAGTATTTCCATATATTTGAGAGTCACGATTTTTTTGAAATGACATAGTTAGTGGATCCTCTCTCTCTCTCTCTCTCTCTCTCTCTCTCTCTCACTCTAACCGGCACATGTGTGCACACACACATACACAAAGATATGCGTGGCAAGTCTGTCAGTAAGTGTTGGCATATGCATTCACATTATGCACAAAAATGAATTTTGTTGTTCTTTGTCTGGAAATTTTGGCTGGAGGAGTTTCTGAAGCAACTCAAAGGGAGATAACCTATTCCTATACGAAGGTCTCTTATGTCTTGACATATATACTTCCTATCTCAATGGACTATGCATCCGTGGTCCTTAAAGGGTAGAAATACCTCACTCATGATTTTAAAGCTTTTCTGATGTCTTATGAATCTTAAATATGGACACGGGATGAGAGACACAGGACTACCCAAATAGAGTGACAGGGAAAAGTTATAAGAACTTTACATTATCCTAACTTAGATAGTATGGTGTTGTGTCATGTTTAACAACCATTTCCAATACAAAGAGGATATGGACACGGTAATTTTTAGAACTGTCTATGTAATGGAGGTATGTCTATGACTTGGGAGAAAAACCAGTAGCTAGTGCCTATTGCATGTGGATGCCCAATAGGAGATAAATTAACTCCAGGGCATGATATATGGGTGGTGCACAGACATGAAACTGCCACTTGTCCTAAAGACATCTTGAAGTCCTTGAATGGGGTATATGTTGATTCCCCAGCTAGTTATCTTTGAGGCTCCCAAGATAAGATCCACATTCAATGCCATAAGCGGATTGTAAGCTTAAGACCACAGACTTCTTATTTTAGTTGTAGCACACATAGTAATCAGGCTTCTTATGTCCTGTTTAATAACTATTCTCTTATGGTAGTGCCATGATCTGCCTTATATATATATATATATATAGGAATACCTAGGATGTGAGGTGAGGTGAGGTTAGAGGCTTTATGGGTAGATCGACCTGCTCTGTCTTAAGATGTGAGTTTCACCCGTCCTGATTTGTTTTGCACAGAGCTCATAGGGTTTCAGCTTGTGTGATGCTTATAGATTGTATCAGCTTTGCCTAGATATGCATGTATACACAGATTTGGAAAAAAGCCATTCCTCCCCCCCCAGGAAAAGAAAAAAGTGTAGATGACATGAGTAAACTTTCCTCTTGGTAATGTTACTTATAGTTTACCTGGGTTTTAATTCTTGGAAACAGTTAACAACTTGTGCTTTATAAAGGAATTGTGTTTGTGTGCACATTGCCCATCCTGATTCCACATTTATGAGATACTTTAAGCACCACCGGACCCTTTTAGATGATGTTTGGAACTTATGTTGTCATACGCTATTTTACATATTTATAGCTAGATTATTATCCAAAAAAATGTCTGGATTTATCTGTTACTAACATTATGTCCTGGACTAACTATCGAAGCTGTTGTGGTTTGCAATTCCCATGAGCCCTTGCTGGATATTCTGCCTCCAGCAGTTGTTTGTTTCCTACTAACTCAAGTAACTAAAGTTCTCCAGAGAAATGTGTGATTATTTTTATTTTACCCCCTATAATTAGGTTTGTTTGTTCAATTTGCATCAGTGAAGGTTTCACAAACTTAGGCTTTCAGTCCATTGCGATTCCATCGCGAGGATATAGAGCTGTTGCTGTTTTTCTGATAGGTCCAGATCTTCTAAGTGAACTTTGCTCAAGAATGTAATTTCTCTTTTCTGGGATATATGTCAAATCAGGAATTTCTGTATTCTGCTACTAGCCTGACTATCTTTTGTAGTTGAGGATATTTAGTTTGTTCTTTATGGTCATCATTTAACTACAGTCCTTAACTTTCAAGAATTAATGGAAGGTTTGGTTGGAACAAACAAAGAATGCTTTGTGTTATGAAAATAGTGTTTGCAAGTTGATCTTACCTTATAGGCTATTAATTGTTACTTCATCATATTTTCTTTGTATTTTCTCCTGTTTTCTTGGTAATTGTTCTTGTTAAAATGCACATGTTAAACTTTTTAAGGTCCTAGTATTTTTTTTTTCCTTTTTTTTGAAATCTCATTATTGAGGATTTCACACTCGTTTTTATTATGTGCTCTTCAGAGTTTCATGTTATCTTTGTACATTTGAAACAGAGATTGGTCTTGGACTGACCTTGTTCGGCATTGCTTTCACCTTTTTTGGTGTCATATTGTTCTTCGACCAGAAACTGCTCGCCATGGGAAATGTGAGGGATCACTTTCACCCTTATCTTACCTCATGTGCTCTTTTTCTTTTTCACCTTCTTTCCTTTATAGCTTGTTTATGAATTGTGATGTGGTTTCTTTTCTGACATTCAGATTCTGTTCTTGTTTGGAGTGACTCTTACTATTGGACCAATGTATACTATGCAATTCTTCATGAAGCGCCAGAATCTCAAGGTTTTTATCTTGCTATCTTTCCGTCCTTTTCTCTGATGCCTTTTCTATTTGCTGATCCATGTTATCTTATTTTAAATTGTTAATCAGGGGACAATGGCTTTTGGTTCTGGTTTTGCTTTGCTCATTCTTGGATGGCCATTCTTTGGCATGATTTTGGAGGGTTATGGTTCCATTGTTCTCTTCAGGTTTGGTTAACTAATGCTGATGTTTGCTAATTCTTTTGTAAACCTCGTAGTTCTGCTTGCTGATGGTTTAATTTTACAGTGGCTTTTGGCCGACACTGGCTGTCTTTTTGCAGAGGATACCATTTTTTGGTTGGATACTTCGACAACCATTCATAGCATCGGTATGGCTTATAATGCTTCACAAGAAATATATTTTGCCACTTATGCGTGAATCATTGTCATTAATTTTCTTTTACCCTGTCGTCTCCCCCCCCCCCCCCCCCGGGGGGGGGGCTCAAGCGTTATCAGTTGTTGTAGCACATCTATGTCCAAGACTTGGACCAAGGTGTTGTTGAATGGATGAACAACAGAAGAACCCTGAACTAGTGTTTAAGCTTCTTCATTCATCAGCTATACAGAGTTGCAAATGAATTCTCACCTCAGCAAGCTTAAGCACAATATTTATGCTGATCTTTTTGTTTCTTCTCTGCAGTTACTAAATCGGTCAAGAGGCAAAAGGGTGCCTGTATGAGGCATCTTATGCAATATGTAATCCATAATACGTGCAGATCTGAACCTCGTATACCAAAAACCCTCATCGCAGGAAAATCCTCAAAGGAATTGGTTGATAGTTGTACTTGATCGAGTAACTCTGGAAGATAGTCTCCATCTGTACATCAACCACCATCTGCTTTCCCTGGAAAATTTGCAACTAGCTTTTGTCACATTTTCCAGCAAATTGCTGCAACAAATAGTGTTGGTATATTGTAGCTGGTCTGATCTTTATGGTTTTTCCCTGAAAACATGTTACGTTAGACAATATTTTAGGGAGGAACTTTTTGAGCCTGTGGTGCTAGCAAGTTATATGAATGGAAATACAACCGACTAGAGTTTGCAAAGTGGAAGAAGTGAGTTTACTGATTCCTGCATCCTTTTCTGTTGGTTTGTGTGTATTAAACAGGGATTTCAGAGTTTAGATGGAACAACAAAATAATTTTTTTGTTACCTATGTATCTTGTTTGTGTTTGATTTGATGGAATTCAAAATTTGAATTGGGTCTTGCACATAAAGTTCAATATTTTACCTAAGAATCCCAAATTTTTCGATGGAGAATAGAATAAGCCTTGCTTAAATTTTGTGGCTGTCCTCAAATCAAAGGCATTTAAGATTTATTGTCTTTTGAAATAAATATTAAATGGGGCCTTTTTATATGGCCTCTGTTCATAAGACAAGTCGGAAGAGCATTCATTGTTCTATATATTTAAGAAAGTGACTCTATCATTGATGGGGTTGTTTAGTGATAAATAACATTAATATTATTTTTTTATACTTAAGTTTGAACCTACTTTTTACTTAATTAAATATAATTTTGAAATTATATATTTATAGTGATGAGCTGTCTTCTAAAATAATAGCTATGACTTAAAAATGAAAATTATATATTATAGACAGAGGCTATAGGGTAATTTTTTAAAATTGATATACTTGTTTTGTACTATTTTTCACGGTAAAAATTCAATGGTCATTTTGGATCGCATAAAACAAAAAGAAAAAGAAAAGAAGGAAAAAATAATTAACAATCAAATTAAAGTAAAATAAAGATACAACTAAGACTTGGTTTCGAGAAACTGTAATGTACGGAAACTTTTCAATACTAAAGTTTCTTATTTTAAAAATGTTATTCATTTTCAAAATGTTTTAACATATTAAATTAATTAATATTTATATAAAAATTTTTATATTATATATTTATATATTTTTTTATATTTAATAAATTATTTATTTAATTATAATTATAATTTTTTATGTTATTTATGTTACAATTAATAATTATTTATATTTTTATTATAAAATTAACTATTCTATTATTTCTATAAAACAATTAATATTTATATAAAATTTTTTATATTTTTTATGTTTAAGTATTTTTTCATATTTTTGTTACATAAATTTTTATAAAATATTATTTTTTTATACGATTAATTTTAAAATTTGAAATTAAAATTTAAGTTATTATTGTTGTATTATTTTTCCGTATTAAAAAAAGAAACAAAAGAAAACGAGGAAGCAGGAAAAACAAAACCCTATTTTTGGAGTTTTAGGTAAAATGACCGCTCAAACAAAACGTGGGACTTCTTGTGTAAGTTCATAAAAATTCCGTCGGGAACGGGATGGGGGGGGGGGGAGGCTTGAAGCGAACCTTTTCATTTCCAATACCCAAATTACCCTAGCGCTTCCCAACTCCACCTGAGAGAGAGAGAGAGAGATGGCAGTTCGAGCGGCAATTCTGCGTCACATTCGAGTACCAGTTATGCCATCGTTGAGGAAATCCCAGACATGGAGTCTCCTGAACTCACTTCGGTCAATGTCATCCCATGGCGATGACCATCTCAACAAGGAAGAAGTCATCGACAGAGTTCTCTCCGTCGTCAAATCCTTCCCCAAAGTCGATCCTTCCAAGGTCAGCCATACTTTAATTGCTCCATTTTTTCATGAATTGTTAGTGACATGTGAATTGATCATTATAGTCCTCTCTGATGGATCCTGATTAGGGCAGAGAAATTAAGTCCTCTTATATTTATCTAGGGTTTTGGTAAATCCTTTAGAATGTTTTTAAATATTTTTATGTGCCAATTTAATTAGTTCACCTATGTGCGGCTCTTTCATTTGCTGTACAAGTTTAACAAAATTTTTAAAAACATTATTGCGGGTGCTCCTCCGAAGCTGTAATGCAGTTCAAAAGAGCCCAATTTACCTCTTCAAACCTTACTAGATTGCACAAAGTGTTTTGCTCTAAATGGCTAAGAATTCAGTCGGTTGTACTTTGCCGCCTCTAAATTGATTAGAAGTAACATTAATGTCGTTTATTAGTTCTAAACATCAAATTCTTCACCTCTTCTTCAGTTCCAAATTTCTGCTTGTTTATCTGTATGAACTCATGGAATGCTCTAAACACAAGATTAGCACTGAAATTAAAATATCATAAGGTTTAAACCTTAGAATTGTTAAGCACGGTTAAATGCCTGCTTGGGCGAGAGTAGTACTAGGAATGGTGATCCCTTTGAAGTTCTCGCTATATGAGCCCCCCTCGCCCCTCCTTTTTCATTTTGTGTAATTTCTAGGCAAGGGTAATTAAGTTAATCTCTTGATTTTGTTTTATTTTTTGCCTTCATTACAGTCAAACCAGTATTAGCAAGATGATATAAGAAGCAACTCTAGTATTTGTTAATTTCCAAAGCTTAGATCTTTTAATAAGCTCAATAAGTTGCCAGAGCAAGTTTAGAACTCTTAGATTTGATTTATGAACAACTCAGGAGGAGGAAAAAATTCTGTATGCTCTTTCTTTCCCTTGCATATTCTTTTGTTTTGATGCATTGCTTGTTATCACCTGAAGAAGATTATCAGTCCCAACCTTGTAAATAGGCATAACCAGATGTATTGCTAAACTATTTATATTTTGTAGCAACTCTTAAAATCCTCTAGCTTGATAACATGGCTTTATGACCATTCATTTGAATTGCATTCATATTGGTTAATTTCTACATTTGAATTACATCCATTTAGTCTCATACACTAGATACCCTTTGATAATTCTTAACTGGAATGAGGTTTTTCCAAAGTTTTGCTTACATTTTATCTGACAAAGTCATTCTTGCCTTTTTTATAATAACCAAGGAGCCTTATTCTTAGCTCTAATTATTGCTGTCACTATATCATTGCCATCAAGATTTCTCAACTCACTGAATGGTAATGTGATTAGTACATAGGCTATCCATCACTTCTAAATCTACATATCACACTCCACTATTTACAATCATTGAGGTCTTTCTCTGAATGATGAAAAGGCCTCTCTTTGCATCTTCAAGATAAAGCAAGTCGGGAAATACGAAATAGTCAATGAACGGAAGAGTTCTTAATATGATAAATAGGCGTACTGTTGGAATGCTTCTTTATCTCTGGAAAATGATAACTGGATTGTTGAAAAAAGGGTAAAGAGTTGGAGAGAAGGGTCTTGCTGTAGCTTGCGTATAAATTGGGGTCTGTGATTGCAATGGAAATGGTTATGCAAAAGTTGCACTTGTGACCATGATGGGTCATTGCAACTTTGTAGTTCTTTCTTAGTTTTACATTTATTATCTGTTGCAATGATGGCAATTGTATATCTGAACTCTGAAATCATGAATCCTTGGAACATGCTAATGAATGACACAGTATAATCCTTGTGGATGATTGGATACTAGAATCATTTACTAATCAGGTTGAAACAGGGGCAATGTTTTCATATGCGGAGACTATTTTTCAGCTTGAGGAATCAGGCTCAATCATTATGGATAATTCTTATTATTAGCCTTGAAGTGGTTGAATTATTTTGGAGGTTATATGTGTTTAGAACTTTGGGAGTTGCAAGACTAGATCTGCCTCACATATGATATTTGTTGAAATGGCTTCTCACTTGCATGAAGACCTTAACAATTACTGTTTTTACGTGTAGGACATCTGAGTAAATATGGATATGAAAATGCTGCAGATATGCATGCAAAATATCATAGATAATGGTGGACTTTGTGATGATTTGGTGATATACCAGTTTGCTTGAATGAATTTTGTGCTTGTTATGGCCTTACAATGGGGGAGGTTAAAAGAAAGATAGATGATCTGTTTGGTCTGGCGGTATGTTGAAACATAAGCATGCTAATGTAAGATTGTAGATGTTCTTGAAAGATGAGACAAAGTGTCCATTCCCCTGCATCACTTGTTCCTAGGTTCTATGATCATGATGAATTTCCAGCTTTGCCAGCACTAGAAGGGACAGCTAGGATTTGGAAAGTTTTCAATTTATAGTAATGGTAAGAAAATCAATAATTAGGTTAGAAGATGGTGATTATCGTTGGAATCAAAGTTCTTCCTTTCAATTTTGACAGTCCAATTTGGAAGCTCAAAGTTCCTTTCAGAGGTCGAATCTTCATCTAGTCGTTGGCTCTGGATAGGGTCAATATAAGTGATTTATTGCATGTGATCTGACCAAATAAAACATTATTCCCTGGCATTTATGGCTATGACTCATTCTTTTGATGAATCATTTCTCCAGACAGAAGAAGATTATGTAAACACTTACTTTTAATTCTCATTTAGTTGGTCACTTTATGTAGGTTCTTCAAAATTTCTGGGTGATGTTGGCTTTGACTATCAATCTGATAAAACTAATTGAGAGACTTCTTGATGACTAAGTATAGAAGTTTTGGTGTTACAAAGGCCGTCAAGACCCTTTGAGGTTGTGCTTGAATGGCAATTACTTGGTGAATTTAAATGGCAAAGAAATGTAAAATAGGATAGCTTTCTGAAAGTCAACTTTATCTAAGATAAGGACTTTTCTTAGCTTTGGACTGATCTGTGGGAGCTATTTCTGAAGGTATTAATGATCCAAGATATCCTAAACTAAGAGATTGGACAACCGTTCTTAAATGATTGTCTTTCACCCTTTTTGGTTCTTTGCCTACTTTATTGTTTTCTTGTGGTCTTCTTTGTCCTAGAGCATTCCATGTCCTTCATTCCCCTCCTTTCTCACTCTGTTTAGCATACCCTTTTTGGTTATTGTGGTCTTCTTTCACTTCTTTCTCTCTTTTTCCTGGAGCATACCATACCATATCAGAACGAATTGGAGAAGAGGATTCCTTCTATGCAAGCAAAGGCAAAGGGTATTCTGGTGAAGGTTTCTGAGTCATCAATCCAGTGTAGAACCCAATCAGCATTTTTAGTGGCAGAAGGGACACTGTCAATGTGTGAAAAAGATAGTTCTTTTCATCGAGTCTGATGTAGGTTTTGAGGAGAATGCATATCTTGGACTGTATTTTTTCAATGGTGATTTGGAAGTTGTAAAAGACACTGGGGCCCCATTCGACTTGGACTTCGGTCATGAATTTCAGGGCCAATGCTGTTGCAGGCGGCAAAGAAGGTGATGATGTGATTGATGAGGTGCTTCTTATTTGGAGTTACTGTTTCCAGATCTTGGGAATGATTAACTTCTTTCTCTGTCACTCACTAGTACTCTGCAATTCACACACACACACACACACTCTTTTTCTATCTCCTTTCTCACTCTGTTTACTTTTTAGAAGTATTCCGTACAGTTTGGTCCAAAGAATTTTTTTTGTTTAAAATTTCATAATTAAAATAAAGAATTATATAGTTGAAATTTAAAATAAAAATAACGTTTATATATATATAAATACTCACAATATAAATAATGTAAAAACCTATTATTCAAATATTTTTATATGTGATGTATGAAAATAAGAAAAAGAAAAGGACATATATTGACAAGAATGGGGAAAAGTTATTAAGAATAAAACAAGAAAATTCTATCTCATGGATTAGAGGTTTTTCAAACCCCTTATCAATTCATGAAATTTCTCCATCCGTATCAACCAATGCATAGCAAAGGACATTTAGAAAACAATATAGACATTAAAAAAAAAAAAAAAATCAACAAAAGTGGTGCAAATAAATGAAGAAATAGTTGTATTGCAATTCTGAAACAGCTGCGGCAGCAGGATTAGTGATACACTCTTTAATTAAATTAACCCGTATCTGGACTTTTTCTTTAAAAAAAAAATAAAAAAAAAATAATTATCCCATACTATACTCCAAGTTTATGATTGCTTCAATCCTTTATCCTTGAAATCTTATAAATTGAAAGAAAGATTCCTCATGGTTTAGTTTGGGGGGGGGACAAAAGAAAGAAGATAAAAAATAACGAAAAAAGTCAAGATGAAATAGGTAATTGGTGGAATTCAATTTTGTACAGAAGAATTTTAATTTGACATGTGAGTTAGAAGAAAGACCAATAATAAATTTAAAAGTGTTCTTTTGTATGTGAATTTTATGTTATTTTAGAAAAACTTGTCTTTAAAATATAATACAATAGAAAAGTTAAAAAATTTAAGGGACCATATACTTCAATTGCCCTTACTGGACTTTTGAAAACCCTATGTACATAGGATATTTTTTAAATTTGGTGGGGGGGGGGGATTGCACCCCTTGGGGTATACCTATGATTCCGGATGTTATATATATATATTTTTATTAGTTGTTTTGTTTGATTTAGGCAAATCTGTTATTTGTTTTTTGAGGATGATTTTAAGTTCTTGTTTGAGTTATTGTCAATAAATAGGCATAGTGATTGATATAGGCCATTAAATTTATTCTTTGGTGGACTTTTTTTTGGCATCCTTTTCTCTCCTTCTGGTGCTCTCTCTCTGTCTCTGTCTCTCTCTCCCTCTCCCCACTGTTGCAGTTTGCGCTACAATTAGTAACCATTGAGCCACCAGAGTCTTTCTGACTAGATAAATCTCAATTTGATACTCTATATCTTGGTATGAATCTTATGTCGTTCGGGTCACTATTCTTAAATATTGGTAATTTAACAGGATTCATTGTTCCATGTGGGCAAGCATAAGGTTTATGGTCAGTCCCTTCCTATGACAGACTCACCACTGGCCTTTAACCGGAATAAGGTTTATGGTCCTGTTATGGTGCCCGAGTGTTTTCATTTCTTCCTCTTGCTTGTTATCAGGCCAACCACCTGTCCATCATTTTTGTACTTCTTGGTCACTCCTGGGGCTGGTTTTTGTCTTTGGAGTATGAAATCCCAAGAAGCAGCAGAATTCTGCTAGTCCACACCTTGAATATCTCTTGAAAGTAAGCCATTTGTTCATAAATCTGCACCCCTTTTTCTTTTCTCCAGCATTAAAATAGATTGTTGAGCATATTTTAAGTGGGATAAATGGCTCATCCAATAGGAAGGTAAGAAGCTGTTACTTTGTTGCAATTAATCCAACTTAGAAAGGTAATAAATTCCATTGTTACACTGTGCTGAAGGTTTTAAAGGTTTCAGTGCAATTACTTTGCTTACTTCTTTGTCATTGCATAAGTACCTCACATGGCATGCTACTCTCTTCCACTATTCAAGTCCAGTACCTGAAGAGAATTTACTTTTAAAACGCCACCTTTTCTACAAGTCACACTCTTCAAGGTCCTAATTATCTGATTATAATGCCGAGTATTGAGTTCTTTTTGGTTATGACAACACCTCTATAACTTGCCCTGCTGTCTTCTTGTGTTACAATTTTCTAGAATGGTTTCTGGATTTGCTGTACAAATGAACACCGCATGCTTGTTTTATGAAGGTTTATGTCCATGTGCAACTAGACCTTCCCTCCCTTATGTTGAATTATAAAGCAGCCATAATTAGCACAACTGCTTCTCCTTCTCTCTGATTCTGATGGTAAGTCACATGTTACAGCAATTGGGTGATTCCTTCGCTGTCGTAAACATGGCTTTTCACTGTTCACATAAGATAACATGCAGCATAATTATTAGTTTATTTTCCTTGCAATTTAATCTCTGGAATCTATTAATTGAAAGGTGATTTTTTTAATACTCCTTTTTGCACATGTATTTGAAGCCCATATCTCCTCCCTTCCAAATGCTATACATATTCTCAATTTGTTGCCATTTCCCAGATGATGGTCTATGCTTCTCACTTCAAATTTTGGTGGTTGTTATTGCATTTGGTGGATCTCTTAGTTGTTGCAATTTTAGCATTGTGATAACTGTCATAAGCTGGAAACTAACAAGGCTATTATCTACAGGTGACACCTGAGGTGCATTTCCAAAAGGATTTAGGCTTGGATAGCTTGGACAAAGTGGAGATAGTAATGGCCCTAGAAGAGGAATTCAAGCTTGAAATTCCAGACAAAGAGGCGGATAAGATTGACTCCTGTAATCTTGCCATCGAGTACATCTATAACCATCCAATGGCTGGCTAATCCAACAAGGAACTGTTGCCGGGCTGCTTTCACATTTTGAAATTTCCAATCGAAACTATTATGTATTCAACTCTTCTATGTGTCTGGTTGAGTGACTGAAGGAAGGTCATCTCCGGCATGTGGCAGTGGAAAATAATGCAAGATGTTAGACATGGAGTATCCTTGCGGAATTATTTCAAAACTCCATGCTTCTACTTTAAGCAATTGCCAACTCTCGACGAATTGTCATTTTGAACCTGCTTAAATTTGACTTTTATCTTCGTTTGGCTTATACCTCATGGATTCAAAGTACGGTATTGGTTTCACTTTTTTAAAGGTTTTTGTGGAATGCACGGGTCATACAGTATGGATGTATTTAGTTTTTCCATTCTAGTTTGATCTGTGAGATGTTCTTTTAGAATTGCTTTTGCTTTCTTACTTGTTTTGGTGGTATGGGTATTGTGTAACCAGCCTTTATATCTTCATGCATTCAAAAGGATGCAAAAAGAAATATGGCCTCATGTTACTTGAAAAGGAGATAATTTTAGGAAGATGTCAACTTCTGAATGCGAGAGATTTTTTTTTTTGGTGAGATGAATGCGAGAGATATGACTTCAATAACAGGGTGACTGCATCAATTTATTTTAAGCTTTTTGCTAAACAGTAGGAGAAAGAGAATATTAATTTATCTGTTGTGAATCACTATATTCTATATCATTTCTTTCTCTGAACTGTTTGATTTTAAACTTTTGGTTCTTGTTGCTTCTCAATTTGTTGTTATTGCTTATGGTCGAGGATGCACTTGATTGCAAGTTCAAAAGAGTTGATCTTGGAAAATTGCTTTCTGTTGAGCTTGGAGGGATTTTGAATTTCAACTTAAGGATCATTTTGGTCTTCACATGTTCCCTAGACGAGACACGTTTTGCTTTGAGCTACTCCTCCGTTCTTTCATTTTCTTGCACCCCTTTTCCCCAGTGGCAGTATTCACTCTTGTTGAACATGATCCTGAGAAAGCATTCATGCCCATAGTTGTCTTGTACTCTATTGCCACTTGATATTGAAAAACCACTATTTTCAACTTCCATTTTGAGGAAATAATTGGATATTGGAGAACTTACCCCGTACGGGACTGGGGACTCTCATTATTTCTAATTATGAACCCATTTCCACTATTTTCTTTTACAATGGACTGTGTTTGTATTTGGAATGCTTTGAGCTACTTCAGATGAAAATTCCTTAATTGGTCTATGTCGTAAAAGGGTCAAAGTAGCATGAGCTTGACTTGGACTTAAGCTGATATTTGGTTAACAGGTATGAGAATTGAATGGAAATGAGGGTTTGGAAATGAAATCTTCAAAATATGAATTTTGTGAATTTTAAATAAGTTGATGGCGAAACTCAGGAAAAATTCTTGTCTCATTTTGCCCACGGATAAAAAGCAAGGAGGAGTAGATTTTGCCCACGGATAAAAGCAAGGAGTAGGAGAAGAAGAAGAGGAAGAAAAAATGGTGTTTAGATTCAGCGTCTAGTCAGAAGAGACATCGACTTTTAATCAAGTAGATAAAATTGCTTATCATATCATATTTTATATACCATTGGCAAATAGGGGTGACCATTCCATCAAAATATAATCGAAATGATCAAAATTAGAATAACTTATTTAATTTAGTTATACAATTTTCATAATTGTAATTTTAACTAAATAGACTAAAAACCGATAGTTTATTTAATCTAATTAGGTGATTAATTCAATTCAACTAATTAAATTAATCAAATTATTAAAATATCAGATTGTAAAGGATTTTTAAATAGTGTTGTCTTATGTGATTGTACTAGAGATGTCACGCCCTGACCCACTCCCGAGCCGGGCACGCGATCAGACCGTCGCGGCACCTCGATGCACGGGCACCGCGTCCCACACATTGAAGCACCGTAAGGCTGATAGCATTCACAAAATCCAGGTTTTCAAATCACAGAGATCCCCAAGTGATAAAAATTATACATGTATGCCTCAATACAAATTAAAACAAGTGAGAGTTAACCTCATACAGACTTGAAGAATTATAAATACAGTCATTCCAATTTAAACAAATACAATGGTCATCCTAACTTCCTCAAAATGATACAATAACCTCAATATATAGCAGAAGAGCGGGTAGTCATACCCCGGCTCAGTAGTCTCCAAGAAATATCAAATACAACAATGCGCACAAATCTCTCAGTCAGAGTCTACACCTGTAGGAGGGAAATGTGAGGGGTGAGTACCGTAGAAAGGGGGGTTGGTACTCAGCAAGTCGGGGGATGACATGCTACAATTAATTTTAGGGTAAATAAGAGTGTCAAAGATATGTCCCAATAAATCCATAGTATGTAAAAATATTATGACATCTCAATAAATCATTCATGGCATATGTATCAAATCAAATATGCATCCAATATACATGTCCGTCATATCATGTAGAGCCGGCCGAAAATATCCCGACAAGGGCCAACCATGGCCAAGGACGGGCAACGTTGGGGGTTTTCACGGTGCAAGTAATAAAATAAGGCTCTCCACCCCAATATTGGCCACAGACTACTCCAACTAGCCTGTATATATATATCGCACACGTATCAAGGATCAAGCGTGTATGGAAACCCGCCAGTGCTAGACCTACTAAGGTCCTCCCCGAAGTGGTTCAACCGACGACTGTCCGTATAATATGTATGACAATCTGGCGGATACCCCCTGCAGAAACGTATCCGGGCACAACAGTTGCCTCTACCAAATGTCCTTCGTAGCTACGGAATGCCATAGGAAGCATATCATTATTATCACAGTATCCACAGGGGCATCCAGCCCAAATCACATATCTCAAGCCAAATTATCAAGCCATATCATGTCAAAAGCATGTGTCAATATGCAATGGAAGCATAAAATCATGTGGATATATCAAAGTGTGGCACAATCATCAAATATCAAAATCATGGATGCATATTGATATAAACAAGTTTGGACACTCCATATATCACAAAACATTTTCATAAATCCAAGGAATAGTTCAATCATACCATTTTAAATCATGCCTTTGAAAGCTTTTTAAAACACGGTATCAATTAAAAGTAGATGTCAAGTCCCACTCACTGCTCAGGGGAGGGTAGCGCACCCTCCAATATAACCACAATATGAATATCAAGATCTCCCCCCCCGGATCCGAACCACCATAAACCATAATACCAATAGGTCTGCAGATATCTATCCTGTGCAATCATGAGAAATAATCTATAACTCCTCGTATATAAATCCAAGAATTTTCCTCTAAATTTTTCTAAGTGTCAAGTCTAGGGTTTTTGAATCATCTCTAACCCTTTTTATGCTTATTCATGCCTAAGGCATGTTCACAAATCAAATATCGTCATGAAACTCAAATTAGCACACGGCGCGGCCCCAAGTCATCCTTCCGCGCTCACAGTCGGGCCACAGCCCAACGCCCTGTGCACGGCGCCCATGCGCCTGTCGTCCTGTGCCTACACACAACGCTTAGCGCCTGTGCGTAGTGCCTTGCTACCAGTGCCCCTGGGCGACCTCAGCGCCCGGCGTTCCAAGTCTCTGCGCTCAGTCTATTTGTTTGGCGTCCCAGCACTACGCTCGGTAGTACCCACGCCTGCGCAGGGTGCACTGCACCCCGCGCGCACCCGGCAGCACGCAGCGCCCATGCGCTGGGCGCACAGCGCCCATATGCACGGCGCCTGCGCCTGCCCACCATGTCCCATCTCGGCCATCCATAGCACCATCAACAAAATACATACTCTAAGCCTTTACAATTTTACAATTGACATTCAAACATCACTATTAACATACTCAAAGAAATATCTGCACATAAACACCTTTGCGCAGTTATGGAAAGATGATCATAACTTCCATTTCATAACTCCGAATCATATGCTTCCTATCTCATTTTAAAGCTAAAAGATAGCACTATAACTTTCATTTTGCACACTTCCTCATATTCAAATCACAGAATTCCCAGCAAGCCTTATTTTGTTATAGTCATATTTAAGTTTTGGATTCTGTCCAGTTTTTGTGCAGAAGCTATAACTTTCATTCTACTCACCAAAATCTAATGAAATTTTAACATGTTATAGCTAAGATGTAGATCTACAATTCATATAACTAGCGCATTTTCAAATTCTGGCTCTAAGATGCCTTAAAACAGAGATGAAAATGCATATAGAAAACAAACAGAAATTTTCAGAAATTTCTCACCTTAGCTTGAATTTTTTTTTTTTTTTTTTTTTTTTTTTTTTTTGTTTAAGTTCGAAAATGCATCATTTGCAAGTCCAAACTCCTTCCTTCAATTTGATTTCTCAAAACAACATATGAATAGATTAGGATCTCAATTCCTTCTTGGTTCATGATAGCAAAAATGAGGGAGAAATGTTTCTTACTAAGAATTTCCTTAGTTTTCTTCAATTGCTCCTCCCAAAGATCACTCTAGATTTCAAGAATATGAAGAATAAATGCTCTCTCTCTCTCTATGGTTATTCACGTTTATGGCCAAGGGAAATGGAGAGATGGCTTTATCTTTTATTAACATTGTTTCAAGTCCACCAATAGCCCAAACTTGCATGACATTTGATTGGGCAAAATTTTTTTATTTCCTTTCACCCATGACATGTGTCCTTAAAACGTGGCAAGAAGCTCCATTTGTTCCCTTCCACCCTCTCCATTCGGCCAAGCAACTTCTCCTCACCCTCACACTTATTAAATTTAGGTTTTTTTAAAAATTACACTTGTCAATGTTTACTTTAAGTTTACCTTTAATTGCCAATAGGTCCTTTGACTTATAGATACTCAAATTTGACCCCAATAATTTTCATAATTACACATTAGATCCAAAATCTTATATTAGGTCTAATTTAATTTATTTAGTGTAAAATAAGTTCATTGGGTTTTCTCGAATTCCGAACGACAATTTGTCGAAATTTTACCGTTTAAATCTAAAAATCCCATATCCGGTAATTATGTAAAATTTCACACTCCTAAATCCATGAATTTCATCATAGACCATTTTTGGGTTATTTCGAAAATTTTATCTTTGCAGAACTTCGAAACAAAAATTTCGATACCGTTATTTCGAAAAAATTTCTTAGTGAAAAATTGATATCATACTTATGAAGTGGCATCATATATGTATATATGACTGAGTACATATAAATACACCGAGAGTCGGTGTTACAAGAGAAAAACATGAAAATTAAAAATTAAAGAAAGTATTCAAAATTAGGTAATTATTTTTATTTCTAAATTCCTTTTGTGGTGCTATGTAAGAGAGCAATATGGGAGCAGGGATAAAGCGTGAAAGTAGCAAAGAGGAAGGGAAAAAAAGTGAAATAGGAGAAATAGGGGGAGAGGAGTGAGTGAGAGTCTCAAGATTGGGAGTAGAAGAATCATAAACTGGATTGAACATTAGAAATTTAGAAATAAAATATGATAATTGAAAGGTGCACTCTCCATTATATTAGTTTGGAGTTTTAGATTTTTTCTTTTTTAGAATTTTTTATTAATTATAATATTTTTTTCTCTTTTAAATTTTTAATTATATTATTATAATGATATTTATATAAATAAAAATTATCAAAAAATATATAATATTTTTAATTAATTAGATTTTTCGATTTGATCAAAATAAAAATTATTAAAATCAATAATTATCTAAATAAATTGAATTAAATTTTAGTTTTATATAAAATTAAATCGAACATCGAATAAACTATTTAAATCATAAGAATCGATTTGAAGAAAACGATTTCTTTGATTTTAATTGAATCGTGCTTACCCTATTGCCAAACACATTTTTGACAATTCCAATGTCCATTTTAGTAACCAAACAATGGGCTTAATAACCTTTATTCCAAAACCCATCCAAAACCCAACGAAAACGACACCCCAACCCCCGATTTTGAAAATCGAATCGTTTATACTTTGCGGGACAGATAAGGGTAACAAAAACAGAGAGCGAGCGAGCGAAAGAGAGGAAGAGAGAGAGATGGCAAGTCTGAGGAGTGCAATGGACTCGTGCTTCTGGGACCAAAACATTGCCAGCCCACAAAAACTAGACGGATGGGCGAGGTCAGTGCCGGGCGAGCCTTTTCCGTTGGACGGTGCTCGAGGGAGCAAAGCCCTCAGAATTCAGCAGCTTGCATTGTTGGGAAATGGGTTTCCTCTGGGGATTATACCATCTTTCTCCCCCACTTGCCCGAAAGAGTTGGGCTCTTTCTCTCTCCAGACTCTCTTGCTTAAACAAACCATCTCTGATTGGTAATTCTCTCTCTATCTCCCTCTGGTTCTTTCGTTGGGAATTATGTGAAGTTGGTAAAATGGAGATTAGGGCATTTAACTTATTGGTTTAATTGTTGGAAAGCGAAAACCAAATTGAATCAATGGAGTAAATTTTGTTTTGGGTTAAGATGGCAAATTGGACAATAGCTAGTTGAGGATAACCAAAAGAATGAAAATGATATAAAATTGTTATTCATATTCACGCTTTTAGTTGTTTATTTCTGATTTTCTCGTGTTGAACTGTGCTTGATGTTACTTGGTGTTTTTCTGAAATTAAGGGAACTGTCGCATGATGTTTTTCTGAAATTAAAGGAACTATCACATGAGTATGTTCAATTATGTGGCTCTTCTCTTAATTCCCATCTAACATATTCATATCCTGGGTTGATGCTTTGATAAAAATTTCTATGCACTGCAGGTTAAATTTCTGTGTGCAGGAAAATTCAATTTTTCCAAGCTTATAATTGTATTATTATCACTATTCTTTCTTTTATAAAGGGCTCACTTAGTGCACAAAGTGCTTCCCGGTTTAGTATGGGGGTAGGGCGAGGGTGGGCACACAAGTACGCAGCCTTTCCCTTATATTTTGCAACTATTTTCACGTCTCAAACCTATGACGTCGAGATTGTCAAAGGAGTAACTCCACTGTTGCGCCAAGATTCGCCCTCACTATTCTTTCTTTTATGATAAAAATGAATGATTTCCAAAGTTTTAAGTAGTATCCAAGTATTCAAGGGGTTGTATAAGCTGACATCCTACTAATTTGATGTTTGTAGATATGTGAAAAAGCAATGTAATGTTTTGTGGAACTATAATATGAGGTTGTTATACTAAAATGGTACCCCGTAGACTCTCAAAGGGAAAATCCAACAAATTATTTCCCAAACACAAAATATTTATTAGATGCTGTTGAATACTTGAAAAATACTTAACATTGTTATTATTAATGTTAATATTGATTGCTTTTATCATTTAGAATTTCTATAAACTCTTTGAGCTAAAGATAGATTTCAAAAGTAGTGAAATTTAAATTATGTAAATTGCTTGTTGTAGATAATTGTATGAAAAATATATAAGTAGATTATTGAAATTTGTTATTGTTTGGATAGAATTAATTTTATTTTAATGATGCTTTATTGATTCTATCTTATATCTTTGAAAATCTGCCAAGTTGGTTTTCTGTGGTGCTCATGTCATACCTATGCTCCATGAGTTCAGAGGTATTTTCTGCCGGGCTTTCCTGGCTTGGCTAGTGTCTTGCTTATAGAGATCCCCAAGTTGTGTAAAATGTGAGTGAGGCTGGAATTTTGAGTAAGTACAATTGGAACTTGAAGCATGAAGCTGCGACATCCATCTCTAGCGAGTTGTCAGAGTAGTTTGTTGTTATATTTAATAATGGAAATCCAATCAGTTGGCACCTCTATGTTGTGGAGTTGCATGAGCTTGATGGACTTAATTCTTGCTAGAAATATATATATTTTTTTTTGAAAAAAAAAAAGAATGGTTGAAAGTCAGAGGACATATTTAAAGCCACTTGCCATATCCCTACATTTATGTGGCTAGATTGTCATTCATCATGCCTTGTTTTGTTTGTCATGTTAAAATTACACAGGAGGGTGCTTATCATTTGCATTTTTGACCATTGTCACACTTCAAATCCATGCTTATGCTTTCTATCATGTAGAGTTTACTAAACTAAATTAGTAAAATGGTGATATTTGCTTCCTTAAATTGTTAAATTTACTGTGGATTGGATGGTTCTTGCCCTTTCCGACCTTTTTTAGGCCAACATGCTGTTGTATGATTGGTCGCATGTATTTTATATAAGTTTTTCTGGATCAACTAGAGAATTAGTTAGAACCCAAAATATCACGTTCCATATTTTCTGAAGCCCCTATTTCTTTCTATTTTCTGGTTCTGTAGGTGGCTTGGGTTAGTTGGGCAGTTTCGTCCAAGGAAATTGATATCTTCTATCAAAGCAGAACTGTCAAGTGGCGATGAGTGGGAGGTGCCTTCCTTTAAAGATGTGGCTAGACATTTTCTGGACAAGTCGTTATACTCACTTGGGGGGGTTTTACAGATCTCGCTGTCTGACTCGTCATCCTTGTTGCTCAGCACTGAACGGCACGGCGAGAAGAAGGGGTGCCACACAAAAGCTATGCTCTATCACACGGCAAGCACTTTTACCATAGTTTCACTTTTACTAATTTTTTCTCCTTCTATAATGGTTTTATTATTCTTTCTTCTCCAAGGTCAACATAATGGTTGTACCATTGAAAAGACCACATTTTAGTTTTTTCTTCGTCATCAATTTCTGGATCAACATGGTCTATATCATTTCCTGTTGTTTCCTACGCCCTTCTCTTTTTCTTTGGAATTGTCTTTACTAACCATTAGCAAATTTTGGTTCTGGCGGATAATGTGCAATTGCTGGACTGTATGCATCTTGGTTAATCTTCACATTACAATTGCTCTTATCATTTGAAAGAAAGGTTTTGTTTCATTTCCTTCATGTCTGTTAGGTATTTCTTGCAGTATTGGATGCTTGAATCTCAAAAATTGTTGTTTCAGGCACGAGATTTTACTAATGTGCTTTGAAAGCCTGTGGATATTTAGTTTAACTCTATTTCTTGCTACTATTAGGCTTCTAATAGAAATTCTTTGGAGGATTCTGGGTCTAATACTGCTGTGATGGTTTTCATTGTTACTCATCTTTTTTGCATACCAGTTTCTTAATGTTAATTTGAACCGTGTGGAGGAGAGAGACTTCAAATATTTTGCCTTGGTTTCTTGCCTCTTATTTATCCTCTGTGTCCTTTCCTTACTATCATTGTCAAACTCTGTCTATCTACATTGGATTATCCTGGTTTGACAAAGTTCCCAAATTTCTGTTACATTAGTTGGTTTTCGTGTCTTTTCTGGTATTCTGTTATGAAGGTCTGAAATTGTGTGTGCTGTATTTATCAGTCTCTAATGTGTACCTGCAGCTACCTTATCATGATATAACACTGGAGGCTGCATGGCCTGAGCTATTCATTGACCAAAATGGTGGATATTGGGAGGTGCCTGAATCTGTGTCATTAGATTTGTCATCTCTTGTAACTGAATCTGGATTGCGGTACCGACTTGGCATACATAGAAATAAGGGTTGTGCTGAGCCTCTTAACAGGAAAAGTGGGGAGGTTCCTTCAGCTCTTCTGCCTGGTGTATGTGCAAAAGCTGCTTTCTCATATGAAAAGAGTAGAGACCTTTGGAGGCAAGAGGAGACAAAAAAGGATCTCATTATAAAGACTCCGAGAGGTCAATTCTTGCGTCCTGCGTATGATTCCCGTCTTAAAGAACCTCACTCAACAATATCTGGAATCATTGGTAATGGTTCAGTCTCTTTTGTACTCTACTGCTAGAATTTTATCATTAGCTTGCAGTAATGTCAGTTACACTCTTGTACTTGTAATAAGGTTTTCCATAACTAGTGTTTTTACGTTTTCTCATTTTTGTTGTTTTAAAATCCCCAGTGTTATCTTTGCACTTTGTCTCTTAATCTTCGTTATCAATTGTTCTCTAATTAGTAGTTTTCCTGCGTGGAGTGTTAATAGTCAGTCAGTAACTAGTTTTTCTGCAGTTTTATTTCTCCCTGATCCTTTTGTGATTGTTTTACATCTTTTGATTAGAATTATGGTTAGGTTGCCCCCTGTTATTTACCCATTGTTTACTCAAATGCATCTTTACGAACATAGATATCCCCTGGCATTGACCTTGGTTGCGTAGTGTTTTGGTCGATTTTCTTTGATATATTAAGATTGACTTTAATTGTTTAGAAGGCCCTATTTTGTAGAAATAATAGATTAATATATTGTGATATTAAATTTTTGTTAACAAGTCCCAGGTGTCAACAATGTTGCTTAGTGACAATGTGATGCAGAATAATGCCTTGTTTGAAGAGAATGTTAAGCTGAGGGGGAGCTATTCATATGAAAAATTCCTGTTAGAAAATTTCAAAATACCAAGTGTTGTACTGTTGTTATTGATGTCAAGGTTGTTTGTATTCGAGTCCTTATCTGGAATTGGAGTTGTTGTAGCATTACATGAAAATAGATTTGAAGTGGTTGAAACCATAGTTGTCTGCATGAAGCTGTCTGCTGAGGTCCATTCTTTTCACTTCCATGGGACTGATAATCATTTGCAACAAAAAATTTATTTCTAATATCAGATGTGAGAGCAAGCAAATGTATATAGTATAATCGTACAATAACTATCACCATGAATTACAGCATTTTCTTTCAGTGCAATATTTAAAAATTCAGCACGCCTCATTTCACAAGAATTTGGATTTGAAGTTTTTGGATAACATGTTCCTAATGTGAGATATGGAAACAAAATTGATAATATTGAGCCTCTGAATGTCTTTCACTTGTCTTCATTATATGATGCATCTAAATAGTTCATCATTGTGCATTTGCCTTCCATATTTAAACATATTTAAGTTTATTGGAATGTGATATATGTTCTCTAAACATTAGTCAAAACTTTGTATTAGGCGGTTCATGTGCAATGTGGTTTGGGGGAAATGAAAGCTCCATCCCTATTGAGTCAGCAAGAGATGAAGATAGCATGTCAATGAAGATTAAACAGAGAAGCCCATGGAATGCTGATTTATTTGGATCTATTTGCTATACATTTCAACATGGGAAATTCAGGAAATACTATGGGGACCTCACAAGAGTAGATGCACGGCTTGATTTTTGTTCAGCCTCAGCACTTGCCAAAAGGGTTTTCAAGATATCTGCAATAAATAATGAAGAGATCTTACTGTCCTCTCCCAAGCTCAATTTTATCTTTCAGCAGCAGGTATTTTTATTTATCCTACCTCAATCACAGCTCCTAATATTGCAAGAGTGAAATCAAATGCTTTCTGCAATATGCAGATCAGTAACATTGTTGTTGCATGGTATTAATTGCCGCATGATGTGAAATATAAAAAATGTCATCCATGAGTATATCTATGTTGGTCAATTGCACCACTACCATTGCGTCCTTTTCCATGGAAATGGTTCTTTTAAATAGCATATGAGCTTAGGGTTTTCAACTATGAGAGACGTGAAAGGGTTGAAGTTAGAATTAACTAGTTAGTAATTGCATCTGAAGTGCTTGTGGCACGTTTTTGAATATGATTTTGTTCCATGAAAAGGTATTTGGCAGTCATTTTCCACTTTCTAAGTGCAGATTATGGCATCTGCTTTAAAGAAAAATGGTTTTACAAAACTTTTTGAACTATGTAAGCTAGACGTGCTGCCTACTTTGTGTAGATCAAAATTTCTAGTGTGAAGATTCTAATGCTACACACAATTTTCTTTGCAGGTTGCAGGGCCAATTGTCTTCCGGGTAGATTCCAGATTGACATTTGACTCTTTGGAGAAACGCGGCCTGCACCTTGAGGACATGATATACAGCCTTAATTACTCATTGAGGCTTTTGCAATCTGGGAAAGTTGTAGCTTGGTACTCGCCAAAGAGGAAAGAAGGAATGATAGAGTTACGTCTCTTTGAGTTCTAAATCTCGTAATGTTTGGTCTTACATTTTTGCAGACAGGATATTGTCTTGAATACCTTTGAATACCTGAAACTTTTTTGTGATCAAATGGAAAATTGGAAGATGCCATTTCTTGAATCAAAATTGTTTAGTTGTATTCTAATGTTTGTCTCATCACATGTTTGGAGAAACTAAAATTCTTGATCAGAAATGAAACATGGGTAACAGAGGTCGGGTGATATGAATCAAGGAGTGGGCCGGAACTATTACTTATTGTTCGAGTAATTTGGTCTTTCTTCATTTTGTTTCCTGTTTTCTGTTTTTCGTTATTCTGTAGGCAGAATATTATTGTTGAGGTTGTTGGGTTATAATCCGGAATCACGGGAGCTAACAAGCGGATAGTCATTGTATTTAACCCAACCAAAATGATCAATGAAGGTGTGAAAATATTTTTTTTGCAATTGGCTCTGAATTTGGATTTGTTTTGCCCTTATTTTGCTCACCGCCATCATAGCTCGCCCAGCTAAGATGCAGGGTCGAGGTTGACCTCGGGTAGACCATACCAATTTGGTATCAGAGCAGGTCCCAATGGCCGACGATCTGAGAGTGTAGTGCCTAGAGCAACAGGTCGAGTCTTTGAGCAGTGGACAAGAAGATGATGAAACAATTAGCCAAGACGTTCCAACTCTTACAAGCAAGGGAAGGATCCACCACCAACGCATGGGAGAATGTCCAGGAAAGGTCATCTCTGCGGGTGCCGCTGGGAACGATCACCCCGCGATATGCAAAGCTGGATTTCCCGCGATACGATGGCTTAAAAGACCCTACGATTTGGGCATGTTGCGTGACGCAATTTTTCGATTTTCAGGGAACCTATCCAGAGGACCAGGTGAGACTAGCCGCCTTCCATCTAGAGGGGGATGCCCAAGTGTGGTTCCAGAGGAAGAGAAATGCACAATTAAATATCAGCCGGGAGAAGTTCAAATCGGAGCTGGGGGATCGATTTGGAACTACCACAGGCGGAGAGGCTTTTGGCGATCTAAGCAAATTGAAGCAGACTGTGTTAGTTAGGGAGTTCCAGAGTCCATTTGAAAGATTACTGGGGCGGGTCGGGCAGCTAACAAATGAGCAGGAAGCATCACTCTTCGTGAGTGGGCTCAAGGACAACATTCGGGCCGATGTAAAGGCTCAAAGGCCCAAGTCTTTGAGGAGAAGCACCTAAAGGTGGGATCCGATGGTAAGGAAATTCTAGGGCACAAAAGGAACGCAACAAGTGGTAATCCTCTTCCGATAGAAGGGAGATCGGGGAACAGAGCTCTCTCCGTACGAAGATTCACACTGGCAGAACTCCAACAACAGCGCGAAAAGGGCTGTGTCATCATTGTGATGAGAAGTACCACCCCCGACATCAGTGCAAGAAGTTGTTCTTGATCGAGATGGAAGACGAAGGGGGCGGAGTGGAAGGGATGACAAAAGAAGAGGAGATCTTGGAAGTTCCAGAAATTTCAATTCATGCTGTCATTGGGGTAACTATGCCTCAAACTATGAGAATGAACGGGAGGTTGGGGAAAGTAACCTTGACCGTCTTGGTGGATCCGGAGTCCACTCACAACTTCATCAGCGAAGAAATAGTGAAGGCGGCGGGACTCAAAGTTAAAGCAGGAGCCCAACTCAAAGTCGTTGTGGCAAATGGGGAGCGCATTACTAGTACAGGTTTTTATAGAGAGGTAACCATCTCACTACAAAACACGGCAATCATGATCGATTTCTTTATCATTAATTTGGAGGGGTGTGATGCGGTACTGGGGATTCAATGGTTATAAACACTGGGTCCCATACTGTGGGATTTTGGAAGGATGGCGATGTGATTTAGGTGTAGAGGGGCCACAATTGAGCTTAATGGAACAGAAGGTAGTAGGCCTAGATTAATTGGAGAAAAGGCCCTGGTTAGGGCATTAGATCAGAACAGGGGTCGAGGAACCCTACTGCACATTCGTGCACTAGAAGGTGAGGAAGAATGCGGGGGAAGTTGGATAGAGTGGGAAGCTGAATTCCCTAAGGTGTTTAGGGACATGATAGGGCTACCACCGAAAAGAGAGCAAGATCATAGAATTATTTGCCTAAAACCCTATAGATATCTACACTTCCAAAAGAAAGAGATCGAGAGGTTAGTAGAAGAAATGATTCAGTAGGGAATAGTTTAGAGCAGTAGAAATCCCTACTCGTCCCCTGTGCTATTGGTTAAGAAAAGGGATGGGTCATGGCGTTTTTGTGTGGATTATAGAGCCTTAAATAAGCTGACAGTAAATGATAAGTATCCAATTCTAGTGATCAAAGAACTTTTGGATGAGTTGCATGGAGCTCAAGTCTTTACCAAGCTAGATTTAAAATCAGGGTATCATCAAATTCTGATGGATGCTAGGGATGTGGAAAAAACAGCTTTTCACACTCATCACGGGCATTTTGAATTTTTGGTAATGTCGTTTGGACTCTCCAATGCTCCAGCAACATTCCAAAGTTTAATGAATAAAATTTTCAAGCCTCATTTAAGGAAGTTCATCCTGGTCTTCTCCGATGACATACTAATATATAGTAGAAGTTGGGACGATCACATTTAGCATGTAATGCTTGCATTGGCCATTCTAAGAGACCAGGGGCTGGTAGTAAAGAAGGAAAAATGTGTCCTAGGGTTGAAAGAAGTGAAGTATCTTGGACATATCATTAGTGCAAAAGGTGTACAAGCTGATCCGGCAAAAATTCAGGCCATGAAGGAGTGGCCAAAGCCAAGAAACTTAAAGAAGCTCCGTGGGTTTTGGGATTAACCGGATATTATTGACGATTTATAGCTCACTATGGTAAGACAACAAGGCCTTTGACTGATCAGCTAAAAAAGGAGAATTTCACTTGGGGGGAAGAAGCTGAGAAGTCCTTCAAGGAGTTAAAGGCTCTGAAGATTATGGCTCATGTTCTCGCTTTACCAAACTTTGAACAAGATTTTGTGATAGAATGTGATGCATCGGGAGAGGGGATAGGTGCGGGACTAATGCAAAATAGAAAGCCAATAACTTATTTCAGCTCAGCCCTTAAAAGTAAAAATCTCTTACTTTTCACTTATGAAAAGGAATTACTAGCCTTAGTTCTAACAGTAAAACACTAGCGGCCCTATCTTTTGGGGAGGAAATTTGTGGTGAGGACTGATCACCATAGTCTAAAATACCTATGGGAATAGCACATAGCTACAGAAGCTCATAAAAAATGGTTGATCAAACTCATGAGATATGATTTTACAATTGAATATTAGCAATGACACTCCAACGTGGCTATTGATACTTTCTCTAGAGTGCCACAAGTAGAAGCAACATTTACAATTTCTTTCCCTGAACTACTTTGGTGGAAAACAATTCATGAAGAAAATTAGCTACATCCAGAGCTTATTAAGATGCATCAGCTAGTACGAGATGATCAAGCTATTGCACCATGGGAGGTGAAACAAGGTGTGCTGTTTTTTAAGGGCAAGGTATATCTTCCAAAAGACTCACAGCTCTTACTCACCCTAATACAAGAATTTCATGGTATAGGCAATGCAAGACAATCCAACGGCTGAGAGCAGTTTTTTATTGAAAATCCATAAAAGGAATGATCAAGAAATTTATAAGGGAGTGTGATACTTGTCAGCGGAACAAGAATGACCATAGGAAGTCTGGAGGTTTTCTGCAGCCTTTGCCTATACCGAATAAAGTATGGTCTGATATTTCCATGGACTTTGTGGAAGGACTACTGAAATCTAAAGGTAAGTCGGTGATCCTAGTAGTAGTAGATTGATTAAGCAACTACGCATATTTTGTTTCCATTGCTCACGCTTACATAGCTATATCCATTGCACAAGTTTTCTATGAGAATATTTTCAAACTATATGAGATGCCGGAGTCCATTGTTTGTGATCGGGATGTTGTTTTCACTAGTCGTTTTTGGAAGGAGTTGTTTCAATTACAAGGCACCAACTTCAATTTCAGTTCTTCTCATCATCTCCAAATAGACGGGAAAATGGAGGTGGTTAATCGAACGTTAGAGGTATATTTAAGGTGTTTTACAAGTGAGCAACCAAAGAATTGGGTGCAGTGGCTGTCTTGGATTGAATATTGTTATAACTCCAGTATGCACTCTGCTACTAAAATGTCACCCTTTGAAGTAGTGTATGGAAGGCCTCCACCCAACCTACTACCTTACATCCGTGGGACGGCTCGAGTACAGGCAGTGGAGGACTCATTAATAGCTAGAGATCAGGTTATATCAGCACTGAAGAAAAATCTTAGGGTAGCAGCAGAGAAAATGAAAGCTTACTATGACAAAAAACATGAGGATCGTGAGTTTCAAGTGGGAGATAGTGTGTATTTAAAGCTGCAGCCTTACAAGCAGCTCTTGGTCGTTCGACGCAACTCTCAGAAGCTAGCCCCTCGTTTCTTTGGACCATTCACAATATTGGAACGCATTGGCAAACAAGCTTACAAACTGCAGCTCCCTGAAGGTTGCAAAATCCACCCAGTCTTCCGTGTCTCCTTGCTCAAAAACAATTGGAGACTGCAGTTCCATCAGAACCTCATTTACCTCAATGGGAACCCTTGTTGCTAGAGGAGTCTCAAGAAATTCTTAATCAGAGTACTACCGGCAACATTACTGAACTCCTGGTGCAGTGGAAAGGCAAATCGAAAGAGGAGGCAACATGGGAAATTGAAGAAAAATTTAAAGAGAAGTATACAACCTTCACTCATCATTGAGGGTAAGGATGTTGTTAGGAGGGTGATATGAATCAAGAAGTGGGCCGGAACTATGACTCATTATCTGGGTAATTTGGTCTTTCTTCGTTTTATTTTCTGTTTTTCTTTATTCTGCAGACAGAATATTATTGTTTTGGTTGTTGGGTTACAACCAACAAGCAGATAGGTATTGTATTTAACCCAACCAAAATGACCAAAATGATCAATGAAGGTGTGAAAATATTTCTTCTCCAATTGGCTCTGAATTTGGATTTGTTTTCCCCTAAATTTGGATTTGTTTTGCCCCTATTTTGCTCACTGCCATCGTAGCTCGCCCAGCCAAGACCCAGGGTCGAGGTCAACCTCGGGTAGACCATACCAAAGTCGGGGCAATCTTCATGCATAATTGTGCATTTCTGCAGTACATTTTTGCTGACAACTTAAAAAGCCCTCTGCATAATTGGTGGCACATTATCAAGGATTCATCCGATTCAATGTTGTTGTCAAACAGGGACTAACATATGCTCCAAAAGTAAATGAGTTGGCCAATTTTGTAGGAAATACTTCAAAGCATGAACAGAAATGTATCATCTGCGCATCTTAGAGCCAATGCTAGGCTCATTCTCGTTGAAATTCCAAGACTACGTTATGAATGAATTACAGCAGAACATGCTTGTTTTATGCTATTTGTCAACATTTCAAAAGTTGTCCTGCTAAAGGTAGGTTCCTCAAGAGTCCAGCCTAAATAAAAGAAAGTACAAAAATTGAACCAGCATAAATTGTTGAAGGTTCCCTTTTCAAGTCCTTGGCCTGGTGCTGCAAATTCCTACTCAACCACAGCCAGTAGGTCGCTCTCTTTGCAAAAGCAGTGCCTAGCTTCAGTTCCCAAATCCACCTGAAAAGGTAGCAGCAAATTTCATTCAGCGTATTCTCTAGATAAGAATAAAGAAGATTCACCATCTCATGTACTCAAGTGCACACTTATGAGCATAAAGAAAATAAGTGAAGGAGCACAATTACACATTTCACTCCAGAACCACGCTTTATCATCCTTCCCACCCTAGGTGAAAAAAATCTGTCATTGTGAAGCTGATGAATACAAGACTAGACTACACATTTTAAAGCAGTTACTTTCACATGCTCAAGGCTTTCCTCGCAAAGGCTAAACCACTAAAATTATTTCACGAAATCTTGGCTGAAGTAACCTTCTGATGCAGTGCTGCTGGACATCTAAAGTAGATGATGTGACAGCTTGCTTTATGATGATTTTATAGCCTATTACTCTCTAGTTTCACTTGCTTTTGGATGATTTCATATCCTCTTAAATGTATTTCTTTCTTTCCTCCTCGTAACTCATTTTCTCATTACCAATAGCACTCTATTAATAGTAACAGGAAAAAAAATGAAACATATCATTAACAGTTTGCGGTAAGCCACTATATTCCCCCCCCCCCCCGGGCCCGCAGGGCCAAAAAAAGTCTGAACAGATTTCTTGCTATAAATGGGTATTAACCATGACTTAGAGGGTATTTGAGATTGCTTACAAACCGGTCAAACCAACTTATAAGCCAAAGTTAAAATTACAACTGTTTAGTAATTAAAATTTGTAAAAATACTTATAAGCCAAAAAAACAATAAACTACTCTCACTAGCTTTTTCATTTTGGTACTTTTAAACACAACTAAAATAAGCTACTTTCACCGATAAAAGTACATTTTCACCCTTCTGTATTTAACAAAAATAACAACTATACCACATCTTATACACTATAGTTTTTTCTCTGGTTTCTATAGTTTATGAATATTCATTTTACCAAACAGTTAATTAGTTTTAAGTAATATTTATTCAAATAGATAACAACTTAATTTTTCAAAAAAAACTAAAATGGGCATATAAGCTAAAAACCAACTTATAAACAAAGCCAAAAACCTACTTATAAGCACTAAGTGCTTATAAGCAACATTTTTTAAGCAATCCCAAATGGCCTTTTAATACTATCAGAAGCAGCTCAAACATAAATTGTGTCCTTACATTGCAAGCATGGGAAAGTTCAATTATTCAATTTTATATTAATTAAAATGAGTGCATGCTTTGCTGAAAAGCTAAAAAGAAATAGAATTTACCTCATAAGCACTTATGTCCGAGAAAAGGACCTGCAATAGAAGCATTTACGCATCTTTTACTGAAGAAGAAATTGATATATCATAATTGGCAAAAAAGTCTCAGCTAGTATCCTAACTAGAGTTCAAAAGTGCCATCATTTTAGTCAACAGAAAACAGCCACTGTAAATTCTTCAGCACCCATAATAGCTTACCTTCTTTCCAGCCTCTACATTCCCCACTTCAGCACCAACAGAGAGGACCTAAAGAGAAAAAGGGGGGAAGGTACAAGTGCTTTAATTTTTATCGGCCACACCCGCACAATGAGAAAGAAAGGCATATTTTGACAGAAGGAAAGAACAAGAATGGGTAGGATCTGAATGCCATTAATGATCAGTAATTCAGCAAGAGATCTGGTTTCTCAGCTTTGCTCACCTCTCCCATGAGGTACCGCTCAAACTTAACAGCTGATTTTGGCAACAAAACTCCACCAGATGATTTCTGCAAAACCAAATTATTTTTTGCATCAGCATAACAATAATAATACTTTGTAGTCTAAACAAACAAACATCCCCTATCCTGTGGTGTCAAACAGAGATTGATCAGCAAATTCAGCACAAGTAGGGAAACAATGAGAAAGCATGTCTAAAATAGCACATAATTTTAGTTTTAGTAAATCAATGAGCATCAGTCTATTGTTTCATATATTAGTTGCAGAGTAGATGAGTACGGTACCCAAAGGAAAGAGCTATAGAAAGCTAACTAGAACAGGTCTATGTTGCATAAAATAACTGTGGTTAATATAGAACAAGTTAACAAGAACTATTCCTACAAACACCAAATCCACCAACTAATAATTTAAGAGGAATTCATGTTTAAAATGTGAATTGGATGCCCATGGGGCCTGTTTGTGTGAATCATAGCCAAAAAAAAAACCGTTTAGACAAATTTAAATTGGATCGGAATCAAAAGGAGATAAGTGGATAGGAATTGGAAGGAAGGCAGGATCTATAGACAAGAAGAAGGGACTCATGGTAGAGTATAGGCAAAAGTCTTTATCACAAGAGGGGAAGAAAGCATACAAACAGTTCTGCCGTTTAAATCTCTACACACTCTTAAGTGCACTAGCTTTACAATTCTTTACAAGGCCATAAGTCTTGGAGAGTCAAAAGATTCAAAGATATAAAAGGAATGTCTATTTATGAAATATGCAGAATAATGGAAGGCGTGAAGTCAATTTATAAAGAACTAGTCCACTTCTCAACCTCAATATGGTACGCACTTATTTAACTCAAAATGCAAGAACTTACGTCATTATTTTCAGATGTGACAGTCATGAGGGTAAAATATAGCAACGTTTGAAGAATTATATACAACAAAAGAAGATGGGGAAAGGCCTTTGTATGAAAAATGGATCAGAAGGGTAAAAGAACATCTGTATGGATTCTATTAATGCAGATAATGTTTTATTTAAAATTGCTAGCTATCTTGCATTGTGGTGATTGGTAGAGGAGTAAGTGTGCATTATAAACAGAAGGGCCTCCACTAGGTAATCAGACCACTACGTCCAATGCAATCCCAATCAGTATTTTGCTAGAGATCATGTAGCAAAATAGTAGATTTTGATATTCCATTTAGTTAACGGGTTCGAGATGTTTAAAATCACAAACACAATGACTGTTGATAAGCCATCTAATTCATGAGCAGTGACACTAGAAGCATCATTTGTAGCAAAATCTAAATTTTTCTTTAAAAGATATTTTTATGTCATATAAAACTTGGCGTCTCAATGCAGGTTATGAGGGAAGAATGCTACATCATGAAATACGTAACAATGACTACTTACTAGAAAAAAAAATACTCTTCTTACTTAACAGATATAGTAAATTACCTTGAACTGAAGGCCAGCTTCTATGCATGAATTAGCCCCATCCCAAGTGCAGTGCACAAGGGGTGACAATGCACAAGAAGAATAATTTGTCATGCCTTGTCTATTTTAAAGATGGTCTATAGGTGCCTTTCACAAGGAAGTTGTTTTCCAGGCTCTACTATAAAGTAGATGCGGAACTTACAATTATTCAATAGCACTTGCTAATAGTAGACATAAAAAAGGGATATAGCAGGTACAATTTCATCATCTACTTTTGCATGGTCTATTCTTAATTAAAATCCTATTTTGCTTTAATACCTTGCATGCATCTATTACCATTAATTGATAAGTGATGAGGCCAGTTGTCAAAGACAGGGACAACTTTTGTGGAGGGGCCATGGCTACCAAAACCCACCACCACAACTCTGATCAATATTAGTCCTGTTAAGCATGTAGTAAGGTAATGGTTCTCTAAGGAAGCTTTTAAATAACAACAGATGAATACAATTTACTCGGTTATTGCAACTAGTTTTTTTTTTTTTTTTTTTTTTTTTTTTTTTTTTTTTTATAAAAAAAAATAAAATAAAACAGCAGATGTATAAATTGTTTAGACCAATTTGAAAATGGGGTGAAGTGTCAAACTAGAATGGTAGATTTGCCAGATTCCACAACAATGCATCTCTTGTAAACATAATTCTAAAAGTTTCCAATATCTCGCAATATAACAATAACCATAGAGTGGAATATAAAGTAGCATCAGTATCAATATAAAAAATATAATGGATACAAAATCAAATGTCAAGATTTCCCATGAATTGTAGAATTAAGTTATTCTTTTGGATTATATGTCAGAGAAACAAACATGATTTGGAATACTAATTTTATTTTTATATTGGACCATAGCACTAATATTATTCAAATAACATCCTTACTTTTGCAACCACTTCAACCCATGTTGCACAAACACTTCAACAAAGAATAGACATGTTCTTTAAAAAAGACACAAACACTATACCCTTAGGTTTCAATTGCATAAAAAAGACACAAACACTATACCCTTTAGGTTTCAATTGCATAAACGTTTTTAAAGCTTTGTTGGCACACCATACCTCTATTTTTTATTTATGCTAATGAAAAATAATTATAGCATACTTGACTGGTTAATGTTTTTCATGGGTGACCTAATTCTCCACTAAATTTACATACTAAAAAAGTACCTCGGGTAGCTCCTGAAGACGAATGAGAACTCTATCAGCTTGTGGGATTACCTGCAATTGATTGCAACCACATTAACGTTAACCCCTACAAGAATTTATTCAAAACCAAGAACAATGATTTCATTAAAAGATAATATTAATTTGTTAATTATGTGCCGAGAATGAATGGAAAAAGAACAAAAATAAAAACCTTGGTGGGTTCCCATTTCTTGGCAATAGCATTGATTCTGAGAGAAGTAAAATTTCTTCTCGCACCTGTCCGACACAGACCCAAAATTTTCAGCAAAGAAGAAATCAGAAAAATTTGGGAGAACGTTAGTTACAAGGAAATGAAGGAAGGTTTTAATTCAACAGACCTAGTAATCTCTGGTTGGATATTGAAGGATTATTGCTGTTGAGGTTGAGTGAGGAGAAGGGTTTTGAAAGAGTCACGAAAGTGGAAGCCATTGGATAACGCAGACGGCGAGAGAGCGAGAGAGAGAGAGAGAGAAAGGCTCGTTCTGCTAACAGCTCGCAACTTTCGCGGCAGGAGTAACGAGTCGAGGTTCTAGATAGTTCCTTCTACATTTGCGGGCCGAGCGGGTGGGGTAAGTCAGTTTTGGGCTATAAAGTCCGTATTGGCCCAAATGGTCCAAGAGAAATAAATTTGGTTGGGCCACGTAATGAACGGCATCGTCAAGGGTGAACATTGAGAGGAAATTGTAAATACGAAAAGAGCTTTTTAATTTTTATTTTTTTGGTATTTAATCCTACCTGACTAATTCGGTTATGGATCATTCGACTAATCTAATTCGAACAATATAAAGCCCAATTTAGGGATGACTTCTTTTAGTGTTTTTTTTTTTTCTATATTCAAAACTCGAATTTGAGATTTTGATTAAAAGAGTTTGGTATTTTGTTACTGGACCAACGAGACGTTAGCAAAGTTTTTTTAAAATTATATTTCTACTATAAATAGATTATATTTTTATATACTCAATTATAATACTTGTATTAAATACAAATTTTTATTTTCTAGGAAATAGTTAAATGATAAAATTATGTTGATAGTAAAATATTTAACCAAAATCAAATGTCTAACAATTCTAATTAAGAGTTGTACAACCTTTCAAAATATTGAATCTATCCAACACTTACTCTCAAATTGGCATGTATATATCAATACATCCCAATTTGGAAAGAATGTACTGAATTGTTCCAAATCTAAAGGTTTTGTAAACACATTTGCTAACCGATATTTAGTGGTGATAACTTATTCTTGAACTTTTGATCTCACAAAGTGAAAGTCTTGGTACGTTCACAAAACACAGTGTTAGAAGTAGAGTGACAATCTATGTCTATATGTTTGGTATGTTCATATAACACAGTGTTGGATAGAGATATAATCGGGTCGATTTGGGCTCGAAAACTAGCCCAATCGGCCCAAAAAGCTCGGCTGTGAACCAGATTGAGTGAACATTGATCTAAAATCAGACCGGCTCGGCTACAATACCGGACCGGTCCAGTTCACCGTTTACTAGAACCAGGAATTGGCCCGGCCCTGGCTCGGGATTGGCATGAAATTGGACCAAGCCTAGAATCAGCCAGGCCCTGCCAGTTCCAACAGCTTCTATGTTTTTTTTTTTTTTTTTGAATTTTTGATAATTTTAACCCTCTCAATAGTTATAAAACGAATAGTTTGGGGGATATTTTGGTCCAAGAGCTCAAAAAAATTTCCTATAAATAGGTTACACCTTATTTCCAAAATCTCCACAACAAAATCTCATATTCTCTCTTACATTCATATTTTCTTAATAATATTACACTCTCACAAACACAATTTCAATTTTTTATACTACCATTTCCATCTTTCACTAATCACATTCAACATATTTCCATCATTTCACATTTTCCATTTCCACCATTTCACAATTTTACAATTTTCTCTATTTCCATTTCCACCATTTTCACAATTCCCATATTCCATTCTCAACTCTATCATTTTCACCACCACCTCCACTTACAACATTGATCAAGATTTGACAAAATTTCAAAATTAGGAGTTCAAATTCAAGATTTGGCAAAAAAACAATCGCAATTTTCGTCAAATCGGTACATTTATTATTTTTTCGTTTTTAAATTTTTTTTGCATAATATATATTATTTATGCATGTTTGCATTACATATAATTTTTTTAAATTAATCTCAATTTTTTTTAAAATAATGGCCGGAACACATTTTTCTCAAGTTTCTTAACAATCTCCTCTCCTCCTATTTTCATTTTTTCAAGATGAAATTTCAAAAAATATAGATATTGAAATTTTTTTTAGAAAAAACTCAATCTAGTAACACATAATTTAACACAACATGCACTAAAAAAGATAACATTAATGTATGAAAAGTTTTTATTAAAAATATTGATGAACAAAAATCAATTTGTAAAATTTGTTACCAAAAATATAAATTTTTTAAGAGTTGGGGAGTAGACACACTTAAGAGATACTTATTTAGAGATTATCTGAATAAATTATCTCAAACAAGACAAACACAAATAGCCACTGGAAGAGAAAATGTCACGAGTACATTTAAATATAATATGAACAAAAAAATTAGTCAAATAGAATGGATAGTAACAAAAGAATTATCACTTAATATAGTTACATATCTCATTTTTAAAGAATATGTTAAAAAATATTTACAATCGGATTATAAAAAAAGTAGTAAAGTATCCGGTAGGAGTAGATCAATAGATCAGTATCAAAAATTAAAAGGTGGTATAATTGCATAATTTATGAGTAGTCAATGTAAATTTTCATTAATTTCGGATACTTGAAAAAATGAACATAAAAATGAATATTATATTATTGTAACATGTTATTGGGTTAATAATTTATGAGATTTAGAAAAAAAAAAATATTAGCTTTTCAACGTTGGAATTATCCGTATAACGACTCTCATATAGTTAGAGTAATTACGAATGTTATTCATGAATTTAGAATTAATGATAAAATTTTTTCTATATTTTTTGATAATGTTTTGGTTAATACTTTAAAACAAACTATAAAAATTTGTTTAGATGGAACTTTTTTCATGTTAGATTTGCATTTCATATTATAAATTTATGTATTAGAGATGGATGATAAATGACAAAAATAGTTTTAAAATCCATTCATGACATGATTCATCAAATTAAAATTTTTTTGCAAAAACTTAAGAATTTAGACAAATATGTTAATTAAATAATAAAAAATTTTAAAAATTTAAATTAAAATATGATACTAGATAGAATTCAACTTATGATATGTTACAAAAAATACTTTTTTTAGAAATATTTTACTTGAATTTGTAAATTCTAATTATAAATTTGGTTTTATTGATAATACCGTTTTTGATTTTGTAACCACACTAACTAAATTATTAGAAATTTTTTATACATGTATAAATTTATTTTCCAGAAATTACTATCCAACAACTCATTTAATATTACCTAATTTTGTAAAATTTATTATATATTTACTCAATTTGAAAAAGAAGGTAGGTTTAGTGACATTGTTGATCTAATAAAAATAAAAATTTTAAAATATTATAAAAAAATTTCTATTTTGTATTTAATAGCAAATGTTTTAGATCCACGTGTTAAAATTGAAAGTGTTGAAATGTTAATATATTGTTTTGCATAAACTTTTTCAATGGAAATATATATTAGCCGACAATATTTAAAACAACAAAAATATAATATTTTACAAATTATGTTTGAATTATATGAAAATGAATATAATAATTTAAATATTAGTAATGTAGGTAATAGTAATATCAGTACAATAAGTAGATCATTTTCAAATTTTTTAATCCTTTACATATGTTATGAAAAAATAAAGAATTTCTACATTAATATTTAAAGAATTACTTTTATATAAACAACACCTAAAGTAGAAAGTTTTGATTATAATGATTTTTTTTTTTATATATATTATGTTGGTGGAGAAATAATTTATCATACTATCTAATTTTGGCCTAATTTGCCAAACATATATTAACCTCTCCGGTGTTCACAGTACCATCGGAATGTGGTTTTAATACAGGTGGTCGAATATTAACCAACAAGTATACAAATTTGACGAACGATATTTTAGAATCATTAATTTACATTAAAGATTGAAGGGATGTGATTAAAAGGATGCAATACATTGTTAAGATCTCCGAAGAAGATAAAGAAGAAGAAGAAGAAGAAGAAGAAGAAGAAGAAGAAGAAGAAGCATAATTTTTTTTTATAAGAATCATTATGTAAATAGAAAAAAAAATCAAATTTGTATAAAAATCAAAATAATATAATCATAAAAAATTAGGAGATTTTAAAATTCAAGTGAAGAGTTTGATAGTGGACGTACACCGAATTCGGTAGAACCACTCTAAAAATTTTGTGTTTCTAATTTTTTATCTATTTATTTATAAAAAGTGAATTTTCAAAAAAATATAAAATGAAGAAAAAAATCACAACAAGAGAGTTAAAAAAAATAACAACAAGAAAGTTTTTTTTTTTAAAAAAAAAAGAACACAAGAAGAGAGTTAAAAAAAAAAACCAAGAGAGTTAAAAAAAAAAAAAGAACAAAAGAGAGAGTAAAAAGGAAAAAAAAAAGAGTTACAAAAAAAAAAAAGAAAATAAGGGAGTTTAAAAAAAGGTTCCAAAAAAAAAAAAAAAAAAAAACAAGCTTTTTTTTTTTCTTAAAAAAAAGAACTTAATAGAGGTAAAAAAAAAAAAAAGGAGAGAGTTAAAAAACGAAAAAAAAAAAAAACCTGGGCCTAGCCCCGCCCGGCCACTACAAAATTAAAGTGTTGAGGTGACGGTAACATTTATAGGCGTTCACATGTATCGACAGTTTTTTATGGCGTATAGCAACACTTGTGACGAAACCGTTAAAAAATGTATATATTTTACGACGGTATAATATTATTCGTTAGGAAAAATTTAGCAATCGTCAGTAAAGGTTGGAAAACCGTTTATAAAAAGCGATGTTGAATTTTTACTGTTATTATTTGTGGTCAGTAAATATAAAACTTTTAGGGACATTTAAAATTAAATAATGTATATAAAATAAATAATACATTTGAAATATAAAATTTATATCTATAATGTCATTTTAATTTAATAAATTAACAAATTAAATAAAAATTGATAACAATAAAAAATAAAATGTTTTTATAAAATCAATAAATTAAAATAAATTACATTATAAATGTGAAAATATATAATAAAAATAGAAAGTAATAAAAAAAATATATAATAAAAAAGACGGGTGAATAATAAAAAAAAAGCGGGTGTGAAACTTACAAATAAAATGTAAGTGACAAAAATATGAAAAAATAGCGGATAATGAAAAAATATCTCTAATAAAAAAAGCGGGTGAATAATAAAAAATATGAGCGGGTAAGTAAGTGAGGGTTTTAAAAATTTGTTTTGTAAAAATTTGTTTGTGAAAATAGCGTGTACATGTCCATATGTTGTAATGATAGTTATAATATATGCTAACAATCCGTAATAAGTGGTAATAATAAATAGTAACTAATGGTAATATAGCTATAATGTATGTAATGAGTCGTAATAAATAGTAATATAATTCATGATAATAAGTTGTAATAAGTGGTAATATAATGTATGGTAACAAATGGTAATATAATTTAAGATAATAAGTTATAATAAGTGATAATATAATGTATGGTAACAAATGGTAATATAATGCACGGTAATAAATTGTAATAAATGGTAATAGAATGTATGGTAACAAATGGTAATAATTGGTAATATAGATTAGTTATTAGTTCTCATCAGTAAATGTGACACTATAGGTAGAGGTAACACATCAATCTAAAAATATATAAATCGATTTCATAAAATTAAAAATATATAAAATATAAAAATATAAAAAAATATATCAAAATTTTTTTTCAATATTAACAAATATTAAAAATTTCCATTAAAAACATATATAATATAAAAATATTAAAAAATACTCTTTAAAATATAAAAATATCTATAAAATAAAATTTTAAAAGCTATTAAAAATATTAAAAAAGAATATAAAATCAATCATTTTTAATATTTTTTTAATATTTTTTCAAAAATTTTTATAAAATCAATAAAATTATGGTTCTTGACAATACTGTAAAATTAAATAATGTATATAAAATAAATAATACATTTGAAATATAAAATTTATATCTATAATGTTATTTTAATTTAATAAATTAACAAATTAAATAAAAATTGATAACAATAAAAAATAAAATGCTTTTATAAAATCAATAAATTAAAATAAATTACATTATAAATGTGAAAATATATAATAAAAATAGTGGGTAATGAAAAAAACATATAATAAAAAAAGCGGGTGAATAATAAAAAAGAAGCGGGTGAATCTTACAAATAAAATGTAAGTGACAAAAATATAAAAAAATAGTGAGTAATGAAAAATATATCTAATAAAAAAAGGCAGGTGAATAATAATAAAAAAAAACGGGTGAATTTTAAATAAAATGTAAGTAACAAAAATATGAAAAAATAGTGAGTAATAAAAAAATATATAGTAAAAAAAGACGGGTGAATAGTAACAAAATTGGCAGGTAAGTAAGTGAGGGTTTTTAAAATTTATTTTGTAAAATTTTGTTTGTGAAAATGACGTGTACATGTTTATATACTGTAATGATAATTATATTGTATGCTAACAAATCGTAATAAGTAATAATAACAAATGGTAACCAGTGATAATATGCTCATAATATATATAATGAGTATAATGTAATTTATGATAATAAGTTATAATAAGTGATAATATAATATATGGTAACAAATGGTAATATAATGTAACATAATAAGTTATAATAAATGGTAATATAATGTATGGTAACAAATGGTAGCAAGTGATAATATAACGTACGGTAATAAGTTGTAATAAGTGGTAATAGAATATTAGTAACAAATAGTAATAAATGATAATATAATACTCAGTAATAAGTGGTAACAAGTAGTAATACGACTATAATGCATGATAACAAGTGGTAATATAATGTATGGTAACAAATGATGATAAGTGATAATAAGTGTATGATATGAAGGCGTTTAACAATTCATAAAAACTAGGTATTGATGATAAAAATTTAATTTGAAAATAATTTAAAGTTTAAATTAAGTTGAGATAAACCTATTCATCTTCATGGTTTCTTTCGACATGATTTTTATTGTAACTTATTAATTTAAACTAAAAAATTAAATATATAAATAAAAATTATCTTAAAATTAAAAAATTATTATTTTTGGTAATATTAATTTTATGATTTTTTATTTTTCTTCTAATATTAATTTTTGGTATTATTTTTCATCTCATTTTTGTAATATTTTTTTTTTTATAAATGGTAATATGATCATAATGTATGTAATGAGTCGTAATAAATGGTAATGTAATTCATGATAATAAGTTGTAATAAGTGATAATATAATGTATGATAACAAATGATAACAAGTGGTAATATAATGTAAGGTAATAAGTTATAATAAGTGGTAATATAATGTATGGTAACAAATGATAACAAGTGATAATATAACGTACGGTAATAAGTTGTAATAAGTGGTAATAGAATGTATGGTAATAAATAGTAACAAATGGTAATATAATGTATGGTAATAAGTGGTAGCAAATAGTAATACGACTATAATACATGGTAACAAGTGGTAATATAATGTATGGTAACAAGTGATAATAAGTGGTAATAAGTGTATGATATGAATGCGTTTAACAACTCATAAAAACTAGGTTTTGATGATAAAAATTTAATTTGAAAATAATTTAAAGTTTAAATTAAGTTAAGACAAATCCATTCATCTTTATGGTTTCTTTCGGCACAATTTTTATTGTGACATATTAATTTAAACTAAAAAATTAAATATATAAATAAAAAATTATCTTAAAATTAAAAAATTATTATTTTTTGGTAATATTAATTTTATGATTTTTCATTTTTCTTCTCATATTAATTTTTGGTATTATTTTTCATCTCATTTTTGTAATTTTTTGTAATATTTTTTTTTGTAAAATTATTTTTTAATATTTTAATATTTTGATATTCTAAAAAAAAAGAACAAAAATACATAATAACTAGTAATAATATATAGTAATAGTAATATATACTGATAGTAATATAAAAGAACAAAAGAATAAAAAACAAATTAGCAATGAAAAAAATAGAAAAAAATATAAGGTAAAAAAAATCAAAGAAAAAAATGTAATTTTCATTTCCTAAAAAAATAAAAACAAAATAATCGTAAAAAGAAAAAAAATGAAAAACTAAAAGAAAAAAAACACACAAAAAAAAAATAAAATTAAAGAAGTAAAGAGGGCTGCCCCGCGCTGTGCTCTTTTAGGAAATAATCATGTATTTAGGAAATGGAAGCCCTCTTTTAGGAAAGTCTTTTTTTTTTTAAATAAACTTTTTTTAATTTTATTTATTTTTTTAACTCTCTCTCTCTTTTCTTATTACATTCTATAAATATTAAATAAAATAATAAAATTCACATTACAATTCAACTAAATTATAAATATTAATATTAATTTAACATAAATTAATAAATACATGATAAATAATATTAATAATTACAATGTCGGTAAGTTAATGGTAAATAGTAATAAGTAGTTATAAATTAGTGGTAAATTATGGTATGTTAACGGTAAGTGATAAGTAGTGATAAGTTGTGGTACGTTAGCGAGTGTAAGTCTAATCTTCACGGGCATAGCCATTCCTCATGCGGGCGTAGCCATGCCTCACGGAGGTGCAAGTCCAAGCCTCACAGGTGCAAGCATACCACATATGGGTGCCTCTCCAAACCTTACAGAGCTTTGCGGTAGAAGACATTTTGGATTTTTTGTTTAACACTCTTCTTTATTATTTTTTTTAATTCTCTTTCTTTTTTTTTTCCTCCTACACTCTTTTTTTAACTTTTTTTTTTTAACTCACTTTCATATAAACAAATAAAAAATTAAATATATAAATAAAAAATTACCTTAAAATTAAAAAATTATTATTTTTTGGTAATATTATTTTTATGATTTTTCATTTTGCTTCTAATTCAATTTATATATATATATATATATATATATAACAAGATTATCTAAATTCACATTCTATATACTTTCTTACCCAATATCGTACATTTTTTTAACTTTCTTTATTCTTTTTTTTAACTCTCTCCTTTTTTTTTCTGCTACATTTTTTTAACTTTTTTTTTTAATTTTTTTAACTCTCATCTTCCTATTTTTTAAAACATATAAACAAATAAATTGTAATTAACCATTTGATCAATTGGACATTATATTTTAGAGTTAACCCAGTCTAGCCGTCGGATGTAATTTGTCCAATTTGGATTGATAACGTGGTAGAAAATGAACCAATTTTGGATTACTTTCGTGGCATGTAGTAAGTTTTTAATAATTTAAAACTAAAAATATAGGCGGGGACTAGCATGTAAAAGTGAAAGTGTAGGGCAGGAGACAAAATTTTAAAAAGAGACGGGTTTTAAAATTGGTTATGAAAATATGGCGGTCAACATCCCTTAAAACCATCAAAACTCTCTCATTGCTTCTTATTCCCTCGAAAGCTCTTCTTCTCATTGCATCTCATTCCCTCAAAAGCTCTCATTTTCTCCGATCAAAGGTCTCAAAATCCATTATCTTCTCATCCTTTCAAAGCTTTCAAAATCCATCGAAACATATAACTTCTCATTTCTCATAATCCATAATCAACAAACTCTCACTCAACCAAAATATATATTATACTTTTGGCACCATACCTATCCAAAACTCTTACTCAAGGTCACTGAAACTCTCTTGTAATGTTTAAACTCACTGTTTCATCACTTTGTTCAGATGAAAATCCAGGTGGATCTAAAGAAGTCTAACCATCCCAGATGTTACTAATGTATTTGTATGTATTTTTTCTTTTGTCATTAATATTATTAATATATTGCATTACGTTTATCTTTGGTTGTTATTTTGGGTTATAATGTAATATTTTTATCTTTGGTTGTTATCTTGGATTGTAATATAGCATTTGTAAGGGTGGAGAAAGATATGTTGATGGTGAACTTGGTATTATAATAAACAAATGACTATAGATTACATATTTGTGTAACCGACAAGAAAAGACATATTTTTATACATTTTCTTAATAATATTTTCTCACTATATTTTCCTAACACTTGTGATAGTTGACAATAGAAGACAAGATAGTAACTTATACTAATATATGTAATCAACGACACAAAATATACAAGACAGATTTGTGGTAACCCACAATATAAGATGATAACTTTACTTATTGATCGACAATAAAAGTAACTTTTCTTTAACGCTTGTTTAATTGATGATACAAGACAATATTTTCTAACACTCGTCTAACTGATAATAAGAGGTACTTCATTTTCTTAACTTTTATAGTAACCGATAATACAAAATAATAACTTATAGTAATATATGTGGTAACTGACGATATAATATAGTAACTTATAGTAATGTATATGGTAACCAATGATACAAAACAATAACTTATAGTAACATATTTGGTAACTGACGATACAAGAAAGTAACTTATAGTAACATATGGTAACTAACAATACAAGACAATAACTTATAGTAACATATTTGATAATAAACTATATAAGACAGTAACTTAGAGCAACATATAGTAACCGACGATATAAAACAATAACTTATACTAATATATTTGGTAACCGACGATACAAGATAGTAATTTATAGTAACATATGATAATCAACAATACAAAACAATAATTTATAGTAACATATTTGATAACCGACAATACAAAACAGTAATTTATGTAATATATGGTAACCGACGATACAAGACAATAACTTATAGCAACATATTTGGTAACCGATGATACATGACAGTAACTTATAGTAATACATAGCAACCGACGATATAAGACAATAATTTATACTGACATTTGTTAACTAACGATACAAAATGTAGCATTTTTTAACATTTGTATAACTAATAATAAAAGTCTGTAACTTTTATCAATTGTTTTTCAACTGTCAGTATATATCAAGATATGCTTCAACGGTTACCACAACTGTCGGTATAGACCTATCCCGACATGTGTAGAGCCAACTGAAGATCCATCCATTAGAGAAGGTTCTGTAAATAGTTTTCATCCATCTGGATAGAGCTTTTATTTTATAGTGGGCACACCAGTTCAGGTTCACCAGGTGAAGTCAGTTACAGAAAAAACATTTCTGGAATCGGCCTGACCCGGCCTAGGTTGGCCTAGGAACCACAGCCAGCCTGACTCGCGGTTCCTAGAACCGTCTCTGAACTGGACCGGACCTGGCCCGGCTCAGCCCGAGGACATCTCTAGTGTTGGAGGCAATCCGGATAGTTACTTGATTATCATAGTTATAAATATAAAATAATATGAATATAAATATAAAAATAGATTAACATGGTTGTGATATCAAATTAGAGAATATGAAAGCAATATAAAAATATTAAAATTTAAATACTTTATTGTTTCAATGAATCATTACAATGAAGTGGGTTTATATAGAAAATTTATCGTCACAAATATAAAAATAGTTATTGTAAAAATAGAAATATAAAAAAGAAAAATCAAATATGTATAAAAATTAAATCAATAATTGATTTGATTTTAAAATATAATATATTTCCTAACACAAACTTTTAACTCAATGTGGTGTGGTGAAAATCACTTGAATTTGAAAGATACGATAGGTGTATATTGAAGAGTAGCTTTTTCAAAACGAATCAGGAGTCTTCTGGAGGTGTGTGTGGGTGTGTACTGAAGAGCAGTTTTTCTAGAATGGATCATGAGTTTTTTGAAAGTGCGTGCAAGCCTGTACTGAACAATAGCTCTTCCATAAAGGACCAGAGTCTTCTAGAGACGTGTACGGGTATATAAATAACCTTTTTTGCAAAAGAGATTCTGATACCATGATAAAAATATAAAAATATGAAAATGGCTATGTACTAAGTTCAAAATATCAAATAATATGAATATAAAAAATATATAAATATGTTTGTGATACCATGTTAGAAAATATTGAAAACAATATAAAAACATTAAAACATAATACTCTATTATTTCAATAAATTGAATTTATATAAAAAAATTTATTATTATAAATATATAAATAGTTATTATAAATATAGAAATATAAAAATATAGGAAGTCAAATATATATATTGATTTGATTTTAATATATAATATATTTCTTAACAATCATAAAGCATTTTTATCGAATAATTGACTTAAAACCTTTCGATATCAGCTTATTATTATAATTGACTTGAAAATTATAATTGACTTGAAAATTACAATTGACTTGAAAATTTATAATTCTAAAGCATTTTCATCATTAAGCATTTTCATCTAATAATTCGACTTACAACAAATGTGATATTATCTATTCCCAACTAGTCTTTGAAACTTTTCTATATTAGCTATAGAATTAGCCTCATCTTGAGAAAATTTATAATTCAACTTAATAGAAGTGATAGTAGGTTCACTACCAAGTTTTCGGTTTCTTTAATAAGATCGAGTTCTTACTTTCTTTTAAGATGTAAATGTTCTCCTTTATGAATGAGCAAATTTTATTTTTAAGAAAAACTTTAACCTTCTTAAATCCTTTATGTCAAAGTCATTTTTCACAGAACATTTTATCTTATTAATCTAATTTTTATTGCTATATGTTACAATAATATCATCTAGATAAATGAGAAAAAGAGTTTTGAGAAAAAGAGTTTTTCTTTTTGATTCATGCTTTATGAATAGGTAAATGATCAGAACAACATATTTTGTATCTATTGGAAGCCTACGTTGTGGGGGTCAACAATTGTGGGTGCCCATGATGGGTCGACTTGATCTGGACCCACTTTCTTCTCCACCGCCTCAGTATTTAGCTTTCTAAATAAGCCTCATATGCATGCTTTTGAGTGTGCACGATTAAGCAAGAGGCGAGAAGAAAGGAAATAGTGAGAGAAACAAAGGAGAGAAAAGGAAAGCCGGGTCTCTGTTGTTGCTAGTGAAAAAGGATCCTCTGTGTTCTTCAATCAAAGCTCACTATAAGGAAATCGTCAGAAGGATTTGGGTTATAAAAAGAGTGTGGTTTCCATTCTGTGATTCCATACGAAATAGAGCATGTGATTCAATCGACCGATTTGAATTCCGTTACCTAGTTGACGTCCGACAAGAGGTAACTTTGTTTTATGTTGGAATCCTTGTCTGATGCATGTAGTATTATCCTTCATTGGTATCAGAGCCAAGAATGATTGAATTCATGCTCATAACTGCTCTTGCTGGAATTTATGAAACCTTGGAGTTTGAGCTCTTATGGCATTTCATGTATACTTTTTCTAACTTTATGAAATTTTGTATAGATGTTTCTTGCATGATAGTGAACTTACCTACAAATTTCATGGCAAGATTTAAACCAGATATTGAGAAATTTGATTTTGAAGGCATTGCAAGAGGTTGTCTTTGTCAGATTTGTGCAACTTGTGTGAATCCTTTCAATATGAATTGTTTATATGTTGACATCTTACTCCGAATGACTTTCTAACAGTTATTGCATGCCTAAAATGTACTCTCGGCTTGAGAGAAAATAAAACCCAAACATGGCACCATAAACCGCCTGTTTTGCATCAAATCGTGATCGTGAACATTAATTTCAAATGGAATGGGAGCGTGAAATCATGTGCCTGACAAGAAAAGAAGAAAATAAAAAGGAATAGAATGTTAGTGTGCTAACTCAAACCCAGGATTTGAAGGAAATGTATAAGTGGCCTTAGCCACCAGACCACAAGTGACTATGTCTAAAAGTTATGTGCATTTATACTAATGCATGTCTAATTGTATGTTTATTTGAAAAATGTAAAATATTTAGCGCATATATATTAAAATAAGTTTATTTAGACATTTTAGTTTTCAAGAAATGATTAGGAGCTATGCGAAATTTTGATCTTGTGTTATCTATGTTTAGTAAATATTATTTCAATGATATATTGTGACTAACGTATTTTTGTACTAATAGATAATTTATGCAAATATCTATATGTCTTATACAGAGAGAAAATGACTGTTGCAACAAAGAATATTGTGACTGAGTTAAATAAAGGCAAGAAACTGAACGGTGATAACTTTGATATTTAGCATAGAAGAGTTTAGTACATTCTTAAAAAATAGGAATGTTTGGAAGTTCTACATTACACTATAAAAGAACTAGAGTTTGGCGATACTCCTTAATAGCTGAAAGATCATGAGGCAAACAGAGCCTAAAAAAAGAAATATAGCTGCGCTCACATTACATTGCTGAGTTATATGCAGAATGATCTGATAATTGAGTTTGAGGTATACCAAACTACTCATGAAATGTGGAATGCTTTGAAGGCAAAGTTTGGAATGACTTCATCAACAAATCTTAGGCAGTTTATAATCAAATTTGACACATATGTGAAAAAATAACAACACTTGATGAAACAATATCTAAGAAAGATGTCAAACATGATTAATGAGTTGAAATCTGCTGGACATACATTGACTAATAAGCAACAGATACAAGTTGTCATTAGATCATTATTTCAAAGTTGGGAGCCGATGAAAATGAAGATGACTCACAATTTTAACATTAAAATATTTAAAGATGTTAGGAGTCATATTGAGTTAGAGGATGAGTGTCTGGAGGTAGCTAGATCTTTTTGATAGTCTTATGTTGCTGAGTCCTGTTCAAACAGGGTTTTTGACTCCAAACGTGAAAGGAATAGGAGGTCTTTCAAGAAAAGAATTCCAAGTTTCAACAAAACCCAAATTGATTGTCACGCAGTGGAAATAAAAAGGATATGAGCAATCAGACATGTTATAATTGTGGCAAATTGGACCATTATATTCGTGAATACACTGAGTCTAGAAAGGTATTACTTGATCCTTTTTCATATGATGTTTGTATTTCTAGTAATGTTATATTTGCTGAATAGAATCCTTTTTAAACTCTTGAATCAAAAGCAACGGACGACATCGCTAGAGATAGAGGGTCATTTGTCAAATATTATTGAATCTCAGTTGATTCAAAATGGATATATGTAGAAAATAATGTCAAGATTGTTATAAAAGGTATCGACACTTATAAATTGCTTTTGAAAGATAGTCACACCTTGTTCCTACATGATGTTTTATATATACTGGATATTCGACGTAACCTAGTGTCGGCTCTCGTCCTCATGCGTTTGGGTTTTATCTTGAACTTTTATAGTAATGTTGTACATATTTATCTTGACATTTAGTATATTGATTCTATGCACCTTGTGGATGATTTTCTTGTACTAGATGTAGTGCAAAGTAATGAAAATCATGATGGCTGTGTTTCTCTGATTACATCATCTGATGACCATAATGTGGATATAAATGTATGGTATGCTAGATTGGGCCATATTGGATAAGAAAGAATGCTCAGGCTAGTTAAACAAGAACTTTTAGATAGTATCTCAAAAGTAAATTTGTTAATATGTGAGCATTATTTAGCATAAAAAGCAACAAGAAAACCATTTGGTAAGGGAACTAGAGCAGACCTTCCATTGCAATTAATTCATTATGATATATGTAGTCTAATGAATGTGAAAGTAAGGCATGAAGTATTCTATTTTATCACTTTTATTGATGATTTTAGTCGTTTTGATTATATTTATTTGATCTATCATAAGCCAGAAGTATTAGATTGTTTTAAACTATATTTGAGATGGGTTGAAAATTAATTAAACAAAACAATTAAAATGATGAAGATAGATCGTGGACATGAGTATTTGTCAGATCAATTTAGGGATCTATGTGATGAAAGAGAGATAATTCGACAGCTCACTGTTTCTGATACTCCGTAACAAAATGGTATTACATAAATAAGAAATAGAATCTTGTTGGACATGGTTAAGTAGCAAGGTTAGGTCAATGATGGTACAAACGAATTTGTCAATCTCCTATTGGGAAGATACTTTATTGGCAGTTGCTTACATACTTAACCGTGTGTCATCTAAATCAGTTACTTCCACTCCCTATGAATTTTAGCTACGTTAAAAGCCTGATCTAAGTTGTTTGTGGCCCTGTGGTTAGCAGCATATGTTCATGATCGAAACTATAAATATGAAAAATTGGATCCTAAAGGAAAAAAATATATCTTCATTTAATACTCTAAATATTCAATGAGATATGTGTTCATTAAAGAACACGACGATGGAAGTGTAATTGAAATAGAGTCAAGAGATGTCACATTTTTGCAAAATGAATTTCTATCGAGAGATGAAATTGATAAGTATTTTACTTTATATGAGATGTGACATCCTGATAGTATTGACATTCCAAATAGTTTAACAATGAGAAATGAGGAGATAATTCATTCTCTTAAATCTAGTGGGAGCAAAATTTCATCAAATAATTCAATTTTATGAGAAATTCAATTACAAAAAAAAGTAGTCGTAAAAGTATTGCCCATTGTCATTTTGAGATTGAAGGCGCAACTTTTATAATAGCTCCACTTGATGAAAGTAAGCCTAAAACATTTGAAATGGCTATTTCATCAATCAATATAGCAGAGTAGGAAAAGATAATGAAATAGGAAATAGAATCTATAAAATCAAATCAGGTTTGTGATTTGGTTGATTTGTCTTCAAAGTGTAAGACTATTGGGAACAAATGAGTTCTCAAAATCAAATGTATGGCAGATAGATCTATTAAAAGATTCAAGATATATTTGGTTGCTCAGGGCTATACCAAGAAGAAGGTATTGATTATGAATCGGACTAAAGATGGCTAAGGGTTTGTTGTGGGATTTTCTGGGCATTAACGATATTAGAAGCATTATGACAGAGAAAGAAATACAAGGCATCAAGAGCGACATGCTCTTAGGGAATGATTATATCCTTTGATCGGCTACTAATGAAGACAGGGCCAACAAGGCATCGAAGACATGAGTTCTGATGTATAAATAATGTGTCAAATACGAAATAAAGGTACCATATACGGGTGATATTGGTCACATTTTGCTCCGTTGGAACATTTTTTCGATGATGTTGATTCTTAGTGCTCGATACTTGGTGATAGCAGTGATGTCGTTAATGAGCTTTTGTTGCCTCCACTTTGATTTTGACATCTTGGTGTCTGTATTTCCTCTTAAGATGTGTGCTCGTGGGGGTCCCATTGAAGGGTGGTTTAACCTGTAAACTAGGGTGAAATCTGACTAGCAATTCTGATATAAGGAGACCATTGATAAGAGTTGGATGGACAAACACTTCTTTGTATGCTTTCGGCCCGAGAGGATTAATGAAAAAATTTGATCATTCTATCTTGAGCAATCGTTTAGAATTCCATGTTTATGGTACATTGCATCGCTTATACCATCAGGAAGATAAATCTCTAGTTGACAATTCGCTCGTTTGAGAGAGAGTGGACTGTGCCTACTCGGCGGGGAGATATATCCCTTGTCGTTGGTATGTTTGCTCGATAGAGTGGACAGTACCTACCTATCGGGGAGACATATCCTTTTTTGTCGGTACGTTCGTTCGATAGAGTTGGTTGTGCCTACCCATCAAGGAGATACTTCCCTTGTTGGTATGTTCATTCGATAAAGTGGGCCATAACTACCTATCGGGTAGACGCATCTATTATTGTCGGTACGTTTATTCAATAGAGTGGGCTATACCTACCCATTAAGGAGATACATTGCTAGTTGTCGGTACATTCATTCGATAGAGTGGGCTATACCTATCCATTGAGGAGATACATCCCTAGTTGTCGATACGTTTGTTTGATAGAGTGGGCCACACCTACTCATTGGGGAGTACATCTCTAGTTGTTAGTATGTTCGTTTGATAAAATGGGTCGTACCTAGCTATCGGGGAGATACATCCCTTTTTGTTGATATGTTCGTTTGATAGAGTGGGCCTCCGTACATTCATTTAATAAAGTGGGCCATACCTCCCCATCAGGAAGATACGTCCTAGTTGTCGATACGTTCATTTGGTGTATTTGATGACACGTGCTCGGTGTGATTCGTTTATTATGAGAGATTAATAAAGTGAATCGTTACAAGTGAGATAGTCTTGTTGTAGTTAGTGGAACAAGTAGTAAGACTAGGCATCGTAAGATATCCAGCCAGTAGTTCTACGAAAATAATCATAATAGAGAGAGGTTTAGGATTACTTAAGAGGCTTTGTCAGGGATTCCAGTCACAGGACAACAATCCAATACCGGTGGAGGTCTTGAACTTGACTTTCATATATTTCGTGTTTGGTAGTGCCTCAAAGGCATTCAAACCAGGTCGACCTAGAATGATGATATAAAGCGAGGGTAGCTTGACCATGTCGAATGTCATTGTAGTTGTTGCATGATTGGACGAAGTCCCAAGAGTGACGGGAAGCGAAATGATGCCTTTCAAGTATATTCGATCACCTGAGAGTCATTTGATTGGTTCGACATGAGGCTGTAGATGCATTTGAGTGAAGCCCACCTACTGAAGAGCTTTCCAATAGAGGAGGTTACAGTTAGCCCCCTGACCCACGAAAATTCTCCTTACTTCATATTTTCCAATCTTTGTGGTGACGACAAGAGAATCATGTCAGTCTGGATCGACTCCAACCAGATTATTGTTGCTAAAATCAATCATTGGTCTTTTCTTCTTAGATTGCTTCTCGGCACATATGGCAAGGACTTCCTTATATGTGGAGCTTGACAGCTCGACCTTGTGAAAGATTGCGGCCACTGTCCGCCCGGTCTCATTCGGTCGTATGTATCCCCGATCATGTAATGCCATTAAGATGTGAGTTGTATGATAAGGGTCTAAGGGATCGTACTCGCTTTGTACTTGGAGAATTACTCTGTCTGGTCGATTGCATGCGTCTCCTAGAGTGGGTTGTTCGCCTTGCTCATTCTCGCGCCTCACAATATGTGAGCGCTGAGGAGGGAGGCCTTCCCTTTGTATGTTTATAAATCTCTAGAGTTGTCTGCTTCAAATGAGAAACTCGAGTTCATTTTAAAGTTTCTTATATTCGATTGTCAGATGGCCATAGTTCCGATGGAAATGACAGTATCGCATTTTATCCTTTTTCGAATTGTCTTTCGTGGAGCAAGGGGCTATCTGACGTAACACTTATTCTGGATCTGAAGCAGAACTTGACTTGGTGTCTTGTTCAAAGGAGTGAAACTCGAGAACCTTCGTTGTTGAGGAGGCCTTTGTCGGGCCCTCTTAGGCGAGAGCTATTGGGGCGGTTGACTGTGTTCATTCCGAGTTGGTCGGTTTCGTCATCTATCGAATGCTTTAGCATCTTCTATGGTGATGTACTTTTTAGCACAAGCGTAAAATTCCTGGATGGTAGACGGGGGTTCTTTATAGTAGATGTTTTCATCCCCGATGGCCGTAACCCAGTTAGCAATGTTGCTAATGTGATGGAGTGGTGTAAGTTCGAGACCTTCATCATCTCAGTTTTGAATTTATTAAGAAAATCTCTTAGTGGCTCGTCATCTCTCTATCATAATGAGAGGAGAGATGTGGACTTCCTCTTAGCCTCCTATTGATCATGAAGTGTTTCTCGAACTACTACCGAAGTTGAGAGAAACTCTTGATACTGAATGAGGGGAGTGAATTGAACCATGTTAGTGTATTGCCTTTCAGGGTTGTAGGAAAGTGTTTGCACATAGTTATATCCGACATGTCTCTCGAGACCTTTATAGTTACGAAATGAGCCACATGGTCCTGGGGGTCAATAGTGCTATCATACCTCTCAATGGGATGGAGAAGCATGTCATGAGACATTGGTTCTATAGAAACTTTGGAATAAAACAGAAAACCTATTAAGCCAGTTTGTCTCTTCTCGTGTTGGCTCGTTTGAGTTTATCTACCATGAGTTCCTTAACCTGTTTCCTCAAATCATCAAGGTTATGTCGGGAAGTCACCGATGATTCTTGGTAGATGAGCTCAAACGAGCCTAGAGAGAAGAGGATGAATGGAAAACCTAAAGCCTTTGTTGGTACATGTGACTTGATCCATGAGAAGAGGATTATGCTTTTGGTTTGAGGGTACAACTGAACTCCTTTAACTGTTTCCTCATACCTTGCAACTTGGATTCAAGTCATGCCATCTAGGGTCGAGTAGCCCTTTCTGGGAGGCTGGAGCAAGTGGTGGAATCGATTAATTCTGTTTTATGATTGGTGGTTGAGTTTCAGGTTGGTTAACAATAGCAGGAGTCCTGGCGGGATTGTCTGGTGCTGCAAGTTGGATAGTGTCTACTGGAGTAGCGATGTGCCCTTCTACCTGGTTGTGGCTTTAAACGTGGTTCTAGTCCTTCTCTTGGGAGACATGATGAAGTATGAAACAAGCTCCTTTCAAGTCTATTTCCACAGAAGGCACCAATTTATTGGAGGTGAGTTTGGCTCCACAGATAATAGCTTTGCTGAAATATGTTGATTGGCCATCTATCGATCTTGATTAATGTGACCTACAAAAAGCCATTGGAGGGTGCTCTGATAGGGAAGATTCTGACACTCAAGTCAAAGAGTGGTTTTCAAAAAGAGAAATAGACTAAAAGAGAACTTTGATATGCCTTTGTTTGCTATGTGTAAGTTCAGAGAGTGTACCTGGTCGGTTGTCTTAATGATGTATATATAGTCTGTCTCTATATGAGTTTTGTATGCATTCAGAGCATTTGAGTTCTAATTTTCTTACGGAAGTGTCCCGAGATTACGCGGATCATAGTGAGAGATTTCCAAAAATTTAAAATGTTACATAAGGAAATTCAGATTATCAAAAGTATATAGTTGGACATTTGGTATATATTCATTCTTTTGCTCAAGCATGACCGCCATTTTTCCCTTTTGGGATGAGGCACTTTCATTGAGGTTGTTATAGTTAATAGCTGCAGAAATGGCATTGCTTTATTATGTGAAATAGATATAATGCAGCAGCAACAATAATAATAATTTGGATAATAATTTGGATCTTAATCACAGATATTGGGATCGGTTATTTATGAGATTGGGATCGGTTATTTATGAGACGAAAACATATATAGTGCAGCAAAAATATTGGAAAAAAAGTGCACTGAGAACAGGAGAGAGGGGATGGGGGAAGGAAAGCCATAACTGGGGCTTTAATTTGAGAAGAATCAAATATGTATAGATCTATCGGTTGATTCTTATAAGCTGGATTCTACATTCCTTCCGATGGGTATAATTTCATCCTCTTCTTTCGCCCTTGGCAAAAGGTTAGAGTGGGAAACCATTAACGCTCCTTTTAGCATTTCCATGAGGACCCTATCGTTGTGGAATGCCTGAATTGAACTATAGTTACTGCCCTTTGGATGAGCCAATCGCTGCAATCCCACTGTGATGTCAAGCAAGAACAACCTCCCTCTAAACAAATCAGTGCAAGACCTATATTTGCAATTAATTGCATTTAATCAGGATCAAACCCGAGATCTCTTGGCTGCGGAAAATGCAGCTGGTCCACCTGAGCTACCACCGTAATGGTGTGCATATTTCTCTTCCTATCATTCTGCTCCAACTGCTTCAAAAGAGCAGCTCAGTTCAGGACAAGTTATTAAACCTTGCATACAAGCAGGAAAAACAAAGTCATGATTCTGAGACCTTTCAAGTACTATAAAGGTCTATTGAAAGCCCTCAAAGAAGCTTATTCTACGAATTGAACATATAAAAAGGATACTAAGGACTTGACTTCACCACCGTTGCCCAAAAATATCACTTTAAACCACATATCAAAGCTTCTGACGCTGCACACTGAGGAAAAATCCATGAGGTCACATTTTCACTATAAGAAAAGAGTAATCTTGAGCAACGCAAGCTATATTACCTTATAGAGTCCTCAAAATCTGCACAGGCCTCGAGCACATATAAGATTCACAAGCTCCAAAGGAAAATACATCTATCTCAAGAAAAGTAATAGGAATAATTCTAACAAAGCTTTTCCTTTTTTTTGGGCCAAATTTCACAGGATATCAACTGGAATTTCCCCTTTAGTCAATCAACAAGGGCTATAGCAATGTGTTTGGTGCTGGAAGGCCGAGGAAATCAACCATCTGAAACACCATTCACCAAGAAAATCTAGTCTTTTAAGACTAATTGCCACAACCCACATAACTTGTTATTTCACTGCCTTGCACGTTATAGATGTACCCAATTTGAAATGCAATGTAAAGCAAAATATCAGACTGAAGCAAACCAAAGGGGATGAATCAATCTTGTTCTTTAGCTACCCTAAACTAAATTATCTCCTACTCAGAAACACAGAAACTAGTCCAGAATAGTCGGAGCTCTCTCATTAAATGAACTTGGTAGAAGTATTGGTCTGTGAGTGCTTGTGGCAAGACTGAAATCAACCATTCTTGTAAATGAGGAAGAGAATTTCTATTTATAAATTACCTTTTGCACCGATTCATGAAGTATTTCTCAAATAATGGTTCATAATATACAGAGTTATGCCTCATTGTTCACATACTCTAATAGTACATTTGGCATTTGGTTTCAAGAATCATATCATGGCTATATTGAGCTTCATGGCTTTGTTCTTTCCAGAGTGAGGATCTGCTCTTATCAAACTTCCACAAGAGTTGAATGAGGCAATCTGATTCTTTAATATCCTTCAGGGCAACCTTGTTTGCCTGCCTCAAAATGACTCAATTGCATCATGAAGCATGGAATGAACCTTCATTGCTCTTCCACATAAACCATCAAGAAGAGCTCACAAGCTGTGTAAAGGTCTTAGACCAGACATCAGTTTCACCCACTTCCTGATAGGCAGATGCCACCAATGCTTCCCATACAGAAAGCTCTGGCAATCTGTCTTGGCTAATCATCTCCTCCAACCACATCACTGCTTCATATCTCCTATCAACCGAGCAAAGACCCTTAATAAGAACATTAAAAGTGTGAACGCAAGGCCAATATGATTTATTCAACATCTTCTCCAAAACCCTACTTGCCTCCACAAATCTATCTTCTCGGCACAACCCATGGACAATAATGCTGTAGGTATTTTTATCAGCTACACAATCAGCCTTCCTAGCCATCTTGTGTAAGTATCTAGCAGCCAACATTGCTCTCCCTTCATCACAAAGGCCTTTGATCACTTCATTATACATTCTCACAGTGGGAACACTATTTCCCTCAACTATCTCCTTTTCAATTACATTAACAGCCTCTCCAACTCTACCCTCTCTACATAATGCAGCAACTTTGGCTTCATAAACTAAAACCTTTGGCCTAAACCCTTTCTCGCACATTTCATTGATCACTCTATTGCCGTCACCAATCTTACCCTCTGAGTAAAGATCAATAGCCATTGCACTAAAACTACTGCTACTGGGAACACCACCTTTAAACAGAGCCTCTGTGATATACCTCTTGACCTCTTCAATATCATACCCATCAAAACGACCATCAAACTCAATTCTTTTACGACACTGTTTTGGTGCTTTAAGACCCTTCCTCAAAATCTTCTCAAGTAGCTCAACAGCCTCCTCAACTTTCCCATCATCACACAAAGCATTCAACAATGTCCTATAAATCACAACATCTTCTCCACTACCCTTTTGGGAAATCCTCCAAAACATTGAATACAACAAATGGGTTGCCTCAGTTAACCTATTTTCGTCACACAAACCCTTCATCAGAATCCTATAAGTCTCTCTATTAGGAAAACAACACTGTCTCTGCAACATTTCATCAAACACTTCTAGCGCAAGAATTGATTTTTTGGACTCACACAGAAATCCAATCACCAAATTCATTGACCCAACGCGCGATTTCACTTCCCAACCATGAGATTTCTCCAAAAATATCTGATAGGCAATCTCAAATTCGTTTCTTTTTAAGCAAAATTTCCAAAAGGGTATTCAGGGAGTTAGTCCAATTGATGCAATTGAATTGGGGAAGTTCATTGAAGAGCGAGACGGCATCGTTTAAGAGTCCGGCATTGGCGTAGGTTTTGATTGTATAGCTAATGAGAGAGTCTTTGACTTCGCAGGAATCGTGTTTCATTTCACTTATTACTTGTTTCATTTCAGGGAATTTGTGGGATTGTCCAAGGATGTTGAGAATGGTGGAATAGACGAGGCCATTGTGGTGGTAATTGGGGTATTTGGATTTGGCAGTGTTGAAGATTTGGAGGGCTATTTGTGGGTTTTTTTGGGCTTTTAGGATTTGTTTGAGAAGGGTTGGGGTTAGGACTCTTGGCCATCGAACGTTCATTGCTCTGCGGTATGCCAGTTTGCTTAGACAGAGGAGCGGATGACCGTAGAATGACACTTTATTTTTCAAACCACAATTTATTAATTGATCTATATGATTTTCTTGTGAAAGTTATTATCCATTCTTATCGCGCGTTCACTGACTTGCAATTCGCGCAAAAAAAAATTAAGAAATCGATATTTAAAATTATATTTTGATTTAATTATTATATTTATTTTTAAAATAATTTTTTAATATAATTTATTTTATTTTTAAATTATAAATTACACGTCAATAAAGTAACACGGTAGGTATTATGATATTTTTATTTTGTTTTGTTTTTGCTTTTTTTTTTTTTTTTTTTTTTTTTTTTTTTAAATCGTTGGTGAAAGATAGGCGAGGGATGGCGAGAATAGCTAGTTTGTGTTTTTGACAAGATGGATAGTCTCCGCCTGCCGTAGAAATCACTACTACACTAAGCTCTGTTGCCCAACAGAACACTTTTTCTGCCCTCGACTAGTGCTGAAAATAATTCTCATAGGCCTTGTTTTCCGAGCGGGGCAAACATTTAACTTTGAAAGGACACTCCAATGGCATCACTTCAAGTAAATGCCGAAGCATCTTTGTTGTGCGGTGCTTTTTAAAGTAATGAGATTTACTTGTGTGTTGTCACGACCGAGCAGAACAATTGTAAAGCGAAATCAGTAAAATGAGCAACACAATGAGACAAACAATAAACTTTATTAACTAATAATATTATTGAGTACCCTAAACTACTCTAAGGGTCGAGATTATTTCTCATTTTGGTCGTGAATCCTTGAACCCCTAAGAGTTTTATAAGCATTTAGGCCGGAAACATTGAAATTTTTTGAAAAAATATATGAGATTTTATGAGTTAAATATTTTTCAAGCTCTAAAATATTATTTTTAGTACAAAGTGATATAACTAAATGATATCGAATTAAAAAAGAAAAAGATAAAAATTGAGAGATTCTACCATTTGATTTATCTTTAAAAAATTATTTGCTCTCAAACATTATATACTATCATGATATGTAATGAGCTACGCTATGGTTCTTTTTAGATTTTGACCTACTCTTCAATTCTTTTGAAATGATAAAATATGGAATGACAAAACAACAGAAAGTAGTCAAACATGTATTGTTATAAAATAAGTCTACCATTACAAAGAGCTACTATATTTTTTTGTGTATATTATCATTCGATATTTAGATTTTTATCCTAATTAATGCGGATTAATCTACTGTTGGACTCGTCATGGGAAAGGTCCAAGGGTGTTTTTTACAAAGAGCTACTATATATATACTAAATCTCGAGTTGCGATATAAAACTCTTACATTGAGACATCATAATTTTTCAAAGTTTCTGTAAAAATATCTCATCTTGACACTACGTAGACGCTTGAGAACCCAAGTTTACCAAAAAGCAGGAAATTATTGTTGCCAGGTATAACATATTCTTGAACTTTTTAGATCATGTTAACAACTTATTCAGTTAAAAACTTCCCACTGAAGAATGAAGAGGTTAGACAAGATCACAGCCCCTTCATTTCTTTTACTTCTTTCCTAGAGAAAGAGAGGAAATCAGTTGTTGGAGAGGAAAGAAAGAGGGAGAAAAGAGGAGACCGGAGAGAGAAATAGAGGAGATGAGCAGCCAGAGAGAGAGAGAGGAGAGGGGAGAGCACATGTTCCATTGTTTGCCCATCCTCCTTGACCCAAGAAAACATAGTAATAGTAGTAATAGTTTGACCATCCTTTGTTCAAGATATGAAAGTTTGGAGGCTCTCGTTCTCAGAAGAGAATATGAGAGTTCCTTTCACCCTCATTCCAATTTGGCCAAAATATTATGTGAACCAAAAAGCAGAGCATTCACTTGACAAACCAGTTGCTAAGCATGCGTGTATACATGTGCCACTTCATTGGATCAATGCTTACTCCGACGTCTTTGATTTTTATTTTTTTATTTTTTGCCCCTATTAATTATGGTCCAAGGTAATTTTTATCTTTCTGAACGAGTAAAAAGCAAGTCATTTCTATTCATTGTGCGTTCTAGGCATGATTGCCCACCAAGGTTCATCATTGCAGGCATAGGATGCAGAAGATAAGGGAAAAAGAGAGCCTTCCATGGTGACTGAGTTCCAAGTTTTGAAAAATGTCACTTTGCAATCCTTGCGTATTGATGACCTTCAACAAACAAAGAAATTACTAATTTTGCTATTAAAATCTATTAAAAATGTATAGAATGAATTTGAATTTTACTTATATCTGAGATTGGATAATTTATATACAACTCAGTTACTTTGAACTAAAAGAGGAAGTCATCTCTTCAGGGGACATACAATAAAACTGGAAAGAAGGAAGTTAATACTAGGGATTCATTCAAGATTTTTTTGTTTCATTTGAGAATCCAAGTTAGTACTGAAAGTTCAATCAGATGGCAGTAGCCAAATAAGAATATTTTTATGACTGAGCAAAAAGAAAAAGGGTTTAAAAAAATGTCTAAAAAGGGCAATCCAAGCTTTGTGGTCTTTGAGATACTGTTAAAGCAAGCTGCAGAAGAAGTATGGTGTGTGATGTGATGACAGATATTTACCCTCTGCAATCATCTCCTTGGATTCTTTTTTCCAACTTATTCCTTTAAGCAGAAGCTTCTTCACATTCAAAAGCACTTGTTCTATTACAGGGTTGCATGCTTGACTTTGAGACAGAAAAAAGTAGCCAAACACAACCATTAAATCCCCACCCTATTTTGAGATCCCTTGGATTCCAAACAAAATACTTCCAATCCAGAAAAAGAAGAAAAAGGTGATTTCCGAAAAGAATGCTAACTAAAAGTGAAAGCTGAAAGGTTAAAAGTAGATAAATTAACTTAAACAATTGAGATCAAAAGAGAGACACCATGCTTTTTTTCCTACCAATCCTATCCCCAAAAGTATCAAATCATAAATAATGAAATAAATAAATGCCAAAGTTAAGGGCTAAGCTATCCGAGCTTTGCCTTTTTTGGTTAAAAGACATAAAAGCTATCTTTCAACCAATTCAACTAATATAGACAGGAGTATGTCATTGAGTGCTCTGTGCATTCCTTGACATAATCAGCTAATAATCAGAAGACTAGGTCGAATCCAAAGCCAATATCTGGATTCTTACCTTAAGTGAATACAAGAAATGAGAATGATTTATGTCCTAGTAGTAATAATACCTACTAACTAATGACCTAATCAAACTTGTATTACAGAGAATGGCAATGATAATAATACCCACTTAAGCCCAATTTAAAGACCATTAGCGAAGGTTCCGTGATTCATACTTTCTCCTTGCCCATCATTCCTTATCAATATGAATCAGTCATTGCATCTGTCTTCTCATTATTCCCATTTACGACCAATGTTGTGATTTCTCAATGTTGTTAGTCTTTTTGTAAAATGCGACTCTTGGAAATTAGGTTGATGAATTCTGCTCAGAAGCAGGTTCTGTGGCTTGAGAAGCACCTGGCCCCGGTCCAGCAACTCCTGCTGTTGTTGTCACAACTGTTTCATGTCACATTGCAATATATGCCAAAGATTCTGTACCCCAAAAAAAAAAAAAAAAAAAAACGCTGCATATGAAGAATGACCTCACAAACCTATGCCTGTAGTTGCAGGAGGAATTGAAGTAGGAAGTGAGAGTATCCCCATAGTGCCATATTGCTGGGGGAGAGGGATATGGTAACATCTGAGGAAATTGAACTCCAAAGCCTCGTGCTTGACTACTCTGCGCATACTGTGTATAGAACGGATGAAAATTGTAGTAAACCCCATGAGGGCCTGATGCACTTGTGGCATAGTAAGGCGAAATTTGCTGACATCCATAAATACTGTAATAATTCTGCAAAAGAAAAAAAATGAAAAAAAAATCTAAGCGATAGCATTCTAAGTTTTGAGTAGTAAGAATCTAACAATAATGATGTGAAAACTTACCATGGGATAAATGGCTTCTTGAGAATAACTTGTATATCTGCATTATGTATCAGAATGAAATCATGAGAAGAAGATGCATATAAAATTATAAAAAAATAAAAAAAATGACACGAATAGTTTTTTCTTGGTTTTACCCATAAGCAGAATAAGGAAGTGTGTATTGACCGGAGTGCTGATGGAAATATGTTGATGAGGAACCATGATATGGAGGAGGAACCATCAATCCGGTTGCTGGTCTAAATCTTTCTGTACCTGAAACAATTTTTTTTTTTTTTGGGTTTTTCCCAAATGTCAAAACAAACAAAAAGGGCTTTAAATATTTCTGCTGTTTTGGAGATTAAGTACAAATCTTGAGTTGGGTATGTTATCATGTGAAGGTCAAAGCCTTTATACAATATAAGTTATTTTGTGGAGCTTATACACATTTAGCAATGCAGGTTTCATGACACCTAGAATCAATCTTTCCAGGTTTCAACTAAATGACCAAACCTAATTCAACAATGTTTGATCCAACAGAACATCTCAACTAGATTGAAGATTGGGATTTCAAAAACAAACTCAAATTTAAAAACTAAAAGTATTAGGGAAAAAAATGTAGAAAGACTAAATGAAGAATATAGAACAAACCATGATAAGGCGGAGGAGGCCTAGTCTTGTGTGCACCCAGTGATGCTAGATTGCAATTTGCTCTTCTACCATCTATTATTGGAGATGGATTCTGACAAGCCCTCCTTGCAGATTCTGGATCTCTAAATGTGACCTGCAGAATAAACCATTTTTTAGGATTGACCAAAAAACAATGTAAATGATTAAAAATTGTGGTGCAGGAAATGGGGCTTACAAAGCCATAACCCTTAGATCTTCCAGTGTTTTTATCAGTAATAACCACAGCTTCCAGAATCTCTCCAAATTGCTCAAAATACCTTCTCATTGCATCTCTCTGAGTCTCCCAAGCCAAACCTCCAACAAATATTTTTGTAAATGTTGTGTCACTATATTGTTGTCCACCATAATTACCACCACCACCACCACCACCCACCATCGGAAATTGCCTTTGTTGAGCCATCATTAAATCCCAAAAAAAAAAAGAGCCCCCAAAAAAAAAAAAAATTTATCAAACACCAAATACAAAACCCCAAATCACAACATCATAAACCCAGATACAAAATATTAAAAAAAAAAAAAAACCCAAATCACAACATCAGAAAAATCAAACCCTAATACAGAAAAATCAAAAAAAAAAAAAAAGTATGAGGTCACAAAAACAAAAAATCAATTTGAATTAATGGCAATTAAAATCTGTCAATCAACTTCTCCTGTTCTAGTACAAGTATGACCTTTTTTTTTTCAAGGCTTAGCCTGTAACTGCTTCTTTCTCACAACTACAGAGGGAAAAAAATATCATTACAGTTGTGAAAGGGAATGGAGAAGAGAAGAGAAAGAAGGAAAGAGAAACCCCAGCAAACAATTTATATATATGATGGTGAAGCACATGAGAGCAGAGAAAAAACTTGAATTAAAATTAATTGCAAAAGGGAAAAAGAAGTTGTGTGTAGTGGGAACCCACAAAACCATAGTCGTAGACAAGGTTGTCCAATAAGAGAAAAAAAGTTAAAAAGAATGTATTTACCTTTTTTGTCAATGAGCCCACTTTCCTCCTCTGTTACTTATAGATATTTGGTGTGGGTCTGCACACCACCTGCTTCGCTGTCTTCAACCTTCCATCTCTCTCTCTCTATTTTGTGTTTTGTGTAATGTATGGCATTTTGAACATTTGAGAAGACACCATAACCTCTGCAACTGCAGCTCTTCTATTAACAGAAAAACTAGTGGTAATCAAAAAAATAATAAAATGGGTTATGCTTAAAAAAAATGGTGTTTTGTCTTCCAGGGCGTGACACTACAGAACTTTTCCTTCTCTCTTTTTCTGGGATAATTTTTTTTTATTCAGAAAAATATTTATTTGAAATCTCAAATTTGATAAATGAAGGAAAAAATCTGAAAACCCCTAGATTTTGTGTTCATGAAAGGAATTGAACGACTTCAATAAGTGTAGAAAGGAAAATGTGCAGGCATTGCAAGACATGTCGGCAAAGGAAAATAGTAAAACAAAAAGGAAGGGGAAGAAAATGAATTTCCAAATTATATTGATGGCCAAAAATGATCAAAATATTGGCCATCAATTTGGATTCCTAAATTGGGGTTTTTTGGGGGGAGGGAATCCTTTACGACCTAGTATTATTGGAGATCTCTCTCTATTTTATTAATTTTGTTTCTAATTTTTATAGTTTTGGTGGAGATAAAATGGCATTTCCACTAACTTTGAGCATTATTTTAAAAATTTTACTCAATTTAAATCACAATCATTATTTTAGGGGAAAATTACATAGAAGTTTAACATAAAAATTTAATTAAAACTTTAAATTTTATTTTATTATAATTGAATGTTAAAACTTCGAAACACATACGAATGAGTTTTTTAAATTAATGTCGCTAATGATATGGATATTATATGCTGACATGGTATGTTTGGTTTCTTAAGTGGAGGCTGACATAGGCATAAGATAGTGACGTGTCATATGACACGATGGCAGAAAATTTTTTTCTGTCAAAATATAATATTAACATCGTCATGTCAAATTAAGAATTCAATAATTATATATTTAAAAATTTAAAAATTCAACAATAATATTTAAAAGTTCAAAAATTTAATTAAAATATCCATCAAATTTTATTTTTTTTTTCATGATCATTATATAATGTTATTATCAAATCTTAGAACTCAACCTTAGGATCGTGTGGAAACAACAACCTTAGGATTGTGTGGAAACAATGATTATAAATACACATAATAGGTAAATAACTAAATTATCTAAAAATTAGACATGTTTAATTTATAGTTATTGAAAATTTATAAAAATAATTTATTTTAATATAAAATCAAATAATATAAATTAAAAAAAAAAAACCTTCCAAATAAACTATTAGTCCGATCACAGTTTTTCTACATATAAGCATTTTCCTTATAATTGTGCACTAAATATATAAAAAGTATTTTCTCGCTAATTGTTTTTAGATTCCTTACTTTGGAGATGACTAAACGCTAAGTTGATTGAACAGTTTTAAATGATTTGTTCAAAAAAATTGTTTTCCTATGGAAATTTTATAAGAAGTATCGTAGTGATCGGATTTATAATTTGTTTGGAAAGTTTATTTTTAATTTATATTATCTAATTTTTACTTACATAAAACATTTTTTATAATGTTTCAATAATTATAAATTAAACGAATCTAATTTGTAGAGAGCAATGATTAATTGTTTACGCATTGCTTGTGCCTATGGTTGGTTATTTCCATATATTTCTAGGCTTTAAAAATGAGATTTGATGATGACATTGACAAGAAGAATAAAAAATGTTTGATCAAAATTTTGATTAAATTTTTAAATTTTATTTACTGTAATTGGGTTTTTTAATTTTAAAATATGTAACAAATCATTGGTTTACCACATAGATGATATGCTGACTTGAAAATTTTTTTGCCTAACATGTCATGTAACATGTTAGTACCCGACATTTTTTTTTTTCTCAATCACCTGGTATTCAAAGTTTCATTTTGATTAATCTAGATTAACTGTTATCGAACCCTTTAGAGAGTCTCCCAATGTACTCTATTTTATTCTCATGATGTGTCGAAATCATACATAAGAGATTTCAAAGCTTTTCCTATTAAACCAACGAACGTGTTCACATTAGCACACACTCAGCAACTAAGCATGTCATTTTAGCGCATAATGTCCATGTCATTAATAGTGCCGATTCAAAATTTTAATTATTACATATTTTAAAATTTAATCATATCAAAATACAATTTAAAAATTTAATTAAAATTTGAAGTCATAATTCAGGACTTTACATATAATTTTCCCTCCTAATGGTCCCATAAGCAAATTTCACAAAAAAATGCTAAGTAGTCACAATATTCTTATTAATTAGTTACTCTTGACCAGCAATTTTCTTTAAATGTATTAAATGAAGGATTTGGAAACTTTGAAGTATTTATAATATCCACTTAAGAAAACCTTTTTGAGAGGGTAAAATAACTTAAAACCAAATAATCAGGACTAACCCTTTGTTAAATAATGAGCCTAAAGTGGGAGAATTGTCATGATCAAAGTAGAGTGCCCATATCTTTTTTTTTTTTTAATTTGCAGGGCGTGAGAAAGAGAGAGAATTTCTAAGTAAATAATCTAATGGTCACAACTCCCTCTTTAATCTAATGATCCCTTATTAAATTGCAATGTGAGAGAGAGAGAATTAGTACTAATCAAATGCTTAGCACAAAATTTTATCGCAAATGGTATCTTATTTTAATTATAGTCATAACATAAAAAACTAATGATTATAGTTTTAATTATTATAATTATATTATTAATATATTAATACCAAAACATTAATAAAACAACATTTATTAGTATTATTAAAGACATCACGACTTCCTTTATGCATTATCACACCTCACGACTTCCTTTATGCATTACCACTCCTACCGGTCAAAAAGTTATAATTCAACTGAGGTTTTGATTTCAAAACTCTTCCATATTTAAAAGAAAAAAATTCCTACTAAAAATAAAAAATAATAAAAAATTATGATTCTAATACGTGGCATTTTCTATACAATGTAATATTTACCATCGGTTACTAGGAATCGCAATTATTGATTTTATGTATATAATAATGCACTTTGCATGAATTTTTTTATTCATAAGGATTGTCTTTAATTCTAAATTTATTGTAATAATTATAATTTTATACTGATTTATTGAAGGATAATATATATTTTAAAAAATATTACAAACTTACTTATGATAAAAATAATTTTTTTATCTTAAAAATAAAATAAAAATAAAAAGTTTAATAGGTCAAAACTTCCATCCATCTGAACACTCCGAGAGGGTACACTAAATTTTATAACATCATGGGTACAATTTTTTTTATAATCGAATTTATTTTCTTATAGAAAATTATATAGGTATATTTTTCTATTCGTATATAAGAATTATGTCCAATCAATAAATCTCAAAAGTGGACACTCAGTTTAGAGAGGAAAACAAGTTGCAAGCGTGGAAACCGGCGTCTCTTGTGGTCAAACTTAGAAACACAGAAACAGGAGAGAGAGAGAGAGAGAGAGATCGATCCGGTAAATAATAATAGAAAAGGAGTGTGGGAATAGAAATCATGTCTGTCGCTGCCAAACAACAATGAAGGGCCTTGGACTAGGACTAGGACTAGGACTGTCTAAGATTGGTCAAACCTGTTCCCTCTCTCTCCCACCCCTTACAAATTTGTCGGCTCCCTCGGCGGCTCTTAATGAGCCTCACCCCACTCGAATGAGGTTTTGATTTTTTTTTTCTTTTTTTTTTTTAAACTATGATATATGATAATTATATTAAAAAGTATTAAATTTAATTTTTAATAAGATTAAAATTTTAAAATTAAAATTTTTTTGATATATGTTATTATAATATATTTTTCTGTTGTAAAGTCACACTTTTATACAAACCTCACGTACATATATATACATACGCATACACCTCGGTGTGTCGGATTGGGTTGGATAGAGAATTTTCTCCGCTTAACACAGTTGATATTTTATACCATGCTTATTCAACATTCTCGTAACTATCAATATCTATAAAATGGTAAAAAAAATTTAATAATTTCTTTTTCCTTTCATTAAAACTCAATAGTCCACAAAAAATTTATACAAGTACATGTGTTCGGTAAAATTTTGGAGACCTATCTAAAATAATATATTTTTATTTATTTTATTCAATTATGTATCGACTAACTCAACTTTTAGGGTATGATATATAAATGTATGATAGATTCGGATTAGTTAATTTTGATTCATTAACCCATCCGTTAAATAAAAAAGGTTTACAAATATCAATCAACATTAATAAAAATTGTCAGAGTAGCCTCTAAGTCAAATTAAGACCAATTGACTCGAATAAATAATGCCTATCTGTCATGATGGAATCTAATATATATTCTAACTTAATTGGGAAATGAAGGAGATGCTAAAAAAATGTCATGTTCAATCCCTTGACCAACAAAAGTGATAATAAGCTGATGCTGGCAAGTCTGAATCAAGCTCAGGCACCGTTGGAACTTGTAATGAATGTGTACCGGTGGAATGTGGGTGCATGTTTGCGAGGAGAGAGAGAGAAAGTGAGTGTGTCAGTAAGTTTTAGTTTATGTGAAATATTTTATCATCTCAATATAATAAAAAAGAGGGAGAAAATATCATGGGAACAGGTATTATGGTTGAAATAAAAGGCTGGCTTAAGAGTTGAGAGAGAGGGGCAAAAGGGCAGCCAAGCTGAGATAATAGAGACCAAGAAGGTCTTGTGAAAGTGATCCACAAAAACCAACATGAGAAAATGTCGTACTATCCACATGAAGGGTGCAGTCCGAGCCAGGCGTGCACATGCCTTTGCCTGCTTTCCATTTTTCCATATTTTTTTTCGTCCCATTCATTTATACCCTTCGCTTTATCCACTTTATTTGTTTATGCCCAAAAAGGTTTAGTTAGTGACATCTAAGCTCTTCTACGATGCTTTCATAGCATTTTGACTCCCCACTTCTTGACCGTTAAATATTGCTTCTAAAGTTTATGATGTGATATCCCTGGAAGGCTGCTCAATGGCGTGAGACTTAACACCATTTCTTGACAATGTGGTCCTTTTGGCATGTGATCATGTGGAGTGGAATGGCAACAAAAAGCTTAATATATAGTAACCTAATCAAGATTTTCTCTCATTGTACATGCCCTGCGCCTCTCTTTCTCTCTCTCTCTCTCTCTCTCTCTAAAGCAGCATTAAAGTGGCTGTTAGGACAGTTGGAGAAAGACTAATATTAATTTACCAAAGTAGACGACAGGCATGTTTTGGATCTTGAATGGCTTTGGTAAGAGCTTAAATGCTCTTGGTTGTGCACAATCGTATAAAATTAAATAAATTGGTTGTTCACTTGTATTTTCCCCAACACTATTTGGGTGTCAGCAAGTAGATCAAAATAATAATGTTAACCCGTCGAAAAAAACATGGTTAATTTACAGACAGATTTAAAGTTATTAGAAAATATTATATATTTTGAAAATATTTATTATTTATTATTTATTATTTTTATATTTTCATATTTATAATAATAATTTTTTATATATAAATCCAATATATTGTAATATTTTATTAAAATAATATATAATTAGAGTTTAATATTTTTATATTACTTTTATTCTTTAACATGTTATGAGCCTCATGTTAAAATTTTTTTATATAGTATTATAGTTTCTCTTGCCAAAAGGTTGTTAAAATATCTTTAGGTTTCTTGATCCATTATCCAGATTCAGTATCATTTATTAGACCATCTGCTAGTCATTTGGCATATACCAAATAATTATACTTTTCAAGACAATACCAATACCAGTAACCAAATGCCGAAAGTGTTTCTCACACGTTCACACATGCTGCCTAAAAATCACTGATTCGATCTACCTACCGGATCTTGTTATTCAGAGATTGAAGATAACTCAAAATGACGTCGTTTTGATCCTTTATTGTTGTCTCTCCACCTCTACCACTTATCATTCTCTGATGAGTTACAAATTATCCGGTCAGCACCACGTGTCTTATAGTCAGTACCATATATTTAGACACGCTAGTCTCCTCGTGTCATTATGTCAGCATACACTTATTGACTTCTCAAAATCAATTTGACTTTCATTATAACATATTGAGTTTGAGAAAGTATGTAAGAGATGCCATATATTTTGATAACATTTGACTTACTTTTATTTTTATATTTTTATATTTGAAACAACAAGTTTTATATAATCTAACATAGTGTGATATTTTACTAAAACAATGGATCATTAAAATTTTGGTCTCTCATGGTATCATGCCCTGACTCTCGGATCAAACACGCGACAATTGCCGCGTTATCTCAACATACAAGTAAACCCTACCTATACACCAAGATAGCGCAAGACATTCATCAATATCCAATCATATTTCAACAATAATTTAATCCTCAAAAATAATTTAGTATGAATTCATCATACAATCAATTATCAACCCAATCCATCCCTATTCAAGCATGCATACAACAATCCGGCCATTCCAATCCAAATAGTCCACAGAATATTAAAATGAGTCCCTACTCAAGGGATTCTTATCAGAATTTCCATCATGACAATTCTCAAAGAAAATTGAAGAAAATAAAAGAAAATATTCTCTTTTTTAATTTACAAAATCATATTTAGTTCACAAAATAATTAAATATAGTATAAAATTTATCTTCAAAAATAATTTCAAAAATTATCTCCCGTTTGGATCCACTAAATACCTTAAACCAAAAGATGACTCATTACCCGATGACGTCTAACAATACAAATTTCTTCAATTCACTTTAAGCATCCACAAATCTCAACTAGACTTTCTCTATAACACGGAAGAGGAGGGGTGAGTATAAAATATACACAGTGAGTGATATACAAATTGTACAAAAATAAGAATTTATATAGTGGATATATCAAACATATATTTTTCAAACTATCATGTTGTTTTCAAATTCATTCAGTAAATACAAACCCAACCATTATTTTCAAAATCATCAAATTCACAATCAATATAATTTAATCTCATATGCATCCAGCTTTTTCATATTTTCAAACAGGGGGCAACCCAAAAATAATTTTTTTCCAACAAAGGTCTACCACAACCTAGGGTGAGATCGCAAAGAGGTTTTAGAAATTTTCATTTAAAAATACCCTCATACTTGGTGTTGGTTATAGTTTTCGTTGGTGGTATAACTAACTATCCTATGTCCTTTAGGAGATATGTTATTCGCTTATAGATGTACCGTCGTGCTTGGTTACATGCCATGTCTATTAACATTAATCCCACTACATCACCCCATCGAGTCGTACCGTAACAGAAAATGACAAGTCATTTTTAGGGGTTCAGTCTCTCACCCTAAACCAAATCACATACACCATAAATCCATATCATGTGTCATTAACTTTAATAATTTCTCAATCATAATAACACACCAATGTATTTATCATCAACAAGTTTACATGACACATTCATTCATGCAAATTACACATGATGCATAGAAATTTCAAACTCTATCTTGAAATATTCCACACATACTAAAACGTATAAATCCAAAAATTTGAAAATCATTTAGAAAATTCAATGAAAGTATTTTTGATAAAAATAAAATTTTCTTATTTAAATACAAATATGAAATCACTCACCTCTTAGAAGGGTGTTCACTCCCAATTCGGAAATCGAACCCAATGTATTCCCTCCTTGGGTTCCAATTGATTATCCTAGATCAATAACCGAATTTCAATGTTAATTCATGTCTATTTCTAGGGTTTATGAATTTTTCTTAATTTATCACAAACCCTAGTTTCTCCGATCCAAAAATATATGCTTTAGTTTCACCATTTACATAATATTTGCATCCATATAAAATTTTCCTTCAATTTTTCCCTAATTTTTATCATCCCTAGGGCTTTGATTCTCCAACAAACTCCTCAAATCTCAAGAATAAATTTCAATTTAGTATTGAGAAGGCTAAATCCAAGATCAAGAAGAGAGAATTACATTTATTTTGTAGTTGGATTGGGTTTTGAAGGTTAGATTTCAAAAACCCTAGTTTTCCTTCTCGTAGAGCAAACTCCAGGTTTTTCTCCAAATGTTATCTTCATATATGGCTTTGATTGAGGTTTTGGATGTTTCATAGAGTGTGTTTAGTGAAAATTTGAGAAATTTGAGAAAGGATTGAGAGAGAGTTGGATGGGAGAGAGGGTGAAAGCCGAGAGAAAGAAGAAAAATGGATGAGAAAGAGAATGAATTTGGGCTTTATTCAAGCCTATTATTAATGAATTAGTTGATTACTATGTTGCTCTTGGTGATTCAAAGGTTTGGTTTAGGGTTGGATGTTCTTTTTGGTCATTTTACACCTTTAAAACATTTGGGGTTGACAGGATAGATCAACCCAAACTTTGGGTAAGGCGACTCGCAAGTGAAAAATCTATATAGGTAGGGCGCCCTACTGTGGAACAAGGTGACCCACTAGTATAAATTTCACCTCAACAAGGTGACCCAATAGTGGGCAAGATGATCCAAATCCACAATTTCTAAGTCTTGGATCGACCCTAGAATAGGAGCAGGGCGACTTAAGATATCGCCACCTTAGATTCCTTAGTCTTTAGGCCATTTGGGTTGACCCAAGCACTTGTGCAGGGCGACCCAACAAATACAAGGCCCAGAAGTTTTTCTCTAGATACTCTTGAGTCGTCTTCCCTTATTGGATAGGGGAACCTAATCATGCCCTTTACACACAAAGGGCATTTCACCAAAGCTATAGGATGACTCGACACCCACCCAAGGTGTCCTACCCCTATTTCTTATGTCTTGGGTCGACTCAACACTTTGCACAGAGCGAATCAAGACCACTAACTCTCAGAATACACTATTCTTCATACCTTTGGATTATCTTTCTTTGTGTACAAGGCGATCCAACTCACACACACTTGCACACAGGTAGACCTAGACACAATCACAAGCCAACCCAAGACCAAAATTCCACAAATAATCCCTCATTTATGCATCCCATGAGTTTCGAATCCAAACACTCCAAATTCTCACAAAAAGCTAATCACCACCAAACTACCAAACCACTCAAACTTTTGTTATTTATGTGGTCCAATAATAAATTTAAAATCTTATTATAAATTTTACCAAAATTACATAAAGGGACAAAAATTGAAAATTTAAACTTCGATTATTTTTTTTTTTTTGGATATTGCGTTCCAAGACAAAAAAAAATCAACTTACAATCTAATTTCTCCCGATATTTATTTAATTATTATTATTTTATTTTGTTTTTTTCTTTGAGAAAATTGAAAAATTATTAAAAAATTTTTAATACAAAATTTTCAGTATTATAACATTTAACCCCTTAAAAAAAAATTTCGTTTTTGAAATTTAAGCACCAAATCATACATCAAGTAAAATGGGTATCATTTCCTTATTGACTCCATGCGTTTCTCACTAGAGGAAATGTTATAATGACCACTTTGATTTATAACATTTCCTATGCCAACACCAAAGGCATCACCAATAGTTACAAAAAACTTTAAAAAGATTAGAGGTCTTGATTTCAATTGTCTTGGTTATTTGGACCTACTATACTCTTGGATTTCATATATACATACCATAAAATTTATTGCCTAAACATACCACAAATAACTTTCCTTTGGTAAGTGGCGTGAGTTTGCACCTGCTTGTACTCCATGCTCCTTGAATTATTATCTTAATCAACAATTTCCAATTTTTTATTTTCTTCTGTCCACTTCTGACTACGTTGTCCGACCTAGCTCGACCTTCACCACAACTATCCATTGAAACAACATAGACCAAAATCATCAAGAATCAATAAAATCCCAAATTTCCAGGGTTCCTCATTTGGTGGGTGTTGTGATATCTATGAATAATTTGATTTAACTTTACCATTTGCATTTTCTATTAAAAACCATTCAAATCTATTTATAATCCCAAATCTAACTATTCATAATGTACTACTCTATAACAGGTGTCAACAAAACTAGCAAGATTTCTCAATGAAGTTCCCAAAATTTCTCAATGAAGTTTCTAGACATACATCCCTTTAAGACTAATACTCCACCAAGGCGTATGATCTCAATGAAAACTTAATTGTCTTAAATATAAAAGCATCGATGGTCGGGACTAAGGAGGTAATATCAAGGGTGGCATATAAGGAAATCCCTATACTCGGGAGAATTGTAGAAGGAAAAGAAAACATCCATTTAACAAGAAGAAATGAAAGAGAACCCAAACAAAACAAGGGCTACAAGCCATAAAATTTCCCTCGAGAGCATTATTCCCCATGATTTTTCTGCCATCAATGTTTAGAACTACTAGTATTAATCAACCCACATTTAAACAATTAAATTATAGAAGTTCCAAATTCACAAGCAAACCCTCTATGAGATAAAACTACATAAATGTAACACCAGAAAATTAATATAATCAACAAAAATAAGTCCGAGCATCCATAGATCTCTTGAAGATATTACCCTATAAAATCTCTTTCTATTTAAATCAATTTAGCTAAATGTACACTACCATTATCCAAAATAAGAGTCCTTTGAGAATTGGGAGAACGAGAATGACTGACACATATTATTGAAGGTGGAGTCTGATGGTAGATTGAACATGAGGAAATTTGAGGGTGGTAGTGCGAAAAGCCATTTATATAAAATGAATTTAGATCAAAACTACCGTACAATTAGTAAATTCCAATTCAATAAACAAATTGAATTTTCTTTTTAATCTTCTCGGGGTTTGCCAAAACTATTTTTCTACCAATGGTCATTAGTTAAAATCCATCAAGAAATTTTCTACATTTTTTCATAAATACCCCTTTTCTTTAGCTATCGGCGGGAATTCGGTAGGATACCATCATCGTTATCATTGAAATAACTTGACACGCTTACCAACCCGCCTACCACCAAACAAAATTTTATCAAACCTTAACCACCCTTTGTCCCGATGGCCTCCGATCCGTAGCAGAAGTTAGACTATAATCATTTATTTCATTTCATACCTTGTGTTACAAAAATCCAATTCAATCACGATTTGTGTTCAGTATACAAACAAAGAGCGGTCCCACAAGCCATATATTAGTGTCTCATTGTATCTAGGTGTAAATAATTCATCAAATTATTAAAAGAGTCATGGACTTGACAGTAATTTAATTTGGGTACACCACAATTACAAAATATTTCAAATTCATTTCAAAACTCATTTTAAAATTCATTTCATAATTTAAATTTGAAATCATTTTACTCATTCATATACAACATAGCCATTCACTCATTTCCTTCTATGAAACCTAACTCTCAACAAGTCAACAAAGTATCTTCAAATTCAAGAACAAATCGATTTAAAATTTCAATGAGTCGATCCTTGGTGAATATATATCTTATGTCCAAAAAAGAGAATCAAATAGTAAGTTCGACTAATCTCAATCAGGGTATATAATCCATAAAATTACATTTCTCGATTTAATTGTCATGTAATGTCATTTGTATGTTCCTTAACCCAATCATGTACCTTAGTCACATATATATTTGTATCAACATTTCTAAATCATTAAATTCATGTTGAGGAATTTTACTGGGTTATGGATTATGTTAAACATCTTTACTCATAATTACGGGGCCCTTATTTGAGTTCTTGTTTGTGGACATTGGGCGAGTGGTCCCTATGTTGCTCCAGTCTTTCCATTCGTGGAGCGGTACTCGCTGATGGTGTGAGCATATTTGAATGACCATTATGTGAACCAATTGAGCGAGCTCGTGACTCGGCGGCCTCTTTGTCATCTAAACCCGGCTGGAGACGTGTGCCGGATATGTCCTTCCTTCTGCCATCGATATTTATCTCTTAGTGCTCGACAGAATCGAGAATGGTACTATGCAGCTAGTGATTGCACTACACCTTAACACAGCCTGCTGATCACACTACCCCGAAGCGAACTAGGTGTGGGAGGTGGCCCAGGGTGCTTATTTGGTTTTTGTGAAGCGCCAACGGATCTAAAATAGAGACACTATTATGGGGACCTATGTCTATTCTTTCTTGAAAACATGGCCGAGAAAGTGAATTCGGCGCTTCCTTTTATTGTCATATCTCTCTCCTTTCCTTGGTTGAACTACCATTTTTCTTTGCTCTCAATACCAATCCTAAAACATCTTTATAGTACGGCCTTCTGTGAGATCTGGGCATCACTTTCCTTTATATTTATATTTAGACCCACTACAAACTTACTTTACCTGAATTTTTTCGGAGTTGAGGAACTACAGTATATATCTAGATAACTCCATAGAATACACTTTACATTAAGCCTACATTTTTCTTTCCTTATACCTAACACGAAAAATTCCTCCCACTTTTGATCTCCATAAGAAGCGGGTGTAGTATTTTTTTTAGATTCCCTGAGAGTTCATTTACGGAAGACCTAGAAGAAGGATCCAATGGGAGAATTGGGGTGATGTTGAACTTATTGCTTGGAGTCTCTGTAAGTGTTCCACTGCTTCATTGTAACACCGACACTACGGTGTCCGTATTGTATTCTGTGTTGGAAATTAATAAAAATATTTCCTCCGTTTATATATATATATATGAATATAGAACAATTTTATTCTTGCTATATTGATTTTGATTTTTGGGGTCTTAAACTTAAATTTTAGAACATATTTTAAATGTTGTGTCATTGATGCGGTAAATCTCAATTCTAGGAAATTATATTCTTAAGAAAAGTGGATATAGAAATATATTTTAATTATTAATTTATTTATTTACTCGATTAGTTATTTCCATGGTTTCGGGCCTTTTTTCCCATTTCTCATTTGTTCCACGTTCTCTCCTCGCCGTTCCTCCATCTCATCGCCTCTTCACCTCCTTCTCGCGACGTGAGCTCAAATACTGCCATTGTTCCAGATTCTCCAGTTTGTCCCAACTCATTTCTGCTGTCCTTGCTTCCAGCCAACGTAGTTGCACCAACTGCCGCTTTTCAACACTCTCTCAGCAAAGAAGGCTGAACTCTCGCAGACTACAACANNNTATCTATAGAGTCAGGCTGCACAGGGACCAACTTTTAAACATTAGCAGCACTACGCGAGTTGCTCGAATTTAGCTCCTGGTGGATTTGCTTCAGCAAGCTTAGTTTATGATAGAGCCAATCGCGCGTTGTTACAATTCGAAACCCTATGTGATGTTTAGCTCCATTTAAAATTGAAAATGTTGAGCAAATTTTAGGAATATTTTTGACTCTTGGTTAGGTCGGGTTAGTTTTTTTAAAACCTGTAGGTTCAGTTTGTTTCGATTTTTTTTTAAAAAAAATTATAGGGTCAGATATGATTCTTCATTTTAGTGATTCAAGTAGGGTTAGGGTAAGATATGGATAAGAGGGTTAGGGTTCTGGGATAGATATGGTTATATTTAATAAGTATAGAATATAACGAAATTGCTATGTTTATGAAAAAATAGATTTAAATTATATTAATGGACTTAGATTTAATTTGACATATGCAATAGTAAAATTTGATTTAAGAATAGATATTTACCAAATATAAATTATAAGATTATAGGAATTCTTTAAATTGTTTATGAATTATTTTTATACCAAAAAATTTATTTGGAATAAAATGTATGAATTTATAATTGGGTTAATTTAAGAATTTATATCAATTTTTTTATAACGATATTTTTATACTTTGGATCTTTGAGTTATTTACTTATAGGAAGATTAGAGATTCAGTAAAATCATTTTGGAAGGTGGATTCCCAACTTTTGTGTAAAACCTAAAATTTGTTTTTGATGATTTTTGTGATCTATACTGTTTTGATTTGGACTCGTGTTAGTTTGCTTTTATTGTTTGATCACCCCCTTGCTTATTAGGGAATAATGTTCATAACCTTTGCCTCTTATTAGAGTTTTGGTCAAATTGCTTGTAACACTATTTAAATGTTTTGACCTTAACCGTATCTATGTATGAGATTCATGCTTGTGAATGAAGATTATCTAGTTGCTGAAAAGGTTAATGTATGTTTAAACTGTCTTCTATATCTCATTGCTCCTGATTGATTTCTCTTGACATTAAAAAGTAGCCACCTTGGAGTTTTAGCTTGATTTTCCCACTTCTGTGAGTATTGCATGGCAGGATTTCCTGTTTATCACCATGGTCTTGAACTTTAGTTCAGTTTTGTTTTGATTGATGGTCATGTTGTGCTATAGGTCTAGGGTTCCTTGAAAGATCCATCATTCTTATTCAAGAATCTGGTTTAGGATACTATTTTGATACCCTTTACTTGGATCTTTCTTTATGTGTTATACATACTCTTCCATGTTTTATACCTTGTTTAAACTATTTTCTTGTGTATAAGTGTTTAGAGTAGCCTTATCTTGAGATTTTGATGTTTGTTGGATTAGGGCCCATGAAAGTTGAATTCCAACTGCTATCACTATTGTAGTTACAACAAGACCCAAGGAAAAGTCTTTCTTATGTAACTCAATACCCTCATCATTTACCTTGACACGATATTTCTCTGATCGACTATGATATCATTGTAGTTGATGAATCAGTAAGCCTCTGTCTTCCTTCAAATTAAATGGAGCATGTAGTCACGATGACGTCTGAGGCTTAAACCCCTAGTTTGTATTTTTTTGGACCCTAGGTGGTTAGTTCGACGTAGTTTAGTTTAGAGGGACTTACTTTGACCAAGGTTGATCAATTTGACCTAATTGACATGGTTTGACCCGCATTAACCTGCTTGACCTCATTTGACCCGGTTAAGCCTAGTTCGGTCTACTTGATTGATTTGGCCCGTTTGACTTGCCCAAAGGGTCCACATTAGACTTGGTCATGGTTCCCTTGTTGATATTATGTTTGCTGGTTTGTGAATGCCACGTGATAATGACACATGAAGTGTACTTTATGTTGTGAATTTATTGTGGTTGTGACTTTTCCGTATCAAAGAACAACCATTTAGGTGGCTCACTTTGGCCTACATGTAATATGGTTTTAATCTACGTGATTACCTATTAATCAGGCGTCACACCTAATGAAAGACATACAAATTCAAAAACAAATATAACAGTTGAATTCACGAAAGTTGCCCTCTTCGTATTGATAATACAAAAGAAAAATTTATAATAAAAGAAAATAAATTATTACTCTTTCTGAAAAATAATGACAAAGTCTCTCCTTATTAAGTGACCATTTAGCTAACTAGAATCAGCATAAAAATTTGATAAAGTAAATAAAACACTTTTACTATCAAACAAGTTGGCAACGATGACCCTCTTAGTTGCCCAGCATAACATATCATAGAATATAAATATAATATAAACAAAACTATACATAAGATTCTACTTGACTAACAACTATACATCTAGATTTGCAACATAACTCATATCATCCAAAAGAATACAAATAATATATTTCTTAACCAAACAAATAGTCAAAAACAAGTGGGGATCTAAATCCATTGACTTAAAAACTTCTACCCTCTTGTTCCCTCTCGCTCACAAATCACCTAAAAATAATGATAATCGGATCATCATAAGCTAAGTAAATGAGGGACCAATAGCATACATAGTATGCATAACATGCATAAGAATATCAATATTATCATATAAAATGCGTAAAATATAATATTTGAATGTACAACAACTTAATAAGGAGAAAGGTACATAGAAATATGCATTATCCTAAATCATTCTTGAGAAAATGTGTGCATTTGTCATATCAGAATTCATTATCAATTTCTATCTTTGTTGTACTGTTTAACTTTGTAATTAAAGAAAGAAATAAAATGTCGAACTAAACAGTGTATGTGGGTCTAGAAGAGCAAGCCAAATTCTGAGATTCCTAAATGAAATCTAGATTTTATTTTTATTTATTTATATATTTTTAGATTGGACATCACAAACACTTTACTTATTTCTAATTCTAACCTTGTAGGGAGAAATGATACATTCATAGATCCTAAAGTTTCGCCCATAGGTTTAACAAAGTAGTAGAAACTATATATATCAACCGTACTCCTCAATCTTTGCCCGTATATTTCATAAAGATTTCGGAAGTAATTTTTATAATCTTATTTTCTCTTTATATTTTTTTGTGACTCCCAAAATATTATAACCCCAAAGATGACAAATTATCACAAAGGTTTACATAAAAATTGCAATCAAACATCACAATTATGTATGCCATATAGTTTAGCAACTCATTGTACACCAATGAACTATTTCAACAAATTTCCAGTATAAACAGCTTTTAATAAAAGTGTCAACTTGAAGTATAGTTCTCAAATCGAGATGAATACAATTGTCATTTAAAAATAAGATATAAGACTATAATTTTGTGTTTATGATTAAACTCAATTCCAATCACACATGAATACACAAGTCAATCAAGATTGCCTCCCAAAATTCACAACAGAGTATGAGCAGTCTTAGCAAAATTAGCATAACTTATGTTACACATATCAAAGTGGGGTGATTCAAGTGCTCATTTAAAGTCAAGATCTAAAACTACAACTTTTATGTTTAAAGTTCATCTTAATTCAGTCCAAATTGAAACAGGATAAAAATAGGATAGTTTTTTTTTTTTTTTTTTTTTTTTTTTTTTTTGCAAAAAACGTGTCATTTTAAAAAATCACTAAAAATTTAATTCTTAATGAATTTTTTCGAGTCAAATGTTATTTTAAATCTATGAAAACCTATTTTTATTAGAAGAAAACCTTATTTGATTTACAATTATATAGAAAATATTATAAACTAAATACTAAAATATGATCGAACTTTTCAATATGCAAAATTAAGATTTCTTTCATTCCTATTCCTATTCCATTCTTATTCTAATATCATAATTACATGAGAAACATGTTAAACATAATCATTAGGTGTCAATATAACATACACATGTATGGTACTTGGCTTGCTAAGTTTCAAATTTCACTTCTCTTTTACACCTTCATCTGTCTTACTTCCTTTGTGTTATGAGTTTATTCTATAGGGTTTCTACACCTCTTTATTCTTCTCAAAGGTGGGGTAGCATGTATATGGATGACAGTTGCTTAAACAACTTCCTTACTTCCTCTGTGTTCCTTGCTTTTCTCTTTGTGCTTCCCAAAGGTTAGAGTTGGATTTGTGAGAGGGAAAGGGAAAAAGGGGATAAGTTTGGAAGGAAAGTGATGAAAATGGAAGAAAGTTTGTATCTCTCTTCTTTCACACTTCCTAAGTGGGATGCAGGGCCCCACTTAAGCAAAACCAAGTGATGTGTCAGGAAAGGAGGAGTGGTTGTGCCATCTGTCTTGTGATGGTATGATGAGTGTTTTTTACATACCTTAATTCGATTTTTTTTTGATTTATCCAGATCATTTTCATTTATTGGTGTATCCTGTTAGTTTGTACTAATTTTAATATATTCAATCTATAGTTAAAACCATAAATATAAAAATCAAAACATATATTACATATAAAAAGAAATGAACAAATTTTAACATAGTGAAATGTGAAAAATTTAAATATTATCAATAAAATAAAAATGCAAATACAATTATAATTGCATACTTTAATAATTTGTCGAGATGGGAGCTTACACTTTATCTCTTCCAATATGATATTTTGATATCATACTACACTTATATACTTGGGAATATCATATATGATATGATCTGCTATGCATATGTTCTCTGTCATATATTAGTCGCATTAAAATAAATTCTATATAGAGAGTTCTCTGGATGAACCAAGCAACTATAGCTATCATATTATGATATTGTTGGATTTTTGGTAGTTTGCAGCCACCCTGTTAGTAGTGGATGTAGAGTTTTAATTATATATAATATATTTTGCATTGCATAGGGAATCGGTCAATGGTTATTGGGGGTTTAATAGGTTTAATTTTGAAATAAATGTATCTCCTGGTTTTGTATTTATGATTTTGCATGCTATATTTAAAAAAAAAATTAGATTTATTTTATCAATATTGTATGTTACACCATACTTTATATCTCTCACGAGTTAACCCCTTTTCATTTTAGATCTGATGAGACGCCTGTGGATGAAGTAGAGGGGTAGTGCCCACAGGCCTAAAGACCAGTAGTGCTAATTAAAATTTTATATTTTTCTTTTTTATAAAATTTTAGGAAATTGTTGTTCTTACACCCCTGGCATGGGCCCTACGAACAAGGGTTGACCAAGATTCTATAACAAAATTGTGGCAGACAAATGTTGAGCATGAATTATGTATCATAATTTGTAGTAGACAATGACATTTATACTATGTAAGACGATTGAACTTAAGATTCCCGTCTTAGATATTCCTTTGCTCCGTTCATCTTCATTTCATCAGGCAGAAAAGTTAAATTAACTACATGACGAATCCTCCGTCTCTATCAGCATAGTTTGTTTGAATAAATATATTAAAAGATTTTACAATATTCCATGGAAACTTGGCTTAAAATACCTGTAGTCTCTCTCTCTCTCTCTCTCTCTCTCTCTATATATATATATATATGTATATATGTTTTACTGGACTAACCAATATCTAGAGTTATATTTCAACTAATTCAATCTGATCTGTTGTCTACTATTTCTAAAAGGAGCTTTTTCAATGTAGTTCTTTCCATTCTTAAGATTTAAATTCGAATTTTAATTAAAAAATATAATACTCTTCTTATTAATCTAACTGTTTGCTCATTTCTCTCTCTAATTCGTTAAAGCAAGAGAGAAGGAACCGCATGTGGATAAGATATATCCGAGGAGCTTGATGAACAGAAAGAAAGATGATGGCCTCTCTCAATTTGTGAGCACCCTAAAAGAAAAAAACATGTTTGGTACTCTGAAGTGAACACGATTGAAAAAACATGTTTTCATGTAAGCCCAAATTTCTTAAAGTTCAATAATAATTGGGCCTGAAAGCATTACTAATTGGCCCAATTAAGGATTTTATCCTTTTAGCCCATTAAAAGACGTTGGGTCATGCAACACCCATCATATGGCTTCTCCTACTAAAAACAGAAGGATCCAGCTACAGGTAGAAATATTATGTTCGGCCTGGCCTCCAAACGCAAGAGCTTATTTGGAAATGGTAGCTTGAGTCAAATTAACTTCTTCCAGTCAACTGAATGCAGTATCAAAGGTTTCACGACTGAGATATTTACACAAGTTGACGAAACCGATGTTTTAAATACTATACTGCATACCAATGCTTAATT